>OY821520.1:60762801-62055301 GCA_963682025.1 Cordilura impudica | reverse complement strand
AATACTGAAATAATCTAACCATAATTTTTGTTTTTGGAAATATTGATTTTAACTTATATAAAAGGATAATTTTTAAAAAAAAATATAAAAAATAAATTTCAATAATTGATATTTCTTAAGGAACAACTAATAGAGAAATATTAATATTGATATACATATATTTTGTAAACTTAATTAAAAAATTGATACCTTCTTATTATCTCAATTTTTTTGTTTATTAAAATTATAGTTTATTATCTGTGTCCTTTTTTTTCCATTAATTTTCTATCGTACAAACTTATGCATAAATTCTATTAACACCTAAGCAGACAGAGAGAGAAAGAAAGAGAGAGAGAGAGAGATAGAGGGAGAGATAGACAGTTAGCTAAAGTGATATATAAAGATTGAGGGAGGGTTCTTCGATAATAAAGCTCTTAAAGTTTAATTTTAATTTGTGTACAATATTAAATAAGTATGTATGTATGTATGTAAACTTGTAATAAATGATTATTGTAATAATAATAATAGATTTGATACTTACTTACAAACAAATACAATTATTGATATTTTTGCTACAATATATTTTACAATTTGGATTTTTGCTAGATAAAAATTAACGCAATACACCATACCACAGCATACCACCAATTATTTATAAGATTACAGTTTGTTTTTGTTTTTTTTTTTTTTTTGTTGAAATATTTTCTATATTAATTTAGAAATAAGCGCAACAAATTATTGTTGTATTCATGGAAATAATGAATTTATTGTTTTTTGTTTTTTTTTTTTTTTTTTTTTATTTTACTCAAGTTTAAGGCAACGGATAGTGATTCTGTTCAAAGTCTATCTGATGATCTGGTAAGGATTTCTTTGAAGTTTCTAAACGTCTATCGGTAATGGCGACAAAGGGTAAGCGCTGCTTACGGCCACCGGCCGCTAAAATACCAGCTCCTACTAATCGGGGCGAGGCATCTACTACTCGATGATAGACAAAGGAATTGGTAACTGAAGAAGAAGGTGGCGTTATAGGTTGATTGTTTCTGTTGTATAATGATTTTTCAGAGGATGCAGCTGGTGAGCCTGTATTTTGTGCAGTTTGTGTTTCTAATACTACTGGTGCTTCATGCAATTGCTGCTGCTGTTGTTTATATTCATTTGGTGTATTTTGTGAAAATCTTGCTGTTATTGATTTGCTATTTGTACCCGCTCCATTATATGCCACAAAGCCTCCAGCATTGATAAAGTTATTATTCATGTTGTTTTGATTGTTTTCCAAATTACCGTTGAGATACGGTAATGTTACTCTACGAAATTCAGAGCCAGAGCTCGGAGCAAATTGTGCACTACGAGATCGTGGCCGATTCATGAAACTACCAGCTATTGAAGGATATGAAGGTAATTTAAAAATTGCTGGTTTTTGTGCTGTCGATTGGGTGGCTGTTGCCAATACACCCAGTGGCGTTGCTGGTGTTGATTTTATTAATTTTTCCATTTGCCAAGTTAGTTGTGAATTTCCGGTATTTGCTAATTTTGTGTCAATTTCCTTTTGCCAAATTTCTAAATGCTGTTGTTCGTTTGCTGACTTGGATACATCATCGCTAGCATTATCGTCATTGTTATTTCCATGTTGTTGTTTGGGATTATTGTAGTCAGTATCATGTTCATTTGTTTCCAAAGAAATGCTGACATCTTCATCAGGAAAATGGTTTTCTGTGTGTGAATTTTGGCTGGCTTTAAAATTACCTCCTACTTCGTTTGCATCAGCACTTTTATCTGCCAAAGCCGGTAAGGCTGTTGCTAGTGGTGGTGTTGGTGGTGGTGTTTGTGTACTTGTAGTTTGTCTTTGTTGGGCAAATAAATCGTGAATTTGACGTTGACGCTGATGATAACGTTTCCTTTTTTCCTTTAAATAATCATCATCTATTCGTACGGCCATGCTGCCAACACTAGAGTCTCGTGGCCCTGGTTGCAGCTTAGAGCCCGACCATCGTAATTGTTGAACTGGTTTTGTTGGAGGCGCTATGGTTCCTTCTAATAAATCTAATAGTTGTTTATTGCGTCTATTATATTTTCGTATATATGGTGGTATATTATCATCCTTATTGCCACTATCTTCCCAATAATCATCATTATCGTATTCATAGTCGGGATAATTTTCCGATTGTTCTTCTCTTAATTGCTCTTCATGCAGTTGAGACTGGACTTTAGCTAAATGTGGCCATTTAGCATAGTAACGCTCAAAGTCCTTAAGATCGGTAATTTGATGACCCAACTGTCGTATGGCATCATCACTTTCTACATGTTGCCGTGAAGGAGGCGGCAATGGCGTTGTAGTTGTTACTGATTTTCTGGGCATCATTTTACGTTGATAGGCATGATGCCTAGAATGTTTTCCCACCTGCCGATGATGCGGCTGATGATGATGATTGTGTTGTGGATAATGCTGCTGATGATGATATTGATGATTTCGTGTTTGGTGGTGTTGGTTATGAGATTGTGATTGCTGTCCCATCTGTTTATAATGATGATACGGCATGTAGCCAGCTCTAACGGCCGCGAAGCCACGACGTTCTTCTGGAGCTGTTGACGACTTCTTGTGGCCATTTCTTAAAACCGGGCTCAACTTTTTGTACCAATCATTGGAGTCCACACGTTCGCCCTTGGTAATAAATCTTACCGCATTGGCTCGTTCACTATCCTCATCATCATCCGTTTCCATGAAATAATTAATTTGTCCCTCGTAAAAAGGTTTCGCCGTGGTTTCTACAACTCTTGGCTCTTCCTTAACCTCCTTCTGCTCTGTTTTGGGTTTTAAAAAGAATATTGGTGCTTGTGGTATTAATGACTTTAGTTTTTCTAGTTTTAATTTTGCCAAATGTTTATCTCGTAAAGCATTTAAATCGCCATTACGGTCAACCAGCTTATCTGTTGTTTCGTCTTTTGCCTTGTTCGTTTTTTCAGAATTCACAGATGTTAGTTGTTCTGTAGTCGTTGTAGTTGTTGGCGTTGTTGTCATCATCATTATCTGTGAATAGCGCAGATAATCTTTGTATTTCTTTTTATGGGTTTTATGGCCATAACGTTTATTGTTGCGTCTCAACATTTTTTCCTTTTCAAATGCAGTTTGCTTTTGAACTTCATGTATTGTTGCTGTAGTTTTGTTGTTGTTGTTTTATAGTTTTAATTATTATTGATGGTGTTTCAGTTTTATGTTGTTGTCATGTAGCAGTTAAAGTTGTTCATGTTTGGAATATGAAAAAGAAGAAAACAAAACAAAATAAAAGAATTATTTTCTAGTCGCAGTCTCAGTTGTGATTGCATTTTGATTAAAATAGCAAAAGGCAAAAAAAAAAAACAAATAAAAGAAACAGAATTTAACAGACGTTTTTGCTAGGATAATTTTACTTTCCAAGGACTTATTTAATAAAAGCATTATAATTAAAAAACTAAATTAAAAGAACACTTTTTTTTTTTTAACAAGATACACGTATTTTACAAATTATTAAGCTACGAGCAACAATAATTCTATGCTAAAATCTCCTCAACAAGCTCAGAATTGCATTTGGTCTATTTAGTGCCTTACAAAAGTGCTAAATTGGTGCTTTTTGTTTCTCTTTTATTGGGGTTTCTATCACCTTTATGGTTCATGATATATAAATTGTACTTATTTGAACCACTTAACTCCAAAGTGAAACTTCTTGGTCAAAGAGACTCGTCAGTTAGACAAAAATTATATAACAGTACCTATAAGGTAATTAACAAAGACTCTGAGAAAAATTCTGAAATTGACACCAACCAGATTGCTTTCTGTAGAAAGAACCACTAAAGTAATTCTGGATATGTGGCTTGATTTGAAGAATAATTTTAACGTTGTTAATGGAAAATCGTTTGAGACGACGCTGCTAAAAAGTATGTACAATGATTTGAAGAACTATATACTCATTAGGGTGGACCGTAATAAAAAAAGTGTTCAAACTCTACGTCTTAAACCCTAAAAATATGCGAATAGCAAAAAAACTAAGTAATACAAAATTGTGAACAAAACAAAAACAAAAAAATTTTAAGTGGCTCAACGTGACATAAATTTTGAAAAATTAAGATTTTACGCTTTTTATTTTTTGGGAACTTGAATACATTTTCAACTCTATTTTTTTGGTTTAGTATTTATCTAAAATGCCAACCAATATAAAAATAAAATAGTTTCAAATTCTCCATTATTTTTTTAGTAAATGTTTTTGTTAAAACAAAGAAATTTATTGTAAAATAAAATAATTAGATAATCACAAACCAAATTTAAGTGGCATTGTTATTAATTTTTTTGCCTTCGGATATGAAAAATTCATGTCGAATGTATTTATTTATATGGGGACTATGTCGAAAAATGGACCGATTTTGAGAATTTGAAAAATATCTCTGCATTATTTTTGTTTTTTGATATATTTAAGTGAAGATCGGGAATCAGCTTCATATTGGGGCTATGACTAAGAATTGTTCAATAGGATCTATTTTTGGACTACTGATAAAGGGTCAAAGTCATTATACCAAAGCCACTTAGTGGTAGAGGGCATAAAAATGTAAACAATATGAAATATAAAATTAATTCTTGTTCGTTCATTTTGAATGTGTTATATTCCTCAATCAATTTAACACTGCGTACTGCATAATAATTTACCACTTTTGTTTTTGAAACAATATCAATTCCGTTTTTATAAGTCTCAGTATTATTCCAGTACAGAGGATCATCATTTAGAAAAAATTTAAGGAAATTCCAAAAAGGCTAAAAAATTAATTCTGTTTACTGTAACTGATTGATTTCGCTGGGTTTTTTAAAGCATCCGATATGAACTTTTTCTAATCTGCAAGCCAAAAACAAAAAAAAAAAAAAATTAATTAAAATTCCACTCAGAGTTGGTTTATGCTTATTTTCTATACCCAATAAGTTGAACCTAACACCAGTATTCTAAACGTATGGTATAGTAGATGGAAATAAGGCAAGCCCAATAGCAATAGGTGTACATTAGGGTGGGCCTTAATGAAAAAAGTGTTTAAACTCTCGGTCGCTAGAAATATGCGAATAGCAAAAATACTGAAAAATACAAAGTTTTGGGCCAATCAAAAAAACATTTAGAGGTGGCTCAACGCGATTGAAAATTTCAAGTGTGTTTATATGGGGAAAATATGATTTTTTTCAGATTTTACGAAAATTTCGTTCTATACTTTAATTTTTCCGACAAGTTGTTATATAACTCAGGATAAGTATTAAATTATCTTTTCAAAAAGCTATAAAAACGAATAAAAACTCGCCAAGAAATAGCAAATGCCCCAGACCACTTTTGTGCCAAAAAAACCAGGTCATGAAATTTGATGGCATTTCTTTCAACTTTGAGAAATTGATTTAAGCCATAATTATTTTTTTGGTCTCTATACTTATAAGTACTCAGATATGAAATATTGTTTTATTACCACGTTGTTAACCAATTTCGCATTGAGACCGAAGATGGGTAATTTTCTTGATAAAATTTTGAAAACTCCTTTTTCAAGTTTTAAAACATTTTCTTCAACAAAATTTAAAAAATGGATCTAGCACTTTAAGACTAAGTGTGTGAATTGTTAGGTAAGAATTTTTTTGACAAGGATTTTATTTTTGCGGATTTCGAGAAAAATGGGATTTTTGTAAAATATTCTGTAAATGTACTCTTCCTAAATACTTTGTATCAAAAATTCATCACTTTTCTACTTTTAAATGTTATATTTTATCTTAATAGCCTAGGGTTTCGGAAAAAAATAATATAACCCCATTAACACCTTTGGAATTGGGGCCAAATATGACCCCAAGCTAACAAAAGACAATTTATTAAAAAATTCAAATATTTTGTAAGTGCTGTTGAATTTTTAAATGCAACGCTTAAAGTATAATAATCAAATGTCTAGAACTTCCGCTTCTAAAATTTGGGATAAATCCGTGAACGCTAACCCATTATTTGCTTTCGATTATAAGATATTTTTAAATAAAAATTACCTTAAAGGAGTTTTTCTATTAAATTCGATGAAACCACTATTTAGAATTTTAAAAAAATTGTTCGGTTAATTTTTATTTATTTAACCCTTCAGTGCTCCTGGGATCAAAATAATCCATTGTGATATATCTTTGGTGCAATTATCTGCTTATTGCTCACGAATATAAATTCAAACAAGTTTTAACCAATTTTGTTATAAAATTATTTTATATATAAGTGATATTGTTTCAAAAATAAAAGTGGTAAATGATACAGCAGAATGCGGTGTTAAATTGATTGAAGAGTATAATAACATACTAGAAGATTCCAGCCCTCGAAATTCGAGTGAAAATTCTAGGAAATTTTATTTTTTCATTAAATAAAGACCCGAAAAGTATTCTAATCAATTATAGCCAATTTACAAATGAACACAAAAAACAAATTCATATTTATTGCAAACGCATTCACAAATTTAAAAAACGCATAGCATTGTATAATTTTATGTATGTGTTAGTAGCAACTTTAAATGCAATTTACTAAAAATAAGAGGAAAAAAATTAAAAACCTATAAATCTGCAAATGGACTAAAAAGAAATACCTTTCAAATAATATACGTTTGGTCAAAATCGGGATAAAATGCTAGAACAAAACATCGGTCACAAGAAATCGCCTAGCCTATTAATATTATAGATTAACAAAGAACGAACAAGAAAAGCAATACTTATTGCAAGTCGTAAGTGATTACAGAAAACAATTTGAATCGCACACTTAATAATCCTTAAATACACCAAAATAAATAGATTTAATTTTATATTTTGTCTTTTATTAGTTTTGGCTCATTTGTGGGTCCTCTTATATTATTTAGAAAACTATAGATATTTTGTATACATAAAATAATTTTATAACAAAATTGGTTATAAGATATATCACAATGGATTATTTTGATCTCAGGTGCACTGAAGGGTTAAATAAATAATAATTACCCGAATTATTTTTCTGAAATTGTAAATAGTGGTTTCATCGAGTTTAGTAGAAAAACTCGTTTTAGGTAATTTTTATTTAAAAATATCTTAAACTCCAAAGCTGGCCTTGGCAAATAATGGGTTAGCGTTCTCGGATTTATCCCAAATTTTAGAAGCTATAGTTCTGGCACTTGTTATCATATTTTAAGCGTCGCATCTAAAAACTCAACAGCACTTACAAAATATTTGAATTTTTTTGAATAAATTGTCTTTTGTTAGCTTGGGGTCATATGTGACACCAATTCCAAAGGTGTTAATGGGGTCATATTATTTTTTCCGAAACCCTAGGCTATAAGGATAAAATATAGCATTCGAAAGTAGAAAAGTGATGAATTTTTGATACAAAGTATTTAGAAAGAGTACATTTAGAGAATATTTTACGAAAATCCCATTTTTCTCGAAATTCGCAAAAATAAAATCCTTGTCAAAAAAAAATTCTGGTATAAGGATTTACTAAAAAATTCACACAGTTAATCTGTAATATGTATTTAACAAAACCTTGGAGTGCCAGATCCATTTTTGAAATTTTGTGGAAGAAAATTTCCTAAAACTTGAAAAAGGTGTTTTTAAAATTTTATCAAAAAAAATTTCCCATATTCGGTTTCAATGCGCAGTAGGTTAACAACATGTTAATAAAAATAATACTTCATATCTTATTACCTATAAGTATAGACACAAAAAAAAGTTATGGCTTTAAACAACTTCTCAAAGTATAAAAAAAAGCCATAAAATTTTTTTGGCACAAAAGTGGTCTGGTGTATTTGCTATTTCTTGGCGAGTTTTATTCGATTTTGAAGTTTTATAGCTGTTCGAAAATAGAATTTAATACTGATTTAAATAACAATTTGTCAGAAAATTTAAACCATAGAACGAAATTTTTGTAAAATCTGAAAAAAATTCAGATCCATTTGTTGAAATTTTATGGAAGAAAATTTTTTTAAAACTTTAAAAAGGAGTTTTCAAAATTTTATCCAAAAAATTTCCCATTTTCGGTCTCAATGCGCAATTGGTTAACAACATGGTAATAAAACAATACTTTATATCTGAGTACTTATAAGTATAGAGACAAAAACAAAAAAAAATTATGGCTTTAATCAATTTCTCAAAGTTTAGCAAAATGTTATCAAATTTCATGACCAATTTTTTTTTTTTTTTTGCACAAAAGTGGTCTGGGGCATTTGCTATTTCTTGGCGACTTTTTACTCGTTTTTGAAGTTTTATAGATTTTTGAAAAGACAATTTAATACTTATCACGAATTATATAACGATTTGTCGGAAAAGTTAATATGTAGAACGAAATTTTTGTAAAATCTGAAAAAAGTGGCGTTGAGCCACCTCTAAATGTTTTTTGAGTGTCCCAAAACTTTGCATTTCTCAGTTTTTTTGCTATTCGCATATTTATAGGGGGTGCGAACGAGAGTTTGATCACTTTTTTCCTCCATATAATGAAGGGCCACCCTAGTGTACACAAGGGTAATAACTATTTTTTGACAAAATTTCTTCATCGTACCACGTTATGGGCAATGTTGCACTGAAAATAAAAATCATTTTTTGAGGTAATTTTGGTGAAAGAAGTTCACGCACCGAATGCAATTTCTAAAACTACTTTAAGATTTTTTTTTTTATTTTGTTTTAAAATTTATTTTTAATTGTTTACAATATACATTGTGCCCTCTATCCAATTGGTGCGATTTCCTTTTTTTATATTATTGAAATTATAAGAAAATACTAAAAACTTTACAATCGAATATTATTTTGTTATACTTAAAAAAAAGACAAAAATTCAAAACTTCTTCGCATTTGGTGCGTGAACTTTTTAATGATTGCGAAAAAGAAATACAACCTTTCATAATACTTTTTTCATGGTCTATTTGGCCATGCAATGAAGAATTTGATATATGCAAAAATTGCAAAAAGTTATTACACCAGCGTACATGATTTTAATATCAAAATTAGCTCTGTCTTCTTTGTGGCAGTTTGTTATTTTAGGAATTTGCCTTTGTTTTTGAAACTCTATATTTTTCTTACATTTTAAAGTCCTCCACATTGCTGCCTTTAACACATTTGCGTTCGACAACGTCCTCAAGCCCATTAGTGACATGAATGAGCCAAAAGCTCTTTGTTTCTAGGACGCTTGTTCGTACCAAAGACTATGATATATTCGCCTTCCGATTTCTTTTATTGCTACTTCTCGATCGTTAGAGAGCGATAACTTGCTTTGCTCAAATTTCGAAAGCTTCGTGCATCGCGGCATTTTTTAAAATGTTAAATTTCAAAAACCGAAAACAGACTGACAATATTGCCAACTTTGAATTTAGTAATTGAAAACGCTTGCAGTTTTCTTATTGTTGTCCTATAAATGTACATATAATAAGTCAAAAAGATAAACTCTTGTTATTTGTACTCTTTACTGGTTTCACAGTTTGTCTGTACAGTATCCTTACCGCGTTCCCGAGAGGTAGTAAAAAATTTATTGATTTTACAATTGTGAAAAACCCCTTATATTCTTAAGACGAAGTTCCCAGATAAGATTTAATTGTGGGTTCTCTCAATCACATATGGTATCAGTGAACCAGTTTTTTTTAAAGGAAGATTAGGTGTCAACGAGACACCGAGTTTTTGTTAAAAGAAATCATCATCCAAATGTGACCCAAATTAGATGAATAGAAACTTTGTGAGAAAGTGGTGAGAAAAAGAAACATTTAAAGAAATGTTTATTTCGTATTAAAAACATAAAAAGTGGCCTCTACACTTCTAAAACACTTTTTTAAACGGGGACACCAAATTATTGTTATATGTTTAATCAATTATTGTTGAGAGTATTAGGTATATTTATTTTACAAGTCCATTATCTGAGTATCTAATTTAACAAATTTCATATTACGTCGTTGGGTATTGTTTTGTCGGCCTACATTGACCTTAATTTTCTATCTTGTTATTGCAGCTATTGATAAAGTCGTACATTCGTCTAAACTAACACTTCTTGTTTTGCCTATAACTTGATAAAGCCTAATTCTGTGCTAATTTTGACTAGAACACCAAAAATTAAATGACCTCTACTACGGGTATTACATCTGTATATGAATTTGGCCGTCAGCTTTGTTCTGCCGTAAGTAACAACAGTTTTGTATGCTGCCTGGTTTATATACCCAAATGTTCATTCTCTTTGTTCCATTCGTATTGTTGTCATTTAATGCTGATTACAGCTGGTTCTATTTAGTTAAAAACAATATGACTTCATGTCCGCCTAAATTGTACCTCCTCCGCGCCACACATAACAACTCTACTTTATGCTGCTCTACTCGACTATCACTATATTTTATAGCAGTTGACATTTTATTGTCGTTGACAATACGGGTTTACATGTCATTCGTTCTCTTATTGTATACAGTGTGTAGTTGCAGCAATTAATGTTGTCACGTTTGTTGTCGTTCTTGATGCTGTTATTTTGTTTGTAATTTTATTTCCAGAGCAGAGGATTATGTACAATGATTTAAAGACTAAGTTATATAAAAATGAAAAGATTTAATAGAATTACAAAATTGTGATGATGGAAAAGAAAAAAAAAATTGTACAGAAATTAAAATGAATTATATTTAAGGACGAATTAAAGGCTTTTATTCGTATTTCGAATTTTTAATTAAAAAACATGTGTCGGTCATTGAGGTGTAAAAGCAAATAATAAACTATTATTTTTTTCAGTTTATTTCAATCTTAAATCTTTGTTCAATTTGTTGAGATTGAAGAGATTAAAAAATAAATTAATGCCTTGGTTTTATATAAAATGAAGTGACTTCTATAAAAGATTTTACAATTTTCGATAAAGTTAATAGATCGTTCCATGTTAAATCGACCAAAATATTTAACTTTCAAGATGACCACTATATATTTCAAGGCAGTTTGAGTAATCGTACTTCCCGGCCATTTAGGATTTCAGTAAAACTTTCAGGAACCATTCTTCCTGTTGACATAATAAATAAGAATGTATTTCTTCCATTTAGTCCCACTCTCAAAATTTCATTAGAAAGAAAATTTACTACTGTCTTGAATTGAATTAGCAATACTTAAGTATAGGATTATCTAAAACAAATCAAAATAATATACACAAAAACTTTGCAAATGCTTCAAATTAAAGATTTTGGCTTATATCCACTCATTAAAGATGGAGCAGAATTAGGTTTGAGAACAGAAATACGTTTTGCACATTTCGAAAATGAGTGAGAATATCCTAAATGATGAAACAAAATAGATAGAAAGTTAAAAAAAAGATTTTTATTTTCTTAAAATGAAATTAGAAACACCAGCAAATCTAGAACTTATATTTTTTACAAAGTATAGCATTCTTTTATATACATAATAGTCGATCCATAAACTTTTCTTAATTATTTATCACTTTTTGATAATTCACTACTGTATATGCCTTTGCACTCCCTACAAAGCTATGCGAAATACAAAAACAAAATTTAATCTTTCTCATTTTATACAAACCCACACACAATTTTCTCTCTTCTATGTTACCGACCAGTGCTGAAAATCGACAATTTTGGAATCTAAATCGCCAAAATTATCATTTTTAAAACAAGAAATTGTCAAGAAAATTTTACCGCTTATAAAACTCGAAAAAACATTACAAAAGGAAACAATAAAATTTATTTATATCATTCATATTACGAATATTATTACAGCATTGGTTATTTCTATATATAAAAATGTATTAGTGTTGAAATTTCAACGAAAAAAATTTAACACAGCAATCAACTAAATAATTTTATTGATATGTATCTATAGCTGAAACAAATAATATAGGTTTAAAGTATCGCCGTAATTAAAACTTAAATCTTAAATGGAGATGCTATTCAAGGAGTTTCCGTTTTGAAACGACTTGGCCCAGAATTATATCTATACATATTTTGTAATTTATATTTACACTGAACTAAACCTTTCAATTTTCGATAAACAACCCATTAGTTGTTAACCCTTGAAATCGTAATTTTTATACTACTGAAAATTTTAAATCTTCAATCATCATTTTAACAAATTTAACATATCATTTTAACAAATTGAAAAATCGTCGAAATTACAATAAGTTGTCAAAATTGGCAACACTGCTAACGACAATAGCACTACATATGCAGATTTCGAGTTCCATATGGAATAAGTTGAGCGCAAAAAATTCATCAAAAAAACTAATATCTATTCAAATTCTTCTTTAAATTCCCATTCAAATATATTCCCAATGAAAATGAAAAATTCCCAAAAAAAAGTAATGAATGAAATTTGAAACATTTCTATTTTTCTCATTTAACGTCGTCCGATATGCATACATATTTTTTTTATCAAACTAAACTTTACCGTTTGTCTGTTTTGTTTTTCATCTCAAAATTATTTTGTATTGTTAGGAGTGCTTTCGCTCAGGTTCTCTGATGGCCACTTACCAAAGAGTATGCTTTTTTTGATAAATATTTGAGAAAAAATAGATCGCCAATGAGGATTTTGTTGTTGTCTAACGTATGATTTCATTTATAGCTCTGTATTGAAAAGCCCTTGAAAAAATAGTGCAACATTAAGTTTAAAATTTAAATTATTGTAACTTTGCATAATTAAATTACATTGTAATTTTAGAGAGAGGTGGGAAAATAATTTTTTTTCATTCATAATATTCATTTTTGAATAATTTGGTTTTAAAAAAATTTAGACAAACATAAATTACGTAAATAGGTATATTTAAGATTTTAATTTGAATAATTTATTGAAATTATTATGGAAGAATTAAAGGCGATTTTTTTTAAGTAAAACTAATACGCGCTTATTTTTTCTTTTTTCTTTTTTGGATTTATAGATAACTTTGCAAAAAATGTATTTCTCTTTTTTCAGTTTACATGTATGATGGAATATGAAAAATTTTTATACCCTATACCACTATGTGGTTTGGGTATAATGACTTTGTGCTGCTGTTTGTAACAACCAAAAATATTTGACCTAGACCCATCTTTAATTATACCGATCGAATCAGAATCACTTTCTGAGTTGATTTAACAATGTCCGTCCGTCCGTCCGTCCGTCCGTCCGTCCGTCCGTCCGTCCGTCCGTCCGTCCGTCCGTCTGTATGTCCATGTAAAGCTTGTAATCAAACTGCAGGTCGCAAATATGAATATATTTTGATGAAATTTGGTACATAAGCTTTCATCGGCCATGGGATGAACGCTATTGAAATTGGTGAGAATCGGTCCATGTTCAGACCTAGCCCCCATACAAATTACCCATATGAAATCGACATAAATTGCCATAAGATCCAAATTGTCATATAGATCTTACTCAAATTGGGTTTGTATGCGTTCATTACATCCACTAATGAGTAGTCCAAAAATGATCCCTTTGACCCCATATAGAGCTGCTTCCCGATCTTCACTTAAATCTATTAAAAAACAAAAATATTGCACTGATTCATCTCAAATTTTGTTTGTACATATTTTTGCAAAATACAAGAGACTTTACCAAACATGATCAGGATCGGTCCATTTTTGGACCTAGTCCCTTTATAGATATAGCATCCGATATGAACTTTTTCATATCTGCAGCCAAAAAAAATTAATAAAAATCTTACTCAAATTTGGTTTTTTGCTTATTTTCAATGTCCAGTTAGTTGGGCCTAAGAGATAGGGTTTCTAAACGCATGGTATAGGGTATCGTATAGTCGGTCTAGACCGCCTATAATTTTCTTACTTGTTTTCTTTTTTGTTTAGGTGTATTGGTGTTTGCATTTCCTTAAGGGGTGGTAGGTTTTAAAACCTTTTTTGCATTTCTCTTCTTGAATGCACAACATGTCGAGAGTGTTGTGTCAAAATTTTAAGTAAATCAGAGCAAAACTTAAGAAGATACAGCATTTCCAGCGACCGGCCTCATACGGTATATAGTATATAAATCCGTTTTAAAAAAAATTTAAACCGATTTTCTCGCAAATAAATGTTCGAAGTCCTTGAACATCATAACTCAAAACCTTTTTGACCGATTCTTTTGAAATTTTAGACACTATATCTACACATAAATCATCAGGTAACCACGAAGGTTTTTTTAATTCCATTTTCTTCCCCATTTTTTAACAACAAATTTCAAAATGCTGCAAAAAAAATTTTAAAAACTCTTCGCCACTACTTCAGGAAACATATCACCTTTTACACGCATTTCGATTTTTTTATTTCACGTGGTCCGGTAACGAGTTATGATGTTCACCGCAAAACAACAACGCCTCCGGATATTGCCTGTCACGGACTTATTTATTAAAATTTTTAGTTTAAAATTTTTTCAAAGATTCTTCAAATATATGCTATAACGTGTATTCATGTCTTCAAAAAAGAATTATGCAAAATACGACTTTTATTACTTTTAAAACCTTACCCCCCCTTAAGAAACTTTTAGGAACCTTGCCCTGAAACGTTTGTTTTCTATGCTATTCTATTTTTTCTACAATAAAATGGTGTTCGGTTATAACGAATTCGCCTGGACCGGCCAGATTAGTTCATTATAGACAAAGTCCGTTATAACCGTAGTATTATTTTGTTTTGTCCGAAAGGTTTAAAAACTTTTTTTAGTTGAATAAGTTTATTTATTTTGATGCATTTTAAAAAGTTATAAAACATAAATTAAATTATTAAAAAGATACATATTAATAGTTTATCTTAATAAGACTAAAATTACTGAGTTTCTATCAAAATAAAATATTTTTTAAAATCATATAATATTAAAAACTCCTTATGTATAGAAGCAGAAAGTATAAAGCAAAGGTTGGCTACTAGCAAACTCATGCGAAAATATACAGAGAAGGACCTTTTACAAAACTTCATTTGAAAATCGAAGTTTTTGGAAAATTTAAAAACATTAAAATTAATTTTTTTAAATATATAAAATATTGGAAAATTCTGAAATGGGAAAAAAAATTGTTTGTTAAAGTCAAAATAAACGGGCGCCTAGGCGCCACACAATCCACTAGTACAAAAATATTTTATAAATTTAAAATAATAAAAAAAAAAAAATAAATAAATTTAAAAATCAAGGTCCACATAAACTCAAGCCTTGTAAAATTAGGGGTCATAAACTTCCCAGGTTCTAAGAGACTTGAGAATATTTACACTGAAAAATTGTGCTTTCAAATTTTGTAAAAAAAATCCAAAGTAAAAATTATCCTTGAAAATTTTACTGAAGTCTGAGGAAGTCGGTTTGAGTGACTGCCACAAAATAATATTTGTCTTGCAATCATCTCAAGATAATTAAAATTATTAAATCAAATTTAAAGTTTTCACTATCAAATTAGTAAGAAAGTTAAATTTTGGATTCAGATTTTCTTGGTCAAAATTAGATATTAGATATGTGCAGATGTCCATTAGGGTGGGTCAATTATTTTTACTCCATGGGCTCATCGCAATTCTGCTACTATGAGCCATAACAAGTATATTTGCACAAGGAAACATACATCTAAAATCATTTTCGAAAGTGCCAAAATTTCGGTAAAAAAAATAAACATTTTCCAATGTTTACATTTTTAATATTAAATTAAAAATAATATATACTAATATTATAAGTAGGTAATGTGTGTTTGTTTGTTTGTTTGTTTGTAGGAGGCAATCTCAGTAACTACTATTCTGATCTTCCTGAAATTCTCAGAGAATCTTACTGCGGGTATGGGAAGTGCTATCGGCTATAATTTTTTTATAATATTATTAGTGGGCGTGGCACCTCTCACACAAAGTAAATTTTTAATATCATATACATATATTGAGTACTACGACAGGGAGATCTTAGCAAATTTGTGTGAGGTCACCTATTGTTAATATTAGTAGCTACGCCAGAAATGGGCGGGATCGGATAAGTGGGCGTGGTACCTCCCATACAAGTAATAAATCAATATTATACATCTCGAGTATTGTCATAGAGAGAGCTTTTGAAATTTGTCTGATGTTACCTCTTATTCATGTGAGTAGTCGGAAAAAAATGGGCAGTATGGGCAGTATGGCAGCGTGGCACCTGCCTTAGAAATTAAATATAAAATGCCATATATCTGGAGTACTGTTACAGTGAGAGCCTTGGGACTTTGTGTGAGCCCATAAGTTATTCATGTGATTAGTGAGCGTGGCACCACCCGTACAAAGTAAATATATGATATAATATAACTGGTGTACTAAAAAAGGGAAGCTTTGACACTTTGCACGCCACCATCAGATCTTAGTGTGAGTAGTCGGACAAAAAATTGGCGGGTTCACAACAATGGGCGTGGCATTCCCATTGCAAAGTAACTATATAATGTCATACATCTGGAGTACTGTAAAAGAGAGAGCTTTGTGGCTTTGCGTGAGCCCATAGGTTCTTTGTATGATTAGTCAAAAAAAAAAAAAAAAAAATGGGCGTAATCGATTCATTGGGCGTAGCCCCACCCATGCAAAGTAGATATCTAATATCATATAACTAGTGTACTATAGAAGGGAAAGACTCGATATTTTACACGACTCCATCAGATATTAATGTGAGTAGTCCAATAAAAAGTAGGCTGGATGGGATTAGTGGGCGTGGCACCTCCTATATAACAAATATGAAGTACTACAATAGCGGCAGTCTTTTTACAAGTACATTAGTTATCAATGTGATTTGTCTTGGAAAATATATCGCCAAAATCCAAAATCGCCAAACCAAAAAATCGCAAAAAACAAAAATCTTCAAAATCAAAAATGCGCAAAACCAAAAATCGCTAAAATGAAAAATTTCCAAATGATATTTTAAGTTCAAGGCCAATAGTTAAGTGTTGCCAGATCTAATTTGGAAAATCCATGTTCGTCTCATGTGCATCTACATGCACCTTGCTCCAGGGTAGGAACGCCGAAAAATCTGATAATTGTTGTACCGAATGAAAACACAAAAATAAATGAATCTATACTAATAATCTATACTAGCATAATAAAGAGATAATGTGTTTTTGTTTGTTTGTAGGAGGTAATCTCCGTAATTTCTTATCTGATCTTCCTGAAATTTTCGCAGAGTCTTAGTGCTACATAGTCAGTCCGTGACTATCGTGACTATGCGTGACTCTGCGTGACTACCCCAAAATTAATATGTAGTCACAACAAGACTATGGGCCAAGAGTCAGATTAATTGCATGAGGGGGAATGGGGTTGCGCCATGGCAAGACAGACAGACAGACGGACATGTCAAAAGTGGGGACATCAGAATTCATTTTGGAGGTATGTTTCCCTGGGCAAAGTTTCTTATTTTGATCCCTAGAATATGAATTTCCTTGTCACTTGAGCGATTTTTTTGCATTATTGCAAATCTATCCGCCCTAATGGGTACCCCACATAATTTTCAGCGCTAATAATCTTGTGCTATTTTAATTATAGAAAAGTTAAAGAATCGTCGATTTGTGCAATAAGTTCGTCAATTTTCCCCAAAGAGGCAAAAAGAAATCCACAAAAATTGCTGAAAACGCCCCATGGATTTCCCAACCACAAACAACGGTATACACATTTTCAATAATTTTTTTTACATTTGAAATGGACTAAATAGGTAGATTTTTGAGTGTTCATCGAAATTTTGGTAGGCTCGAAAATGATTTTAGAGGTATGGTTTCTAGCACGAAAATATTTGTTATGGCTCATAGTGCTAGAATCGCGATGAGCCCATGGAAATGTTTTTGAGCCCCCCACAATTTGACCCAATTTGACAATTTGTTCATAAATATTTGTTGTGGTTTTTCCAAAATCTAAAATCTAGATAAAAATTAACTAAATTCTGGTATATCATTAAAGGGATGAATTTGTGTAGAAATAAAAAAAATTTCGATTTACTGTAGCGAAAGTGTCAAACTGTCACTAACCTCTGTCATTATGTTCATCATAGTAACTTAAATCCTTGGGGCTTGTTCTCATTTCTCCTGCTGATTGTCGATGGTGACTATGGTCTTGTGTCGAATTTTCTTTTAAAATGTCATAATATTTTTTCTTGAAGTTTTCCTCTTGTGACGATATTTTCGCTACTTTCTCCTTTTGAACATTTTCTTCATCATAATTGTCAATTTGGGATTCTTGCTGTTGCATTTCCTGCTGCTGTCTAAGCGTAGTGTGACGATTGGTGATATCGTCTGGACGTGCAGCACCGTTATGTCTTTTCATTTTACGTGGTATGAAAATTCGTGTCACATCTTTACTTTCATGGTCGTTGTTACTGTTATTGTTGTAGTTGGTTGTAGAGGTTTTTGAAATAATTTGATTTTCATTTTCCTCAATATCACCAATGGCATCTTCTTTTGGTTGCTGCTGTTGCTGCTGCTGTTTATGGAATTTTTCATAATCATCATTTTTATTATCATTGTCATAAGCATAACTGTCAGCGTTGCCATTTTGTGAATTGTCACCGTCATTATCATGGTTATTTTTATTATTATTATAACTGTTGACAATTTTTTCATTCAAGTCAGGATTATTATTAAATTTCCTTTCATTTAATCTCTTCTGCGAGGACGACATGTGTTCTTTTTGCTGCTGTTGCTGTTGTTGTTTTTCTAGTTGTTTTTGTTCATGCATTGTTTTGAATTTCTCATATTCAGCACTTCCATCGTCATCATCATCAGCATCATCATCATCAGCATCAGCTTCAGTATCATTCAGGCCATTCATTTCAAATTTGCCATCATCGTTATTGGCCTTCTCTAAATCCTGTTCCTCTACATCATACATGTATTGATTTGAATAGTCAATATTGTTTTCAGATTTAATTTTATTCTGTTTTTTGTTTTTATTGTCAATATTTCCATTGTTGTTGGCCTTGTTGTTTACTTTTAATGTTTTCTTTTCTTCTAGATTTTCCTTTTTCTTATTAGTTTTCCGAAAGTTGTCTTTTACAACTTTATCCCCATCGTCAACCAATGCCACTTCACTTTGGTTGTTGTCGCCAGTGTTCTGGTTATTATTGTTCGTTTTGTTGTCATCACTTCCTTCACTGGACCTTTGTGATTCAAGTATCTGCAAAAAAAATGAAAAAGTGTCTTGAAAATAAAGATATTCTCTTTTACATCATGCACTTAACGAAAATAAACTAAGGCAACTATTTTTTTTTTGTTAACTGTTGTCAAATTATAAGTTGAGTGTTTATTCTAGTTCAGTGTTTATTCTAGTTAAGTTTGAAGAAGTGCAAGCAAAATCGGTATGAAATCTGAAAAAGCTCATATTTTTTATCCCAGATTTAGTTCTAGCAGTAGAAAAGTATACATAATTTGCTTCTGTGTATGGCTTAAAGCCCTTAGCTTTGAAAATTTCTTCCAAATCGGTTAAAAACAGAAATAAATTTGAACTAAAAATGGAGCGATCCTGACCCTATTTCATGAAGTCACTTACTTTTAGGAAAAACATATCGAGAAGTTATATTCAAAACCCTCTATCTTCAAATTTTACGAAAATGACTTTCTGATGGTAAAATATTCGCTAAGTTGAGCCTCATTTATAGTGCTAATTAGGAAATAAAAAAACAAAATTTGAGATTTTATTGTCAGTTTTGTTTCTTCTCTACTTTACACAGACCTAAGTTTTTATACCCTATACCACTACGTGGTTTGGGTATAATGACTTTGTGCTGCTGTTTGTAACAACCAAAAATATTTGACCTAGACCCATCTTTAATTATACCGATCGAATCAGAATCACTTTCTGAGTTGATTTAACAATGTCCGTCCGTCCGTCCGTCCGTCCGTCCGTCCGTCCGTCCGTCCGTCTGTGTGTCCATGTAAAGCTTGTAATCAAACTGCAGGTCGCAAATATGAATATATTTTGATGAAATTTGGTATATAAGCTTTTATCGGCCATGGGATGAACGCTGTTGAAATTGGTGAGAATCGGTCCATGTTCAGACCTAGCCCCCATACAAATTACCCATATGAAATCGACATAAATTTCCATAAGATCCAAATTGTCACATAGATCTTACTCAAATTGGGTTTGTATACGTTCATTACATCCACTAATGAGTAGTCCAAAAATTATCCCTTTGACCCCATATAGAGCTGCTTCCCGATCTTCACTTAAATCTATTAAAAAACAAAAATATTGCACTGATTCTTCTCAAATTTTGTTTTTACATATTTTTGCAAAATACAAGAGACTTTACCAAACATGATCAGGATCGGTCCATTTTTGGACCTAGTCCCTTTATAGATATAGCATCCGATAAGAACTTTTTCATATCTGCATCCAAAAAAATTAATAAAAATCCCACTCAAATTTGGTTTTTGCTTATTTTCAATGTCCAGTTAGTTGGGCCTAAGAGATAGGGTTTCTAAACGCATGGTATAGGGTATCGTATAGTCGGTCTAGACCGACTATAATTTTCTTACTTGCTTAAATAGAATTTACTACTTTTTTCAGGATACCACTTGCAATTAAAATTATGTTAATCTATAATATTAATAAGCTAGGCGGTTTCTTGTTACCAATGTTTTGTTCTACGGATTTATCCCGATTTTGACCAGACGTACATATATTTTTTGAATGGTATTTCTTTTTAGGCGTTTTGCAGATTTACAGATTTTTAAATTTTTTCCTATATTTGGAGTAAAATGCATTTAGAGTTGCTACTAACACATACATAAATTATACATATGCTATGTGTGTTTTACTAAATTTGTTAAAGTGTTTGTTAATGAGTTTTTTACATTCATTCGCAATAATAATAAACCATAAAAGTGTTAGTTTGTGAACTGGCTAAGTTGAAAAATAAAGCTGCCTTGAAATTGCAAGAAATTATAAAAATTTTGGAAAAACAACAGGAACATGCTTATAAATACAAAAAAATGTAACAATGATTTTGGTTGCTTTTGTTCTGACCAACGCTGTATATAAATCTTATCATATGATATTGCACTGGACGAAGGTAGAACAGCTAAGCTTTATGTTTGTGTTTAAGTAAAACTTTTAACATAATTCCTGAAGATGATATTCGAAGAGTACCAAAATATTGGAAAATATTTATAATAACTAGCAGATCCCAGCGCTCGAAATTCTGGTGCAATTTCTAGGCTGCCTTATTTTTCCACTTAGCCAATTCACAAACCAACACTTTTTTGGTTTATTTTTTTTATTGTGAATGAAGATAGCAAACTCATTAACAAACACATTAAAAAATTTAATAAAACACACATAGCATATGCATAATTTTATGTATGTGCTAGTGGCAGCTTTATGTGCAATTTGCTCAAAAGAAATGAAAAATTTAAAAATCCGTTAATCTGCAAAACGGACAAAAAGGAAAACCTTTCAAATAACACACGCTTGGTCAAAATCGGGACAAAACGGTAGAACAAAACATCGGTTACAAGAAATCGAATAGCCTATTAATATTAAAGATGTTATAAAGAGTAAAAATTTTGGAACAGCAACAAGAACATGCTTAAAAATACAAAAATGTGTAATAGTGATTTCGGGTGCTTTTGTATATAGATCTTATCATATGATAATTCACTGGACGAAGGTAGAACAGCTAAGCTTTATGTTTTTGATTAAGTAAAACTTTTAATATAATCCCTGAAGATGACAATCAAAGAATATCGAAGTATTGGAAAATATTTATATTAATAAATAAATTGGAAAAAAAGACCTCGAGCTCGACTATTTTTTCATTTAATTTTTGCGCAAGGGGCTAAAGATCTATTTTACAATACAATCACAAAAACAGTGTAACCGTGAGCGTAAGACAAAATCGGTGTGACTTGTGATTGTATTGGTGAAAAAATTATGATATTTTATAACCTATTTCAAAATGAAAAGTGAAAATTTAAAAATGAAAAATTAAAAATAAAAAATTAAAAACGAAAGATGAAAAATAAAAAATGAAAATTGAAAAATAAAAAATGAAAAATGAAAAATGAAAAACGAAAAATGAAAAACGAAAAACAGAAAATGTAAAATGAATTATAAAAAATAAAAAATGAAAAATGAAAAATGAAAAACGTAAAATGAAAAATGAAAAATGAAAAACGAAAAATGAAAAATTAAAAATTAAAAACGAAAAATGTAAACTTAATTAACCAGATGAAATAATAAATAATAATAATTATTTTTATATTAGCAGAGCCCCTGCAGTTCATTACTATAAGTGAGACATAGATGGCGTTTTTGTTTGATATTAAAGAAGTGCCATAAAAAATCTTTAATTACTAGATGTTTACACATGTCCCCTGTGACCGGACAATTTTTGTATGTATATTATTTTTTTTTTTACTATTGAAACCCCTCTATCTTTCCATATACATACATAAAATAACCGGTGATGCAAATATAAACAAGTAAGAAAATTATAGTCGGTCTAGACCGACTATACGATACCCTATACCATGCCCTATCTCTACCCAACTAACTGGACATAGAAAATATGCAAAAACCAAATTTGAGTCGGATTTTTATTAATTTTTTTGGCTGCAGATATGAAAAAGTTCATATCGGATGCTATATCTATATGGGGACTAGGTCCAAAAATGGACCTATCCTGATCATGTTTGGTAAAGTCTCTTGTATTTTGCAAAAATATATACAAACAAAATCTGAGAAGAATCAGTGCAATATTTTTGTTTTTTTAATAGATTTAGGTGAAGATCGGGAAGCAGCTCTATATCGGGCCAAAGGCATCCTTTTTGGAATACTCATTAATGGACGTAATGAATGCATACAAAACCCAATTTGAATAAGATCTATATGACAATTTGGATCTTATGGCAATTTATGTCGATTTCATAGGGATAATTTGTATAGGGACTAGGTCTGAACATGGACCGATTCTCACCAATTTCAATAGCGATCATTCCACGGCCGATAAAGGCTTATGTGCCAAATTTCATCAAAATATATTCATATTTGCGACCTGCAGTTTGATTACAAACTTTACATGGACACACAGACGGACGGACGGACGGACGGACATTGTTAAATCAACTAAGAAAGTGATTCTGATTCGATCGGTATAATTAAAGATGGGTCTAGGTCAAATATTTTTGGTTGTTACAAACAGCAGCACAAAGTCATTATACCCAAACCACATAGTGGTATAGGGTATAAAAATTTCTATTCTATGACTACTTACAGTTTTAATATGTATTGTGAGCAATTTTAATTATACCCTATACCACTATGTGGTTTGGGTATAATGACTTTGTGCTGCTGTTTGTAACAACCAAAAATATTTGACCTACACCCATCTTTAATTGTCCCGATCGAATCTGAATCAATATCTGATTCGATTTAACGATGTGCGTCCGTCCGTCCGTGTCCATGTAAAGTTTGTAATCAAACTGCAGGTCGCAAATATGAATATATTTGGACGGAATTTGGTATTTGATCTTTTTTCGGCCATGGGATGAACGCTATTAAAATTGGTGAGAATCGCTCCATGTTCAGACCTAGTCCCCATATAAATGACCCCTATGAAATCAACATATATTGCCATAAGATCCAAATTATCATACAAATCTTAGTCAAATTGGGTTTGTATGTATATATTACATCCATTAATCAGTATTCCAAAAATGATCCCTAGTGGACAACTCTTAGTCATATGCCCCATGTAGAGCTGCTTCCCGATCTTCACTTAAATCTATCAAAAAACAAAAATATTGCATTGATTCTTCTCAAAGTTTGTTTGTATATATTTTTGCAAAATAAAGCAGACTTTATCAAACATAGTCAGGATCGGTCAATTTTTGGGCCTAGTTCCCATATAGATATAGCATCCGATATTAACTTTTTCATATCTGCAGGCAAAAAAATTAATAAAAATCCCACTCCAATTTGGTTTATGCTTATTTTCTATGTTCAATTAGTTGGGCCTATGAGATAGGGTCTCTAAACGCATGGTATAGGGTATCATATAATTTTCTTACTTGTTTTCTTTGGTATGGTAATAATAAACAGTTTTTTGGCTAAACTGAACAGTTGTGTTTTTTAAGACAGAGGCTTTTGAGTATAAGCTGTCGATATACAAACCGGATTTGAGTAAAATCAGTGCATTACTTTTATTTTTAGGTAGATTTAAGTGAAGATCGGGATTCAACTTTATATGGGGACTATGACTAAAAATGATCAAGATTGATATTATAATTTGGATCTTAGGACAATTCTAGTCGAACTCATATGTGTTGTTTGTATAGGGACCATGTCGAAACAAGCACCGACTTGCATCAATTTCAGTAGCATTCGTTTTATGGTCGAGAAAAGCTTATTTACCAAACTTAATAAAAATATATTCATATTTGTGACCTTTTGTTCAATTAAAAGTTCACTTGGACATACAAAGGAACAGACAGACAGATGGACGGAAGGACATCGCTAAATCGACTCAGAAAATGATTCTGGGTCGATCGGTGCCAGTCGTCAGTTATCACCACATAGTGGTGTAGGGTATAATGAATTGTGTATTAGTTTAAGTGAATAAAAAAAGGTCAAAGTTGGGGACAAAGGGATTAAAGTTTCAAAAGTTCTTCATTAAAATAGCTGTGACTGAACATAATAAAAGAATTATCATATTCGGCATTAGCTTTGCCATATCTTCCAAAATTCTTTATATGATTGTAGGTGGTCCACATCTTAGCAAATACCCAGAAATTACGCAAATTGTGTAAATTCATTTTCTTATTTTGCATTTCTTAGCTTTTGCAAATAATTCTTACCGTAAATGACAATAAAATATTTATTTCAGACTATATTCTTAAATTTCATGCCACATTGCATCTGGTTTAAGAATATTAAGCAGTAACGCCATGTCTCTAACTGAATTTCGTTGAGGGTTTAAAAGCACTTGCAGTTTATTAAATTATATGTAGAGGATAAAGTTTTTATTGTTAACTTAACTAAGAAAGTTATAAAAATCATTGAATTTACTTTTTCGTTTATAAAACTAAAAATATTTTTAAGATGTTCAACTAATATTAAATAGCCCGTTTATATCAAAAAGAATTTAATATTTTATCTTTGAGAATATTGTGACATTATTATATTTTTAGTTTATTTTTTATTTGTTCTTCTGTCTTAAAAAAGATTTTAGAAGGAAAATTAAATAGGAAAATTTTTTCAAATAATATTCGGATGATGCAGTTTAAGTATGAGAAAACATATTTAAGATTCTCCTATTTTTATGGAATTAAAAAAAAACAAGTAAGAAAATTATAGTCGGTCTAGACCGACTATACGATACCCTATACCATGCGTTTAGAAACCCTATCTCTTAGGCCCAACTAACTGGAAATAGAAAATAAGCAAAAACCAAATTTGAGTGGGATTTTTATTAATTTTTTTGGCTGCTGATATAAAAAAGTTCATATCGGATGCTATATCTATAAAGGGGCTAGGTCCAAAAATGGACCGATCCTGATCATGTTTGGCAAAGTCTCTTGTATTTTGCAAAAAATATGTACAAACAAAATTTGAGAAGAATCAGTGCAATATTTTTGTTTTTAATAGATTTAACTGAAGATCGGGAAGCAGCTCTATATGGGGTCAAAGGAATAATTTTTGGACTACTCATTAGTGGATGTAATGAACGCATACAAACCCAATTTGAGTAAGATCTATATCACAATTTGGATCTTATGGCAATTTATGTCGATTTCATATGGGTAATTTGTATGGGGGCTAGGTCTGAACATAGACCGATTCTCACCAATTTCAATAGCGTTCATCCCATGGCCGATAAAAGCTTATATACCAAATTTCATCAAAACATGTTCATATTTGCGACCTGCAGTTTGATTACAAGCTTTACATGGACACACAGACGGACGGACATTGTTAAATCAACTCAGAAAGTGATTCTGATTCGATCGGTATAATTAAAGATGGGTCTTGGTCAAATATATTTGGTTGTTACAAACAGCAGCACAAAGTCAATATACCCAAACCACATAGTGGTATAGGGTATAAAAAAAATACCCCTACCAATCTATTAGGTCATAAAAATATTAAATAGCCCGTTTATATCAAAAAGAATTTAATATTTTATCTTCGAGAATATTGTGACATTACCATATTTATACCCTATACCACTATGTGGTTTGGGTATAATGACTTTGTGCTGCTGTTTGTAACAACCAAAAATATTTGACCTAGACCCATCTTTAATTATACCAATCGAATCAGAATCACTTTCTGAGTTGATTTAACAATGTCCGTCCGTCCGTCCGTCCGTCCGTCCGTCCGTCCGTCCGTCCGTCCGTGCGTCTGTGCGTCGATGTAAACCTTGTAATCAAACTGCAGGTCGCAAATATGAACATATTTTGATGAAATTTGGCATATAAGCTTTTATCTGCCATGGGATGAACGCTATTGAAATTGGTGAGAATCGGTCCATGTGCAGACCTAGCCCCCATACAAATTACCCCTATGAAATCGACATAAATTGCCATAAGATCCAAATTGTCATATAGATCTTACTCAAATTGGGTTTGTATGCGTTCATTACATCCACCCATATAGAGCTGCTTCCCGATCTTCATTTAAATCTATTAAAAAACAAAAATATTGCACTGATTCTTCTCAAATTTTGTTTGTATATATTTTTGCAAAATTCAAGAGACTTTACCAAACATGACTAGGATCGGTCCATTTTTGGACCTAGTCCCCACATGGATATAGCATCCGATATGAACTTTTTCATATCTGCAGCCAAAAAAATTAAGAAAAATCCCACTCAAATTTGGTTTTTGCTTATTTTCTATGTCCAGTTAGTTGGGCCTAAGAGATAGGGTTTCTAAACGCCTGGTATAGGGTATCGTATAGTCGGTCTAGACCGACTATAATTTGCTTACTTGTTTTAGTTTATTTTTATACCCTATACCACTATGTGGTTTGGGTATAATGACTTTGTGCTGCTGTGTGTAACAACCAAAAATATTTGACCTAGACCCATCTTTAATTATACCAATCGAATCAGAATCACTTTCTGAGTTGATTTAACAATGTCCGTCCGTCCGTCCGTCCATCCGTCCGTCCGTCCGTCCGTCTGTGTGTCCATGTAAACCTTGTAATCAAACTGCAGGTCCCAAATATGAACATATTTTGATGAAATTTGGCATATAAGCTTTTATCTGCCATGGGATGAACGCTATTGAAATTGGTGAGAATCGGTCCATGTGCAGACCTAGCCCCCATACAAATTACCCCTATGAAATCGACATAAATTGCCATAAGATCCAAATTGTCATATAGATCTTACCCAAATTGGGTTTGTATGCGTTCATTACATCCACTAATGAGTGGTCCAAAAATGATGCCTTTGACCCCATATAGAGCTGCTTCCCGATCTCCCCTTAAATCTATTAAAAAACAAAAATATTGCACTGATTCTTCTCAAATTTTGTTTGTACATATTTTTGCAAAATACAAGAGACTTTACCAAACATGACTAGGATCGGTCCATTTTTGGACCTAGTCCCCACATGGATATAGCATTCGATATGAACTTTTTCATATCTGCAGCAAAAAAAATTAATAAAAATCTCACTCAAATTTGGTTTTTGCTTATTTTTCAATGTCCAGTTAGTTGGGCCTAAGGGATAGGGTTTCTAAATGCATGGTATAGGGTATCGTATAGTCGGTCTAGACCGACTATAATTTTCTTACTTGTTTTATTTGTTCTTCTGTCTTAAAAAGATTTTAGATGGAAAATTAAATAGGAATATTTTTTCAAATAATATTCCGATGATGCAGTTAATGTATGAGAAAACATATGTAAGATTCTCCTATTTTTATGGAATTCAAAAAAAAAAAAAAAAAAAAAAAAAAAATACCCCCACCAATCTATTAGGTCATAAAAAAAATAAAAAATACACAAGCTTTTCATAACAATGTCCCCTTTGAGTTGAACTTAGTACTTATAAATTTCTTGGTTAATTTTCGTTATTGTGTAGATATGATATTCATAAATCATCATTCCTAAACTAAACATCTATGACCAATTTTATTCATAGATGCGTATCCATGTATGAATAATTATGTTTTTTAAGGGTATTTCAGGAATAAACTAAAATTGTTATTAAAGTTATGCAAATTTAAATCTAACTGAGTCTTCTGGCTCAAAACTTGTTTGTGTATGATTTTTGAATAAACTTAATAATGATAACATAAGAAATAGCTGATATCGGTTTTGGATATATCCAAATATTTCTACAGGTAACAAATATGCTTATGCTTGTCATAATCTGATTGTGTTTGGGATGGACCTCTATCTTGTTTTTATGTGCTAGTGTGTTAAAAATTTTTCCAAAACTAAAAAGTTTTTATTTAATATCGTATTAAATAATATTTAAACTATATTAGTACTCTATACACACCTCTACACACAGACAACGGATTCGTTGTTGAAACCGAATTTTTTGCAAACCAAATTTTGGTAGGTCCATGTATGTTATATTATTGTGTAGTGTGTTTGACTATTCGCAGTTACCATGCTTTCTGCATGTAATTAAATACTCATACTTTGTTGAGTATTTATTGTCCATACTCACAATAACTTGTCAGCCTGTATTATGCTTGGTCAGCAAAAGCCCACGATTATATTAATTTAGAATTAATGCATGAATGTATGAGTGCATACTACATATATTTAGAATAGTTTAAGTTGAGATTTATATTAATAAAGTCAGTCATATTATTAGGCTCTTCGGAGCAACAAAACAATTTCACGGTGTTTTAATTAAATAAGTTAGAGTGAGTTGTAGCTTATTACAATTATAGTTACATTATTCTGTTTTGATTGCTGTATTATATGAACAATTGAGTGGTCCTTAAAAAATGAAGATGCGATTTTGGGGATTGGCGGGGTCCAGTTTGTTACCTTTTCATATAAAACAAATAACTGAGAAGTTTGGAGACAATCGGATAAAGAAAAGTTGCGCTGGAAATCGATTGAAAATTTCAAGCGTGTTTATTATCACCCCTGTTCTTGAAACCACTATCACAAAAAAAAACTCGTAAATGAAAAAATTCTTAAATCTACGAGTTTTTTGCTGTTCTCTAATTTCAATAAGGATATTTTTTCTCGTTTTAATTCACATAGAAAAGGCTTTGTGAAATCAAAACAAATGCCCTTTTTTTCTACTAAGCAGGTCTTAAGAGATAAAAAAATTATTGATATTTAAACTCTAACATGTTTTTTATTGAACCTTGTCATTATTTTAAAAAATTAGACATTAATTTTATGAAAAAAAAAAAACGATTTTAAAAACGTCTACATTTTGTGCTGATTTAATAAAAAAAACTAATAAGTGGTCGATGTTAATAAAACAAACTTTTTGCGATGATGCTGTTCTATAACTGTATTAAAAACTTTTTAATTATAGAATCTATTTTCCATTATAATTTTCTCAATTATAAAATAGATTCTTTATGCACTAATTATTGCAAATAAAGGAATTAAAAATTTTTTTTCATCAAATCATATATTTTTATTTTTTGCATATGTTCGAAACAGTAGTGATGCCAGTCGAATCCAATTTATTTGAATATCGAATAATGAATGACTTAAAAATAGAAAAGTCATTTTTAATTAAATGAAATTGAAGAACAAAAATAATTAAGAAAAAACATGCACAAAAAACTTAAAAGTTTTTTGTGAAACTGAATAAAGAAGCATATGGCACCTCGGTTTCTAGATAACATATGTTCTTAACTCAAACATATGGTTCTTAACTCAAACATATGTTTCCATTAAATAAATAAAAAAAGTGGTTTCAAGAAACCCAAAATTTCAATATCATGTGATTTTAAATTCACTCTTATTCAAATAACAACGTTTCAAATAACAACGTTTCAATGGAAAATATGACTTTTTTTTGAGATTTTACGAAAATTTAATTCTATAGCTCAATTTTTCCGACAAGTTGTTGTAAGATTCGGGATCATTATTTATTTTATTTGGAAACATTTAGACAGTTTTTATACATATAAAATAATTTTATAACAAAATTGGTTAAAAGTTGTTTTAATTTATATTCGCGGGCAATAAGCAGATAATTGCACCAAAGATATATCACAATGGATTATTTTGATCCCAGGAGCACTGACGTGTTAAATAAATAAAAATTAACCGAACTATTTTTCTTAAATTCGAAATAGTGGTTTCATAGAGTTTAATAGAAAAACTAGTTTTCGGTAAAATTTATGAAAACTAAAGTCAGTCTGTCTGGCCGTTATATCCGGCCGATTTCCTTCATTTTTTTTAATGAAAGTTATTTAGATACAGATATGTCATCGATCATTGAAATTTACTCAACTCCCACCTTAATCAAGTTATACTCAAACACGTTTCTTCCCTGTACATTTATTGTTGGACACATTCACTCAAGCAATTCGAATTTTCATAGCTCCTCTTCCAATGAATGGATCTTGATCGTTTCGCTCTCAGAACACTCAGTGGATCAAGGTCTTTCTTTTGAGCTATTAACTGCTTAAATTAGTTGAGTTTGAGGAAAGTTATGCGTGCACAATCAACTTTACATTAGCGTTTTGTATTACCATCACGACAATAAAAAGTGTTGAATTGTGAATTGGCTAAAGTTGATTAGCATACTTTTAGGGTCTTATAAAATAATTTAATAAAGGAAAAAAAAAAATTGCACTCGAATTTCGAGGCCTGGGATCTTCTAGTTTTTATTTAAAAATATCTTAAAATCCAAAGCTGGCCTTGGCAAATAATGGGCTAACGTTCTCGGATTTATCCCTAATTTTAGGAGTGGAAGTTCTACACATTTGGTTATAATATTTTAAGCATCGCATCTAAAAATTCAACAGCACTTACAAGATATTTGAATTTTTTGAATAAATTGTCTTTTATAATATGTGTCTTTTGTCATATGTCATATGTGATCCCAATTCCATAAGGGTTAATGGGTTCATATTATCTTTTTTTACAACCCTAGGCTACTAAGATAAAATATAATATTTTAAATTAGAAAAGTGATGAATTTTTGATACAAAGTATTTAGAAAGAGTACATTTACATAATATTTTACAAAAACCCCATTTTTCTCGAAATCCGCAAAAAATAAAATCTTTGTCAAAAATTTTGGCATAGGGATTTACCTAAGAATTCACACAGTTAATCTCTGACGTGCATTTAATAAAACTTTGAAGAGCCAGATCCATTTTTTTTAAATTTTGTTTACGAAAGTTTTTTAAAACTTGAAAAAGGAGTTTTCAAAATTTTATCAAAAAATTTCCCATTTTCGGTTTCAATGTGCTATAGGTTAACAACGTGGCAATAAAACAATACTTCATATCTGAGTGCTAATAAATATAGAGACCAAAAAAAATATTATAGTTTTAATCAATTTCTCAAAGTTGTAAAAAATGCTATCAAATTTCATGACATAGTTTTTTTAACACAAAAGTGGTCTGGGGCAATTGCTTTTTATTGGCGAATTTTTATTCAATTTTGAATTTTTATAGCTTGTTGAATATATAACTTAATACTGATCCCGATTCTTATAACAACTTGTCGAAAAAATTAAATTAAAGTTATAGAACGAAATTTCCGTAAAATCTCAAAAAGTCATATTTTCCCCATAGAAACACACTTGAAATTTTCAATCGATTTCAGGCGCGACTTTTCTTTATCGATTGTCCCCAAACTTCAAATTTATTCACAATGCTACCGTAATTTGGTAAATGGAGTTGATATTATATATATTTGATATCGATTGATTTGATTCGATTCATAAGCAGTAATTAGAACTATAAAAATTATTTTTTTTTGCAAACTTTAATATAATTTCAACAAAAAAAAAAAAAAAATCAAAACTCCGGGTTCAATAATTTCCTTATTATTACATATTATATATGTTAAGACCATAATCAATATAACAATTATAAGGGAATTTGTATACCCTATACCACTATGAGGTGAGGGTGTAATGAGTTTGTGCTATCAAAAATATTTGACTTAGAGCCATATTTTTGTACAGCAATGGTCCGTCTTTCTGACCATCTGCCCGACCCTCTGTCTGTCCGTCCGTCCGTCTATCTGCCCGTCTATTACAAACTACAGATTACATATCTATATATATTGAGTTATATATATATATAATTAATTTTCTGTACTCCAGTGAATGTTACCAAATGCTTTTATATATATATATTTTTTTTTTTAATTAATCAACACTCAGGGGATGCCTCCTACAGATGCAGTGCATTGTGTTGATCTTAGGAAAATAGGTTAAGGAGGAAAGAGGGAGTAGTGTTTTTTATTTTTTTTTTTTTGCAGCGACAGACCAAAGCCTCTGGTGGGAATCGAACCCACGACCCCTCGCATTATATATGTTCGTTATACAAATTTTTATTATTCAACAGATTTCTTTGAACTTTGGTACATACGATCTCTATACTCCAGGGAAGATCGCCATATGCTTCTTACCGGTCACGTCTGCTATTATGCCCACTTACATTATAAAATATTTTTTGTTTTTTTGGTATATTTATTAACTAACCAACTTTTAATTTTTCAACCGCTTTCCCCGAAACTTTTTACACACTCCAGGGAAGGTCACCATAAGCTTTTTACTAGCCACGCATACTTCTACATATGCTTTTTTTTTAAATATTGTAACGGATTTCGCTCGAATTTACTGCACTTGATTCTCATATTCCAGGCAAGGTCGTCATATATTGCTACCAGCAGCGCTAAATTTTTTTAATTTTCTATATACGAGCGGGCGCAGACCTGAACACAGCTCAGGTAAAATATCGCAATGATCTGAAAAATATATTTTGGCGATTAACATTAGTTGACGACAACTGCGCGGCAGCACGGGTATAGCTGCCAAACGCGCGGACGCAAACGCGACACGCTCGCGGAACACAATGAGAAAGTTGCCTTATGATAAATTTTATCTACGTATATGCAATAATTACCTGTTGATCCAGGTCAGACATATCTATAATCAGTTGCTTAAAGTAACCTTGCGCACAATTTTAAACGCCTCTGCTCAATGAATTGAATGAAGTACTTCAATTTTTAAAAGTTCGGATTCCTTTAAGTTGCAAACGATTCCGTTATATTCGATGTTCACAAATTAAATAAACTTAAAAAAAAAAAAAACACAAAGCGGTTTCGCAGCTTATTTTGGAGCATGGTACAGCAAACCATCTTATAAAAAAACTTCTAAATTAAAAAATGAAAAATTTTTAAATTGAAATAAAAAATGAATTTACTCCCCAAAAAACGTAAATTTTTGGGATATTTTTCATCATGAACACATTCTCCAATCCCGTACAAATTTTTGGGGAGAAAATTCATTTTGTTTATGGAACTTTTTCATTGGGAACTAACTACTCAGCGCCTGCTAAGCATAGTGAACCAATTTTCAAGTCAAAGGCATTTGGATCCCGGGCAGGATCGGGTAAAAACAGCTAATATGAAGCTTCTAGGCATGTTTGGACTAGCCCCCATACAAATGACTCCTATCAGACCAACAAACATTGTCGTAAGATCCAAGCTATCATAAATTTTTTTTAGTATTATTTTATTTAAAATATTTAATTAAAATAATAATAATATTTTGCTATGTAATAAGAATTTAAGGCAATGACTTTGACATTTAGTTGGTTTCATATATATGTTGAAACAATTGTTTTCTAAAGTGTTAAAAGTTTTTATTAAGTAATTAATGTTATATTAATAATAGTTATATTCATATATTTAGCAATATCTCAAAATCGGCTTTTTCTTGAAAAAGAGCTTTTTTTATGCTGAAAATAAATCTCTGGGGTATCAGAAAGAAAGCTTTTTCGACGACTTTTTTATTTCTGAATTTTTTGAAAAGATGCCGTTATTTTTATATCACTCGCGAAAATCGCCTCTTTGACCGTTTCAACCAAAAAATTTGGTTTGATAATGTTCCGCAACTTTGTTCAGGAGTGTTAGGTCTAAATTTTTTCTGAATGTACCAACATCGAAAATAATTTAAATAAGAGTTTTTTAATTTATAAGAAACATGTTATTACCGCCACCTTGCGGCTACTTTTTGCTACAATTGCTAAAACAATGAAATAGACAATTTCAAAACCTTTCAAAAGAGATATCCGTGATGAAATTTCGACGAAAAATAAGGTATCTATTCGCAAAAGTAATTAATAGCACACCGACTCTGTTTTTCTTTATAATTAAATTAATTAATATTAAACTACTTTGTTCAACGTTATTCAATTTTATATACACGTACAGTGTATTTCGGAAAAATAAACACTGTTAAAAAAATTAGGATTAAATATAAAAATTTTTAACGAAAAAAATCATGGTTAAAATTCCGTATAAAACGTGCAAGTTTTTTAACTCTTCTTTAAGTTCGGTCTCCAAATCCATAGTTCTTGTTTGCCATATTTTTTCACCGCGGTATTTGTATTGTTTATTTCTCACAATGTTAATTTGTTTCTTAAGAATTTTTATTCTCCTGCTTTGTATCTCATCGTCAGACAATTGTAGTATTTAGTCACACAATTCAATGGGTTCATTAATCTGGATTATATTTTCAAAGATAATTTTATTATCCGGCCATCGTTTTTTTATTTTTCTAATTTTTTTCTAGCGTTCCATTTAGTATTTGCTTGCAAATATTTTCTCGTTAGAGTTTTACCATTTTCCATCTCTACTTTCGTTAGATCGAATCGCTGTAAATCGGAAAGGTATTGAATACATTTGTTCTGGCGGGCTTTTACTTGCTGGCACCTTGTGTATATTTCTTTGTGAGGTGCCATATCTTCGTTTCTCTTCACCATTGCAAACCCTCTTGCTACATTAATGTTACTGTGGAATGAATATACATCATCGAGTGGTCAGTCTATATATCTTTTTAACAAAGATTCTTTTATAGCTACCAAAGCGCTTTGAAAAACTTGGTTATGGTTTTCCATGTTTGAAGACAACATTTCGAGTTTATCTTTGTTGAAAGCAAAATTAAACTTTTGTGGTACTAAATTCAGGAACAATATTTTGTAAACATTTCCGCTTTCCATATAACTAAATATTTCATTTAAAGTTTCCTTCACCACATGATGATCCGAAGCCACTATTGACTCGCTACTACTTACGTGTTTAAGTGGTTCTATGCAGGTTGCATTGATAAATAAGTACACACACTTTAAGCTGTTGAAGAAAATCATTGTTCGTAATTTAATCGCGAATTATTTTCGATTCACAGTATGCCTCAATATATTTATTCGTGAATTCAATTAACATATCTTTTAAGTTTAATATTTGCCACATCAATGTGGCTCATTCATATGAAAAACGAAAAATTCCACAAATAGTTTCGATTTTTTTTTAAATGACACAAAAACGGCTGAAAGACTTTTGCTTGAAATTTTCCACACTGGTCAAGAAATTCAATATCTAAAATTTCTCGGTTCCCTCTAACATAACAATGCTTAGTTTCTGAGATATGCGTAACCAAATTTAAAAAATAAGAACTTTTTTTGAATTTTTTTAAATTTGCGGAACGGAGAAATTTTATTCTTAGTTACAAACTAGAGCGAGTAATTTTTGCATAAAAACCTTTTGTCATTTTCCTGCCATTTAAAATATGAAGTTATGATTTTTCCATTTGAACATAATTCTTTCACCCATTTTCTTTTGCAGTGTACTGATAAATTTTTTATTTTTAACGAAAGAAAACTATTCCAACTAAGTATCCCAAAATTAAAAATAGTTGTTTTTTAATTATTAAAAAAAAAATACGGCGTCTAATTCGAATTCAGTTGAAAAATGAATATCATATTATACTTCGCATAACGGATAAAGGAGGGTCACCCTAATATCCATTTGAGGTAGCCGAATGTATCCCCCAATGAATATAAGAAATTTGGTAAAAATATCTTTAAGTTGACAAAAACGGTTTTTATACCCTATACCACTATGTGGTTTGGGTATAATGACTTTGTGCTGCTGTTTGTAACAACCAAAAATATTTGGCCCATCTTTAATTATACCGATCGAATCAGAATCACTTTTTGAATCGATTTAACAATGTCCGTCCGTCCGTCCGTCCGTCCATCTGTGTGTCCATGTAAACCTTGTAATCATCCTGGTGTATAATTTTTTCCTTTATTTTGAGTAAATTGTATTTAAAGTTGCTACTAACACATACAAAAAATTATACAATGCTATGTATGTGTTTATTAAATTTGTTAATGTGTTTGTAATAAAAATCGGTTTTTTTTTGTGTTGATTTGTGAATTAGCTATAATACATTAGCATACTTTTAGGGTCTTTATTTAATGAAAAAATAAAATTTCCTAGAATTTGCGCTCGAATTTCGAGGCCTGGAATCTGCTAGTAATAGTATGAATAGCTTGGAATAGTTTTTTTTTGTTTATGAGTACTTTTTTTAAATCTTTTTGTTACAAAATTTTGTGTTTTAGTTTATTATTAAGAAGTATTTAAGAAAATTTCTATTGGACTACAATTATCAAAATCAGAGACGCCCTTATTGGAAATGAAGAAAAAATCCGAATACATTGGATCCCAAGCCATGTTGGCATCATTGGCAACGAAAAAGCTGACATTGCAGCAAAATATGACTCTTATGCACCAGTTCTCCTGGGCCCTATTATTGATATGCGTCGTCATATTGTCAATTATATAAGCAAAAAAGTTAAAGAAACCCCGAAAGATCACCACCATTACTCAAACATTAATATAAACCACACAATTCCCATATACCCAACATCAATCGAAAAGGATAAAATAATAGTTTTTTTTGGAGACTCCGACTCGGTCACGCAATTTTCTCCCAAGAACACTTAATAAAGAAAACAACTACCCCGATTTGCCATATATATAATATCAACCTCTCTATCAAACACGTTCTATATGAGTGTCCGTCCTTATCCAATATAAGGAAAATGCACCTCAACAACAAGCCAGCATTCAGTCTCCTTCGTGATCCATCCATCTCTAACATAAACAAAATATATTACTTTACTAAAGAATCTAAACTAAGAATTTAAAAAATATGAACTATTGTAATCATTCACAGCATTGGATATTTATTATAACGGTCCGATAGCCTTGGCAGCTAGTGCTTACGAATTAATCAGTCATAGTATTTATTCTTATGATTAATAAACTAATAAACAAATAAATAATTTCTATTGTGTTATTATTAACTATGTTACCAGCTAAGGCTTTTTATTATGCATAAATAACAATTTTATCACCTCCAAAATATTTTATTAAGGAGATATTTGATTTTTGTACACGAACGGTTACATGCTGTGGTCTAAAAGTATGCTGAGAACCCCAAATCAAACAAGGAACACGTTAGTTTCTCTTACATCGGCCATGGGATAAACGCTATTGAAATAGGTGAGAATCGGTCCATGTTCAGACCTAGCCCCCATACAAATGACCCCGATAAAATCGACATAAATTGCCATAAGATCCAAATTGTCGTATAGATCTTAGTCAAATTGGGTTTGTATGTGTTTATTGCATCCATTAATGAATAGTCCAAAAAAGGTCCCTATGGGACAGCTCTTGGTTATAGGCCCCATATAGAGCTGCTTCCCGATCTTCACTTAAATCTATCAAAAAACAAAAATATTTCACTTATTCATCTCAAATTTTGTTTGTATATATTTGCGCAAAATACAAGAGACTTTACCAACCATGGTCAGGATCGGTCCATTTTTCGACCTAGTCCCCATATAAACATAGCATCCGATATGAACTTTTTCATATCTGCAGCCAAAAAAATTAATACCAATGCCACTAAAATTTGGTTTATGCTTATTTTCTATATCCAATTAGTTGGGCCTAAGAGATAGGGTCTCTAAACGCATGTACTAGGGTATCGTATAGTCGGTCTAGACCGACTACAATTTTTTTACTTGCTTATTATACCCTTTGCCATAGAATCACTTTCTGAGCTGATCTAGCGATGTCCGGTCTTCCTTCCATATATTCGTCCTTCCGTCTGTGTATCCATGTCTCGAATATGAATATATTTGCGTTTGTAAGAAGGAGTTGTTCTGACTTTTCTGATACATATACGTTTAGATTGTTATACACAGCAGATCAAAGTTAGAATATGCTACTGCTTTTTGGAGCCCACATTGTGGAATATAAATCTCTCGTATTGAGAGAGTGCAGCATATTTTCCTTAAGTACGCGCTTTCATCATTAAAGTTTGTTGATCATATACCCTTATATAGGTCAAAAGGTTTACTATTAGGTCTCTAAACATTAGAATATCGTCGTAGATTTCAAGCTGCACTATTTTTCTTTGATATAATTTCTAGAGGTATCGACTGTCCAGATTTCTTTTCGCAAATACAATTGTATGTTCCACCTAAAATACTTCGTCACCAAAGTATTATTTATATTCCATGCCATTACACAAACTATGCCCAAAACAGTACTTAAAATCGCGCGTGTGTCGATATAAATGCTATTAATGAAATAGTCCCAAACCATAATAGATCTGTAAGGAAATCATGCTCCATTGACTGAAATAAACAAATGAAATAAATGAAATATATTTTGATGGAATTTAATATAAAAACCTTTGTCAAAAATAACGCACCTCCGCACAGTGGTCAATTTCGCGAGATAGCGGTCAAAACTCTATAACTTTTGACCGGATTGGTATTTTTTTACGCAATTTGTTTTGTTCAATAGGAGGGACTTTAGGCTTCAATTTGCGTGTTCAAACGTAAAAATCGACTGATAGGAACGTAAGTAATTTGGAGTTAAAAATGCATTTTAATATTTTGTTGAGTTTTCATGTAAGAGTTGAATATTTTGACATTTTAAATAGGTATTTTTTTTATAATTTCTTATTTTCTTCAATCGTATTTTACAACCAATACTTATTTAGTATTCCTAAACTTAATTTTGGTCAGAAAATGCCAACATTTGGCCCCTGACATTTATTTAGTCTCAATATTCACAGGGGCCAAAGGTTGGTTTTTTTTGGAAGAAAGCTAATTCTTGTGAGGATTAAACTGAAAATTAACACTGAAATTCCCAACAATATCAATACCATTTGGATATATTATATATAGAACACAACATCGATAAAATTTTAAGTAAACTTTTACTATTGATTTAAAGTGCACATATATTTTATTTAAATGTATTAATAAAAATTTATATTAAAACTAGAAACAAATTATAATCTTTAAACTAGTATTAATTAAACAATATTAGTAAAAATTTCTTCCAAATAGCTTTGATTTTCATTTTGCAGTAGTTGTTTAGCTTCTTCATCTAACTCTAATGAGGTTGATTTCCATTTTTGTCGAATACTGGACATATATGGGCTGATGTGCACAACAAAATATTAAAAAGATCTTCATTAGTACAATATCTGCAAATTTTTCTTGTATTGTGCTCGCGAAAGAATCTGTAGTCTTTGTTCCTTTTTTCTTGGGCTTCTTCTGATAGATCTCCAATTGGAAGCATATTGTGCTGAATTATTTGTTCACCATGGAACAAAATTTTGTGAACTGTGGTTGGCATATGTCTCCAAGAATATTTTTGGTTATAAAGGGTTGCTGTCTCATTAGCATACTGACCAAATTTTTTTGCATCTATCTTTTTGCTACATGCTATAACTTGTAATATGATTTGGAATCGTCGTATTAAATCATAATCTTCTCCAGTTATAGAAGCTGCAATTTCTGGATCGGAAAAAAATCTCCTTGCTGTGTTTCCATCATTAGAATTTCCTTCTCCTTGCTTTGGCTGGTCAATTATAAGGCCTATCTCACGCTATTTTTCTTGAACATCTTCTTTTTTTTTGCTTTCTTTTTTCCAAATTTTCTTTGTTGTTTCTCACTGTTTCGCCTAACGGGCCAAATTCCAAATCGTATCCCAATTTAAGAATATGCTCCGTAAAACGAATTCTAGCATGAAGAGGTGACATTCCAAATTCATATGCTTCATTAAAACTATCGTCTTGTGTTGGTGGTTGGCTCAATTGACTTGATGTTTTTTGGCATATGGTGCAGCTTGACGATGACTTTGTTTTGGTTAAAGCTTGTGCAACTTTTCCATCAATCATTGTGAGACACATTTTAAAATTTACTTCAATGTCTTGGTCATCAAATGTAAATGTTACTGGTTGAAGTTCTTTAATTTGATCATTTATTTTTCGAACTTCTTCATCTATGCCATCTTGAGTCTCCTTTTTGTAAGCAAACTTTATTGGTCTACAAAATTTTGTTGACGAGGGAATTTCATTCTTCCATACATCTATCTCTGCAGCTCTACTAGTTGACGGCTCTGAACCAATATAAGTTTTTGTTAAACGTAATGGAACGAAAGAAATCATGAATAAATTGGCATCTGATGAATTTTCCGCATTACATTGTTTGTATTGTTTCTGGCCAGAGGACCCATCACATCCCCATTTAGAAATTAAAGTCATGCTGCAATTTTTAAACTTCTTTAAATAGTCAGCATCAAATGTCTTTAATAATCGTTCTGCAGTGTGTTCAAGAAGATCCCGCAATTTTATTTCTGCTGAACTTGAAGTTACACTAATAGCAGTTGGTGAAGGTAAGCAATCTTTTTTGGCAGAAACTATATCTCGATATGATGGAAAAATTCCACAATTTTTTTCATTGGTTCGCTTCCGCAATTCTGTATATTGGTTTTTAGTCATTTTCAAATCCAAAAATAGTGCAAATGCTTCTTCTGGAGTAAATTTATTTTCTTCAGTTGGTGTCGGCATACTTTCTAAAATCCTTTTTGTGCGTCTGGGGCTTGCTTCCACTATTTTTTCAATGATAGCAATTTTACCCTTTTTAGTTTTCGATGGTTGAATTTGATGCAGGATTGAATCCTTTATGATGCTACAAGAAACTTCTTCATTGATATGTTTAAGGTTGCGTCTTCGTGATCTTTCACTACAATTATCAATTGGCTTTGCTGGTCGACCACCTTTTCCAGTTTCCGTGGTAGTTACTGATGGCTTTTTAAAAATAAGTTTATTTGTTAGCCATTCTTGGTTGCGTGAGTAAAACAATTTCTTGTTTCTGGAACATTGATTGTACCGTTTTCTTAAAATATTTAAAAAGTTTTTTATTTTTAAGTTATGAATTTTAATGTCTTGTTTGTCGCATATTTTGAAGAATGGATTATTCATTATATGTAAAATAATGTCGTTTTCATCTTTCCATTCAAAATATATATCAGATAGAACACTATAACTGAATTTAGCCATTGTTTAAACAATAATGAAGAAAAAAAAATGAATGCATGGATTAATATACTATTGCTCGAAGTTTCAACATGATCTTTTTTACCTCTTTGAAACATAATATAACAGAAAGTTGGTTTTACCAGTTATTTCCATTGGTTTTAAATTTATTTGCAATTTTCACGTATTTAAGTTGTGTAATATTAGATGGCAATAAAATCTTTTTTACCTTTTCCAAATGAATTGCTAGATACCACATAATTTGAGAGTTAACAGGTACTGGCAATAATATAAAAGGTACTTGGTTTTACCAGTTATTTCCATTGTTTTTAAATTTATTTGCAAATTTCACGTATTTAAGTTGTGTAATATTAGATGGCAATAAAATCTTTTTTACTTTTTCCAAATGAATTGCCAGATACCACATAATTTGAGAGTTCTATTGTCATTTTTGTCAAAATTTTGATACACCCTTCTATGTGGACTAGGTCCAAATATGGGCAAACTTCTCCTAATTTCAACAGAATTATTTTTTGGGTCAATAAGAACTCTAGTACAAAATTTCATCAAAATATATGCATAATAGCCACTTTCACATACAAATAACTTCTCAAAAAATATGACGTGCATTTGTACCGAATATCTTACCTTGGGTCAGAAAAATTGCTGTAGCTCAAAAAGTGCAGTCCCGATGCATGGATATGTATATATAGGAATGTAGGGGAGAGTTAGGACTACCAAATAGTAAATTTGTGTTTTGACTCAGCTTGACTCACAGGAGTTGTGCTCTATGAAGTAAGAAATTTCCGAGAAATTTGACCTTTTTTAAAAAAAAAATTTTAATTGTTGTGAAAACAGTAGAGCTTCAATTTTTTTTACTAATAATAGGAAATAAGTTAAGTTACAACACAAAATTTATTTCGTCGAAAAATCTTGAAAAACAAAAAAGTTATGATCATTTAAACTTTAAAAATTAACTAAAAATATCATAAATTTACTAAATTCTGAAAAAGCCCATTTTGGACCACCCTGTTCTCAGTGAAATAATTGAAATAGAGTTCTAATTTTTTGGCTCCCGAGGTTCACTACTGTCTACTTTCATGTGAGTCTAATAACTTTAAAATCGGAGAATAAAAACCAAAAGGAGTTTTGGCCGCTATCTCAAAATATTGACCACAGTGCTCCGGTGCAATATCGAAGTATATTGAGTTAGCAACACCAAATTTCTTACCCTTATTAATGGATGAGAAGTGTTAAGTTCTCAAGGGAGACCGAATTGTTGAGAGAGAGTAATGTTATTAATTTCCGTAAAATGGATTAATTTAGCTTCTATGATTTTTTACTAATGGATGACAGTAACCTTATGGGTCCATAGGAAGAGGGACAATCTGATGGTTTGTTAGGTTTTTTACCCTATACCACTATGTGGTTTGATTATGATGACCTTGTGCTGCTGTTTGTAACCACCAAAAATATTTGACCTAGACCCATCTTTTATTATGCCGATCGCATCAGAATCACTAACTGATTCGTTTTAACGATGTCCGTCCGTCCGTTCATCCGTCCGTCTGTGTGTCCATGTAAACTTTGTAATGAAACTGCAGGTCGCAAATATGAACATATTATGACGAAATTTGGTATATAAGCTTCTACCGGCCATAGGATGGACGCCGTTGAAATTGGTGAAAATCGGTCCATGTTCAGACCTAGTCCCCATACAAACGACCCCTATAAAATCAACATAAATTGCCATAAGATCCAAACTTTCACATATATCTTAGTCAAATTGTGTTTGTATATGTTTATTGTAACCAGCAATCAGTTGTCCAAAGAAAAATTCCTATAGGACAAATCTTAGTCATAGGCCCCATATAGAGCTGCTTCCTGATCTTCACTTAAATCTATCAAAAAGCAAAAATATTGCACAAATTTTTCTCAAATTTGGTTTGTGTATATTTTTTCAAAATAAAAGTGACTTTACCAAGTGTGGTCAGGATCGGTCCATTTTTTCGACCTAGTCCCCATATAAATATAGCACCCGATATGAACTTTTTCATATCTGCAGCCAAAAAAAATTAATAACAATGGCACTCAAATTTGGCTTATGCTTATTTTCTATATCCAATTAGTTGGACCGAAGAGATGGAGTCTCTAAACTGTGGTATAGGGTATCGAATAGTTGGTCTAGACCGACTATAATTTCTGCTTTGTTTTTTTTTTTTGGGATATTGCTACATATATTATTTTTTTTCTGTACCTTAAAGCATTGAAAATTTTTGGAAAAGATTCGTCCAACCCACTTATCTACAAATTAAAGATTACAAATCTTATCACTTTACAAAATTGCATTTGCAAAGTAACGTAATCTAAATTCCCAAAAAATCGGGTAACGGTCTTACGAATAGTTGTTGATCTATTTGCTACACAAAAGTGTGGCATTTAGTTCAAGCAAGCCATATGAAAATTCGAGATTTTTTTGTGTTTGTAAAATCCGCTTGTATTGATTGCGCTTTGGAAATATATTTTTTTGCAGATTATTGATATATATATATTGATATATGTGTATGTATATGTGTATGTATATTATGCCCACTAATCAGTAGTCTAAAAATAAACCATGTAGAACCATTTTTAGTCATAGTCCCGATGTAGAGCTGATTCCTGATCTAACAAAACACAAAAGAATTAGATAGATTATTTTTCAAATTTGATTTATGTATGTTTTTGAGAAAAGTAAGTGATTTTACTAAATATGGTCATGTACGGTCCATTTTTTGACCTAGTTCCCTTACAAAAATAGCACCAGATATTATTAGATCATATATGTAGGCCAAAAATTAACAATAATGGCATTCAAATTTGATTTAGGTTTATATTTGATATCCAATTAAGAGCTGAGCAAAGTTCGACCTAGGCCTTTTTTTTGAATATAATGTTATAGAGTATTGTATAGTCGGCCTAGACTGAATACAGTTTATTGACTTGTTGTGTTTTATTTATTTGTAAAATTTTCTGTGTAAAAATTGAATTGGTTGAATTAGTTTACAAAAATCCCATTTATTAAACATTTTTTTTTTTTATAAAATTACTAATATACTCTTTTCATACTTATTTCTCTGGCCATTTGTATTAGATTTATTTAAAAGATTTGCAAATTATTCATATTCATATAGATAGAAAATATCCATCAGATATACATACAACAGACAATCTAAACCACACAAATTGACCAATCCATTTGATATGTATATTTGTTTGTTTACATTTGTACGAATATGTGTACATGATTTGAAATTCATGTCATACAAATTTATGAGATTTAAGAACTTACATAATAAACTATTAGAAAATCTTATTTGTACCGAAGGACAAATGTAATGAAAAGCATATGACACATAAAGTTTTTTATAATAAAATAATAGAAAAGAAGAATGAACAGACAAAAAGAAATAATGAAATTGAATGCTAACAGCAAGAGTGTCTTTTATGGCAATTTCAATACAATTGTTAACCCGGTTTTTATCAATTTCAATAGAAGATGCTACACAAACATTTAAGCATACACATACTTGACAGACTGACTTAGATATTGAAAAAATATATTTATTGTTGTCTATTTATAAACTTCAAAGCCTTCACACTATGCATCAGTAAGCATTTGATTTATTTTAAATATTTTTCTTTTTAAATATATTCTTACAAAAACTTTCTTTAGCATTTAAAGGAAAGTTTTAGGTTATTCAGTTCGAATCAAAAATTTTTCCTGTAAAAACCTGTGTATTTTTAATAACAGTAGATTATTTGTTCACTGGATTATTTTTTGCAAGAAAGTTAAAATGCTGTATTTTAGTTAGTAGAAATTATTATCAATTTAAATTTTTTAAGGTATAACAAAAATTATATAGTGAGAGAAATTTTTCATTTGATTTCACTTGCGTTCGTTTAAAATTTCGAAATAAAAATGTTTTTATGTTCAATAATTTTTCATATATATATATATATATCGACCTTCTTCTGAATTTAAGTTTCTGTGTTTTAGAATTCTCTAATTAGGCTTTTAAGGTCATGTACTTTTTAATTTTAAATAAAAAACATTTATTTAATTTTCATCATCCAACGTTTCGCTGGTATTTTTCCAGCCTCTTCAGGGACTATATTTTATTAAATAAATAATTTTTCGTCAAATTTTGCAGTTAATTTTCAAAAATAATTGTTTTACACAGTACATATAACACGACATAAAACACATATTTAATTTAAAAAACAATTGCAAATAAAAATTAAAAATATCACAGTTAAATTTATACTAACGCTACGTATCACAGTTTTGTTTTTATTTTACTTACAATATCAACTTCTGCCTCTGAAGAATCATACGGCAAGTTTATGTCTATCAAATCACCATCATCATTACTTGCACTGTTGCCAGTTCTGTCAGCCTTCTTCAGTACACCTTGTTGCTTATCTATTATTTCTTGTAGATGTTGTTGGTCAATAATGTCCTCAGGTATTGAAGCTTCATCTTGTATATTGAAATCTGCAATAATAAAAGACAATAAACATTTTTGCAAAAATATTATGCATGTTGTTCAATTTCTAAAAGATAAACATAACTAAACTTTAAATTTTGCATAAGTAAAACACAATATAAACTATTTTAATTACAATTTTGTTGAATGTATGTTCCAGTTAGAGTGTTGAAAGATTAAAGTGTTAGCATATTTGTATTGATACGTAAATGTTTCAATTGTTTGAAAGGAAAGCAGAAATGTAATAAATATTATAAATTAAGAATTGTAATTGTTTTGTTGCAGAAGCATACTTTCAAAACCTATAATCTACATTTGTTTGTATTTGCAACTGTTTAATATTTTCAAGTAGCAATAATATTTTGTAACTGTTGCTTTTGCATATTGGTAATTCAAAAAGGGAATGTCTCTAGTCGAAATTTATAAGAACACTAAAGCACTTCTACACAGTGAGGTCGTGTGGTTTGAACTTATGGATATTTCGCATAGATTCGCAATTGGACTTATGTGGCCATGCACTTCAATATATTCAGCAGTGTGGCTAATATTATATTTCACATTTAAAAGTTTTATCAATCGCAGAAGATTCTACAATACAAACGATAATTATATTATTTTACTTCTATTTTGAGATTACTTAACATAATCTTTTAATCGGAACTACTATTTTGATTTAAAATGTTTACCTATAAATAATTTTTGTAAACGGAAATATTGTATTCCCTAAAAAAAGATATAAAAATAATATTATTTTCAACTCAAAAGATTTTTTTAACCTAAATTATTTTATTTTTATTTACAATATTTTTTGATTTCAAAAAGTATGTCCTTAAACAAAAATATTTTTCACAATAAAAAATATAAAAAAAAACAAAAGAAAAAACAAGTAAGAAAATTATAGTCGGTCTAGATCGACTATACGATACCCTGGAGACCCTATCTCTTCGGTCCAACTACGTGTATACAGAAAATAAGCATAAACCAAATTTGAGTGGCATTGTTATTAAAAAGTTCATATCGGGTGCTATATTTATATGGGGACTGGGTCGAAAAATGGACCGATCCTGACTGTATTTGGTAAGGTCACTTATATTTTGAAAAAAATTTATACAAGTGAAGATCGGGAAGCAGCTCTATATGGGGCCCATGACTAGGAATTGTCATAAAGGGATTATTTTTGGACTGTTAATTAATAGATACAATAAAGGCATACAAACCCAATTTGACTGGGTTCTATATGATAATTTGGATCTTATGACAATTCATGTCGATTTCATAGGGGTAACTTGTATGGGGACTAGGTCTGAACATGGACCGACTAATTGGTTATAGAAAATAAGCATAAACCAATTTTGAGTGGCATTTTTATTAATTTTTTTGTCTGCAGATATGAAAAAGTTCATATCGGATGCTATGTCTATATGGGAACTAGGTCTAAAAATGGATCGATCCTGACCATGGTTGGTAAAGTCTCTTGTATTTTCCGAGAATATATACAAACAAAATTTGAGAAGAATCAGTGTAATATTTTTGTTTTTTGATAGATTTAAGTGAAGATCGGGAAGCAGCTCTATATGGTGCCTATGACTAAGAGTTGTCCCATAGGGATCGTTTTTGGACTATTCATTAATGGATGTAATAAAGACATACAAACCCAATTTGACTAAGATCTATACGATAATTTGGATCTTATGTCAATTTATGTCGATTTTATAGGGGTCATTTGTATGGGGGCTAGGTCTGAACATGGACCGATTCTCACCAATTTCAATAGCGTTCATCCTGTACCTGATGAAACCTTATATACCAAATTTCATAAAAATATATTCATATTTGCGACCTATAGTTTGATTACAAGGCTTACATGGACACACAGACGGAGGAACGGACGGACGGACATCGCTTAATCGACTCAGAAAGTGATTCTGAGTCGATCGGTATAATAAAAGATGGGTCTAGGTCAAATATTTTTGGTAGTTAGAAACAGCAGCACAATGTCATTATACCCAAACCACATAGTGGTACAGGGTATAAAAACCTAACAAACCATCAGATTGACCCTCTTCCTATGGACCCATAAGGTTTCTGTCCTGTATTAGTAAAAAATCATAAAAGCTAAATTAATCCATTTTATGGAAATTAATAACATTACTCCCTCTCAACAATTCGGTCTCCTTAGAGAACTTAACACTTCTCATCCATTAATAAGGGTAAGAAATTTGGTGTTTCTAACTCAATATACTTCGATATTGCACCGGAGGTGCGTTATTTTTGACAAAAGTTTTTATATTAAATTTCATCAAAATATATTTCTTTTATTTCATTTGTTTATTTCAGTCAATTGAGCATGATTTCCTTACAGACTATGATTAAAACAATTACATTTATATTAATTTATTTACAAAAATTTACAAATTAAATAATGTGAAGAGGAGTAATTTAACACAATCTTTTAATGTACAAAAATCTATTATGGTTTGGGATTATTTCATTAATAGCATTTATATCGACACACGCGCGATTTAAAGTACTGTTTTGGGCATAGTTTGTGTAATGGCATGGAATATAAATAATACTTTGTTGACAAAGTATTCTAGGTGGAACATACAATTGTATTTGCGAAAACAAATCCGGACAGTCGATAGCTCCAGTAATGATATCAAAGAAAAATAGTGCAGCTTGAAATCTACGACGATATTCTAATGTTTTGAGATCTTATAGTAAACCTTTTGATCTATATAAGGGTATAGGATCAACAAACTTAAATGATGAAAGTGCGTACTTAAGGAAAATACGCTGCACTCTCTCAATACGAGAGATGTATATTCCACAATGTGGGCTCCAAAAAGCAGTAGCATATTCTAACTTTGATCTGATGTGTATAACAAACTAAACGTACATGTATAAGGAAAGACAGAAGAACTCCTTCTTACAAACGCAAGTATATTCATATTCGAGACATGGATACACAGACGGACGGATGAATATATAGAAGGAAGACCAGAAATCGCTAAATCAGCTCAGAAAGTGATTCTATGTCAAAGGGTGTAATAAAAAATAGGTCAGGCTTGCATATTTTTGGTAGTTACAAGTATTAGCGCAAAACTAATTATATCCTCACCACATAGTGGTATGGCCACTGACAACCTGATGAGATGAAACTCCGCGAACTTTTATTTCGATATAATATGTAAAAACAAATAAAAAAATTACAGTCGGTCTAGACCGACCATATTATTCCCTATACCATGGATTGAAGACCCTATCTTCTAAGTGGATATAGAAAATAAACATTTGAGTGGAAAATGTGTAATATTTATGTTTTTGATAGATTTAAGTGAAAATCGGGAAGCAGCGTTATATGTGGCCTATGACAAAGAATTGCCACAGCGAGTTTATTTTTGTACGACTGATTAATGGATATAATAAACACACATAAACGCAATTTGACCGAGATCTATATGATAATTTGGATCGTATGGCAATTTAAGTCGATTTCATAGGGGTCATTCGTATGGGGGCTAGGTCTGAACATGGACCGAATTTCACCAGCTTCAATAGAATTTATGCTATCGTCGGCGAAAGCTTATATACTAAATTTCATTAAAATTTGTTCATATTTGCGACCTGTAGTTTGATTACAAAGTTTACATGGGCACACAGACGGACGGACAGACGGACGGACATCAATAACTGAGAAAGTGATTGTGAGTCAATCGGTATAATAAAAGATGGGTCCATGCCAAATATTGTTGGTAGTTACAATCAGCAGCACAAAGTCATTGTACCCAAACTACGTAGGAGAAATGCCTTATCTTGCTGAATCTATAATATTAATAGGCTAGGCGATGTTTTGTTCTACCGTTTTATCCCGGTTTTGATAAAACGTATAATTTTTAAAAAGTTTTCCTTTTTGGCTGTTCACCAGACTTACAGATTTTTAAATTTATGCCTTTATTTTGAGTAAATTGCACTTAAACTTGCTACTAACACATGCAAAATTTATGGAATGTTAAGTGTTTGTTTATCAAATTTGTTAATGTGTTTGTTAGTTTGTTTTCTTCATTCACAATAATAATAAACCAAAAAAGTGTCGGTTGGTGAATTAGCTAAGTTGAGAAAAAAAAGATTCCTAAAATTTGCACTCGAATTTCGAATGCTGGAATCTACTAGTATTATTAGTTACTCCATAATCCAAAGAGCTACAAGATGAAATTGCACACATACTTTCATCAGAAAGTTCTCCCGAATATCAAACACAAATAAAAAAAGGGTATCAGTCATTGCATTGAATCAATGCCGAAAACTGATAGTCATTATAGTTGTGGCGGATGCAAAATTATCTCCAGCTAACAGAGCCCTGCACTGGAAATTTATTAAATTTATTTTTTCATAAAATTTTTTTCTTTCAATGCGTTTGTTAATATATATATATATATATATATCATATTTATGAATATTTAAATACAGTTCACTAAATTGTGAATTTTTAAATAAAATTAATTAACTTTCAATATAAATATTTGTTGAACACAGAAGATATATTAATAGGTTTGTTAATTAATAATTTTATAAGAGCCTAAAGGTATGCTAATCAATTTTAGCCATATTATAAACACACATACACAGCATTGTATAGTTTTTTATTCGAAGCTTAAATATGTGTTTTATGTATGTGTTAGTTGCAACTTTAAGCGATTATTACTCCGAAAAAAAAAATGTACCAGATGGCGCATATCTGTAAAGATGGAGCCCAGCTGCACAGAAATACCTTTCAAATGGTACATTTTTTTTTTGTCAAAGTCGGTTGATAAATAAAAGCGTAGAAGGGGTTATTAGAAATAGTCGTACCTGTTAATATAATATATCTGTAAACGGACTATTTAGATAACTACAAAAGAGATAACAAACCATTTGCACAGTATATCGCACCTGTACCTCTAAAGTGGGTCAACTCAAAATTTTTCAGTTTTCACTTTTTGCAAGAAAACTATACACAGTGGTCATATCTATCCACTGTAAAAACCTTATATCGATTTTTCTAGTCTTTCGCAAAAAAAAAAAAATACAGTTGTAACCCTCTTTGTGTTATAAGAGTAGCTTCTATAGAATCCACTAAAAAGACATATTTTAAGTTCTACCCAAAGAATTATTATTTTTGCTAATCACTGAAAAAATCGCAAAAACAACTATTGTTGTATACTTATTATTCGCAGTTCTTTACAATGAAACAACTGTTTTTACATTTTATAGTAAATATTTAAAAGAAACCGTTTTTTGTCTCTACTAGAAATTTTTAAATGAGTTGACTCACTTTAGAGGTACAGGTGCGATAAACTGAAATAGCTTGAAAACGGTTCATCATATTCAGTTTAAAAAAAATTCGAAACTTGCCAACAATAATATCTTTACGCCGTACTTACATTGGTTTTCAATTTGCCGAGCAGTTTCAGAGATATCGTGGAAATTTTGAGAAAAATAACAATTTAAAAAAAAATTTTTTTTATTAGCAATTTATACGTACAGGCTTTTAAGGTATTTTTTTTTAATGTAAATAAAAGATTATGGTTCAAAACCTCACGACCGCCCTAAGTAGAAAAAATTTTCATATAGAAACCATCTATTCAATTAAAACATAACAATTATCACAATGTTCAATAAATCGCTGATGAAGGCTGAAATGCCAGAAACCGGTCCGATTAAGAATACAGTGCAGTTATGAATTTTTGAAATATATGCTTTCTTCTTCTTTACCACGCACCATTTAAACAAAATTAAAATTTTGCAGTAATTGCAATATGTCTGAAAAATGACGAAATCTAACAAACAAAAGATTATTATTTAGTTTTTTTATTCCAACGTTTCGGTGGGATTTTTCCACCATATTCAGGGATTTGTATTTTATTGAATATATAATCCTTAGTTAATTTTTTTTACATTATTGTTATATGGTTTTAAGATGAAACATACAGCACGACATAAAACACAAATTTAAAATAAAAATGTAAAAATAAAATAAAATTAAATATCACAGTGGGAAAAAATCCCACCGAAACGTTGGATTAAAAAAATGCAATAATAGTCTTTTATTTGCATTAAAAACAAATGACCTTAAAAGCCTGTACGTAGATATTGCCAATAAAATAATTGAAAAAAGTCGATTAAAAAACTAACTTTAAAAAAAAATTTTTTTTTTTTGTTTATTCAAAATTAATAAAAAAAATCATGTAATTACAGATTTTTGTATGTCACATTTTTATAATCAAACAGAAAGCGTCATCTATGTATCACTTATAGCAAATTTGTGGGGTTGTTGAATTATGTATATATTATAAGTTTATATTGTGAAATTTTTAACATTTTAAAGTAAAGGGTTGCTGAATTAGCTGAAACAATTTTATATCATAATTTTTTCACCAATACAATCATAAGTCACACCGACATGTAAAATCACATGTTACGCTGTTTTTGTGATTGTACTGTGAAATACAAATTTACGCCCCTGCGCGTATAGATGTTCACACATCAATAGAGATGCGGCATAGATAACAGGTTTGGTTTAAAAGCTTTTAACTAAACATATTTCGAATGAAATGAGCTTTATTTCATTGTAATCGGTGAACAACTTTTGATTTTCTTCACAAATTACTGAGAAAACTCAATTGATAAAAGTCGCGGTTTCCATACAAAAATAAAATTTTTTAATATGTGTCTGTTTGCTGCTGTTCTATTTATGCGTTCATCGATTTTTATGATCTATGTTTCATTTTGTTCATAGGTTATGTGACTTTACGTGAAAGTAATAAGACCTACACTTTCTCAAGGTTTGGATTTTTCATGATTTTTGAATAAACAAAATTTTAACTTTTTATTTTTTTTATTTTATTTATTTTTTCTTAAACAGCCATTACTCAGTCATTTTTTGGTGTTTTATTTTTAATATTATTGTTTCCCAAACGTAACAATTATAATTTTAATTTAAGAAAATTTTAAAATTTTAAATCTTAAAATCTTATGGAAATCGCGATTTTTATCAATTGAGTTTTCTAAGTAAATTGTGAATATAATCATGTTAGGGATCTTTTTCCAAAAGCGGGTCTTGTCCAGATATGTTACACTAGATTTTTTATATGGAAAGCTTTTTACGTTTTTCTAAGTGTTGGCTTTAATCTGATATATACCGTTCTTCCTGTTACGGAGCTTAGTTCTTTTTCCAAAAGTGAATCTTGCTCAGAAATGTGACGATAAATTTTTTTGCATGGAAAGCATTTTACGTTTTTCTATGTCTTACAATGAAGTAAAGCTCATTTCATTCGAAATGTGTTTAAATAAGTTTTTTTAGATCAAACCTGTGATCAATGTGGTATCTATTTTATATATGAATTTTTAAAGAACAACCTTTTTTTTTTTGGAAATTGTTCTATTTTTTCAAGACTTCCACGATATCTCTGAAACTGCTGGACAAATTTAAAACCAATGTAAGCACGGCTTAAAGATAATATTACTGACGAGTTTTGGTTTTTTTTAACCTTATAGTATATCGCGAAAAGTCGAGCTGATAGAAAATAACCAAGTGCAGATTTGAAATCAGTGACCTCAATTTAGTAAAAAAATGCAATAAAGTTCGAGTCTACACCAAAAAGTTCAATTTTGTTCCATTATGTTATTAAAGTATGTAATCGGATAGAAAATGGGCGGTTTATTGGACAAAGGGGCGTAACACCCCCCTACAAAGTAAATATTATATGTCATATATCTGGAGTACTGTAATAGTGAGAGTCTTGGGACTTTGGTTGGGCCCTTTATTTCGATGGGGGGGGGGGGAGGGGGGGTAGTAGCGAAGCATACCGGGTTATATATTGTTATTGAATAAAGAGCTTAATTCACCTTTTTATAAATCATTTTACGAAAATTTATAAAAAATTTTTTTGCATTTTTGTTATATGCGTTGTTTCTATTTTAACTTTAAATGATTTGATTTTTGTTTTGTTTCATGAACTAGTTTTTAAATTTAAAGAGATGTGAAAATAAAATTATCTGATTTTTATAATGCACTTGTTTATCATGTAGCATTCTATTATGAAAATATGTATGGATTGCTAAGTGTTCTCTCAGTTACAATTTCACATTTTTTGTTATGACGGTATAATGAGGATATATGTCCTACAATAACGAATTAATTTGAAGCATTGATGAATTCTCTTCTAGAGCCGGGATAAGAGTTTTTAGTTGCCAATTCTTCGAACCTATGCTTAAAATAAAAAAGAATTCACCTTCTTGTATATCCGTTCCTGGTGTTTTGTTTTTTTCTCAGCAGTGAGTCTGAATTGAAAACTTTAAATTTATTTATCTAGGAATAGTTTTTTTTGAGTTATGCCCATCTTATCTAAATGAGCGATATATTTGGTATACACATAAAATTAACAAAACTATTAGGGGCAAGCGCTGCCACTGTTCGGCAATGGATGCGGCAAATCAGTACCTGAAAGATTATTTATTTGATATCTATCTAGTACAACATTTTTCCTAGACATTTTTGCTGAAGCTGTCTTAGACAAAATTGATATTGAGTAAAGTCCTTCAGGTTTTGGTGCCACGAAATATTTCATGTGTGATTCAGGTGGATTCTGTATAGTTTCTTTTACACGGTGTCATACAGTTGAAAGATTATATGATTCGACAAAAAATCTACATAAATTTAACTACTTGATTTTAATTTATGTTGTTTATATAACGATTTGATGAAGCTAAATTGATTAAATTTTTATTATTATTTAATTAAATCTATGTGTTTTAATTACTATATAATTGTAATTAATTGCCTTGATATTAAACAGTTAAACATAAAAAGGAAACTGCTTAGTAGTATATAATTTCTTTTCATACTTACACAACAATATAATTATATTTTATCCATTTTCCTTTTTAAGCTTTTTTTAAATGAAAATCATTATTGTAATTATGCTTAAGGGTATTTTACAAAAAGAAAAAAAAAGAAAAGAAAATTAAACAGACTACAAATAATATAATATTGAGAAAACGACGACAGCAAAAATAATAAAAGAAAGGAAACATATTATAATAAAATTCCCATTAGATTTCATAGACAATGCGTACGTACTTTTGTACACTTGTTCGTCAATGTTTATTGTGTATATTATGTTGGCACTTATTTGTTCAGTGTTAATCGAGCTTTAGTTTTGGCTTGAATTCAAAATCGTTACTGTGTAAATGAGCTCCTTGAATGAAATTCAAAAATTCTGTACAGCGATATTGCTCGTATATAAATGCCTACCTAAAATTTAGAAACCTTAATAGTCATACATGTATAAACATTACAAGTCTCTAGTGTTTCATAAAAATATATATCTTTTTATGATAACGTTGAGTGAATTTTGTGTTAAAGTTTGTGTACGTGTGTGTGTGAGTGTGAGTGTGCGTGTATGTGTAAGCTAAAATATGTATAAATCTGATTATTACATCCGTTCATTTATACATTCATAAGTGTATGGATGATATGGGGATATGGAGATATGAGAAACACTAAGAAGTCATCGTTGAGTACATAAAGTACTTGTACATACTTTACTTATTCCCCGACTTGTATTTATTTCTATATTATTATTTTAGCAGTTATTATTAAATTTTTAAAGCCTTTATATTGTTTTAATCTGCTTGTGCGTCTTTTTTATGTGTCTTGCATATAATACAATAATAATTATGAGTTGGTTTTAATGGCTTAGCTTAATATGGAAACCTAAAATGTTTCAAGGACGTTAATGTTTTCGAGTACATTTTAATGTGGTTATTTGGGATGCGTTTGAAATACAAAATTATCATGAATGTATTTCGCTTTGGTAAATGAATTTTTAGGTTGTCAAAATATATGTCATGCTAAAGACTTTTAGAGAGGCTGGATTTTTTGTAATTAGGATATAACAAATAAATTACTAGAGCGAGGAGTTTGGATTGCCATATACACTCTGGTGCAATTAGCGTTATAGCCGCGCCCAATTTTTCAGCAGTTTTATCTTTAGGTGTTTAATAAAAAGTATATTGATCACAAAGTTAAAGCGATATTAAGATTAAGGGCTTTCTTAAAATATTTAGATTTTGTTTAAAATCCAAATGAAAAATTATAAAAAAAATAATAATAAAACTATGTATTATTTTAAAAATATTTTATATATATATTTCTATTTTCTAAAAGGTGGGTCAAGTATATGATGTCTTTTCAGTTTTCGTATCTCATCGTCTAATTGGCTGATTGCTAAGATATTTGAACGATTACTTAACCTGTTTAGATATCTTTCAATGAAGCTAACTGATGTGGGAGTACCGATATCATTATATATTCACTTGTTGTTTAAACGCCATGCAGTATTAGCCATTAATTGTAGTGTTTTCGAATGATATCTCTGTAAGTTTTCAATGTTGGGGTTGGCAGCGGTTCCCAAATGTCCAGATTTATTATAGTTTTGTATAAGAAGACCTAATTTTCGATTCAAAGCTCTGATTTTAAGTCTAATAACCAATAAATTTTTCTTGTTTTGATGTTTAAATGCTTCCATTTCATTTTTATATGATCTTTCGAAGTGAACCTTCTGTCTAAATGTATTCCTAGGTATTTTTCGGTAATAGCTTTAGCGATGCGATTTCAGTTTAAAAACAGTGAAGGACATTTACTTTTTCTTGGAGTCAAAGTCACATGCACTGATTTTTCCATATTCATTAGGGTGGCCCTTAATAAAAAAGTGTTCAAACTCTCGGTCGCACCCCCCTAGAAATATGCGAATAGCAAAAAACGTGAGATGTACAAAGTTTTCGGCCAATCAAAAAACATTTAGAGGTGACTCAACGCGACTGAAAATTGCAGGTGTGTTTATATGGGGAAAATATAACTTTTTTTCAGATTTAAAAAAAATTTCGTTCTATAGTTTAATTTTTCCGACAACTTGTCATATAATTCGGGATCAGTATTAAATTATTTTTCCAAAAACTTAAAAAGCGAATGAAAACTCACCAAGAAATAGCAAATGCTCCAGACCACTTTTGTGCAAAAAAAAACTAGATCATGAAAATCGATGGCATTTTTTTCAACATAAAGAAATTAATTAAAGCCAACATTTTATTTTAGTCTCTATAGCTGTAAGTATTCAGATATGAAGTATTGTTTTATTTCCACCTTGCTAACCTATTAAGCATTTAGTCCAAAAATGGAAAATTTTTTTGATAAAACTTTGAAAACTCCTTTTTCAAGTTTTGAAAAATTTTCTTAAACGAAATTTAAAAAAATTGACCTATCTCTGCAAGGTCTTGTTAAATGCATGTTAGAAATTATTTGTATAAATTTTTAGGTAAATTCCTATACCAGCATTTTTTTGACAAGGATTTTATTTTTGCGGATTTCGAGTAAAATGGGATTTTTGTAAAATATCCTTTAAATGTACTATTTCTAAATACTTTGTATCAAAAATTCATCACTTTTCTAGTTTTAAATATTATATTTTATCTTAGTAGGCTAAATGACCGCGGGCTAATAAAAAACAATTTATTCAAATATTTTATAAGTGCTATTGAATTTTTAAATGCGACGCTTAAAATATAATAACTATATGTGTAGAACTTCCGTTCCTGAAATTTGAGATAAATCCGAGAACGCTAACCCATTACTTCCCAAGGCCAGCTTTGGATTTTAAGATATTTTTAAATAAAAATTACGGGAAACGAGTTTTTATATTAAACTCGATGAAATCACTATTTAGAATTTAAGAATAATAGTTCGGCTAATTTTTATTTATATAAACCTTCAGTGCTCCTGAGATCAAAATAATCCATTCTGATATATCTTTGGTGCAATTATCTGCAATTCTTTTGAATATGTTGTCTTTCATTAGCTTTGGGTCATTTGTGGATCTTCTTATTTTATTAAAAAAAAATATAGATAGTTTTTATACATAAAAAATAATTTTATAACAAAATTGGTTAAAAGTTGTTTTAATTTATATTCGTGAGCAATCAGCAGTTAATTGCACCAAAGATATATCAGAATGGATTATTTTGATCCCAGGAGCACTGAAGGGTTAAATAAATAAAACTTAACGGAATTACTTTTCTTAAATTCTAAATAGTGGTTTCATCGAGTTTAATAGAAAAAATTGTTTTCCGTAATTTTTATTTAAAAATATCTTAAAATCCAAAGCTGGCCTTGGGAAATAATGGGTTAATGTTCTCGGATTTATCTGAAATTTTAGGGACGGAAGTTCTACACATTTAGTAATTATATTTTAAGCGTCGCATCTAAAAATTCAGTACCACATAAAAAATATTTGCATTTTTTGAATAAATTGTTTTTTTATTAGCCCGGGGTCATATGTGACCCCAATTACAAAAGGGTTAATGGGGTCATAATATTTTTTTCTGATACCCTAGGCTATTAGGATAAAACATAACATTCAAAACTAGAAAAGTGATGAATTTTTGATACAAATTATTTAGAAATAGTACATTTACAGAATTTTTTAATAAATCTGTAAATTTTTAAATAAAATCCTTGCCAAAAAAATTCTGTAATACGGATTTATCTAACAATATGTGAATTGTGCATTTAACAAGAGCTTAGAGATCTACATCAATTTTTTTTAAATTTTGTTAAAGAAAATTTTTCAAAACTTGAAAAAGGAGTTTTAAAAATTTTATCAAAAAAAATTTCAATTTTCGGTCTCAATGCTTAATAGGATAATAAGGTGGTAATAAAACTATACTTCGTATCTGAGCACCTACCGGTATAGAGGCTAAAACAAAATGTTGGCTTTAATTGATTTCTTAAAGTTGAAAAAATGCCAACAAATTTCATGACTTAGTTGTTTTTGGCACAAAATGGTCTGGGGCATTTGCTAGTTCTTAGCGAGCTGTTAATTGATTTTAAAGTTTTATAGCTTTTTGGAAAGAACATTTCACACTGATCCAGAATTATATAACAATTTGTCGGAAAAATAAAGACGTAGAACGAAATTTTCGTAAAATCTGAAAAAAAGTCATATTTTACCCATATAAAACACACTTGAAATTTTCAAACGCGTTGAGCCAGCTCTAAATGTTTTTTGATTTGCCCAAAACTTTGTATTTCTCAATTTTTTTTTGCTATTTGCATATTTCTAGGGGTGCGACTGAGAATCTCAACACTTTTTATACCCTATACCACTATGTGGTTTGAGTATAATGACTTTGTGCTGCTGTTTGTAACAACCAAAAATATTTGACCAGACCCATCTTTAATTATACCGATCGAATCAGAATCACTTTTTGAGTTGATTTGACAATGTCCGTCCGTCCGTCTGTCCGTCTGTGTGTCCATGTAAACCTTGTAATCAAACTGCAGGTCGCAAATATGAATATATTTTGATGAAATTTGGTATCTAAGCTTTTATCGGCCATGGGATGAACGCTATTGAAATTGGTGAGAATCGGTCCATGTTCAGACCTAGCCCCCATACAAATTACCCCTATGTAATCGACATAAATTGCCATAAGATCCAAATTGTCATATAGATCTTACTCAAATTTGGTTTGTATGCGTTCATTACATCCATTAATGAGTAGTTCAAAAATGATCCCTTTAGCCCCATATAGAGCTGCTTCCCGATCTTCACTTAAATCTATTAAAAAACAAAAATATTGCACTGATTCTTCTCAAATTTTGTTTGTATATATTTTTGAAAATACAAGAGACTTTACCAAACATGATCAGGATTGGTCCATTTTTGGATCTAGTTCCCATATAGATCCGATATGAACTTTTTCATATCTGCAGCCAAAAAAATTAATAAAAATCCCACTCAAATTTGGTTTTTGCTTATTTTCTATGTCCAGTTAGTTGGGCCTAAGAGATAGAGTTTCTAAACGCATGGTATAGGGTATCGTATAGTCGGTCTAGACCGACTATAATTTTCTTACTTGTTTTTATCCATATAATGAAGGGCCACCCTAGTATTCATATTAATCCATCATATCAAGTTGCTTTTGTACCAGTGCATTCATTTGGAGATTCATCAGAGTACAGAATTGAAGTGTCGTCGGCGTACGTTGCAGTGATCGATACCTCTATAATGGGCATAACGATTCCCTGTGGAACACCTGTTGTTATAATTCCAAAAGTTGAAGCTTCATGGTCAATATTAACATAGAATGATCATTAATTTAAATATGATTTTAGTAATAAGTAAAATGGTGTTTCAAGAAGTTACTTTAGTTTACAAAGAAGGCCATTGTGCCACATTCTATCAAAAACCTGCTGTATATCCAAAAATACCGCTGAAAAATTTTTTTTGCCTTCCAACAATACGGTGGCACTGTTCAGGAGTACCGTGGTGCTTGTGCCTGAATCCGAATTTGTGATGTGGAATTATATTTCTCTTTTCTAATAAGTGAGTAATTTTTTACTTTTTATTTTTTGCTATCCTGAACAATTGTGTTTTTGGTTAGATCTTATAAATATGAACCCTCGATATATTGGTTAAAAATTTAAAAGTCATGTTGTACTCATTTTTTAAAACAAAATTTACCGAAACGTTTGAAATTTATAGAAGAAAAAAAATTTAAATGAATTTTTAAAATTTGTATTTTTCTGTACAAATTCAAAAAGAAGCACAAACGCAAAAGATACAAACGAGTCCTTCTGAATTAAGAAAATGACCAAAAATTGCAAGGACGAGCGCATGCGAGATAGACGCAGGTTCAAAACTCACGGTCGCTCTAAGTATAAAAAAAATTTTCATATAGAAATTATTTATTCAATTATATCATAACACATGTTCAATAAAACCACTGACGAAGGCTGAAATGTCAGAAACTAGTCTGATTAAAGGTACAGTGTAGTTATGAATTTTAGAAATATGTATATGCTTTCTTCTTCTCTACCACGCACCATTGGATATTGAAAATATTTAGAATTTTAATAATTAATGTGTTCATTTAATAGAACATAACTTAATATAAACTTAAATAATTTTATGAAAATTTATCATACAAATTTTAAAAACTTACTACAGTGTTCTTTGAATTTTACAAAATTTACCTGAAAACATTTCAAATTTACTCTGAAATTTCTAAACCTCTTTCGCTTGCTCAAAAAACTTAAGTTGTGTTCTTCTTTCGCAATAAATCTTTGAATTTCAAATTCTGTATGAAACATTGGGGAGGAATTAAAAATACATTTCATTATTTGCCATATATCCATGTACAGTTTACCTGGAAATTTTAATAACTTTGATTTAGTATTCTGCAAATGACATACAAGTTTTCGTAATCCTTGCAATGTGTATGCACCACAAAATTACTACTTGTCCTGGTTGGTGATATGCTTACATAAAACATGCCTTTTTAAATGGCAGACACGATAATTGAAAGTAATGTGTGGGAGATGAAAATCTACGTTGTAGAAATGTTGTAAATTTTTTAAATGCTTTTTCAATGTTATTTTTTTTTTAAGTAACAGTTTAAATAAAAGAAAAATTTTAATTAATAAATTGTTAGTAAGATTTTGAGTGAGTTTCTTCATAAAAGTTTTTTATGTTCTTAAGATAAAGTTGAGTTATTAAAATAAATTAATTTAAATACTCGTACATAGCAAATGCGGGTGTGTGCAGCAAAGAGATTAGGATCTTATATATTTTTAATTTTGTTAAGATTGTTTCTTAAACCTCCAAAGCATATGTATATAAATAACTCCGTATGAAATATACAGATTAAATAAAAGTTAATTCAAAAAACATTTGCTTTCTTTTGTTCTCCTTGAACACTAAACACTTCCGAGATTATTAGCATTGTCCTATTGAAAGTTTTTGGTCAACATGTTTGTTATTTTTAGTTCTGTTTGCTATCAAAAGTAAGCTTCATCTTCATCTTTTCTGAGGTTATTAATACTATAATAATTCAAAAAAATCTGCGATATAATAAACAGTAGATAATCTCATGTTCGGCAGAATGAATACATGTGAATAAAATGTTTATTCACCACAGTTATTAAAGCCCAATTATTTTTATTTACTTAAGTTCAGCTGAGAGGGATTATGGGGCTTATTTCTGTACAAGCCCTGTGTCCAACGTGTGTCTTGTTCAATCGGTTTTGGTAGTTTCGTTCATCAGCATAACTTAATAATGTCTTGACCATTCTGTGGTTGTGAGTGCAGGGTATAAAAACTATAAAAATAAGTTTACCTTCGGTAAGAAAATCTAACTTTAGCCAACATCCTGCATTTATGGTCAATTAACACCGAAATTCTTATCTCGCTTTTTAGTAGTTTGAACAGTTTTCGTTAATTTATATGTGAATATTACGAAATTATTTTGGTACATTTTCTAGAACATTGAAAATTTTTAGTTTTTTAACATTTGGAGTAATAATATTGTATTGGTGTTACTGAAATGGCCCATAAATAGGCGACATAAAAACAATTAAGCTGTTAAACTTCGAATTGCTGGCATTTCCATAGAAGACTTCAGGAAAAGGGATTTATATATTTTTTTTTTAATTACTTTTTTATTTAAAATGTAAATTAAAAGGATACGTTACATAAAACGTACATTTTATTAAGAAAAATTGCATTTTCTTAAAAAGTATATTTTCTTAAAAAAGTACATTTTTTTAAAGTAGCACTTTTTCTTAAAAATTTATTTATTTTTAAAAGTACCTTTTATAAAAATGTACAGTTTCCTAAAAGGTATCTTTTCTTTAAAAAGTATCTTTTCTTAAAAAGTAAAATTTCTTAAAAAAGTAGCCTTTTCTTTAAAGTAACTTTAAAGTAACTTTTTATTAAAAAAAGATAGCTTTCCTTAAAAAAGTACATATTCTTAATAAATTACCTCTTCTTAAAAAAGTACATTTTATTAAAAAAGTACATTTTATTAATAAAGTACGTTTTCTTATAAGGTACCCTTTCTTAAAAAGTAAGATTTCTTAAAAATGTACATAACCTGAAAAGGTAATATTTTTAAAATACATTTTTTTCAATAAATTTGTATTTGTATTTATTTATTAAATGCTATTTTTCATTACAATAAGACACAGCTTCTTATAAATTACAGTAATGGAATCAGATAATTTATTGACTATACATGTATTTAATATCAGTAACTCTTAATCTAAATTTAAAATATTATAAATTACAATTAAAAAACATTAAAAAAAAAATCAAATAAAATCAATTAAAGTATTGGTATAGTCATTTTCTAAACCCTATTGCGATGCTTGTATTTTGCATGATATTAGGAAGCTGATTCCAGAGACGAATAGTTAGAATAAAAAATTGATATTCAGAGGCATGGTCCCGGTATTTAAATTTAATTATTCGATTCCCTCTGGAAGAACTTTAATCGTTCAAAAAGATATTTTGGAGCCTTTGTTATAATAAATTTATGTAGAAATATAATGTTCTTGAATTTAATATAGTTGTCCAATGACATGTGTAAAACTTGACACGAGTATTGGGATACATGATCAAATTTTCTTAATCCAAAGATATAGCGAATAATGTTGTTGAAAGTTACAGTAAGTTTTCTATTATCCCTAGAGTTGCAACCTGTGAAAACCTCAGATGAATATAGTAATGTTGGTAAAAGATATGTTTTAGCAAGTAGCAATCTTATTTTCAGTGGAGTAAAGTGCTGTGTTAACCATAAACTTCTTATCGTACTATAAATTCTGCCATAGGATTGATTAATATGATCTGACCAAGTCAGAGTTCCATTAAATATAACTCCGAGATTTCGTACAGAGTCCACGATATCAATTTTAGAGCCCCCAAGGAAGACATTAATCTCATTCTCCAAATGCATCACTTTCTTCTTTATTATAATACACTTACATTTATTTGGATTAAGGCGTAGACCATTTGCCGTTGCCAAATTTAGAATACCTTTGAGATCATAATTTAGTTCTTGAGTTTTGGAAATAATTGAATCCTTGGTACTACTTAAATATAGCTGAATGTCATCAGCGTACATCTGAACCTTGGAGAATTTAATTTGTTGTGGAAGATCGTTGGCATATATCGAATAAAGTAGTGGTCCAAGGATTGAACCCTGTGGTACCCCTCTTATAACTTGCAGTGAGTTTGAGATGGAGCTACCATTAGCAACAGATTGAGATCTATTTGTAAGATATGAATATATGAGTCTAACTGAAAAGTTAAAAACCTCTTCAGTTTGAGGCATAAAATTGAGTGGTGCACCATGTCAAATGCCTTTGAGAGGTCCAATAAAACCAAAAAAGATATTTTTCCATCATCCATGCTACTTCTTAACTCCTCAACTACATCAGATAAAGCTGTTATACAGCTATGTTGTGGCCTGAAACCAGATTGACGCTCTGTAAGTAAGTTGTTGTCGTTTAAATACCTAAAGATTTGTCTGTGTAAAAGGTGCTCGAAAACTTTAGAGAGATATGGAAGAATTGCAATCGGGCGGTACTCGTTACCCGTTTTTATACCCTATACCACTATGTGGTTTGGGTATAATGACTTTGTGCTGCTGTTTGTAACAACCAAAAATATTTGACCTAGACCCATCTTTAATTATACCGATCGAATCAGAATCACTTTCTGAGTTGATTTAACAATGTCCGTCCGTCCGTCCTTCCGTCCGTCCGTCCGTCCTTCCGTCCGTCCGTCCGTCTGTGTGTCCATGTAAAGTTTGTAATCAAACTGCAGGTCGCAAATATGAATATATTTTGATGAAATTTGGTATATAAGCTTTTATCGGCCATGGGATGAACGCTATTGAAATTGGTGAGAATCGGTCCATGTTCAGACCTAGCCCCCATACAAATTACCCATATGAAATCGACATAAATTGCCATAAGATCCAAATTGTCATAAAGATCTTACTCAAATTGTGTTTGTATACGTTCATTACATCCACTAATGAGTAGTCCAAAAATGATCCCTTTGACCCCATATAGAGCTGCTTCCCGATCTTCACTTAAATCTATTAAAAAACAAAAGTATTGCACTGATTCTTCTCAAATTTTGTTTGTACATATTTTTGCAAAATACAAGAGACTTTACCAAACATGATCAGGATCGGTCCATTTTTGGACCTAGTCCATTTATAGATATAGCATCCGATATGAACTTTTTCATATCTGCAGCCAAAGATATTAATAAAAATCACACTCAAATTTGGTTTTTGCTTATTTTCAATGTCCAGTTAGTTGGGCCTAAGAGATAGGGTTTCTAAACGGATGGTATAGGGTATCGTATAGTCGGTCTAGACCGACTATAATTTTCTTACTTGTTGGTATTGGTATAATTTTGGCATCTTTCCACTCCATTGAAAAGATGCTAGGTGATTATGGAGTTAAACAAGTACATTATGAAACGGACAATCTATGGTAAAATCATTTTTATAATCAAGGCCCACTGCATTCGATTTAATAGCATTGAAACTTTCAACTACCTCTGTTAGTGTTACACACTGAAAGTTAAATTTGGGAATGTTTAAATTATTACAGGGAAAATCATCATAAAATTCGTTATTTATGGCTGGTAGAGGAATATTTACAAAAGCTTCATTTAGCGCATTCATGTCAACATTCATTGATTGATTAATTGTCTTATTTGTTCCAATTTCGCGTATTGGTTTCCAGGATTTTCACTTCCAATAGCTCTATTAAATTTATTAAAATAATAGGAAGACTTATCATGCCTTATTTTGGAAACAACCGCTTTCCTAGCCGTCTTATATTCGTCGTGATTTTCTGATATCCTGTAACGTTTCCACTTCTGATACAGATTATCACGGTGTTTTACAAGCATCTTGGTTTCCATTGTGAACCAAGGTCTATCTCTATTTTTAATAGTTTTCGTTTTGTTAAGGACATGTTTGTTGTAAATTCCTAAAATTTTACCATTAAGACATGACACTTGTTCTCCAATAGTCGGTAAATGCAAAATTTGATCCCATGGAGTAGAGCAAAGATCATATCCCAAAGCCAATATATCAATATTATTATAATCACGATAAGCAAATGTTTGGGGCTGGGTTTCTATTGCAAAATCATATGATAAGAAGAGTAGATCATGCTTCGAAAATGCTGGTGCTGCTAACTGATCATACTGAAGGACTTTACTTTCATTACTAGTAAAGAGAAGATCAAGCAAATTGCTATTTGTTGACGCGAAGTGTGTAGGTCTCGTTGTGTTGACAGCTGACAAGTTAAACATAAATTACCTTTTCTTAAAAAAGTTAATTATCTTAAAAAAAACTAAGTTTTCTTAATAAGCTATATTATCTTAAAAGGTACTATTTCTTAAAACATTAGATTTTCTTAAGAAAGTACCTTTTCTTAAAGGGTACCTGGCCTTAAAAACTATCTTTTCTTAAAAAAGTATATTATCTGAAAACGTTTTTTTTAAGTACATTTTCTTAATAAATTGTTTTTTCCCCAAAAAATTTAATTTTCTTAAAAAGTACCTTTTTTCTTAAAAAAGTACATATTCATTAAATATATGTTTTCTTTAAAAGTACTTTTTCCTATAAAAAGTATATCTTTCTAGGAGAGTACATTTTACTAAAAAAGTAGCTTTTCCTAAAGAGGTACCTTTTCTTATAAATATATATTTTTTTTTAACTTACTTTTTGCTACAAAATTGCATTTTCTTAAAAATATGATGTTCCTAAAGAAGTTACTATCTCTCCTTTAAAAGGTACATATTATTCAAAATATCATATTATCTTTAAAAAATACACTTTATATCTTACACCACTATGTGGTCAAGGGATAATGACTTTGTGCTGATGTTTAAAACTACCAAAAATATTTGACCTAGACCCATATTTTATTATACCGATCTACTCAGAATCACTTCCCGGACTCATGGCCTCACTTTCTGAGTCCATATACATTTTGTAATCAAACTACAGATCGCAGATATGAATTTTTTTAAAAAAAATTCGTATATAAGCTTCTATAGGCCATAGAATTAACACTATTGGAATTGTTGAAAATCTGTATTCAGAGGTCGATTATAAGATCGACTTAAATTGCAATAATATCAAAATTATCATCTAGATTTCGGTTAAATTGGGTTTGTGTGTATTTATTATATCCACTAATCGGTAGTCCCATAAAAAAGCTCTTAGTCATAGCCTCCAAATAAAGTTGATTCCCGATCTTCCCTTAAATCTACCAAAAAGCAGAAATGTTGCACAGATTTTTCAAAAATTTGGTTCCTATAAATTTTTGCAAGAAAGAAGTGATCCTAGTAGATATGGTTAGGATCGGTCCATTTTTCGACCTACTTCCCATATAAATTTAACATCCGTTATGAAAATTTTTATATCTGCATGCCAAAAAATTAATAACAATGGCAATGAAACTTGGTGTATGCATATTTTCTGTATCTAATTTGTTCGACCTAAAGGTGAAAACGCAACTGGGACGAACAACAATTCGTTGCGTAAGTTCTCGAATGAAATACAGTTACGACGAATTCACATTTCAGCTGTAACGTCATTTGAAATTGTAATTTATAAAAATAAATATTGGAAAAATATGAATAAAATAAGTTTTAACTTTGTAGGAGTTATTACAATTATAAAAATCGTGTTCAAGCCTTTATTTTTGTAAGACAGCATTTAGATTTTTAATTCTGAAAAAATTACATACATTAATAAATTAATTTTATGTCAATTTTTGTTTGCATGTTGCAGCTGATAGCGAAAAAAAAAAATATTACCAAAAAACTATTTAAAAGAAAATTATATAATTAAAACGAGATCTTATTTAACTTATAGGTTATAAGTAGAACATAAAAGAATTCTTAAAGAAAAAAATGACTTTAGTTACTAAAACATTTGAAAAACTAAAATAAAATACGGCCACTCTACACCAATTTATTCGTCGTTCGTCGGCGTAAGAAATAGAAATAAACCTATCACAGAGTTCGTTACGCACTAAGTATTTCGTTCGACGCACTGATTGTGTGCATTTTCATATACACAAATGTGTTTTATTTCTGACGACGAATATTCGGAACGAAAAATTCGTCGTTCGGCCCAGTTGTGTTTCCAACTTATGACGTAGGATATCTTAACGCATGGTATAGAGTATTGTAAAACAAGCCTAAACCGATTATAATTTGCTTACTTATTTAAAGTGTTTTTTGAAAAAAATTACCTTTCTTACGTTATCTTAAAAAGTACATTTTCTTTCGTAAAATATTACAATTTCGTCAAAAGGTGCTGTTTCTTAAAAGAGTGCTTTTTATAAAAAAATTGCATTTTCCTTAAAAAAGCACCTATTAGTAAAAAAATATGCTAAAAAATTTTTTTTTTTCTTAAAAAAGTACATTTTATTATAAAAAGTACCTTTTATTATAAAAAAGTACCTTTTATTATAAAAATAACTTTTCATAAAAATGTCTATTAATAAAGTAAAAATTTAGTAATTTAAAAAAAAAATTGCATTTTCCTTAAAAAAGCACCTATTCGTAAAAAATATATATTAAAAAAATTTTTTTTTCTTAAAAAGTACCTTTTATTATAAAAATAACTTTTCATAAAAATGTCTATTTATTTATAAAAATTACTTCTCTTTAAAAAGTACATTTAAAACATTATCGTTTGGGTAAAGAGTTTATTTTGTTAAAAACGTACATTTTCGAAAAATCACATTTTTTTAATGCCTTGTCTTAAAAAAAAACTTCTCTTATAAAAGCACCTTATATAAGTATATTTTTTCTAAACAAAAGTACTGTTTCATTAAAAAATACCTGTTGCCTAAAAAGTACATTTTCGTAAAAAAGTACCTTAAAGTAAAAAATATATTTAAAAAAAGTAAATTTTGCTAAAAAAAAATACTTTTTCATATAAATGTAAATTTTCTTAATAAATTACCTTTTCTTATCAAATTATCTTTTGGTCATAAGAGTATATTTTCTTTAAAAATTAAGTTTTCGAAAAATGTACAGTTTTTAAAAATACCTTTCCTTAAAAAATAATTTTCGATAAAAAGTTTGCAACTTTTCTAAAAAATTGTCTTATCTTAAAAAAGTATCTTTTGGTCTGAAGAGTACTTTTCTTAAAAAAGTACCTTTCATTAAAAGCGTATCTTTTCCAAAAATATTAAAAGTACCCTTTGTTTAAAACAAGTTTGAAAAAAGTGCGTTCTCTTGTCTCGAAAGTCTGAACTTAAAATTCATATACATTATCACTTTGAACATTTTATGGCTAATCCGAAAAATTATGCAAAATAAGGTTTTATGAATTTATTTCTTTCATTTCAGCCTAATTTGAACACATTAAAAATTTTTTTTTAAATTCGGCTTTTACGCGGTGACTCGACTAGCCATAATTCAAGGCAATGTTCAAGTCAATAGCTAGTGGAGACCGCTAATGTTGATGTCAAGACTAAGCCATCACAGAAAGTCTGACAAAAACTTAGCCATTAATTTGAAGTTTCATTCGATTTTGACTTTTAAGTATATTAAAATGGCGCAACTTAAACTAAATAAAAGCGATATTATTAATTTCATTCTAAAAAAGGATTCACCCAAAGTTTCGTGCTTTTTCTTTCATTTTCTTCTTCTTCAGTTTGTATTTTTAGTTTCTTTACACTCTTTTAAAGCATTGAGTAGAAGAACGCATTTTTGTTGTTTACGGTTCAAAGACATTTTGAAAATGAAATGTCTAAACATATTCAGCCCACTTCGCGTTTTGTCTCATCTTGTTTCTCTGACTTGAACATGAACGTTGTCATGAATTATAGCTAGTTGAGGCACTCCTAAAAGTTGGTTTTATAATACAATCAATTTTGTTTTGTTTTAGTTTCAAGAAAATATAAAAAATAATTTTTGTTAAAAGTTTAAAAGATTAAAAAATGTCTATGACGACATTAAGAATTACTTAATTCAACATTATTTTTGATAAAAAAAAATTTTATAAAATTATATATATGATATTTTATTAAAAATTGTGAATTTGTTTAATTTGGAATTGAAGTAAAAATTACTTTTAATTAATTTTAGGTTTAAATTAATGCATGTCTTTCTTATTATACACTAGAATAAACTAGACTCCAGTTACTCTTAATTTTTCTATTTGTTGTAAGCGCTCTGCAAATTTTGTCGGCACTAAAATTAATGTTCTTGAATTTATCTAACTCAAAAAGGACCTCATTAAAATTTTCTTTTTTATTACGACATCCTAATTAAAACATTTATCATAAAAACATTTGACTCTCTGCAAATATACAACACAACACAATAGAATAGAAAATGTTGACCCTTTTTGTATGTGGTAAGCAAAAATAATATCATACATTATAATAAAGACATGCATTTTATGGTTAAAGAAAGGAAAACAAAACAAAACAAACAAGAGCATAAAAGTATTTTCATAAAAGTGTTTTCATAAAATGAAAAACATTGCTGTAAGTAAAACAAACAAAATGATACAACAGGTTAAATATGAAGACCTTAACATAAGTAGAGTACAGAACAAAGTAACCCTACCGGAGCCCCATATAAAATGAATCATGTTATAATTCAGTCTGTATACACAAAGATTAGGATGGCACAAATTATCTAAACTCGAGACCATTTAATATACTGGTTTATATCTATAATATTAATAGGCTAGGAGATTTCTTGTGACCGATGTAAGTTACACAGTTTTACTCCGATTTTGACAAAAAATTTACCACTTGAAAGGTATTTATTTTTAGCTGTGAACCAGATTTACAGATTTTTATCGTCTGAAACATTTTTTTGGTGTTATGATCGTTTAAAGTTGCTACTAACACATGCATAAAATTATACAATGCTATGTATGTGTTTATTAAATTTGTTAATGTGTTGAGTTTGTTTTCTTCATTTAAAATGAGATGAATTGTGAAGCATACCTTTAGGGTCTTCATTAAATGAAAAAATATAATTTCATAGAATTTGCACTCGAATTTCGAGCGCTGGAATCTGCTAGTTAATATAAGTCGCCCAGAGCATGGTTAAGGCAAATATTTATTTGAATGTTAATTTCCACAGATGGAGGCATTCATTATTAATTATTAAATAAATATTTTCTCAGAAAATGTACTTTCTTTGGGAAAAGATATTTTTTGAAGAAAATGTATATTTTGAAGAGAAAGTGCTGTTTTAAAAAATGTTACTTTTTTATGAATATACTTTTTAAGAAAATTAATAAAATATGAATCCATCTACAATTTATGCGATGCTATTAATGATATTAATACTTCGAGGAATTAGTAATTATTTTTTTAAATTAAATAATAAATTTATACTAAGATTATGGCTCTGTATCTTCTTGCAAATCTAATGTAGTAATACCCTTTAATCAGAAAAACTGCGGGGATTTTGTAGTCAACGTGTGCTCCTAAATTTAGGTTATGTGTTTTTTGTAGCAAAATTGTTTTCTAGCGTAGACGTTATGAAGAGAAAATATTTTTACAATTTTTAAGTATTTTGGTCTTCTGCAGCATCTAAAAAGTATTTGAACCTTTTTTTTGGTTTTATCCGATTTTTCTGGCATTCAGTACAAAAATTTCTACGACGAGTCACGCTAGTGTCCATATAAGTATTCATTCGCTCGTCTAGAAGACCATAATTTAAAAATAGTCATTGCTATGTTTGTTAGTATTGTAGCTCCTAAGATTAATAAGAAGTAAAAACTGTATGGTATGGACCAGAATTTAGTTGAGTGCGTTGACGTGCATGACGTAATAATTGTAAATATGAGTGTATGTGAGGCGCAGTTTTAAACCTTACGCTCTGATTAATTACAATATAAAAACTTATCTTGACGCCAAAACAATTTTTGTTTAATTACATAGTTCAACACATAATATGCAAACTTTTTCTCCTGTGCGGTTTTCGAAGTACATATAGAAACTAACAAAACTCCATTTGGGCTTTTCTAGTTTAGCTGCTTTTCGGATTTTTTGGCCTCATACATATTTTGGCTAAAACTTAATTTTTCCGAATAATATGCAATTTCTGCCACGACTATTTCTCAGTTATCAATTGGAACAATTGGCGTAGAAAGCTTGGCGTAGAAAGCTTGTAGTAGCCCCAGTAGTTAATGCAAATGTCATGTAGCCGTATGCTATCGTTAATGTGACAAGACAATAACACATTGTTTTGAGTGAATAACAGTTAAACAATAACAAGTTACCACAAATAAATGAATTTTGTTATGTCTGTAGTTATATAGTGTCCAAAGTTGTAAAGAAGGAGCGATATTTGTTAACTCTGGAACTTTACTTAGCATATGTGCAATATTTCAATGAAGTGGATACAAGTGATGAGGGTTTCATGCCAAATATAGAGTGCGGTAATTGCTATAGCACTATTTTAAATTGGTTTCATCGACGAGGAGTACCCTTGCATTTTTCTAAGCCGGTAATCTGGTAAAAGACCCAAGCGTGCTAATCTATAATATTAATAGGTAAGATGATTTTTTGTGACCGATGATTTGTTAAACAATTTTCTCGCGATTTTGACCAAACGTATCTTATTTGAAAGATATTTCTTTTTAGCTGTTCACCAGATTTACAGATTTTTAAATTAAAAATTTTTTTTTGAGAAAAATGCATATAAAGTTGCTACTAAAATTAAATTTATCAATGTGTTTTCAAAAAAAAAAAAAAAGTTTGTTTTCTTCATTCGTAATAATATATGTGTTGAAATAAAAAATAATTTTGGACATTAACCAGTAATGCAATCGATATTTAAAAAGTGTTGGATTGTGAATTGTTTTATAAAATAATTTATTAAATGAAAAAAATAAAATTTCCTAAAATTTGCACTCGAATTCCGATGGCTGGAACCTGCCAGTTATAATTAATATAATACACTTTATACAATAAAATCTAATTTCACATCGAAAATGTAAAATACAGCTGGAAAATATTTTTTTTTATTTTGATGGAAAAAAAGTTAAAAAAGAGATCGTTAGGGAAGAAAATTTTTCGACATTTTAACAATTTTGAAGTGTTAAATGCAGTTTTTTCGGATTAGTTTTTTTTTACACTTTTTTTCCTACAGGATAAAAAATTCCAATTGGTTACCGAAATATAGCATTGAGAAAAATTGTATATTCTTCAAAATAAAGCTGAAGCTCACATTACGGTCAGTTGAGATCGCACCATGTTATTCGTGATATACGGCCAGCAATACTCGAAAAAGTTTCCCAAAATTGGATGCGCTTCTTCAAGAACAGCAGCGGTGGCCAAATACCTGAAATCATTTTCAGGTGTTGATCTTTGAAATGAAATAATTTTGTTGACTAAAATCTAATTGTTGGTGATATTTTAATAATTTCATGTTCCATCGAACTTAAAAAAACACCTTTTACATCAGATGTATCAACAGCAGTTTCCATTTTGTTTTGCTCTCAATATTCGCATAACTATAAAGTCTCAGACACAATATATGCTGCATAAACTGCAGCGTAAAGCTTCTTAATAACCAAATGCAGTTTTGAATAAAATTTGCTGGAGAGACAGTAAAATTCTATTTATTTTTTTACTGTGAAATTTAAAAAATGTTTTTGTAACCTGTAATTGATAAGAAATATAATGTTTGTCAATAAATTTTCATGTTGTAGACATAAAATTTTGTGATTCGGCTGAATTCGGTCTAATTTTTATCTCTAAAATTAATATGGTGTCTTTTGATATGAAATGTCCAAAATGAGCTGGAACTTTCACTTTTGAGAAATAATTATTTTTAGCTATAATAGCGAGTGCTAATTATGGTTTGGTGTGGAAGATGCCACATCTAAAAAAAATTTCTGCTGTAGAACCCTATGTTTATTATAACATCATGGATAGAAGCAAATAAAATATAATATAATGTCATCTCAAATAAAGGCATGTAATGGAGCGAAAGCCAGCGAGCTCGGAGGATTTTTGAGGAAAATAAAAAGCTCTGGTTAGATGGCGATATAGCCAAGGAAATACGGTGCGTATAGCTCGTGTCTACGGTCTACACTAGTTTATTGCTTTGGCAGGAGGAATGCCACCATGGTCTTATCTATGTTGAAAACAGATGAAAATTTGCCGAAAAGATTGAAATATGCCATTCAATCCGATGCTAAAAAACTCATTAAATACAGAGCAGATGAAGCTTTCTTCTTATATATTGATGGCAGCTACGAGAATAAGTTTTACGCGGACTTGCAGATTGGCACTCAAACGAGAAATGGAAGTATTCTTTCCACCTGTGATGTTCTACGGTCTGCGAAGAAACTGTGTTTTCCTAATGGGCTACTAGAAACTGATAATTTTTTCGAGGTGCCTTTACACGGCTTGGTTGATCACACCATGGCCAGAATATTTGCTATGCATTCCCAAAATTTTCAAAATACATAGATCAATAACCGCTCTAAAGATAACTGGGTTTGGGATGGAAGTAGTGGTCAGAAATAAACACCTCAGAAAATTTCGCCTAATTCACATTCAGAAAAATTTACGGAAAAATGCAATGGAAGATTTGGCACAAACGCTATTTGTTTCTTCAGATACTTTTATTACCATGTTATCGAAAGGTTCAAAAAGGGATGACATATTAGATAATGATGTTATTAATCATATGAAAATTATATGAAAATTTAAAAAAATAAATAAAAACTTTTTGGCTTATATGAAACTTTTTTTATACCCTATACCACTATGTGGTTTGGGTATAATGACTTTGTGCTGCTGTTTGTAACAACCAAAAATATTTGACCTAGACCCATCTTTAATTATACCGATAGAATCAGAATCACTTTCAGAGTTGATTTCACAATGTCCGTCCGTCCGTCCGTCCGTCTGTGTGTCCATGTAAACCTTGTAATCAAACTGCAGGTCGCAAATATGAATATATATTGATGAAATTGGGTATATAAGCTTTTATCGGCCATGGGATGAACACTGTTGAAATTGGTGAGAATCGGTCCATGTTCAGACCTAGCCCCCATACAAATTACCCCTATGAAATCGACATAAATTGTCATATGATCCAAATTGTCATATAGATCTTACTCAAATTGGGTTTATATGCGTTCATTACATCCATTAATGAGTAGTCCAAAAATGATCCCTTTGGCCCCATATAGAGCTGCTTCCCGATTTTCACTTAAATCTATTAAAAAACAAAAAAAAAAAATATTGCACTGATTCTTCTCAAATTTTGTTTGTATATATTTTTGCAAAATACAAGAGACTTTACGAAACATGATCAGGATCGGTCCATTTTTGGACCTAGTCCCCATATAGATATAGCATCCGATATGAACTTTTTCATATCTGCAGCCAAAAAAATTAATAAAAATCCCACTCAAATTTGGTTTTTGCTTATTTTCTATGTCCAGTTAGTTGGGCCTAAGAGATAGGGTTTTTAAACGCATGGTATAGGGTATCATATAGTCGTTCTAGACCGACTATAATTTTCTTACTTGTTTTATTTTTTTATTATTTTTATTTATAATTATCACTAAAAAAAATTATTTTTTTTAATGTTAAAACTTATAAAGCTATAGCAACTAGGCCTTAAGCTTAGAGAAAATGATGAATAGATGGGAAGAAACAAATATAATATTTTTTTTTTATAAAATGATTAAAATAGAATACGTATATATATTATAAGTTTACATATGTATAGGTATATATATATCAGAATGGCAGTTACATGTTTTTATATCAAGTGATAAAAATTTGTTAATTTTATAAATCTAATAAGTTTTTTTATGTTTTCATAAGAGGGATAGGAAAGTGTTTGGAGAGGATCGGTGCAGTCAAAAATTGCATTTCTTTCATGTAGGTATAGAGGACAATCGGATATAATATGTTTTGTGGTTATTGTTGCACTTTGGGCACAATTGCATAGTAATGGGTCGCTTCTGTTTATTAAATGTCCATGAGTGAGTCTGGTGTGACCTAGTCGTAATCGTAGGAATTTGATTAAGTCAAGTGTTTTGACGTCTCTATTTCCATCCATTGTTGAATATTTATTTTTCCCGTATTTAAGTTTCTATATCACATATTAGATTTATCCCAAATGGAATTATGTTTTTCTATGAATCTTTATTTTTGCATTATTATTGTTTATTGTATTTTTATTTATATTAAAAAATTTTTCGAATAAAATTGTCATCTTTTTTCAGAAGCTATCAAATTTTTCGGCGTTACTACTCTGGAGTAAACCACATACAGCTGCCCATGAGAAAAACTTTGATAATATCCGGCAACGCTAAACTATTGGAATTGAATTTAAAATATCATTTGGCAATTCTTCATTTTAGCGATTATGGTCGATTTATTATTTCGGCGATTTTTGATTTTGCCGAATTTTGATTTTGAAGATTTTGGTGTTTTGCGATTTTTGCTCTTCGTTTTAGGCGATTTTTGATTTCGGCGCCCATATTTTCCACAGCTTTCCACATTGGTAATTAAGGTACATGTCAAAAGTTTCAAGAGTGTTGCTTTTATAGTATTTCATATTTATTTGTATAGGTGATGCCACGCCCCCTAATCCTATCCTGCCCATTTTTTATATGACTACTCACTATAATATATGATGATCTTGTGTCAAGGCTTACCCTTTTCTATTAGTCCAGTTATGTGATATTATATATTAATTTTTTATCAGCGGTGCCACGCTTACTGCTCCGATCATGCCCATTTTTGGGCTATTCACATGAATAACTTATGGCATTATGATGTGTGCCATGTCCATTGGTCCAATTCCGCCCATTTGATGTTCGACTACTCACATTAATAATAGATGACCTCGGACATAATTTTAAAGCTGTTTCTGTTATAATACTCGAGATATATGATATTGAATAATCATTTAGTATGGGAGGTGCCATGACTATTTTCCTATCCCGCCGATTTTAGGTATGTTTACTAACATAAATAATAAGTGATCTCACAGAAATTTGTATTGGTAATGCCATGCTCACTAAAATATCAAAAAAATATAAAGCCTTCAGTCCATTCGAGATTAATTGAAAAATGTTCAGGAAGATCGGTCTAATAATTTAGCCTCCTATAAGCTACATACAAACAAACAATCATACATAATTTCGCATTTATGTAAAGATAATATAAATGATTTTTTGAAATATATGTTTCGTTCATTTCTACCACGTACCATAAAAATTATACTTTTTTTTAGCTTTAATTTAACTATTGAAATTCGAAGTCAACATTTTGTTAACATTACTTTAAGGATGTAGAATATCTAAGATGTTGCATTTCACCCTATTTTATATTCCTAATATTTTATTCCTTAGTTCTATTTAAAAAATGTAGTTCACTTCTATTTGTGCCACCTTAATGAAAATGAGTGTTACATTTTGAATATATAAAGACATGCTGTAATCTAGATAAACATGACCCCACCACAAAAAAAAAAAAAAATACACATACACTAACAAGGCAGGTAGGTACGTACTTGAAACATATGTATTTTTACACATAAATATACATAACTTCAGAATAACAGAATAAATTGGATAGAAGGATATAGTTTCCAATTGTATCAACAAACAGGTGCGTCTTTGGACAGTAAGTGTTAACCGTATTTTGTATGAGTCATTTGGAAATTATAACAAATTTAAAATGATTCAATGTCATTTCATTAGCCAACGTTAAAATTTTTGTTTTAGCAGGTAATTTAAAATGAAAATTCAATTATTTTCCGATGAAATATTTGAATGTTATAGGGTGTTAAATTAATTTTTTTTTAGACCAATTTTTTTTTAGACCAATTGACCATAAATGCTCTATTCCTTACGACAAAAAAAGATATAATTAACAAATTTGCAAATTGCTATATCGACAATATTCTACAGCTGTTTACTAGAAGGTTCCAGTTGTGGAATCAATTAGTTCAAACATCAGTTTCCAGAAAAAGAGAAAATAAGTAGCCTTTGAAATGCAAGACAAAACAGTAATATATTGTTTTAGTTGTGGTAAAATTTTCTTTTTATACTATGTGGTTTGGGTATAGTGACTTTGTGCTGCTGTTTGTAACAACCAAAAATATTTGACCTAGACCCATCTTCAATTATACCGATCGAATCAGAATCACTTTCAGAGTTGATTTAACAATGTCCGTCCGTCCGTCCGTCCGTCTGTGTGTCCATGTAAAGCTTGTAATCAAACTGCAGGTCGCAAATATGAATATGTTTTGATGAAATTTGGTATGTAAGCTTTTATCGGTCATGGGATGAACTCTATTGAAATTGGTGAGAATCGGTCCATGTTCAGACCTAGCCCCCATACAAATTACCCATATCAAATCGACATAAATTGCCATAAGATCCAAATTGTCATATAGATCTTACTCAAATTGGGTTTGTATGCGTTCATTACATCCACTAATGAGTAATCCAAAAATGATCCCTTTGACCCCATATAAAGCTGCTTCCCGATCTTCACTTAAATCTATTAAAAAACAAAAATATTGCACTGATTCTTCTCAAATTTTGTTTGTACATTTTTGGACCTAGTCCCTTTATAGATATAGCATCCGATATGAACTTTTTCATATCTGCAGCCAAAAAAATTAATAAATATCCCACTCAAATTTGGTTTTTGCTTATTTTCAATGTCCAGTTAGTTGGGCCTAAGAGATAGGGTTTCTAAACGCATGGTATAGGGTATCGTATAGTCGATCTAGACCGACTATAAATTTCTTACTTGTATTAACTAATATTATATAACGAATTTAGTCACAAATGCAAATGAATTTAAATGAGTTTAATTAGTCTTTAAGCTCTTAATTATTTACTCTGCCTGTAGGTGTTTCAAACCTATATTTTCAAAATGAAGTAAGAATATTTAAATTTATAATAATATTATATTTATAATCTTCAGGTATTAAAAACACTTTTTTAAAACTCTCCCATTCTCTTAAAAAAGCATGATAAATGCAAATGATATGAGAGTGCATAAAAACCTTTTTGGTGGAATAATTAAAGAGGAGATTTTTTTTTTTTTGTATTATAAAAGTAAACAAATATATGAAAGAAAAAACATTGCAAACAAAATTGAGCGCTCCTTATGTGTTGTATAGCTGTGGGATTACCTTTCTGTCGGGGGCAATTAAATTTATACATGCAATTTTAACGAATACATTCGGTCCTGTTGTAAAGATACAAAATCATTCTGGTAAGTTTTATGATTTGCGAAATAATTTTTTTTTTATAAATTGTAAAAGAAGTCAGTTATAAATTGCTGATGGTTATTTAGAATTATGTGACTCACTTACGAGGTATTATTTTACCCTACACCACTATGCGGTCAGGTTATAAGGAGTTTGTGCCGATGTTTGATTCAACCAAAAATATTTGACATAGAACCATCTTTCATTATACCGATCAATAAAAAATCACTTTCTGAATTGATCCGCCTCTCTGTCAGTCCGTCTGACCGTCTGTCTGTCCATCTGCCTGACTGCCTGAGTGTCCATGTACGAATATATATTAATGAAATTTAGTACATAAGCTTTCATTGACCATGGGACGAACACTATGAAGTTGATGAAAATCAGTGCATGTTAAGACCTAATTCTCATAGAAATGACCCCTATGAGATCGACTTAAATTGCCATAAGATCCATATTATCATATAGATCACGGTCAAATATGGGTACAAAAGTAAACTTTTAGACAATTCTTAGTCATAGACCGCATATAAAGCTGCATTCTGATTTTCACATAAAACTATTAAGAGAACAATAAAATAGAACACATCTCCCTCAAATATGATTTTTTTTTTGTTTTTACACAAAATAAGTATTTTTATCAATTATAAACAAGATCGGTCTATTTTTTTTGACCTTGGCCCCCATATAAATAAAGGGTGATATTTTAAGAGCTTTCGGATTTCATTAAAAAAAACACATGAAATTTAGAGAAATGTATGAAATCTTTATTCGAGTCGATAGAGCGATCTAAATAATTCAATGTTTAAAAATGATTTCATGTAAATATTGACCGAGTCTGCACCTCAAACGGTTCATGCGCTGTGTCCAATTTTGGCATATTCTCTCCAACATAGCTGCTGGTATCTCACGAATTAATTCTTCAGTACCGGCTCCCAGTGCGTCAGGCGTTGCGAGTTTACCGCTATAGACATGAGCCTTAACACAGCCCCACAAAAATAATCTAAAGGTGTTAAATAGCACGATCTGGGAGGCCAATTGACCGGCCCCAATCGTTAAATAAACAATTCACTGCACTCGCCTCTCAATGCGGTCATTATTTCGCGTGCTGTGTGGCATTTGGCACCGTCTTGTTGAATCCACATGTCATACAAGTACAGCTCTTCCATTTCGGACATAAAAAGGTTTGTAATCATCGCACGGTAGCGCTCTCTATTCAAAGTAACGTTCCTACCTTCATCGTATTCGAAAAAGTACGGTTCCACGATGCCATCGGTCCATTATCCACACCCAACAGTACATTTTTCGGAATGGCAGTTCTTGCAATACTTCTGGCTGCTCTTCATAACGAATATGCAAATTTTGATTCAACCAGAAATGATTTTCGTCGCTGAACACAATTTTTCGATAAAAAACTGGATCTTCATCAAACGTTGCCAGCACACATTCACAAAAAGTTAGCCGTTTTGTTAGATCGTGTGGCTTCAATTTTTGCACCAGATGTATTTTGGAAGGTTTTACACCCAAATCGTTCCGAAATTTTTTTTGGAGTAACAGGCCGAATTTCTGTGAACAGTGCCGAATCGATAATGCACGGTCACCAACAACACTGGCGGACACAGCTGCGATATTTTCCTTTGTTCGTGCCGTACATATGCGTCATGGTGGTATAGTGTCCAACAATGTAAATTTGGTGCGAAATCCAAATATCCGCCTCAGAAGGTCGCCCAAACTGACCATAAAATGGAAGAAGTGCACGATGAACTTTATTAACCGAGCATGGATTTTGATAATAAAATCCGTTTGTAAGACGATTAAAAGTCGAATAAAAATTATAGACCAAACTGAATATGTTTGACAGTAAATGTTACACGAAAACAGTTAAGCTGCCAAAAACAGTGTTGCAAAAAAAAGTTGCTAAAAAATCACTCGTTATCTATCTACAGGCAAAAAACTATGTTATCAATGCAACGCAAATTTGGTTTATGCTTGTGGACCTAAGACCCTTTCACTATATACATGGTATATGGTAACATATAATCGGTCTAGACTGACTATAATTTTCTTACTAATTTTTAATTTGCAAGATGAAATTAATCAAAAAATTAATCAAAAAGTAAAGTTAAAACACAATTTAAAAGTCATTTTATTTTTCAGGGTATTGAGGTCAACAAATACACTAATTGGTAACAATTTTTTTTTAACATGACAAATCGTTTGTTTGTAGATGATGTGATTAACTAGTAATAATAATTTATTTCTTGAATTGATGAACCGACTACAATGAAGAGCTTATTCGGTTGCATTTTCTGGGGGTTAATAGTTTTATACTAAGGTGTAAGTACTAGACCAGTATAGGAAAACCTCCAAAGGGTTAGGCTTTCTCAGGCCATAACCTTTTGTATTTTTCCCTTATCTTGATGCTGATTTGTTGACGACCATTTCTCATTTAACTCTTCAGCTTAGTCTTTAATAAATAATTTTTATTAATATATCCATGTAAAAAATAGAATATCAAATACTGATTCTGTGGTTTTCTGAAATAACCGCGTATGTCTATTTTTTTTTTGTCATTTTTGAGTTAATGATGCCAAATATAACAATCTTTAACGCTCTTTACATGTGTTTAATTTTTTTAAAAAAATATTGTCCATTTCTGAGTTTTTTCTTTAAATAATGACGGAACTTAAATTTTTATTAAATTAATTTGAAACACTAATAACGTATGTCAACCTACGTTTGATCGATGACAAATTATTTTCTCAGAAAACGACACATAGCGACATACGTTGTTATTAATGAAAAAAAAAAATTCAAAATAATTTTGGAATATTATTCAGTTTACAACCACTTATAAAAACTGTTGTGTTTATTTCTATTATTTGTTGTCAGTATTATTCTTGATATGTTATTATATTCTCACCCTAAGTCCCGTTAACTTTCTGTTGACGAAGAAAAAAATCAATTTTTCAAGCAACAACAACTTATGTCTAAATGAGTAGTTGCACTGTTAGCTTTCTTTTTCAAAGAAAACGACATTTGTCGACCTAAGTTGATTTATCTGCACACACTTTAAGTGTTATTTACATATGGTTTTTTTCGCCCTTCTCTAGGATCTATTCCTCTTAAGATTTTGGACTCAAAATTTTTTATAAAGTATTTATTGCCCATATCTACAGGACTGTTAAATAAAAAGTCCTAAAAATTTTATATCGAGCCCATAATTTCAAATATAACGTTTTTTGGCTCTTCTAAACATTTTGATTTTATGACATACGCGGTTATTCTAGAAAACCACAGATTTATGTTTGATTTAATATAAAATATACGCCCTGAACATGTTTTGTTATTCAAAAAATTTATAAAAAAAGGGAAAAAACTACAGTTTGTTGAAGATTTTATTCGATAAAATAAGTTCAACTTGATTTACTGAAGGTATTTGGCCTGAAAACGCCAAACCCTTTATACGATTTACTAATACTTTCACTTAGAATGGCTGTTGAAATAAAATTTATGATTGATAGCCATTTTCTTTGTTGAATATGATAAGCGATTTGTTAATAAAAATTGCTGAATGTTAACAATTTTAAGCAACAAAAATTTTAACGTATTAACAAAAACTTTTTTTGCTGCATTTTGAATTAAATAATTAATTGTATTGACAAAAACGGTATTTCGTATGATACTTAATTTGTCTTATTATTTTCTGTGGATACCTGTTCGTCTTGGACAGTTTTAGCCCCCAGATCTTACGCCGCTCTTTCGTATTATAAAATAATATATTAAAATTGTATTATATTACATTTTTTTTCCCCTACAAAATCCATCCAGCTATATGTTTGTATGCTTTAGCATATGTTCACTTGTTGTTTATTTTCCCAAGCGTGAAGGTGTCAGTGCATTCTTTAAATTTTGTACTTTAAAAGCGTTACTTGCAGAAGTAATCCCACTTAACATTCATTTATATGTTATTCTAAACGCACATATATTGACGTGGAAGACGAGTAAGGATTATTTGTAGAAGACATTGTAGGAGTATGCATGACTTTCTCTGCACAAATATACGAACACTTACAATGTTTTGAGCAATAGGTATGAGCTTTTGCTGACTTTTTATTTATTTATTTAATTTTTTTTTACCCTGCTCCTACTTAGTATGCATAAACACATACTTGGCCTTGGGCCATTTTGTAGCAAGAAAAGAATGTAACAAAAAAAAAAGAAAAAAAGAATAATATAAAAAATAAATAAATAAGAAAATATATGCTATATAAAAAAACGTGAATAAATTTTATTATAAAAATGCAAATATATACCTTTACCTTTTGGTAGAAATTCAAAAAAAAAAAAAAAAAAATCATCTAATCAGTAATATTTCTAATACGCAGACTACTGAAAAGGACCAACTTTTTCTTTAAAAAAATTGAAAAGGGAAAATTTATTTAACAACATAATGTCTCATAATCCGAAATATATAAATAAATTTGAGGTTAATTAATTTTGGGCCATTCATCAAAATGTTAGATCAGTACATGAAAACAAAAATGTTGTTAATGAAACTCTGTGGGCATTTACGAAAATAGTTACTATCATCACTGTCTCACTGACCCTTCAATGCCATATTATTAATCTGGTCAAAGATAATAATATCATTTTTTATTTAGGCTTTTACTTATCTTTTCTTCATTGAATTTAAGATAAAGTTATTAAAATTAAATCATTTCGTTAACAAATTAAGCTTCGAAAGACAAAGAGAAAACAAAAATTAATTCTAAATATAATAAAAATATAAATTGAATTGACAATGGTGAGTTTCAAAGCAGTTATGATCTTTTGTGAAATAAAAAGCCCTGAGTGACTATATTTGCGGTATTTTATATAAACAGTTTATACATTGTAGTGAGATAGCACCCTGTTAAAAAGCCTCTAACTGATAATATAGTACTTCAGAAGGTAAAATAGTTGAATAACTGAGTGCTCAATTGCAAACGAAATTCTGAAAACTTTTTAGAAAATGGATTATAGATATTTGTGAATATTCGGTCATCCACAATACATAAATTTAGCAACAACATATCGTGTAATTCGAAAATGAAGACGGGGACAGTAACAAAAATAGTATTCGATAACTACAAAAAAACTCCAAATTGAAAACTGAAGACACTATACTTGCTTCGATCGAAGTAAATTACTTGTTCACATATAATGAACGTTGATGACCTACGGGACAGATCTTTGAACAAACAAATGACACATTTTTTTAAAATGTATTTTTTTTTTTCGAAAGATTAAACCTCTGTATTCCATAATATTAATACAAACATTATAAAAAAAATATAAAAATTACACCGGTCTACAAATTAAAAAAAAAAAAACGAAGCATGTTTTTTAACTAATCTGCACACAGAATTCGAATCTGGCATAAAAATTGGGTTATCATATCATGTTCATTTTTTATCGCATCTTGGCAATACTGTAAAACAGTCAATACTGACACTACAATTTCAAAATTATTAATTTGACAGAAGCCCACATTCATTCTGAAGCTTCATAATAGATGTGTTTAAGCATGTCAGGGAGATCGTGAGTTACTGATTCAAGCTATTTATACCCTATACCACTATGTGGTTTGGGTATAATGACTTTGTGCTGCTGTTTGTAACAACCAAAAATATTTGACCTAGACCCATCTTTAATTATACCGATCGAATCAGAATCACTTTCTGAGTTGATTTAACAATGTCCGTCCGTCCGTCCGTACGTCCGTCCGTCTGTGTGTCCATGTAAAGCTTGTAATCAAACTGCAGGTCGCAAATATGAATGTATTTTGGTACATAAGCTTTTATCGGCCGTGGAATGAACGCTATTGAAATTGGTGAGAATCGGTCCATGTTCAGACCTAGCCCCCATACAAATTACCCATATGAAATCGACATAAATTGCCATAAGATCCAAATTGCCATATAGATCTTACTCAAATTGGGTTTGTATGCGTTCATTACATACATTAATGAGTAGTCCAAAAATGATACCTTTGACCCCATATAGAGCTGCTTCCCGATCTTCACTTAAATCTATTAAAAAACAAAAATATTTCACTGATTCTTCTCAAATTTTGTTTGTATATATTTTTGCAAAATACAAGAGACTTTTCCAAACATGATCAGGATCGGTCCATTTTTGGACCAAGTCCCTATATAGATATAGCATCCGATATGAACTTTTTCATATCTGCAGCCAAAAGAATTAATAAAAATCCCACTCAAATTTGGTTTTTGCTTATTTTCTATGTCCAGTTAGTTGGGCCTAAGAGATAGGGTCTCTAAACGCATTGTATAGGGTATCGTATAGTCGGTCTAGACCGACTATAATTTTCTTACTTGTTTTGCTTTGTGTATGGTGAATATTTCGTTGGAAAAAAAAAGATATGTAACATCAGAATCATTAAAATATTTTACATTATTTTGGGTTTGCCGTCAGAAACGTGGACAAACCGTGGACACCGGTAATGTTATGAAATAGTTACAAAACTGTTTTATACCAGTGGTCAAATGGCAAGGAGATCTATTTCAATTTTTCAATTCCAGTACTTTGGAGAAAGTCAAGTAACCACCAAACCGATTGTTATTTCTGTTTAACAAAAGTTGCTGGATTCAATATGAAAAATCGAAAAAATATTTGTTACTCGAATGTCCCATCGGTATCTAAACCAGTTCAACGTGCACCCACCGATCTATTACCAGTCATTCCCAGTGCTACAAGCAGTGAGTCTGAATCATTTTTCACCAGCATTGTTAGTTTTTGGGAGGCTGATTACTCAAACAGAGCTGAATGATCTAATTCGGAATTTCCATTTAACGAAGCAAGACGCAGAATTAGTAGCTTCACGCATGCAGCAGTGGAAACATCTTGCAGTTGGGATAAAAGTAACAATCTATATAGATAGAACCTTGTAATTGGCTGCATATTTTGAAAAGAAACACTCTATTCTATACTGTACTGTGTTGATGGCCAAAAAATGAACCAGACATATGACAAAACTGAATGGGGATTATTGATTGATGGCTCTAAGTACCGTTTAAAGGATCTTCTTCATAATCGGAATGAAAAACCATCCATACCAATTGCTCATGCCACTAATACAAAGAAAAATTTCGAATCAATGACTGAAATTTTGACATTACTCAAATACAACGATCATGACTGTGTGTGATTTAAATTTCTTTGTATATTGTAATGGTTTTCTATTCGACCTTTCCAAATTTAATTGTAAAAATAAAATATTCGAGCTCGAGGCCCGGCTTTTTTCTTTAATTAAAATTCTTCTTTATTTTCCAATATTTTGATATTCATTGAAAATCATCTTCAGGGATTATAGTGGATTTTAGTAAAACTATAAAATTAAATATTAAATATTAAATAATATTATTAAATAAAAATAGAAAATTAAAAAATATTCTGAAGATGATATTCGACGAATATCGAAGTATTGGAGAATAAAGAAAAATTTTAATTAAAGAAAAAACCCAGGCCTCGAGTTCGTATATTTCATTTTTACAATTTCTTTGTATATATGGTACAAACCATCGTAACTAACTGTAAATTTATCTGTTTTAGGTCATTGGTTTGTTGACTGGTATGCAAGGAGGTTTCACAAAATATCGTTGTTTCCTTTTTCTACGGGATAGTCGCGCTGCATGTCATCATTACGTCAGATCAGAGTGGCCCAAAATAATTAAATATTAACCAGGAAAACAAAACCTTTCAAACAAACCATTAATTGATCCAAATGACGTTATTTTTTCACCACTGCACATAAAATTGGGCCTTTTTAATAACTTGTTCAAGGACCTGGACAAAGGTGGTGCAGCATTTAATTATTTTATAATTAATTAATTAATTCTTTATTTAATAGCAAAATTTACAAATTTCTTACATATTAGGAAAACTTGTTGCACAGATTTGGCTTTGCCTTATATCTAAAGTATTATTATAAATTTTAAAGAAAAGTGAAAGGTATAAATAAAAGATTTAAAGCCGAAGGAAAACTATTAACAAAAACCTTCAATATGAATAGAAAAAAAAAAAACAATAATAACAAGCATTAATTGATATTATTATTCAATATAGAAAGATATAGACTTGTAATTAATAAAATTAATAAAGGCTAGAGATTAGTAGATTTTCAGATAAGCTACAACTTGATATAAAACGAGTGGTGGTTTTTGCAATCGCTTCAGAGACAATACTAGTATTACTGATAGCATGTAATCTGGAAGTAGAGAAGTGCCATGGTAACTTGAGAACCATTTTTAAAATTTTGTTTTGCGCTATTTGTAGGCGCTTTAAATGGGTTTTTGCACAATTTCCCCATACTGGGCAGCCATATAGGATTATTGCCTGAAAAATGACTTTAACTATTAGAATTTTGTTAGAATTATTAAGAAGAGAGTTTCTGTTGATAAGTGGATATAACATTTTTTTATATTTATCAATTTTATCAGTAATGCTAGATATATGAGAGCTAAATGTTAATTTTGTATCTAAACAAATGCCAAGGTATTTTATATTATTTGACCAATTTATACTTTTGCCCAAAAGAGTTAGATTATCATTAGGTAAATAACAAGGTTTTCTTTTTCTTGTGAAAAAGATGGCTTGTGTCTTATTCGAATTAATTTTTGTTCACCATTTAGAGTAGTACTCGGCCAACCGGTCCAGTGAACATTGAACTTCGGTCAGAATGTTCGGACTGAGTTCATGTGTGAAATAAATTGCAAGATCATCTGCATAAGCTGCAAGTTTGCATGGACTGATTGTGGGCATGTCAGCACAGAATATATTATAAAGGATTGGACCTAGGACTGATCCTTGAGGAACACCTGCAGGAATTATGTTTAGATCTGAGAAAGAGTTCCCAATAGAAACACAGAAATATCTGTCTTTTAGAAAATTCCTTATCAACTTAACAAGGAACATTGGGAAATTAAACTGAATAAGCTTATATATTAGGCCATAGTGCCATACCGAGTCGAAAGCCTTATCAACATCTAGTAAGACGAGTGCTGTGGATTTTCCCGTAGACAACCCGTGTTTAACATCATTGAAGATTCTTTTAACCTGATGAATAGTTGAATGCGAACTCCTAAAGCCAAATTGTTCGTCAGGTTAAATGCTGTTATTATTGAGAAATTCTACCAGTTTTTTGCTTATAACCTTCTCCAAAATTTTTCCTAAGCTGCTTAATAGACTTATTGGTCTATAGTTTTCTAGTATATTGTGTGTTTTACCCGGTTTAGGTATAGGAATGACTTTAGCTGTTTTCCACGTGTTGGGAAAATATTGCAGGGTCAAGCATGCATTATAGATATGAGTCAGATAACGTACTACAATTTTGGGAAGATTTCTTAACATTTGGTTGTTAATATCATCTAACAACCAGTTGTCAATTATTAGTTCCACATCAGTAATTGAAATGAGGTCTGAGGTTGAAGCTGTTATGCTATGTGAATCAAAAAGGTCAACAGTTTCGTTAACTATCAGTCTGTGATCATTTGAAACCATGTTTCCAGACACCCTATGATTTAGACTAAAATTTCTAGCAAATGCGTTTGCTTTATCTTCATCGGAAATTAAAACACCATTGTCATATAAAATAGAATGACAATTACTAGACTTTCTTTTTAATATTTTAGTGACATTCCAAAAAGGTTTGGATCCTTTATCCATTGCACTTAGCCTATTATTCCATTGACGATTTCGGTGGCAGTATATCTCATTTCGTATGAGAACAGTATATCTACTCATAATTTGATAGTCAGAAATTTGCCTATACCTTGACCGTTCTCTACGATAAGTATTTCTTAGCTTTATTAAACGTAAAATGTAATCTGGAAGTTTAATGTAATTTGTTCTAGGTGCAGATTTTGGAACCGATTGTCTGACAGATTCTAGCAGCAAACTGGTGAAATTTTCAATGTGATTATCTACTATTTCTGAATTATTTAAACTAAGATCAAAATTGTTCATCGAGCTTCTTAATAAATGCTTATACTTTTCCCAATTAGCACGCTTAAAATTATAATATAAATTCTTCATAAAAGGCAAAGACGTGGAGAGATTAAAACAAACTGGTAGATGATCAGAACTTAAATCATTTAAAGTATATGGGTTGGAAATAAACTGCGGAATATTTGATAAAATTAAATCAAGAGTAGATGGATTAATTTTGGCCGCTGCCGGAATGTAGGTGGGTGAATTGGGGAAGGAAATTGTAACAGGAAAGTATGATGTAAAGTCATTAAGAATTTTACCCCAATGATTAGCACTTAAGCAGTTCCAGTTTTTATGTCTGGAATTTAAGTCGCCGCAAATCAAATTATTATTGCTTGTATTTAAAATTTTCCTTATATCACTTTTGAATTTGTTTCTAAGAACGCTGTTGTCATGCCCCCCAGGAAAATAAACGCTATATATATTTAGACTTAAACCTTGCCTATATCTTATTTGAATTCCCATATTTTCAATCACCTGAGTAACAATGCTGGGAATAATTGTGAAGTTAACTGATTTCTTGACAAGTATGGCAATACCACCACCGTTCTGACCTACTCGATCTTTTCTTACACATGAATATAAAGGATGATATAGATTATTTGCATTACTATGCCAAGTCTCAGTTAAAAGACAAATATCTATATCATTGTTATTTAAAAAATTAGTAAATTCAATAATTTTGTTTCGGATACTTCTACAATTCCAAAATACTATCTTTAAATTCGCCATGATCATTACACATTATTATAAACATATTTAAATGCTAGTTGAGTTATTACACTAAATTGTTCTTGTTTATTTTTACATTGACTAAGTTTAGTTATTAATTCCATTGTGAGATCCGTCATCTGCTGCTCAGTAAAGAGATCTCCCTGAGAATTATTAACAGAATTATTGTTACATTTAATGTTGGATTGAGAGTTGTTTATTTTTAATTTATAATTGCTGTTTGGACGCCAATTTTGATGAGTCCCTTCATTTGGTACGTATGGTTGGTTGTTGTTGATATGTGGAAAGTTATCTATGTTGTTGTTTATATTTCCAATAGTTTGTTTCTGAGAATGATTTGATCGTTTTGATATTTTTTCTTTCATTTGAACATATGCAGAATAATTAGGGCATGAGAGATCAGTAGCTTTGTGATTATTACCACAGTTTGCATATTGTATTTTATTCTCAGATGTACACTCAGAAATTTTGTGTTTTTCTGCGCAATTAGCACACCTCACCTTAACATTGCACCCCTTTTCTCCATGACCGAACATTTGACACTTTCGACATTGGACGTGTTTGTTTTTTATTTTTCGTTGATATTCCCATGATACTATGGTACGAAAAAGAGATTTAACATTCTTCTTAAAATTAAATATCATTAAAATATCATTAAATATCATTTAGATATCTATTCTTCCTAAAATTTTATACGCTAAAATCAAAGAGAGAATATTTGTTGGTCCTCAGATCAGGAAGCTATTGAACGATGAAAATTTTTCACAATGTTTATTGGGGAAAGAATATGCAGCCTGGAAATCTTTCAAGAGCATCGCGAACAGTTTCCTTGGAAACTGAAATAGTAAAAAATACAGACAAATTGTTGCTGAATTATTGACAAATTATTACGAACTAGGTACACGAATGTCACTCAAAATGCATTTTCTTCAATCGCAGTTAGATTTTTTTCCACAAACCTAGATGCGGGAGCGACGAACAAGGGGAACGTGCTCAACAAGATTTAATGAAAATTTAAGGAAATTGTCAGTGATTTTGGGACAAAAGCATGCTGGGAGAGTATTGCTGGACTCTTATAAAAACATTTCTTTGTATTTCGGAAACCTGACGTGATAGAGAAAAACTAAATACAGATTCGAATTCAGCCCAACATATTACCCTAAGAAAGATATTTGGTTGCTAAAGTCCAAAACCTTGTTGGTTAGTGTTATTTTGATGCAAAAAAAAAGAAATGGTGTGTTGAACACATTCTAAAAAAAATTTGAAAATCATTATGAAATTGCATTTGTTACAATTTTGGAATATACAACCTCTAAATCGCTAATATTTTAATCTTAATTCTTTGTTTTTGATTACAGATTCACACCTACAGCTTTTAATTTCTATGAATTCTTTGTATTTCGTTTGGGTATGGCATACCAAGCGTTCTATTATTTTTATAATTTTTCCTTACGCTTTCGACCTGGCCTTCATTCCACAGGTTTTCTATTGGGATTAGGCCAGCCAAAACGTCAATTTTCTCCGCACAAAAGTAATATTTAATTTGCTTGGAGGAGTGTTTGGGGGTTATTACCTGCATACGTTTCTAACTAATTGGCATAAAATCGAAAGTATGTGGTTCCATATGGTTTTTAAAATATCCAAGCACTAAAATTTCTTTATTTTGCCATTGATTTTTATAAGAGGACTTACGCCATCCAAAAAAATGCACCCAAATCATGATGGTACCAACCTGGTGTTTTATTGTCTTTTGGTTAAATCCATTGTTTTAGTATTGACTTTTGGTACAACGAACGAAGGTTCTACCATCTGGTCCTATTCTATTTGAATCAGTGCTCTTTGTTAACGAGTTTAGGCGAAGATTAATCGATTTAAGATATTTTTTCTTGACAATAATGGTTTTTTCGGGAAATACGGAAATACTTGATATTTCTAAGTATAAAAACTGATTAGTGTTGGATAGTATCTGCCATGATAACTCGAATGGTGTATTTTTAGCCATTCCAAATTCACTACACATGAATGAAATGCATTTTGAACTTTCCTTTCGAGAACTTTGCGTAATATTAGCATTTGCTGCCACATTTTCCCTTCTTTAGGCATTTTAATACTACCCGTTCCTCCACAATTGTAGTATGTCCCATTTTAAAAAACCAACGAGATAAATGAAAAAAAATCTATAATATTATGCACGTTTTTACATTTTTACGTTTTTATCATTTTAACATTTATTTGAAATCTAATTTTGTGAAATTTATGTTTCCATCGCCAACAATTTTTGACAACACTTTCATTTATAAATGTTGGATGGATAAGCAATAATCCGCAGAAGGATTGAAAAGGTACTCTTTCTTAAAAAAGTACATTTTTGTAAAATAGTACCATTTTTTACAAAATTTATTTTTCTTCAAAATGTACTTCGAAAGTATTGTAAAAAATTTAAGTTTTGTTAAAAAATTATTTCTCTATTAAATTTTCTAATTAAGGTACAAGTGTCTATAAAGTACCTTTTGTTCAAAAGTTCTATTGCTTAAAAAAGTACGCTCTCTTTAAAAAGTACCTTTTCTTAAAAAGTATATTAAAAGTTAGCTGTTTGTAAAAAAGTAGCTTTTCTTAAAAGTGCTCTTTTTAGAAAATGTATATTTTTCAAAAAAGTTCTTTCCCTAAAAAGTACATTTCCTTAAATAAGCACCTTTTTCTTAAAGAAGTAGTTTTTCTTAAATAAATACATTTTCGTAAAAAAGTGCCTTTGGTTTTTAAATGTAACTTTTCTTAAAAATATACCTTTTCTTACTTGGAACTTGGAACTTTGTCTGAGTTCATGAGTTATTATTATAAGTAGTCCGATAAAAAATGTGCGGAATTGCACCAATGTGCGTGGCACCACCCTCATACAAAGTCAGTATTTAATGTCATATAACTGGAGCACTATAATATTGAAAGCCATGGGAATTTATATGAGTTTATATGTTATCAACGTTAGTGCTCGGGAAAAAATGGGCGGGATCGGACCAATGGGCGTGGCACCTACTACACAAAAAATATTAAATACTAAGAATATGGCAGTTTTTAAACTTTTGACAAGTACATTAATTACCAATGTGAGGAGTCGTGAAAACTATTTACAGCATCGCCAAAACCGAAAATCGCGAATAAAAAAATCGCCAAATCAAAAATCGCTTAAATCAAATATCGCAAAATACAAAATCGATAAAATCAAAAATCACAAAATAAAAAAAATCCGTCAAAGTCAAAAATTTCCAAAACCGAAAATCGCGAATAAAAAAATCGCTAACAACAAAAATTGCCAAAAACCAAAATTGGCAGTTCCGAGAATCGCGAATAAAAAAATTGTAACACACAAAAATTGCCAATTCAAAAATTGCCATAAGCAAAAATCGCAAATAACATAAATCGCAAAAAATAAAAATTGCTAAAGCTAAAAATCGCCAGAATCAAAAATCGTTAAAATCAAAAATTGCCAAAATCAAAAATCATAAAAAGTAAATATCTCCAGAAACAAAAATAGGAAAATTGAAAAAGCGTATAATAAAAAAACGCTAAAATCAAAAATCGCCCAAATCCAAAATTGCCAAACCGAAAATCGCGAGAAGCAAAAAAAGAGAGAAATAACAAATTCAAAATTCGCCAAAACCTAAAATCGCGAGTAACAAAAATCTCCAAATACAAAATACAAAATCGGATTACGCAATAATCGCCAAAGTCAAAAATCGCCAAAAATATAAAAGCGCAAAAACAAAAATCGACAGAATTGAAAATCACAAAATATAAATAAAAGGATTGTCTACAAAATGTATTCCCAGTATTTTATTTCGTTACGATGGGTGTGGCGAAGCACATCGTGTTACAGCTAGTTTTCTTATAAATAATATAAAATTAAATTTTAATTGTAATTTTCTATTTGGCTTTTCCAGCACTTTATTCACAATCTCGCAAGGTTTTAAGACTGAATTAAATCAATACATATTATATATAACTATTAAATAATCTTTAAATACAAAAAAAAAAGCAAAAATATATATATTGTGTTATGAGTAGAGCTACTTACAATACAGAGTAGCACATTAAAACATATTCATGTATTTTGTACATATTGAGACATTTCACACAAAAATATGATTTATTGATCTTGCTCGTATGTAGAAATAAGTAAAAAAAATTTACAATACATCCTCAGATTTAAAATTTACACCAAGGCAAACATTTAACTAAAAGTGTAATCAATACTCTAATTTTGACGAATCACATAAATTTTTTTTTCTTAAAATCATTAATCCCTTAATTTTGACTAGTATTGTCTGCTTGTCTATTCGTCTATCGAAAAAAATTTTGGATAGATTTTTAACCCTTTTCCCGTGATCCAATCGAGCTGAAACTTTGCAGGCAGACGATGAAAAAATTGCAAAATAAAAATATTGCAAAAAATAATTTTTGACAGTAGAATTTATAATTGCTGAGTAAGACTGTAAGGTACTGTAAACTTAATTTACAAAGCAAGGAAATTTAATAAAACTTGGTTTCTATGGATTAGTTTTTTATATTTTTTCGCGTTTTTTTAATATGAAAAAAAAATTAATTATTTAAGTGGTATGTGAGGAGTTATTGCCTTGAAATATTTAGTTTAATGGTAGTCAGTAAGTTATCAGTAGTGAACAGTTCTCCATTATAAAGTCATTTTGAGAAAATATATGATTGAGGTTATTGATGAGTTGAATTTAATGCTAGATTTATATTAGTTCATAAAAAATAGTCTCTCGTAACTTAATACTGCAACCAAGGATTGTCAATTTACCTTGGATAATTTTTTCAAAAACCAAGGCTAAATCTTATTAAAGAAGGATCTTTATTGAAATGCATGTTGAATCCGAACAGCCAAAAATTTCGAAGTTAGTATATTTACATCCATTTTCAGATCTTCCGCGTAGAGAGAGAAATTAATTTAGAAAGACAAAAAAAAAAAAAGAAATTGTTAGGAAGCCGATAGTTTTTTTATTAACCCGAATGAAAAAGAACAAAATACATATTTTTATTACACTTAAAATCCAGTTTTGAAAACGGTGTCACCTGTTGAATTCTTGTACGTTTAACTACCACTTAAACCAAAAATCCAGCCAAAAATTTTTGTTCGTCATTTTAAATGTAAAACCACTGACTTTTGTTAAGATGTTATCCATTTCAATGATTAAAATGTTTTGCTCAACAATTTAATATAATTTTATTCCATACAATTTAAAAGTTTTGTTTTGGAAATTCTTGAAAAATTCTGCATTCCTCCTGAAACTGACTAATCAAATCGATAAAAAAAAATTTCGTTAATTCTGCCCGATTTTCATAGTTTTTCACGAAATTTTCTTGCCAAAATTGGAATGGTTGAATTCTAAAACTGGGTCTAACAACGTGCTAATGTTTTGAAAGAAACGGAGAAACAAAAAAATGTTTCCATGGACAATGTCCTTTCATTAATTTCTTGATAGGTTTTAAGCAAAAAAAAAAAAAAAATAAAAAAAAAACAATCAGCCATAATTTAGAATAAAGAGTTCAATTACAAGTATGAAATGAAGCTAAAGCTCCTGAAATATAATACAAGTGGTTTTTAATGCACCAACAAACTCACTTATAAATTTAGTAGTAATTATTTACATTCTGTTAAGAAAATTATACTTTAAAAAGAGCTCTGTACTTAATATTTAATATTTTGTTCTGTAAACAATTTTCAGTTTGAGTCGTGTTCATTCTGTACAACAAAATCTAAGGCTCCAACAACCAACAACCACATTGTTTAGAATTTGTATAGTGTTACATAATGTGCTGGTTGAAATATTTAAATTTGTATTTGGTTATTTATAATACTGTTATCTTCCTCTGTCGACTGGATATAGTATCTGATAAATTTGTTTTTGTTTTAATTTTTTTCCTTACATATGTGCAAAATTTTGATTGTATGTATAATAAGAAAAATTTCCTACAAACACTTGAAAGATAAACAACCAAGAAAATATTTTTTATCATAATTTTTCATATTCCAAAGAAAATCTTACGATACTAAATTTAATTTAAAGGAAAAATAATTTGTTGCATTGTTACTGGCTGATAAAAAATATATGGTTTTAAATTTCCTTATTGTCATTTTCAGAAAACTTTTAAAAACAATAAGAAATTTAAATCAACTTCGTTGTTTAAATAAAAATTTTTACCAAAGAAAAATATTTGAAAATATTTAGAATACTGTTTGTGTAAGTTTTAGTAATACATTCAAGAATTAGGAGCTACTTATCGTTCAGGAACGTAAAAGCATTATTTTTTTTAGCTTACTAGACTTAATGTAGATTCGAAAAATCGGCTATAACTGGGAGTTTTTTTTTAGTAACCTATACTTGTTGGGTTATACAAATATGTTATACAACAAAAAATAATTTGATAATAATTTGAAATTATAGTCAATCTAGACTGACTACGGGATACAGTTTGCCATACGTTTAGAGACCCTTTCTCTTAGGTGCAACCAAATGGGTATAGAAAAGAAAAATAAAAAGTTCATATGGGATCCTATGTTTTTATGGGATCTAAGTTACATTTCTCTATTTGGCAAAGTCACTTATATTTTGCAAGAAGATACGCTTTTAAAAATATCTGTACGATATTTTTATTTTTTGATAGATGTAAGTGAATCGCGGCAAGCAGCTTTATATGGACTACTGATGGATAGATGTAATAAACACACACAAACTAAAATTGACTGAGATCTATATGATAATATGGATCTTAAGGCAATTTAAATCATAGAAGTCATTTGTATAAATGCTAGGTCTGAATATGCACCAATTTTTACCAATTACAATAGCGTTTGTTCTATTGTTGATAATAGCTTACATACAAATTTTCGTCTAAAAATTTATTATAAAGGTGACAACGGTTTAAATGAAAAAAATTTTTGGTCGAAGTTTGAGATGTGCGGGCCGGATTATTGTGACACTGGATTTAGAACTTTAGTTCGCAAAATCTCAGCCAAATCAGATAATGCTTTCTGGACTCGCTTTGACTTCAAAGTTCAAGTATGAATTTATATGTAAAAATTATCAAAAAAAAAATAATTTTTCAAAAAAATTATGATATTAATAATTGAGCCTTAATTAAACTAATTATTAAACCATAATCTAGACTAAATTATCTATAAAATATTCTAATAAAACACAAAGTTTATTATCGGTTAAGAAACAGCCAAGTTATATCAAGTTTCCCAGGCAATAAATGCGCCGTAAACCACTTGATTAAGAAAATCGAGATCACATTTTTAAAGACATTGAAATAATTTACAACAACAACATTTTTGCAGTCTCCTGCTCCCAGGATAATCTTATTTGAAGTACTTTGCATCTCGTTATTGTTATGCCGTTCTAAATTAATGTCAAAATGGTACGTATTTTTTAGCACTATTTCAAAATCTCCAATTTTACTTTTACAAAAATTTTGTTTAAGAAATTTACCGAAGTCAAGGATTGGACTTTAAAGTCTTATTAAAAAAACACATGTGATTAAAAGCGCCAAATATTGTAGGTATCCTGTTCTTAATTTGGTGACGGCAGCGTTTTTGTTTCAGCAGATTTGAAGAAAAATGTGATTTTTCATACTTTTCCCACTTTTAGGCTACATCTTTTTGGTGTTTCCATATTTCAAATATCTTTTATCAAAATATTATACCACTTGATATGTGTTCTCAACCTTGGAAACTAAGGTGAAATTGAAACACTATAAACTGTCCTTCTTTAAGGTCGAAAGCCAAATTTAAGGAGATTTAGATTTTTATAAAACAAAATATCAAAATAAAATATATAGTTGTTGATGGATTTCGATAAAACTTGCCGTAGTATAAAAGTAAATCTAAGAAATAATATTCTGGGCTTATTTTATGAAATTAACCCGTAGCGTTCTCGATTTTTTTTTACATTAAGCCTTAAGTACGTATGGGTCAATGTCAGTCTATTATAAAAAACTGACAATACTAACTAAAACATAAGGGTACTAAAGGGTTAGTTCTAAATAATATTATGCTAAACTTATATTTTTGTGCCATTTGTTAATTTTTTTTTTCATTTATCAGGTGGTACAAAATTATATGCAACAGTATACAATCTCTACAAAAAGATAACGATTTATAAGATTATTTATAAAATTTTTCATATACAATTCGCGTGTCCCAAAATGTGTCCTAGATTTAATATTTTTTTTTTTTCAGAATTATTATATTCATATATATATATGTATATCGAGGGCTTATATTCAAAAAGTGCTATCCACATTTAACAGCAATATTAATTTTTTATTTCAAACTGTTGTCTGATATAACTGTCAATAGAATATTAATTTTGATATCATACATGATTAGTACGACTATTTATTAATACATATTGTAGCAAATCAATCTACAATTACTTTCAGATCTTATTAATAAATTAGTTTTATATGCACTCTTTAAAATAATTATTGATGCAGATAGCACTTTTTGAATATAAGCACTCGATATGAAAATTTGTTTATACTATATTAAATATAAAAACTAACTAATCTAGATATTTTCATAAAATAAAGAATAAATTTGAGGAATTTTATGAATACATTAAATTTGTTTTATTAAAAAAAAAAAAAAATCCTGATGAAGAAAATATTTATAGATTTTCATAAAGATTCAATTTGACATCAAGGGTACCCCACGGGTTAATATCAGATAATTAGTCCAGAATATTATTTCTTTGAATAATTTAAATACTATTAGCAAGTTTTGTTCAAATTCTTTTACAAATATACATTATTTCAATATTTTGTTTTAAAAAAAATATAAATCTCCTTAAATTTGACTTTTGACCTGAAAAAGAACAGTTTAGAATGCTGCAATTTAACCTTAATTTACAAAAATTAGAACTGATATCAAGTAGTATAATATTTTGACAAAAGATGTTTGAAATATGAAAACGCCAAAAAGTTCTAGCCTAAAAGTTGAAAAGGTATGAAAAATCACATTTTTCTTCAAATCCGCTGAAATAAAAACCCTGCCCTCGCCAAATAAGGAACAGGATAGCTACAATATTTGGCATTTTTAATCACGTATATTCTGTTAATTAGAAGATGAAGTCCGGTCGTTGATTTCTAAAAGTTTCTTGAACAAAATTTTTGATAAAGTAAAATTGGAAATATGCGAAAAAATTTGTACCGTTTGACATTAATTTAGAACGGCGTAACAATAGGCGAGATGCAAAATGCCTTACATGTGATTATCTATTGATCAGCAGAATTCAAAAATAGTGTTGTTGTAAATTATTTCTATGTCTTTAAAAATGTGAGCTCGATTGTCTTAATCAAGTGGTCTGCGGCGCATTTGTTGCCTGCTAAACTTGATATAACTTGGCAGTTTTTCAACCGATAATAGATTTTGTTATTTTATTAGAAATATAATTTTCTCTTGATTATGGTCTATTAATTAATTTAATTGAAACGCAATTATTAATATCAAAATTTTGGTGAAAAAAAAATTTTTTTTTTTACATATAAGTGCACATTTGAAATTTAAACTCAATGGCGTCCAGAAAGCATTGTCCAATTTGGCTCAAATTTTGGCCACTAAAGTCTTAAATCCAATGTCATAATAATCCGGCCCGCACGTCTTGAAATTAAAAATAAAGAATTTGGCTTTCAACCTAATATTTTTATTTGCGAATTCTAGTTTGATTACAAGGTTTATGTGGACACATAGACGGATGAACAGATCGTTAAATCGACTCACAAAATAATTTTGAGTAGATCGGTATAATAAAAGGTGAGGCTAGGACAAATATTTTTGGTAACTACTAACATCAGCACTAACTCATTATATAGGGTAAAGGGTAAAAGAACGGAAAATAATAACTTACATCCACAAATTCCACTCAACCCCAATAATCGATATCTAAACTCACGCACACTTAGTTTAGGATACAAATGCATACGTATGTAAAAAGCAGCAATATGCTTTGATTAAAATATCTGTCCAATTCGTGATGGTTGAAGTGCTAATACTAACATGTAGATAAACAAATCTTTCAAATTGACAGCCTTTCTTATCAATTCTCTTTGTAGACAATAGCGTAGTCGTTAGATATTTTGTTTGCACTTTATTGTTTCATCTCTTTAATAATAACACTTGCTTTTTATCGTATCATACTTGTGTTTCTATTCTATTCTTTGTGTTTTAGTTTGAAAAATTATACATCACATTAGTTCGAAGATATATTGACAGCGTCCTATTGACTTTGCAAAAGGTTTAATTAATGTTAAGCAAACAAAAAGAATAAGAAAAAAAGGGCGAAATTGTTCTAGTTAAATGGAAATTGGGTTTTTATTAGATTCTTCTTAATGCCTAATTGTTTATATTCGTAACAAATATGTAAAACTTTGACTTTAGCCATTCAGATAAATAGACTAATATAAATACGTATGATTAATGTTGATACGTTTTATTAGTTATACGCAATGGTATGTTTTATTGTTCAGATGTTAAGGGAATTTGTTGTTAATTTTGTTTTGAAGATAATAATATTAATATATTTTAGCTCAACCAAGAAGAAGGGATGATTGTTGTTTGGCTCAAACGTAAAGAAGGGATGCTTGTCTTTAGACGACATCGAGTACATTTTTAAACAATAGATTATAATTCTATTTATTTTAGGGGTACAACATAGGCCTTTCAATATATCCTGAGATTATTTCCTCAACTATTTTATAAACTAAAATGTGTAGTTAACCATTGTGTTCTTTTTTTTGGGTATTTTATCCCAAACAATTTCTATGTCAATATCAGTTAAAATGCTATTGGTTATGAACCCTTTTTTATCTTGGTATATTACACCTTCCGACAAGCGCTATGATGTAAAGGGCATTATTGACATCATTTTTTTGTGTTATAGGTAATAAAATACAAAACTTCATGAAATTGCCAAGACTCTCATCTATCAATTGATATCATAGTGGCATTGTGATAGGAATAGAAGTATTTAAATATAGCTCTTGATAAATAGAATCCTTTGAAAATTGAAAGTTTTTTTTAAAGAAACAAGATTACAATATGAATAAATAGAAACTCAGTTTTATTGTATTTGGCTTCTAGTTTTAGGCAAATGTCATATGGTTGCTATGTATATAAGTAGGCTTTATTTCATTAGATTAAAATATTTTTTTTTTTTTTTTTTTGTTATGGGCATTATATTAAATAAAATTTGCTTGTGGAACAAAATAGCTATTAATACATAACAAAGAAGATAGAAGGATAAATGTAAGAATACATTAAGGTATTTCAGCAAAAACATATTGAATTTTAAAAACTCTTAAAGAGAATCAAGGGAATGGCCGAAAGGATTTTTGAGAATTTTTTGCAAATATTTTTAAAGTCTGTATAAGGTAGATGAAATCGATTTTGTGAAAAAAAAAAAAAAAATAAAAAAAAATTAAGTTATGTATGAAACATAACATATCTGATATCACATCTATTAAACCTTCTTAGGAAATGATTTTTCTTTATAACCAAAATGCGGACTAAAATGCATGACTTTTTTTTAATTTTACCACAATAAAGTAAATTTTATTACAATAGTTAACGTCGAAACAATCTGTGCTCTAATTATTCGATAACAAACAAAGACCAGACACAAAAACAAACACAGACAGCGATAAATGTTCTGTGCAGCCACAAACCCACTCCAAAATTAAGCCACCAATATATGCACACATACACACACATATATGCATTAGGGTGGCCCTTCACTATATGGAGAAAAAAAAGTGTTCAAACTCTCGGTCGCCCCCCCAGATATATGCGAATAGCAAAAAAACTGAGAAATTTAAAGTTTTGGGCCAATCAAAAAACATTTAGAGGTGGCTCAACTCGATGGAAAATTTATAGTGTGTTTTATATGGGGAAAATATTCCTTTCTCTCAGGTTTTATGAAAATATCGTTCTACAGTTTAATGTTCCCGACAAATTGTTAAATAATTAGGGATTATTAATAAATTATTTTCCCAAAGAGCTACAAAACTTCAAAATCGAATAAAAACTTGCCAAGAAATAGCGAATGCCTCAGACCACTTTTGTGTCCAAAAAAAAAAAAACTATTTCACGAAATTTGATGGCATTTTTTCAACGTTAAGAAATTAGTTAAAGCCAATATTTTGTTTTAGTCTCTATACCTGTAAGTACTGAGATATGAAGTATCATTTTATTGGCGCCTTGTTAACCTATTAAGCATTGAGACCGAAAATAGAAATTTTTTTTGATAAAATTTTGAAAACTCCTTTTTCAAGTTTTGAAATATTTTCTCAAACAAAATTGAAAGAAATTGATCTGGCTCTTTAAGAAATTAACTGTGCGAATTTTTAGATAAATCGCAACGCCAGAATTTTTTTGGCAAGGATTTTATTTTTGCGGATTGCGAGAAAAATGGGATTTTTGTAAAATATTCTGTAAATTTACTATTTCTAAATACTTTGTATCAAAAATTCTTCACTTGTCTGCTTTTAAATAATATGTTTTATTTTACAAGCCTACGGTTTCAGAAAAAAATAATAAGACGCCATTAACGCTTTTGGAATTGGGGTCGCATATGACCCCAAGCTAATAAAAGACATTTTATTCAATAAATTCAAATATTATGTAAATATAAAATATAATAACCGTATGTGTAGAACTACCGTTCCCAAAATTTGGAATAAAGCCGAGAACGCTAACCCATTATCAGCCAAGACCAGCTTTGGATTTTAAGATATTTTTATATAAAAATTACGGAAAATGAGTTTTTCTATTAAACTCGATGAAACCACTATTTCGAATTTAAGAAAAATAATTCGGTTATTTTTTATTTATTTAAGGCTTCAGCGCTCCTGGGATCAAAATAATCCATTGTGATATATCTTTGGTGCAATTATTTGCTTGTTGTTCGCGAATATAAATTAAAACAACTTTTAACTAATTTTGTTATAAAATTATTGTATGTATTAAAACTATCTATGTTCTTCTAAATAAAAAAAAGTCCCACAAGTGACCCAAAACAATTTATTGAAAAGAATATGATATATAAAATTAACTCAATTTAAATAAGAATTAAATAGATGAGCTCGAGCTCAAATATTTAATTCTTATTTACAATTGGAAAGGTCGAATAAAAACATCTTTAAATAATTAATTCTATTTATTTTGGTGTATTTAAGGATGATTTACTCTGTGCGATTCAAATTGTTTTCTGTAATCACTTACGACTTGCAACAAGTACTGCTCTTTTTAATTTTGTATTATTATATTAATGTTATATTTCATATTCTTTTGAATAAAATTTTTTTATTAGCTTTGGTTCATTTGTGGGTCTTTTTGTTATCTTTTTGTTTTATTTAGAAGGACATAGATGGTTTTTATACATAAAATAATTTCATAACAAAATTAGTTAAAAATTATTTTATTTTATATTCGTGAGCAATAAGCAGATAATTGCACCAATGACATATCACAATTAACATTAAAATTAACACAGTTAATCTCGAACATACATTTAATAAGACCTTAAAGAGCTAGATAATTCCTTTTAAATTTTGTTTAAAAAAATTTTTCAAAACTTGAAAAAGCAGTTTTCAAAATTTTATCAAAAAAATTTTCTATTTTCAGTCTCAATGCTTAATAGGTTAACAAGGTGGTTATAAGACAATGCTTCATATCTGTGTACTTACAGTTATAGAGACTAATGCCGTTTTCTTTTCTGACAAAAAATGTTGCCCTTTTTGCCCGTTTTTGCCCTTTTTTGCCCTTTTTTGGAAAAGTGTATTTTTTTTATATATTCTGAATTAAGAGCTATCTTGTGCTACATATCAATCGAAAGGTCTCAAAGTGCTGTATTCATATATGCAAAAAAAAAATTGATTAGTGTCCTCTTGGAAGTCATCGGGTGAAAATATTCAAAAAAAGTGAACAATTGGGAGATATTCTTACACTATGACCTGAAAGAAGTCAATGGCTAGAATTTTTTGTGATTTACGAGTGCTCAACTTTGAGACTTTTTGAATGCTGTGTAAGATAAGGTTGCTCTCAATTCAGAACATATAAAAAAAATACACTTTTCGAAAAAAGGGCAAAAAAAGGGTGACATTTTCTTTCAGAAAAGAAAACGGCATAAAACAAAATGTTGGCTTTAATTAATTTCTTAATGTTGAAAAAAATGCCATCAAATTTCATGACCTAGTTTTTTTTTGGCACAAAAGTGGTCTGGGGCATTTGCTATTTCTTGGCTAGTTTTTAATTCGATTTTGAAGTTTTGTAGCTTTTTAATTCCGAATTATGTAACAATTTGTCGAAAAAAGCTAGCCTATAGAACGAAGTTTTCGTAAAATCTGAAAACAAGTCATATTTTCCCCATATAAACACACTTGAAATTTTCAATCGCGTTAAGCCACCACTAAATGTTTTTTGATTGGTCCAAAACTTAGCATTTTTCACTTTTTTTGCTATTCGCATATTTCTAGAGGGTACGACCGAGAGTTTGAACACTTTTTTATTAAGGGCCATCCTAATATGCATATTCGTATAGTACTGAAACAACAATACAGTTGACTAAGATTTACGTATAGTTTAAATGAATTGTACAGATACAAAAATTATAGTGAATTTATAGTTATATGAAAGGTGTGCACTTGTACTAGTATGTTATGATAGTCAACGTAATGCAATATGCTGAAAACAGGTAGGAACTCATTGTGAAGAGCCAAAGTACAAAATAAAGGCAACTACACAGAAAACTAGCTACAAGAGAGAGCAAAACAAAATTCATTCTGCACGCAAAAATCACATAAATTGTGTGTTTTGTAAGTGGTCTCTAGATAGGTTTGGTGTTTATTAAGGGTGTGCGTTAGTGTGTGTTGTCGTTTTTATTACTGGCCGGTACCATGGTCTATGGGCTATTAAATCGTTGTTATGCTACTTCCTGAGACAATGACCATAATATCCGTATTGAAAACATTTCGCATAAAGAAACCTGGTCATTGGTAAGTCAACAGCAACAGCAACAGCATAAACAATGCCATCATCGGCAATAAAAGCTTTGTATGGCCCAACACGCATACACCAGCACAAGTTACTTTGTATTAGAACATATACTAAGGTAGGAAAATAATATTCTTATGCAACCAATGAGCCTATAACATGGGTTTTATGAGGTACTTGTAAATGACATTACAAAAAAAAGTACCTTGTTGTGTTTACAACCTCCTCGTTTGAAGTCTGACTCATACTATTCTGGCGGTTCTTCGATTTTGTTTTATGTAACTTCTACTCACAACAACTACATTAACTTTTATTATTCTACTTTTTTTCTTGTTGATAATTTATTCCTTTGCCGTTTTTATAGTCATTGTCGCTGCTATAATTTGGTTGTTTCAAGTCCCCTACCTCATTCTTCGTATAAGTATACTGGATATGGGAGAAAAAATTATACTTATGTTATTTTTGTTTTTAGAACTTTTGGGCAGCGACTTTTGTGTTACTTTAGGATGCCTAAGGCAGCCACATTTTCTACTCTAAATTACACCTATAATCAAGTTTTTCTTTTAACGATCGTCTCTGTATCACCTGTATAAGCTTGTGCTTATATTGAATTTGTGAAAATATGTGCATAGGTGTGACCAAACAAACTTATCCATGCTCCCTCCTTGGTGCATGTGTAATTTATATATCTATTAATCTACGGTTAAGTACAGAGTGCGACTAAACTATATGATGTAGAAATTTTAACTTTTTACTTGTGAATATTTAATTTTTTTCTATTTCAGGAAACTTGGGAGAATATATAAATAAGAACTAAGTAAACTTTTTTTAATATTAAACGTTTCTCCGATGGACAAAAAAGTATAAAATAATTTTTCATTACCACAAACAGATTTCGAAACCAGTATAGATGGTCCTGATAATGTTTGATTCTGAATTTATAATAGACGGAAATACTAGTAAGATTTAAAACTAAAACTAAAAACGTTGGAAGCATACATTGTAAAAGTGGAACAAGTTCTTGTTCAACAATTTCTTCTGGATTTTCAAGAAGACTAAAAGCTTTTGCGTATGCGCACACATTGGGTAATTGATGCGTGAGTAGTTCACCTAAGTCACTACAAGTTTGATTGTACTGCATATTCTTTGATTTAAACTTTTTTCAACTAAAAAGTAGAAAAAATTTTTCCATAGACTACTATTTTATTGATGATTTTAGTCATTTATACTTTGAAAGTCTTAATTTCGACTATTATTATTAAATCACTTAAGTAAAATTTTATTGGAGTGAAAATTATATGCACTGTTTTCTTAACACCACTACTCTTTACTATATTTTGCGGCCAACGTTTTTAGTTAAAATTCAAAATCAAACATTATCATGACCATCTCTATTGGTTTCGAAATTTGTTTATTTATTATTTATTTATTTTGTAACTTCTACAACAAAACAATTTTCATAAAAGTTAGAAAACTTATGGTTTTATTATAATGTAAATTAACAAGTAAAATAGCAGTAACCTTATGTTGTTCTGATGTTCTGAGCATCCCGTATATTTTGCCACAGGCAGCTGTTACGTGATCTGACCAGGTGATAGTGTTATTAAATGCAATGTGGCAACGAAAAATTATTTCATACTTTTTAGTCCGTTTAAAAAACGTTGAATATTAAACAATTTTTTTTTTACTTAGTAATTATTTTCTGATTTTTAGTTTTGTGTGTGTAAAATTTTTAAACCGATTTTAAACATTTTGATGAGCTTAACAGAGACATCGCACCTGTACCTCTACAGTGAGTCAACTCAAAATTTACAAATTTTCAGTAGAGGCAAAAAAGGTTTTTTTTTTTTAATATTTAATAAAAAATTTAAAAACAGTTCTTTCATTGTAAAGAATTGCGAAAAATAAGTATACAACAGTAGTTGTTTTCGCAGTTTTTTCAGTGATCATCAAAAATAACAAGTTTTTTGGGTGCAACTCAAAATATGTCTTATTAGTGGATTCTAAAGTAGCTACTCGTATAACACAAAGAGGGTTACAACTCAATTTTTTTTTTTTTGCGAAAGACTAGAAAAATCGATGTAAGATTTTTACAGTGGATAGATATGACCACTCCGTATCGTTTTCTTGCAAAAAGTGAAAACTGAAAAATTTTTAGTTGACTCACTTTAGAGGTACAGGTGCGACATGTAAATTTCAGGCTACTTTCTCCTGATCATATCCGAAATAGGAAATAATTATATCTACCTCTCAATCACTTTATTTCTCTTGAAACATAAACAAAATAAAGAAGCTAGAATAATTAAGTTTTTGAAAATTTATATATCGATTAAATTATATTAATATTATTGCAGTCTTATGATATAATTTATCGCATTCTCTCCATCTCCTTCAATGCTTCTTCATTACACGGTTTCTTGGCAGAGAGTTGGAGTGTGGTGGGTTTGATGTGTTGAGTTTGAGTGTGGTAAGTTTGAGTGTGGCGAGTTTGAGTGTGGTGAGTTTGCGCGTGATGAGTTGGAGAGTGGTGGATTTGAATGTGTTGAGCTTAAGCGTGGTGAGTTTGTGTGTGGTATGTTTGGGTATGGTGGGTTTGAATGTGATGAGTTTCGGAGTGGTGAGTTACATCAACCACATATGACAGGAACGTAGGAAACGACTATTTACAGCTTTATACAAAATTTCATTTATATTGCTGTAAATTAGCTGAGATAAATCATTCAAACGCCAACCACATTTAGCCAGAATGTTGGAAACGAATGTATGTATCAATATACCAAAATTCGTTATTTTTGCTAATACAAGTGCCGAGATAAAAAGTATTTCATTATTTGTGGGCGGTGCCACGCCCATACGGAAAATATTTTGATATAATATTGCACTGTCATCCTGTTTCGAGATATGTGGAAAATTTCAGTTTCCTAGCTTATCGGGAAGTTACTTTAAAATCGATTCCAAGATTTCTGCGGAACATACAAGCACACAAACAGACAAGAAAGCGACATAATAAAAACGTTTTAAAAATGAAACGCATGTATATAATACATTTTGTGAATTTTCCATAGTTTGGATCCTAGTTCAGGACCTGCCGGACGTGATTAGCAACAAAATGCCGTCCGCCGAATTTCGATACGACATCTGGTTCTCAAGAAAAATGACACCCTGACTCGATATTCGTGTGCAAATTCTAGAAAATATTATTTTTTCATTCAGTTTTTATCTTCCAATGTTTTTTTTAATCAATATATATGTATATAAAAAATGTACAGTAGGGTAACCATCTCTATTGACGCATGGAAGCATCGCTGCAATGTTGGTTGTGTTACACTTTATTATATACCACAAAGGAAAGTATTCTGCTGAGATAAGTGAACTCATCCCTAGAGTCCATGTTTTTCCACATACCACTTGCTCATATAGTAGATCACATCTATTTGTAGTCTATTGTCCAATGGATCGCGCAGAGCATTAGAGGGAAAATTCATTTATTAGTCAAATTTAACTCAAAAATTAATTTTTTTTATTTACTCTTTCAATGAGCAAATATAAACAAGTACGAAAATTATAATCGGTCTAGACCGACTATACGATACCCTATGCCATGATTTAGAGACCCTATCTTTCGGTCCAACTAATTCGATATAGAATATAAGCATAAACCAATTTTGAATGAGATTTTTATTAATTTTGTTGGCTGCAGATATGAAAAAGCTCATGTCGGATGCAATATTTATATGGGGACTAGATCGGAAAATGGACCCATCCTAACCATATTTGGTACAGTCACTTATATTGTTAAAAAATATATGCAAACCAAATTTTAGAAAAATCTGTGCAATATTTTGGTTTTTTAATAGATTTAAGTGAATATCGGGAAGCAGCTCTATATGGGGCCTATAACTAAGAATTGTCCTATAGGCATTACTTTGGACTACTAATTTACGGATACAATAAAAACATACAAACCCAATTTGACTGAGATCTATATGATAATTTGGATCTTATGGCAATTCATGTCGATTTCATAGGGGTCATTTGTATGTGGACTAGGTCTGAACATGGACCGCATTTCACCAATTTCAAAAGGGTTCATCCTATGGCCGATAAAAGCTTATGTACCAAATTTGATCGAAATATATTCATATTTTCGACCTGTAGCTTGATTACAAGGATTGCATGGACACACAGACGGACGGACGGACATCGCTAATTCAACTCAGAAAGTGATTCTGAGTCCATCGGTATAACAAAAGATGGCTCTAGGTCAAATATTTTTGGTAGGTACAAACAGCAGCACAAAGTCATTATACCCAAACCACATAGTGGTTTGACGTAAATTGAATGAAATCGATATAGGACGTGTGTGGTTACCCCAAATATTTTTCATCGCTGAATATTTTGGGCTATTTTAAATATGGGTAACTTAAACATTCGTCGATTTTTTTCCAAAAAGGTGAAAAAAAATCCATAAGAATGTACGAAAATGCCACTTGGCAAATGTGAAAAATGGATTTTCGGAACCAAAAAACCCCGGTATAAATATTTTAAAAGTTTTTTTTTTACCTTGGAATGAGTGTTATGGAAAATATCATGAAAATGTTTTCAGCGAAATTCCGGCAGGCTTGAAAACGATTTTAGAGGTATGGTACTTTGGGAAACTATACTTGTTATGCCCCATAGTACAAGAACCGCGAAAAACCCATGGAGATTTTTTCGGCGCCCTACAATATGACCCACCATAATAATAAACCAAGCAAGTCCGCCTGAGTTAGGGTTCCCAGATTGAAAAACGCATTATTTTGGTGGAGAACATTGCTTATATCTCAGCAACCACACACGGTAAAATGGTAAAATGGTTTATAAGGTTGAAATTTTTATAAATTATCTTCAGAATTTTTCAGCGGGCATTACAAATGTTAAGTATGTTTTCTTTTAGAGAAAATCTGGATTATTTCATGAGTCTACGCTTTTAATAATTGTGCAGCTATCAATTTTCTTCTAACCACTGGTTAAGGACTAGAAAACTTAGAATGTGATATTTTTTTTTCTTTTGTAATGTACGAAATCACTTTTTCCCATCTCCAAGCTTGTTTTTATTACAAATGTCACTGAAATGTTTTATTGCATTTCTATTGGATAAAAAGTTACCAGAATATTAAATTCGACAACTTTTTATTGACAAATTGGGTGGGAAACTGTAAAACTGAGTTTTATTGAGCCAAGCAAACGTTACAGGAATAAGGTTAAGAGGACGCATTTGCGCGTTAAGGTTAAGTGTTAAGAATAATGATAAATACATATAATGTGTTTTTATTTTTTTTTACTACCGACAAAAGTCGTTATAAAAAAAGGACATAAAATTAGAATTAGTAGCTGGTCGCTTAAGGGAAAGTTACTTTAAGTTTTATGACTATTTAGCAAAAATGATAGCTGGACATTTTATAATAGTATATTTGTATGGAAGCGTTGGATATCAATATTTTTCTGTTGTTTGGCAAATTGCAAATATCCGATTCATGTAGTTTTTACTTTTTTTTTTAACAAAATTCAAAAAACACATTTTATTTTTTCTTTACTTCTAGCTATTGATCTCCTTCTCAAATTGGATATTTAATTGGTGTTCCATTATTTATGTTTTGCTACTATTGATTTTTCCTACTACTTCTCAGTTTCAGTTTCAAACTGATAAACATCCATTAGTCTACTTGAAATTGTTTCAAATGTCATTAAATATTTAAAAACAACTTATAATGATTGCCTACAATACTTATTATTACATTTAAAAGTTTTGTTTCAATTTTAACACTTTCCACAAACATGAAAAAAACTTGCTAACCATATATTTTTATTTTTTGTTTTCTTTTTTGGGTATAACAATCCAACAAGTAATTAAGCATTTCATCATTTAATATTCTAAACTAAGTAAGAAAAAACCCTAATTATGGCTGCTAAAGCTGTTTTATAATTTATTAACTTAAAAATTGAAAAAAAGGCAACACAAAACTAAGACCAAATAAATAAAAATGTAACAAATTTTCAATTTAATGATTACAACTCAACATAACCGCATTAACCCCACAAAACAATATGCTTTGCCAAAAAAAAAAAAAAAAAAAAAAAAAAAATAACAATAATAAAGGACTTTTAAGATAAAAAAGAGAAATTAAAAAAAAAATTCTTAATGGTAAACAAAAAAACTTTGTATATTAATCATAACGAAAAAAAAAAATTATTTAAACTTGTCAAGATAAAGACGATAACTAGAAAGGAAAAAAAGGAGCAGCAGTATATGCAAACAATAAACAATGTGGCTGGGTGTTGTGGTGTTATAGTATGAGTTTAGCCATAAAGAACATTAGGCCTTGAAAACAAACAACCTTGAGGCACCAGATGAACAATAAAAATGACGGAAGAAAAAAAATTAAAGTCAAGGAAACGAACACAAATCAACACTAACAAGAATTTGACATTTGACTTGACTTTTTTCCTTATTTTTTCTCTTGATTTCGTTATGGTTTTCATTCTTTGTTTTATTGTTGTAGTTACTCAGTTTTTGTTACTGTCTCGCGTCTTTTCTAATATCAAACAAAAAATACAGTCATCATTTTTTATTCTTTATAAACACTGTACTGTATGTTACCGGGTTATATAAAGATTGAAATAACGAAAATTGAGACAAACTAATTTTAAAATAAACCAGCTAGAGTATTAAATTCGGTTATGCTGAATCTTTGGCACTAAGTAAATATATACTACTATGTGGTTTGGGTATAATGACTTTGTGCTGCTGTTTGTAACTTCCAAAAATATTTGACCTAGACCCATCTTTTATTATACCGACGTCCGTCCGTCCGTCCGTCCGTCCGTCCGTCTATGTGTCCATGTAAACTTTGGAATCAAACTACAGGTCCTAACTATTAATATATTTTTATGAAATTTAGTATATAAGCTGCTGTCTGTCATGGGATGAACGCTATTGAAATTTTTGAAATTCGGTCCATGTTCAGACCTACTCCCCATACAAATGACCCTTATGAAATCGACTTATATTGCCATAACATCCAAATTATCATATTGATCTCGATCAAATTGGGTTTGTGTGTGTTTATTACATCCATTTATCAGTTGTCCAAAAATAAACCCCATGTGGCAATTATTTATCATAGCCCCCATATAACGCCGCTTCCCGATTTTCATTTAAATCTATTTAAAAAAAAAATTATTGCACAGAATTTTTCCAAATTTGGTTTGTATATATTTTTTCAAAATATAAGTGACTTTACCAAATATGGTTAGGATCGGTCTATTTTTCGACCTGGTCCCCATATAAATATAGCACCCGATATGAACTTTTTCATATCTGGGGGCCATGACAAAGAATTGCCATATGAGTTTAATTTTTGGACAACTGATAAATGGATGTAATAAACACACACATACCCAATTTGACCAAGATCTATATAATAATTTGGGTCATATGGCAATTTAAGTAGATTTCATAGCATTAATTTAAAAAATATGTTAGCACTAAATTCGTTCGATCTCTTTAATTTAGAGATATTAATATCTTTAATATCGAATATCTTTAATAACTTTAAGATCTCTTTAATAAATTAGATAAACTATTAGTTGTACCTGTGCGAATTTAGAGTTATTTTGTTAACAGCTTGACAAAATATCTAAAAACTATAATTTTTTCGGTGATGTTTGGAGTATTTATTGGTTAAAAGTTAAAATTATATTTTTATCTGATTATTCGGTTTATTGTTTTTTAGATCTTTGATATTACAGTCACCAGTTGATTATGTTCTTTGAGTACAGAGTCCATGCCACTGTTACAGTGCCATTCAATAATTGAGAACGAAACAAGTAAAAAATTATAGTCGGTATAGACCGACCATATGATACCATATACAATGATTTAGAGACCCGATCTTTCGGTCCAACTAATTCGATATAGAAAATAAGCATAAACTAAATTTGAGTGGCATTGTTAATAATTTTTTTGCTGCAAATATGACAAAGTTCATATCGGGTGGTATATTTATATGGGGACTAGGTCGAAAAATGGACCGATCTTGACCATATTTGGTAAAGTCAAAATTTGAGAAAAATCTGTGCAATATTTATGTTTTTTGATAGATTTCAGTGAAGATCGGAAAGCAGCTTATATGGGACCTATGACTAAGAATTGTACTATAGGGATTATTTTTGGACTACTGATTAAGGGATATAATAAACACATACAACCCCAATTTGACTGAGATCTATAGTATAATTTGGATCTTATGGCACTTCATGTCGGTTTCATAGGGGTCATTTGTATGGGGGCAAGGTCTGAACATGGACGGAATTTCACCAATTTCGGTAGCGCTCATCCTGTGGCCGATGAAAGCTTATATACCAAATTTCATCAAAACATATTCATATTTGCAACCTGTAGTTTGATTACAAGCTTTACATGGACACACAGACGGACAGACGGACGGACGGACATTGCTAAATCGACTCAGAAAGTGATTCTGAATCGATTGGTATTATAAAAGATGGGTCTAGATCAATTATTTTTGGTAGTTGCAAATAGCAGCACAAAGTCATTATACCCAAACCACATAGTGGTATAGGGTATAAAAAAGTAGACGTCCTTCTTTTTAAGTTTTTTCGCTAGCATTACTTGATTTTGTTTATGTCAATTGTTGTTTTTGTTTATGTCAATTATTATGTTTACGGATATTTGTTGTTAGTTTGGTCGAAATGAGCTGCGAAATAAAAGTCCTTCTTCAAATAATTAAAAATTTTCAACAAAATCCAAATTCGTCCTACACAAATCAAAGGTCTGCTTTCAAACTGTTTCCAATGCTATTTTGTTTTATTAAGAAAACTTGACCATTGATGCGAAAAATGTTTCTGGAGGAAAGAAAGGCCCACATGATATTTTTAAGGCCAAGAAAATAGAAGGCATATTGAAAAGAGCTTCCAACGAATGTGGGAGAGAAGTAGTGCGTTTGGCTTAGTGGATGGACTATTTGGTGCGAAAAGTTAATGGCTTGAAAATATACAATTTCCACAAAGTTTAAAGCAAGAACGCTGCAATTATTTGAATTTGAAGTCATGTTTCTTTAAGAAAAAATGTTACTACTGGATAATGGACGACGCAGCGTATAAACTGTCAGATTTATTGCAGCTTCCGGTCTTGAGTGGTACAGAAACAATAACTTGGTTTTTGTATTACGTGATGAAAATCCTCCAAAAGGTGTCCCAACGCAAATGTTCCACAAATGTTACAGATACTACTATAAAAGCCCTAATTCAAAGGTTTTCAAAGAAGGTGTATCAGTTCAAAAGTAGTAATTGGGTCAAATTAATGTTACATTTGTTTTTAAGCTTTAATTGAATTTAAATTAAATTCAAAAAAAAAAAAACAAAACTCAAGACAAATCAAAACTTTCAGATATTCATCGTTGTAAAGTCGATATATAGATGTCCGTTGTAATTTTCTTACCATAGGAATAAATTGCTAATGTTCAGGAGCATCTTGCACTACTGACCACGTGGGTCTACAGCATTTTTAAGTTTTTGAGCTGCATTAACCATATTCAGAAACACTTCCGCAATGTCTTTCAATAATCACTCTTTCATTCAACTTTTTATCGCATGTTCTAGCGTTCAACGCAGCAATTTCACATTATTTGATGTCAGACGAATTGATTGACTATTTGTGCCAATCTTTAAAAAAATAAACACACTATTACTGCAAATTACTGCAAACAAAGCCAGAGGTGTCTGCGGTTTTAGAGTACGATCGGTTTAGGGTTTGTAACCGACTAAGAATTTTTTGTGTTTGATTTCGATCCAGTAACATAAAAGTTGTGATTTTCGGCTAACAAATAATCCGATCATATAATTTTTAAACCTTCTAGAGCAGAAATATGTTGGTGTATTTTTTAAATATTATCAATTTATATCAAATCTACAAAACAGGTAGACCAATTGCATAGCATATGACTTGGTATTCTTGGAGAGATCTAAAATATTTCTCTAAGTTAAACATTAACAAAATTGCAAAATATTAATTTAACAAGAATATTTAATACCATTTTATTTTAAAAAGTTTATTTTACAAAAATCAAACTACGTTATATCTTCAATAGTTCAAAACTCCTCTGAATTTTACTTCACAATATAAAAAATTTTTTAATATAAAAAGAAAATTAGTGGAATATTTTGAAATTTCTCTTTTTATTTGTTATTTGAGTGATTAATCGAGGAGTTTTGAGAACTCAATCGCTTGATCGATCAATAAAAATGTTTTTGAGTTTTTAGTTGATCAAACTTAAAATCTAAATAACTGGGCCCTTGTTGGGCTAAAAAGTTTAGTCATCCCTATATAACAATAACTTTACATAAATACGTCATTTATAACAACTGCTTCCGTAACTTGCAATCTCAAACTAATACCGTCAGTAGTGAATTACTGCACAGTGTTGGATTTCGCAATTTTAAAACATAACCTATTAAACCTTCGGCCATATAACAGCAAACTTTCTCTTGTTTTGCGAACGGTGACCCACTTAGACGAATGTGTAATACGTAGTTCTATGCAAAGGCTAAACTTACGTTCAATTTTAAAATTTTAATTTAAATAATTTTTATTGATACCATTTCAAAGAAGATGGTATGCAGATATGACAATAGTTTGTTAGATTTATTTATAGAATATTTCTATTTTTCCAGTAAGAAATGAAGAGTGTAATTAAGTAATTTTGAAAATAATTCTTTTACTATAAATAATTTTAAAATTCCAGTTTTTTTATACTTTATTAATAAACTAGCTCCTACCTTAAGCATAAACAAGTGTTTCTTATTTATCATACAAACAACTTCAGGGCAAACATCATCCAAAATTATGTCTGTTTGTTGCCATGCCTGTCACGACTGCTTTTTGCCTCCAATTATTAATAACAATAATACTTTCTCATTTTTTCTAATGGTAAATGCAGACAGTTAAATAAGTTTGTATGCAAGCGAGTAGCTTTCCTTATAACATCAAAAATATATATTCAGTATATAACGATGAAAGAAAATCTAATTTTTTAAAAGAAAACATCCTCAAAAATATGTCAAAAAAGTATGTATGCAAATCTAAGTTGAACAGTTAATTATCCAATGTTCAATGCTTAGTTGGAAAGCCTTTGTTTGTTATGACTGCTTTTAGACAGTTTTGCATCGATGACACCAGGTTCGTTGTAACGCTCGGTGGTATTTTCTCCCACTCTTCTAAAAGGGCCTTTTTCAGGTCTTCTTTGCCTCTTATGTCATGTTTTCTGATTTTGCGCTCCAGGCGGGCCCACAAATGCTCAATAGGAATAATGTCAGGCGACTGGGTTGGGGTTTTAAGATGTTTTTTACCTCATAGAGGAATACCTCTTTGACAATAAGCGAGGTGTGCTTGGATCGGTGTCTATCTGGAACACAAGTGACTCAACAATCCCAAGTTTAGCACCTCTTATATGCAAGTTATTTTTTTTTTAAATATTTAAAAAGACAAACCGACCCATTCTACCATCTATAAAGACAAGTTTACCCACTCCAGAGGAAGCCATACACCCCCAAACGAGTACTGTGGCTCAAGCTCAGAATTGGGTATTCGCCATACTTTTGCTCGTCCCTCTGATCCGAATTTGCTTTCGTCCGAAAAAATAATGGTGTTCCAAAAGCTTTGGGCGGCTGTATCATATTGTTTTGCGAATAAGAGTCTCTTTTTTCGGTTATTGGGCTTCCAACGGCTTTTTGCAAATTTACTTATGGTATTCAGCCGAATACTTTCCGAATTGTTACTGTTACACAAACTTTTCCCACCTCATTCTCAATTTCCATCTGTAATTTTGGTGCAGAAATTTTCGTATTTTTTTTTACATTGCGCAAGATAATTCGTGTCTCACTGGGTGTGAATGTGGTTGGTCAACCAGATCTTCGCTTGTTATTATTATTTCCTTGCCTTCTATACCTTTCTATTATTTTTTGGACAGTTGCATGACTTTTTCCAATCAATTCGGCTATTCGTCTTTGAGTTTTGTGCTCCAGGTAGAGTTTTATTATCACTTCTCTGAAATCCGAAGACAATTCTTAGCCCGGTGATACCATTGGTGCTATTTGATGTATGTTTTTAATGTATTTTATTTTCCAAATGTACAACCAAAACTTTTAAAAACACTGTAAATCCTAATCAAAATATAAAATAATTGTTCTGAAGTCCACTTTGTCACCTAACACGCAAAGACCGGAATGAACTGTGCGTTTTGCATACAAACTTTATTGACTATATTTTTACATCAATCAGAAAAACAATTGGTTTGCAAATCTAACAATGCTTTGAAAACTGGTTATTCTAACTAGATGCTGGAAGCTAATATAATAAACAACAAAACGAAAAAAAAGGTAATACAGGGTGTGCGAAAAATTTTGAATTGAATTTTGATTTAGAGTTTGCATACAAACTTTATTGACTGACTGTATATTGCTTAGGTCCGTCTGCATAATTTTAAATATTTTTATAAACAATGAAAAACTTGTACTGTATAATATTGGATTAGAGAGATTACTGAATGTCATGTCTGTCACTATGGAAACAGCTCAATATGTTTTTTAGATTTTCCTTTATATGGAAATTTTATTATTATTTATTATTATACCCTATACCACTGTGTGGTCATGTTATAATGAGTTTGTGTTGTTGTTCATAAATACCAAATATACATGCCAATTTTTTATTCCACCGATCGATTCATATTCACTTTCTGAGTTGATGTAGCGATGTCCGTCGGTAAGTTCGTCTGTCTGTCTGTCCATCTGTGTCTACATGTCTCAAGTAGGAATAAAATTTGATGAAATTTGGTATATAAGCTGCTATTGATATTAAGACACCCGCTAGTGAATGTTCAGATCACTTTGAGATCCACTTGTATTTCCTCAATATCCAAATTATCACACAAATCTTGGTAAAATTTGGATTGTGTATGCTTATTACAGCCATTAATTAGTATACCAAAACTAAAACTATTCGAACCTTCCAAACGTGGTCAGGATCGATTCATTCTTCGAACTAGTCCCAATATAAGTATAGCATCCAATAACTTTCTTATATCTCCAGAAAAAAATTAATAAAAAGTTACATTTCCTATATCCAATTAGTTGAATCCAAGTTCCATTCTCTTTACTCATGGTATATGGTACGTAAAGTCGGTCTTGGTTACTTATTATTTTCTTGCTTGTTTTGTTTGAGTTATATACTTCTATTTTAAAATGACTTCTTCTAAATAGATTGTAAAGATTAATTCCATATATGTATGTATATTTTTTTACGAGGACTTAAATTTTCATTCCAAAATTAAGCCCAAGAAACATATACCTTGTAAAACTTTTCCTTCTTTGAGAATAATCATTATTCATATCATTAATATAAGAAATTGGTATACATTTTTTCTAGACACAACAACATTCGTATACCCTATACTACTATACGGTGAGAGTATAATGAGTTTGTGCTGATGTTTGTAACTACCAAAAATATTTGCATTACACTCACCTTCTATTATACCAATTACTATCACTTTCTGTCGTTCTATCCGTCTGTCTGTCTGTCCGGCTGTCTGGCTTTCCGGCTGTCCGAATTATGTCTAGATATCAATAAAATTTTCCGTATATGTGTGTACTATATCCACTAATCAGTCATCCAAAGATAAACCATTTTTAATAGTAGTCCCTACGTAAAGCTAATTACCGATCTTCACTTAAATCTAAAAAAAATTGTGTAGATTTTTATAAAATTTGATTTGATATAACAAAAATTGGATCATATTTGGACCTCATCCCCATATAAAAATGGCATTAGATATAAACAGTTTCATATCTGCATGCCACATATTGATAAAAATACCACATATATCTGCTTTATGCCTATTTTTAGTATCAAGTTATAGCTTCAGCGGAATTGGATCTAGCGCATGGATATTGTACAGTCGGTCTAAACCAACTATAATTTTCTTGCTTGTTAATTTTAGTTATTTTTTTTTTTTAATTTTAAGCACACTGAAAATAATTCCAACACGAAAACTTGTCATACGTTTGTGGTTCACTCCAAACAATCTAACAAATTTTTGGTTTTGTAAAATAAAAGTAAGTTTCTCATGGAAATACTCGTACAAAAATACAAGCTATGATATTTTCTATGGAAACATTTTGCATTGATTATTTTCAGTGCATTTGTTTAAGGATAGATGTAAAAAATAACTGTTAGACAATGTAAATAAATATTTTATACACGTGAATGCTAAACCACGCCAGAAAAAAAGGAAGAAAAAAAAGCATGAAAAATTGACGAGTTCAAGGTAAATTATCCTCGAGACAAGCACGTACACATTTGAATAGATCCAGTGCTACAATCACGACAGTTGTTATCCAATATGAGAAATAACAAGTTGTTACAACGTTACGTTACAAGAGTTTACACTCATACAACAACAACAACAAAAAAAGTGATATAATAACTTGTATACGGGTGTTCTGCGGTTGTTTGGCATTTCAATTGTGTTTTAACTTTTTCCTAGACTACAAGTTTGGTTTTTTGCAATTAGAAATAACGAGTAAAAATGTAATATGAAATATCCCAGTAAACGTTTGGTACTAAGTTGTGTATGAAAACACTGAGGTTAGATTAGACCTGCTGAAGTCATATCTTTAACATAAGTATTTTCTTTGAAGATGTCTTACCCTACAGGGTGATCCTTAATGAAATATTTTGATTCCAAGGATTACAAAGAAGCTTGGAAAAATTATAAAAAGTTTATAAATTTTTTTTTATATTTTTACTCATTTGATAGCTGGTTTTTTAATTTTTTTTTTAACGGGAAGTGAATGTCATTTAATTGTTTGCGGTATTTATGGAAAATTTTACAGTGATATATACCGTTGAGTTGGTTATCTTCAATTTGAAAAGTAAGGGAATAATAGTCAGTCTAGATCGACCCTATCCCTATCCAGCTTTTCTGGGGTAATAGCAGGATATAGAAGAGGGATATATAAGAAACATAAACCGTTATATGCAGTCGAATCAAAAAAAAAATGGTTCAATATTTTTGTTTTTGAACTTAGCTTTATTTATTATTTAGTATTTAGAGTAAATAGACACACTTGTATATTAGAGTGGTCTTTGAAAATATCAAAATGCGATTTTGGGTACAGGCGGGGCCCAGTTTGACACCTTTCTATACAAAACTAATAAATGTGAAGTTTGGGGGCAATCGGATAAAGAAAAGTCGCGCCGGAAATCGATTGAAAATTTCAAGTGTGTTTATATGGGGAAAAAATGACTTTTTTTTCAGTTCTACGAAAAGTTGTTTCAAGAATCGAGATCAGTATTAAACTGTCTACTCAAAAAGCTATAGAAATTCAAAATCGAATAAGAATTCGCCAAGGAATGCCAAAAAAAAAACTAGGTCATGAAATTTGATGGCATTTTTTCAACTTTGAGAAAAATTGATTAAAACCAACATTTTTTTGGTCTCTATATATAAGTACCTAGATATGAGGCATTTGTTTTATTACCGCGTTGTTAACCTATTGCGCATTGAGACCGAAAATGGGACATTTTTTTGATAAAATTTTGAAAACTCCTTTTTCAGGTTTAAAAAAATTTCTTACACAAAGTTGAAAAAAATGGATCTGGAACTTTAATGTTTTGTTAAGTACATATTAGAGATTACCCGTGTGAATTTTTGAGTAAATCCCTATGTCAGAATTTTTTCGACAAGGATTTAATTTTTTCGAATTTCGAGAAAAATATAAGTTTTGTAAAATATTCTGTAAATGTAGTCTTTGTAAATATTTTGTGTCAAAAATTTATCACTTTTCTTCTTTTAGATGTTATATTTAATATTCTAAGGTTTCGAAAAAAGATAATATGACCCAATTAACCCTTTTGGAATTGGGGTCACATATGACCCCATACTAATTAAAGACAATTTATTAAAAAAATTCAAATATTTTGCAATTACTGTTGAATTTTTGAAAGCGTTACTTAAAATATTATGACCAAATATGTATGTCTTCCATTCCTAAAATTTGGGATAAATCCGAGAACATTAACCCATTATTTGCCAATGCCAGCTTTCTAAATATAGATTATCGAAAACGAGTTTTTCTATTACACTCGATGAAACTACTTTTTACAATGTAAGAAATATAATTCGAAAAAATAATAAGGAACATATCAAAATATTCGGTTAATTTTTCGTTTTATTTAACCCTGCAGTGCTTCTGGAATCATAATTATCCATTGTGATATATGTATGGTGCAATTGTCTGCTTATTACTAGCGAATATAAATTTAAACCACTTTTAACCAATTTTATTATAAAATTATATTATTTTTAAAAACTATCTATATATTTCCAAATAAAATAAGAACATTTTTGAGCTATAACTTAACATTATTAAATTAAACTTGACTTTGTACAGGAATGATGTTGTCTTTGTATGATTCTACTATCTGGAGTTATTTTTCTTATATGTAAATATTTTTCAAAATGAAAACATGAAATTCATATGAGTGGTTGTGCACTAAGCAAACGATTTTTTTTTTATTCTTATAACAAACCAAAGAATTTTATACAAAACTCTTAATTTGTGGTCAATGACACATGCATGTTTCAAATCGCACGGAAGTCTTTTTTTCTCCCATTTAATTATTTTCATAAAATTACAACTTCAAAAAATTTTTTTTTATAATTAACATTTATTATATTATTAAAAAAAAAAAAAATACAATAAATAAAGTTTTTTATATAAATAGAATTCTTTAAATAATAGAATAGAATAACGGGAGAATTTCTACTTAAAAAAAAGATACTTGATTTTCTATTGAACTACCTTACAAATAACGATATATTTTTTGGGAAAAAACTTAAAAGTATAGGTAAAATGCCTAATATATCCGGTCCTGAAAGGGTTAAGAGGTCAATATATACATCGAAGTAAAGCTACTGGACCCAAATTTTATTCAGCTAATGTAAAACCACACATAATATATGCCCATTTACGAGATAATTTCATATAAAAATTAAAAATTTTAAATAGGTTCATAATAATGAAGAAGAAAAGCAGTTTTTACTCCAGATAGTAGATAAAAGCTTATATATAAAATATATTCATATATGCGAAATAGATTTATTACAAATTTTATGCAGATTTATAGACTGTTGGATGGAAAGACGGACGAGCATCGCTAAATCGACAAAAAAAAGTTGAATTTAAATCGATCAGCATAATACAAGGTAATTCGAGGTCAAATATTTTTGGTAGTCAAAAACATCAGCACAAATTCATCTCACCACGTAGCGGTGTCGTGCATAAAATATTACGTATATTTAGCGACAGCCTGACAGTATTTACTTTCATTGCAATAAATTTTGAGACGAAATAGAGAAGACTAGAAATGAGAAAATATTTGAATACAAATACTACATATATGAATACATTTTATTTAATGATTATTAAATAAAACAGATCATTAGCGCTTTAAGGGTTTAAGTTTCCATTCCATTTCTCCTATTGTACGAAGTTGTAAAATAAATGCAAGTACTCGTAGTAGTTAGGAGATATACTCTGGAGTTTATGGAAATGTTTCAAAAATTCTTACATGTTCTAATTTATAATAAGGATAACATTTCGTGGATCCAGGTTATACTTTTCAAATCCATTATTTGAATTACTTTGTATGACGATCTCTTTTTAATTTCTGAAATCAGGTTTTTGGTGCGTTAATCCAAATCTAATATCAGTGTTTCTTCATCACAATGCCCTTAAACTTAAACTTGGAAAACACCCGTCTTTTCGCATTGTGTGTTTAAAACATTTCTTGGTTAGGATTTCTGGATGTATCCGTCCTGAGGTCATATTCGGATTCAGCGTACTTAAGAAATTTAGTAAACCATACTCTGGTCTCTGGGGAATATTTTTAGTTAATTGGCTTTATTTTTTTTTTATTTGTATTAATTTATTTATAGCTATTTTCGACGTACGAATTATCCAAAAATAAACAAAGTATTTGAACAAATCCAAGAAACGTCTTCACGGGGAAGGACAGTTTTTTCAGTTTCCTTAAAGTAGTACAGCAAAAGATATGTTTTTGCATTACTAGATAAAGATTTCGTATAAATTGGATTTGATGAAGAAATTCTGAGTTCGAAGTCGAAAGACGAGTTTCAAAGACCTCTCGAAGAGCCTAGAGTTATATCACACTTTGGGCCATCTTCGATTATATTTAACGTTACATTTCTGATATGTTTTAATATTCATGAAAGATTAAGCGGCCCCATTGCCTGTGCTATTGTTACAATTTTTGGGTTGCTTAGTTTTTGTGTTTCTACTGATAAAATGAAAATTTTAGATGCATACAGTAAAGGTATCTGACAAATAATTTTAAGATGTTACTTCAGTAGCATATAGGAGTTACAGCTGACTTGATGCATTCAAGAGAAAGTCAACATTACAATACAGAAAGCTGTCAATAGAAACCCAGCCAAAAAAGACATCCAAAATAAAATTAAATGGATGTCATTCTCAGATCCGGATATTGTGAAAATTTGGATCATAATAAAATAACTTTATAGGTCAGAAGTTGTCTTTTATAAAACCTGTGAAGTACACTTATACTCACATAATTAAGTCATGGGTATGCAATGAAATGTTTTTGTATTTTTATCTTAAAACTATTTCTTCCGATTCTAACCTCAATATTTTGTGCAACCCTGTTATGGTAGCAGTTGTTGACTTAGATTGAAGCAAAATTAAAAATTTGGGTATTCCCCGAAAAATATGCGCTGTGCTCACATAATTAAGTCACCACGCGTGTCGTGAGCAAATTAGTGTTTTGAAGATTTTTTTGCGGTTTAAATAATAAATAAATTAAAAACAACTAAATTAAAAACAAATAACATCAGCTGAAATGCTATGGGTAAACAAAAAAAGTTCAAATTCGGCTGAAGAGAAAATAATATGGGATTGTTTCCAAAGATACAATAATAATGCAAAAGTAGTATTGATTTTGAACCTTTTTCGGAGTAAAATTACAAACGCCATTACGCATTACAAAAAATATGAAACCTTTGAAAATATTCTGCGCCAAAAACCGAGAAAAACTACTTTAAATGATGACAGACGCATTGCATGAGTAAAACTGATCCTTTTTTTAACTTCGTCGCAAATCAGAGCTCAAATGGAAACGGATTATGGCGTAAATGTTTCGTTGCAGAACATACGACGACGTTTGCAAGAAAACAATTTGCATGGACGAATGGAGAGGAAGAAATCGTTGGTTTCCTTGAAGAATACTAAGAATCGGCTCCGATTTGCGACTGACCATCTTGCTAAAGGCCTAAATTTTTGGAATTTAATTGTTTGGAGCGACGAGTCCAAGTTTAATGTTTTTGGAAATGATTGTAGACCATATGTGCGATGTCCTCCACTTAAGGAATTGGATCCAAAATACACCAAAAAAACTGTGAAACACGGTGGGTCACCAGTCATGGTGTGGGGTTGTTTTACCGCATTCGGTGTGGGTCCTTTAGTCAAGATTGACGGTATAATGAATGGGGAAATGTATAAAAATATACTAAAGGAAAATTTGGCCACCGAATATGCTGACAATTTGTCGCTTGCGTGTATTTTCCAACACGACAATGACCCGAAGCATTGTTCGAAGGTGGTTAAGTCATGGTTGGCAACACAGTCCATCAATCTTCTGGAGTGGCCGCCGCAGAGTCCCGACTGAAAACCTATCGAGAACTTGTGGGTCTTAATAAAATGAGTCATTGCAGCACGAAAACCTCCAAATAAGGACATGTTTTGGAAAGTTATCAAAGAGGAGTGCACAAAATCACTCCAGGCCAGTGCGATTCTCTTGTAGCTAGCATGCCAAAGCGATGCTCCACAGTATTGAAGCAAAAAGGTTATCCTACTCAATATTGAGGTAAGCTAATGAAAAAATGGGACTCTCGACAAAATTTATTACTTATTTTTACAATTTCAACCATTTTTTTTTTCAGATGACTTACTTATGTGAGCAGCTCTTTTTGGCTAATTTCCAAGTTTTTTAATTTTTTTGGAATGAACCAAAATTTTATAATTATGAATTTCACTGTAAATTGATTGCTAACATATAAGAATAGTAAAAAAAGCTATATTCAATTTAAAAAAAAAAAGGGTTCACGTATTTTTGACAATAATGCCGAGTAGCATACTAGTGACTTAATTATGTGAGCACAAGTGTACATTAAAACTAATGCTTAGGAAGTTGTAATAATCACTTCTTCTGAATAGATTTTTTTCAAACCCATTTTTATGAAAAAATTGTGGTACTTTTTCCAATGTAAACTTTTAGTTTTCAATATAAATTTTTCCTTTTTTTTCACACAGTTCTTCCTCACTTAATCTATTATTATTATTTTTATTATTATTATTATCTATTATCTGGATATCATTTTAATATTTTCCTACATAAATTTTTTATTAATTTTTAATTTTTTTTTTTTTTTTGATTTCTCGATATAAATTTTTAATTCCTAACAGAATTTTTTATACTTTCAATTTATTGATACTTGGGTTAAAATTTTTGTAGTCAATGAACGGATTTGCACCTTACTTAACTAAGATAAGCTTAAAAATTGGACTTCCAGCTTCTGTTGTTTCTGAAAATTTAAAAATCATTACAACCACACATAAGTGGCCTGCCATTATAATTTATATATCAAAACGCTTTTAACATACAGGGTCAAAATTTGTCTTATTTTAAAGGCATTGAGAATAGCTACTAAACTGCATTTAGTTAAGTTTTTTTCTGAAAGGTCAAAGGTCACTGTCACATGATTTAATGTTTGGGAAGGTGTATCTCAAAAAATTAGATTTTTCAAATTGTGGAAAACATATATGTTAAGCCTGATAGTATTCTCTACATTTTGTGTCAAAAAATTTTGGTTGATCTCTTGTTAGTTTATGAGATATTGATAAAAATGTGAAATTGTTTGAAAAAATTTTTTTATTTATTTGGGTGATATTAAATACATATATTATTTTATGCAAAAGAAGTTAAAAGTAAGAAATACTTAATTTACATATACATATATATTACAGACATATGCGAGCTTCTCTATTTACGGTTCGACCACCACCATCGCTAGGACCTTTTCCATGGCTTGTGGCAAAAAAACGCCATTCGGCTGGAAACCAACCAAAATCATCTTCATGATGACATAAAGACTATAGATATAACTACGTAATATATAGAAATTGGATATAAAGTAGTTTTGCTAAAAAAGTAAAATTTTTTTAAAAAATTTCACATATTTTTCAATGTTTAGGAAACTAATAAGAGCTCACTCAAATTTTTGGCACAAAATGCGGAGGAGACTATCAGGATCAACATATATATTGTTTGGAATTTAAAAAATTTTATTTTTTGAGATATAGCTTCGCAAACTTTGAGTCGTGTGATAGTGACCTTTAACCTTCCGAAAAAAAATTGCTTAACTTAGTTTTAAATCTATTTTCAATACCTATTAAATGGGGCCAATTTCGGCCTTCTACGTTAACAACTTTTGAAGATATAAGCAATCATGGCAGACCAATTATATGTGTTTTTATGATCTTTCTACTTTTCGAAGCGCCATTTTTCGGGAACCACAAAAGCTAGATATCCAAAATTTTTGAGTTTATATTAGTTTGGTAGCGTAGAACATTTTTGCTAGTTTTTGTACAATTCAAAGAGGGTGAGGTCGAAAATGGCGTTTTTTTCGTTGATTTTAAATGGAATTACCCATTTTTAGATTTGGAAGTATAGTTTTTATAAGAGCTTTATATTGTAGTGAGTGCATGAACACGGTGTATAAAAATACTAATTATGATTCATGTACTCACAAAAAATACGATGTGTGTATGGACATAGTGAAAAAGATTAAACGCTAAATGCCTAATCCATACACACACACACTATGTATATTTGGGTCTAGATATCTGGCAACAGGTGTTCGATTTGTTTGCATTCATTTAATTTGATTTTTTATTTTCGTTTGACCATCTGGAATTTATGGCTGGCAAATGTAAATATGTAAACACAAAAGCAATGTACGCGTGGGATACTATTACAACAGTCGTGCTACTTTTAGTGTCACGCAGTATATTGCTTACTGGACACAAATATACATAAATAAATTCTAAAAAAAAAAATTAGTTATAATTTAACCGTGAATTTGAAAGCGTCTTTTTATTAAAAGATTGAGTACTTCATATGGCAACCACACCATATGAAGTCCAGAACCAGTAAAACAAAAGTATCTTTACATCTTTCAACTTTTACTATATGGCGCAATAATTCCTATGCATCAAGTACTATACGTTTATTCAACATTTATTATATGACCGATCCTGCTTTCCTCTCAAGATTTATTATAATACTAAAATCTTTGGAAATTATTTAGAATAACATTCAAAGATTTTCTTCGTTGGGCATCATTGAAAATTAAATTCTTTTAGAATAACTTCGAGAGTATAATGGCTTTGGGCTCATGTTTATTACAACCAAAAATATTTGTCCTAGACCCACCTTTTTTATACCAGTAGACTCACTATCACTTTCTGAGTAAGTTTAGTGATGACCGTCTACCCGGCCGTCTGTCTATCTGATTGTCTGTCAGTCCGTTCGTTTGTGTCTCCAGTTAGGCCTTTTAATCATATTTCAGGTTTGAGATATGAATATATACTAATAACTATTAGTCATATATTGATAACTATTAGTCATATATTGATAACTATTAGTCATATAACGATCGGTATTAAAATTGGTGAAAATGGGAGCATATTCATTTATAGCCCCATACAAATAACCCCTACGAGACCGAGTAAAATTATCGTGAGATCCAAATTGCTAAAATTTATTTTATATGTGTCTATTGTAGCCAGTAAGCAGGAGTCCAAAAATAAACCCTATATGATCATGTCGCGATCTTTTACTTAAATCTATCAAAAAAAAAAAAAAATATTGATTTTTTTTTAAATTTAGTTTTTATGGGTTTTTGAGAAAAGTAAGTTACTTTACTAAATATCGTCATAATCGGTCCATTTTTGACCTAGTCCTCATACAAAAATTACGCCTGATATGACTTTTTCATATATGCATGCCAGAAATTAATTACCACTAGCACTAATATTTGATTAAATCTAATTTTCTAAATCCTGTTATATCCTTAGCAAGGTTGGAGAGACCAAACGGAGAGACCTTCTTAGAACATATATATAAGATATCTTATAGTTGTGTGGTTTTGAAGGCACAATTTATTTGTTTTTAGGTATTTCGAATTGAAAATTTGTACTGGGTTTATTTTAAAATGTTCAAAAAATACATTATCAATTTTAATGTTTCCCACAGGACATATCATATCTAAACAAACAAATTTCACAAATTAGATTTAATTATATTAAATTTGAAAGAACTATATCTTTTTTTTCTTCTTTTGAATAACATGGCTATAATAACACCATATACCTTTCCATACACATACTTATTCTCCGCAATTCGAAAAATAACTTACGTACACATAGTCGTACATATTTATCACCGACAGAAACAATATTCAAAATATACACAACTCACCTAAAGTAAAAACGATAAATCAATAAAATTCTTAAGGGAAATTCCCTGCTAAAGAATTTGTGGAGGTGAATCAATAATTCCAGTGTTTCCTTTTATTAATAACACAAGCGAATATGTTTGTTCTTTTTTATTATATCACATTTTTTGCTTAAACAAATTCCTCTACACCTATTAGTTGCGTTCCATAGTTTGTGTGTGTGTGTGTGTCGTGTATGCCTGACGAGACTATTAAGTTATTAAAATTATAAAAGAGCTTAAAGTTTGTTGTTGTTATTTGATGGTATCTGTGATATAGATATCTTTTTAGCAAATAAATATATAACTGAACTGGTAGTTGGAAAAATATCAGTTAGTGCTTTAAAAAGCGCTACATGTGGTATAGATTCGCAATTTGTTTAGTAATGCAGACGTATCTTGCTGCATGCGACCGCTATTAATATATATATTTTAACGAAATCCTGTCTCGAGTTACAAACAGGAAGCTTTTTACACTACATAACATTTCTTTCGTCAGTTTATTTCAAAACTGAAAAATAGTTTATCTAGGTAAACTAATTTAATGGAAAACTGTATAGCGGGTATTAATACCAGAAGGTTCAATTTCTCCAAAAATAGGTCAACATATGAGATAAGTCTTTAAATATATAAAAGCAGCAATACCCCAACCACAACGAATAAAAAATTCATATGAGAGTGATGCCAGAAAAACCCAACCTGACTTATAGATGGCCGCAGTGGTTTGAAAAAATTGTCTTTGGTGAAAAGAAGCAACCTTGTATAAAAAATATATTTTATAAGTTTCAAGGCGCCATGCTACACAGTATATTTTTAGAGCCATCAAAAGTAAGCGATCTCAGTGAATGGGTAAACATTAAGAAAATTGGTCTCCGTTATGTATTTCAATACTTTTCTCAGTCCAACCATTATTAAAGCCGATATACTAAGAGGGATTCTGCTCCTTCGTTTAGGATTACAAAATATTGGGTAGCAGAGTTTAAACGAGGCCGTACGAGCTACGAAGACGTTCAAGGTAGTGGTTGCCCAATTCAAATGGCCACGCTAAAATGACAGCCATTTGAAAAAGTGCTAGAAAAAGTTGGAAACGAGAAAGTTGTCCGCATTATGGGTGCCGCGTTTGCTCACAATAAAACAAAAACAGCATCGTAAAGATGTTTAAATAGAGTGCCCGACCATGTTTAACCGCAATATAACTGGGTTTTTGCGTTGACCCGTAACCATGGATGAGACAAAGTTTCACCACATCTCATCTGAGACAAATGAACAGTCGAAACTATGAACTGGTATGGGAGAATCTTGTCCAAAAAGACGAAGTCAGTTCCATCTGTAGGCAAAGTTATGGCCGAGTGGAATTATTTTTACTGATTAACTTCCAAAAGGAAAGCAGTCATCGGCGACTGTAGTGGTAACTTATTGCAGTACTTTTGTGATGAAATTAAGGAAAAAAGGCCGCATTTGGCGAAAAAGAAAGTAATGCTTCATCGAGATAATCAGTTCACTCATTCCGACTGCGATGACCAATATCCTTGAACAAAACTTCGAATTTCGCACCATATTCGCCAGAGTTAGATCTCTTGGATCATTTTTTCTTGACAAACTTGAAAAAAGTAGCTTGGTGGTAGAATATTGGTCAACAATGAAGAGGTGAAGTTTGCGATAAATGGTTATTATGGAGCTAGATAATTCCTTCCATGAAAAGATATCGAAGCTTGGAAAAGTGTATCGAGCTAAAAGGAGAAAGAAAGGTAATTTTTCATAAAATTTGTTGATTTTTAGTTGTCAGGTCAGATCGTTCTGGGACAGCTCTCGTATTTATCGATTTATTTTAAAGATTTATTTATTTACAAACAGAGTTTTAGAAAAAGGATATACTCTCTGATGAGAGCAAGTATTGTATTTTTTAAAATATGCAGTTCCCAGAGTAAATCATTGACAAACGAGATTATCTGCAAAATATATGCGATAAGCAACCACTTACTTCGAACAGCAGGAATGGGAGAAATTACACAAGAGGGCACCTCGAAAAATTTCTCCAGTTCATGAAAAATGAATTACAGGGATTCTCGAAAGAAAAGGCTACCCTACCAGCTTCTAAAATTAAAACAATATGCAAATCATTGCCTCCAATAAAAGGATTATAACTTTGTACGTAGACAATTTTCAACTTTGTTGTAGTTTTATGTTTTTGATTTCTTCTTAAATTTGTTTATTATTAACAATGCTTAACTTGGTATTTTGAATAAAAAATGAATTTTGAATCTAAACATCTCTTTTTCTGTGAATTTTTTGTACGTTTTCTTTATGATACACAGGGTTTTACTAGTAAGTGCACGTCTTTGTTTATAAAATTTTTACGATAACAGTTTGTACTTCAATCAAATAGTTTTTAGCAAGGTTTTTTAAATGAAATTCAGTTGCTTGTTTACACTTTCTCAACAGTTTTTTTTTTTCAGTACCAAAAATATATTATTACAGCTCATTTTTCATACATTCTAAACAGTTTGTGGAAATGCAATTTAATTTCAATTCAAATCAAATGTTTTTAACATTTTTGTGTAAGTACTTTTGTAATTAAAAAAAAATTAAAAAAATAATAAATTTTTTCCTCCTTGTTTCATAGACGACTAAAACTAATTATTAGCTGTTTTTACTACTTTATTAGTTATTCGTCTTTTGTTTTTTGATGCAACTGAGAATGTGTATTCATTTGTCATAAATTTCTTTCAACTTGATTTCACGACAAAAAAATTTGAATGTTTTAAATACAAACCAAGACAAAATTGCAAATGTTAGAAATAAAAAACATTTAAAAATAAATCTTATTTTATACACACTGCCAACGGAATTTATGGCAGTAACTAAATTATTTGGTTAACACAGCCCATTTGCTCCTTTCATATCCAATTTAATAATGTCTTCTGTTAGAGAATAATAACACTACTCAACAAAATGAAAAAAATTTCATGTACTCCGGATGCGATAATTTTTTCTGTGTAGATAACCTTGACATGAGCTCGAAAAACGCAATAAAAATTTTTTTTTTCGTTTGGTTTTTTTTTTTTTTTTTTTTTTTTAAATTTTAAAAATTTTTTTTTGGTTAATTTGTTTCGTCCAGCATAACTCGGGAACCACTAGCCCGATTTAATTGAATTAAATCGTAAAAAATTTAAAATTACAATTCCCTTAATCTGTTTATATATTGTTTTCCTATACAAGCAACAGTTTCCAAGTTAAAAATGAATATATAAAGGAAAAAACTTATTTTTGCCTAAAGATTTAAATTTTTTTTTTTTTTTAAATCCATAAAAAATCCCAAATTAAAAAAAATGTAAAATCTTATTACTTTTACGTAAAGATACATAACCTATGAGCAAAATAAGAGAAAGATCATGAAAATCGATGCACGCGTTTCGCTTTTATTCGCAATTGAGTAAAGGTATGAATTTAAAAAATTTGCTCGACATATGCACAACTTTGTCTATGGTAAGGTTTTTTCTTTTTTATTACAAAAAAAATTAAAATTTGTTGGGTGACAAAAATATATGACTTTAAATTAAAAAACAATTCGATATATGTACAAGAAATTATCCTAAGGATATCAACATTAATTAATTATAAAAAAGTTTTAAAAAAAAATATCTAAACACAAAAATAAAAACCTTCAAATTAAAAATAATTATGTGCTTTTGTCTTTCTTTTATATTGTTGTGGGTCTGTTTCTCTTATTAGGAACCAGATATAGTCCCCCATCATAGCTTCGTTCCAAAATCCTTGGTATCGGTGCTCAATTTCTTTCATTTGCTGATGAAAACGCTCACCATGCTCGTCACTCACATCGCCCAGGTTGTCCGGAAAGAAGTCCAAGTGCGAGTGTAGAAAATGTATCTTAAGCGACATATTTGCTCCAATTTTTTTATAATTTTGGAGTAGTTGTTCGACGATCTCTCTGTAATTTGAGCTTTTGTTGTTTCCAAGAAATCCGGAAACAATTTGCCGAAATGAGTTCCAAGCTGCAGCTTCATTTGGTGATAAAATGTGTTCAAACTGTTGGTCTTGCAACAACTTTTTAATTTGCGGACCGTCGAAAACGCCTTCCTTAATCTTTGCCGATGAAAGGTGAGGAAAAATGGCTTTTAAATAGGCGAACGCTTCGCCATCTTTGTTGATAGCTTTCACGAAGTTTTTTATGAGTCCGAGCTTTATGTGAAGAGGTGGGAGAAAAACATTTTCCTTTTTTATGAGTGGTGTATATTTCACGTTGTCGCTGCCGGGGATGAAGTTAACTCTTTCTGTCCAACTCCTCCTGGTGTAATGATGTTGACGATCGCGGCTGTCCCAAAGGCAGAGAAAACAACAGTACTTTGTGAATCCACCTTGTAATCCACAAAGGATACCGATAACCTTAAGGTCGGCACAAACTTTCCAATCGTGTTTCTCATAGTTAAGGCACTTTAGTAGATTGTCCATGACTTCGTATGTTTCCTTGGTGTCAACGGCATGAGCAATTGGAATCGAAGGTTTCTTGTTGCCGTTGTGCAGTAAAATTGCTTTAAGGCTCTGCTTGTTGCTGTCGATGAAAAGACGCCACTCTCCTGGATCGTAAGAGTACCCGAGTTCACCAAATAATCCGGGAATGTCCTTACAAAAACAGATGTTGTCTTTTTTTGTGTAGTACCTTGCGTATGGTTCATGACGCTTCCTGTAGATTGTTGTCACCACACCAGGAGCCAAGAAACCGAACTGTTTCATGCGCGATGCATGCAACTCTGCATCTTCCTTGGAGAGTTTCAATTCTCTAACCCAATCGTTCAGTTCTGCTTGGGAACATAAGCGTTGACCTCCATGCAATGTATATGTTGACTCGCATTCTGATGTGGTTCCTACTGTCTCCGGATCTGATGATGGATGTATCGCCTCATTATTAGATGCCCATCTTGAAACGGGCGGTTGCGGGTCCACTGGTTCTTTGGAAAATGGCACTGGAAAATTCACTGTTGAAACAGCAGCGTAAGTCCATCGTATATTTTTTCCCACGCCTGTTTTTTTGCTAAGACAGAAGTAGCAATCTGTTGCATGGCAAAGCGGAGCTCTCCAAAGCATTGGCATGATGATTCTCGGCTGTCGTCTGAAAGAATTGCAATAATAAGTTATATATGTTCTTGAATTTCGTAATCTACACTTACCTTGAGTCACTTAGCTGTACGTAGCACCTTGGACATAGAGCACTTGGTGTCCACCGCTCATCTATGTTTGAGACCTTTAAATTGAAGCTCTCTTCAAATGAATCTCTCAATTTAGGTGAAAAATAACGCTTGTTTTTTCCACAAACGTATTCTCCGCACATGTAACAAAAATTACTTGGATTGGTATTGCATTCAAATACTCGCGAACGTTTGCTCATTTTAACTATCGCGTTCGTCGACACTTGTTGAATGAGTAAAATCGATCAATGAAGACCTATTTGTACTGTGTATTGTTTAGTATTTTACTGACAGGTACTTATAAATGGGTGTATATTTTTTTACGGTGGCTACATACCTGTTTCACCATGTGTGAGTCTTAAATTTTCCGAATAAATGTGGGTTGCATTTATGTAAAAAAATCATACAGGTAGTCACCGGAAAACCCAAATAAGTAAAAAAGTCCCCTTTCCTTTTTTCCTTTTAATTGTTCACGCACATTTATTACCGTTTATTACTTTGCTTACGCAATCATAAAAATTAAATAACCCTTTGTTTATTCCGTTTTGTTAATTCTGAGAATCATAAAAAAAAGAAAAAACCTTACCATAGACAAAGTTGTGCATATGTCGAGCAAATTTTTTAAATTCATACCTTTACTCAATTGCGAATAAAAGCGAAGCGCGTGCATCGATTTTCATGATCTTTCTCTTATTTTGCTCATAGGTTATGTATCTTTACGTAAAAGTAATAAGATTTGAAATTTTTTTTCATTTGGGATTTTTTATGGATTTTTAAAAAAAAAAAAATTTAAATTTTTAGGCAAAAATAAGTTTTTTCCTTTATATATTCATTTTTAACTTGGAAACTGTTGCTTGTATAGGAAAACAATATACAAACAGATTAAGGGAATTGTAATTTTAAATTTTTTACAATTTAATTCAATTAAATCGGGCTAGTGGTTCCCGAGTTATGCCGGACGAAACAAATTAACCAAAAAAAAATTTTTAAAATTTAAAAAAAAAAAAAAAAAAAAAAAACCAAACGAAAAAAAAATTTTTTATTGCGTTTTTCGAGCTCATGTCAAGGTTATATACACAGAAAAAATTATCGCATCCCGAGTACATTTTGACTGTTGACTAGTGTAATTAATTGTTTGAAAGCGCTAAATTGACATAAGTGTATAAATGGATGACTGAGTTGTTGGCTTGACTTGCTGGCTATGTTTGGTTTATAGATGTGGTTTTGAAGAGATGGTATATGAACGCTGGAAGGTGGAATTAATATGTGTGTGAAAGATTGGTTTGTTCAATTCCCTTTTCTGTTGTTTTAGAAGACTATTAGTTATTATGGAGGGGTTTAAACTAATTAATTAAATTAATTAATATCTATGGCAGAAAATTTAATAGTGTTTGTATAGAAATAAATAAAGTCTATAAATTTATAAATTTCTTTCTTATATTTATTGCAGAATGTGTTTGTGTGGAAATAGATAAAGTCTTTAAATTTATAAATTTCTTTTTATATGTATTAATACATATTTGAATTTATATTACTTACTATTTGTATTATATTATTACCAATTAAATAAGGTATATATTCCACTATGTCGTTAGAAACATTTATAATACTGTGAACATTTTCTGGGTCACTCAGGGTGAAAGTGCTAGGCTAGTATAGCTAATCTTCCGGAGCGCGTGGAATTTCTGGCCCATAACACAAGAGCAGTTTATTATTTTTTATTAAATTATTGAGCAAAATTGTTGCTTAGCCTTAAGTAAATAATTTTTATTAATACAAGCATGGAAAATAATGTCAATATAATGAAATGCGCCGTGGCGACGAACGAGATATTACTAGCTGAGCAGAATATCTTCTGGTAGATGTTTCTGGTGTTTCGTTTACACTTAGCTGTATCTGTTAAATATTTTCCGCAGTGCGAATTAAACGTGGTCTACCGGTTCGAGGCAAACCTCTTACGCTGTCATGTTGCTAGTGAAGATCAACTAAGCAGGGAATCGTTGCTTCAGAGGGCGCAAATATCATCGTAAGATGGCGGCGATATGCTCGCTGATTTAAATGATAAAATTCTATTATTCTGATTGCTTGTTCAGTTGTGAATCTCTACATTATTTATTCTCCACGTGTTATTTATGTGTATATTAGGCCGGGTCGATTTGTGGGGAGGCAAAAAAATCGCCCATTGCTCAGTGAAAATCGTATTCTGGGGATCAAAATAAGAAACTTTGCCGAAGGAACTATACCTCTGAAATGAATTCTGATGTCCCAGAATTTGGGTCGAAATTTTGGTTAGGGGCAAATTTTGAAAAATCCCACTTTGACCCATTTAGAGTGCTCCAATCGAGTCTAAAGGTATGACCGGCCCCCACTAACTTTGCAGGCCCGACCCACCCATGCCAGTGGCACACCCCCTGGAACTCCCCTGTGGGGTTCCCCATATAAATATTTTAAAAATCGCCAGTTTTTTTCTTTTTAGAGTTTATTTTTCTCTTTAGAAATTTATTTAGTCAGAACATATGTAAATGAAAAAATGAATTAACTTAGTAATAGAAAAGAAATTAAAAAAATTTATTAGAAATTAGCGTTTTTTACAACCCTTTTAAAACCAAGGCATCACTGTGATGCATTTGCATGTCGTAAACTTAGTTGTGTGGGTTTTTTATTCAACCCTTTTAAAAATCAACGTATCACTGTGACACAATTGCAGGTCGTAAAATTGCTTGTGTGGGTTTTTTAAGCCACCACAAGACACAGCTGCATTAGATACATCCAAATTTGTATGAAAATGGATCATGTTTTCCGATCCGTGCACGACGTAGTAAATATGAAAGAAGATGTCAAAAAACCCATAAACACGAAATCAGTCGCCCGATATCGTCAAAACTGGCTTGTCCCTAGGCGAAACTCCATATTTTGATCAAGTTCCATTCATATATTTAAAAAAAAATTTAAAAGGTATTTCAATTGGCCGGAAATTTATTTATATGGCCAATTCCCATGTAAAATTGATCGCTGAATCGAATAAAGCTGATAGAATATCAAAAAAAATTATGCCTGACCCTACAGCGGCGATTAAAATCACATTTTTTTTTTGGTTATTTAATTTTTTATATTTATCATGTCAGGTGACAGCTACGAAAGAGACTTATGTAAAAATGAACAAAACAGGGTTGTAGCGCATTTTATGTAGATGAATTTAATTTAAAAAAAAATTAAAATCGCACAATATTTGGATAAGTTATGGCCAATTTCGTTAAAATTGCCATATACATTTTTAAGCGAAAACGTGTATTTTCGTCAAATCTTGAGAAAAAGCCATCTGATATTGGTGGTGTCATACCAATTTTTATTAGTTTCGTCAAGCCCGATTAGCTGAGACCAGTGGCGGATCCAATGAGGGGTTTTGGGATTAATCCCCCCAACAGTAAAATTTTTGTACCAGAAATTAATCCTTAAACGAAAATTAACCCTGTTCCTGGGGCTATTTTTATATAATCCCCAATTTAATCCCGTTTATCATACCTACATATGTGCAAATTTCGAAAATGCATTGAAAACGTCGTTGCCGAGTTAATAGAAGTTTGGACAAAGCTATCGATTGTTACCAGAGATAAAGCTCGAATAACAGAATGTGTGGAGAAGCTCTACAATAAATATTATATGCTAACAAAAAACAAAGATCGGCGTTCTGCCCCTAAAATCAAAAGAGAAGACGATTTGCAATTGGAGTTTAAAAAACTGTTCGACATCGCGCATAAAGGTAAGCTGTCCAATTTTTTTTATGTTTATTCAAGACGATTTTCAGTTCATAACTATTCACAGAAAAATTAATGGCTAGAATTTTTCATTTAACGATTTATTTAAAATCTACTTATTATTTTTTTAATTAATTATTTTCGTTATTTTGATTTAAAATTTCTAAATCTTTTTTTGTGCAAAGATTGTCTGCAAGATTGTTTGCGTGCAGAAAAAGTCGCCAAGGGAATGTTGGTTGCAAACGACGCCGCCGAAAGAGCAGTAGGCCTTGTGACTAGATTCAATGAAAAAGTCACTAACGTTGAGACCGAAAAGCAAATGGTTTTGCAGCTAGTTGAAAAACACCAAAAAATGTTTGGCTACAGAACAACAACAAAAGAATTGCTTTTAAATAATAATTTTTAAGTACCATTTAAAATGCAACATATGTACACTGAAATAAAAATATTCCCATTCAAATACTGTTTTTATTCGGTCTTTCCAATATTGGTCTCAGCCAGGGGCGTATCCATATATATACAAAAATTTTACTGTTGGGGGGATTAATCCCAAAATTCCCCTCATTGGATCCGCCACTGGTATCAGCTAATCGGGCTTGACGAAACTAATAAAAATTGGCATGATACCACCAATATCAGATGACTTTTTCTCAAGATATGACGAAAATACACGTTTTCGCTTAAAAATGTATATGGCAATTTTAACGAAATTGGCCATAACTCATCCAAATAATGTGCGATTTTAATTTTTTTTTAATTAAGTTCATCTAGATAAAATGCGCTACAACCTTGTTGTGTTCATTTTTACATAAGTCTCTTTCGTATCAGTCACCTGACGTGATAAATATAAAAAATTAAATAACAAAAAAAAAATGTGACTTTAATCGCCGCTGTAGGGTCAGGCATAATTTTTTTTGATATTCTATCAGCTGCATTCGATTCAGCGGTAAATTTTACATGGGAATTGGCCATATAAATAAATTTCCGGCCGATTGAAATACCTTTTAAAAATTTTATTTAAATGTATGAATGGAACTTGATCAAAATATGGAGTTTCGCCTAGGGACAAGCCAGTTTTGATGATATCGGGCGACTGATTTCGTTTTTATGGTTTTTTTGACATCTTCTTTCATATTTACTACGTCGTGCACGGATCAGAAAAATAAATACTTTTGGATGTATCTAAGCTGCATGTCGTAAACTTACTTGTGTATTTTTTTATAGCACCTACTTAAGAAATGAAGGTTGTTTTTACAACCCTTTTTATGGGTTTTTTATGGCATCTTCTTGAGAAATGCGCGTTTTTAATGCACCGCAACCCTTTTAAAAAATGAACGTATCACTGTGACACAAATGCAGGTCGTAAAATTGCTTGTGTGGATTATTAAGCCACCACAAGACTCAGCAGGTAGAATTGAAATTACCATTTCATTCTTATTACCTCGGCTCGTAGACCATATATAACGCAACAGTTTTTGTGAATGCATTAAGTCGTTGTGAAGAACTCAAAGTGTGAAGTGCTAATTTCAGATAAAAAAATATTTAAAAAAAAATAAAAAGTGAAGTGACCATTCCAAATCAAAAAGTTTACAATGAATCCACCATCCTCTAGACCGCAAGATGAAGCAACAAAAATATCAACAGCTATCGAAAACCCATTGAGTCATATACCCAAGCATGATGTTACTATTTTTGGTGTGTCTACTGATTTCACTAATCTTAATTTACCAACCCATCTGGATATCTTGAGATATTATTTTTACTTAAGCGAACGTGCTAAAACAGAACAAAAAAAGTTTTCCTATAAATCATTCACTATTCAGGTACAAGATAAGTTGATTGGAATTTGGGAAAAACTTGGTATGGAAATAATGCTGAAAAAAAGTGTATGTAATAAATTGAAGATATTGCTTGACAAATATCAAGACAAATCAAGAGAAGAAACAAAACCCAATAATTTACAGAGTATGTAAAATCTCTGGAAACAATTTTTTACATTGGAACATGTAAATGCGATTTGAAGGCAGCTCCATGTGCATGCGGCTTGGTTCCCGAACGCCTCAAAGAGTTTAACTAACAATGGATGCATTTGTCATGGAAATTGAAGAGCAAGGAGCAACGTGTATGTCATCAATGCCAACATACCAAGATCCCGATGATTCAACATACCCACCGCCACCGGTTCAAGAAGATATGGATAGAAACATAAGTTCACAATACACAGAGAGATACGATTGTTTTAACTTTGCCTTGGTATGTGGCAGATTTGGTGTGCCTGATAGAGCAGCATCAGCATTGGGAACCGCTCTTTTTCAAGATTTTAAAATTAAAGCATGCGAAACCTCTCATCATGGATAAATCGAAAGTTCGCAGAGACAAAGAGAAATGCAGACAAGAAGTGCTTCGCAAACGGTTAGATGATACCAATTTGTTAGTGTTTTCATTCGATGGCAGAAAAGATGATACTTTAGCGATAGATAAAATTGATAAGAAGTATCATACTAGGATGGTAAAAGAACCTCATCTTGTTATTTTGAGAGAACCCAATTCTGAATTTATTGGTTACGTAAGACTGGAACATGAAACCGCTGAATACAAAACAACCAAATTAAATGATTAATTAATTGGAATATGCACTGACGGTGAGTCAACAAACACTGGCCCACACGGTGGAATTATACGACGATTCGAATTGCTGTTAAAAAGACCATTGGTTCGTTTGCCTTCTACACTTCAACGAACTTCCGTTTCGGCATTTGTTTGAAGCTTTGGATAAATCAACCGGCACTGGACCGAGATCGGCAACCGGAAAACTGAGCCGTCAAATCGAAACTTGTGAAGCTCTTCCGTTAAGTTATTGCTATCACTCATTTATTATAATTGTCAACCATTATTAGTTATTTTATTATTATATATTTTCAGGTGGTGGACGGCTTCCAGAAAATTGAGTTGCAAAATATGCCCCCTGCTCCAGAAAAAATTGATTCGAAGTACTTCTACGACATGGCCCATGCAATTTCTAGTGGCGTGTTTTCGGTGGATCTGGCTAACATCAAACCAGGGAAAATTGTACATTCTCGGTGGCTCACCAAGGCCGCTAGATTATTACGATTATATGTGACAACGAAAAATCCAGATGCAAATTTAAGAATTCTGGTTGAATTCATAATTAAATGTTATGTGCCAATGTACTTCAATATCAAGTATTATAGCTCTGTCGTGTACGGCAGTGCATTATTTTTCAAGTTCATTGGTTGGTCACGATTTCTAAAACCTCGTTTACGCAAAATTGTCAATCAAGTAACTAAAGATAATTCATATTATGCGCATTCGGAATATATATTGTTATCAATGTTGTTTGATGATAGCAAAGAAAATTCTACGCTATCGAACCGATGTTGACGATCCAACGCAGCTTATAAAAACCAGATATAAACTTTAATTGCACAAGTTACACGGAAATGATCAATATGAATGACATAAATAACGAATTTGAGCCACCATTCACGCAAAGCATTCCGTACGATACATTGAAAGAATATTTAAATCGAGATGATCTACCGTTTAATGATCCAAAAATTCCATCACACATACAAAGAACGGAACAACATGTTCAATTGCTAGCTAGCGTTTCCAAACGGGTTATACCGGAAAATGTAGAGGCTGTTATGGCGACGACATTAGAGAGCCGTGCGAAACTGCCCAGACTTGAAAGTAAAAAAGACTTCAAACAATAATTTTTTTTAGTTTCTTTTCTATAACTAAATTTAATTAATTTTTTCATTTACATATGTTCTGACTAAATAAATTTCTTAAGAGAAAAAATAGATATTATTATAAATAAATAATAAATATTATTATAAATAAATAAATAAAAATAAAGAAAAAAACATAGGCACTTCGCTGATTTTTTCATGTAAAGTGCCAAAACTGGCGATTTTTTGAAATGTTTGTATGGGGAACCCCCCAGGGGAGTTCCAGGGGGTGTGCCACTGGCATGTGTGGGTCGGGCCTCCAAAGTAAGTGGGGGTCGGTTATACATTTGGACTCGATTGGAGCACTCTAAATGGGTCAAAGTGGGATTTTTCAAAATTTGCCCCTATCCAAAAGTTCGACCCAAATTCTGGGACATCAGAATACGTTTTAGAGGTATGGTTCCTTCGGCAACGTTTCTTGTTTTGATCCCTAGAATACGATTTTCACTGAGCAATGGGCGATTTTTAAATCGACCCGCCCTAGTGTATATCCATGTCATATAGGGAATAAAAAATACTGACGTATGTTTGATTTAAAATTAAAAATAAAACTCATACGTATACATGTCTTCATCTCTACCAATAAATAATAATCGCGTGTCCTGAATATGTTCTGGTATTCGGAAAATTTATAAAAAGGGGAAAATTAAAATTTTTGATTATTTTGTTTGAAAAAATTAATTCAACTTGATTTTATGAAGCTATTTGTGGAATAATGGAATGAGAAATCATTAATGGTTCCTGAGTTAATGCTGAAAAACAATGGAAAGAAACACCAAGATAAAAAAAAAATATATAAGGTCTTAAAAAAAATTTGGCATATGTATATTAATAACAAGTAAGAAATTATAGTCGGTCTAGACCAACTATACGATACCATATATCATGATTTAGAGACCCTATCTCTTCGGTCCAACTAATTCGATATAGAAAATAAGCGTAAACCAAATTTGAGTGGCATTGTTATTAGTTTTTTTTTTTGCTGCAGATAGGAAAAAGTTCGTATCGAATATAATTTTTATATGGGGACTAGGTCGAAATATGTACCGATCTTGGCCATATTTGCTAAAGTTACTTATATTTTGAAAAAATAAAAACATCAAATTTGGGAAAAATCTTTACAATATTTTTGTTTTTTGATAGATTTAAGTGAAGATCGGGAAGCAGCTCTATATGGGGCCTATGGCTAAGAATTGTCCTATAGGGATTATTTTTGGACTACTGATTAGTGGATATAAAAAACACATATAAACCAAATTTGACTGATGATCTATATGATAATTTTGATCTTATGGCAACTAATGTCGATTTCATTGAAGGTCATTTGTATGGGGACTAGATCTGAACATAGACCGAATTTCATTAATTTGAACAGCGTTCATCCTATGGCCGATAAAATCTTATATACCAAATTTCATCAAAATATATTCACATTTGCGATTACAAGGTTTACATGGGCACAAAGACGGACGGACGGACGGACGTATATCGCTAATTCGACTCAGCAAGTGATTCAGATTCGATCAGTATAATAAAAGATGGATGTAGATCAAATATTTTAAGTAGTTACAAACAGCAATATTGTTACAAGACCTGTTTGGCACTAGAGTGATTGGACCGACTAGCTCTTTACGGTTTTATCAGGGTGTGCATCCATCCCTCAACACTAGTCCTAGGCTCGCACCAATAAAAAAAAACTAACAAAAAAAACTACCACTTTTACCACACATCTCGAGTGGGAGGAAGATGTTGGCCTCCAGTCGCCCTGCCCAACCATGGTCACATTTCATCCGAACTATAAATTCCGTGACCCCAAAAACCCGCTTGCCTTCACCACTTACCTTTTTATTAACCTACCCCTATTTAACTAATTTAACCAATCATATTTTTTTTCTAATTCAATACATAATTTTTATTAATATATTCCTATATCTAACCATAACACAAAAAAAAAAAATAAACTGCTAAATTACAAATTTTTACATCTATTTTTAACTTGAAATTTGGAACAAACAAACAAATAAACGTTATAATTGATTATATTAAACTTTAATAAAATTTACGCTGCGGCGCTTTATGCCAAAAACTCAAAAACAAAACAAAAATAATTTACTTTTCACTTAATAAAGTTAATTTAACCAAGAAAAACTATATTAACAAAGAAAAATAATTATGTTCACTAAAAAGAAATTTGAAAATATATAGATATGTATATGCATGTAATTGTGTACAAAAAGAAACTTTATACCAAATATTTTCGAGAATACGCCATCTCTATATTTGGGGCCATATTTATAATAAAAAAAATTATCTATTTGCCGCGTTTTTATCCGTAGACGCCTACACAAGATGGATGACCATTCACAAGGCTTTAGCTATACATTCTGGTTCCTAATTTTGTCCTAAATTTCCACTTGGCCTGAAGGAGCTCCCTAAAACCTGTGCTGGACCACACCAAAAAAAAAAATATATTCTAACTTTCACTTGCGAATAATATCGATTCTTGTGTTTTTTTTTTTTTTTTATAAGGCCTTATTAATTTTGGCACACAAATACATTTTCACACCAAAAAAAAAAAAAAAACACAAAGATAAACTTAACCCTAATGCTACTTATTTATACTTATAAATACATATATATATACATAACACTACACTAAATATACATATCAAATTTTTCTGTTTTCAGATATTTGCTCTTGACTTTTTCCAAATTATACGGACCGTTATTTCCGCATGATGCTCATGGACTTCGGACTTAACTTTACATAGTGGTATAGGGTATAATGAATAAAAACTGTTTAGCTAAATATTATTTAACTATAATACTGCTGGAGAATGAAATAAGAAACCATCAATGGTTCTTGAGTTATGGCCTGAGAATACCAAGCCCTTTGGATATTTTTCTACACTGGACTAGTTCTTTTATCATGACTTGGAATTTCTCACCCTCCCAGAATAGCTATTCTATAGTGTAATCAATGAAAAAGTAAACTTTTGAACCTAACTCTATTTGAATATGCTAAAAAAACTAGACAAAATTTAAACTCTAGTGACAAAATCATTAAAAACTCTGAAATGGTATTGAAACATTGTTTAAAATGACATGTAGTGAAATTTAGGTTTGGTTATTACATTGGGCCACAACCGGCCCATACAGTAAGTGAAAAAAAATGTACGGAAGAGTTTATTTATGATTTTTTTGTTTGTTTTTTTTTAGATTGATTTTCTCGTTGGGCTATATCTCGAGTTAAAAACAATACTTAAGATTTCAACATTGAATAAAAGTGGAAATACATAAGTAGTTGTAGTGCAATGTGCGAAGGTTTTAAAAACATTGTTTTTTCGCCTAAAATTAAAAGTTTAGATATACAGAAAACGTTAGGAAAAATTGAAATAGACAATTACTAAGTATTTGTTGCTTTTACGCATAGCCAACGATCCAAAAAAGAACAGGACATAAAAAAAAAAAAAAAGAATTATATAAAAGTATACAAGTTTAACTTAAAAAAAATATAGTTATATCTGAATTAAATTTGATATATAGGGTGTTTGTGGCCATATAATTGAAATTGGTGAAATTCGCGTCATATCAGAGCTACATCCATATAAGACTCCTTTATGTTATCTTCCTATATTACCCCAACGTCAATATTATTTTATATATCGTGATCATCTTCCTCTTGTGAGTGTTTATTATATAAAAATATTGGAACCTAAATAAGTTCTTAATTTAAATATTCACACACATATATTTTTTTACGCGAGGACCGCTTTCACACCGTGGTCCAGACCCTGGCAGATTCTAAGAGCTGACAAGTAACTTGTGTGGGCGGAAATCAGCTACAAATTTTGCCATCAGCTGGTATTAGTAATAGATAACTTTAAACAGCATAAAAAACAAAAAATCTTTAAATTTGGTGTTTATTTTCAATACATTACAATTAAACTAAAATCAACGAATTATTGTTTTCTACGTCTAAAAGATTCATTTATTGAAGCACCCAGAGCACAACTAATATTATATCAAACTCTTATTGTCTTGTGATTGCCCAATATTGTTTGTCCTTGGTTAGATCACCTAGCAGCAGTCACACGAAATATATGTCTGACTTAAAATTAGATGATATTGCAAAAATATCCAAAATATTGCATCGGAGATTATCTAATTTCTTGCTTAATAAGTGGCTACATTCCGCCAGAATCTTTCTAATATCTATATAGAAAAGGCTTCATTCAAAATAACAATGGTACACCTGTCACTTAACATATCTATAGGAGAGCAAATAATAAAACGGTTTATTATAAATAAATAATTAACAATAGAAAACGGTAGACTTAACACTATTGTTTTTTCTGAGTATAAAATTACACTTCCATTTACACTTAATATGAACATATTTTGGAGGCCCATCATTCATAATTAATATTTTTGTTTTAACTTTTTTGTTTTACTTTTAAGACTAAAAAAAAAATTTTTTTTTTCAAAATTTTTTTTTTTTTAATTTATTTTTTTTTGCATCAGAAAAAATGAAACATTAATAATAGTGAATTATGTATATAAAATTTTATTTCGATATTGTATATACTTGAGAGCGCATTAAGGAACAGTACATTAAACTATTCACTTAAACTATTTGCTTACTTTAACTAGCTCTAACCCGATTCCTCTACACTTGTCGTAATGAAATAAAAAACTGGGAAAACATTTTCTACAAAATTTTTGGCAATTTTTGATTTTGTCAATTTTTGTTCTTACGACATTAGATTGTGGCGATTTTTGATTTTGGGGTTTTTGGACTTTGGCCAATAATATTTTTTGTGATTTTTGATTATTGCGTCTCGCTACACCCATCGTAATGAAATGAAATTGCCAAAAACTGGTAAAATATTTTGTAGACAATTTCGGCCATTTTTGAATTTGTCGATTTTTGTTTTTACGACATTAGATTGTGGCAATTTTTGCTTTTGTGGTTTTTTGCCCTTGGAGATTATTGTTTTTTTTTGTGATTTTCGATTATTGGCTATTTCAGTTTTTTGCGATTTTAGATGATTTTTCAATTTGGCGATTTTTGTTATTCGTTATTTTCGGTTTAGATTTTTTTTGATTGAGGCGTGTTTTTTGTTGCGATTTTTGTTCATGCGCGATTTTCAGTTTTGGGCATTTTTGAATTAGACTATATATGATTTTGGCGATTTCTATTTTTTGACGTCGGTTTTGACGATTTCTGATTTTGGCGACTTCTGTTTTTTTTTTTTGAATTTTTTTTAATCTCGATTTTCAGTTTTGGCCAGTTTTGACTTTAACGAATTTTCATTTTTTTTATTATTGACTTGAGCGATGTATGTTTTTTGCTACTTTTGATTTTGGCGTATTTTAATTTTAGAAGATTTTTGTTATTCCCGATTTTCGGTTTTGTCGATTATTGTTCTTTTTGTTATTCTCGATTTTCAGTTTTGGCGATTTTTGATTTTCACGATTTTTATTTTTTGTGATTATTGATTTAGGCGATTTTTGTTTTTTACGATTTTTGATTTTGGCAATTTTTTATATTCGTGATTTTCGGTTTTGGCAATTTTTGATTGTGGCGATTCCGCCCATATTTTCCGCGACTACTCACAGAGGTAAATAATGTCCTTGTTAAAAGCTTCAAGTCTGTCATTTTAATAGTGCTTCATATTTTATTTGCATAGCAGGTGCCACGCGCACTGGTCCGATTCCACCTATTTTTTGAGCCACTACTCACATTTATAACTTAAGAACTTAGCAAAGTCTCAAGGCTTTTTCTGTCATATTACCCCAGTTATTTGATATTAAATATTTACTTTGTTTGTGGGTAACACGCCCATTAGTCCGATCCCGTATCTTTTTTGTCCGACATTAATAACTTATGAGCTCACACAAACTTCCAAGGCTTTAGAAACTACAGTACTCCAGATAGATGACATTAAACATTTTCTTTGTATGGTGGGTGACACGATCCCACTCGTTTTTTCGCAAGTCTTCAAATTAGTTTAATATGTACATTAGGGTGGGCCGATTTAGCAATCGATATTGTGCCATCGATTTTTCGATAGCTTTTGGCATAAGGAAAAAATGGTTCCACTACGACATATCAAACAAATCATTTTCGGGGCACCCTTATTTAATTTTTTTGTACTTTTTCTCAACTTTTAGTTTAAGGTTTGTTAGTGGAAATAAAAGAAAAAATTGGCTGATTTAATTTTTTTTTAATATTAACTTTCCAAGGTGAAATTGTACGCTAAAAACGATGGCGACAGCTGTTTTTCCAAAAAAAGTTTTTCTTGAGGTTTTGGACGAGTTTTTGTCAAAAAATCGATATTTTTTACGCGTTAATTTTTAGTGGCTAAACCCCAATTTTTTATTTTTTTTGGAAGGTTAGAGGCTTTTGGGATGATTTAGGAGAAATAATTGTTTTATAGCGGTCGGGCCTATTTTCGAAATTTTGGACCGACAAAAATTTGCTTTGATTTGTACATAACTTTGTTACTTATTATCGGACTTCAGCAGTATATATCTCATTAGAAAGCTTGCTTGAGTGCCTTTTATCTGATATTCAACAAAATTGAGAACCATTAATCCGTTATGAACCTATTGACTTTTTATTATTTAAAAAAAATTTTTTTTTTGGAAAACGTGGCATTATCTCCAACAATAACGTATTTAATGTATGTAGTTATCAAAACGAGGTAAAATCAGTTACTCTATGCTTCTTTTAGATGTACTTACTGTCTTTCAACTTGGAATGGTAATATTAAAAAAAAAAACAAATTAGACGATTTTTTTTAATAACATACTAAAAAAACCCTTAAAAATTAAAGTTGAGAAAAATTAAAGAATTGAAATTTTGACGCCTTGAAAATGATTTTTTTGATATGTCATATTGGATTTTTTTTCCTCATGCCAAAAGCTATCGAAAAGTCGATGGCACAATATCGGCAAATATTTGTCCCAACAAATTGGCCACCCTAACGTACATATACATAGTTTCAGTTTCTTTCTTTCCGGTTATGTTGTTACCTACTGTAAAAATTGCAAGACGATCGGTCCAGTGGTATGGTCTCCTACAAACTACAAACAAACGTACAAACAAACATAACAAAACTCCAGCTTTTATATATAAGATTATTTATATTCCAATACACTTTAATAAAAACAAGGATATGATGAAAAATTGCTGAACTTAGCTTACCTTCAATTTAGATTATTTTTTCTTAAATGTTGGATCTTGAAGTTACTTACCTAAAAAAAAAGAAAGCATGTAAAATAAATTATTATTTTTGAAGCTTTATCAGAGGAAATTTTTATTTCTAATATAAAATTTATAATTAAAAAAAATTTCTATATTTCAAACTGGTTTCTGAGCTAATAAAGATTTTGAACAATTGCTAATCTTGAGTTCCGTAATTTTTTCATATTCTTAATCTATACTATCTGCATATATGCAGTTTAATAAGTATTAAAAAAAACGAGAAGAGCACAGTTTCATTTACTATAACGCAAACCACTTAAGCTAATGAATTCCTAACAAAAATGTGTAAACAATCATAAAAAAGTACTCAAATAAATGTTTAAATCTACTTATGGTCAAGCAAGTAATAAAAAACTCAAATAATATCATAATTACTTTTTATGTTTACTTTTTTTTTAACTGAAAACAGTAAAAAAAAATTATCACACTCAAAAAGCAATATTACAACTTTGCCAGTTCTTTTTCACACAAGAGCATACTCTCAAAATGAAAATAAAAAATGGATTTTAATGAAAGTTAGCTCCCTTTCAACTTTTATTGCTTATAAGATTTTGATTCTATAAAAAATGTTTACCAGCAATTTAATTTTACTGCAGCAAATCAAAATGTATGGAAGGACATATAAACGAAACGAGGAGAACAAATTAATAAAACAGCAAGTATTCCATACAAGAAGTGTATGGGGATATAAATCAAAACCCTTAAATGTACAAGATGGGTCCAAAGAAGACTTGCCGATTTATATAAAATATTTGATAACTTCAGTCTTATTTATATTTCTTAATTACTGATATAAAGGGAATTAATTGGATATATTTTAGACATAAATATAAATGATTGTTTTTATTGAAATATTCTATCCTATATTATATATTATAATCTTCAAAATGCAATTAAGTTTTTGGTTTGTCTTCCTTTCTTTCTCCTCAGAATAATTTTATAATTTTATTGTTAGTCAGCAAAATATTAAGCACTAAAGTGTTAAAAGGTGACTCAGGAGGCAAAAATTACTTCAGAAAGTGAATTAAAATCGATAAAAATCAACAGCCAGCAACAAAAAAAAAAAAAAAAAAAAAATAATAAATAAATATAAAAATAAAAAAAAATATACACAAAAAAGGAAAAAGTCCTTACATACAAATGTTGGTTTCTGCATTTGTTAAAAAGCAGGCTACAGGAAATAATTTGTTGAATTAAATATGAAAAAATAATATGAAGTCGTTCTTTTGCTCCTGCCGTGCTAGCAGTATGCTATAAATAGTAAATTATATATAAATATTAAAGCAAAAAAGAAAATAAGGAAAGAAAAAAATCTACGAGTTAAGTGAAACAAGAAAACAGGAAGATTATGACTTAAAAATGAATTTAAATTTTTATGAGACCATAAAGCAGCCAAATGAGCTGTTTGTGTATATTTTCTTTTATAATAAACACGCTCATACAAACGCATAATGTGCCATGCTACTTGCACACAAACACCCTGTTACACATTTTTCCGCTATTATTATTCATACTTGACTTTAGAAGTACATTAAATGTATGGCGGGCTCTATGGTTAAGATTTTTTTTATACAAATGAAAAGAGTCAATTAATTTGCATGGATTAGTATGTATAGTATGCAGGAAAAAAAAAAACATGTGCTATATGAAATGTGGTTTTATGTTACAATGCACATAGAACTGAAGATCGTCCTAAATTTTAGATCGTAATTCTTATATTTGTATTTTCCAAAATAAACAAGCATCCTCTAAACTGACAATTTATTATCGTTATCTATAACATTAATAGGCTAGGCGATTTCTTGTGACCGATGTTTTATTCTATCCTTTTATTTTGATTTTGACCAAGCGTATATTATTTGAAAGGTCTTTCTTTTTAGCCATTTTCCAGATTTTTACATTTTTTCCTTTATTTTCAGTAAATTGCAGTTAAAGTTGCTGCTAACACATACATAAAATTATACAACGATATGTATGTGTTAATTAAATTTGTTAATGTTTAATAAAAATTGTAATAAAAATTAGTTTGTTCTTTTGTGTTGATTTGAAAATTGGCTATAATTGATTAGCATACGTTTAGGGTCTTTATTTAATGAAAAAATAAAATTTCCTAGAAGTTGCACTCGAATTTCGAGGGCTGGAATCTGCTAGTTATTTATTAATAGATTTGTATAATTATGATACAAAAGTAAATTAATTTATTAAATTAGTTACAATCTATATTTTTGCGTATCATTATTGCTATTAGCCAGATTGGCGTTTTAATTTAAAAAATATATATATTCTAATTTTATTTAATTTTTTTTTTTTAATTTCAAATTCATTTAAAATAAGATTTCTGTACTTTATACATGTTTCTAGATATTTGTATAGGGCGTCGAAATTTGTTTCATTTAGTATATTAATTTTGTCAACATAGTAAATTTAAATAAATTGAGTAATAAATATACCTATGCCTTCTTTGTTGATTTTTCAGTGTGCTACAAACTATCGTGCGCTGCAATGCCATTCGAGCTATCAGTTTAAATATAAGGGCTAGAGGTGGCTTATTGAATCTTAACGCACGATGTTTCAAAAATAATACAGACGGTATATGCTTAATTTGTAACATGCACGAATCTTAAAATACATTTACTTCATCGACAATTTTCCAGTGTATAGAGTATATAGATATATCTGTGGTTTTCTAGAATAACCGCGTATGTCATAAAATCAAAAAGTTCAGGGGAGCCAAAAAAAACTTTATATTTGGAATTATGGGCTTGATATAAAGTTTTTAGAACATTTTATTTAACAGTCCTGCAGATGTGGGCAATAAATACTTTATATAAAATTTTGAGTCAAAAATCTTCAGAGAAATAGATACTAGAGAAGGACGAAAAAAACAATATGTAAATAACACTTAAAGTGTGTGCAGATAAAACAACTTATGTCGACAAACGTCGTTTTCTTTGAAAAGGAAAACTACCAATGCAACCACCCATACAGACATAAGTTGTTGTTGCATGAAAAATGGATTTTTTGTTCGTCAACAAAAAGTTAACGGGATTTTGGATGAGAACTTAACAACGTATCAAGAATAATAGTGACAAGAAATAACAGAAATAAATACTTAAGTTTTTATACACTGAAAACTAATCCAAAATTATTTTGCATTTTTTTCATTAATAACAACGTATGTCACTATGTGTCGTTTTCTGAGAAAATAAGTTGTTAGCGATCAAACGTAGGTTGACATACGTCGTCAGTGCTTCAAAATAATTTAATAAACATATAAGTTACGTCGTTATTTAAAGAAAAAACTCAGAAATGGTCAACTTAAAAAAAAAAAAAAAATTAACACATGTAAATAGCGTTAAAAATTTATATTTGCCATCATTAACTCAAAACTGACAAAAATGGACATACGTGGTTATTCCAGAAAATCACAGATATTTATTTTGGTCTGAATACACTTTGTAAAAATGAAGTATTTAAATGTGTTGTCAACGGTAGAATAATCTTTTCTTAATCCAGCTTGAAACTCATTCAGAATATTATTTTCTGTTAGCCAGTATGAAATTCGGTTTAACAAGATGTTATTAAAAATTTTGCAGGTAGTGTCTACATACTAAAGACAGGCCACTATAATTTGTTGCTAAATTTGTATCGGCTTTTTTAACGCATTCACTGCCAAGGCCGTTTTATAAATTTAACGTCAGGTGCCAACATAAATTTAGGCATCTTTAGGTAATACGAGATATCTCGTAGTTTGGCCTAGTTATGTATATAAAAATTCATTTGGATATGCGAACTACGAGATAACTCGCACCTTATTTTTCCATAATTTGTTATTTGATTTTAAGATAAACAAACAAAAATTTAATAAAAAGAGCATTCAACTTTATTTCAATAAATAAAACATATGACACAACAGAATATAGTTAATTTTTCTTTTATAATTATTCTTCATAATGATACATCATTACAGTTATTCATGCAAAGCTGGCTTTTCAGGGCACTCTGCACAAATATACGTCGTTTCACATCTTTTGTTTTCTTTATAACAAACACGACATGGCTTAGTTGGGTTATTTTTCTTTTCCGTTGGTGGAATTGATTCCAAGTAGTTTTTTGGTTTACCAGCTAAGTGTTCAATAGCCTTTTCACTAAATTGCAATATTGACAGTTTTTTGTTTGAAGCATTATTTTGGGTGTAAAGTAGCCAAACATTATGCATAAACATTTCGAAGAATTGAAACCCAAGCTTTTTGTACCATCACACAGATTTTCTTAATGATGAATAATATGAAATGTTTTGACCGCTGCGATCTACTCCAGCCATTCCCAGTGTGTAGTGCCGAACAATATCCGGTTTTATGGAGAGTTTTTTTTATTTCTATTCATTACTTCCCTGACTACGTCCCTTTTGTCTTTCCGCTTACACACTATGACCGAATCTAATCGAGCCCATGTTGATTCTCCTTTTTTAAGGCCTTCTTGAATTACGTTTTTCGGATTTTTTTTTCTATTGGCTCTCAAAGTTCCACACACATACGTAGATATGTTGCTTAAAGTTTTTGTTAAACTTACGGAATTATAAAAATTATCCATGTAAAGATTGTATCCTTTGTCAAGAAAACCTTCCAATAAGCTCATCACAACTTCAGTAGCATGATTTTTACAACCGTCAACTTGTTTTCTTTCATAAATTTTCACCCTCAATGCCATTCTTTTTGATTCGCAGAGTTCAAATAATTTTATCCCATATTTGTGTCGTTCGGCCTCTCCAAAGAACCATGGAATCATCAATACACAAGTCCTGCATTGGTAAATGTGATTGAAATGTTGTAGAATTGGCTTCATTTTAAATAAGCGATATGCTCATTATTTGAAAATGGCATAAATCGAAGAAGCATTTGAAACCGATTTCTTGACATTCTGTTCTGGAAAAATTTCAGACCATAGAGTTTACTTGTGTTCCAATAATGTGACATATTTGGCCCCAGATGTATCTTTGCAATTTTTTAAACGAGATGATCTCAGCAATGGGGTCTTACTAATTTCTCGATTGGCGTAAAGGTTGGTTTGTTCAACCAAGTAAGTTAAAAAGTTTTCTGTTAAAAATAAATCAAAATAATCTCCAAGTGTTACACAGGAACATTCAAAAATGGTACCCCTTTAAATGGAAACTGAGGAGGATCTTGTTTTATTTCACTCCAATCATTATCTGAAGATGTAATATTCTCACTAACGCGAATTTGTTTAGGTGGAATATTTTCAATATCACTGTCAGGCTCAGTACTTTCACTGTCAGAACTTTCATCTCATCATCAGCATGTAACAAGTTTTCATCTTCATCAGAAAAATCATTGTCACTGGATACTTCTTAAGTATCTAAATATTTTTCTGTGTCTTCATCCTCCATTTCAACTCGATAAAAATGTTACTTAAAAACAAATACTATTTAATTAATTCTAAAACGACCTTTAATCTCAAAAATCTGAGCACTACTAAATTTTGTGTGTATAAAAATTTAATTTCAACAAAGTATTATTTTTGGGGAATTCCCAATTTAATCAAATTCACCGGGTTTTTGTTTGTTTTTTGAAAAAGTAATATTTCCATGTGCCAAAATGAAACAAAGTTAATTCAATAAGCCATATCGAAATTATGTTCAATATAATCGCAAAGTTCTTGTTACGAGTTATCTCGTAGTTGGCCTATTGATTAAGGTTTGCTACTACGAAATAACTCGTAGTTGGCAGTGAATGCGTTAAATAATGGTATCACTATGGATTGCTTGAAAGATGATGGTACATTTTACCAAAGGAAGATATTATTAAACAAAATCAATTTTTCATTAAGTAGGCAACATGGAGCAAATTTAAAAAATTCATACGGAATTCCATCCTGCCCTGGAGCTTTTTTTAATTTTAGATTTTTTATGGCAGCATATAACTCACAAAATCCAAAAGGAGAATCCAATAAAGCATCAACAAAATAAGGCATAAACCATCTTATAATATTGATATCATTACGGTTTTATAAAACAGATTCAAAGTGCGAAAGAAAGTCATGAGAATTTAGATTACCTTTTGATACATGAGTACGTGTTTTCAAAGAGTTTGATAAATTTCACCAATCTCTCCTAAATTTTATTTAGTTTTTTAATATTACTGTTAAAAATTCGAGCTTATGTTTTTTCCTATATTTTTTAAGGCCATTATTACAACTTGCCAATAGCTAAAGTTAAGATGTTATCTGGCAGATTATTAGTTTTTCGTTATTACAACTATACCTTAAGCTAAAAGTGACCGATAAGCTAAAGGGAAGATATTGTTGCCTTTAACTTTTAACGTGAGGTTTATGTATATAATATTGCCACATTTTCTGACCTATGAAGACAAAATTCACATCAATTTAGTTTTGTAAATAAATTTATTTATAGGTGCTTAAATATATGCTTGCATATTTTTAAAAAGTTTTATTACACATTTACAACAATTATGCAACTTATAATAAAGGTTTTTGGTTTTAATTCTATTATTTTTATTGTTTATTTGCGAACAACTAAAGGAACGTTGCCACTATGTATTTTGATAAATCAATTCATTTGGTCAAAAGTAATCGGTGTTTCCTTTGGTGCTGCCACAATATCAAAAATATTAATTTTATTTTAATGGGAAGTTGTAATAACGAAAAGAAGTTAAAGGTAACTTTATTGTTCAATTTAGCTAAAGTTACATTTAACTAACATTTACTATATTGAAAACACTCTTTATTATTCCAGTAGAGTTTTTGTAAAGCGGGTTCAATATTTTCAACTTTTAAGCGGCTCGGAATTTTAATTTTGAGACATAAAGGCATATGATCCGAATAGGATTTTGTTGCCACCTTAAAATGATCAACATATTGTAAAAATTGTATGAACAGATATTATAATCAATAACAGAGTTTCCCTTAACTCCACAAAAGGTGAAATGGTCTTGAGCATGTTTTACTAATATCAAAAAGTTCACATGGAATGCTACTTTTTTATGTGTAAGAAGTAGAAAATTCATCAATACCATGATTATTAAAGTCACTTACTTTTCTCAACAATATACACAGTGAGTAACAATACAATAGAAACTTTTAACAAAATATGTTTTTTGCGACTTTAATCAATACCAACATATTGGATCATGATATTAAAAACTCTTTTATATATTTAAAAAAATCTATGTTCTATTTATAAAAAAGATATATCAACATGGTATATCTTAACTTAAGAAAAAAATAACAAACTTTAAAGCATTCATTTTATGCTGTTGACAAAACATTGGAAGCTTTTACTATACAATAATTGAAAACTCTTCCCCTATTTTAGATTTTAATATTTTGTTGAGTATACATTATATTTTAGTACTGCTTCAAACTACCGGTCTAACCCCCTTGAAATATGCGAACAGCAAAAAAAACTGAGATATACAAAGTTTTGGGCCAATCAAAAAACATTTAGTCGTGCCTCAACGCGATTCAAAATTTCAAGTGTACTTATATGAGGAAAATATGACTTTTTTCAGATTTTATGAAAATTTCATTCTATAGTTTAATTTTTTCTACAGTTGTTATATGCATCGAAGTCAGTAATAATTATCTCTTTAAAAAGCTATAAAACTTCAAAACCGAATAAAACCTCGCCAAGAATTAGCAAATGCCCTAGACCACTTTTTGCCAAAAAAAAAAAAAAAAAACTAGGTCATGAAATTTGATGGCATTTTTTTCAACTTTGAGAAAAAAACCATATTTTTTTTGGTCTCTATACTTATAAGAACTCAGATATACGTTGTTAACCTATTGCGCATTGAGACCAACAATGAGAAATTTTTGATAAAATTTTGAAAACTCCTTTTTCAAGTTTTAAAAAATTTTCTTAAAAAAATTTAAAAAAATGGATTCTGGCACTTTAAGGTTTTGTTGAGTACATATTACAAATTAACTGTGTGTAGTTTTAAGTAAATCCCTATGCCAGAATTTTTTTTGAGAAGGATTTTATTATTGCGGAAAATGGGATTTTGTAAAATATTCTGTAAATGTACTCTTTTTAAATGCTTTGTATCAAAAATTAATCACTTTTCTACTTTTAGAAGTTACGTTTTATCTAAATAGCCCAGGGTTTCAGTAAAAAATAATATGACCCCATTAACCTTTTTGGAATTGGGGTCACATATGACCCCAATCTAATAAAGGACAATTTATTAAAAAAAAAAAATATTTTGTAAGTGCTGTTGAATTTTTAGATACGATGCCTAAAATATAATAAGGAAATGTGTCAAACTTCCGTTCCTAAAATTTGAAATAAATCCAAAATCCTTTGAAAAAGGAGTTTTCAAAATTTTATCAAAAAAATTTCCCATTTTCGGTCTCAATGCGCATTAGGTTGGCAACGTGGTAATAAAACAATACCTCAGGACTGAGTTTTATGAGTATGGAGACCATAAAAAAATTAGGGCTTTAATCAATTTCTCAAAGTTGAAAAAAATGCCATCAAATATCATGACCTGGTTTTTTTTTTTTTTTGGCACAAAAGTGGTCTGGGGCATTTGCTTTTTCTTGGCTAGTTTTTATTCGATTTTAAAGTCTTATAGCTTTTTGAAAGTATAATTTAATACTGATCCCGAATTATAGAACAACTTGTCAGAAAAGTTAAACTGCAAAAAGAAAAAAAGTCTGAAAAAAGGTCATATTTTTCCCATATACGCACACTTGAAATTTTCAATCGCGTTGAGGCACAACTAAATGTTTTTGGTCCAAAACTTTGTATTTCTCAGTTTTTTTGCTATCCGCATATTTCTAGGAGAGACCGAGACAGAGAGGTTGAACACTTTTTTTCCCTCCATATAATGAAGGGCCACGCTAGTGTCCATGTAACCACTGTAATAAAACTGTGGGCCACTACTATGAATCTATCTTAACGAAATTTTGTACATAAGCTTCTATTGGCCATCGGATGAACGTTGTTGAAATTGGCGAAAATCGATTCATGTTCAGACCCTGTCCCCATACAAATGACCACTATGAGATCGACGTAAATTGCCAGAATATCCAAATTATCATATAAATCTCGTTCAACTTGGGTTTGTGTATGTTTATTACATTCATTTATCAGTAGTCCAAAAACAAATCTTATATGATTATACACAGCCCCCATATGAAGCTGATTCCCGCTCTTTATTTAAATCTATCAAAAAACTAAAATGTTGCTTAGATTTTCCTCCAATTTGGTTTGTGCATGTTTTTTTTTTAAAAATAAGTGGGCTTATTAAATATGGTCAGTCCCGATACAAATATATAAATATTTCAATATAACATACCATATGAACTTTCTCATATCCGAAGGCAAAAAAAATTAGAAACAATGCCACTCAAAAATTTGGTTTATGCTTATTCTCTATATTGAATTAGTTGGACCTAAGAGATTCGGTCTCTAATTGCATGGTACAGGTATCGTATATTCGGCCTAGACCAACTATTATTTTCTTACTTGTTTGATTTTAAATTGATAATGACCACTTTAAGAGCATTTGTGGATATTTTTAAACTCTCTTGCTATTAAATCATCCTGTCTTTGACACGTTTTAAGGGGCCTGCAGCTAAATGTTGAGTCGTCACCGTACGTCTTTCATTATTTCTTAATAATATTTGAAATTGTGGAATCATTCGCATAAAATTTGTCACAAATTTTCTTAGTTTTAGTGTGGGTTTTAACTTCGGTTTTTAACTCTTCTCAAAACATGATTCTTATTATTTTTAAATAGCTAATCAAAATAACTAGCAGTTTCCAGCCCTCGAATTTCGAGTGCAAATTCCAGGAACTTTTATTTTTTAAATAAATAAAGACCCTAGAGTTATGCTAGTCAATTATAGACAATTCACAAATCAACACAAAAAAAAAAACAAACTCATTTTTCTAACAAACACATTAACAGATTTAATAAACGCGCACATAGCATATTGTATAATTTTATGTATGTGTTAGTAGCAAATTTAAATGCAATTTACTCAAAATAAAGGAAAAAATTTTAAAATCTGTAAATCAGCAAAACGGTTAAAAAGAAATACCTTTCACATAATATAAGTTTGGTCAAAATCAGAATAAAACGGTAGAAAAAAACATCGGTCACAAGAAATCCCCTAGCTTATTAATATTATAGCTCAAAAATACGATTGTTTGTAAAAAATAGTTGAAGAGAAGTTGGCTTAATTAACTATAGTATGAAGCTTAAAAGTTTCCATTGTTTTGGCATTATTAAAGAAACTACTTTTTCTTCGTTTATCTATTTTTTTCTTTTAATTGTATTTTTGTAACAAATCTTTCGATAACAAAATTGGCGAATTCAGAATTTGATATAAGTTTCCAACGTAGTGCTATACCAAATATAAAAATATTTATTTTGTGTTTTTTTTTTTTTTTTTGAAAAATTTAAGTATTGATCAAGAATCAGCTTTTTATGAGGACTATGACTAAAAATATTCCTACAGGGTTAATTTTTCGACTACCGATTAGTGGGAAAAATACACACACAGACATCAAATTTTATCATAGAGATGTATATGATAATCTGGATCTTACGACTATTTTAGTCGGTCTGATAGGGGCCAGGTTTTAGCGATCAGGAAATTGAATCAAATTCGATCGGTATTTTAAAAGTTAGGTCTCTGTCAAGTGTTCTTGGTAATTACAAATATCAGCACAAACTCATTTCAATCTGACCAGATTGAGTATAAATTCTTGGAATAGTTTCAGTCTTTCATGGATAAATAATAATGGCCCCTGATTAAGAATAAAAGTAAAACGGGATGTGATGTCTGTCCGTTTTCTTTATATAATAAACCAAAATATTGATTTTCCTAAATAATATATAAGATTGTCATAACCAAACTTTCATATTTTTTTGTATAATAGACCAATTACAATTATATCACTCACAATCACTAATGACGGCTAATTTAATTCTTATGTTATTTTAGGCTTAAGGTCTCAATTTGTTTATTGGTTAGCAAATCAATGAAATAATGAAGTGGAGTAGTAGTAGTAGTAGTAGTAGGAGTAATCCACATGTTAGTTAGAAGGCAAGATTAATATATTTATAGTACAAATTTTTTTAGTCACTCGTGCTAATTACACCAACAACCATCTTTTGCATTACTTTTTGCTGAAACTAGCATTGTTTTTCTCTCAAAGCTATCACGATTAACCAAAGTTGTTTGAAGGGCCTTTAATGATATTCTCATTCACAACAGTTTTACGCTGGAGGGTACATAAAAAATATAATTTAATTCATTTGAGTGGTAAACGAATATCTACATTATTTTATGTTAACCGTAGTCTTACCTTGTTGTAGAAAACTACATTTTTTTTCCAAAACTCTAAAACTGATAACGTTTGGTTACCAATTTTTCTTGACTTTTTCTATATCATGTACATGAACCGAAATGGACTACTTTTAAGTTTCAAATCATACATGGAACGTATGTGTTTCAACAACTTCAATTTCATATGCTTGGTGTAGTTTCCTACTCGGCATAAGAAAGTTGTATGAAAATAGTACATTGTACGCCAAGTGTAAAAAGAAATCAAGAAACCAAACAATAATACGTAATTTGTAAATGGTAGGCTATGGAGTTTTGATGCTGAAGTTGATGCCAATGCTGATTTTGTTTGTCTCAAATGACAAGTGGCTTCGGAGCAATAAATAATTCATTAGTAGTTAAAAAAAAATAAAAATAAGTAGTAAATAATAAAAATAAAATAAAAACAAGTAAGAAAATTATAGTCGGTCTAGACCGACTATACGATACCCTATACCATGCGTTTAGAAACCCTATCTCTTAGGCCCAACTAACTGGACATAGAAAATAAGCAAAAACCAAATTTGAGTGGTATTTTTATTAATTTTTTTGGCTGCAGATATGAAAAAGTTCATATCGGATGCTATATCTATATGGGGACTAGGTCCAAAAACGGACCGATCCTGATCATGTTTGGTAAAGTCTCTTGTGTTTTGCAAAAATATGTAGAAACAAAATTTGAGAAGAATCAGTGCAATATTTTTGTTTTTTTATAGATTTAAGTGAAGATCGGGAAGCAGTTCTATATGGGGCCAAAGGGATCATTTTTGGACTACTCAATAGTGGATGTAATGAACGCATAGAAACCCAATTTGAGTAAGATCTATATGACAATCTGGATCTTATGGCAATTTATGTCGATTTCATAGGGGTAATTTGTATGGGGGCTAGGTCTGAACATGGACCGATTCCCACCAGTTTCAATAGCGTTCATCCCATGGCCGATAAAAGCTTACTTACCAAATTGCGTCAAAATATATTCATATTTGCGACCTGCAGTTTGATTAAAAGGACGGATGGACGGACGGACGGACACACGGACGGACATCGTTAAATCGAATCAGTTAGTGATTCTGATTCGATCGGTATAATAAAAGATGGGTCTAGGTCAAATATTTTTGGTTGTTATAAGCAGCAGCACAAAGTCATTATACCCAAGCCACATTGTGGTATAGGGTATAATAATTTCGTCTAAACCGACTATAATTTTCTTACTTGTTATACCCTCTACCACTATGTGGTTTGGGTATAATGACCTTGTGCTGCTGTTTGTAACTACCAAAAATATTTGACCTAGACCCATCTTTTATTTTACCGATCGACTCAGAATCACTTTCTGAGTCGATTTAGCGATGTCAGTCCGTCCGTCCGTCCGTCTGTGTGTCCATGTAAACCTTTTAATCAAACTACAGGTCGCAAATATGAATATATTTTAATGAAATTTGGTACATTAGCTTTTATCCGCCAAAGGATGAACGCAGTTGAAATTGGTGAAATTCGGTCCATGTTCAGATGTAGTCCCCATACAAGTAACCCATATGAAATCGACTTAAATTGCCATAAAAGCCAAATTATCATATAGATCGCGGTCAGATTGCGTTTGTGTATGTTTTTTATATCTATTTATCATTTGCCCAAAAATAGACTTCATATGGCAATTCTTTGTCATAGCCCTCGTATAAAGCTTCTTCCCGATTTTCACTTAAATCTATCAAAAAACAAAAATATTTCATAGATTTTTCTCAAATTTGGTTTGTTTATATTTTTTCAAAATATAAGTGTCTTTGCCAAACATGGTCAGGATTGGTCCATTTTTCGACGTAGTCCCCATATAAATATAGCAACCGATATGAACTTTTTCATATCTGCAGCCAAAAAAGTTTATAACAATGCCACTCAAAATTGGTTTATGCTTATTTTCTATATCCAATTAGTTGGACTGAAGAGTTCGGGTCTCTTAACCATGGTATAGGGTATCGTATAGTCGGTCTAGACCGACTATAATTTTCTCACTTGTTTAACTTTAATTTATTTTTTTATTTTTATTATTATCTTTATTAATATTATTTTTATTTTTTTAATAACTGCTAATGAATTATTTTAGATTTTTTAAATAAATTTGGTTGAAACAATTGTTGGCGTTATTTTGTTAGTGTAACAGATTTTTCCGATCGCGAGTGGATAACGTGTTAATTTTTAGATGTACGCATTCAAGAACATGTTCTGTTTTTTTAGTAGTACGCGTGCAAGAACACGAACTTAAAATAACGATACACTCGAACCTGTGTGGTGTATGTGTGTTTGAAACAAAAAATCACATGATAGAAACATGTTCGTGTACATAAAGAAATATTAAAACGAAACAAAGTCATGAATGTGTTCGGCACCGTACAAAATTTAGAAACACACATAATTGATATGAAAATAAAAATATGTGTTTGTTGGTCTAAGCTATGTTTCTTTACATATATGTAGAAGTTGTTTATTCAGTGTATGTTTTTTCTGAACTCTGAAAATTACTTAAAACTCATATGTCTTATGAAATAACTGCGAAACTGTGGTTAGTTTAAATATGCCGTACGTGGTGTACCATATGCTTTCGAAGTACAGTTCTAATGATATTCAATAATATAGGTTATTTTGGACAAAATGTGAAAAAACGGAAAACGAAAAACGCTATAACCTTGAACCCCCTATTCCTCTCTAAGTGTAAAATTCGGCAGTTAAAAAATGGATACTTTAGTTTTGGCTCGTATATCTCATATCCAAAATACAGCATATTCTGAGAGTACCATCCGGCACACCTTCCTTCTTAGTGAGATTTTATATTAAAATTAGAAAAAAAAATTAATTTGAAAACTTTAATTGTTCAATATATGGCACGAACTAAAGATCCTGAAGATCAAATTTTTTTATTTTTTCCGTATTTAATTAAATCCATCAAATGCACCGTATTAGAGGAGAGGCTACTTAGTTTATATAAACTTTTTACAAATGCCTCTTACCTCTTAATTCGACTGAAGCGTACCTCAGACTGAGATAATATTTTAATATAATATAATATGTATTTAACTCATATTTTCTTCTGTATATTTTAGACATTTAAGTTACCCCGCTAAATATGGTCATACTCGAAAATTTCACTTAAATTTTATATACTAATGCAGTATCTGTGGAATATGGCCTTTTTTTGAAGCTTAGAAACACTCCCAAACTCATTAGCATAGGGCATTGTATAGCCGGTCTTGAGTAGTTTTAAATTTCTTACTTGTATTTAATGATATTGAGTTGGCTTAAGTTGAGCTCCGACACGAAAACTGTTTCTTGAAGATAAATAACCCTTTAATGACTATAGGCAGCATTTTATATTTTAGCTTATAAGTCTCATAATTTAGTTTTTTATCCTGCGGGTTTTTCCCCAGAGTAGGTTGATATATTGTGCAAGCCTGATTGCAAATATTTTATTGCAAGTATTGATAGAGATCATTTGAGAGCTAATCGTATTTCTGCAAAAAGTGAGTTTTGCAAATAATCAAAAAAAGTAATAAAGATATTTAAAAGTTTAAATTTAAATGCTTCAAAATATTGTTTAAGGTAAACAAATTAGCAAAAACAATTAAAAAATACTTTTAGATGGTGGTCAGTCCTTTCTCAAACACAATGTTGCCTATAGGCAACAGTTCATAACGGCTAAACCAGGATACATAAGACTTTGAAATCAATATCAATTTATATTTAGGTCTAAACTAACAACAACATAAACCTGAAAAATCTTTTACCACGCCCCAATTAACCCGGGCATGAAAGAGTTGAACGAAATAATTCGCATTTTCATTCTATCAAATTTTTTTTTGAAATCATTAAAATCGGTTTAACGGATCCTGAGATTTCAATGATAATGTCAAAAGCTCTTGAAAAAAATTGATTTTTTCTATGTTTTTCTTGTTATTGTTTTTATTCCAAATAACCTATGTGTGATCGCTTTTATTTTGTTCGTGTTGTGCATGCGTTTGTAGCAATTTATTAATAAGTGTGTAAGTATGGTTTACTACACGTGCCACACTGGTGGCTGGTACAGCCACACTGCCAATATAAAAGAAAATAATAACAAAAAAGTACATTTTCATAGAAAGTAACTAATTATATACAAAAAATTAAATAACTATTTATACAATTTTCTAAAAATAAAAATTAATAAGATTTTCATCATTTATTTTTTTTCTCAACACTTTGGATATAAGCAGTTTCTCATTTAAGAACTGTAAATTTTGAACTTATACGAGTAGAAAGAAATTCATGCTACAAGTTTCATGTTCATTTGAAAACATTTCCAATTATAAATTATTTGGCTAAGATATAGAAAGCTTTTCAGTCTTAGCTTACCGTTAAGAACATCGGAAAATATTGATCTCTCAATTAAAATTTTTTAATTAAATTTCAAGCTCGCTGCTCAAGTTGCTACTAAACCCCCAAAACACAAGTGCCACTATAATATGTTTGAGAAGCGAGAGTTCAAAAATTCTATAATAGATCTAACCCAAACACAGGGATCGATATGATCAGTAAAAAGTTGCTTATAGAACTACCCAGAGTAGCTTTCAGAATATTTCTCTATATTTTTAATGCTATCATGCGCCTTGCATGTGGAAAGTTGCACTCGTAAAAATGATACCCAGGCCAAGCAAAGATATCATGAAAATCGAGGCATATAGTCCAATCAGATTCTAATCGAATATGTCAAAACTTTTCGAAAGACTGATAATGAATAAATTATCCCTGGCTGTAAATCAGAATAAAATTATACCAGATCATCAGTTTGGCTTCAGGAAGAAACACACTTGAGCACATTCATAGACTAGCAACTATTATTGGAAGGCATTTAAGGGGAAAAATATTGCTCCGCTCTTTTAAGTGATGTCTCACAAGATTTCAACATAGTTTGACATGAGGATCACAATCAACACTCTCAATCTTTTAGAAAGTTATATATCAGGTCGTAGGTTCACAGCTAAAGAGAATAACTACAAAAGATAACCAAAATATATAAAAGCCCGAGTCACACATGGGAGTATTCTGGAATCATTATTATATCTTCACCACATATCTTATCTACCCACAAATGTTAATATTTAGACATCGACTTTTGCTGATGATACAGCAATCTGAAGTGTTCATGAGAACCATCATGAGATTTCTGAAAACCCACATTTCTCAACTAGAGGAGTGGCTGGAGAGATGGAAAATCAAAGCTAATGAACAGAAATGCATCCATATCACGTTCACCCTGAGGAGAAAGATATGCCCGCAGATACAACTTAATAATCATAACATACCCCAATACTAGCGTGGATCAAATTATAGGGGGCCGAAAAAATCTCCATGGGTTCATCGCGATTTTGCTACCATGGGGCAAAACAAGTATATTTGCCTAAGGAATCATACCACTAAAATTATTTTCGATACTCTCTTCTCTCAGTATCTTTTGATACAATACGAAGATACTGAGAGAAGGGAGTAACTCTTCAAAGAGAATGATATTGAAGACTTTACATATAGTTAAAGTACCACCACATCGAAGAATAAATTATAAAACAGATACAGAAAATGTAGCCAAGCTGTATAGAGAATTGATAAACAAAAATCCGTTTAAAAATAAAAATCAAGGGAAAAGGATGCCGCCGGCTTAAAATTAAATTTTTGGGCTATTTTAATGTCAATGTATGTATGATGTACAATATTTAAGTGTCTAGTTTTTTACAAAATTTTTCTTTGTTTTAAAATTTTTTAAAAATTCGTAATTATTACAAAATAATAAATAATCGAAATATAGAAATAAATATAGAATAATAAACTCAAATCATTGAGCGTTTTCATTGACCATAAGCCGGAATATCAACAAAAACCATGGACAAATCGTTATTTTTTTATCAGAGAATTCGACGCAATTTGTTGTTTAAATTATTTATAATACTTATTTTACAATACCAACATTAGCAAATTATTACCTGTACGCCTTATTGTCTTAATTGGCTTAACACACGCATATAAATATCATCACCATCACAAATAAACACCATACATTCATACTCGTTCCTATAGAAAAAATAAATACATGGTGGTGTTTTTACTATAATTTAATGACCACGTGATATATTTATACCTTATACCACTCCGTGGTCAGTGTATAAAGTGTATGTGCTGATGTCTGTTACTAACAAATTTCTATTATACCAATCGACTCACAATCACTTTTTGAAGCCCTTTATCGATATCCGTCCATCCGTCTGTCTCTCTGTCTATCTGCCTGTGTGTCCATTAAGGTTCTTCAAAAAAAAATTTTATTTTTTTTGCACATACTCTCTTAAATGTTTTTATTTAATATGGAAAAATCCTCACCAGCTCAACTCTAAGAGGTCGCTATTTTAATTTTAGTTGCCCAATTAAATAACATGGGAAAATTCCTTTTTAACCAAAAATTGGATTTAGTTATAACTAACGCAATTTTTTTTATAAGAAACCATTATATATTCTGAAAGCTAAGTCTTTACACTTTCTAAAAGGCTCTTAGAAAGTGTGATTATCATAACTAGAAGACTGGTTACAGCCATCTAAAAATTGCTTAATTTTATACTGTGGAGACATTGTTTGTAATAATTCTTTATATGCGTAATTTCTCGAAAGTTTTTCCGTATCTAATTGTAAGTAGTGTATTTTTATGCCCTACGTACTGACAACTATTCACAAGAGACTATTAAAATTTTTTTTTTTGAAGCACCCTAGTGTCCATGTAAAGCTTGGAATCAAAGTACAGGTCGAAAATATAATAAATAACTACAAATATTTCCATCAAATTTTGTATGCAGGCTTTTGTCGGTCATAGGACTATCGCTATTGAAATTAGTAAAAAAAGTGATGTATGTTCCGGCCTATATCTCTTATCAATTGCCTCTATGAAATCAATCTAAATTCGGCGAAGATCCAAATGATCATAAAGAGTTTGTTGAAATTAATTTTTGTGTTTTTACTTCACCCATTAATCAGTAGTCAAAAAATAAACAGTGTAGGATCATTCCCAGTCATAGCCCACATAACTGCTTCCCTAACTTCACTTCATTCTGTCATTAAAAAAGATGTTCCACAGAATTTCTTAAATTTTGTTTATGGATCTTTCTGTCTAAAAATAAGTTACTTTACAAAATATGGTCCTTATCGGTTCATTTCTCGACCTTGTTCCCAATATAGAAATAACATCCAAACGTTTTTATATTGGCTGATAATAAGTCGTAAAAAATTCCACTCAAATCTGGTTTTCTGTATTCAATTAGGTGGACCTACAACCCTTTCCTCAATCTCGTTGTATAATGGTATCGTATTGTCCAAAAAAACAATATTTCATAAAAAAAAAATGGTCCTGTTGTTCTCAAGTTATGCCAAAATCGGTTCAGCATCCTCTTCAGAAGTCCCAAATATATAAAATAAACTTATCCATATAAAAAAAAACTTATCCATTTAGTTTTAAATTTCGACTTTCTTTTTTATTTATTTATTTTTTTTTTTGTTGCATGGTTTAATGGGATCAGAACAAATACTACATGGAGTGAAAACGCCATGACTTGGCAATGAATAACCGAGTTTTTGGACTTGTGATCAATTTAATTCTTCAACATAATCTCCGCTAAGTGAAAGTGCATTTCCAATGTTCCCTTAACATCTTCATCCTCTTGAAAAAATACGATTTGTCAAACTATTCAAAGTAGGCTTCCGTCTCTGATAAGACTTCTTCATTTGCGGAAATTAGTTTTCCCTGTAGCCATTTTTCAAGTTTGGGAATAAGTGGTAATCGCTGGAGGCCACATCTGGAGAATACGGGTGGAGAGGAAGCACTTCGTAATATAAGGACTTAAATTTTTCTGAAGCCGGTATACTCTCATGATGACACAAGATTTTTTCTTATTTAAGTGGGGTCATTTTTTTTTAATTTCTTCATCCGATCTGTCCGCTAACTCCTCAAAATACTTGTCAATTTTTGTTTTTCCTTTCTCCAACTAATCAATAGATATTATACCACGAGTATCCCAAAAACACTGGCCATTACCTTTCAAGCCGATTGTTGAGTCTTTGGCCGCTTTGGTCGGCTTTCGCACCTTTTTGTCCACTCTGCAGATTCTGTATTGGACTCCGGTGTATAATAACAAATCAACGTCTCATCCACGTAAAAATTCAGTTGAGTTTACTTCAAAAATCTCTAAAGCATAATTTGAATTCGGAAAACGTTTCAGTTTTTGTTCGGCTGTTAAAAATCGCTGCAACCTTCGAGCAGAAAACTTTTTCATATTTAAATGATCACTTAATATATGCCGAACTCGCTCTGTTCATATCTTTATGATGCCATTAATCTCACTCACTTAAATCTTTCGATCATCCAACATAACCTGATGCACTTTTCTTATGTGTTCTTTGACAACTGCCTCATTTGGACCACCAGGACAATCTGCATCACGACCACGTCTTAATTCGGAATACCACCTTGACATTATTTAATATTAAAGCCAAGATTTAGAGTAATGTTTATCAATCCATTTATTTTTTTTGGCTTGGACAGTAATTTTTCCCACCACTGAATAAACAAAAAAGAAGGCACTTGTCGCGCCATCTCTATGTGAGGCCCAGTACTTTTCACTCGATGTAGTATTTACAGTAGTACGACCTTTTTTACTAACAATTACCATTTAATATTTCTTTCAGTGGGCGTTGTACCTCTTATAAGAAGTAAATACATAATGAAAATATATCTGAAGTACTGTAATAGTGGAAGCCTTGGAACTTTGTCTGAGTTCATGAGTTATTAATGTGAGTAGTCCCAAAAAAAATGGGCGGTACCGGACCAGTGGGCTTGGCACCCACCATACTAAATAATTTTTTAATATCACATAACTGGAGCACTATAATAGTGAAAGCCTTGGGACTTCGTTTGAGTTCATAAGTTATCAACGTTAGTACTCGAAAAAAATGGGAGGGATCTGATCAGTGGGCGTGGCACACCCATCCAAAGTGAATATTAAATGTCATATATCCGAAGTACCGTAAGAGTGACAGCCTTAAAACTTTGTCTGAGTTCATGCGTTATTAATCTGAGTAGTCTAGCAACAAATGGGCGGTATTGTACCAATGGGTGTGTCACCCTCATACAAAGTAAATATTTAATATCAAATAACTCGGATACTATAATAGAAAAAGCCTTAGAACTTTGTCTGAGTTAATAAGTTATTAATGTGTTGCCAAAAAAATGGGCGAGATCGGACTAATGGGCGTGGCACACGACAATGTGTGTAGTCGTGTAAAATGAGGGCCGAATCGCCAAATTCAAAATTATCCAAAACCAAAAATCGTGAAAAACAAACATCGCTAAAGCCATTGTTAAAATCAGAAATAACCAATATCAAAAATTGCCAAAATCAAAAACCGCACAAAACAAAAGTCGCCAAAACCAAAAAACGCAGAAAGCAAAAATCGCCAAATCAAAAATCACGAAAACAAAAATCGCGAAAACCGAAAATCGTGAAAACCGAAAATCGCGAAAAACAAAAATCGCCAAAATCAAAAATCACTAAAAAATCGCCAAAACCGAAAATCGCGAATAATAAAAATTGACAAAACTGAAAATCGCGAATAACTGAAATCGCCAAGTCCAAAAATCGCGAATAACAAAATTCGCAAAAAAAAAAACAAAAATCGATAAACACAAAACTGCCTGAACCGAAAATTGCGAGTAACAAAATTCGGAAAACAAAATCGCCAAAATCAAAAATTGTCAAAAAAGAAAATAGCGAATAACGAAGATCGCCAAAATCAAGAATCGTAAAAAACAAAAACCGGTGAAGTCAAAAATTAAAAATAGCTAAAACCAAAAAGCAAAAATTGCTAAATACTAAAACCGGTAAAGCCAAAATCAAAAATCACAGAAAACAAAAATCGCCAAAACCGAAAATCGCGAATAATAACAATCGCCAAAACCGAAAATCGCGAATAACAAAAATCGCAAAGAGCAGAAAATGCCAAAATCCAAATTCGACAAAACCGAAAATGGCGAATAACAAAAATCGCCACAATGAAAAATCGCAAAAAAATAAAAATCTCCAAATTCAAAAAACGCAAATACCGAAAATTTGCAAAATCAAAAATCGTCAAAACCGAAAATGGCAATTAACAAAAATCGCAAAAAAAAAAAAAAAAAACGCCAAAATCAAAAATCGCTAAATATAAATAAAATATAAAATCTATAACCAGATGAGTGTAGCGAAGCGCATCGGGTTATTGCTAGTTTTATATAAAATTTCTCTTTAATAAATATAAATGCAGTATTATTGCTAAAACTAAACAACTTTAATTTTTCCAACTATCGTGCAAGTTTTAATTCTTAAAATTCAGGTCAATTTATAATTTATATTGTGTAGCATTTTAAATGAAATTTTATTGTACCACCACTTTACACCATTTAGTTTTCTTTTTTTTTTTTGTTATTGTATTATTGTTACTGTGATTTTTATAACCATTTTTTTTTTGTTTTCCGTTTTTTTTTTTAATTTATTGTTATTGCTACAAATTAGGCTAAATAAAGTTTTATAGCTTGTTTTTTGGTTTTCCTTCAGTTTTGTTTCCTTGGCTGCTTTTGTTGTTAGTATTTGGAAAGTGTTCTAAGCAGCTTAACACTTTTTTTTAAATAATTTCTTGTTTAGTATGTTTCTTGGCCCGTTGAATGGCGGATGTTGTACCTGTACTTTTTTTTTTTCAAATAAGTAAAAGTTTCTTAACAGACCATTATAATAATGGATATTTGCTGTAGTTTTTGGATCTTTTGTAACTTTATTTACTAAAAGATATTCAGGGCAAATTATATGCATTAAATTGAATTATATGAAAACGAATTACAGCAAGTGGGTTTATATTTGAACAAATATTAGCCCTTTGTTTATTATAAAATGGGATCGCAATAAGAAACAGAAATAAATTTAAATCGGATACAAAATAATAAAAAACAGTACTCCTGTGATATTAGTATTATTTCAATCCATATAGGTAAATTTAAGGCCAAGTTGTCATATTCGGATCGTTTCTTATACTAATTCTTACAAACTATATTATCTTCAAAATACCTCCAGCCATCAAATTCATGACAGTTGCATTAAATCTTCTCTGAATAGCGTGAAATATAAATAAAACTACTTAATGTAGAACAAGAGGGAATATAATAAATAAAAATCTTCTTAATAATTTTTTGGGTAAATATACTTTTTGTGTTAAATTTGGAAAAAAAAAATAAAAATAATAATAAATATTTTTATGTGGTTTTATAAATATTATACTTGTATTTCAGGGTTTTAACTTCTTTTTTTTTCTTTTCTTTAATAGCACTAATACAAAACATAACTTTATTAGAAAACATAAAAATTCTCTACATTTTGGATGAGCATAAAATGTTTATTCAAACAAAAGAAAGAAAGTCGAAGAACTAAAATGGAAACAACTTGTAAAAAAAAAAAATAAAAAAAAAACATTTCTTGTGTTGTTATTATTTGTAAGTAAACTTAATCTCTGAAAGCACTTTTTATAATTCCTCAGAGATTTTATTCCAATTTTACTGTGTAAGGCAACTACAGATGCAGTAAAATTGTTACATATTCTTATTTGATGCTGCTTGAAAGGTTGCTCAGTTATGTGTGCTGACTAAACCATGCCCTACCCCAGATAATTCAGCATGTAAAATGTTTTACCAACAATATTATTTGTGCTAGTTGTCCATAGAATTTTAGTTTCAGTAAAATTTACTGGCAAAAATAAAGAGAATTGAGCTAGCTATAATTTAAAAAGGTGAATCTTAAGAAAGTGATATGAACTGAATTTTGTAGTCAAAAAATGGACTTTGTTAATAATATTTAATATACATTAGAAATATCTAGTGAGTGCATAATAGTTTAGGTGAGGTTTCAGCAGCCTTCTAATTTACTCATGCAGCCCAAATAGAAATTGAAAACAATTTTAAAAATTAATTGAATGTGTCTTCCGTGGTTCAAAATTGTGTAAAAAAAAAAACTAAAAGTGAGCAAGACAAGTATGAAAATCATAGGCGGTCTAAACCGACCATACGATACGTTATACCATAAGTTTCGAAAAAAAGTCTTAGGTGGAACTTTTCTGAGTCCGTAATTTTATATAGAAAATATGCACAAATGAAGTTTGAACGACATTGCTATTAATATGTGGCCTGCAGATATGAAAAAGTTCATACCAGATACTATTTTTGTATGGGAACTAAATCGAAAACTGAATCGAAAAACAGAAACAAAACAAATCTGAGAAAAATCCTTGCAATATTTTTGTTTTTTTTAAAATCGATTTAAGTGATAACAGAAATGAGCTTAAAATGGGGACTATGACTAGGAATAGTTATACAGGGTTAATTTTTGGAATATACGGAACGCACATAAATCAAGTTTGTCGTATATGTATATGATAAGCTGGAACTTGCACCAATTTTAGTAGATTTCATAGTGGTCATTAACATGCGCCGATTTTCAACGACACTCATCACCAATTTTAAGTAATTTCATGGCCGATAAAATCCTATACACCAAATAATGCAAACTCTAGATTGATTAAAAGTTTTACACACAAACAGATGGACAAATGGACGGGTAGGTCTTTGTCAAATATTTTTTTGTAGTTACTAGCATCAGCACAAACTCGTTATACATTGACCACAGAGTGACATGGGGTATAAAAACCTGACATAGATTTAAGTATGCCCCGATTCACGCTATGTAATGTTTCTTTCTGAAAGTCTGAGCTTATAGGCGAGAGGAGAAAGAAGAATGGCATGGGGTACATTATTTCATGAACTCGGAAATTCTCTTGTTAAAGTTTAATTTTTATTTTCGTTCGTGATTGTGACAGCAACACTTAGTTTTAAAAAATATAATAAATTGAAATAAATAACAGCTAATTTCATTTAAATAAAACTTAAAAATAAAAAATTAAAAAGAAAAAACTTAATCAATCAAAAGGCAATTTAAATAAAAAAAATAAATAAAAAGTTTTTCTTCTGGAAATCTCAAAAAAGAAAACATAAATAACCTAACCCATAAAAACAAAGTTTTTATAAAAACTCTTTCTTTCCTTATGCATATGAGTTTTGAATATCTCCGTGACTGAACGCGACTGTGTGTGACTATCTTAAAATTAATCTTTGGCCACAACAAGTCTATGCACAAAGTTTCAGATCCATCGGATGAGGGGAAGTGGGGTTTTAATCACTCCGTGAATGTGCGTGACTATGTCAAAGTTAATCTTTTTTCACAGCAAGTCTATCGAACAAGATTTAGATCGATCGGATAAGGGAAAATGGGTTTTAAATCACTCCGTGACTGTGCGTGAACTTGCGTGACCGCGTGTGACTAAGTCAAAGTTAATCTTTTTTCACAGCAAGTGTATGGACCAAGTTTGAGATCGATCGGATGAGAGGTAATGACATTCAGATCACTCCGTGACTGTGTGTGAACACGCGTGACTGTGCGCGACTACCGCAAAGTTAATCTGTGGTCACGACAAGACAGTGGGCCAAGTTTCAGATCAATTAGATAAGGGGGAATGGGGTTCACCCATGGCAGACAGACAGACAGACAGACACACAGAGAGTATGAGTTAGAAGAAAAAGTTTAAAAAAATCTTGAATTTCATAAGAAAAATTTTAGTGTAGAGACATGGATGGAAGTTTAAAAGAGTTTTAAAAACAGTTTCAGAAAGAAAAATTTCATAGTGTAAACCGGGCCAATGGTAATCTGCTCACAGGAAATATTGTGGATATCGAATTTATTGCCAACCGAATTGCGATGAAATAGATAATCAGATTTCGAAGTAAAGGAGCGAATATGTTGTTGGATGATTGGAGGATGTATGAAGACCCCCTCAGTAAAACTTAATTTTTTATTGATTGAGTTTGAAATTATTCAGGCTCAAGATGAAATATTTTTACTTTAAATAAAGCAAAATATTGATCTATATTCTGCATGACAGGTTATACAGCTGTTTCGGAAAGAGTCACCAACTCTCATAAGTAACCAAAAGCAGTAGATAGTTTGCTTGGTTAAAAGTTAATTTCATATATATTTACTGAAAACAACCAAATGAGAATTCAAGCAAAAGTTGTACTATTTAAGTCTCTTCCAATATAAGAAACTAAAATATAGAACAACTTTGAAACAAATATGTTTGTATACGAGTACACATTGCGCACTACAATATACAGCTGTATAATCTTTCATGCAGAATATAGATCAATTTTTTGAAGCAAATGTGCAAATGCTTTATTTAAAGTAAAACATTTGATCTTGAACCTGATAATTTTAAACTCAGTCATAAAAATGATAAATATCGGAAAAAAGTTTTTTTTATTTTTATAAAATATAATATTTTTTGATAAGAAAATATGTACTATATGTAAAATATGTAATATCTAGTATTGATAAGAAAATAAGTAATAAGAAACAAGGTCCGTCTAGACCGACTATACGGTACCCTATACCATGTGTTTAGATACCCTATCTCTGATGTCCAACTAATTTGAATTGGAAATAAGCATAAACCAAATTTGAGTGGTGTCGTTATTAATTTTTTTTTTCCCTTCGGATATGAAAAAGTTCATATCGTTTGCTATATTTATATGGGGACTAGGTCGAAAAAATTGACCGATCCTGACCATACTTGGTAAGGTCACTTATATTTTGAAAAAATATACGCAAACCAAATTTGAGAAAAATCTGTGCAATATCGTTGTCTTTTGTTTTCATATGGGGGCTAAGGCGCAGTATTTTCCTGCAGGGTTTATTTTTGGACTACTGATTGACAGATGTAATAAGGTGACATGTAATAAACTGTATTGACTGAGATCTATACGATAATATGGATCTTTTGGTAATTTAAGATTAGGGGTCACTTGTACGAGGACTAGATATGAACATGAACCGATTTCCACCAATTTCATTCTATGGCCGACAGAAGCATATGTACCAAATTTTATCAAAATATGTTCATTTTTGCGACCTGTAGTTTGACTAGAAGCTTTACATGGACACACAGATGGACGAACGGGCGGACGGACAACGCTAAATCGACTCAGAAAGTGAGAAAGTGATTCTGAGTCGATCGGTATAATGAAAGATGGGTCTAGTATTATTGATAGTTACAACTATCAGCACAAAGTCATTATACCGTGACCACTTAGAGGTAAATTGTATAATAACACAAACAATAATTTCTGACTACTTTAAAATAACAAAGTAATAACTCTGATTTATGTGTAAGTAATGCTATGTTCACACAGACAGCAAGATTCGAAGTTCGCTCTCTCATTGACGGTTCGCGCCCCAATCATGATTGAACCTACATGATTCGCCATACAAAATTTTGAAAGCGAACCAACTTCATTTTGAATCTAGTTATGAACCACGAAAAATGTACTGTCATCTCCAATTTTGATAAAAAATTATCGCTAGTTTATCTGAACTAGCTGTCAAAAATATATAAACAAAGTAAAAAACAAAAAAATAATGTGTGCAATAAAATAAATAGAAACATTTCGCAAATAAAAAGTATATATTTACATACATATATTCAAATAAAAATGGTAAAAATGAAATAGCGAAACGTAAAGTGTAGAAGTCAAAATGAAACAAGAACACTTGTCTGAACACCAAGGTTCGCAATCGTGATTCAGAGAGCGTATCAAGTGGTTCATTTTGCCGTCTAAACATGCTATAAGATACAATTAAATAAGTTTGAAATTTATTTTAATTAAAATCAAAGACCCGGAATAACAGTTATATGTGATCTCTAATATTGATATTTGTAAAACAATAAATTTGATTTCATATCGCACATTCATCTCAACTTTGAAGATCAAACTGACAAAAATTAAATAAAAATAACAGAATATAAAGGGTGTCCCAACAAGAACGAAATTTTTAAATTTTAAATAAAACACAGATATTTAAAAAAAAATCGTGAAACTTTATTATATCGTAAAGTAGACAGAATGAGGTTATGTATGGAACAATATATCGTGCAGATGGCAGCCGCGGCTTTGCTGGCATGCACGCAATCTTTTAATGAAATTTTCAATGACCGTTTTGTATAAATGCTGCGGTATTTCATTAATGCAGCCTCCAATTTCCTCTTTTAAGGCTTGAGTCGTCGTCGGCTTATTCGCGTAAACCATCGACTTCAAAAAACCCCAAAGAAAAAAAATCTAATGGTGTTAAATCGCACGATCTACGCGGCCAATTCTGATCTCCAAAACGCGAAATAACACGACCGGGAAATGACTGATGCAGCAATTGAATTATTTCTCTGGCTGTATAACATGTGGCGCCGTCTTGTTGGAACCACATGCCCTCCACATTCATTTCTTCAATTCGAGGCAGGAAAAAACTGGTTATCATTTCACGATACCGAACACCATTGATTGTTTGCGCTTGACCTGCCTCATTTTCATAAAAAAAGGTCCAATGATGCCTCCAGCCCAAAAACCACACCACACAGTGACACGTTGAGGATGCATTTGCTTCTCGTTAATCACTCGAGGATTTTCCTCACCCCAAATGCGACAATTCTGCCTATTGACGAAGCCATCAAGATGGAAATGGGCCTCGTCCCTGAAGATGATTTTAGCGGCAAAATCAGCATTTTCATGTTGTCTCTCCAATACCCAATTAACGAACTCCCTTCGCTGTCCATGGTCAGCTGGCTTCAGTTCCTTTGTCAATTGAACTTTGTCTGCATGAAGATGCAAATCTTTCGTTAAAATTCGCTGCATAGTGGATTTGGAGATACCAATTTGCTGAGCTCGGTGTCGAATTGAGGTGGATGGAGTTTGAGCGACATCATCACGTACAGCTGCGACATTTTCGGTCGATCGACCTGGTCTATGGCGCGTTGTTGTCTTTACATCACTAACAGACCCAGTTTTGGCAAACTTATCCATTAATCTCTTTACAGTTGACTCTTTTGGAGCATTATTGTGACCCCAAATTGATCGCAATTTGCGAACTGTAGCCGCAAAACTTTCACCATTTTGATAAAACAATTTCACAATGAGAATGCTTTGTTCATTCGTGTAGCGCTCCATTTTTACTAACCTCGTACCTTCTACTAGCAATCAATAGCAATTGTTCAAATGTCAAACAATGACACTTAGAATGTTGCCAGATTTAAAAATTGCGTTCTTGTTGGGACACCTTTTATTTAGAAATAATTGATATTACTCATACGTTATCGCTCTAAATTTAAGTGAATTTATTTAGATTTTCATTGCCATTATTATTTTAAGTGCGAAATGAAAAACAAAAAAACCTGTAACGAAATCAGGCTTAACGTCAATAATCCAAGAGCTTCTATATCTAAAGCTCTTTAAATAGAAAAGTAAATTTTTATTATTGGCCGACAGTTTTCATATCTACAGCTCCATCTTGTTCCCATTTCTACATTTCCAGACTTTCCATTTCCAAAACTGTTATTTTGAGAGCTTGCTTAATTTTTTTAAATTCACCATGCTGGAAAATGTTGATGCTGTGATGAATGGGAACATGAATTGATAATTACCAAAACTGATCTGTGGCTTAGCAGTGAACAAAAATTGTTTGCGGATTTTATTCCTATCTTTTGGCTTGTAAGCAGTTTTTAAAACCGGACATTACGTTCGCACCAAAATAAGACTGTCCAATAATTGGTACATGTGCCAAGTGCGTCTCTTCCAAAAACTCCCTATGTACTGAGCAATCTATAAATCTTTTATCTGCTTCTTAATTTTTTGCAACTCTTATATTTCTCTTCTATAACGCTCTTTAACGTTTTTTGTTATGATATTCTTACAATATTTGCAACAAATACATTGATTTCATTTCGAATTGATGGACCAAAATTCAATTTGAAATTTTCATTGAATATTGCAAAAAATTTCTGCAATTTCTAAAAAGTTGCCTCTGCTTTTTTTTAAATTTAAACCTTCTCTATGTATACGTAGAGCTAGACCTTGCTCTACTAAAAGCAACTTTATAGTTATAATTTTTTGAGATATTTAGGTATTCCTTAAATTTTCTTCAAATGTTGCTCCAAAATTTTTTCACGTACATTTTCAGAGGGGATTTTTTACATTTAATGTTTAGGATAGATTAAATATGTTCTTTGAATACTTCACTTAAGTTTTTCCATTTCTCGAAACTTGAAACTTGAAATTTTTTTGCTCTCGAATTCCTTTTGTTCCACCGTTCAGTCACAGAAGACAAAGGGCTTTTTGTACTTCTGCAGATCTGCTATGTTGCCTAACAATGAAAGCTTTCTTTTGTTATCAAATCGGTCACAATAGTTTTTGGGAAATTGCTATTTTATGGGGTTCTTCTTTGGGGTTCCTCTTCTTTTGAGGACGTGAAGTGCATTTGGCTAAATCATTTAAATATTTTCGCCAACCGCATAGATTTGTTGTTGTAAAATTGAATGTACATTGTTTATTTTTTCCCTATTTAAAAATTCAAATACATATGCTTTAATCTTTATAAAAAAGAACTGAAAACGTGCCGATTATTAATTTCAATCATGTATATGTTATACTAAACACAAACAAAGTTTTTTCAAAATATTATTAAACGTTTAAAAGGGGTTTGATTTGTATGTTGCTGGTTTTGTTTATTGATGTTATATTTTCTTTTAACTATTATCTATTAGATCAGCTGATCGCTACTTTAGCGATTTTCCCACTAGATCACGTGATTTTTTTCATGTTCAATTAAAGAATATTTTAATTAACGCAATAAATAGTTAATAAATTTAAAAATGTTAAAGGTAAAACATGGCTACAAATTAAATTGCAATAAACTAACTAAATATTCTAAGGCAGGTAAAAATTTTCTGAGCCTCCTGCAGCCCCCTTCTCACATCATTTTTGATTATATACTATTTAATTTATGTTGATAAAATCGAAAAAAGAGCTGTTAAACTATAACACAATTCGGTTATAATATGCAATGGCTTAAAATATTCATTTTCTGTATAATGTGTAGAAAATCACCTGTAAATTTTCAAATTTTAATACAATCATCGGGTATATCACGTACATTGAAATTAACAATTTACAAATTTAACGCCATTTTTTTTCTTAGCAAAATGTTACTCAATGCTCCCGAATGAAGGAACTACCGCTGTTTATTACCTTTTATCACAGGAATATCTCACTGTAGGGTATGCGAGTATGATACAATTACAATACCATAAAAATGGCTTATGCATAAAGCCATATTCAATACATAGACCCTTAAAATAAGAACGAGTCAAAAGTTGATGCTGCATTGCAACTAAAGCATGTACTTTTAATAAATGCACAAAAACGAAAAATGTTATTTACTTTTTATTCCCAATTTGACTGTTCTGCAGAACGACTAGAAAATAATGAAAACATATGAATATATTTTGTAGCAACGTTATATCCGACACTTTTTACAGTTGCACAATAACAGAAAGCATATTACGAATATTCGTTTATGAACACGTTTTAAACAAATATGTGGCACTTATTTATATGACATACTTGTGCGAGATACAAATAAATGCTATGGTCAGTCTATCCATTTTTTAATTCTCACACTGAAGTTGTATGAGTGAATGGTGATATTAAAAAGAATATTTTTTCTATAATTGTTAGCAGTTATAGCTTGAATGGAGCTAGATTTGAAATCGTAACTTTGTTCGATATTTTTAATAGAAAAATTTGACACAAATAGTATGAAGCTTTTAAAACGAAAGTATTTGTCATATTTTTTTCAACTCATGTAATAAATTGTATTTTGAGATAAAATATCGTTTAATCTGCAATATAGTCAGATATTTACAAGGTTGGTCCCAAATGTTTTTCGATCGACACACATATCCCAGCGATATTCAATAGCTCCAATATGTTATCCATAGTGAAAACTGTCGCTTTTTTTAAAACAGCCATCGTTTTCAAAAGAAAAACTGATGGAACTGTCTTTGCCTTTTTCGGACCCAATTCTCCACTTGAGTTTACAGTTCTGATGGTTCCTTCTTCGTATGAATCAAAATTCCACAGATACATATGAACTGGAAATTATTCTAGTTAGACGTTAAAGCTTCTTTTATTTCCCAGGAAGATCCTGTGTGGAACCCTCAGATCACTATGAAATAGGGATATGCTATAAAAAGCGGAAAAATAAGTGACGCACAATTTTTTGTAAATACCCAAACTTATATAAGTGAGCTAATTGATTTTATTCCTTCACATTTCTCTACAGTAATTAAGCAGTTTGCACCAATATCTCTACAATTAATTTTTCTAACGTTAAATTATATGCTGATGATATAAAAATCTTTCTTAGCTATAACAATTGCTGTGATCAAGCCTTTCTACTGCTTATATTTTTTAGATTTGAATTTATTAGTTTGTATTATATTTGTTAATTAATAGATATAAATATAATTTTATAAGCAGAAATTCAGGCTCACAATATTTTTATACCCTATACCACTATGTGGTTTGGGTATAATGACTTTGTGCTGCTGTTTGTACCTATCAAAAATATTTGACCTAGACCCATCTTTGATTATACCGATCGAATCAGAATCACTATCTGATTCGATTTAACGATGTCCGTCCGTCCGTCCGTCCGTCTGTGTGACCATGTAAAGCTTGTAATCAAACTGCAGGTCGCAAATATGAATGTATTTTGATGAAATTTGGTATATAAGCTTCGATCGGCCATAGGATGAACGCTATTGAAATTAGTGAGAATCGGTATATGTTCAGACCTAGCCCCCATACAAATGACCCCTATGAAATAAACATAAATTGCCATAAGATCCAATTTATGATATAAATCTTAGTCAAATTGGGTTTGTATGTGTTTATTACATCCATTAATCAGTAGTCCAAAAATCGTCCCTACGGGACAACTCTTAGTCATAGGCCTCATATAGAGCTGCTTCCCGATCTTCACCTAAATCTATCAAAATCAAAAAATATTGCACTGTTTCTTCTCAAATTTTGTTTGTATATATTTTTGCAAAATACAAGAGACCTTACCAAACATGGTCAGGATCGATCCATTTTTGGGCCTATAGATATAGCATCCGAAATGAACTTTTCCATAGCTGCAGCCAAAAAAATTAATAAAAATCCCACTCAAATTTGGTTTATGCCTTTTTTTATGCAGTTAGTTGGGCCTGAGAGATAGGGTCTCTAAACGCATGGTATAGGGTATCGTATAGTCGGTCTAGACCGACTACAATTTTCTTGCTTGTTTATTTATATGACATAACAGTCAATGTTGTAAACCAGATTGGCACTATAGTAGTGATTAATTATTATTATAAGTGATTAATTATATATTATATAAAAACTTTTAGAGATCATACTCATTTAGTATTAATTTTCCATATTTAAAGCAAATTTCAAGAGAGGTATATAAAGAGTGAAAGTTAGAGCCATTTAGTAAATACTAGCAGATTCCAGCACACGAAATTCGAGTGCAGTTTCTAGGTAACTTTATTTTTCAACTTAACCAATTCACAACCGACACTTTTTTGGTTTATTATTATTGTGAATGAAGAAAACAAACTTACAAACACATTAACAAATTTGATAACCAAACACTTTACATTGTATAAACTTTTGCATGTTTAAATGCAATTTACTCAAAATAAAGGAAAAATTTAAAAATTTGTAAATCTGCTGAATAGCTGAAAAGAAATACCTTTCAAATAATATTCCCTTGGTCAAAATCATGATACAACGGTAGAACAAAACATCGGTAACAAAAATCGCCTAGCCTATTAATATTATAGATATAACTTCATTTATATTTAATTGGGTTGTACCAAAAAATGGTTTTCTTTTATTATTATATATGGGGCAAATACCGATAAAATGGAAAGTGTTCTCTGACATATCTAAGTTACAAATTGAGCATATGCCAATTGAATTATTTCGGAAACTTCCGTTAGGAAGATCTAGCTAACCACCTCGTGCTCTTATTAATTAAGTTGAGAGTATAGATCATGAAACTGGGAGTTTTTATCACTTGCTATGTTATTTTCACGTTCTTTTGTTTTTAGTAGATTCAAACTTTGTTTCCAGTATACACAGAGTGGGATATTAGTATTATTTGGGGTAAATTGTAGATCTTGATACTGGTTAGACCACTCTTCAGCTCAATTTACTTTCTTTGCTACAATTTTCTCAGCTAGTATCCGTGGTAATCTATGATTTCTCAAGTTCAGAACTTTGTTTATTTAATCAAAGTGTTGTCTTAACGAGGATATATAAATTGAATGTAAGTAAGTTTTCAAACATAACATCAAATTCGTATTTGTACGTTGTAAATATAACATCTTCTTTATAAAAAATTGAATAGCTTTTCCCCATCATCACACTTTTTGAAACCACAAACTTGAGCGGCATAAAACATGATGCATAAAAAATTTTAAGTTTGTTTGTTTTGTATATCTGTGGGTGATTTATGTATTTGTTCTACGTTGAATTAGTTGCAAATTTTGCGGCAGCCAGTTTATTATTTAAGATATGTATAGTAATTTACTATCTCTATAATAATCTTGCAGAGATTCCATTTTAAGTTGGTGAAAATTCTTGGTCCGGCACGAAATACCATAATCTTTGATTTTTTCAAATTAACTTTTAAGCACCAAGTTAAACAGTTAGCATGAAGAGCATCTGTCATGTTTTGCAGTTACAAAGATGAGTCAGATGGGGTGATAATCTCATCCGCATAGAGTAAAATTTTAACATTTATACTTTCTACGTTCACACCACCAGACAGCACCTCAGCTAGATCGTTTATATACAGTGAGAATAAGGATGGGCTTAGTGTGCAGCCTTATTTAACACCAATGTACACAGCCAAAGGATCAGAAAAAGAGTAACCATTCCAAATTAGGCATCCAGTTTTATCGTATGCACATTATAATATTCTTATTAGTTTGGAAGAGATACCGAGGCAGGATAACTTAAAAAACAAAGAGTTTCGAGGAATTGTATCGTAAGCGCAGGAGAAATCGATGAAAATTATAGGTATTTTTACCATTCATTTTATTTAGGTTTACAAGATTTATCAAACTAAGTATATTGTCGACAATTGACTAATGCTTTCTATAACCAGCTTGATATTCATTTAATATATTATTATTCTCCGTTCGATTAAATGATTTAATAAAATGTTGTAGGAAGTTTTACAAATGGTATCCTTCAGCGATTTGAATTTAAGCAAGTAAGAAATTATAGTCAATCTAGACCGACTATACGATACCCTATACCATGGTTTAGAGACCCTATCTCTTCGGTCCAACTAATTCGATATAGAAAATAAGCATAAACCAAATTTGAGTGGCAATGTTATACATTTTTTTGGCTGCAGATATGAAAAAGTTTATATAGAATGCTATTTTTATATGTGGACTAGGTCAAAGTATGGACCGATCCTGACCATATTTGGTAAAGTCACTTATATTTTGAAAAAATAAATACAAACCAAATTTGAGAAAAATCTGTGCAATATATTTGTTTTTTGATAGATTTAAGTGAAAATCGGGAAGTAGCTCTATATATGACGCCTATGACTAAGAATTGTCATATAGGCATTATTTTTGGACTACTGATATAATAAACAGATACAAATACAATTTGACTGAGATCTATATGTAGATTTCATAGGGGTCATTTTTCAATTTCAACAGCGTTCATCCTATGGCCGATATAAGCTTATATACCATATTTTATTAAAATATATGCATATTTGCGACCTGTTGTTTGATACAAGGACAGACAGACGGATGGACGCACGTACGGACGGACATCGATAAATCGACTCAGAAAGTGATTCTGAGTCGATCGGTATAATAAAAGTTGGGTCTAGGTCAAATATTTTTGGTAGTTACAAACAGCAACACAAAGTCAGCATACCCAAACCACATGGTGGTATAGGGTATAAAATGCAAATAAATGCGTTTTTAAAAAAACATATTTATAGCTAATATGTTTTATTTTTTCAACCTTTCTAAATTACCATTTAATGAACTCGACTATTTATTCATTAAACATATTTATGTGTATCTCCTCTAAATTGCCATTTTTAATGTCTGTTCTTTATGCAATGTGTAATAGACATTGCATAAATCGGATCCAGGCGTGCAGAGGAGAAATGCCTAAGTACAGCATATGCTGATCCTCTGTGTTCTTTAAAATTGCATCTGGATTATTCATAGCTGTTGGTATTGCTCCATATGTATATATAGCATGCTTGTGAAGATGAATAATTGGAATCAGCACTGCACACTTTCCCATCCATCAGACACAAAATTAATTTGGAAGTAACATTAAGAGTAACATTTCTTATTGTGATATGACTGGTACAAATGTAAAAATTTATTTATAAATTAACTACACTCTTTTTAAATAAGTTTTTTCATCTTTTTAGTAAAATATACATTTTATTGGTCGACAATACCGCATTAAGGATGGTATGAAGTTTTTCCAAATACTTTTTTTAGTCCATCGTTTGTATTTACATTCACTTCAATTGGGACCATGGACATACTAAACAAATTTTCGCCAGAAATATCTTCTTGAGCAAATTTTTACTTATATTGGCTGTGTTCAGCTCCATAACAGACCTATTTGGTAATGAAAGTTACATCTCTGAAATTTTTGGGTAGCGATAGAAAAACTTCTTCGTAAGGAAACGTTGTCTGACAACTGTATGATCAACAAATGATTGGAGATTAATAACAGAATACAATTCTGTGATAACTATAACATCGGTATTAATTATCATTGCCGGAGACTGGGCTGGAGAAACAGTTGTTGGCCTTTTACTACATATTCTAGCCTTTTTTAATTAGCAGCTTCTTTTGCCGATGCATCTGTAAGCTTAGTTACAGTTGCAGCTGATGATCGCTTACCAGATGAATGCAGTTGTACTGCAACTGCTATTAACAACAAATTCGGATTGGCCACTTTCTAAAGCTATTTCACTTTTCTTGTCTTTGTTTTTTTCACAACAATCATCGAAATATTTTTTTGGTCACCTCCACCACTGGGCTCCGAAAAAGAGTGTTTAGAGAAATATAACAAGAAAGCAATTTTATACGTAAGCCAATCGCTGTTGCATTTTATAAAATTCACTTTTGATCTTTTAGAGTTCCTTCACTTTTCCAGTATTTCATGACTGGTTTAACTAACATAAGTTTTCAATTTTCTAAGATCAATAGTTTGATTGGATCCATATATCCTAAAATGAAATCCAAGACGTACTTATATTCATTACAGCTGAACACCAAACATCGAAAATTTGTTGATGGGACATTTGTGAGTTCATGTTGAACTTTTGAAAAAATGTGTATGCAAAAAGGTGCAAAAATTATTTTATAATCCCAATAGGTTATAAATCAAGTGATCATGTGGTGGAAACAAAAGTCTGGAATCAAGTGGTTTTCTATATTTTTGAGTCCATGAAATGTTTCTCACTTTCCACATATACTTACAATAAAACGATTTACTTAAAACGTCACGGAAAATTTGTCCTCACCTATATATTAAAAAGATTTATTACATTATTAAATAGAATTGAAAAAAAAACAACAAAAAAAAAAATTTACCAAAAATATTAAAAAAACAAAAAGTTATTGTGGCTCAAGGTCAGTGAACTCACAGCTAGTAGAAAATACATTATTATTTTCTGTAATAAACACGACATTCGGAGTGCCGTTACCTTGTTTTGGTTTACATTTCATCACTTTAATATAAAATTGTTTATTATTTGGACACAGTATGAGATACTGCACTCAAACATAAACAAAAAGACAAACAAAAATTAGTTTAGTCCTCCATTTTTGAAGTGTTCAACGCGGCAGCATTGGAAACGTTTATCAAGTTTCAATATCATACCCTTTACTAAGGAATTGCATGCTAAACACTTATTATGAGTAACGACAACCCTGCTCATTTGTCACGTTGTTTAAAATGCGTCGTACAAAAAGTATGCCAAGGAAACCAAGGTCTTTATGTTGTTATTTCTTTTGGGCTATGATGGTCAGTTGTAAATGAAATAAATTAAAACAAGTTCTGCCGTCAAACTATTTCCAATGTTATTCGAAAGTACCGGGAGAATATGAAATTTTACCTCTTTTTTTGCCAAAATTAATTACAGCCATATTTTGATTTTGGGAGGGACCCTTAAAAGGGGCTCAGAAAAAAAAAATTGTAAAGTTAACTGAAAAATTAACTAATAATTTGTTCCATATGTGTTTCCAGGGTTATGGGATCCCCCATCCAAGATTTTTAGATCTTTGATAGATGATCTGGTTTACTTAACTGTTTTTTTTCCTATAATTTTTTCAAATATAACAGTGAACATTTATCTTACCAATTAAAAAATTTATCTTACCAATTAACAAAGTTATGTTTTTAAAAGAATTTTATTCAGAAATTTTATTTTCGAGTTCCAAATCGTCAACTATATTTAAAAAACATGGGTTCAAAATGCCACAACTCTCTATTTCTTCATCTTCGCTTTCGGAATTTTCTTCGTCTCTTTGACAATTTTCTAGAAAATTTCGCTCCTCTGATCTCAGTTGTTCTATCACTTCTGGTGGAAGCTTTAATTCCTTCTGATGTTTGATGCATTTATTCAACAAAAGGCTGGAAATATAAGAAATACTTTTGCGTGCATTGAGCAATATTTGTGATTTATAGGCATCCAGAGGCATCCTCACCAAAGCATCCAACTGGAAGTACGGTCGACTCAGTAATTTGCCGCAAATGCACAAGCACCTTATGTATAATAGCTATCATTGGTAACCATGAATACTTCTGCATGAACATTATGACTGTTTGAAAACAAAAGACTTGAAATCTACTCGAATCTAAATGAAGCAATATTACTCTTTTGAAAAGTTGTTTACTAAAAGAAAGACTGGTCCTTCATCAGCGGATAGCTTAGTTGGTGTCGCTATTGAAATTAGTTTTCCTACTTTCGCAGCTCTAGTTGGAGTACTGATAGTCTCTTTTAAAACCACTATTAAATCTAATTGGTAACATTTACGAATAGCCGCAGATGCAGTAAGAACTAGAGGGTTCAATTTCATTATTTTGATCTTTTGAGATTTCCGCTGCAACGATTTAGTGGAGCAAGACTGCGTTTCCCGTTTTATTATTGAAGTACTGTATTTAAGCCCAACAGCATGCTGCTTTTCAAAAACTGTCATACCCCTACAAATTTTATGTCATTTCGTATTCATATTTGAACAAAACATTCGTGACTGCACCTTTATATACTGTTCATGGTTTTCGAAACAATCACTCTCAGCAATGTATGAAAAGAAATGGGCACAAATAGCGGCTCTCTCTCACCATATATTGAATAACTCTGATTTTGGCACGAAGTAGTCACCTGGAAAAATGAGCTTTTTAAAATAGTTTGCAGATAGTTCGGAAGGTAAGTGATTATCTTGTGGCTATGGCTATAATGTGCTATCATTTTTTGTTAGTCTAAATAAAATTTAAATTCATAATTCCATAAGTTCATCTTAAGGTCACTTAAATTTTTCCAATTTAATCCATCTAATAGATGAGTTCACCAACATTTCACTATATATCATTAAAGTACTTAACTTCAACATTATTTTCCAATTTTTAGTTTTTAAAAACTATAAATTTTTATACCCTATACCACTATGTGGTTTGGGTATAATGACTTTGTGCTGCTGTTTGTAACAACCAAAAATGTTTGACCTAGACCCATCTTTAATTGTACCGATCGAATCAGAATCATTTTCTCAGTTGATTTAACAATGTCCGTCCGTCCGTCCGTCCGTCCGTCCGTCTGTGTGTCCATGTAAAGCTTGTAATCAAACTGCAGGTCGCAAATATGAATGTATTTTGATGAAATTTGGTACATAAGCTTTTGTCGGCCATGGGATGAACGCTATTGAAATTGGTGAGTATCGGTCCATGTTCAGACCTAGCCCCCATACAAATTACCCATATGAAATCGACATAAATTGCCATAAGATCCAAATTGTCATATAGATCTTACTCAAATTGGGTTTGTATGCGTTCATTACATCCATTAATGAGTAGTCCAAAAATGATCCCTTTGACCCCATATAGAGCTGCTTCCCGATCTTCACTTAAATCTATAAAAAAACAAAAATATTGCACTGATTCTTCTCAAATTTTGTTTGTATATATTTTTGCAAATACAAGAGACCTTACCAAGCATGATCAGGATCGGTCCATTTTTGGACCAAGTCCCTATATAGATATAGCATCCGATATGAACTTTTTCATATCTGCAGCTAAAAAAATTAATAAAAATCAGACTCAAATTTGGTTTTTGCTTATTTTCTATGTCCAGTTAGTTGGGCCTAAGAGATAGGGTCTCTAAACGCATGGTATAGGGTATCGTATAGTCGGTCTAGACCGACTATAATTTTCTTACTTGTTATTATTAGAAATAAAATTCCAGCGATGTCCGGTCGTCCATGCGTCCGTCCGTCTGTGTGTCCATGTAAACCTTGTAATCAAACTATAGGTCGCAAATATGAATATATTTTGATGAAATTCGGTATATGAGCTTTAACCGGCTACAGAATGAACGCTGTTGAAATTGGTGAAATTTGGTCCATGTTCAGTCCTAGTCCTCATACAAATGACCCTTATGAAATCGACATAGATTGTCATAAGATCCAAATTATAATATAGATCTCAGTCAAATTGGGTTTGTATGTGTTTATTATATCCAATAATCAGTAATCCAAAAATAATCCCTATAGGAAAATTCTTAGTCATAGGCCCTATAAAGAGGTGCTTCCCGATCTTCACTTAAATCTATCAAAAAACAAAAATATTGCACAAATTTTTCTCAAATTTGGTTTGTATATATTTTTTCAAAATATAATTGGCTTTACCAAATATAGTGAAGATCGGTAAATTTGACGACTGAGTCGCCATATAAATATAGCACCCGATATAAACTTTTTCATATCTGCAGCCAAAAAAATGTATAACATTGCCACTCAAATTTGGTTTATGCTTATTTTCTACATCCAATTAGTTGGACCGAAGAGATAGGGTCTCTAAACCATGGTATAGGGTATCGAATAGTTGGTCTAGACCGACTGTAATTTTCTTCACTTAAATCTGTCAAAAAACAAAAATATTGCACAGATTTTTCTCAAATTTGGTTTGTATATATTTTTTCAAAATATAAGTGGCTTTACCAAATAAAGTGAGGATCGGTCCATTTTACGACTTAGTCGCCATATAAATATAGCACCCGATATGAACTTTTTCTTATGTGCAGCCAAAAAAATGTATATCTAACATTGCCACTCAAATTTGGTTTATGCTTCTTTTCTACATCGAATTAGTTGGACCGAAGAGATAGGGTCTCTAAACCATAGTATAGGGTATCGTATAGATGGTCTAGACCGACTATAATTTTCTTACTTGTTTTCTTTTATATTAGAGCAAAAAAAAAATAAACTTTGCTAATATTTTAGTTTGACTTTTGATCAAAAAAATTGGTAAAATTACGTACAGTGCTTTGCTAAAAAACTTGGTTCAGTAAGAAGTAAAGGTCCACATGATATTTGCAACGCTACGAAGCAAATGCTAAAAATACAATGACCATTACAACAATAACAATTACAGCTATCTCACACAAGACACAAAATTTCGAATAATAACAATAACAAAATAAAAAAACACATATTTTTTCATCAGCTTTTTTACATTGTAATTGAAATCGTGGGACTTATTGAATTGATTTTGATGATTTTAAGTAGGAACCTGATCAGCATATGACTGAACAAATTTCTCTAAAATATAAGCAAACCAGCTGACGTATTGAGAGCGTGATGGTGATTTCTACAGATGGACAGACAGACTCAAAAATATGTATATTTTCATATACCTTCTGCACACTGGTGTGAAGAGTATAAAAACTAGTATTATCTTCTCTCAAAGCAAAAAATAAAAATTATAAATATATTTGTTTTTTTCGTTGATATAAGAAATATAAAATAAATTTTATTTATTTTGATTACTGAAAGCAAGCATTAAAAATCAAAACGCAAAATGCTCATTAGCTAATTTTTTTAATTAAATAAATTTGTTATACCTCACATATCTAGAATCTTTATAGTTTCAAATAAATGTATTCTTAATATTAAAAAAAAAGACATATGGGTTCAGTGGTAGTGGGGTATACATATTTTTTACATGGAATTCACAACTGTGGTAAGCCACATTGGGGAGAAATTTATTTTGATGTTTTCTAAAGACTTAAGTTGATGAGCTTTTATAAATGTTAAAAATAGCACAAATACAACTTTATTATGGAAGTTGCTTTAAAGTTGTTAAAAAAAATCCTTTTTGTAAAACTACACATATTTCAAGAAACTAAATAAAAAACTATAATACAAAAAAAAACTTTTCGTTTTGTTGACTGTTAGTGTAACATTTTTGACAATACTATTTTTCTTGTTAAGTTGCGTTTTTTTGTTGTCAGTATTATGCTAACATCAGAAAAGCATACGAGAAGATAGAATAAAGACAGAAAACTGCTTTGAAGCCAATATCTTAGTTTGGAGATTTTCTTGTGATATTTTAATTAAAAATAGCATCTACTTCAATCTGGCGTTTCTATAGCTTTACAGAATGTTCATATATGTATGTATGTCGATAACAAATTGTGGTTTCTTTAGAGGAAAATGGTTAGTATTACTGTTACAAACTAATTTCAGCGGAGGAGGAAACTCTAACTATTTTGCTAGAATGAAGGGTAATTAACAATGAAACTTCAAAATTAGGTTGCTTTACGACAAGTCAAACAATTATAAATTTTTTAATATATAAAGTTTTTATGTAGAAAACCTTCTATAATTTAAGGGTTTTAATTCTGCTTAAAGTTGATATCGTAAATGAAATTTTTGTTGTTACTTATCAAAAAAAAAAAAAGACGAAAAAAAAATTTATTTCTAAACCACAGATTAAACTCAGATATTAACATAAGTGATTAGAAATGTGATTAAAGGAATTCTTGGGATGATTTTTCAGAAATTAATCTTTACATGACCAACTTCAGATATGCAGGTTTATTCACTACGAACTTACCTAAATAGGTGGAAACATAGCTATTTAAATATGGCACAAACATTTTTAAGTTAACTCTTCGCTAGAGTCAAAAAAGACAAATTTATAAAAAGGAGATGAAAAATAAAACACAGCAGCTCAACAAAAATTGCTTTAAAATATTCACCATCAAAGGTCGAAGTGTTAATGAAAACGTTTTTTCCGTTTCCATTTTACATAAATATCTAAAGGCTAAATCGCATTTAACTGTCTCTTTAAGGCTTATAGATGAACAAGACTATCATCAATTGCTTTAAGGCCATTTTGAGGCTTTAAGCCCAACCAACATGGCTTTTTTCTTTACCAGTATCAGTTTTTTTTTTAATCATTTTATTCTTTTCACTTTAGCACTTTTCACTTATTTCATGAGTGCTAAAATGTTTGAAGCCTTTTATACAGAGGTTTTAGGACTAAAAAGTAACTCATGGCCAATCAATTTTATTTTGAATTACAAAAAACTAGTTGCATAATCTAGTTGTTATAATCTTCAAAAAATTTAATGCTTAACTTACCTTAATTTGTTGTTTCTAGTTTTATATAAAAACACAAATATTCATCAGTAGTGTCTTAAACGTACAACTTTTGCGTTGAACAAGAAAAAGTTTTGAAGAATTAAACAACGAAAATTTTCAGAAATTAATTATGTCTGGCAACTTTTGGTGCTTTTAAAAATATATGTTTTTATACCCTATACCACTATGTGGTTTGGGTATAATGGCTTTGTGCTGCTGTTTGTAACAACCAAAAATATTTGACCTAGACCCATCTTTAATTATACCGATCGAATCAGAATCACTTTCTGAGTTGATTTAACAATGTCCGTCCGTCCGTCCGTCCGTCCGTCCGTCTGTGTGTCCATGTAAACCTTGTAATCAAACTGCGGGTCGCAAATATGAATATATTTCGATGAAATTTGGTATATAAGCTTTTATCGGCCATGGGATGAACGCTATTGAAAATGGTGAGAATCGGTCAATTTTCAGACCTAGCCCCCATACAAACTACCCATATGAAATCGACATAAATTGCCAAAATTGTCAAATTGTCATATAGATCTTACTCAAATTGGGTTTGTATGCATTCATTACATCCACTAATGAGTAGTCCAAAAATGATCCCTTTGACCCCATATAGAGCTGCTTCCCGATCTTCACTTAAATCTATTAAAAAACAAAAATATTGCACTGATTCTTCTCAAATTTTGTTTGTATATATTTTTGCAAAATACAAGAGACTTTACCAAACATGGTCAGGATCGGTCCATTTGTGGGCCTAGTCCCCATATAGATATAGCATCCGATATGAACTTTTTCATATCTGCAGCCAAAAAAATTAATACAAATCCCACTCAAATTTGGTTTTTGCTTATTTTCTATGTCCAGTTAGTTGGGCCTAAGGATAGGGTTTCTAAACGCATGGTATAGGGTATCGTATAGTCGGTCGAGACCGACTATAATTTTCTTACTTGTTTGTTGCTGTTTTTTTTTTTTCATTACGTGTGCAAACAATGATTTAGTTGTTGGATCTACTGCTTACACTAAGAATACATTTAGTTTACTAAAACATTCGTAACACTAAATTCATAAAGAGGTCTACTGAGGATCTCGGACTGGCTTCTTAAGAAAATAACTGAACAACTTTGATATGATCAGATATTTGTTTAGATTAAATAATCCAGAATAAGAGAATATCAAATGAAATTAACTAAAGTACATTTAAAATGGAGCTAAGGATATTATAATAATTATATTTAATTAATTAATTAATTAATTAATTATATTTATTTATTTGATAATTTCCTGTACACCAAGATTTAATCTTATAATTACAGTACAGGAAAGCATTATTGTTAGATGTGCAAGTTTAACAAAATTTGTATACTTAAAACTAATAATAATGTTTTACTTTATTTCATTTTTAATTTATCACAATATAATATTATTTTAAAATCAGGCAAAAAATTTAAATAAAAATAGTTCAAAAGTGTTTGCGTTGCTGTTAAGTTGCTGGTTTTGTGGAATTCCAAAGACGTATAGCATTAGTATAAAACTGCCCATCTGACACAGGATATTTATGCCTAGGGAGAATGATTCTTCCTACCTCTTTGTGATCTTGCGAAACGAATTTTTGCGTAAAGATATGGTGGATTTTGACTATAAATAATTTTGTGAAAAAATATTAGTACTCGAATCTTAAGCAAGTTTTCAAAAGATACACTGTAAAGGCTTTTTGTAAAAGATGAAATATGTTCAAACTTCCTGATATCAAAGACATATTTAACGATATTATTATACAGCACATTCATCTTACGTTTGCTACTGGCATCACAATTTGCAAAGAGCTCATATCCATACATTAGACCAGGAATAAGGTATGCTTTTGCCAACAATATCCGAACTCTTAAAGGTGTAAAATACTGCGTTGACCAGTAGTTAATGTGACTTGTCCAGGTAAGATGATTGTTGAAGATAATTCCGAGATTTTTCGTTGCTTGCACGATCTCTATTCTTTCGTTATTAATTTTTACAAATTCATTGAAAGTAGGAACAGTTTTTTTTCTTATGAATTACCATACATTTAGATTTTTTTTGGGTTCAAACCAAGTCCATTTGCAGTTGCCCATATATAGATTTTTCTAAGATCATCGTTTAGATTAATCAAATTTGCATCAATTGATTGCATTGGGCTACTCGGATATAATTTGACATCATCCGCATACAAATGCATTTCACTATGAGAAAGTTGGTTTGGCAAATCATTCACATATAGTGAGAAAAGTAATGGTCCCTGAATCGACCCTTGTGGAACTCCCCTAGTAAGGGTTATTGGACTAGATCAAGTATTATTAGAAAATACGGATTGTGTTAGTTCCGTTAGATATGCAAACAAGGGCCGCGTTGAAGTTGACGAAAACTTAAAGAAATATTGAAGTTTCGTGCACAGATTATAATGGTCAACTGTGTCAAATGCCTTAGAATGATCAAGTAGAACCAAAAAGTTAATTTTTCCATCATCTAGTTCACTTCGAATATTTTCTGCAACATAAACCAAAGCAGTAACACAGCTGTGGTTTGAGCGAAATCCTGATTGTTTTTCAGTCATTAAACATTTGTCCTTAATATATTTACACATTTGAGAATATAGAATCCTTTCCAGTACTTTTGAAAGAAAGCAAAGAATGGCAATTGGTCGGAACTCTGTATCAGATTTTGGAATTGGTATAATTTTAGCGTGCTTCCATACTGATGGGAAAATGCTCGACGTAATAATATCTTATATATATTTACGCTGATCCCTGACTCACTGACTGACTGACTGATTCTGTAACGCTGAAATAATACACATAGCACTCCCTACAAAGCTATGCGAAATACACAAACAAAATTTAATTTTTCTCATTTTATACAAACCCACACACAATTTTCTCTCTTCTTTGTTACCGACCAGTGCTGCTAATAAAATCTTCTGAAAATCGACAATTTTGGAAACTAAACCGCCAAAATCGTAATTTTTAAAACAAGAAATTGTCAAGAAAATAAAAATAAAACTCTACAAAATATTACAAAAGGAAACAATCAAATTTATTTATATCATTCATATTACGAACATTATTACAGCATTGGTTATTTCTAATGTATTAGTGGTGAAATTTCAACGAAAAAATTTAACACAGGAATCAACTAAATAATTTTATTGACATGTATCTATAGCTGAAACATATAATATAGATTTAATGTATCGCCGAAATTGAAACTTAAATCTTAAATAGAGATGCTATTCAAGGTATTTCCGTTTTGAAACGACTTGACCCAGAATTAAATCTATACATACTTTGTAATTTCCATTTACACTGAACAAAAACTATCAATTTTCGATAAACAACCCATTAATTGGTAACCCTTGAAATCGTAATTTTTATACTACTGATAATTTCAAATCTTCAATCATCATTTTTACAAATTTAACAAATCATTTTAACAAATTGCAAAATCGTCGAAATTACAATAAGTTGTCAAAATTGGCAAAATTGCAAAATCTTCTAAATTACAATAAGTTGTCAAAATTGGCAACACTTACTAAACTTCTTCGTTTGTCTGTTTTGTTTTTCATCTCAAAATTGTTTTGTATTGTTAAGAGTACTTTCGCTTAGTTCATTGATGGCCAGCACTTACCAAAGAGCATGCTTTTTTTGATAAATATTTGAGAAAAAAGAGATCTTCAATGTAGGTTTTGTTGTTGTCCAACGTATGATTTCATTTATAGCCCTGTATTGAAAAGCCCTTGAAAAAATAGTGCAATATTCAGTTTAAAATTTAAATTATTTTAACTGTGCATAATTAAATTACATTGTAATTTTAGGAGAGAGGTTGGAAAATAATTTTTTTTTCACTCGTAATATTAATTTTTGCATAATATGCTTTTAAAAAAATTTTTTAAATTAAGATTTTAATTTGAATAATTTATTGAAATTATCATGGAAGAATTAAAAGCGATTTTTTTTTAAGTAAAACTAATACGCGCGCATTTTTTATTTTTTCTTTTTTATATTTATAGATAACTTTGCAAAAAATGTAATTCTCTTTTTTTTCAGTTTACATGTATGATGAAATATGAAATATTTTTTTCTTTTTTGTGTACATTGGTGTTTGCATTTCCTTAAGGGGTGGTAGGTTTTAAAACCTTTTTTGCATTTCTCTTTGTGAATGCACAACATGTCGAGAGTGTTGTGTAAAAATTTTAAGTAAATCAGAGCAAAACTTAAGAAGATACAGCGTTTCCAGCGACCGGCCTCATGCGGTACATAGTATACAAATCAGTTTTTAAAAAACTTTAAACCGATTTTCTCGCAAATAAATGTTCAAAGTCCGTGAACATCTTCTTGACCGATTCTTTTGAAATTTTAGACACTATATCTACACAAAAATCATCAGGTAACCACGAAGTTATTTTTTTAATTTCATTTTCTTCCCCATTTTTTAACAACAAATTCCCGAAATTGTATAGCAAAAATCGTTTTTCACTTCAAGATGCTGCAAAAAAAAATTGAAAAACTCTACGTCACTACTTCAGGAAACATGTCACCTTTTAAACGCATTTCGATTTTTTTTTTTCAGATGGTCCGGTAACGAGTTATGATGTTCACCGCAAAACAACAACGCCTCCGGATATTGGCTGTCACGGACTTATTTATTAAAATTTTTAGTTGAAAATTTTTTCAAAGTTTTTTTAAATTTTATGCTATAACGTGTATTCATGTCTTCAAAAAAAATTATGCAATTAATTATTATTATTAACTTTAAGACCTTTAAACCCCCCCCCCCCCTAAGGAAACTTTTAGGAACCTTGCTCTTAAACGTTTTTTTTTTTTTTATGCTATTCTATTTTTTCTACAATAAAATGGAGTTCGGTTATAACGAACTCGGCGGGACCGGCCAAATTAATTCGTTATAGACTAAGTTCGTTATAACCGCAGTATTTTTTGTTTGTTTTGTCCGAAAGGTTTAAAAACTTTTTTTAGTTGAATAAGTTTACTTATTTTGATGCATTTTAAAAAGTTATAAAACATAAATTAAATTATTAAATTATTAAGACTAAAATTACCGAGTTTCTATCAAAATAAAATATTTTTTTAAAATCGTATATATTAAAAACTTCTTATGTATAGAAGCAGAAAATATAAAGCAAAGGTTGGCTACTGGCAAACTTATGCGAAAATATACATAAAAGGATCTTTTACAAAACTTCATTTGAAAATCGAAGTTTTTGGTTTGTATTTTTTACAACTGTTTTCCGATTTTTTTTTTTTTTTTTTTTAAATTTTAAAAACATTAAAATTAATTTTTTTTAAATATATAAAATATAGGAAAATTTTGAAATGGGAAAAAAAATTTGTTTGTTAAAGTCAAAATAAACGGGCGCCTAGGCGCCACACAATCCACTAGTTATTAAATAAATAAGTAATATATGGCAAAAGTAATGGCAAAAGTATATTTATAAGTTTTGGGTGCATGTTATCATATCCAACTGCATTAGATTTAATTTTCGTAACAATTGAAAAAATCTCAGACTGAGAGACTCAAGAGAATTCGAACGCATCGGAATCATCATTATTTTTATTGCCTATAGTTGAAAAATTATAGAAATTTTTGTCAGGTTGTTTCATTGGTAAATTTGTGAAGGCACGATTTAGTTCATTGACATCAACTTGACAGTCATTTGCTGTAACGTCTTTACCAATTCCTATTTCAAGTATGGTTTTCCAAGTTTTCTTTGAATCTAGAGCAGATCCAAAGCGTTATGGACATTACGTCTAGCCACACGGTATTTAGCTTTTGGTTCAGGTGTTTTGAATCGTTTCTACATCGAATAGGAAATATCTCTCTCTTGAATTAACACTTTAATATCAGTAGAAAACCATGGTTTATTTTTGGCCGAAAAAATCTTGGATTTCATAGGATCAGCAATATCATAGATTCGTTGAACATTACTCTCAAAAAATAATAATTGTTCATCCACAGATGTCATGAAATACATACAATTCCAGTCAACTCGGAAAATGTGCTCAAGCAACATATTATAATTGAAGTTCTTGAAATCTCGATAGTGATACATTTTCTCTTCGTGCTGAATTCGAAAATTATAGGACAGAAAAATTAAATCATGTTTAGAGAAACACCCAGCTGAAACCTGATAATACAATATTACATTTGATAAGTTGGCCACAAAGAATAGATCCAGTAATGTATTATTCGTATTAGTATAATGCGTTCGAGTAGTTTTATTAACTGGTGTGAGTTCAAGCGAAAACATATCGTCACTTAATGTAGTTTCGATTAGGATATTGGAATTAAAAACACTGCATATTACAATATCGTTATATGCAACAGTTAGTGTTTCCAATGAAATGAAGTCAGCAAATGATTTTCTCTTGTTGGGTCTGTAAACACAACCAACAAGCATTTTTTTCCACACGATATAATTTCAACAAAATAAACTCCACTTTATCCAGCTTACGTGACGTTTTACAAATTTAACAAGAAATATTATCTTTTATAAAAATAGCAACTCCCCCGGCATTACCTTCTCTGTCAGTTCTAAAGGTTTTGTATCCATTTAAACAAATTTGACTATTAGACGTATTTTCAGAGAGCCAAGTTTCAGAGACACAAACAATGCTAACATTTGAATTTTCGAAAACCAATCTAAACTCATCGACCTTGTTATTCAAGCTTTGTGCATTTATATGAGCGACTGTGATACCTTGCCTATGTTTAGTTAAAATTTTCACCATATTCATCGTCATGTCTTTGGAACTTCCACTTAACAAATTATCATTTTCCATTAGAATATTTTCTTAGCATACAACTATTCATAACTGCAACGCAAAGTGAAGTTATAATACTATAAGTAAAACAAGTAACAGATATTCGTAAACATAGGTTTTTAAAAAAAATATCGACAGTTATATAAGTTTTGAGTTTAAAAAAAAATTAATTTGATTAGTACTCTATTAATTAGGCAAGAATAAACTGTAATTGTATAAAGTAAAAATTTAATTATTAGATGGAAAAAACTGGTTCAACTGATCAAGAAATTCTATTCTGCTTGGCTCATCATTATCCTTTTCCTTCACATAAACTATTCCGCGCTGCGTAAAGGCCATTCATATTCGGTTCGTTTTTTTAAACCAAGTGCAGCTTTAAGTATTTCGTAATTGTGGGGTGTTAAGTTTTCATTGATATAAAAAGGTTCACTGCTATCAAATCATGCATGGTGCAAACGAAGGGGTGTTTTATTTTTACGACGATACGCTGCCATTGTTTATATTTATCCGAATATAGGATGGTAATTAAGAAAGCGATTAAAAATTAATTTTTAGAGCAACTGTTTTAAGTACAGCATGGTTTTAACAGTAAGAAAAGTAATTACTAAAAGTCATTAATGAAAGTAATTACTACATGCTGAGATATTAACTGGCAAATATTATTTGACCAACTCTTACTAATTTCGTACCAGTGGTCAAAATGTTGTATAAGTATTACTTCCTACTATGTCAAGATAATTGTATAAATTTGAATCTAAAATAGTTCAAATAATATAAATTTCAATTTATTCGAATAATATTTGTATATCAACTTCTTATTTAGAATTAAAAATATTTTCATAAATAAATTTTAGACTGGCAGACGGCAACTAAGTAAAACATTTTTTATACTAAATGAAACGATTTTTTTTAACATATTTGTCGAAAGTGAACAATTGACTTTTGAAAGGTAATAAATTAATTAAAATATTCCTTTTTACGCATATTTTGCCCAGCGCTGATGGAAAAAACAGATTATTTAGTGCGATCACTTGTTGGGTTACTCAGTATGCGATTACTTCAGTTAAGCAGTACAAGAAGTGAAACACATTTTGTTATTCTGCTTCACTTCCTTTTCTATTAACAATTAACGTGCTCAAATAAAGTCAAGTTAAAAAAGTGATTATAGTTAAAGACTTTATAGTATACAAAAACAAATGTGAACAAATTAGAATATTTTATTTTAGTGGATGGCCAAATTTTTATTGGTTTCTGAAATTCCAATATTGTTATACCTGCCCTATGGCTTGAGCCCCCATATATATAAACCAACATCATACTGAGATTTACTACAATTTCCTGGCGATAAGTTTGGAAGTTCGTTAATTAAATGTGACCAAGTAAATAATGTTGGAAAAGGGAAAATGCGAGGAAATCTAGAAAGTCTAAAAGCTTTCTTTGTGTTAAGTTCAACTTTTAGCAGACACCAATATCCCAGAACATATCCTTTGGGTTTAATTCCTTTTCATTCGGTTATTGAAGTCATAAAATTATAAATAAACAAAAACATTATCAAGCATATTTTTATATTCACTCTGTTCTCAGGTTTATCCAAATGACCTCTATCATGTTTTTGAGAGTGTTATTTGTTATGGCTGCGTAAACAATTTCCTTTAAATATATTTTATGGCACTGTTAGTCTGCTTACTTTTCTTCAATTTGGCAGTTATTAGAGCCTAATATTTTTAGCTAAATAAAATTAAAACTTAAATTTATTTATTTACTTTGTTTCCTGCACACAACAATACTAAAAGTTTTATACTTAAAGTACAGGATCAGTAAAATGTAATGTTTAATAAATCTATATTATTTAAAGAAAATATAATAATAATTCACTATTTTAACAAAACTGAAAAAAGAAAAAATTTTACTTAATTTATTATTTACTAATTTTAACAAATAAAAAAAAATCTTATTTTCGATGTTTATTATATTAGTGATCGAGTCACGTATTAAACAGGCTCAAGATCAAATGTTTTTACCTTAAAATAAAGTAAAAGTAAAAAACATTGGAAACTTTATTTCAAAAAATAAACTATATTCTGCATGACAGGTTCCAGATCAAATCACCAACTGTTATCAGTAACCAACAGGCGTAGGTAGTTTGTTTGTTAAAAAGCTCAATTCATATACCTCTGCTGAAACAAAACTTCTGAAAATCCAAGCAAACACTTCCAATATAACAAACTAACAAAGTCATAAAATGAAAAAATTTTTATATTTGTTAAAAGTTATGAATAACAATTTAAAACAAGTAAAAAAATTATAGTCGGTCTAGAGATCCTTTCTCTTAGGTCCAACTAATTAAATATAGAAAATAAATTTAAACTGAATTTGTGTGGCATTGTTATATATTTTGTGCAAAAACTCATATACACAAACCGAATTGGAGAAAAATCTGTGCAATTTTTTTTTCCTTTTGATAGATTTAAGTGAATTTTCCTAAAGGATTTATTTTTGAACTACTGATAAAGGGATGTAATAAATACACACAACCCAGATTTGACCGAGATCTATAATAATTTGATTTGAGACCTTTCGATTGATGTATAAGATAAGTTTCCTCTTAATTCGGAATATATAAAAAAATACAATTTTCGAAAAAAGTGCAAATAAAATGCGACGTTCTTAGTTAGAAAAGAAAACGGCATTAGTCACGTTCAGTTACGCATGGTCACGCACATTCACAGTCAATCTGAAACTTGATCGATGTACTAGCTGTAAAGAAAGATAAACTTCGACATAGTCACGCACAGTCACGGAGTCATTTAAAACCCATTTCCCCTTATCCGATCGATCTGAAACTTGCTGTGAAAAAAGATTGATTTTAAGATAGTCACTCATATTCATGCACAGTCACGGAGATATTCAAAACTCATATGAATAAGGAAAGAAAGAGTTTTTATAAAAGCTGTTTTTATGGTTTAAATTATCGTTAAAATCCAATATATTTTTGAATGCAGAATGGCCCCATTTCGGCAATAATTTTGATATGTTCCAGTATACTTTCGTCAATTATCAGCTAAAATGAGGTGTTTACACTCTATAGCATAACAGTTCTGTTAGCGGGCCATGTGGGTCATGGCATTTCCTTCAAGAATACTCTTTTTCATGTAAGATGCGAATTCACAAATTCAAATTTGATATAAGCATTTCTGTATAAAAATATTCTTTTACACTGATATATTTAGAAAAAGGTATTAGAACATACATTTAAATCAACAAATTTATATTTTATAGCAAAAGAAAAATAAATATATTTTTTATTATTTGTAGGTATGATATTTGAAATTCGTCAAATTGACGGGTTTGGTAAATCCAGTGTTAAAGAGAATAATCTAAATATGCCGCAACTTTTTAAGCAATTAAAATGTTACTCTCTTATTAACATATTTCTGAAAGCAATTTTAAATTTTTAATGCAAAAACTTATTTATTAAGTTATATAATTAAAATTATGGAGAAGAAATTCACAAAAATAATTGCTTGCTCCTCTGTTGCATTTTATTTTACAAAATATTAAGTTTATAAAAATTTGATATCCAACGAAGAGGGTTTCCCTAATGATCATCGTTATTATCTATTAAATAGTTGATTAAGCATGAGTTGAAGTAATAGGCAGAAGGATGCTGACGATGAACAAGTCGCTTTGTTCGAAAGTAGCTACTCCATCTAGCGCTGTCTTCAATTTTTTCCAAATTTCTCTTACATTGCATAAAGTATTATCTTTTCTAGTATTAGAAAATGTATACATGATCTCGAACCGAACTATAAATAACTAATTATTATTACAACACAAGATCGACAATACATAAAAACTAACATACAAAACATACGGTCCAATGCAATTGTGATAAATCTGTTAAGATTTCACATGTCATTACAGTTCCCATCTATGGGACGTTTGGCAAAACAAAAAGAGCTTTTTTCACATTACGAGATTTGTAATTGATCAAAGCGATGTTAATGTATAGAAAGCTATAAATTGGAAAAGCTCAGCTTGTTCATACAAACTCTCGTATATAAAAAGAAAAACATTTCTCATGTTCTTTTCTTTCAAATGTTGAGTTAAATAGTTGATTAAGCATGAGTTGAAGTAATAGGCAGAAGGATGCTGACGATGAACAAGTCGCTTTGTTCGAAAGTAGCTACTCCATCTAGCGCTGTCTTCAATTTTTTCCAAATTTCTCTTACATTGCATAAAGTATTATCTTTTCTAGTATTAGAAAATGTATACATGATCTCGAACCGAACTATAAATAACTAATTATTATAATTATTATTTATTTTTTTTTTCTGAAAATTAGATTTGTGCAATAAAAACAAAAAAAGTATTTTTTTTCGCTTTGGTTTCCGAAAAGTGTGAGTTCAATCTGCTATATCACTATCGATGTTGTAATGTATTCAATCAGGGATACCTTCTTGAGAGACAACTTGTATTGATAGTTGCTCAGGAGTTTACAGCCACATAAGTTAATTACTTTGTTTAAATAACAGTCAAATAAATATTTACAGCTGGTGACGTCAATTTCAATTTCTCACTTGACATTTGACTTAATATTATTATTAGTATTTGCTCTGATTTAAGGTAAGTCAGTATCGACCTTGATGTATACGAAATCCTTTAACTTTTTGTTTTTGTTATGTTATCTTACTGACAAACAGACTTAAGTTTAATATATGTTGAATGAAATATAAACAAGAGGTGAAAGTTTTTTTTCTTATTTCAGTTTGTCTCTATAGTTGTTGCAGTTCGTCTTGCTTTTAGGTGTACTTACTTTCAAAACATTGTGCTGAAATGAGGGATTATAAATAATAGCACTTTTTACTTAACTGTAATATATAAAAAATATATTTTGTTTATTTTATAACTGTCTGTCTGTCTGTCTGTAGAGGTTTAACACAAGAGTTTTGATTTTATAAGCAAAAAATTGTTATACATTTAAATTCTGTAAACAAAACTTTTTAATTATATTAATGGAGATTCATTTTTGGAAGAAAGAATGAACACTCTGAAAGAAAATTTTGATAAGTTAATTGATTTAAATGAAAAAAAAAATTTTTTTAAAACAAACATGCATACTTGAAATATTTCAAAAAATATTAAGCTATATTGATACAAATTAGGTATTATGATTACAGCCGATTACAGCCCTCGAAATTCGAGTGAAAATTTTAGGAAATTTTATTTTTTCATTAGATAAAGACCCTAAAGTTATGCTAATAAATTATAGCCAATTCACAAATCAACACAAACAAGTAAGAAAATCATAGTCGGTCTAGACCGACTATACGATACCCTATACCATGCGTTTAGAAACCCTTTCTCTTCGGCCCAACTAACTGGACATAGAAAATAAGCAAAAACCAAATTTGAGTGGGATTTTTATTAATTTTTTCGGCTGCTGATATGAAAAAGTTCATATCGGATGCTATATCTATATGGGGACTAGGCCCAAAAATGCACCGATCCTGACCATGTTTGGTAAAGTCTCTTCTATTTTGCAAAATTATATACAAACAGAATTTGAGAAGAATCAGTGCAATATTTTTGTTTTTTGATAGATTTAAGTGAAGATCGGGAAGCAGCTCTAAATGGGGCCTATGACTAAGAGTTGTCCAATAGGGATCATTTTTGGACTACTGATTAACGGATGTAATATATACATACAAACCCAAGTTGACTAAGATTTGTGTGATAATTTGGATCTTATGGCAATATATGTTGATTTTATAGGGGTCATTTGTATGGGGGCTAGGTCTGAACATGGACCGATTCTCCCCAATTTCAGTAGCGTTCATCCTATGGCCGATGAAAGATCAAATACCAAATTTCGTCAAAATATATTCATATTTGCAACCTGCAGTTTGATTACAAGCTTTACATGGACACACAGACGGACGGACGGACGGACGGACGGACATCGTTAAATCGAATCAGATAGTGATTCTGATTCGATCGGTATAATTAAAGATGGGTGTAGGTCAAATATTTTTGGTTGTTACAAACAGCAGCACAAAGTCATTATACCCAAACCCCATAGTGGTATAGGGTATAAAAAACAAACTCATTTTTATTACAAACACATTAACAAATTTAGTAAACACATACATAGCATTGTAAAATTTTATGTATGTGTTAGTAGCAACTTTAAATGCAATTTAATTAAAATAAAGTAAAATATTAAAAATCTGGAAATTTGTAAAACGGCTAAGAATATGTTTAATCAAAATCGGGATAAAACGGTAGATCAAAACATCGGTCACAAGGAATCGCCTAGCCTTTTATTATTATAGATATCCTGTGCCACTATATGGTCAGGGTATAATGAAATTGTGCTGATGTTTGTTACTACCAAAAATATTTCAGCTAGAACAATCTTGCGTTATATCGATCGGCTCAGATTCACTTTCTGAATCAATTTAGCGATGTCGGTCTCTGCATCCATTTGTCTGTCCCCCTGACTATGTCGCCATGTAATCCATGTAATCAAACTACAGATCGCAAACAGGCTATCGACATAAATAGGCTACGAGATCGGTCAAATTTGGTTTGTACCTTTTTATTAAACGAATTCGTTGTGGCAACCGAATTTGTTGCCCATCAAATGATGATAGTCCCTGGTACTATCACATTTTTCTGTTGTTACTCGTAAACGTATATTCATTTTATGAGAATTATGTTTATATTACACATAATGAAGACAATCATTTGCATTCTAAACTATTTATAAATTACTATATTAATGATTATAACCTGATTGAAGTTTTCTTGTGGTAACGAAATTCCTACCAATTCTTTCTCAGTGTACATCAATTATTAGTCCAAAAATTAACATGTATTGCAATTCTTACCGTAAATCTTCATGTAAATCTATCAAAAGAATAACATATTGTACAGATTTTTCTCAAATTTGGTTTGTATATGTTTTTGCAAAAATAAGTGTCTTTATCAAAAATGGACAGGATCGATCCATTTTTCGACATAATTCTAGTCATATACATATAGCATCCAATATGAACTTGTTCATATCTGCAAGAAAAAATTTTTATAAGAACGGCACTCAAATTTGGTTTATGCTTATTTTCTATACACAATTATTTGGAGCTAAAACCCTTTCCCTAAACACAGAGTATAGGGTATCGTATTGCCGGCCTAGACCAACAAAAAACTTCTTACTTGTTCTAATTGCGATCAATAATATTGCTTCAGTCAATAAATATTAATAGTTCAATAAACTTTTGCCAAATTTTGTCGCATTCTCTTTCATACTGTAACTACAAGGGAGGTCAAACAATTTTTGGAAGCACAATCCATGTTGCAACTTCATTTAGATTAAAAGGTTTTATTTTACGGTCTACATACCCAGACACAAAGTAAATCCAGATTTTTTTTAATTAGTCCATATGGTATACTGTTTTTAAAATACTCGTACGTACTCTAAAATAATTTTAAATTGTTTAAAATTGGCTGTAGTTAAATGAGATTTTAATTACTATAAAATCCTTTATGTTGAATACTTCGTATATGCATGTTATCGTTCTTTAAAATCACCTAATTTACATTTTGTTCTACATGTTTTGAATGAAAAGTGGTTGTAAATATAAACATTTATACAAAAAATAAAGTTTTTTTTTTATGAGTTTTGGGTCTACATTTTACATGCCAGTACACACTCATACAGATTTTATATTAAATACTTATAATGAAGTATACTAGGGATATGACTTTCTGCAATACCGAAATTTGGCTTGTGGTTAGACAAGAGTTTTCATTAAAAAAAAATAACAAATATTTAATTAATTGTTAATCGTTATAGCTAGCGCATTAATAACAGTTTTTCTGTTTTATTTTATTTAATTTTATTCTTCGATATTTTTTTAATTTTAAATTGATATCTTACGACATAATTCAAAATTGACTAAGAATTAGAATTAAGAATTAATTCCAGTTTTTGTCGACCTTTTTTATTGAATTTTTTTGATATATTTAGAAATGGGCTTTTAAGGTCATAATCAATGTAAATAAAAGATTATTTACTTAATTATTTCATCCTACGTTTCGTTGGGATTTTTTTTCCAACTTCTTCAGAGATATTATAATTTCTTAGATCTGGTAACGACATAGATATACAAAGGGATAATATTTAGTAAAACATCAACAATATGATTATTAGACACTCTTGGAAAACATATAACTTACATATAATCTTTTTGTCAATTTTTCACATTTAATATTAAAACATTTTTCCTTGTTTTTATACGACATAACAACGTAAAACAAATAATTGAATAATAATAATTGTAAAAATAATCAAAAAGTAAATATCATAGAATAATTTTTTCTTTATGTTTATATCACAGTATAACAGTTTCTTTCTCTAAACTAAACTAATGCTAAGATGTAATTTGCATTCGTCCCATCCTTCTCTTCTTTTATGTTGACTAATTGTTTTATGTTAATTAATTCTTGAAGACGACTGGAAATGGTCGAATCCCACGGAAGTAGTGGCGTACCGAGGATTTCATTTCGGGGGCCCAAATTTGTTTGCTTAAAACTTTTGAGTTTGCATTTTCATTTTCAAAAAAAGTGTAAAGCTATGTCTAAGAAGTTAATAATTTTTATTAAAGTAAAAAACAGCTTTTGCAAAATGTTTGTATTTGTTTATTAATCTTCATCTTATTGTTCTCAGTTGCAAATATTTTTCAAGTGTTAAAACGAAATACAATAAATTACAGAAAATAATGTGTGTGAACTTGGCAAAGAAAATAAGCTGTCCCATGCTCAAATTTAGTACATTTGACCATGTTTGTAATGAACTGGTTGTAAAAGGTTATGTACTACGAGTATATAATAAAACACCTGATCTTAAAAAATACTGACAAAAAAATTTTCAAATTTATTTTGATGTGAAGAGATAGATATTTTTATATGTATGTCCCACATTTTATTCAGGTCCATAAAGTCCACTCTGTTACATGGAGTTTTAAATATAAAAAAATAAATTATATTAAAGTTGGAAACAGCACTGAACTGCCTAACGGGTACAAGTTCGATTGGTCAGTCATATTGGATTGGATGTTGCAGAAAGTCAGATATGATTGCTTTTATGTCTATACATGACCTAAATGTAATTAGGAAATGTCTACTCTGTTACATCATTTTTTAAAATATAATAACTACTTTTTAATTAAATAAATTATAAAGAAGAAGATCATTATTAGCAACAGTCAAATGCTCTATTTTTTCATTCTGCATGAAATTTTATGCTAAAAATCTACTTTTCGGGTTATTTGTCCACTCTGTTACATATACAGTGTAAGAGAGTGGACAATTTGTAACAAAATATTAAATATTAAAAAAATATTTTATAATTACAATTAATGTAGGATCGGAGCTAAGACGGAGCAAGACAGGGAAAACATATTATTCTTTCCATTTCATACAAAAGGAATTATATTTAAAATTTTTAATTTAAAATATTACATGCTTAGATTAAAGTCTATTGTCTGAAGTCTAATATGAAAAATAAAATATTAGGAAAAAAGGTAAGGGTGTCTTTATTTATTTATACTATATAAACATGTTGATATTTTACTCAGAAAATATTATTGTCCACTCTGTTACAAAGTTGCCTATTCTTTTAGAATAGAGTAGACTCTGTTACATTACATTTTTTCCATTCTAGAATCATAAAAGCTTAAATAATGTTTTTTTTCTTCATTCTTTATTTACAATCTATTTTACAATATTAAGCAAATTTGATAAAATAAAAATAAACTAACATTAGTTATTGATCTTCATTAAGATCAATAACACTATAAGTACATATGAGAGATCATAGATCATTTATTTATAATTAATATCTTTAGAATAGTATATATATTTATTATTTTTACAATATGTACAAAAATCTTTATGTAATAAATAACATTTTTTGAAATTAAAAATTAAGTTCTGAATGGCAAGTCCAAACAGGCTTCAAAGTTGTTTTGTAAAGCACAATTTTATTTTCCAAACTCAATTCTGATTTTCGACCAAGAAGCCAGTACATTTTTTTCAATTTGTTGTCAACTTGAGTTCTTTTGGCTTTCACATGATCCTTCCATGTTAGACTTCTGTCTAAACACATGCTCAAATATTTTACACTACTTTTTTGTAGAATTTGTGTACCATTATTATTTATTTTTGGACAATCGCCTTGTCCTAGAGTAAACGTTACATGTGTAGATTTTTGTTCATTTACTTTTATATTCCAAGTAGTCAACCATGTTTGTAAGTTATCTATTTCATGTTGAATTAAATTTGATGCATCAGTTGCTGAGTTGTTAGAGGATATAAATTCTGCGTCGTCCGCGTAGGTTGAAACGGTTATCCCATTAACACAAGGCATGTCAGAGGTAAAAATAGTATACTAGACTGGCCCCAATATGCTCCCTTGAGGTATACCAGCTTCAATTCTTCGCAGAGTAGACATTTCATTGTTCACCTTAACATAAAAAGATCGTTCCTTTAAGTATGACTTAAGAACAAGGTAAAATGGAGCTGGAAGATAATTTTTAAGTTTGTACAGCAATCCCACGTGCCAATCACAACCAAAAGCCTGCTGTATATCCAAAAATACAGCTGAGCAGTATTTTTTGTTTTCTAATGCATTAGTAATAATATTGACTAATGTGAAGCCAAAGTTTCCTTGTATTTTCTTAGAAACTGTAATATTCGTTTGACACATAAAAATAATATTATCACATCACTTTCATCAAGTATTATTCAATAATTTGTAAAAAGGGACTTTAATATAATTAAAAAGCATAAAATATAAGAATTTTTATTCATAGTACAGAGTTGGCAAAATATTACCTTCCTCATCACAAAACATTATACTGCAATTTTTTCGACAAAGTTAAAATTTATATCATGATAAAGTTCAGTGTCTTGGGCTATCACCGAGGTGTAAAATTATTGTGGAAATATAATTTAAAAAAAAGTTATTAGAGATCAAATTAAAATTTTTTTTGAAAATGACTCATAAACATTACAATATAGTATGATTTAGCCAAAGTATCAATTTTTGACTATCGATAATCCTTAGATGACATAATAATATAAAATTATGGACTCAAAGCGTTTTAATTCATCAGATTTTTTTATTTTTAAAATAAATAATCACTTTGTCGAGATCTAAAAATATATTTTAAATTAAACTTAAAAGTTGATGCGGTGATTTCTTGATATAAAACTGTCAACAATTTTTTCTGGTTCTATCTTTTAGTGATATATCGACATAAGCTCAAGGGATGTAAGTCTTTCTTCGCCCATAGGATTTCTAAAGATTGTTTTGATTCCTTTTAATGTATAAAAGCTCCTCTCTGCTGATGCAGTCGTCACTGGTATAACAATCAATATGTGACCTTCTCCGAGAAAAGGGACCTAGTGTGTCAAAAAACGGTTTGTGTCAAAAACGGTGGATTCTGGTGTAGAAACTTTAAATGCGTTTTTTTCTCAAAACTTGATTTTCACACACTAGGTCCCTTTTCTCGGAGATGGTCACGTATGTGTAAAAGAACAAAAGCATTTGGAAAAAGATCTTTGTTACATTCCAGAAAAGCATCTAGTAGATTTGATGGTTTTACCATTTTGTTCTTCTAGAGTTGTCTTCATATATCAATTTCAGCGAGTACGAAATTCGTTTGATCTTTTAAATCATTCTTGTGAAATTCTAATATGTAAGTAAACTTGCTTGACGAAACGTTAACCACACAAATTAGTACGATGTTGTATAAATTTTTGACCTCATTTTCATGTACCATTCATACTACTTATGATCTCAAAAATAGTTGATAAAATTTCTGTTTTCTTAAAAGAAATTCTAAAATAATTGCAAACTTCTGATATTGTCCCGAATGTGTTTCGAATTTCAGATACTCTTGTTGAGGATTTTTAATGACAAATTTAAAGCATGCGATGCGCAATGAATAAAAATTGCTGTTGGGAAATCCCATTTAATAATTACCTGAACACCATTGAATCGACCAGACATGTTGTTGCACCATCGTAGCCTTGTCCCCTTAAATTGTTGATGTTTAAGCCAAGGTTTTTTATTTCACATAATAAAGTTTTTGCAATTTCTTTTCCTGTTGTTTCTTTTAGTTCAATAAAATTTAAAAAATATTCTACACACAAAATGTAAGTTGCTCTGTACCACCAATGTCAGTAGTACTATTTTTTAGGAGCTTTATTTAAGCCTTCTCTAAGAAGCTCGTCTCCTGAAGCTCTGTACCGAATAAGAGACCTAAAATTTCCATCATGTGCTGAATATTAGAGCGCCCATGAAACCATAGAAAAATGGAAAACTGTTATTTTTTCCGCTCCGCGTTCATTTTCTAGTATATTGGGCATAAGAAATAATATCCGTGCAAAAATTTTTTCAATCGGATGCAAACCGGCCAGTCCGTCACGACTTTTAGCCCTAAAAATGGAGTAAAACTAGTTCCAAGCTTTGATGAGCTATAACTCGTAAGCCAGGCGACTTTCGGAAATTCACCTTAAGCATTTGTATTGCAAATATATAGGCAAACATTTTTCTCCTACAAATTTTTGACGTAGCTATGACCCTTCATGGTGTTTTAAGAGGTCAAACTTCAAATTTGAAGTCAAAATTTTTTTCAAACGTAAATTAGTAAATTTATTTATAAATCTATTTAGGTTTGACTATTGCCAAATTGAAGTTTGACCTCTTAAAACACCATGAATGGTCACAGCTAGGTCAAAAATGTATAGGAGAAAAATGTTTGCCTATATATTTGCAATACAAATGCGTAAGGTGTATTTTCCGAAAGTCATATGGCTTACGAGTTAGAGCTCGTCAAAGCTTGGAACAAATTTAGCTCCATATTTAGGTTAAAAGTCGTGACGGACTGGCCGGTTTGCATCCGATTGAAAAAATTTTTGCGCGGATATTATTTTTTATGCCCATTATACTAGAAAATGAGCGGGGAGTGGAAAAAATAACACTTTTTGTTTTATGGGCGCTCTACTGTATATACTGATATGCAAATAAAAGCGATTTTTAGAATTTTATTTGCAAATAAAACTCGTAAAAACATGTGAAGTTTTATCTATATTTTGAATAATTTTAAATCATCTTAAAAAATACATGTTATAGTTATGTTTATATATTTAACAAACTAAAACAATCTTATTTCGAAATTTTTTCGTGGGGGGAGGCTCGAGCCACCAGGGCCCCCTCAGTACGCCACTGCACAGAAGCATTGTATAGAGATGGAAAAAGTTATTTACAATAAAAGCGAAATATCTTAAAAGACTGAATTTTAAAAATCTTAATAAAATACTCCTTAGTCGATTTAAAAATCTTATATAAAAGCAAATATTTTGAGCATATATCCTTTTCACGATAGCAAATGATTTGAAAGACCATACTTGAATGGGAAAAGTAAAAATATTGCATTTTCAGTTTTTTCAAAAATCAAGATTTTCCTCAAATTATTTATATTTTTACTCCATTTCTTTTAATTCGTAGTGTCTGTTTCTCTACTTAAAAAAATTGGATCTTTTTAGCCCTTTTCCCGTGATCCAATGATAAAAATGGTCTAAAAAATTTTCCTTTAAAAAGATTTAATTATAGTGTAATTTTGGATTCTTCGCAATTTTAATGGTTTTTTTTATACTGGGAATCATGTTTCACTTTCAGTCAATCAATTATTTAGTTCCATGATGGTAGAATTAATTTTCACAGAAAGGTTGTATAAAAAAAATTGGTTTTTATGGCTTAGTTTTTTATATCTGGAATATTTTAAAAGGGGCATTTGGTGCAGGAGCTTTTTTTGTCATCATAACCCAAAATTTCTGTGTGCTGAAAATTAAAATGAAGAATTTACATAGCCCTAATATACACAACACCACACAAACTTTTATTCACATATGTAGCTATTATAAAAGAAAAATAAAATGTGCATGCAAACTTTCTAATTATATGTCAATGTGTATGTGTGTCTAAATGTCAGAAGTTCTCAACTACTGCTGCTTGTATGAGTGTATACGATGTTATATGTTTTGGAAAATATTTAGGAATGAAGATTTTCAAAAAGAGCTCAGCTCCAATTTTTTCATGAGTGGAAATCATAGAAAAACAAGTGGTTTTGAAAATTATATGAGAAGTATGAGTAATATTTAATGAGTAATATTTAAGCCTGGTTTTCACAATGTCATTTTCAATGTTAATTCTCATCAATTTTAATCAGTTGTTTGAAAATGGATTGTAATGTCTTGTCATTTACAACACCCGGTCAACATTTTACATCTAAAATTGGCAACCTATTGGTAATTTTTTTGGTTTGACAGCAAGATTTTTGGCTAGTTCATAAGATGTAATGGAAACGTATTTCATAGAAAATTACGAGATGTCAGTTGAGGCAATTGTCCGCTGTCAGTTTATAGGAGATAGTGAAAACCAGGCATTACAATTCTAATTATTTGACCATATCAGAAAGCATTTTCGTTGAGAAAATCATCAGGAATCTGAATCTTTTAACTAAATAAACGAATATCTCCATCTCTGAATTTACTATTTTCTGAAAATCCCAAAAACAAAATTTTTGGCTTTTTTTTTTGTTTGGAATAGCTCAAAACCCTGGTTGCAGACTCAGACTAAGAGCAAACACCTACGATAGAAACTACCGTTTTATCTCATTGTTTCAAATGGCTAATCTCTTCTTAAAAGTATTTTGAAATTTAAAAGAAACTTTAAGTGATTCATTAACTTACAGCTTTTTTGACTTAAATTGAATGAAATCGATATAGGTCGTATCTGGGTACCCCACATTATTTTCAGCGCTGAATAGTTTGAGCTGTTCCAGATATGGGAAAGTCAAAGATTAGTCGATTTGTGCAAAAATTTCCTCAATTTTCCCTAAAAAGATGAAAAAAAAAAAACTCCACAAAAATGCATGAAAACGCCCCCTGGCGGCTATTAAAAATAAAAACAAATGTTAAAAATGGATTTCCCGACCCATTCTCAATAATTTTTTTTTAACATTTAAATCAGTATAATGAAAATATTTTCATCGAAATTTTGGAAGGTTGAAAATAATTATGGATGGTTCCGCGGCAAAATAAACTTTTTGTGGCCCATAGTACCAGAATCGCCATGAACACATAGAGATTTTTTTCGACCCATACCATTTTTTGTAAACAAAATAAGTAGGAAAATTATAGTCAGTCTAGATCGACTGTACGATACCTATCTTTCAGATCCAACTTATTAGATATAGAAAATATGCATACACAAATTTTGAGTAGAATTGCTATTTTTTTTTTTTTTTTTGTTGCCTTCGCATATCAAAAAGTTCACATCAAACGCTGTATTTATATGGGAACTAAGTCAAAAAATTGACCGATCCTGACTATATTTTGTTTTTGCAAAAACATGAACAAAATAAATTTTAAAAAAATCGGTGTAATATTTTTGTTTTTTGATAGATTTAAGTGAATATCGGGAATCAACTTCATATGGGGGCTATGACTGAGAACTGTCGTATAGGGTTTATGTTTGGACTACTCATAAATTCATCTAATTAACATACACAAATTCAAAGGGGTCAATTGTACTAGGTCTGACTATGCACCGATTTTTACCAATTTCAACAGCGTTCATCCTATGGCCAATAAAAGCTTATATAAAAAATTTCATCAAAATGTTTTCATATTTTCAACCTGTAGTTTGATTATAAGGTAAACATGGACACATAGGCAGACGGACGTACATTTTTAAATCGGTATAATAAAAGATGGCTCTAGTTCAAATATTTATAGAAGTTACAAACGTCAGCACAAAGTCATTATAGTGGCATAGGGCATAAAAATGAAGTCTTAGCAGAGTAAGACAAAAGATTAAGACACTGCCGAAGAAGGTTATAGAGATTCGAACATATAGCAGATTATAAGACCCGATTCAGAAAACATATCTTATTAAGGGCATAGATCCTACTCGTACAAGAAAAATTTTTAAATTATGAAGTTTTCTCTTTCTGGACACATTTGAGGCATTTCTTGATTAGGAGAATAGAAAGTTGTGTCTCTAGAGGGTTATTTGAGAATTTTAGTTTGTTTTCTTTCAGTGTTTCTATATTTTTGAATTTCAAAAGCGATCTACTGAATCAGATTTTAAGTGAATTATTTCAAAGTTTCAATTAATAAAAAGGATTAAGGTTTCAAAATACGTTTTACAATATTTGTATTCATAATGAAATAGTTTTCGGTATAAAAATTTTTAAAAATAATTTTATCTTGGCCTTTTGGGAAAGAAAAGTTTGTATATTCATGATCTACGGCACACAAGTGTATAGAAAGTAAAGTAATAGAACTGCATGTGTGTAAGTGTGTAAGTTTATGAACTTATAAGTATGGGTATGTCTGACATACATTTTAAGAGGTTGTTGTTATATGAGTTTACCTTAATTTATTCGTTAGTAAATTGTAAGTCTATGGGAGCTGAAAACAGTGTGACCAAAAAATATTCACAAATTTAAAACAATATACATATATTTATTTTTTTTTTTTTTTAGCAAAGACTGAAATATGGAATTCAACATTGAGCCTTCACAAAAATTTTAAAAATTATCTTGTAATAAACAGCTCTTAATATTTCTTTTTCCATATTTGTATCTGCGCAAGATTTCGAAAAATTTAAAGAAAAATTACATCTGTCTATATGTAGAGTTCGCTTATTCGTTTCACAAATAGATGTAATGGAAGCTACATATACTTGCTAAAAATTTTTTTAAGAAATTGTAGGTAAATAAATTTTTTTTTCTGTAAGAAAAACTTTTTGGCACCCTGTTAGATATAATATTTTAAACGCAAATCTGTGGAAAACATTGAAGAAATTTCAAAAAAGCAAATGGTAAGTTTCAAAAAGTAATAGTAGATGTTTTAAATTAATCTTTTTCTTCCAGATTTTCTCATATTTCTTCTGTTTCGAGTAGGTTTCTTATATAATAATCTACGAAAAATAGCGTCTGTCAGCTTAAAAGTTTAAATAAATCTTAATTCTAGTCTCTTAGAAATTCTTATATTTTGAGCATTTTAAAAGCATAATTCCTTTTGAATGGCTAATCAGCAACAATCACAAATTTTAATAACAATACACATTTAAAAAAAGAAGAAAGAATGTTAATTTAGTCTGTGCCAAATCGCTGATATCTTCCACTTGCTTACCATTTAGTGCTATTGCCGATACTTAACCTTAATATTCTAATACTATTTGCATTTAAAATTAATTGTTTTTTTACCAGTATTTATTATAATTTCTTATTTATTGTTTTTTTTTTTTATTAAAAAAATTAATTTTCTATTATTAAAGTAGAAAACTATTAAGATCCTTCCATAAGAGAACAAAGACAAGTACTTCCTTAACGAAAAATAGCTAAAGTCAAAATACTTAAAGCTAAATTAAGGAGTCATACTTAGCAATGATTGGAGAGCTAAATAACACTGTGGGAAATTTTTGGCGTCATTGCTTTTGGGTTAAGGAATTGCATGTCAGGGTGAATGTACTAGACCTGTATAGTGACGCTTCCAAAGGGCTTGGTGTTCTCAGGCCAAACTTTTTTTATGACCTTTTATATTTATTCTTAATGTTTTGATGATTTCTTATTTCATTCTTCAGCAAAATTATAGCTAAGGCTTAAATAAATAATTTTTAATTATATATCCATGTAAAACATAGTGAGAAAAATTCTGATGTATGTTTAGTTTATTAAAAAAGTATCACTAATTCATATATGTATATAAGAGCGACTCAATCTGTATGTAGAGAAAAAAAGTGAAAAAAGTGCCCCCCTAGAAGTCTACTTTGGTTTGTTTTATAACGACTTCCAAAATATCTCTGGTCAAGCATCAACTCATTCCGAGCTGGACCGTTTTTAGTTTCTTGAAAATATTTTAATTTTTTTCCAGGTCAACATATCCAATGTGGGTATAACAGGATAGGTTTTTTCAAGACACGTTAAGCGATATACAGAACGTGTTCAAGCATGTCCTAACTATTGTGATATTCAAAAAAAAATATGTAATTTTTGATGGGTTTTGTATTAAAATGAATCAATTCGAATATCAAATCAATATTGAATATAACATAAATTTATTTATTTTCTACTTGTTTAAACTTTATGTCATCAAAAGTTTCAAAACTTAATTTATGCACCATGCACTTATTTTGACGCGTTTGAGTTTGAAAAAAATTAAAATAATATAAATAAATTATTTTAAAAACAAATTTTGTATAAAAAAATGACTACATAAAATTTTTTCTGTTCAAAAATTGGATAAAACTAAACTACCAACGAAGTGTGCAATAATAAGGCATTTGTTTTTTATGAGAGCACAAAATAAAAAGATTGGCCTCTCCAATTATTTTAAAATAACAATAAATAAGATTTGGAAATATCGAATAAGGCTCGAATTCCAATTTTAAGCAAAATTTTAATTTGGAAGAAGATAGAATATGAATTAAATTAAAATAAGAATATATGTAGTTGAAATAATATATTTTTTTAACGTGAAAAAAGCATGGCATTAAATAAAACGTATCGTGTTTTTGAGTTTTGTCTGAAATTTGTCTTGGAAACTAAATTCACTTCTAAATTTAATAAACTCCACATTCTTGATTAAATATACTTCGAAGCAATGTGAAAAATTTTTTAAATTAGCAAAATTCCATTTTTTTTTCACAGAACTGAAATGTACTTGAGAAAATAAAAATTTTGATATCCATATTGCCCATGTTTAACCACATTGTTTCCACGCCATTAGATTTTAGTTAAAACGTGAACTAGTACATATTAAAGAAAATAAATAAATTTGTGTTATTTTCAGTCGAGTAATGTTAAAAAATATGTTCATTTGATTTTCTAATTTACTCATTTTAATACAAAACTCATTTAAAATTACATATTTTATTGAATATCATAATAGTTCGGACATGCTTGGACATGCTCTATATACCGTTGAACCTATCATGTCATACCCATGTTGGTTTGTTGATCTATAAAAAAATCAAAATATTTCCAAAAAACAAAAAAATTTACCTTTTTGAAAAACGGTCCAGCTCGGAATGCTAGACCAGAAATATTTTGGGAATCATTTTAGAACAAACCAAGGTAGATTTTTAGGTCGGCATTTTTTTTTTCACTTTTTTTGTGAGTCGCTCTAATGTACATTACTTCTACTCTACTAATAAATAATAATTATACGCCCCAACTTCGATATGTAATTCAAACATTTTTTAAAAAAATGGAGAAAATTTAAAAATTTCTCTTGATAATATTAGTCCAACTTGAAGCTATTTACTGAAGAATGAAAATAATTATCATTACAGATTTTACTAAACTGGCTTAGTGCTATCACCTTGATTTGGAATTGTTGACCCCCTCCAGACAATGACCCGAAAATCTCCAACAGCGTAATATATTTAGAAAAAAATAGCCTCGACCACATATTTCGACCTGCTTTGGCTTGTAAGATGTATATAGAGCTTAACTGTATATAAAAATACCATAAAAACGCTTAAAAAGTTATACAAATATAAATAGTAGCAGTTTACAAAAAGTTAAAAATTAAAAAAAAAAACAAATAAGAAAACTATAGTCGGTCTAGACAGATATGAAAAAGTTCATATCGGATGCTATATCTATATGGGGACTAGGCCCAAAAATGGACCGATCCTGACTATGTTTGGTGAAGTCTCTTGTATTTTGCAAAAATATATACAAACAAAATTTGAGAAGAATCAGTGCAATATTTTTGTTTTTTGATAGATTTAAGTGAATATTGGGAAGCAGCTCTATATGGGGCCTATGATTAAGAGTTGTCCCATAGAGATCATTTTATGACTACTGATAAATGGATGTAAAAAATACATACAAACGCAATTTGAATAAGATTTATATGATAATTTGTATCTTATGGCAATTTAAGTCGATTTCAAAGGGGTCATTTGTATGGGGGCTAGGTCTGAACATGAACGGATTCCCACCAGTTTCAACAGCTTTTATCCTATGGCCGATAAAAGCTTACATGTCAAATTTCGTCAAAATATATTCATATTTGCGACCTGCAGTTTGATTTCAAGCTTTACATGGACACACAGACGGACGGACGGACGGACATCGTTAAATCGAATCAGATAGTGATTCTGATTCGATCGGTATAATAAAAGATGGGTCTAGGTCAAATAGTTTTGGTAGTTACAAACAGCAGCACAAAGTCATTATACCCAAACCACAAAGTGGTATGGGGTATAAAAAACTATCTTTACACACTAAGATTAATAGTATATTTGCGGACACCTAAACAATTTGAAATACTTAAAGGAACATTTTATTAAATGTTTCTATCCTATTATTACATGAAAAAAAAAATTGTGAAAATGGTAAAAAAAAATGTTAAATAGATATGTAAATTATTATTTTTAAAATCAAATATAAAAGCTATAAAAAAAAATTTGTATATCATTTTTATGGTTGTCTATATCAATATATGCAGATATTTTGGTTAAAATATAAAATATGTTTAAACCATTTTCTTAAATAAGAAATAAAAATCAGTTGAAAAATCATTCTTTTGTATGTTCTCTATCGAAAGATAACAGTAACAAAAAATACAATTAAACAAAAGATTTTTTTAAATGATGGGAACTTTTAAAGAGTTCATTAAAACAACAAAATTAAGAGATGGCATGAAAGAAAACTTATATATATCAACCGTTATTTAAATTCTTATATAGTAGTTTCTGACATTTTCTTTCAACAATTTCTTAAACATAATTCAATTTTTCAATGTTTTAATCTTATAATTAATTATGATAAAACAATGGAAAGAATAAAGTTTTGTGAAGAGTTAAAAACCAGAATAAAAGATGATTTTACTGCTTTTTAAGCAAAACAATAAATCCATAGAAATATTCTATGAATAAATCTATAACTTGAAAAGTTATCAAGACAGGATAATTTAATAGCTAGTGAGTTTAAAAACTATCCAAAAATCTTACTTAAAAAGTTAACTAGCAACCGGAAGTATGTGCTCGAATCGTTTGCCAACAAGCCATTGATGCTGATCTTGTGTGTTATCGTCCTGTGAAGAAACCACTGATTTCAGAGGAAAATCACATGGGTCGCAAAAATTTTGCTAGAGAGTACATAAACTGATATACTGTTCTGTTTTCAGATGAGTCCAAGTAAAATTTAAAAGCCCATGAAGTACGTTTGTACGCCTATTAAAAAGAAAAATGCTACACCCGAAATGTTGAAATAAATCAGGTAAGTTTTAGGGCAAGAAATGGGTCCAATTCAAGAACTAGAAGGTACACTAACTGTAGGAAATTGTAGGTCGAAAACTGTGAACACGACATACGCAAACAAGAGGCAGTTATTTAAAAGTGAAAAAATATTAATTGACTCCATGGATACCCAACAAAGAGAGGGAAGTATTCAATTATTGTATAGTAAAAATTTCCATTCTTTTTTGAATAGCAAAAAAAATAATACCTTTTAGGTTTTTCATTTCTTAAGGAGGGTAAGATTTTAAAACATTTTTCCCATTTCTTTTTCTAAGTGTAAAACATGCCGAAAGTGTTGTGCCAAAATTTCAAGTAAATCGGAGCAGAACTTAAGAAGATACAGCGTTTCCAGCGACTAATCTCATACGGTATATTATATAATTAACACTACATTTATTTAAATTTATTTTCCAAAATATAAAATTGCAATTGATTCTTTAAAGTTTCTGAATTTATAAAATTTCTATTTAAAAAAAAAACAGACACAGCATTTATTCAAAAATACTAGAGGACCCCTGCTGCTCCGCAGCATTATATTATATATTATATAGTTTTTATATTAGTTTTTATAATATAATACCAAAATTTGCCAAGAGAAGTTAACGTACAGTAATGCCAAAATATACCAAGAGAAGTTAACGTACACTAAAAGTAAAGTTGATTCTCCACGCATAACTTTCCTCAATCCCAACCAATTTAAGCAGTTAATATCTCAAAAGAAGGAGCTTAATACACTGAGTGTTCTTGGACCTATGTCAACAGCCTACGTTAATTAGAACACTAGTTATAGAGGTTTGAGTTAAGAAAAATATTTAAAAAAATCTTGAATGCAAAGTTTATTCATAAATTCTTTTAATATGTAAGATTTCGCAATATTAAATTGTATTTATTTTAAAAACAGAAAAAAGTGTTTTGTTGCAAGTCAAAAACATATAATTATATAATTTTATTATATTTTAATTTTTATAAATCAGTTTTTAAAAAACTTTAAATCGATTTTCTCGCAAGTAAATGTTGGAAGTCCGTGAACATCACAACTCGAAATCTAGTTGACCGAATCTATTTTCAAAGATTCTTCAAATGTTATGCTATAACGTGTATATGAAATTAGTAATCCAACATTATTTATATCTTCAAGAAATAATTAAGAAAACTAGCAGAAAATTTTATTTTTTCATTAATTAAAGACCCTAAAGTTATGCCAATCAATTATAGCCAATTCACAAATCAACACAAAAAAACAAACTCATTTTTACTACAAACACATTAACAAATTTAGTAAACACACACATAGCATTGTGTAATTTTATGTATGTGTTAGTAACAATTTTAAATGCAATTTATTCAAAATAAAGAAAAAAATTTAAAATCTGTAAATCTGCAAATCGGCTAAAAAGAAATACCTTTCAAATAATATATGCTTGGTCAAAATCGGGATAAAACGGTAGAACAAAACATCGGTCACAAGAAATCGCCAAGCCTATTTATATTGTAGATACGACTTTTTTTTAACTTTTAACCCCCCCCCCCCTTAAGTTTAGCTGGTTTATGTTAATATATTCTTTTTTGTATATAAATAAAACATAATAATTTTAAAAATTAGAAAAAAAGTTTTTTTATGATCACTAAAGTGGTCCTTAAAAATGAGATTACCATTTTAGGAAGTGTCGTTGTCCAGTTTGTTTCCTTTCTATATAAAATAATAAATGTGAAGTTTGGGGACAATCGGATAAAGAAAAGCCGGGTCGGGAATCGACTGAAAATTTCAAGAGTGTTTATATAGGGAAATTATGACTTTTTTCCACATTTTACGAAAATTTCGTTCTATGGTTTAATTTTTTCGGCAAATTGTTGTACGAATCGATATCAGTACATAATTAGGTCTTTAGAAACTATATAATGTGAAAGTAATGAACATTTTTTCAGCTTTAACAAATTGATTAAAGCCATATTTTTTTTGGCTCTGTACCTACAAACAATTCAGATATGAAGTATTGTTTTATTACCACGTTGTTAATAAATTGAGCAATGAAACCAAAAATGGGAAATATTTTTGATATAATTGAAAACTCCTTTTTCTAGTTTTAAAAAATTTTCTTAAACAAGATTTTAAAAACTATATCTGGCACTATAAGGTTTTGTTAAATACATATTAAAGATTAACTGTGTGTATTTTTAAGTAAATTCCTCTGCTGGAATTTTTTTTAAGGATTTTTTTTTTCGGATTTATAGAAAAATTAGATATTTGTGAAATATTCAGTAAATGTACTCTTTCTAAATACTTTGTATAAAAATTAATCAGTTTTCTACTTTTAAACGTTACATTTTATGTTAATAGCCTAGGGTTTCTGAAAAAATAATACGACCCCATTAATCCTTTTGGTCTTGGGGTCGCATATGACCCCAATTTAATAAAAGACAATTTTTTCAAAAAATTCAAATATTTTGTAAGGGGTGGTGAATTTTTAAAAGCGTAACTTACTATATAATAACCAAATATGTAGGTCTTCCATTCCTAAAACTTGGGTACATCCGAGGACATTAACCTATTATTTGTCAAGGCCAGTGTGGGATTTTAAGATATTTTTAAATAATGATTACCGACAACGAGTTTTTCTATTAAACTCCACGAAACCACTATTAAGGAAATATAATTCAGTTCATTTTTTTTTATTTAACCTCTCAGTGCTCTTCGGATCTAAATAATCCATTGTGATATGTCTTTGGTGCAATTATCTGCTTATTACTCATATGAATTAAAACAACTTCTGACCAATTTTATTATAAATCCATTTTATTTTTAAAAACTATCTATATTTTTGTAAATCAAATAAGAACATTGTTGAACTATGACCCAACATTGTTAAACTAAATTTGACTTTGTACGAAAAAAATATTGTTTTTTTTTTGTAAGATTCTACTATGTGGATTCAAAACGAATTTTCTTCTTCATTATTTGTTAAAATCTTTTATAAATTTAGCTCCTCTTTCGGCAGTGTCCTTTACTACAAACAATTCCCTGCAGAAATTGTAGCTCTTTTTAAAATCATGGAGGGAATAATAAAAATTCGGCAGAAATACTAAAGCAGCTGAAAGAATTTTTTTTATATATATATTTAGTCCTTTAATTCACAAATATAGCAGAATAATAAAGATTTTATTTAGTTTACTAGATCGGTACATCATTTCGAGGTATTTACTTTTATTTTAATATGTCAAAATTGTTTAATTGATTCCGAATTCGTAACATGGAAGACTTGTGCATTTGGTTATTATAGTTTAAGCGTCAAATCTGAAAATTCACCAGCATTCACGAAATATTTGATTTTTTTGGATAAATTGTGTTTCATTAGCTTGGGGTCATATGCGACCCCAAGTCCAAAGGTGTTAATGGGGTCATATTATTTTTTTTTTTGAGAAACCGCAGGCTATTGAGATAAAACATGACATCTAAAAGTGGAAAACTGATTAATTTTTGATACAAAGTATTTAGAAAGGGTACATTTACTGAATATTTAACAAAAATTTAATTTTGCTTGAAATCCGCGAAAAAAATCCTTGTAAAACAAATTCTGGGCTAAAACTATACTTAAAATTTCACACAGTAAATTTTTAACATACACTTAACAAAGTCTTAGAATGCAAGATCTATTTTTTAAAATTTTGTTTAAGGAAATTTTTTAAATCTTGAAAAAGGAGTTTTCAATATTTTATCAAAAATATTTCCCATTTTCGGTATCAAAAGGTTAACAACGTAGCAGTGAAACAGTACTTCATATCTGAGTACTAATGGGTATGGAGACCCAAAACTTCACATTTCTTAGTTTTACATAGAAACGAAACTAACTGGACCCTTACACTGGACCTATACACTGCTTTAAAGCTACGGTTACCAGACCTAAGAAATTTTTTTTGTCTACGGGAAATAATTTTAAGATTTGTTAGATTTGTCCATATTCTATTGGGAAAATCATAGAATCTGTCATATATTAAAGAAAAACTTTTAAACTACATTTAAAATGCTTAAAGTTTCTAATCGGGGAGTTTTTCTACAAAACATATATCCTGAATTTAGCAAAACTTGAGGAATTGTGTACAAAAAACTTAAATTTAGAAAAATTTGGAATGTTTTCAAATGAAAATAAATATAGTACGGACAATATTCTATAAGCTGAAGTTTGGAGTTCTTACAAGAAAGAATAACTATGAAAGTCTGATTATATATTATTTTTATTAAAATCTATAGATAGTTATTTAGTTGTTTATAAACAAATGGATATTTTTTTAAGAAGATATTATTTCTTATCATCGTTTTTCTTTCATATTGTCGATTTTTTATTTATGTTTTTATAACATTTAAAAAAATGTATGGTAATACCCGCAAATGGAAAAGACAAACTTAAGAATATCCTCTACACACTGGTGTGGAGGTTACAAAACAGCTGGTATAAATGTTTAATGCAAAATCATACTCTTAGTAAATCTTATAATAAAAGTTATGTAAAATACACAGCACTCAATATATTAAATTCAATGAAGCACAAAATCATTCTGTGAAAATCCTTCAATCTTGAAAACAGAAGTCTGATAAAGTTATGCTTTTTTCTTTTTATATATAATAAAATTCTCTATAAATTATATTTTTGTGCCAAGGACTTGAACACCTTAAGCACTTCCATAATCTTAACTTTAATACAAATTTATTACAAGTATTCATAAACCACCTAATAAATTGTAAATGGAAATACCACTGACCTTAAACAACAATAATTGTTTTATTTACTAAAATTGCCTTAAATTAAATCATTTTTTTTTTAATTTACACCACAATAACCTTGTGCTACCTTTCTAAGCCACATCAACATACAGACATATTTGTATTCTATGTAGGACGCGTGCCTTTAAAAAAATCAACCACTGAACATGTATAATTAATGTGCTTAAAAAACACATTAAGAAGTGAAAGTTTACGTTTATTACAAAAAAAAAAAAAAAATAAAAAAAAAAATAAAGCACAACAAACGACCTACTGAGAATGAAAAAAGAAAAGAAAAAAGAATAAAAATTATGAATTATTAGGTATCAAAAGTTATTACATACCATTAGAACAAAGCAAGAAAACTGAGAAAAAGAGACATTAGGGCAACACGGCACACAGAATGGCCTACACAATGAAATTATAAAAGAAGAACAAAATATCGATTTAACTTTAAATCGTTTATTATTTAAAATTATGTAACAAAAATAATTATAACTTTTTGTAAAAATTTCTTATTTATACACGTTGATGAATTGATTTGTTTAAATTTTAAATGAATTACAAAATCATATTTCAAAATATTAAAAATCTTTTTTCATGTGTAAACATCAATACGCGCAGGGGGCTAAATTTCTATTTCACAATATAGTCACAAAAACAGCGTAACATGTGAGCTCACATGTGAGCCGTAAGAAAAATCGGTGTGATTAATGATTGTATTGGTGAAAAAATTATGATATAAAACTGTTTCAGCTAACTCAGAACCCTTTGCTGTAAAACGACAAACATTTCACAGTATAAACTTATAACATCTATAATATTATTAGGCTTGGCGATTTCTTGCGACTGATGCTTTGTTCTACCGTTTTATTCTGATTATGACCAATCGTACATTATTTGAAAGGTATTTCTTTTTAGCCGTTTTGCAGATTTACGGATTTTTAAACTTTTTCCTGGATTTTGAGTAAATTGCATTTAAAGTTGATACTAACACATACATAAAATCATACAAGCTATGTGCGTGTTTATTAAATTTGTTAATGTGTTTGTAATAAAATGAGTATGTTTTTTGTGTCGATTTGTGAATTGGCTATAATTTATTGTCACAATTTTAGGGTCTTTATTTAATGAAGAAATAAAATTTCCTAGAATTTGCACACGAATTCCGAGGGCTGAAATCTGCTAGTATATAAAATTCAACAACCCCATAATTATAACCAGAATTCCGGAAGTTGTTTGCCATAAGTGATACATAGGTGACGCTTTCTGTTTGATTTTAAAAAAGTGACATAAAAAAATCTTTAATTGCTAGATGTTTACATATCTCCCCTGTGTTCGGACTCACGTGATTTTTTTTAGTGATATTTATGGCAATATTGTTTCAAATAATAATGCTGAATCTTGCAACCTGTTTGCGTCGTTTTTCAAGACTACTTTTACTGCACGTAGTAACTATACAAGTGTTGATCTGTCAAGTGGTCCATTTCTAAGGAACCTTGTCAGGGAAATTTCAGAAGATGATGTGTCTTCATCGATTCTACTTTTATAAGATAGTTCCTAATATGTATTTGATTCAGTTCTACCTTTATTAAAAAAAAAAAAGTATATAAGATATTTAGTTTGCTTAAAAAATTGAAAATTTTCAGATAAGTGGAAAAACTGTGTGCGATTGTGTGATTCCTATATTCAAATCTGGTGATAAATCAAACGTTTTGAATTATAGGCCCATTGTTAAACAGTCTGTTCTGGCCAAAGTCTTTGACAAGATTCTGTATCATAAACTATTTCATCATGTTTCATCAAAAATTTCAGTTTTTCAACATGGGTTTTACCCGGTCGACCTACATGTAAAATTTTCGTAGTATTCACTAATCAGATTATAGTTTCTATGGAGTATAGTGGCTCTTAATCCAAAGGAAAAGCACACATAGACTATGGGGCTCATTGTGATACCACGGGAAGAATAGGTGTTGCCCTCAGTCCCCACCGTAAAAGCAGTTTGAGCTCTTGATGAAGCCCCGGATATGTGAAATTTTCGCATTTGAGAGATCAGAGAGATCGTGAAGAAACAGCGATCCCAATGTTTGAAATCTCATTCTGGAGAGCGCCGGGCAATAGTAAAGGAAGTGTTCTATACTCTCCACCTTTTCCACATCCAAGCAGCTACGACAGAAGTCATTTGATGAAACCCTGGGGCGTTCAGCGTGTCTCCCTATGAGGCAGTGCCCAGTGATAACAGCAACTACTGTTGAAATCTCCCCACCGGGGAGTGATAGTAGCACACTATGATTCAGAGCACACTATGATTCAGATTTGTCTCGTGATCCTACACTATTATCCGTTATTCCAGCGGTGTGAAACCAAAGTTCCAGCTGGCACGATTACAGGTACATCCCTGTACATTCCAAGCCGCTGGAACCCGTAAGTTGCCCTGTCTTGCCAGCTCAGCAGCCTTACAGTTTCCCGGTATCTTCCTGTGCCCTGGGACCCATATGAGTCTGATGTCAAACTGCTTGGCCATTTCATTTAAAGAGATGATAAACAATTTATTGATTGATTGATTGATTGAATCGGAGAGCGTTGGGTACATTGACAGTCGAAACTCAAATCCGAAATATGTAGTTATGAATTACATTATCACAATATCCTACATTATGTGTAGGCGAATAGCTTGTTTAATATTATCAGACATTAAAGAAAACTATATTTCCTTTCGCTAAAGTTTTGTATGAAAAAAATAAGGTAAAAACTTAGTTTTTTTTTCCTTATAACCTTTGCATGTTGACATTATAACCTTCTATATTCTAATAACTTCAAGGTCAGTTTTGTTTGTAATTAATGTTTATTATCATGGCAAATGTATAAATACAGTTATTGAGAAAGTTAATAGTAGAAGACTGTTTGAATGTTTTACTGGGTTTGAGTATTGAGTGGGTTGTTAGGTTTGGTTTCGGCTTTTGTTTGCTTTCAGATAGGTGTGTCTTACCATAAATAATTAATATTAAAGAAAATAACCCCATTTATGCAAGTACTACGAAGGAATACACAAATTATGCTATAATGAAGGGTGTCCGTAATAGGGATGCCAAAACGGGAATTTTCAAAACACTACGATCCCGATATCCCGGAATTTGAAAACAATATTTTTCTAATTATCTAATTAAATTGTTGAAAAATTAAATGAAAGTTGAACCTGAAACTCAGATATGTTATCAAGCAGGGAAAAATAAAGGAACTTTTTTAGCTGCCTTATAGGGGCAGGCAAATTCGATATTAAATGAAGAGTAATGAACAAGCATAATTGTTTGAGCTATATAAGAAAATACTACCAATTTCAGCAGTTTTGTGCGGGCAATTTTAACCCTAGAATACATCCCGGGTACAAATATATCCACTTGCAAATTTGCAGTGCTGTAACTCAAGAACGGCTTAACTTAAGACATACAGTCTTCGATCTAGGAAATATAAGTAATTCCTAATCTTTTAAATGTTTTTTGTTCCAGGAGCTACGAGCTTCCAAAGTCGACACCTGCGTAAATACATACCCGAGATACGTTTGTACCTACTAGCTTAATTTGGCATATTCTAAGGTTTTAATATCATAACCAAAACGCTCTTAAAGGAAAAACCTAAGCTTTCTTTTGAGCAAAAAAAAAAAAATAATTTTCCCTTTTTGAAAAAAAAGTAAAAAAATTTTTTTTTTTATATTTTTTCCGAAAGACTGAAGATATAGCTATCTAAACTATTTAGCACAAATTTTGCTAAGAACAGTAGGAAAAAAGTTACATGGTTGAGCAAAAACATGTTTGGTTAAAATGTCAAATTTTGACCGCCTCTAATTCAGAGAGTTCTGAACCGATCTTGTTGAAAAATTGTGTCTAAACTACCATCTAAAAAGACTAACCTTGCTGCAAATTTCATCCCGAACGGAAGGCATCGGTTTAAAAAGTTCACAACATAAAACGCCCCATATATATAATTTTATTTCTCCTTTGATAATTTATAAATAGTTAAAACAACAATTCTAAAAAACAGATTTTTAAAGAAATAGACTTTTTTATAATGCATTAAGTCAATTATAAAATAAACTCGTAATTAAATCCGATTAAAATTAATTACAGTTGATGGAATAGCATTTCGTTTGGTTATATATATGATGTTTTTTTCTTTTTTGAGATTAATATGAAATGTAAATTTCCTTTTTCTTGTGTTTGTTTTTATTATAATATATTAATTATTTAATATATATGAAATATGTATATGAAACCACAATATCTTTTAAATAAAATAAAAACAAATAACAATTTTTATTGGAAATAGAAAATTAAAAAAAAAAATTTTTTAATTATCAAAAACTACTGGAATTTTTTTTCGAAATCCCAAATGCAGGGATTTGCAAATTTTAACCACGTTTGGTATCCCTATTTAAAATACTGATATATTATTATATATTAAGTTATATTATGGTAATAGAAAGATATTAGAAGTAAACTAAATATGGTTGTTTGGATGGGTTCTTGTAACAATAATAATTTTAATCCTATTTTAATCCAGCCAATATTATAACACTGTTAGCGCTTTGGGCAACGAGCACTTATGAGACAAGTATAGGGTAGAGGGGGCCATTCACACATTTTATAATTATAACTTCCGTTAAAAAAAAATAAGAAAATTATAGTCGGTCTACACCGATTATACATGCCCTATATTATGCGCTAAATTCAACTAATTGGATATAGAAAATAAGCATAAACAAAATTTGTATGGCATTGTTACTAATATGTCTGGGTGCAGATATGAAAAACTTCATATCGGGTGCTATACTTATAGGGGGACCAGTTCGAAAAATGGAATGAAATGATCCTGACCATATTTGGTAAAGTCATTTAGCAATGACTGTCATATATTTTTGGTTTTTGATTGATTTAAGTGAAAACCGGGAAGCAGCTTTATATGGGGGCTATGACAAAGAATTGGCATGTGGGATTTATTTTTGTACAACTAACAAGTGGATGTAATAAACACACACAAACCCAATTTGACCGAGATCTACATGATAATTTGGATCTTATGGAAACTTAAGTCGATTTCATAGGGGTCATTTGTATGGGGCCTAGGTCTGAACACGGACCGAATTTAACCAATTTCAATTGCGTTCATCCTATGGCCGATAAAATCTTATATACCAAATTTTAGCAAAATATATTCATATTTGCGACCTGTAGTTAGATTAAAAAGTTACATGGACACTCGGCTAAAATATCGCAATGATCTGAAAAATATATTTAGGCAAATAAAATAAGTTGACGACAACTGCGCGGTACGGGTGTGACTGAGTAATTTATGAATAATTTTATCTACGTATGTGCAATTGGCTGTTGATGCACATAAGCCACATATGCTATAAGCAGTTGCTTAAAGCAACCCTGCGGCACAATTATAAACGTGGCCTCCATCAGCATTAGCAGGTTCAATACAGCTTTTTATAAGCAATATATTTTGAGCTGATATGAATATAGAGAACGAAAATTTTTCGCCTGCAATTAGATTTTTAAAAGTTCTGATTCCCTTAGTTTGCAAACGATTGCGTTATTTTGAAGTTAAAAAATAAATAAACTACAAAAAGAATCTAAATCGTTCTCGTTGCTTATTTTTGACGCATTTTTGCTGTAGCGTCTTATAAAAACAAAATGAATTTAGTCCACAAACTTCTAAATTAAAAAATGAAAAAATTCCCCAAAAAATTTTAAATTGAAATAAAAATGAATTTACTACCCAAAAAAAAATAATTTACTACCCAAAGAACGTAGAAATTCCATAAAAATTTTTGGGGAATAAGTTAATTTATTCGGGGAATGTGTTTACTGGAGACTAAGTACTTAACGCCGTTTAACAGTGTAATATTTTAATTTAATTAAATTATTTTAATTAAATTATTTTTTTTTTAATTAAGTCAAATTTACTTCTTTTAAGTTCTCATTACTTTCAGTTACAAATATTTATATTCTATAATATTTATTTACTTAAAAAAAAAAACTGTTTAAGACTTTAATAGCGGCAAACGACTAAATACAGACTTCGGCTAAAAGCAAAACTTTAATTTAATCAAACAAGCATTGCTGATATAATTTTTTTTTTTAGTTTTGCTTAATATCAAAGATTAATACATTTAATACGCTTATTTCATTTTAATACATTTAATCGAATAATCTGTTAAATTTTTGCTTTCAGTTTATAAGCTACTTACACTTTTTGTTTATATATATTTTTTTGTTTGTTTGTAGTTTATGGTTTAAAGCAAACGTTTCTGCTTAATATAAGCCATTAACCATTGGCGCTTTATTACATCACTTACTACATTTTATGCCAAACAGTAAATGGTAAATAAACTCTTTAAATAACGAAAAAAAACGAAAAGTAGTAGTAATAATGATGAAGCCCATACAACAATACCAAAAAAAAAATATTTATGTACAACGAATATATATTTATATATAAAAAGCACAACGGAACCACCACTACTTGAGCACACCAATTCATACTCTGCTGATTTTTTGTTTTTAAATTATAATAGAAGTCCAAATAAAAAATACACACACACACAACCACTAAGATAAACACACAAAATTAAGAGCAACTAAAACATCATCTACTTCATACATGGGACTAGTCATTAGTTAGCTTATTAATATCTATGTCTTTAAAGCTGTTCATTAATATCATTATTTTGTTCAATGGTAATGATTTCATAACTAATTCGTAATTATAAGTTTATATTTTAATTGAAAAAGTAATAAAGTAATTACAATTGAAAAAGAAATAAAAATGCCAATGGCAATTCATGTTGCATATTCTTCTTGAGGTAAAATTTCAATTATTTTTTTGTTTGAAATCACGCATTTAGGTCGGCAATTGACCTTATAAAATAACTTAGATTTAAAGTTGGAGTATAATTTTACATTCTGAGTTGGAGTATAATATGATGATGTTCACATTTTTTATGGCTAAAAATAGCTTTTCTTATTTAGCCAATTAAATTAAAATAGCAATGAACAATTCCCATGTAAGGCCTCCTTAAATGTAATAAACATAGAGTTATATATATATTTTTTTACATTTTCCTTTCGGAGCTCAAATTAAGGAAAACCAATAATATTAAAATTGTAGAATATTGTAGAAATTATAGAAGCGGAAGAAATTTTCTTTAGTTTATTTCTTTCTTCTTAGCTAAGTGGGTTGTTCAACCATTTTATATAATAATTCTTTATTTCGAAATATGGACTTGCGGCCACAAAATGTATGTGATACTAAATTAAGTTTCGTATTGGGTTAGAATGCTGTGTCTTGAAATAATGGCAAAATATTTTTTTTGTTATTATTAAGGCCCATGAATGGCGGGTCAGTTGCATTTGTTTTGTCGGGGTATAAGATTTTAAAAGTTAAAAAAGTCATATTTTAATAATTTTTTCTTGAGATATGAATACTGTTGGATTATTTATTTCATATACACGTTATAGCATAACATTTGGAGAATCAGTGAAAAAATTTTCAATTAAAAATTTTAATTAACAAGATCGTGCCAGCGAATCTCCGAAGGTATGGTTGTTTTGCGATGAACATCATAACTTGTTACCGGATCATGTGAAATAAAAAAATCGAAATTCGTTTAAAAGGTGATATGTTTCCTGAGGTAGTGATGGAGAGTTTTTTTTTTCAATTTATCATTATTTTATTTGGCAGCATTTTGAAGCGAAAAACACGATTTTTTCTATAAAATTTCAGGAATTTGTTGTTAAAAAATGGGGAAGAGATGGCAAATAAAAAACCTCTTAGGTTATCTGATGATTTATGCGTAGATATAGTGTGTAAAATTTTAAAAGAATCGGTCAAGTAGATTTTGAGTTATGATGTTCACGGACACTGAACATTTATTTGCTAGAAATTCGGTTTAAAGTTATATACATATAATATATAAAAGTTTCTTTCTTTTATTTTGTTTTTAAAAAATGACAAATTTAATGGAAAACTTGGTATGACTTAAACGTATTTTTATATATATTTGGAACTTGGGTCACGCAAATTCATGTTGGTAAGAAAATTCTGTGTCTTATGATATAACCGAAAAATCTTCTTAGTACAAATTTTGTTTCTAGGATTTTAAGCAATATTTTTAAAGAGCTCTGTAAAAATATTATCGCCTTAAAATATATTTTTATAAGATAATATTTTGCAGTTGAAGCATGTTATTTTTGGGTTTTTAATTTTGCCTGAATTAAATTAATTTACTAATTTCTGTAAAGTCTTTCATACACTTAAATAAATTAATTTCCGAACAATAGAATTTATATGTGAGTAATTGAAATAAATCTATTGTATTAGTAAATATTAAAATATCAAAATTTAAATAAAAATTCTTATTACTTCAATAAAATATTCTATTGTAACCGTATTACAACCAATACATTTGCTGTGTGTAGATATATGTGTCATAAAATTACACACTTTGGTCTTTTTTGGGATTTTCAAAATATCAAAAAACTGAATAAAATCGTGAGTTTGCTTTTTTATTTTCGGGGTCTAATAAATTAAATCTGTAAATGGCTCTATAAAGTATTTGTGTGCAAAATATTATGAAAATAGAAAGACCTAAGAATTGTTTACCGATCTCTCATACAATGGCTTATATATATTTGTTCTTTAAATAAGTGATCAAAGGATAAACATTTCCCCAGTAAGCATAAAATTGAAAAATTGTGAAATTAAACCAACAAATATGGCTCCACAAACAGAGAACGAAGCCGATTAAAAAATTTCGGCGGCGGCGCAAGGGTAAAAAAATTTCGGCGGCGGCGGCGCGCCGACCCATTAAACGGCTGGAAAAAAATATATATAAAAAAATTTCATTTTTATTTAAATTAAAATTCGTTTCCAAAAAACAATTATTTTTCATTAAAAAATGCCTTGGATTTTTATAAAAAATATTTTTATTAAAATAAATAGTATTTTTATTAAAAAAAAATATTTTAAAAGCTCATTTAAATAAAATCTTTTTAGATTTTAAGTTACATTAGGAACTAAAGAGATCATAAGAGATAACAAAAAAAAACAAATTCAATTTCTTTGATAAAAAAGGTACTTAAATTAACATTTTATATAATGTTTGTACTATATCAACCGAAACCTGTTCGGCTTATTGCATTTTAAGCACTGGTTCAACCAAATGGTTGTTGTCATGCACAAATAACTGTCTCTTGACAGTAAATGTGTTAAGGCGGCTTCTTTTTGAAGTAATGCATGCACCACCAGCAACCGAAAACGCTTCCTCTGATGATGCAGATGTAGCAGGTATCCCAAAGCAAAATTCAGCTAATTTAGCTACTCTTGGAAACATCTTAAATAATAAATAAATGAATAAACTAGCGAAAGAGTTAGTTTTTAATGAAAAATACCTCTTTTTTTGTGTTCCACCATTCCAAACATTCTGACTCTTCTTGAGGAGCATCAAAGTATGCCCTAATCTCCTTAAGGAGGTTGTTATCACTGCGATCTTGAGAACTTGTTGATGCAACAAACTCTAGCATACACTTTCGAGTTGTAGATATTTTCTAGAAATTTAAGATATTATTAATATAATTATTAATATAACAAAAACTTAAATTTTAAGTACCATTTTTTTTTTGTAGAAAGTCCAGGTTCTTCTACTAACGGTTCAACATTGATTTCTTCAGATGAATGATTCAGTAATTTATTTATTTCTTTATAGAATAGTTCTTCTTTTGATATCGAATTTTCTTCTTCAGATTCATAGTCCAGAACATCATTTAGATCCATGTCAGTGTTTTTTGGAATTTTCCTTAACCATTGCTGCAAACTGTCCAGTTTCGTTGGCACGGATCCATTAATGCAGAAATCACATGTATTTTCTTGATCCGAAATATGATTTTGAAATTTGTTTTTGCGAAATCATATAGGTGGATTGAGGACCCAAATGCTACCTGAGTTTCATTTTTTGCTATGCTGCTCATTATATTTTCATAAAAAAATATGATGCTACAAATTGTTGGGTAGTTGCGCCCTTGAAGGTATATAGTAGCTTTTTCAAATATTTCTAAAAATTCGGTCAACTCCTTAATTAATTGTTGTTCCATATCAGAGAAACATAAAATCTCCTTTTTAGCTTTAATTAAGGTTATGTTAATGGCTTCAAAGTTTTTGGAAAAGCTTCTAAACATCAAAAGAAGCGTGTTCCAACGAGTATCGTTCGAGTTTTTTATTGATATCGGATTTCTTGCTTGCATCGCCTCTAAAAGAATGGATTCACCATCGTTGGGTATGGAAATGCCAAATTCGTCTTCTAAGTGTAGAGACTCTGCTATTTCATTTGTTTCAATTAACATTTGTACTAGCTTATCCTCTTTATACACGTTTTGGGTATTCGTCAACTCCTCTGTAGCGTACGACAACTTTTTGTATGTGGATTTTAACTTCTTAACCAAATTTTTTATAGAATTAAAATCTGGGTTATCTAAAACATCGATGTAAAGCATGTGCCATACACTCATATCATACAATTTTTGCCAACCGCAAACCAAGTACAATATTGCTCCCAGCATCGCTAACAGCATGAATTGTTCCGTCTTCTAAATTAAAACTTTTTAGCGTCGGCACAATGGTTTCGGCAATACGAACCCCAGTATGTGGGTGCGAAAAATATTCGGCTTTGAGTGATGCAGAAATTATTTCAAAATTTGTACAATAATGTACTTTTATATTAATATAGGATAACTTTTTATAGTTATCCGTCCACAAATCCAAAACTAACGCTATATTACTTGGTGCGGTCATCAGCTTGTCTTTGACAATTTTTTCGTATAGCACATACACGTCTTGTAGGGCAGTTGTAGCAACCGTACGGCTTGTGGGGAATTTAATATCTGGTTCTTGTTGCATTACGTATTTTTGGAAGCCTTGCTTTTCCACCATATTGAATGACTGTAGGTCAGTACAGCACATCTCTGCTAATCTCCTCCCATTTGCAAATTTTGCATCTCCTTTATTTTTGAAGATATTTGCTGACGATCCGGATAATGCTTCATTTGTTTTTTTAAGAGTAGATGCAAAAGTTTGGGATTTCATATTTATTCCGTGTGCGGTCATTATATGGGTTCTATGATTGGTAGTGGATGTTCCCACGCTGTACCTGTATGTAAAAAATACAATATATATGATTATGGTTTTATACGCAAGAAAAAATGTAGCTCCATCTGATTTAAAAATAGCTTCATTTGACTTACCCTTTTAAAGTTAAAAATTCCATTTCGAAACACAATTTACAAAACCGATGCGTTGTAAGTTTGGCCTTTCCGCGAACAATAATTATTCCAAAGTAATCCCATACTTTTGATCCTGTTCCTTTTTGTTCAGTTAAAGCTATGTTTGCTACTGTTTTTAGATTTTTGTTTCTGCGAAGAACTTCCTCGAAATCAACGATCTGAAGATCTGTGGGATTTCTTATTTGCGGTTCTTCGTCCAAATCCGAAGACACAACAATATCATCATCTAACCACTGGTTTTCGACATTTTCAGCCCGGTCTTCAACAATTTCACCAACGCTGGAGTCAGATGGCTTAAAATAGCCAGATATTGTCTTTTTCATGATTTATAATTTTAGTTTTTTTCATTGAAACAAATACTAAACTTAACTTTTCGTTTTTTTCTCAACAATTGAAGTGAAGCAACACTTTTTCAATAACAAATGATGTAAAAGTACAGAGTATTTTGGTATTGAATACTTGATTTTTTTAGTACTCAAAATAAAACGGCGCGAGTCTGAGCAGCCGATAGTTTCGGAGGCGGCGCGATTGGTATAAAAAAAATCGGCGCGCCGGTGCGCTGCCAGTCACGCCGACGCGACTTCGTACTCTGTCCACAAATCAATTTAAATTGTTTCCCAAATAGAGAGTTGCTGCAACGTATGAGCTATATTGTATTTGCATTCATATTATTAATACGTATACAAATTTGTTAAAAAAGATTTATTTAATTAGTTTTTTATCGTTCGGATTGAGATCAAGTACGTACATATATATTTTCTAATAATAGAAAAAAAATTAAAATTTACAATGTAAGAGAAATGTGTGTCAAATTTTTTCAAATTTTTCTATTATTAGAAAATATACACATGATCTCAAGCCGAAAAATAAAAATTAATTATTGCAGTAAAAATCAACAATACATTACTCCAACAAAAAATTAATTTTTCATTAATCCGAGTAGGTGTAATAGAAAACTTGTGACCATTATTTTCATCAACATAAAAATTACTAAAATAATTTTAACATTTGTTATTGAAAAAACCATAAAAGTTCATCTAAAAGTGAAAAGTACGAATGAAAAAAAAATTATCCCATATATTTTTACATAAATATGCTTTAAGATCTCAACCAACTTAACCTGAAATTATTGATTTATAACTCCTAAAATATAGGAGCTATTAATAAATATTGTAGTTTTTTTAAATCCATTTTCGCGCCTTCAATCGAGTCAACTTGGGTCTTTTCACTCCTTTTTGCATATACCTAATCTCCTCTCAAATGAAAAGAAAATGATGACATAATCATGGTCATCCAGATTATGTCATTCAATTGTCAATATTATAACTGACGCACTAAAGAAAAAAATTTATTGTTCTGCAGTCTTCCTCGACATTCGGCAAGCTTTCGATAGAGTCTGGTGTCTAATTTAATTTTTTTTATTAAATTCTAAATGTCTGATAGATATTTTTATTTTAAAAACAATGACGAAAGATCAGAACTGTTCAAAATAACAGCTGGAATACCCCAAGGTAGTGTGCTGGGTCAAATTTTATATACTATTTATGCAGCTGATATGCCAATCGTCTATAATGTGGATGCGGATAATACTGCAGTTACTGCTACAAGCGAATGTCGTTTGTCCAGAATGAGATCAATGAGAATTAATGATCTTGAACATTGTTTACAAAAATTGAATGTAAAGGTAAATTCTCAAAAACGTCACCATTTAACAGTTAAACTGAGACGAGATAATTGTCAACCTATCACTATAAATAGTAACTCAATTCGAACGAGTGAAAAAGTTAAATATTTAGGAATGGCTTAACGTGATATATATATATATATTATCTTCCATTTCGAAAATAATAATTATTTAACATATAAAAGCAAATGAAAATAACATTGCAGATATTATTAAATTTTACTAATTAATACCCTTGTGTACATCACATACATAATATCTGTTTTATGTCAATAAAAAATTTGCTTATTATTAAAAATTATATTATAGCTTTAATATATGTGGTCACTAGCGATAGCCGCCTTAGTCAACTTAGGAATGATTTGAGTTATGCGTGCCATCATATTCTACTAAAAAAAATATATCTACGTGAAATCCCTATTTTCGAGCACTATTTTTTAAGAAGATTTTAATAAAAATATATTAACCTAAGTCGTAATAATTCCCCATTACATTTATGAAAACAGTTTACTTTGCATATAGTGGAATTTTTTAATAACTCCGACGTTTCGAAGCCTTTAGAGACAAGTTTTATAGTTTTAATATAATTTTATTAAATTATAACGGTGGATCATTTTCCGGGTCTTTATATGGGGAGGGAGAAATTTCATGTCAGGCTGAAAGTAAAACCTCCAAAATGTTTACTATTCTCAGCCCAAACTTAGTTTTTCAACTATCACTCAAGAAGCACTAATGATTTCTCTCTTCATTCTCCAGAAAAATTGTAGCTAAGGCTTAAATAAATAATTTTTATTAACGTATCCATGTAAAAAATAATATTACGCATGTTATGTATAAATCTCTTCTATACATTACGTCATTTAAAAAAAATTATAGAAATAGGGAGAAAATTAAAATTTTCTGAAGATAAAATTAGTCCAAATTGTTTTGTTGAAGTTATTTGAGGAATGATATGAGAAATAATCAACTATTCTTGATTTTTAGCAGGGAAACTAAGCAAACAAACATAAGGCTAGGGCACAAATATTAAGGGTAATAAAAAACTCTTTGGCCTGTGAACGGCGAATCCTTTGGAGGAATTACTATACTTGCTTAGTACTTTCGTTTCGACTTTCAAAGCCCCCCGCAGAATAGATTTTGTAAGTTTTATTGACCAAACAACATTCTATCAGCTGTATTCCTACCACGCGTTCTCGATCGGATGGCATAGATCAGTGTTTCCACTCTTTGTATGCACCATTTAGTAGGTCCCCAAACTCTTACCCCCCTTTTTGCCCGTTTATAAAATATATGTGTAGATTAGTTTTGCCTCTTTTGTGTATGTTTTGGCTCATTTGGAGACTTAAATCTGTTCGATATTATCCTTTAGAGGGACAATTCAATATAACTGGCCACCTATATATGACATTTCTAACTAAAATATCATACATGTATATCCATTTGAATTTTTTCGTTCCAAGAATCGTAACTTTTGAACCGCTTGAGATAATCGAATAAGCTAAAAGACAATTATCCAACCTACAAAATAACTGTCTGAACAAGGTGCTATAGATGCTTACTTATGGGTTATAAAAGTTGAAATTTGTTAACGGCGTGAAATAATTCATTATATTATATTTCTATGTTTCTTTTTCAAGTTTTTTTTTTTATATGAAAATTATCATCCATAAATATAAATAAAAAATAAAATTTTATTTTCCACCAAAGTTGAAAAATAGTGAAAAAATAGACATTTGGTAATAGCGATTTACCTGGAGAATCACAAAGCAAACAGCAAAATTACTTTTCAATAATATACTGAATAAATACATAAATCAATGGAAATAAAAAAAATTACAAAGAGTTATCTAGTTTTCTTATATTCTGCCTGAAACTGGACGAAATTGCCTAAAAATTGTATGTTTTTTTGAAAACTGAAAATCGGTCAACTTTGAAGGGTTATATCTTTTACACTAAAAATCTGATTTTATTGGAGGTAGCAAATTTGTTATCTTTGAACAATTTCTTATAAGGTGAGTTTATTCAAAATATCGTAAGCGCACACGAAACTTTTCATTTTTACAGCCTCATTTGTTCTAAGTGCGCAACTGTGCGTCGTTCTCAGAAATTGATCATTTCACACACACCTTTGATAAAAAATTTTCATACAGATCTTGATATGATGCCATACAAAATTCAAGTAGTGCAGGAGCTGTTGCCGCACAACGATCCATAACGTGTTTTCTAATTCTACGGCTCATTTTCATTTCGGTGGTTATATCGACAGGTAAAATTAACATGTCTGGTGCACAGAAAATACGCACAGGGTTATTGAGATGCTAACGCAGCCTGAACGAATCAATGTTGATTATTTATGTCGCATTTTCGAAGATATGGATGGATCTGGACAACATTTGGTTTTAACAGAATGACGCGCCATGTCACACCAGGCGTGAAACAATCGATCTTTTGCATGGCAAGTTTGAAAATCGCATTTAGTCCATGTTCATTGGCCACCGCGCAGCTGCGATTGGACCTCGTTGGTTTATTATTTCTTGGGATGAGTTTTAGACTTATCACCGCGCGTCGATTGAGATACTGACAAATAATTAGTGCAGTCATCGTTAAAATATAGCTCCATACTGTCAAAAATGTACTAAAAATTTATGTTAATCGTATGGGCAAGGCTAAGCGAGAAAGTCATTTGAATGAAATAGAGTTCCATAACTAACCTCAAGGATTGTACTTTCGAACAAGTAACCCAAATGAAAAAAAATGTTGAGTTTTTTATTTATAGCAAATTCAAAATGCAAAACTTATAGGATCACCCTGCAAATACTGAACAATATATATTTTTTATTTTTTCTAATTTTGTAACTCCATTTTCTAGTATAGTAGCTCAAAATGGTTTACTCAGAGTTTAATACGAAATAAAGTGTAAGTGCTAACATCGTATAAAATGCTTATTACAAACACTACTACGAGTTAATCAGCATAACTAATGGAAAATTATTTAAAATTTCTTTATAAAAATTGCTTTATAATAAATTTCTTAGAAACACGCAAGAGAAGTAAAATATATATTAATCAGTTTTTAAAAATTTGAAAAATTTTAAATCCATAAATAATATTATTCACTTAATTTGAAATCTTCAATTAAAACAAGTTTAATCTTTACTTAAGATTTTTTGTGTATATGTAACCTTAAGGTACTTTTTTTTTGTTAAGCTTTAAATAAAGCAAATTATAAATTCATTTGAACCATCCCTCGGGCAGCATATTTACCTTATTATCTACTTAAATAACTTTTATTTACTTTTTCTTTTACTTACTTTTGATAGTAACTTTTACTACTACATATTTTTTCCTATAATATCATATTTATGGACTATTATCTAAATTGACTACTGGCAAAATGCCTATATTGAATATAACTATTGCTGCTTCCAGACGCAGGCAGCCATAGGAGATACCAGTATTGCCATAAATTATACCATTAACTTGCTTAGAAGAAAACAAAACAAAAAACCATAATGGCTAAGGAACAAAATTCTTTTTAAAGTAATTTGCATAATTTAATTAACTGCAAACATTCATCGATGTCACAATTTGTAGATAATAATAATGTTACTATCACAAATAGCGTTGGGCTTCTGTGGCTTGATAGGAAGTAGACAATAATTGATATTGAATGTAATACTGTGGTATTAATGAACAACATCATAAAAAGTTTGACCCAAGAACAACACAACGATGCTGTCTCCATAATTACAATCAATTTAAATATAATTATAAATACTTTGGTATTTTTGTAATAAATTTAATTAAATATTTTATGCTTGTGAAATAATTGTTTTAAAATTTTTTGGACAATAATATAGTCAAAAGATAAGTCTTAAAAGTATTCCAAAACTTTCTATTAAGTTGTTTTTGTATTTAAATTGGAGGGTGATGAAAGTTTTAAAATGTTTTTTTTTTTTTTTTTTTTTAAAGAACGAGTTAATTAAAGAGTTGTTTTTATTTTACCACATATTGAGTTACGAAACATATCTTATTTTAAATATATTATAAGCTGCAATGATGGCCGTACCGCTTGCAGCCTTAGTCGACTTGAAGCTAAGGAGATGACCCTTATCCAATTGTAATTCATTAACTTGAATAAAGCTGTGGAAATCGATTTGATGGTGCTAAAACTTTTCGCTTTGAAAACTGCTAAAGGAATATGATCAATGATTTTGCTATGGTCTATTATAGTAGTCTTCCGACTTCGTCACTCCTAGCGTATACTGCCTTAAATATCACAACCTTATTTAGTGATCAATTCGCAATACTTTATTTTTGGAAAGGAAGAAAATTGGGTCCAAATCTGGTGAGCAGAAGTCTTTGGAACTGAATAGACTTTATAGGAAACAATAACAAGAATGACACTTTTTATACCCTATACCACTATGTGGTTTGGGTATAATGACTTTGTGCTGCTGTTTGTAACAACCAAAAATATTTGACCTAGACCCATCTTTAATTATACCGATCGAATCAGAATCACTTTCTGAGTTGATTTAACAATGTCCGTCCGTCCGTCCGTCCGTCCGTCCGTCCGTCTGTGTGTCCATGTAAAGTTTGTAATCAAACTGCAGGTCGCAAATATGAATGTATTTTGATGAAATTTGGTACATAAGCTTTTATCGGCCATGGGATGAACGCTATTGAAATTGGTGAGAATCGGTCCATGTTCAGACCTAGCCCCCATACAAATTACCCATATGAAATCGACATAAATTGCCATAAGATCCAAATTGTCATATAGATCTTACTCAAATTGGGTTTGTCTGCGTTCATTACATCCATTAATGAGTAGTCCAAAAATTATCCCTTTGACCCCATATAGAGCTGCTTCCCGATCTTCACTTAAATCTATTAAAAAACAAAAATATTGCACTGATTCTTCTCAAATTTTGTTTGTATATATTTTTGCAAAATACAAGAGACTTTACCATTTTTGGACCAAGTCCCTATATAGATATAGCATCCGATATGAACTTTTTCATATCTGCAGCCAAAAAAATTAATAAAAATCCCGCTCAAATTTGGTTTTTGCTTATTTTCTATGTCCAGTTAGTTGGGCCTAAGAGATAGGGTCTCTAAACGCGTGGTATAGGGTGTCGTATAGTCGGTCTAGACCGACTATAATTTTCTTACTTGTTTATTATTTTGTTATTGAAGGCTTAATTTTTGACCTGTCCTATATTAAGCGCCTTTCTGTTTGAAAGAAGCCGTATGAGCTGCCAAAACGAACACCTTAGTGGTCAACCAATTGATGTGGCCAAGAGAGAATCGGTTAAGAGAATATATAAAATGGCATTGGATGATTGTCGGCTAAAGGTATGAACTAGCTGAAGTAACAGGCATTTCAAAACGTGCTATAGGAGATGAGAACGTTGTCTTCAAGGTGGATGCCGCGTTTGATCGCAATAGATCAAAACAGATTTGTGAAGATATTTCAGTAGAGTATGTAGCAATGTTTCAAAGCAAAAAAACCGAGTCTTTGTATCGATTCGTAAGTATGAATGTTACATGGGTCCACTTTATACCTGAGACAAAGAAACAGTCAACATAAGGGACTAAAATGGGAGAAGGCGAAGACAGTTCCATCTGTCTGCAGGCAAGGTTATGGCATATTTTTTGGGATGCGCTTGACATAATTGACATAATTTTTATTGGATATTATGTTAAAAAACGCCGTAACTAATTCACAAAAAAAAGTGTCTTTTCATCAAGACAATGCACCAGTTCACAAAACCACTACTACGATGACCAAATTCTATGAATGAAAATTCGAATTGCTTCATCACACACCTTCTTTCCCAAATGTAGCTCCCTCAAATTATTTTATTTTTCCAAACTTGAAAATTGCTCAGTGGCAAACAAATTGCCAACAATAGAGAGGTAAAATCTGCGCTTGATGGCTATTTTAAGGAGATACACAGTTTTTACTATAAACAGGATATTGCAGCTATTAAATATCGCTCGGGAAAGTACCAAGGTTAATAGGAGTCTATGGTGAGAAATAAAGAAATACTTTTTCAAAATTTTTGGTATTATCTATGTTTGGTCTGGTTGTTCTAGGACAGCCCAATTATTTTCTTAAAACAAGTTTGTCCAGTCCAGAGAAAATAGTTTTTTTTATGCTCTATACCACTATGTAGTCAGGGTATAATTTTTTATTTTTTTTTAAGCCTAGTTCCACGAAGCCGAGTGGCTTGTCTGCAGATTCTAATTTTGGCTAGTTTTTTTTTTTTTGCAGCGACACACCAAAGCCTCTGGTGGGAATCGAACCCACGACCCTCGCATGATAGGCGAGCACGCTACCTACTCACCTACCGGGGTGAATGACTTTGTGCTGATGTTTTGTGCTGATGTTTTTAACTATCGAAAATATCTCACATAGACCGATCGACTCAGAATCACTTTCTGAGTCAATTTACCGATGTCCGTCTGTCCGTCCGTCCGTCTGTGTTTCCACGAAAACCTTGTAATCAAACTTCAGGTCGTAAATATGAATATATTTAGATGAAAATTTGCACCTAAGCTTCCATCAGCCATAGTTTGAATGCTGTTAAAATTGGTGAAAAGCGGTTCAAGTTTAGACCTAGTCCCCATACAGATTACCCCTATGAGATCGACTTAAATTTCCATAATATCAAAATTATTGTATAGATCTTGGTCAACTTGGGTTTGTGTATGTTTATTACACCTATTTATCGGTAGTCCAAATATACACCCCATAGGACAATTCTTAGTCATAGCCCCCATATGAAGCTGATTCCCGATCTTCGCTTAAATCTATCAAAAAACAACATTCAATTCAAATCAATTTATTTAGATCCACTATTATTTACATTGTTTCTTAATATAATTATGTACAAAGACTTCAAGAATTTATCTTTTTCTACTTACTAATTATTGTTAATTTATAGAATTTTATATACATACATTTAAATAATATTGGAGGTAAAAATTTTCAAAAACCTATTTGAAGTTACAAAAAAAAAAAAAAAACACCATTATTGCACAGATTTTTCTCAAATATTGTTTACATACGTTTTTCAAAAAAAAAAAAAAAAAAAAAAAGTGGCCCTAACAAATATAGCCAGGATCCGTCCATTTTTGACCTAGTCTCCATATAAATATAACATCCGATATGAACTTTTTCATACCCGAAGTCAAAAAAAAAAATAATAATAACAATGACACTCATATTTGTTTTATGCTTATTTTCTACAACTATTTTTTGGACCTAAGACATAAGGCCATGATATAGGGTATCGTATACTTACTTGTTTTTATTAAAAGTTGTAATATTTTATTCGACCTGTTGTTTTTTAATTAAAAAATTATTTTGTCGAGCTCAAGGTCATATATTGAAAAATTAAAATAATTTTTTTTTTATTAATTTATCTTAAGCTTTGCTAGGTTGGCGTGCTTTAAAGGAAAAATAATATAATCTGTCAAATAATAAAAGCAACCTTTAAACACATTTAATTGGAAATATATTTGGAATTCTTAAACAAATATCTTGTATTCATCAGCACATGATAAATTGTAAACAAAATATTTTAATTTAGGAAAGTAGAAATGTTTTCAAATGAAAAAACTTTTAACACAATAACTAAGGTGATCTTTTTATACCCTATACCACTATGTGGTTTGGATAAAATGACTTTGTGCTGCTGTTTGTAACTACCAAAAATATTTGACCTAAACCCATCTTTTATTATACCGATCGAATCAGAATCACTAACTGATTCGATTTAACGGTGTCCGTCCGTCCGTCCGTCCGTCTGTGTGTCCATGTAAACTTTGTAATCAAACTGCAGGTCGTAAATATGAATATATTTTGATGAAATTTGGCACATAAACTTTTACTGGCCATAGGATGAACGCTGTTTAAATTGGTGAAAATCGATCCATGTTCAGACCTAGCCCCCATACAAATGACCCCTATGAAATCGACATAAATTGCCAAAAGATCCAAATTGTCATATAGATCTTACTCAAATTGGATTTGTATGCGTTTATTACATCCTTTAATGAGTAATCCGAAAATGATACCTATGGGCCCCATATAGAGCTGCTTCCCGATCTTCACTTAAATCTATCAAAAAACAAAAATATTGCACTGATTCTTTTCAAATTTTGTTTGTATATATTTTTGCAAAATACAAGAGACTTTACCAAACATGGTCAGGATCGGTCCATTTTTGGGCCTAGTCCCCATATAGATATATCATCCGATATGAACTTTTTCATATCTGCAGCCAAAAAAATTAATAAAAATCCCACTCAAATTTGGTTTATGCTTATTTGCTATATCCAGTTAGTTGGGTCTATGAGATAGGGTCTCTAAACGCATCGTATAGGGTATCATATAGTTCGTCTAGACCTACTATAATTTTCTTACTTGTTGTTATTATAATTTTTCATTCCTTAAGGTGATTTTTTGCACTTTTTCGAGAGAACGTTAAAAAACACAACATCAGCAAAAACATTTATAGGTTTGAATAGAAGTTTTGAAATTTAGAACAACAGTCTTTTTTTACATTTTCTTTATAATCTCGGGACCTATCGAATCGATTTTGATAATTGTGAATACCCACCTTCACTAAAAATGAGCCACACATCTAACCTATTCAGGGGGTGATCGTTATTTCCATAGACGGACAGATGGACATCGCTATATTAACTCCGATATTAGTAAGCCAAACTATATATAACATATGGGTTTCAGATTTCTTTTTAAATTATTAAAATTGTTATAAAAACCTATATATATACGCGTAGAGGGTATAAAAAAATATGAAGTGTAATACAAATAATGATATTTGACTGGTGATTCCTCCAAATTATCTCAGATTTATGACTATTTCACATAACTTTAATAGTATAGTTCTTTCCGCGGCTAATCTTAAGTATTCTAAGATTTTAATTGCTGATAGACATTTAGCGTATTTAAGTATATGTAAATTATACGCGCCGAAAACACTTTTGTTTGTAATATGTTAAATTTATTTATACCAGCATATTCCAGCGCTGGAAATTCGAGTGCAATATCTAGGCAGCACATTTGTGGTTTATTATTATTGTGAACGAAAATAGCAAACTCATTAACAAACACATTAACAAATTTAATAAAACACACATAGCATATGTATAACTTTATGTATGTGTTTGTAGTAACTTTAAATGCAATTTACTCAAAATGAAGGAAAAAATTTAAAAATCTGTAAAACTGCAAAACGGCTAAAAAGAAATACCTATCAGACAATATACGTTTTGTTCAAAATCGGGATAAAACGGTACAATAAAACATCGGTCACAAGTAATCGCCCAGCCTATTAATATTGTAGATATTCATATTAAAGATACTAAATTTTACAGTTTTCAAAACTTAAAGCTTATGAAAAGTAAAAAAAAATTAAAACTATTTCAATACTATTACGCCAAAAATAAAAAAGCCAAATTGTATACATATGCAAATATGTACATAAATATAACAAAAAAAGCCTCCAATTGACATTACTTGATGGCTTAACACATACAATCGTGTTTGGTAATTCACCAAACAAACAAATATATTTTATTGTTAGTATCTTAATATTATTATTTTTGTTTAGTTGTGTTAGCAATCGCATGTCCAATGGCTAAAAGAAACATGACATCAGAAAAGATTTGTTAGTGGAATAATATGTAGCATTTGCGGTCGAATGTTAAATATTTATTTATCTATAGGAATGACACTGTTCACTGAAAAAAAAAAACACATGCAAATTTACATCGACACATTTTAACAGCAATAGAACATAAAAATGGCTAATATCTATTTTCATTTCCGATAGCCGGACAATATAAAATATAATATAAGATATCCTCTATTTATAAAAGTTTCCCCTGTTTCTATATTGCTATAACCAGCTGTGTCTCTACACATACATACACAGTTGATATGATACCAAATACTCTGTTAGGATATAGGATTTGTTGCAGAATATGGTTTTTGTGTTGTTTGCTTATGTTTTTATTAGTTTTGTACTCTGATAATACAGCAGATGTGTTTCTATACCCTATACCACTCAGCGCTAAGGGCAGAATGAGCTTGTGCTGATATATGTAACTACCAAAAATAGTTAACCTAAGACTGAGACTAAGTCCCCAAATAAATTACCTCTATGAGATTGGTCAAGATTGCCCAAGGATCCAAATTATCATATAGATATCGGTCAAAATTGATGTGTATGTGTCTATTTTACCCATTGATAAGAACTTGTCCTATAGGGCAAATCTTATAAAACTGCTTTCCGATCTTCACATAAATCGATCAAAATACAAAAAAATTACACAGATTTTTCACAAATTTGTTTTGTATTTCTTTTTTTTTTCAAAAAATAAGTGGCTTTACCAGAAACGGTCATGATCGATCCATTTTGCGACCTAGTCGCCATATAAAAACAATATGCGATATGTGTTCTTTTATATCGGCAGGCAACAAATTTTTAACAAAGCCCCTCAAATTTCGTTTATGCTTATATTCTATCTCGAATTAGTTGGACCTACGATATTTTCTCTGAACTTATGGTATAGGATAGTGTATAGACGGCCTAGATTGGCTATTATTTTCTTACATGTTCTTTTTCTACCTGATTCCTTATAATTGAGTTAACACCGGCAATATAATTATATTATGTTTAAAAAAAATATAAAAGTAGCCAGAATTATTTTTAAATTTTTCAAATAAAAATTTCGTTCATATCTAATCATAATTTTGAATGGCCCAGAATATGAAAATTTGTATTTCTAATAAACTAATATCATTAAAGAAAAATGTTACGCTGAAAACATTGAAATCTTTCAATCGACAGATACAATTTACTATGGAAAACGAATACAACTACAGTTTACCATATCTCGATTCTATTATTATAAGACAAGGCAATCTGTTAAAACTTGGTTGGTATCAAAAACCGATGGCGTCTGGTACACTGAAAGATCCAAACATCCGAGGAATATTAACATCAACATAGCAGTAAATCTCCTCAACAGAGTTCTTAGTATAATTGATAAAGATTTCTGAGCGAATAACGGGGATAAGATTAGAAGTATTTTACATAAGAATGATGTCCCTAACAAGACTGTTATTTAATTAATAAAACAGGTGCACACGAAGATGAACAATGAGAATTTTAGAGGAGAGAAACATACTAGAATTTATAAATCCATTACATACATTCCAGGTTTTTCGGACAGATTTAAAAAATTCTAATGCCGTTTTCTTTTCTGACAAAAAATGTCGCATTTTATTTGCACTTTTTTCTAAAAGTGTATTTTTTTTATATATCCTAAATTAAGAGTAACCAAATTTTTATACATCAGTCGAAAGGTCTCAAAGTGCTGTGTTCATAAAATGCAAAAAATTTTGAGTATTATTCTCTTTGAAGTCATGGGGTGAAAATATTCGAAAAGAGGGAACAATGTCGAAATATTCTCACGCTATGACTTGAAAGAAGTGAACGGCTACAATTTTTTTTTGCGATTTACGAATGCTCGACTTTGAGACCCTCCGATTGATGTATAAAAAAAGGTTGCTCTTAATTTAGAATATATAAAAAATACACTTTTCTAAAAAAGTGCAAATGAAATGCAACATTTTTTGCCAGAAAAGAAAACGGCATAACATTTATAATACCGAAAAGTTTGAATTATCCCATAGAACTGATAGCACAATTAACAAGTTATTTAGTAAAGCTTAATATAAATTGGAAAGAGACGAAAAGTCTAACTTAGTTTACAAAACTAATTGCAATGGTGATGCTTCTACCACGTGGCATAAGGTATATGTTGGCACAACCAGGAATAAACTTAAAACTAGAATGTGGTCGCATAAATCTGAACACAAGACAACTGGTAAACCCTTAACACAAAAAACTACTCTTGCAGCCTACTGTACACTGACTAGTCATAAGGCAAATTTTGACAACGTACCACGTACACTTGAAATACTCCATATTATTGAAGTGCCGATAGAAAAGATATTTAATTACAAAACTGACACAGAAAAATGTGCTCAACTTTACAGACACACAATAGAGAAACACAGATCGAAATAAACAAACGATGAAAAATCGTTGGACAGTACACTATAGTGGTGAAAAGTTTTAAAACGGATTATTTAATTTTTGAAAGCAATTATAAAAGAAAAATGTTGTTCATGTTTGTTTGTAACAAAGCTGCTAAATACCTTAAAATTGCCCTCCATGGGTTGAAAAATGAGCAGCTTGGTTACTTTCTTTCTAACCTTGATCCAAATAACAGCAACAGCTCTGAGTTTTCTTTGTGGAAAGCAACAAAATACATAAAACGTCCAACTAAACGAAATGTTCCAATAAAGGACAACAATGGAGTTTGGTGTAAAACAGACAAAGCTATAGCGGAAGCATTTACCAACCATCTACAAAGCCCTTTACAACCCTACTCATTTACAAATCATTCCGATAATGAAATAATTAATTTTCTAAATTGTCCTTGTCCTATGGATTGGCCGATTAAACACATCTCTCTGAATGAAGTAATCGAACAAATTAAGGAAATAAACGTGAAAAAGTCTCCAGGTTATGACAATATAGATGGAAAAGTTATCAATACTCTGTCAAAAAAGGCTATTATACATCTCACATACTTATATAATGCTATTTTAAGATTAAGCCACTTTCCCTTTCAATGGAAGTGTGCAGATATTGTTATGGTTAACAAACCAAATAAACCAGAGAATAAAGTTATATCCTATAGACCAGCGATGGCGAACCTATGACCCACGGGTCACACACTGACCCACGCAACAATTTTAAGTGACCCACGAGTTGTTTTGTTTTTTCAAACCAATTCTAAGTTTTTTCGAACCTTATTTTTAAATTCTAAGCTTTTCCAAACTGAGATATTGTTATACTCAATTCACAAATTGTGGTATTGTAGATGTACGAAGAAAACTCTGAAAATTTTGTAGTAGGCTTTGTAAAAATGCAAGCAAAATGCAAGCTAGAAATTTGTGTGTGTTTTTCTGTGGAAAAAAATTAAAAAAATTATGTGGAAAAAAATTAAAAAGACACACAAGTTTCTTGCTTGCATTTTATGTGTTATTTTTACAAAGCCTACTACAAAATTTACACAGTTTTCTTCGTACATCTACAATACCACTATTTGTTAATTGAGTATAACAATATCTCAGTAGGCATTGCAAAACAATTAGTAATTTTTTTAACTATTTATATTATATCATTTAACTTTACTTATAACCAAACTAAAGACGTAACTTGCGCATGATCTTTAAATTACTGATCCATAAAGTTTTCTTGATTTATTAAGTTTTCGATGTTCGGTAAGAAAATTAGTTTTAATAATTTGTTTCTATTTCAATTCAAATTTAACATTTTCAAATTATAAATATTAACCTTTTAGATATATTTAGCATGTCAGTGGTTAAGGATGGAGCTGTTGAGATAGATAAGAGAATTCTTTGCTTAATTTGCAAGGAAAATTGTACGTCTCGTGCTTACAATGTAAAACGACATTTTGAAAAGATACATGCAAATATTGCTTCCTTAACAGAAAAAGAAAAAAAGAATTAATTATTTTCTCCAAACTAAGAGAATATAAATCACAAGCTAATGCATTTAAAACATTTCTAATTCCTAAAAACAACATTACAGCTGCTAGTTTTCATGTAGCAAATTGTATCGCACGACATGGAAAACTTCTTTCGGAAGGTGAGTTAATAAAAGAAGCGTTTTTGGAATGTAGTGCTGCCCTATTTGCTGATTTTAAATAAAAAAAATTGATAGTAAAGCGCATTAATGAGTTGCCTATAAGCCGAAATACAATTAAAGAACGAATATTTAGATTAGATGAAAATACTTGTTCTCAAATAAATTACGATTTAAAATATGTCGAAATGTATTCAATTGCTTTAGATGAGAGCACGGACATAAGTGGTTACGCACAACTTGCAGTTTTTGCTAGGTATAAATCAGGAAATATAATGATGGAAGAACTGGTCAAGTTAATAACATTGACAGGAGGAACTACTGGTCTTGATTTTTTTAAGGAATTCGCTGATACATTTATGAAAATGAATATTGATTTACAGAAAATTGTTTCTGTAACAACCGATGGTGCTCCTAGTATGAAAATATTGGTTTTATTCAGCAACTTAAACAAAGTGTCCAACATTCTTTAATTGAATTTCACTGCCTCATTCATCAAGAAGTCTTATGTGCAAAACAAGGATTGAAAACATTTTCCAACGAAATGCCAGTTGTAACAAAAATAGTTAATTTTATATATGCAAGAGCTCTAAATAAGCGAGAATTTGCCAAATTATTAGAGGAAATTGATTCTCAATACTCTGGGCTTTTAATGTACAATAATGTTCGATGGTTCAGCCGTGGTGAAGTTTTAAATAGGTTTGTATATTTACTAGAAGAAATAAAATTATTTTTGCATGAAAAAAAATAATGTTTTTGACGAATTATCAAATATAGAATGGCTAAATGACCTAATGTTTTTCTGTGATATCACTCAGCATTTTAATGAATTGAATAAAAAACTCCAAGGACCTGGTCAAGTTGTATTAGTCATGTTTGAAAATATTAAAACGTTTATGACAAAACTTGATATATTTAGTAATGATTTGAAAATGAAACTATTGAAATATTTTCCATATCTGCAAAAACATTTCCAAGCAACTGAAAACTTTGAAAATAGTAATATTATACAGGATCATACAATTAAAAAATATTTAACTGTTATTGAGGAAATAAAACAAGCTTTTCTGGATAGATTTAATCAATTTAAGGATTTAGAAAAAACATTACAGTTTATATTGTATCTATACAAAATAGAATTTAATAATTTGGAATTAACGGTGTTCACTTGGATAGGTATTGAAAATTTGGAAATGAAATTAGCAGAATTCCAAAACAGTTTTATGTGGGAAATTAATTTGAAAATTTAATTACCGATTTGCAAAAACAGGATTTAGAAAATAAGAAAATAAGAAAGGTATTCGAACAAAGAACTGATAATATAATATTTAATTACTGAAATAATACTTGACCCGTAGGTTGATATTACAAAAAACTTAATTAAATTTTGACTCACTTGTCAAAAAGGTTCGCCATCGCTGCTATAGACCAATAAGACTACTACTGGCCATACTCTCCAAAATATTTGAAAGAATATTATTGAAAAGATTGTTGCCAGTCCTAGATGAACTAAACATCATTTCGCAATACCAATTTGGTTTTCGGAATAAGCATGGAACTCCAGAGCAATGCCATCGTATCATAGCTTTTATAAGAGATTCATTGGAAACCGAAAGATATTGTTCAGGAGTTTTTCTCGATGTACAACAAGCGTTTGATAAAGTTTGGCATAATGGGTTATGCTTCAAACTATAACACTTGCTTCCAACGCCTTTTTATTTATTGATAAAATCCTATTTAGCAGATAGAAGTTTCTGTCCGAGATTTTCCAAATATGTTGCACAAAAGCAGGAGTCCCTCAAGGCAGTGTACTTGGTCCAACTCTCTACACCATATTTCCGTCGGACATGCCAATTAACGAAAATGTTTTAATTGCAACTTATGCAGATGATACAGCGATTCTAGCATCAGACACTTGCCCAAATAATGCATCGAATTTACTGCAGCAAGAATTGAACGTCATTGAGACATGGTTAAGCAAATGGAAAGTAAAAATCAACACTGAAAAATCATCACATATCACTTTTTCTTGACGTCGAGGTAATTGTCCTGTTGTTCGCTTAAGTAATAATTCAATTCCACAACATGACTGCGTTAAATACTTAGGAATGAATTTAGATAGGAGATTGACATGGAAGACTCATATTAAAACAAAGAAACAACAATTAGATATCAAGACTAAAAGACTATATTGGCTTCTTTGATCAAAATCTAAACTAAGTCTAGAAAATAAAATAACCTTGTATAAAACTATTTTAAAACCTGTTTGGACTTATAGAATCCAGCTATGGGGAACAGCCAGCAACTCAAATATTGAAATACTACAAAGGTACCAATAAAAACGCTACGAGCAATAGTACACGCCCCGTGGTTTGTATCTAGTAATACTATACACAACGATCTCCGTATTCAAAAGATGAAAGATGAAATTAGAAGATTTAGCGAGACCTATTTAGAAAGGTTAAGTCAACACATTAACCCACTAGCTATTGCGCTCCTCGATGATACAAACGAAATCAGAAGACTTAAAAGGCATCATATATTGGACCTACCTAGAAATTAATTGCTCATTTCCTTTTTATTTATGTATTTATTTAACAAAAAAAAAAAAACATATGTATATATATATCTCTTAATATTTTGTTTAATTATGCTGTTCTCAGTGGAGTTTAGCATATTATATCAATTGTAAATTCATCAAATTTACTTATTGTGCTTAAATGAACAGATTGTAAATAGAGAATTAATTTAAAAAAAAAATGTTTGTTTGTGATAATTATGTTTTTTATATAAATGTCTTTGTATATATTTTTGAACTAGATTCCTTGAAGATGGTAAACGATGTTTACTGAAATTTTGGGGAAAATAAAATACGATAAATAAATTAAAGAAATTAACGAAAAAACTCTTTTGGTTTTTATATTTCTGAAAACTAGTGACTTCAAGTCGAATCAGAAAATGAATTTAGCAACATAAAAGTCAACTATCCACACTAGGGCGGGTCGATTTGTAGGGAGGCAAAAAAATCACTTGACAAGGAAAATCATATTCTAGGGATCGAAATAAGAAACTTTGCCCAAGGAAACATACCTTTAAAACGAATTCTGATGTCCCGACTTTCGACCTGTCTGTCTGTCTATCTGTCTGCCATGGGGCAACAACATTCGCCCTCGTGCAATTGATCTGAAACTTGGCCCATAGTCTTGTTGTGACTACAGATAAATTTTGGGGCAGTTACGCAGAGCCACGCATAGTCACGCATAGTCACGGAGTAATCTAAAAGTTATTTACCCTCATCCTATCGATCTTTTTGAATAACATAACATAGTCAAGGCGTATGATTATTATTAATTAGCAGAGTAGAAGATACGTACACGTATGAGTGTTAATTTTAATATCAAATCATACAGTCAGCCCAATTCTAAACAAAAATGGTGATTTTTTGAAATGTTTGTATGTGGAACCGGCCTGGGGGTTCCAGGCATGTGGGTCGGCCATACAAAGTTAGTGGGGGTCGATCATACATTTGGACTCGATTGGAGCAATTTAAATGGGTCAAAGTGAGACAGACAGACAGACAAGTCAAAAGTCGGAACATCAGAATTCGTTTTAGAGGTATGGTTCCTCGGGCAAATTTTCTTATTTTGATCCCTATAATACGATTTTCCTTGTCAGTTTGGCTATTTTTAAATCAACCCGCCCTAATCCACATGAATAGAAAAATTTATTTTTATTTATAAAAACGAAAAAATTTATAAATTAAATTGAAAAAGTATGAAAACAAACAACACTTGTATTTATATTAAATTTTAATTTAATGATTAAATAGTTGAGGTTAAGTTCTGTTTTATTTATTAATCCGATTATCTTTATTTTATATATTTCGATTAACTTCACTAATTATACCCAGAGATATTAAATGCTTCCATTAATAAATTGTTCTTGGAACATATTAAAAGTTAGTTGTGATCAATCTGATATAACGAATATATACTTAACAAATTTTGATTTGAGAGACTAATTATTTTTTAGCGGCAAACTATTGATTTATGAAACTCAAATTTAAGGACACCTAGTAATAATATAATTACTTGAATATATTTTGTTTCAGTTGTTACAACCCATTAATTGAACTTAAATTGCATGTAATATAGTGCTGTAAAAGTTATACTTAATTTTAATAGTATTTGTTGTATAATATATGTATATACATTTATGTATTTTATTACACAAAAACTGGATAAACTATTCAGTATAAACATATTCTGTTTACCGGAATATATTTAATAGTGTCAATAAATTGTGATATATGATAGTATTCGGAAAAAATAAAATGTATAAAAATATATATGAACATAAGGGTGGAGCAACGTTGCTTGTTTTTTTTTTTTTCTTTTTATGTTTAAACTACATACACAGGATACAAAGAGTATCGATACACTTGAGATGAAAATTTCATATATTAATAAAAATTTTATAAAATATTTTAAATTAAGAACTTTTTACCATGGACACATTAAGAATTTTAATTGTCTTTGAAAAAATGTACAAAACGTTTCCATTTATTTTTTTTTTTTTTTTAATAAAACGCTTTTTGCGCTTTGGCGACTTCAACGAGATATACAATAACGTTCAGGTCTGTTACATCGATTTTAGTTTAGTAGAAGACAAATTTCTTTGTATCAAATTGATTTGGTTTAATTATAGTTCTCTTGAAATCTATATTTTGAGATGAGTCCCAAAATCGAAAAGATATACTAAAATATGCTAACATTTCAAAATTAAAGGTGCTAATCTTATTACACAAAATCATATCTTGGAAGGAACCATCATACCTTTTCAACCGCTAAACCTTTGCAAGATCTGATAAAGGGAGAAAGCTTGTAACGATAAGATATCGTAGTAAAGTTTCTGAACAGCAGTTCTACTTTAAGGCCATTTATCTCTGGAACTCACTACTGAATGAAACACAGAAAATCAGTACAGCAATACAGTTTGAAAAGAAATAACAGCTAGTTTTTTAACGTAAATTTAAATTGTTTGCCACTTATTGTTTTCAATACACCAATGTTATTTCAACCATTTTTTCTATATCAAATCTTACAATTTGATTCCTTTTATAATAAATTACGTCCTGTCATTCTTTTATTTAGTTATTTATTTAATTTTTTATTTTATCTAATATCTATAATATTAATAGGCTAGGCGATTTCTTGTGACCGATGTTTTGTTCTACCGTTTTATCCCGATTTTGTCCAAGCGTATGTTATTTGAAATGTGTTTCTTTTTAGCCGTTTTGCAGATTTACAGATTTTTAAATTTTTACCTTTATTTTGAGTAAATTGCATTTAAAGTTGTTACTTACACATACATAAAATTATACAATGTGCGTGCTTATTAAATTTGTTAATGTGTTTGTAATAAAAATGAGTTTTCTTTATGTTGATTTGTGAATTCGCTATAATTGATAAGCATAGGTTTAGGTTTTTTATTTAATGAAAAAATAAAATTTCCTAGAATTTGCTCTCGAATTTCGAGGGCTGGAATCTGCTAGTAATTATATAATTTGTTTAAATATTTATATTTTTCTTTAAAAATTCACATATTATAATTTAAGAGATGTAAAACTTGTTGTATGGGAAGAACAAATATAAATAAATAAATACCATAAATAAAGCTTAGAAATGAGGATAAAACTTTTCATGATATGACTCGGATCATAGAAAGGAGCCAGTGTTCATTGCAGTACATCATACAAAACTACAAATCAATAATTCTATTGTAGTCGCCTCTCAAGAATCCTAGAATTCCTTCTTCCAGAATTAGTTTAAAAATCAAAGAATTCTAAAACAATTTGGCTCTTATAGTCGTGCAGCACGTAGGTTGGACTTTGCAAAAAAGTGTCTAAAAAAAGTTGCAGGACTTTGGGAACGTTTTTTTTTCGGTGTGTAAACGCGCAGGGGGTAAATTTCTATTTCACAATATAATCACAAAAACAGCTTAACATGTAAGCCGTAAGAAAAATCGGTGTTACTTATGATTGTATTGGTGAAAAAATTATGATATGAAATAACCTGTTTGAAAATGACAAATTAAAAAATAAGAACGAAAAACAAAAAACTAAAAAAAAAATTTACAAATGAAAAATTGAAAACAAAAATGAAAACTGAAAAATAATAATTGAAAAATTAAAAATAAAAATATAAAAATGAAAAGCGAAAAATTAAAAATTAAAAATTAAAAATTAAAAATTAAAAATTAAAAATTAAAAATTAAAAATTAAAAATTAAAAATTAAAAATTAAAAATTAAAAATTAAAAATTAAAAATTAAAACTTAAAAATTAAAAATTAAAAATTAAAAATTAAAAATTAAAAATTAAAAATTAAAAATTAAAAATTAAAAATTAAAAATTAAAAATTAAAAATTAAAAATTAAAAATTAAAAATTAAAAATTAAAAATTAAAAATTAAAAATTAAAAATTAAAAATTAAAAATTAAAAATTAAAAATTAAAAATTAAAAATTAAAAATTAAAAATTAAAAATTAAAAATTAAAAATTAAAAATTAAAAATTAAAAATTAAAAATTAAAAATTAAAAATTAAAAATTAAAAATTAAAAATTAAAAATTAAAAATTAAAAATTAAAAATTAAAAATTAAAAATTAAAAATTAAAAATTAAAAATTAAAAATTAAAAATTAAAAATTAAAAATTAAAAATTAAAAATTAAAAATTAAAAATTAAAAATTAAAAATTAAAAATTAAAAATTAAAAATTAAAAATTAAAAATTAAAAATTAAAAATTAAAAATTAAAAATTAAAAATTAAAAATTAAAAATTAAAAATTAAAAATTAAAAATTAAAAATTAAAAATTAAAAATTAAAAATTAAAAATTAAAAATTAAAAATTAAAAATTAAAAATTAAAAATTAAAAATTAAAAATTAAAAATTAAAAATTAAAAATTAAAAATTAAAAATTAAAAATTAAAAATTAAAAATTAAAAATTAAAAATTAAAAATTAAAAATTAAAAATTAAAAATTAAAAATTAAAAATTAAAAATTAAAAATTAAAAATTAAAAATTAAAAATTAAAAATTAAAAATTAAAAATTAAAAATTAAAAATTAAAAATTAAAAATTAAAAATTAAAAATTAAAAATTAAAAATTAAAAATTAAAAATTAAAAATTAAAAATTAAAAATTAAAAATTAAAAATTAAAAATTAAAAATTAAAAATTAAAAATTAAAAATTAAAAATTAAAAATTAAAAATTAAAAATTAAAAATTAAAAATTAAAAATTAAAAATTAAAAATTAAAAATTAAAAATTAAAAATTAAAAATTAAAAATTAAAAATTAAAAATTAAAAATTAAAAATTAAAAATTAAAAATTAAAAATTAAAAATTAAAAATTAAAAATTAAATATTAAAAATTAAAAATTAAAAATTAAAAATTAAAAATTAAAAATTAAAAATAAAAAATTAAAAAATAAAAATTAAAAATTAAAAATAAAAAATTAAAAATCAAAAATTAAAAATTAAAAATTAAAAATTAAAAATTAAAAATTAAAAATTAAAAATTAAAAATTAAAAATTAAAAATTAAAAATTAAAAATTAAAAATTAAAAATTAAAAATTAAAAATTAAAAATTAAAAATTAAAAATTAAAAATTAAAAATTAAAAATTAAAAATTAAAAATTAAAAATTAAAAATTAAAAATTAAAAATTAAAAATTAAAAATTAAAAATTAAAAATTAAAAATTAAAAATTAAAAATTAAAAATTAAAAATTAAAAATTAAAAATTAAAAATTAAAAATTAAAAATTAAAAATTAAAAATTAAAAATTAAAAATTAAAAATTAAAAATTAAAAATTAAAAATTAAAAATTAAAAATTAAAAATTAAAAATTAAAAATTAAAAATTAAAAATTAAAAATTAAAAATTAAAAATTAAAAATTAAAAATTAAAAATTAAAAATTAAAAATTAAAAATTAAAAATTAAAAATTAAAAATTAAAAATTAAAAATTAAAAATTAAAAATTAAAAATTAAAAATTAAAAATTAAAAATTAAAAATTAAAAATTAAAAATTAAAAATTAAAAATTAAAAATTAAAAATTAAAAATTAAAAATTAAAAATTAAAAATTAAAAATTAAAAATTAAAAATTAAAAATTAAAAATTAAAAATTAAAAATTAAAAATTAAAAATTAAAAATTAAAAATTAAAAATTAAAAATTAAAAGTGGAAAATGAAAAATAAAAATAAAAACAAAAAATTAAAAATAAAAAAATTAACAAGTAAGATAATTATGGTCGGTGTAGACTAACTATACGATATCCTATACCATGGTTTAGAGACCCTATCTCTTCGGTTCAACTAATTGGATATAGAAAATAAGCATAAACCAAATTTGAGTGGCATTGTTATTAATTTTTTTGGCTGCAGATATGAAAAAGTTTATATCGGGTGCTATATTTATATAGGGGCTAGGTCGAAAAATGGACCGACCCTGACCATATTTGGTAAGGTCACCTATATTTTGAAAAAATATATACAAACCAAATTTGGAAAAAATCTGTGCAATATTTTTGTTTTTTGATAGATTTAAGTGAAGATCGGGAAGAAGTTTTATATGGGGCCTATGACTAAGAATTGTCCTATAGGGATTATTTTTGGACTAGTGATTAATGGATATAATAAACATATACAAAACCAATTTGACTCAGATCTATTTGATAATTTGGATCTTATGACAACTTATATCGATTTCATAGGGGTCACTTGTATGGTGACTAGGTCTGAACATGCACCGAATTTCACCAGTTTGAATGGTGTTTAGCCTATGTCCGATATAGGCTTATATATCAAATTTGATCGAAATACATTGATATTTGCGACCTGTAGTTTGATTACAAAGTTTACATGGACACAAAGACGGACGGACAGACGGGCGGCCATCGCTAAATCGACTCAGAAAGTGATTCTGAGTCGATCTGTATAATAAAAGATGGGTCTAGGTCAAATGGTTTGGTAGTTACAAACAGCAGCACAAAGTCATTATACCCAAACCACATAGTGGTAAAGGGTATAAAAATAGAGATGAAAAATGAAAATTGAAGATTGAAGAATAAAAAATTAGAAATGGAAAATAAAAAATTTAAAATGAAAAACCAAAAATGAAAAATTAAAAATTTAAAATAAAAAATGAAAAACGAAATATTAAAAATGAAAAATAAAAAACGGAAAATAAAAAATGAAAAATGAAAAAAATCAAAAACAAAATATTAAAAATAAAAGACAAAAATAAAAAATAAAAATCAAAAATAAAAAATTAAAAATGAAAAAGAATGAAAAATAAAAACAAAAAATGAATAATGAAAAAATAAAAAATTAAAAATAAAAAATGGAATTCTAAAAACGAAAAACGAAAAATGAAAAACGAAATATTAAAAATGAGAAATAAAAAATGGAAAATAAAAAATTAAAAAAAAAATCAAAAACAAAGTATTAAAAATAAAAGATAAAAATAAAAAATAACAAATAAAAAATAAAAAATAGAAAATAAAAAATAAAAAATAAAAATCAAAAATAAAAAATAAAAATAAAATATAAAAAATGAAAAATGAAAACCAAAAAATGAAAGATGAAAAAATAAAAAATTGAAATCGAAGACAGAAAACGAAAAATGAAAATTAGAAAACGAAAAATTAAAAATTAACCGTTTGAAATAATAAATAATAGATAATATTTTTATATTAGCAAAGATATTTAGATGATGTTCTCTGTTTGATTTTAAAAAAGTGCCATAAAAAATGTTTAATTACTAGATATTTACACATGTCTCGGAGTCACATGATTTTTTTTTTCAAATGAAAGTAACTTTTGCATTTTCGTCACTAAAGGAAAACGTTAATTAAAAAAAAAAAGTGGAATTGAATTAAATAAATAAAGTCTTTTCACAACCGTTAAACATGGTGGAGGTGGCATTATGGTTTTGTGTTGTCTGCCAGGCTTGTATGGACACGTGAACACTTCAAAAGAGAATAAAAAGAAGCCCCCAACAACTGGATCTTGGAAAACATTTTTGATTACAATAGGTTCTTCATCCAACACTTACGGTAAAATATGTGGTTGCTCTACCATACGAAAAATGATAACGATATCTTCGTTTTATAGCAGCAGAGCATTTGTGGGAGTTACTGGAGCACAGATTCTGTCAGCATAAAATAGAATCAAAGGAAATATTCAAAATCATCAAATTGGATGAATGGGGGAAAAAAAGTGAACAGAATACTTTAAAGTGGGTTAATTCGATGCTAAATCCACTCACAGAAGTCATAAGGTGCTAAGGTTATCCTACAAGTTACTTAATTAAGCAATTTTTAATAATTTTTTTCTTGTATCAATATATAAAATGCACGAATACTTATGATGTTGATAAGTGTCGGAGCACGTCTTTGTCTGTCACTATATCACAAATGAAAAATATTATCTTTAAAAGTTTTTAAGTTCAAAAGTTTTCGAATTGTTCCAGTTAAACGTTGAAAAAATAGATATGATGTTATGCTTGGATACTGCAAAATTTTTCATATGAAATTTTTCTTAGTTGTTTACCCACATACACATTTTTAAAGGCAATAAAACTTAAAAACTTAAATTAATTAAAAAAAAAAAATTAATAAGTAGCTTAATATTTTGTTAGCAAATAAAATAATTTATATTAGTAGGAAAGTTTTTGTTTTAGGTGTATGGATACTTTTTCTAGCAATTGTAGTAGGTATTATTAAAACTGAGCCCTGAGCCCCTTTCATTGCGCATATTGTGAAGTTGCTTCAATTATTTATTTTAACTGTATACAAAGTATGTTTATTAATTCTTTAAAAAAAAATAAATTTTCACTCAATATTTAACTGTTATTAAGTAGATGTGAGGATCGAAAGCAAAACAAAAATTTGATAACAGTAATTTCTACAGATTTCGACTGAAATTTACTAAAATTAAGGGAACGTGAAATGAACCAAAAATTGTACATAATTTTTTATTTGTAATTTTTTCATTATGAAAAATGATTCACTTCTAAAACGAAAAATGGTCCAAAAATACCAAAGTAACACAAAAAGTTGGATCATTTCTCATCTTTTCATTTGATACAAACACTTTTTTTTTTTTGCTATTTTTCATTTTTATTTTTGCGCGATTTTTCAATGGGTGATATATCCTAGAGCCGTGGTTTTTGGTGAATTCATTTGGAGATATTGTTTTTTGTAGGCTAGCCTTTGCAGCACGATCGGATTATGTTTAAATATTGGAATATATACGGGAAAAAGGGTGGAGGAGAAAATATAAATCGTCAGCTTGTTCAAAGTTCTCCAGTTTATCATTAATGTCCCACATTTTACCGTGCAATTTTGTATGCATATAAGAACATGCACTTTTAAAATGTTGCTTAATAAACCGTATTATTTTTTCGAAAAAATTTTAGTATGTTGTAATGTGTTGAAAACCCGCTTAAAGTCGACTAAACTGACAGTTACTCTATAACTGACGATTTGATCTACGTAGGCTTAAAACCAGTTTCGTTTCGTTTTTTTTTTTTTTTGGTGCAGAGCAGATGATTGGTTGTACTGGATGTGAGCAATGTTGTTGTTTGTTATAACATGTTAGAAGTGTAATGCCTCTCTAAATTTGTCACGAATTTCTTGACTATAAGGTCAGAATAAATAATTTTTTTTTTATTTAAATTTTCTGCTTGAAAGCTCTCAAAAACGAAAAAAAGAAAATTTTAAATTATGCAACCAGAGGACTAAACATTGGTTTTAATATTTACAAACAAATTTTTGATATGAGGTCAGGGTATAATGAGTTTGTGATGATTTTTTAACTACAAAAAATACTAGACCACGTTTTATTGGACCGTTCGTCTGTCCATCCGTCTGTCTGTCCATTCGTCTGTCTGTCCATGTATGATTTGTAATCAAGCTAAAAGTTCGCAAATATATGTATATTTAAATGAAATTTGTATGTAAGCTTTTAACGCCTGTGGTACGAACGCTGTTTAAATTTATGAAAATCAGTGCATATTGAATCCCAGCCCCGATAAAAATAGCCTCTGTCAGACTGACAAAAGTTGTCGTAAGATTTAGAAGATCATACATAACTATATATATGTATTAAAGTTGTTTTTTTTTTCTTAGATAGAGCTTACGAAAAGCTTACCTATCAAACTCATTGTCAGGCTGCCTCACTTTTTCACATTTATGATCAGTATGCTCTAACAAATGATCGTGAAATTATCCAAATTTACTTTGAAAATCAGTAATCGATCCGCTCAACTTATAGACGTCTTCGTGATTTTTATTTCGACTATAATTACACATTTAAGCCAACCATCCCTCCTACCAAATACTCTCCACTTTGAAGGAATATGAGCACTGAGGAGAATAACGCCATTGTCCAAAAATGGACCACTTATGGCCATTTTTAGTCATCGTCACCTATTTCCAAATTTGCTTTATATATGTTTCGAGAAGAATAAAAGGCTTTTGTTGAGATGGTCAAATACAGATCAATTTTTGACCTAGGCCTTGTATAAAAATAACATCAGATATGAACTTTTTCATATCTGCACAAGTTAATAACCATTTCACTAAAATTTGGTTTATGCTTGTTTTCTATATCCAGCTATTTCCTCAACAAAGTCGGATCACAGACTCTCTTTCAAAACGTATTTTATGGGCTATTGTATAGTTGTTCTAAACCGGTCATAATTTTTTTGCTTGTTCTTTTTGCAGCAAGCATGATTTTTTATTTATCCTTTGCAATATAATAAAGAAATTTAATTTCCTAGGGATCATACTCCATATAAATACATTTCCATTTCTACAAAATGAACTTTACTTACAAATTTAAGTAATATGGATGTTTTTTCTTCAAATATTCCCAGAAATGTATCTTCTCATTTTGATAATATATATTTGTACTAGTGGCAAGATGTGTTAGCATTAAACAATATTTTTGCAAACACCTTTTACAAACTTCATTATGCAATATAAATAAAGATGCATTAATATTTGCTTATATTATTCGTACACAGACTCAACCAAAAATAAGGTGTTGTAAATATTTTTTTCCAGGAATATAAATATTAGGGCTAAAAGTTTATAGCATTTTCTGCTTAGTAGAATTATCAACCTGCTGTCTATCGACATCTTGGGTTTTTTAATTTTTCTTTAATTTATATTTGTATTAAAGGACATATTTTTAAGAATGAGAATTTAAAGAAACCTTGGAAATATCACCACTACTTTCATAGTACTTTGAAATGCACTAAATTTTAAAACAGATAATTTGCTAAGTTTTATCCCCTATTCCTAGAACATATTTTATCTCATATGAATTAAAATGTATAAGATGTACAACAGAAACAAATAAATACCCACAAATATTCGTTCTTCCTAGAAGAAACATGTTATGGAAACAGATGTTAGTGGTTTTTTGGGAATTATTTTTTCTTTTGAACTAAGTTATTTGTGTTATTTGTGAAGAAATTAATCATAGATTTGTTTAGTGGTTTATACACAAAGTAAGAATTTATCAAAATTGACAAATTGCGTGTACGCATTATTTGTTCATAATGGCAAAAATCGTACCAGCAGAAAGTTCGATCGACATAATTTACTGAAAGACAAAGGGATGACAAAGAAGTATAATTATTCATCAATACCCTTGAATTCAATGCGCATTGACTTAATGACTGTAATTAAATTTTTATTAATAAACTATAAGTTACTCATTATGCAGAGCTAGGGCCGAAATTGGGTTACAACCCTAATATACTTTAATATAATACTTTATATGGAAATGAAAGCACATAGTAACAATATGTATATATATATATATATATATATATATAACGCAGATTTTATTATTTGGGTAGACAAACTTTAAATGATTAAACTTCAAGAAAAATAGTTGTATCGCCTTACTAAAGGGAAAACTTCATATAGGTTACCAAAATTTTATTTGAAAGAAAATTTCGAGATAAAAATTTTCTCTTCAAAACACATTATCAATTTCAATTTAAAAAATAATCAATTTAAGATAAAAAAAATAAGCAAAGTAAAACTAAATATATAAAGGTATTCTTTGCATGCAAATCGTATTTGCCAAGTATTATTATGCTTTAAATTTTTTTTAGACCTTTGGAACTAACATGTTAGCGTAAATAACTACTTAATTTAAAAAAATCAAAAAAAAAAAAAAAATATGTATCATTACAAAAATTAATTTTATTTTTCATTAGAAAATATTACACAGTAAGATCACGTAAAAAACTCTTTCTCAAAGAATTTATCAACTCTTCTTAGTTAAAAAATGTTATGTGTTATAAATTGTGTTATTTACTTGTGAAGAATTGAATCTTCTATAATGGAAAAAAGCTTTGAAGCTATTTAAAACTGCATTGTTATCATGTCAAAATTTTAAGTGTAACCTTGAACGAGAAGAAGTGTAATGGTAATAATCTTTTACATATTTTTCGAAATAAGAACATTCTCAATATTATTACAACCATCCAAATAATTTAAGAGCCAATATGTCGAAAACTTGTCAATACTTTTTCTTTAAAAACTTTACATTTCGGAATGTTTGAAATAAATTTAAATTGCATATAACTCAAAATTTAAGAGTTTTGTTTTATTATCACCACTCCGAATTAAGCAATTCTATTTCTTAAAAAAATTCAAATATTTTTTGCAATTTCGGAATACGACTAAAATGTACGGTATTTATAAAATTCTCAATTTAAACTCTTATTATCTACATATATATAAGTGCTTACCTAAAATGAAAGTATACTAACTGTTAGTGGCCAGAAGAAACTCCATACATAGATATAGAATATATCTATGATTTGAAGACACATCTGTGTCGAGTTCGTTTAATATTTCAATTTTGTTTGAGGAAAGAAGTCTGAACAAAATTTGGTCTATAGACGAAAATAAATAATCACGCAATTGCTTTGCCATCTAAAAACCAAAAAAAAGAGCCAATAGGTATATAATATACTGATAGCATCCCTTAGCTTAGTTGAATATCTACGGAAGACCCAACACCCTATTACAATTAACGTTCCAACAGTTGTAAATTTACAAACACAGTGAAATAAGAAACACCCAGGGATAAGTAAAATGAAATATTGTGAGCAATCCGATCGGCAATATATTGCCAAACCAATTTAAAGAGTATCCCAAAATGTCCGCAAGGTTTAAATTACATTTTTAAATGTTTATTGAATCAAAAAGTTATTTAAGGAACGGCATGGTCCCTTGACTTAGAATAACCCCCATATAAAGAAATCTAATGGTGTTATATAACGTGATCTAGGAACCCAATTTGGATCACCGAAATGAGAGTCTATATAACCAAGAAATATTTCCTGAAGTAATTAAATCGCTACACGTGCTTTATGGCATGTAGCACCATTTTTTTGTAACACTTATCGTCCACATTAATATCATACAACTACGACAAAAAGATCTCTGTTATTATGTCGCGATATCGAGTACCAGTAGCGGTCACTTCTTGACCAGCCTCATTTTTAATTATGTATGGTCCAATGATACGTCCAGCCCAAAATCGGCACAGAACGGTGAAACTTTGTGGACGCATTTGTTTTTCCACAAATACATGCGGGTTCTTTGAATCCCAAATGCTGCAATATTGATGACTAACCAAGCAATGAAAATTAAAAAGGTCTGTTGATATTCTATAATCCATTCACCGAATTATCTTCGCTTTGTCTGGTCATTGGTCTTGAGAATCAGAATCAGAATTGTGATATATTTCGACTAGAAATATTAAAACCATTAACGTGTGCAATTGAAAAAAAGCATTTCCTAAATTTATTATACGTATGGATGTTATTGAAAATTTCATTTGCCATACGCCTTATAAAAACAAACAAATATTAAAATAAAGAAGAGGCGGCGAAGTGAAGTCACAATATTTTAGAGGAAAAAAAATATTTTGAAATTGATTTCCGTACAAATTTTTTACATTATCTATCAACTTTTCTATCGCTCTTAATTTATTCTTCGCAGAAAAAATACCGATAAATGTAGATGGAGTACAATTTTGGTAGGTTGTCATAAAAAAACTTGTTTGACATTATATATCGATAACTAGAGTAAGTTCGGGTATTATGTAAATGCGGATATTGTGGACCAATTATTTGCGTCATAAACTGTGTATTATTTCATAGACTTGTCTTGTATACACGTGACCTGTCGGAATATTACATTTGCAGTCGGAAGCATTTTGGGTGCTTTCGACTTTTTGTGTTTTCGACGAGTGTGTTTTTAGTAAAACTTTGTACTTTAATAATACACATATAATTGTTTTGAAAATTTGTATTTGTGTTTGTAATTATTGCAATTGTAAGAGGTATTTTTTTGTTTGGATAGAACTTCCGAAAGGGTCTGCTGTTAAAGTTGTCGTCACATTGCGCTCAGTTTTTGACATATATGATCAGTATACCTCGGCAAATCATCACGAAAAAATACATGATCGAACTACGCTATCAAATTATTCAAATTCACTTTGAAAATCTGTCATCGATTTGCGCAACTTATAGACGACTTCGTGATTTTATGGGGCACATAGTCATCCATCTGATCAAAACTATTTCAGGCCATAAATTCTCTAAATAATGCAATAACACCAATACATAGCAGGAGTGTACGTACTGAAAGGAAAATCACCGCTGCAAACGAAAATGTGAAAGAAGAGCCGAATTTAACGATTCGTCGTTGGTTGCAGGAATTGTAGCTCTCCGTCTACTACGTGGAATCTTTTATGGCACTTTTTTAAAATCACACAGCAATCACGTATCACTTATAGCAATCAACTGCAGGGGATCTCCTAATACAAAAATATTTATTATTATTTATTATTTCAACCGGTTAATTTTTAATTTTTCGTTTTATATTTTTCATTTTTCGTTTTTCATTATCAGCTTTTATTTTTCATTTCTTATGTCTCATTTTTCATTTTTCATTTTTTATTTTTCATTTTCATTTTTATTTTTAATTTTTCTTTTTCATTTTTCATTTTTCTTTTTTCATTTTTTATTTTTAATTTGTTTATATTTCAATTTTCATTTTTTAATTTTTATTCTTAATTTTTAATTTTTTATTTTTCATTTTTATTTTTCATTTTTTATTTTCCATTTTTAATTTTTCATTTTTAATTTTTTATTTTTAATTTTTCATTATTCGGTTTTCGTTGTTCATTTTATATTTTTATTTTTCATTTATCATTTTTATATTTCATTTTTCATTTTAAATTTTTCATTTTTCATTTTTCATTTTTCTTCTTCCATTTGTCATTTTTCATTTTTATTTTTTATTTTTCATTTTTTATTTTTTATTTTTTATTTTTTATTTTTTATTTTTTATTTTTTATTTTTAATCTTTCATATTTTATTTTTCATTTTTCATTTTCACCAATATAATCATGTCACACCGATTTTTTTTTCTTACGCGTTACATGTTACGCTGTTTTTGTAATTGTATTGTGAAATAGAAATATACCCCCTGCGCGTATAGATGTTAACATATCGAAAAACAGAGAATCATATTGTAAATATACTAGCAGATCCCAGCCTTCGAAATTGGAGTGCAAATTCTAGGAAATTTTATTTTTTCATTTAATAAATTATTTTTTAAATTTTAGCCAATCCACAAATCAACACATTTTATTGTCGGTATTGCTGTCCAAAATTATTTTTGCCGTTTTTGCCGTAACTGGTTTATGTCCAAAATAATTTTTCAATTAAAAAATATTTTGCAAACAAATTAACAAAATTAATAAACACACACACAATTATATATGTGTTATATATGTGTTAGTAATAACTTTAAATGCATGTTACTCTAAAAAATGTGCAAAAATATAAAAATCTGTAAATCTGGTGGACAGCTCAAAAGAAATATCTTTAAAATGAGAGATGTTTGGTCAAAATAGGATTAAAACTAATTAAGAAAAAATTATTTTTTAAACTGGCTGGCGTTGCTTATATTTTGTATATAATAAGGTAATTGGTTTCAGAAAGGGATAATGGAAACGAATTTGAATTATTAGTTTTCCTCTATTGGATCAGGAAAAGAACAATTTTTGCAACAAATAGTTCGGCTGCCTCTATAAACAATTTCATACAAATATAAAGACTTCTGCAGTTTAAAAAATTGTCAAATGTTACTCCAAAATGAACAAAATATTATACCTTTTGAAACTAAAAACGTGTGTGCTAATAAGAATTGAATTAAAAATGTGATATTTATCATTACTAGCAGGTTCCAGCTCTCGAAATTCGAGTGTAAATTCTAGGAAATTTTATTTTTTCATTAAATAAAGACCCTAAAGATATGCTAATCAATTATAGCCAATTCAAAATCAACACAAAAGACAAACTCAATTTTTTTTACAAACACATTAACAAATTTAATAAACACGCACATAGCATTGTATAATTTTATGTATGTGTTAGTAGCAACTTTAAATGCAATTTAGTCAAAATAAAGGAAAAAATTTTAAAATCTGTAAATCTGCAAAACGGCTAAAAAGAAATACCTTTCAAATAAGATACGTTTGGTCAAAATCGGGATAAAACGGTAGAACAAAACATCGGTCACAAGAAATCGGCTAGCCTATTAATATTATAGATTAATCATCATATTTTTGGTAATAATTTCTAAGTAGAAAAGGATAATCAAATGCCCGAATTCTTATATTTTTTGTACTATTACTGTAAATAGTTTCTTATACCATGAAAATAAATAAATGAATAAAAGATAAATAATTTTGCTTTATTGCCATTGTGGAAATCTTTGAAAAAAGGCGGAACACATTACTCGGAGTAACGCTTCGTTTTTAGGAAATATACAATATTTAGTCATTAATTGTTCGTTTTGAGATCATGTTTACATTTTCTAATGAAATAAAAGATAATAGCTAAACAATGAGCTGTTCAAAGTACAAGATTTGGAATTGCTCTGGCTAGTGGAAAAACTCAGCTTGTTCGCACTAACTCTTTGAAATGTTGACTTAAGTAGTTGATTAAGCATGAGATGAAGTAATAGGCAGAAATATGCTGAAGATTAACAAGTCGCTTTGTTTGAAAGTAGCGCTGTCTTCAATTCTTTCCAATATTTCGCCTACATTACAAAAATTATTATCTTTTCTTCCATTAGCAAATGTATTCATTATCACAAGCCGAACAATAAGTAAGTGTGAGTTTCAAAACGTCATTTGCAACTAAACGAAGTAATGCTTTCTTAAGTGTAACCGTGTAAGCGTTGACAATGTCATACATTCCTAAATCTATAATATTAATGGGCTAAGCGATTTCTTGTGACCGATGTTTTGTTCTACCTTTTTATCCCGATTTTGACCAAACGTATATTATTTAAAGGTATTTCTTTTTAGCCGTTTTGCAGACTTACAGATTCATAAATTTTTTCCTTTGTTTTGATTAAATTGCATTTAAAGTTGCTACTAACACATACATAAAATTATACAATGCTATGTGTGTATTTAATTCATTTCTTAATGTGTTTGTAATAAAAATGAATTTGTTTTTTGTGTTGATTTGTGAATTGGCTATAATTGATTAGCATACCTTTAGGGTCGTTTTTAAATGAACAAATAAAATTTCCTAGATTTTGCATTCAAATTTCGATGGCTGGATCTTCTAGTGTATAACAAAAGTTATCGATCCGCAATAAAATTCATACTTTCCATCACTAATTTTGTTGTTGCAGTATTTTTTTACAAAGTAAACAACACACTTGTTTGCTTTGTTTCGAAACAGTACTAAAAACGCAACACTGCAATGTGTTTTGACATTTTGAAACTCACCCTAACTAATTATACCAATACAGATCAACAATACATAACACTAACGTTATATAATATTTATAGAACTGAATTAGTGAATTGATTGAATTAAGGTTTACAAGAAATTATTTGTTCTAACTATTCTGTTCAACTAATTAAGATATCGTAAGGAAATTTTTAAACTTAATTTGCTTCAACATAAATTATAGTGAATTCTGATATATGGATAAAGTTATTTGAATTAAGATTAGAACAAATATTGTTTGTGAATATTTGTGTGTTTTTGGTTAGTGTGTATATAAAGTTCCACATACATTTACACTTACAAAACTAATATTTGCTTTTGTCTCAATGTTTCATATCACAAAGTCATTAAAACATATTGAAAAGCAAATATTTACTTATTAATATTATGAACGAGAAACAAGGGAATGGTGTAGATGTACTAAAAATTTCATTATAACTTATTTAGTTTAATCCTTTCACGACCAGTGGGATATATATGTCCCATTTTTATTTTTTCTTATATTTTCCACATTTTCCAAACGATTTTTTGAAGCTGACTTGAGTCGACAGAAGATAGCATTCAGACTATACAAAAAAAGTTGGCACATGTATTCTCAGCACTAAGACGGTGACCACAAACTCTGTATATTATGTATTTTGTAAATCATATTTGGATGTCATTAATTCGGACGTTATTGAAACAAAAACATTAAAATTTTAATAGAAAATGGATTAGTATTTATGTTTTTTTAGAGACCAGCAAAATATGTGGAATCGGTTTATTATTCACCAAAATTCAGTATTGGACATATGTGCCCAATTGGTCGTTAAGGGTAAAAAAGATGTTATATAGTTTTTTATATTTATTAAATTACAAAAAAATAATAATATTAAACAAACAATTATAAACAAACTATATATTAAAAGACTTAGAAAAAGGTTAATTCTAAATATCTCAAAAATAAATTATGGTAATGTTCGAAGCAATTACGGTTTTTTGTGAAACAAAAAGGTTTTTTACAAAAGGAACATTTTGTGTTTGTCCGATTTTCCTTTCCATTTTTAATACAAACTAAAAAAGTGGAAATCGATTATCTGTGATCTATATTTATTAAACAACAACTACAAAACCAAAACTATAGTTTTTTATGTAAAAAATAAAAACAAAAATCACTGACTAGTTTTGGGCGGAGCAAATTAGTTGCTCACTAATTTTGAGCAAAAAAAAAATGTGTATCGGGGTTTTGTCGTAGGCTGGAGCAACCAGTCATGTCCAGGGTCGTTTCAAGGACCCTTAAAACCTTGAGAAATAATAGCACAGTTACTTTGACCTTTTCTCGGGGTGACTTACAATACTGATTTTTTAATTTTTAATAAATATAAATGTATAAGAGTATTACAAGAAATGATGCAATCGGCAAATGGTTCTTCGTCTTACTCGGATTTCCTGAGCTAGTTTTTGTGGTAATATCGGCGTAATCGGGATTCAGATGATTATATCGGTGGCAGTCGGTTGTATCGGTGTACGGCTGCTTGTATCGATAATCACCGGGTATATCGTTGATTCGGCTGCTTATCGGCAGTAGTCGGTTTTATCTAGTTTCGGCTACTTGTACAGGTGGCAGTTGTTTGTATCGATGTTCGGTTGCTTATCAGTAGTACTCGGTCGTATCTGGCTTCGACTACTTGTATCGATAGCAGTCGGATGTGTCGGTGATACGCCTGCTCGAGATCTCGGTGGGCTGAGGCTCGGTGTTGCTGGTTGGCAGCTCCGATCGCAAATATTAAAAATAAGAACAGTCAGCTTATGCCGCTGCATAGATGAGAACAGACAGCTGAGGCCACTGTATAAGTGAGAACCGTCAGTTTACGCCGCTGTATAAATGAGAACAGTCAGCTTACGCCGCTGCATAAATGAGAACAGTCAACTGAGGCCGCTGTATAAATGAGAATAGTCAGCCGAGACCGCTGTATAAATGAATAGGTAATGGCCAGGACTGATTATCCTTAAAATAAAATTCGTTTTAGGATCTATTTTACTGGCCAGTAAATTGTCCATACACAGAGCTTCGTCATTAACTCGACTTCAGTGACTTTAGCTATACCAACTATGCTTACTTATCTGAATTGATATCCTGACTGAGTGAGAATCAATAATTATTATTAAAAATGCTACTATAATGTAGTCTGGTTGGTACAGGTTCAGCCAGCATTTGTGTTATTTATGTATATTTTGAAGTCATGTGAGTTATAGTACTATGTTGCGGTGTTAGTTCGGTACGTTTTGTTTTGCAACGTTACAAATGTTTCCAGCAGTTTAGGTTCGGTCGTGAAAGGGTTAAATCAGATTGTTTCTTTGTTGGTTTTATAATTTAAGTAAACAAAAACTTTAACATAAATTTTCTAAATCCATTTAATAAAATTATTAATATTAAAAAAAAAAAAAAATATCTTATCCTGTGAAAATAAATTAATTATTTTCATATTAAAAATGTGTTCCATTAGAGATAAAACAATACTTTTTTCAATCTCATTAACATTACTTATGCGCGAACACACTTACAATAAGAGCTTCATATACAATCAAAGTAATACTGTATAAATTATTTACGAAAGTTTAATTACAACATTCCTTAGTTTGTTATAGATATTGTGTACAAGTAGGTATATAAATATATTCTTATAAAATAAATAACAGATGCCATTGTAACGAATAATTAACACCTAAGTCAATAGTGAGAGAAAATTGTGTATTTCGAGAACTTATGGCTAAAGTCTGTGTGAAACATATAATATCCGAACAGCGAAAAACCCCTTTGTCTTGAAAGTATAACTCTTTTTGGTTAATAATATTCAAGGAAATATTCCAACAATATTTGTTAACAGGAAGTTATAAATTAGTTAGTCTGAAATAGGGTATTGGGTTTGTCCTAAATAACAGCCTAGGTTGAAACAATTGGTACTACAAATAAACTTCTAACAAAATGTAGATAAGTCGCTACTGCTATCAATACATTTCCCAATACATTTCCAAAAAATTTCATTTTAACACAATTCTAGCTCTTTATTATTTTAAGTTAATATAATTTTTTTCTCTTTATTTCTTGACACTGCCTTCCTGTAAAGTTTTATTCTGTAAAAAAAATATAAATGGAAAATAATCAATAAGGAAGGTTAGTTCAATTTTGAATTCTATATATAAAACAACTCACTGTTTTATTAACTAGTGCCCATAAGAGGTCAGGTCCTAAATTAGTGCCGCAGAACCGAAAAAATATAAAACTTGGTCTAGTCCTAAAGCAGTACCGCAGAACCGCAAAAAAAATTTTAAAAAAGGCCCTAAAGCATTGTCGATAAAATTTTATTTTAATACACTAAATGGTCAAGCTTCTATTCGCTTTGCGTAAAAAAAGTGCAAATATTAAAAAAAAATAAACGTAATAAATCTGACATTCATTTTTGTAAATGTTCAAAAAAAAAAAACCACAACTCAAGCATAAATTTTTCATTGTTAAAGGAAAAAAGACATAAGAAAACGGGAAGGAATTCAACAGTTTCAATTTATAATTAATTTATCAAAATATATTAGCACAACTAAAAGTTGTGTGTTTAATTTAATTTTAGTATATGTTAAATGTTTTATGTTTTTTGTTTTATGTAAGTAATTTATAATTTAATGTGAAAAATTAATTGGAAATTGTATAATGTATGATGTATACTGTTTTTGTATTAATTTGATGTTTTTGGAAAAATTAAATAGACAAACCCCTGAAGATGTCAACAAGAAATTGACGAAACGTTGGGAGAAATATGTAATAAAAGGTTTTTTATTTACATTAATATAATAGGCCCAATTAGCTTAACCAAAATCATATATAATTTAAATAACTTGGCCAAAAAAAATAATAAACAAACTTTAAAACCAATGAAATTAATTGGCTCAGGAATACGAAGAAAATTAAACACAATAAAAACAATATCATAGAAAAATTGGTAGACAAAAAAAAAAAGAAACCTCGTAACTTCAAAAATATAAATGTTAAAACAATAATGGCTTGACAAAAGTTGTAAACAAAAGATATGGCAAATGAAGAGATCGGCTTCCGCAAAACCACAAAACCACAACATTATTAGCAGTTCTATCATATGAGCACTATTATATAATATTAATTTAGTTTAGTATTATGTTAGGAAAGCAAAATATTGCCTAAGGAAGAAAATTTGTAACTACAATAAGAACAATTATATAGAAATTATTTAAGAAATAATTATGGAAAAATAATCAAACTAAACATTAAGGCAAGTTTTTAAAATCAAGTTTTTAGCATTTTAAGTAACTTTTTACTTGAATATAGCCCTCACAAAGTGTTACGTTAGAATAATTGTTTTAAAATCGATGAAAAAAAATCATATATTTAAGTAAGAAAGAAAAAAAAATGTTTTTACCAAAATTGTTTACATGAAAATAAAATAATATATTAATTGTAAGGCATTTTCTGATCTGTTGCAGGCTACTGCTAACCCATATAATCTAATTAGACCAACTGTGTTAAGTACACCAAATTTAACTCCACCTTTTCCAACGAACTTGTCTCCACAATTGGAGGAACAAATACGTAACGAAAGCACGGAACAACTGTTTGTAGATCAGAGAATAGGCACACATCATAGGGACTTAAAAGAATTGAACAACATTACTGACATTGTAAAGTTCTTGCGAGATTTTACTGGGAACCCAACCGAATTCCGTTCGTGCAAAGTGCATTGAAAATTTACGAGAATCTTAAAAGATCTCCAAAACTTATACTTGCTTTTGTATCAACATTTCATATCGTAAATTCATTAAAGCATAGTGAAAAGCAAATATTTACTTATAAATCTTATGAATGAGAAACAAGCGCATGGTATAGATGTGCTAAAAATTTCATTAGAACTTATCAAAATTTTCTTCTGTTATAATCAACACTCTGATCATGTTTTTCTCCAAAATGATTTGAATTCATTTTATTCTTGCTTTAATTTAAATTTAATGGAGCTAAACCTTAAAAAGTGTAAACATATGCGTTTTGTCAGAAAGAGGCCGATATCTGTCAACTATGTGCTGGGTGATTATTGTCTCGATAAAGTAGATAACTTTATAGATCTTGGTGTTTTATTGGATCATAAACTGACCTTTGTTCCTAATATATAACAACTACTGTCAACAAAGCCAGAGGTGTACTTGGTTTCATAAAACGTTGGGCTAAAAAGTTTAATGATCCCTACGTCACTTGTGAGACCTATCCTGGAATATGGTTCTATAATTTGGGACCCAATCTACCAAATTCATGCCGACAGTCTGGAATCTGTGCAGAAACAATTCCTTTTGTTTTGTCTTCGGAGTTTAAACTTCAATCCAAGTAATCTTCCATCCTATACCAGCAGACTTGCCCTTATGAAGCTACCAACTTTAAAAAGCCGGAGAACTATGCTAAATGTTTCATTTCTTCTTAATATAATCAATGGTGATCTTTGTTCCGGTTTTTTGATTAACAATATATCATTCAATATTCCTCAACGACCAACACGTTACTTCTCACCTTTATCTGTACAGTTCTATCGAGCTAATTATGCAAATGCAGGAGAATGTGTATTCAATTTAATGAACTTTATAGATTTATTGATTTCTCATTAAATACTAATCTAATTAAAAGTAAAATAATATGCTTTCTAAATTCATGAACATCTATGTACTAAAATTAATTTTAAAATGCCTTTCTTTGTAAATAGTCCGTATGGCTTAATTCCATAGACCAATATACGAATAAATAAAAAATAAATAAATACATTTTTAATCAGATTGTTTTTTTTGTTGATTTTATAATTTTTACAAATAACAACTTCAACATAAATTTCAAAATTTAGTTAATAAAATTCTTTAAATTAATTTATTCTACATTTACTTTCTATATTAATAACTCAAAAAAAAAAAAAAAAAAAAAAAGAATTTCCATGTCGTGCGAAAATGAATTAATTATTTTCAAATCAAAAATGTGTTTCATAAAACAACACTTTTTTCAATATCATTATAATTACTTATGGGCGAACACACTCACAATTAATTTTTCATTTACAATTAAAGGGATACTCTGTAAATATATTTACGAAAGTTTAATTTCCACATTCCTCAGTTTGTTATAAATATTGTATATAAGTAGGTATATAAATATATTCTTATAAAATGAATAACAGCTGCCATTGTTACGAATAATTAACACTTAAGTTAGTGGTGAGAGAAAATTGTGTAACCATTCAGCGAAAGACTCCTTTGGCTTCAAAGCATTCCCCTTGCTAGTTAATGACATTCAAAGAAATATCCCAGAAAGAATTTGTTTAAAGCACGTTATAAATTACTTAATCCGAAATATGGTATTTGGTTTGCCCTAAATAACAGTCTAGTTTTAAACAATTGGTACACAACAAATAAACTATTGACAAAATACAGACTTGAGACCTCTCACAAGAAGTGGTGGTTTTACTTATTATACCCACTAGTCTCTGCAATAGTTATCCAATCAGGAATATATATGTGGCCCTGCATAAGAAACCCTACCTAGTGTGTCAAATTCCATGAATTTATAAAATTCATGAAACATGAAAATTGAAGGTTTTTACATGAATTCCATGAACTCATGAAATTTGACACACTAGGTGGCTTTTCTTATTGCAGGATCACATATATAAATTAACATTACAAAAGTTTAAAATAATTTTTCCAGTAGCTCCTACATAATACGTAGAATACAAGAAATGTTCTCTGAATATTACTACATATTTCAAAATATTTCATTACACACATTTAAAAATGCCCCAATTCAAAGTGTGACACACATTTCGTGTTTATACAGACGGTTTTCAAGTAACTCAGGAAATCAATGTACATGCCAGACAAGTAGCTACTGCTGTCAATACATTTTCCAACATAAACTAATATGTATATTAAATGTAACTTTGACGCAATTTTTGCTCTTTTCTTTATTTTAAGTTAAAACAATTTTCTCTCTTTATGTCTTTGCATTATATTCTTAAAAATTATTTTAAGATTTACTCCATAAAAAGAATATAAATGAAAAACAATAAAAAAGACTGTTCACTTTTGAATTCTGAAGACAAAATAACATACTGTTTTATTAAGTGGCGGCCAAACGCGTTCAGGTTCTAAAGTAGTGCCGCTGAACCGAAAAAAATAAAACCATGGTTGGGTCATAAAATAGTGCGGCAGAATCGAAAAATAAAATGTGTTCTGGTTCTAAAGTAGTGCCACAGAATCGCACAAATGAAATTTATAAAAAAAGACCCTAAAGCAGTGCTGATAAAATGTTATAGCGTTAAGCTTCTGAAAAACACCATGAATAATTAAAAAAAAAAAAAAATAATTGGAATAAACATTTTATTTTTGAGTCACACAAATGTAAATCTGGATATGATTGATATGATGATTTTTAAAAACAGTCTGTTCCACGATATTTCCACTTTTATTTAAGAATTGTTCTAAAAATTAAGTTTTGTAAGGAATTGTTATCGTTTTTAACCCTTAAATTTATAATCTTTTCTTTTTTTTTATATGATTACTTAAGGTGTATAATTAATTTAAAGTTGTATTAAGTATATTGTTTTTTGTAAACGATTAGATTATATCGTCAAAAAAATTCCAACTTCTATTCCGACTCCAAATTTGACTCCGATTCTAAATGTGTATAGACGTATTTGCAAAAATATTGATAATTATATTATGGGTAATTGATGCCAGTGAATCAATATATCATTAATATCTTGAAAAATTGTATTTATTTTTTTTTTAATTCTTTTAATAATAAACAAAATATTATAAAATCGGAAACCTAAAATAACAAAACTTCAAAAACTTCAACAAATAACTCTGCATTTGTCTCTAGAAATAGGATAGCCTTAATAATATCTATAATATATATTTGATGCCCCCCAAATCGGATCTGATGATTCTGTGTGCAGAAGAGGATATTTCTGTGGACTTTCTACTAAATTTAAGCGACGACAATTGGACTCCTTCTGCTCGTATTTCAAAATCATCATGTGTATACAACATTTTTTTTAAATGTTGATTAAATCAAAAAATTAAATTATTTTAAATTTTTAGGGTTCTAGTTAATTATTTGTATGCTAATAGCTACACTAGGGTGGACCTTCATTATATGGAAAAAAAAAGTGTTCAAACTCTCGCTAACACCCCCTAGAAATTTCCGAGTAGAAAAAAAACTGAGAAATACAAAGCTTTGGGTCAATCAAAAAACATTTAGGGGTGGCTAAACGCGATTGAAAATTTCAAGTGTGTTTTATATGGGGGAAATATGACTCTCTTTCAGATTTTACGAAAATTTCGTTCTATAGTTTAATTCTTCCGACAAATTGGTATATAATTCGCGATCAGTATTAAATTATCTTTCCAGAAAACTATAAAACTTCAACATCGAGTTAAAACTCGCCAAGAAATAGCAAATGCCTCAGACCACTTTTGTGCCAAAAAAAAAAAAAAACTAGATCATGAAGTATGATGGCATTTTTTTTTTAAATTAAGAAATTAATTAAAGTCAAAATTTCGTTTTAGTCTCTATACCTGTAAGTACTATGATATGAAGTATTGTTTTATTACCACCTTGTTAACCTATTAAGCTTTGAGACCGAAAATGGAAAATTTTTTTGATAAAATTTTGAAAACTCCTTTTGAAAATTTCGAAAAATTTTCTTAAACAAAATCTAAAAAATTGATCTAGCTCTTTAAACTCTTATTAAGCGCATTTTATAGATTCACTGTGTGAATTTTTAGGTAAATCCCCTTACCACAATTTTTTTGAAAAGGATGTTATTTTTGCGGATTTCGAGAAAAATGTGATTTTTGTAAAATATTCTGTAAATGTACTATTTTTAAATACTTTTTGTAAAAAATTCATCACTTTCTACTTCTAAATATTATATTTTATCTTAATAGCCTAGGGTTTCGGAAAAAAATATTTTGACCCCATTGACCCTTTTGTGACCCCAAGCTAATAAAAAACAATTTATTCAAAAAATTCTAATATTTTGTAAGTGCTGCTAAATTTTTAGATGCTATGTTTAAAATATAATAACCAAATTTGCAGAACTTCCGTTCCTAAAATTTGGGATAAATCCGAGAACGTTAACTCATTATTTGCCAAGGCCAGCTTTGGATTTTAAGATATTTTTAAATAAAAATTACGGAAAACCAGTTTTTCAATTAAACTCGACGAAACCACTATTTAGAATTTAAGAAAAATAATTTGGTTATTTTTTATTTATTAAAGGCTTCAGTGCTCCTGGGATATTTCATAGAGTTTGAACATTTTTTTTTATTAAGGGCAACCCTAAGCTACACACATTAAGCTTAAACTCCACTTTGACTTTCAATTTTAAATGGAATTCTTTTTTTTTTTAAGAAATTAACTAAAACATCTGACCTATAATATATAATATTAGATGCAATCCCTTCGCTATCTGCCCCCCGCAGCGTAACGAAAGGGCTCATGCAAAGTCCCAAGTCTATAACTATTACAGTACTCCAGATAAACGACATTTAATATTTACTTTGTATGGGGGGTACCATGCCCATTTGTCCGATCCCACCCATTTCTTGCTTGACTACTCACGAAAATAATATATGACCTAAGACGAATTTGCAAAGCTGTTTCTGTCGTAGTACTCGATATATATGATATTGAGTAATTGCTTTGTATGGAAGGTGCAACGCCCACTAAAAATATTCATAAAATTATAGCCTATACCATTTCACATATCAGAAGTAAAACTCTGTGAAAGTTTCAGGAAGATCAGATGAGTAGCTACGGAGAGTACCTCCTACAAACAAACAAACAAACATTATCTCTTTATTATCTTAGTATAGATAAATCAAAAAATATCAACACAATTAAAATCAATGAAATTAATCGGCAAAGGAATACAAAGAAAATTAATCAAAATTAAAACAACATCATCGGAAAACATAAAGACAAAGAATTAGCAGAGACCTCATAACTTCAAAAATATAAATTTTAAAACAATAAAGGTTTAACAAAAGTTATAAACAACAGATATGGCAAATAAAGCGATCAGCTTCCACAAACTCATAAAACAACAACAATATTGGTAGTTTTCTAGTGGGAATACCATTTTATAATATTAATTTAATTTAATAATATGTCAAAAGTTTAAGAAAGGAAAATATTGCTTAACGAAAAAAATTTTTACCAAAAATGATAACAATTATGCAAAAATAATTCAAGGGATAATTATAGGAAAATAAAAAAAATTAATAAAGTTCTAAAAATCAATTATTGATTATTTTAAAATCGATTATTTTAAAATCTATAAAAATAACACAAGGGAACAAAATTGAACTTTTTTTGTGTTGATTTGAAATTTATAGCAAATTTTTACTAATTTGAGGTCGCTGATTTCAAATCTGCACTTGGTTTTTTTCTATCAGCTCGACTTTTCGAGATATACCGTTATGTTCAAAATTAAGGCACTTCCGCTACATATATTGGAATAACTTGAAAACGGTTCACCATATTAAATTAAAAAAAAAATCCGAAACTCGCAAACAATATTCTCTTAAAGCCGTGCTTACTTTGTTTTTAAATTTTCCAAGCAGTTTTAGAGATATCGTTCAAGTTTTGAAAAAAAAATTAAAATTTTTTAAAAAAAAACATTTTTTTTGTTCTTTAAAAATTCGTAAAAAATAAAAATGGGACAAAAATCACAGTTTTGGTCTACAAACAGTTAGTTAAATATATTTCGAATAAAATGAGCTTTATTTCATTGCAATCGGTGCACAACTTTTGATTTTGTTCACGATTTACTGAATTGATATAAATCGCGATTTCCATACAAAAATAACATTTTCTAATGTGTAAGTGTTTGTATGTAATAAGTTAGTTTTTTATGATTCTAAGAATTAAAAAAATTAAGTAATAAAAAAAGATTATTTCATTTTTATGGTCAGCTATACTTTTTAATTTAACACAAAAAGAGAATTTTAAAGAAAAATAAAAAATTTTAATACACAAATATTACAATGTAATTACAACTCATCGAAAAATTTTCTTTTATAAGATTTTCTTAAATAACCTTGTTTAGAGGGATTTGTTTTAATGCTCCAGCAATAGTCCGCCATCATATGCTTATCCCAGTGACCCTGGTACCGCTCCTCTATAGTGCGGATATCTTGATGGAAACGTTCACCTTGTTCTTCACTGAAGTCTCCAAGATTTTCAGGGAAACAATCCAAATGACTGTGTAGGTAGTGCACCTTAATGCTCATATTACAACCAAGCTGCTTGAAATGTGACAACATGTTATCCACGTGGTCCGAATAGTGCTCACCCTTTTTGTTTCCCAGGAAATTGCGCACTATCCAAACAAATTCATTCCAAGCATTTCTTTCAATATCTGTCATGGAATTACTAAAATTTTCATCATTGATTAATTTTTTGATTTGAGGGCCATCAAAAATGCCAGCTTTCAGTTTCTCCGAACTCAAATTGTTGAACTTTTTACTGATATATCTAAAACAATCACCGTCCTTGTTGAGGGCTTTGACAAATTGTTTCATAAGTCCTAGCTTGATATGGAGAGGTGGCAGTATTATGCGATCCCTGGGCACAAGTGGTTGATTAACTATATTGTGGTTTCCTGTAACCATAGCTTCCCTCGATGGCCAGTCTTTCTTACTCCAGTGTTCAGATCTGGCTCTGCTATCCCATAAACAAATGAAACACGGATATTTTGTGTAGCCACCTTGTTGGCCTAGAAGAAAATTCACCATTTTTAGATCCACACAAATTAGCCAGCGGTGTTCGTTGTACTTTATTTTATTTATAACTGAGGCAATTGTAGAATATTATTCTTTAGCTTTAGTTGAATGTGCAATGGGCAACGAACCCAATTTATTACCGTTATGCGGAAGTACACATTTTAGGCTGCGTTTAGAAGAATCTCTAAATAGTCGCCAGTCATTTGGATCATACTCCTCTAATCCCATCGCTGTTCCTAAACCAGGAACATCTGAACAATAAACAAATTCATCGTCTTCGGAAAAGAATGGAAGTAAGTTTTTTTCTCTGTTACGGTAGTATGAAATTGTTGTTCCTTGGGTTAACAGATTTTTTTGCTTTAATCGAGAAGCAAGAATTTCAGATGCTTTTTTAGAAAGTCCAAGGTCTCTCAGAAGAAATATCTAAATGCAAGTCATCTGATCCAAATTCAGAAATTGGTGAAGGAACATTTTGTCGTAAGTCGTGGAAATTGTGTGTAGATGTAGATGGTTGTGGTGCTGAATCCTCACTAGAGTACAGGACTGGTTGGGTAATAGACAACACGTTAGGAGAAATCCATTTAGACCGGTTTGTTTTATTAATGCCTGTTATGTTGTAAACCACACATCAATAAAAACAAGTGGACTTTTCTTTTTTCTCTTTAATTGACTGTGAACTGACTAGGTGTCATAAAGGGACAATAAAATTTATAGGCGTTATGAGTTTGCTACCGCAACCATAAAAATGAAATAATCTTTTTTTATTACTTAATTTTTTTTAATTCTTAGAATCATAAAAAACTAACTTATTACATACAAACACTTACACATTAGAAAATGTTATTTTTGTATGGAAATCGCGATTTATATCAATTCAGTAAATCGTGAACAAAATCAAAAGTTGTGCACCGATTGCAATGAAATAAAGCTCATTTTATTCGAAATATATTTATCTAACTGTTTGTAGACCAAAACTGTGATTTTTGTCCCATTTTTATTTTTTAGGAATTTTTAAAGAACAAAAAAAATGTTTTTTTTTAAAAAATTTTAATTTTTTTTTTCAAAACTTGAACGATATCTCTAAAACTACTTGGAAAATTTAAAAACAAAGTAAGCACGGCTTTAAGAGAATATTGTTTGCGAGTTTCGGATTTTTTTTTTTTTAATTTAATATGGTGAACCGTTTTCAAGTTATTCCAATATATGTAGCGAAAGTGCCTTAATTTTGAACATAACGGTATATCTCGAAAAGTCGAGCTGATAGAAAAAAACCAAGGGCAGATTTGCATTCAGCGTCCCAAATAACCTTAAAAACAATATTCAGTTCTTAATCAACAGAACCATTGTTCCCTTGTGTAATCATATATTTAAGTAAAAATGAAAAAAAATGTTTTTACCAAAATTGTTTCCAATGAAATAAAATATTTTTTGTAATGCATTTTCTGATCTGTTTTTGGCTACAGCTAAACCATCTGCGTTGTTGAACACATCAAATTGTTCCAACTCTTTCAACGAACTTGTCTCCACAATTGGAAGAAGAAATAGGTAACGGAGGCAGGGAACAATTGTTTGTAGATCAGAGACTAGACGTATGTCTATTTATCGTAGGGACTTAACAGAATTGAACAACATTCCTGACATTGTAGAGTTCTTGCGAGATTTTTCTGGGGACCCAGCCGAGTTCGGTACGTGGAGAAAATAGTGGAAACAGTATTGACAATTTACGAAAATCTTAAAGGATCCCCAAAATGTTTTGGAATTTTTAATATCATGAGATATAGACATTTCATATCATAAAGTCATTAAAACAAATATTTACTTATTAATATTATGAATGAAAAACATTTGAACCGAATAAATTTGCTAAAAATTTCATTACAACTTATTTAAATATAATCAGATTGTGTGTTTGTTGATTTTATAATTTACATAAAAAACACTTTAACATAAATTTCAAAATTCAGTTAATAAAATTAATTTATTTTACATTTACTTTCTATATTTATTAATAACTCCAAAAAAAAAAAAAGAATTTCCATGTCCTGCGAAAATGAATTAATTATTTTCAAATTAAAAATGTGTTTCATAAAACAATACTTTTTTCAATCTCACTACAATTACTTATGCGCGAACACACTCAAAATTAATTTTTCATTTACAATTAAAGGGATACTCTGTAAATGTATTTACGAAAGTTAAATTTCCACATTCCTCAGTTTTGTATATATATTGTATATAAGTAGGTATATAAATATATTCTTATAAAATGAATAACAGCTGCCACTGTTACGAATAATTAACACTTAAGTTAGTGGTGAGAGAAAATTGTGTAACAATTCAGCAAAAGACTCATTTGACTTCAAAGCATTCCCCTTGCTAGTTAATGACATTGAAAGAAATATTCCAGAAAGAATTTGTTTAAAGCACGTTAAAAATTACTTAGTCTGAAATGTGGTATTTGGTTTGCCCTAAATAAAAGCCCAAGTTTAAGCAATTGGTACACAACAAATAAACTATTGAAAAAGTACAGATTTGAGGCCTCTCAGAAAAAGTCATTTTTTTGTTATGCTCACTAGTCAATGATTTCTACTAGTTATATACGTCTGCAAGATGAGCAACTACAACAGTTATCCAATCAGGAATATATATGTGACCCTGCATAAGAAACCCTACCTAGTGTGTCAAATTCCATAATTTCATAAAATTCATGAAACATGAAAATTGAAGGTTTTTACATAAATTTCATGAACTCATGAAATTTGGCTTTTCTTATGCAGGGTCACATATATAAATTAACATTACAAAAGTTTAAAATAATTTTTCCAATAGCTCCCACATAATATGTAGAATACAAGAAATGTTCTTATAATATTACTACATATTTCACATTTTTTAATTACACACATTTAAAAATGCCACAATTCAAAGTGTGACACACATTTCGTGTTTATGCAGACGGTTTTCAAGGAACTCAGGAAATCAATGTACACGCCAGACAAGTCGCTACTGCTGTCAATACATTTTCCAACATATACTAATGTTCCTATTAAATGTAACTTTAACACAATTCTTGCTCTTTGTTAGTTTAAGTTAACACAACTAATTCTCTTTGCATTAAGTTCTTAAAAATTATGTTAAATTTACATCTGTAAAAAAATATAAATCAAAAACTATTAGTAAAGGAGGACAGTTTAATTTTGAATTCTAAAGATTAAGTAACATACTGTTTTATTAACTGGCGACCAATCGTGTACAGTTCTTACATTAGTGGCACACAACTGGACAAAAAAAAAATAAAGTATTGCCTCATAACCGAAAAAATAAAACCATGGTTAGGTCCTACGGTAGTGTCGCAGAACCGAAAAATAAAACGTGTTCTGGTTCTAGGGTAGCGGCACAGAATCGCACTAATAAAATTTATAAAAAAAGAAACCTCTAAAGCAGTGCTGATTAGATATTATTTTGTAAACTATAGTGTCAAGCTTCTGTAAGAGACATTCGTTTCGCGTAAAAAAAGTACTCTAAGTGGGAACCCGAATAAGTAGTAAAAAGAATGGTGTCAACGCGAAGTAAATCTGCCATTGGTTCTTCTAATATCCCAAAATAAAAAACAAAAAAACACAACAACAAATTGTCAACATTTTCATTGTCAATATTTTTTATTTATAATTAATTTATCAAAAATATCAAAACTATGAAAATCGATTAAATTAATCAAGAACCGAATAAAAAAAAAATAGTCTGATTTAAAACAACACTATAGAAAAATTTCAAAACTAAGAACAAGACCTCGTAATTTTGAAAATATAAATTTTAAAACAATTAAAATTTAATTAAAAGTCGTGAACAACAGACGTGGCAAATGAAATCGCTCAGCTTCCACAAAACCAAAAAACCACAAATTTATTAGCAGTTTATCGTAAGAATGCAGTTATATAATCTAAATTTAATATAATACTATGTTAGGAAAGGAAAATATTGCTTAAAGAAGAAAATTTTTAACTAAGATGGGGGCAATAGAAATAATTTAATGAATAGCTATAGGAAAATAATCATATCAAACTTTAAGCCAATTTTTGATAATCAAGTTTTTAGCATTTTAAATAATAGTGTATTTGAAACCCTCAAGAAGTGGTTCAGTAGAATAACTTTTTTAAAATCGATAAAAAAAATTGTCCTATATTTAAGTAACAAGGAAAAATAAGTTTTTACCAAAATTGTTGACATGAATATAAAATATTTTTTGTATGGCATTTTCTGCTCTGTTTTTGGCTATGGCTATCCCATTTAATTTAATTAGACCACGATTAGTTCCAACTAATTTTCTCCACAATTAGAGGAAGAAATACGTGATGAAAGCAGTGAACAACTGATTATAGATCAGGGAATATATTTATTTTATTTTTATTTAATCAATAGACATTATTTTTATTTATATTAAAGTTGTATTTACATTATTCGTATATGTTGTTAGCTAGATTGGCAGATGATTGGTACTTAGAAAATTTCTAAATATTTATATAGGTTGTAAAAATTAGAGCCATTTAGAATATTTATAACATCGTTCAACGCAACGTCGATGCGTACCAAAATATTATAGTGTAAACCCGTTACAAATTGGGCACATGCCTCTAAAGTGGAATGTATTTTTAGCTATGTCTAGATTACATAATGTACACTTATACACTAGACTGCTTCTGTAGGACCTTGCGTTTAACTCAAGCATTCCTCCTCTCACTTTTACACTTAAGCTAGTGACACGGGACGAATAATTTTTAGCAAGAAGTGGTGTTACACTATAATTTAGTTGGGAGTAAATATCATGATGTTGTGAGCTTGTTGCCTTAAGTATATTATCTTCACGTTCTTTTTCAATTAATAAATCTAGTATTTGATTCCAAGCTAAACTAAATTGTAGGTTTCGATTAGCAGGTGTAAGAATTAAGAATTTGTTATAGAATAGTCCATTCCTTTGCCCTGGATTCATTTTTGGCTATGATTGCTTCAGCTAAAATACGCGGAAGTCAGTGATGGTTCATGTTGAGTATTTTGTTAATATAACAGAAGTGTAGTTTAAGAGTTGAAATATACAAAGAGTTTAATACGGTTTCAAGATATAACATGTAGTTTGGTGTTGTAGTAGGTAGAAATAACATCTTTTTTATAAAAAAATTATAAAAATTTGATACCCCCAAACTTGAGCAGAGTACAACAGAGCGAAATACAATGATTTTTGATTTATACAGATTAACTTTCAAGCACCATGTCGTGCAATAAGAAAACAGAACTTCGATCATTTCTTGTAGTTTGGTTTGAGAGTTTGCTAGTAACACAATATCATCTGCATTGAGCAAAACTTTAGTATTGGTATCTGCAACATTTACACCATTTGTTAGTACATCAGCCAGATCATTAACGTACAATGAGAACAGTAAAGGGCTTATGATACACCCTTGCTTTACAGAAAACGGTTCAGAAAACGAGCTGCCATCCCAAATACAGCTTTTAGTGTTTGAGTATGAGTACTGTAAAATTCTTATTATTTTATGTGCTAGTCCCAAGCAAGACAGTTTGTAAAATAAGCCATTTCTATTAATCATATCAAAATCACATGAAAGATTAACGAAGAAGGCATAATTGTTTCTACCATCCAATCAGGGAATATACAAACATCATGGGGACTTAGCAGATATTGTAAAGTTCATATGAAAATTTTCTGGTAACTTTACCGAATTCGGTTCGTACAGAAAAAAGTGGAAAGAATATTGAATATTTACGAGAATCTTAAAGGATCTTCAACATAATTTGGAATTTTTAATGTCATAAAAAATAAAATAACAATTACACTTACAAAACTTTATATTTGCTTTTGTCTCGACATTTCATATCATAAAGTCATTAAAATATATTGAAAAGAAACAAAGGGAGAGAATATATGTGCTAAAAAAATTAAAAAAAAAAAATTTAACAATATATGTACATAATTATAAAAACGATTAAATTAAGAATATATTAAGAATATATCTATATTCGACTTTGACAATATGTCGTCAGTCGAAAGACTATTTAAACAAATAACAATTTTACAATTTTACAATTTAAATATTCTTAAGGATTAAACCCCGCTATTAAAAAGTTTCTATAATTTACACATGTTTTCATATAATTTGAAACAGATTGCCAGCCTACAGTCCTGCCATCTAAAATATTGATTATTTCAACTTCACTAAGTACAGATTTTCCAAAATGTAAAATTTTAAACTCTTTCAAGGTGTTACAATGGCCTACAAAATGTTCTATGTCTTCCTTTTACTTCAAATTACAAAGTGAACATAAGTCTGAACCATTTAACTGATAATTATTACCACTAAGTTTAATAAGGTCACTTCTTGCCTTGAAAATCCACGTTATGTCTTCTAACCGCAACTCGTCCATCATGTATCTGATTCCTGCCATTGGGTCAAGTTTTCTATATATTCTGCTTGTTTCAGCTGCTTTCATTAGAAGGGCTTGGTTATAACTAGTTCTAAGTGCATATAATAAATTAATCCGATTTTCAGCCCACTGTGTTTGATTGAAATTTTGCTCTGTCCATGATATACCATAATCAGCTCCTATTCTATTCATAGCATTCACCTATAGAATTTGCCGTCTAATAAGTATTTTGGAGAGTTGATTGGGAAGTCTGTCCTGATTATAATAGCACAAAGACTTGTTTATATACCTCAGGTGCAAATCCAAAGTATACAGATGACCATTTTCTATTCCCGTTTCAAGTCTTAGCGTGTATGTTGGTGTAAAACTAGGAATCCTCAATATTTTCTTTAAAAAGTATAGCTGTAGTTTATCCACTTCATCGAACAAAGAGAATTCCCAGACTTATGCGCTATAACTTTGCACTGCTTTACAAACTGCCAGAAAAAGTTTCCATTTGGATCTTAGAGATATCGAGGGTTTGTTTAAAAAGTTGTTCCATGTCTGATTTATGCTGCTTTTGGCAGAAGCGGTTCTTATTTCAATATGTTTTTTGAAAATCATTGTTGGTGTCAAGGTAACGCCAAGATAGCAGTATTCGGATGCTATTCTAATATCTTCTCCTTTAAAATGCCATTTTTCATTTCGTGACATTCTTCCACCTTTTCTGAATATCATAATCTCAGACTTACTTAAATTTACCTCGACATCCCACATTTTACAGTAATCTTCTAATTTATATATCACTTTCTGCAAAACGTTTATATCATCAGCAAGAATAACGGTATCATCTGCATATAGCAACAGTCGTATATTTAAATGTTCGATATTAAGTCCTCCTTCTAAAAAGTCATGAAGATCATTAAGATAAAACGCAAAGAGTAGTGGTGATAGCAGACACCCTTGTTTTACGCCTGATACAGTTGAAAAGTACTCTGATAATTCTTCACCAGTCCACACTGCCGAATTTGTAGTTTTATACATGTTTTCTATAAACTTAACTGCTTTTGACGAAAGACCAATTGTATATAGCTTGTACATAAGTGCATTTCTAGAAATTTTATCGAATGCGGCTTTAAAATCCATGAGAAATGCATAAGTTTTCTTATTCGCATTTAGATTTAAATGTACTAAAGCTGAGAGGTTATATATGTTGTCAACTGTTGAACAAGATTTTGTAACGTTCGGCCCATTCTGAGAGTCTATTTGTTAACAAACCCATCATTATCTTTGGTAGACAGTTCATGAAAGATATTCCACGATAATTACTTGGTATTGCCTTATCTCCTTTTTTGTGTATCGGTTAAATTATATTTAATATATAACTTATAACTTATAACTTATAACTCATTATAACTTATTTAGTTTTAATCATATTGTTTGTTTGTTGATTTTATAGTTTAATTAAATAATATTTCTCTTACATTACAACAATTATTATCTCTTCTTTCATAAGAAAATGTTTACATGATCTCCTACCGAACAATAAATAAATAAATAATAACTTTAACATAAACTTTCAAAATTCAGTTAACAAAATTCTTACAATTAAGTTATTCTAGAATTACTTTTTATGTGTATTCATAACTCAAAAAAAATAATCATTTCCCTCTCCTGTGAAAATAAATTAATTATTTTCAAATTAAAAATGTGTTCCATTAAAGATAAAACATTACTTTTTCCAATCTCATTAACATTACTTATGTGCAAACACACTTACAATTATACAAAAAAAGTGGCTCGGTAAAAATATATACGAAACTTTAATTACCACATTCCTCAGTTTGTTATAAATATTGTGAATAAGTAGGTTTATAAATATATTCTTATAAAATGAATAACAAATGCCATTGTTACGAATAATTAACACTTAAGGCAATGGTGAGAGAAAATTGTGTATTCCAAGTATTTATGGCTATAGTGTGTGCAATTGTGAAGCAAATGAAATTGGAAAAGCAGAAAACCCCTTTAACCTAAAAGCATCCTTCTGCTAGTTAATGATATTCAAAGAAATATCCAAGAAAAAATTTGTTAAAAGCACGTTATAAATTACCTAATCTGGAATAAGGCATTTGGTTTGCCCTAAATTACACTATAGGCTGAAGCAACTGGTACAAAAAAAAAAGACTTACTGGGAATGATGTTCTGCTTTTATCTGTTATGCTCACTAATCACTGATTTCGACCTCTTGCTTACATCTGCACGAGATGAGCGGCTGCCAGATTCAATTCAATTTGGAACATATATATATACTTTATGTTAACCCAAATCTAAATTCAGATTATATTCAAAGTAAAAGTCAAAGTTAATGGACTCACCTGTACAGTAAGTTAGTTGTTAAGTAGCGAAACAGAAAAAATCTTATCATACATAAAATATAGTAATAAGGAAATCATTTAACATACAGTTTTTATTTCCTTTATTTAATTAAAATTGTATTAAAGCTTACAAAAAAAAGAACTTTGTAGTTCTAATCACTACTTATGAACTTATGAAAGTTTTCCGGAAACTCTTACATTAGGGAAATTATAATAATTTCTGTCCTTTCTTTGGAACGTGGGGTCCATCTACTTTCAAAATCTTCAACACATTGGGACACTTTTTTGTAGTTTTCAACTTCCTTTTCACAACAACCTAATATCATCCCACTGGCTTAACCTCTTAAGTGTTCCTACACCATTCGAGAGCTTTATCACGGTAGTAACTGGATACCAAACATAGGAGGCTTTTTCTCAAGCAGAACATAGGAAGCTTTTTCTTACACATTCCTTAATATAAATTTTGGTATTTATAGAGCCCAATATAACATATGACATAATTTTTTGCCCCAACTGCATATTGCTTGCCATACAAGGAACTTTTTTTTAAATTTTATCTGCTTTTAGGTCCTAAAATTATCTCCAACATTTTCTGGAGTACTACAAACGTTTTGACGTCCATTATGCAGCACGAGTTGTTTGTGAAACATGATTTCAATTTCCGTGCTCTATTTTTGGCCTCAAAATCTTTTGCGGCATTCCTGCCTGAAACTTTTTGGACGTTATATGTTTTCAACCTTGTTTATGTGATCAGGGTGCTTTTCTACCAGATGTTTTGAGTTTCTTTTCATTATGCTTTCTATCTTCTTGGCTTTATAAACATCATGTGGACCTTTCCTTCTTTGCGATCTCGGTTTCATATCAATGGTCAAATTCTCCTGATACTTTCTAATTAATTGTGGAAACATTTCGAATTTTGATTTTTTGACAAACGTTTCATAGGAAAAAGTTGGAATTTGTGCAAAGTTTTTAATAATTTTAGCACGAACTTCTATTTCATCATTAGTTTTAGTTAAACTTACAAGAATTTAACGGGGAGGGTTGCCAATAAACTTAATGGCTGACATATTTGGGTATAATGACTTTATGCTGATGTTTGTAACTACGAAAAACATTTTACCTAGACCCATCTTTTATTATACTGATCGACTTAGAATCATTTCTGAGTCGTTTTAGCTATGTCCGTCCGTCCGTCTGTCCGTCTGTGTGTCCATGTAAAATTTTTAATCAAACTACATGTCACAAATGTAAAGATATTTTGATGAAATTTGGTGCGTAAGCTTCTATCAGTCATAGCATGAATGGTGTTGAAGTTGGTGAAAATCTGAGCATGTTAATTAGGGTGACCCTTAATAAAAAAAGTGTTCAAACTCTCGGACGCACCCCATAGAAATATGCGAATAGCAAAAAAAGTAAGAAATACAAAGTTTTGGGCCAATCAAAAAACGCGATTGAAAATTTCAAGTGTATTTATATGGGAAAAATATGACTTTTTTCCAGATTTTACGAAAATTTCGTTCTATAGTTTAATTTTTCCGACAAGCTGTTACATAATTCGGGAACAGTATTAAATTATCCTTTCAAAAGGCTGTAAAACTTCAAAATCGTATGAAACCTCGCCAAGAAATAGCAAATGCCAAAAAACTAGGTCATGAAATTTGATGGCTTTTTTTCAACTTTAATTTTATATTTCATATTCTTTTAAATAAATTGTCTTTCATTAGCTTTGGGCCATTGGGGATCCTCTTATTTTAATTAGAAAAATATAGACAGTTTTTATACATCAAAAATTATTTTATAACTAAATTGGTTAAAAGTTGTTTTAATTTATATATGCAAGCAATAAGCAGATAATTGCACCAAAGATATGTAACAATGGATTATGTTGATCCCAGGAGCACTGAAGCCTTAAATTCGAAATAGTGGTTTCATGGAGTTTAATTGAAAAACTCGTTTTCCGTAATTTTTATTTAAAAATATCGTAAAATCGAAAGCTGGCCTTGGCAAATAATGGGTTAACGTTTTCGGATTTATACCAAATTTTAGGAACGGAAGTTACACACATTTGATTATTATATTTTAAGCATCGCATCTAAAAATTCAACAGCACTTACAGAATATCTGAATTTTTTGGTTAAATTGTCTTTTAATAGCTTGAGGTCATACGTGACCCCAATTCCAAAAGGGTTAATGGGGTAATATTATTTTTTTCCGAAACCCTAGGCTATCAAGATAAAATATAACATTTAAAAGTAGACCAGTGATGAATTTTTGATACAAAGTGTTTAGAAAGAGTACATTTACAGAATATTTTACAAAAATCCCATTTTTCTCGAAATCCGCAAAAATAAAATCCTTGTCAAAAAAATTCTGGCACAGGGGTTTACCTAAAAATTCACAGGGTTAATTCTTAACCTGCATTTAACAAGAGCTTAAATAGCTGGATCAATTTTTTTAAATTTTGTTTAAGAAAATTTTTCAAGACTTGAAAAAGGAGTTTTCAAAATTTTATCAAAAAATTTCCATTTTCGGTCTCAATGCTTAATAGGTTGACAAGATGGTAATAAAAATACTTACAGGTATAGAGACTAAAATATAATGTCGTTTTAATTAATTTCCTAAAGTTGAAAAAATGCCATCAAATTTCATGACCTAGTTTTTTTTGGCACAAAAGTGGTCTGGGGCATTTGCTATTTCTTGGCGACTTTTTATTCGATTTTGAAGTTCTGTAGCTCTTTGAAAAGAAAATTTAATACTGATCCTGAACTATGTATAAATTTGTTGAAACAGTTAACTATAGAGCGAAGTTTTCGTAAAATCTGAAAGAAAGTCATATTTTCCCCATATAAAACACACTTGAAATTTTCAATCGCGTTGAGCCACCTCTAAATGTTTTTTGATTGGCCCAAAACTTTGTATTTCTCTGTTTTTTTTTTTTGCTATTCACATATTTCTAGGAGGTGCGACCGATAGTTTGAAAACTTTTTTTTCTCCATATAATGCAGGGCCACTCTGGCCTCCATACAAATGACAGCTATGAAATCGACTTAAATTGCCATATGATCCAAATTATCATATAGATCTCGGTCAAATTGGGCTTGTGTGTGTTTACTACACCCATTAATGAGTAGTCCATAAATTAACCCTATAGGACAATTCTTAGTCATAGCCCCCATATAAATCTGCTTCCCGATCTTCACTTGCATCTATCAAAAAACAAATATATTCCAAAGATTTTTCTCAAATTTGGTTCGCTTTGGTTTTTGCAAAAAATAAGTGACCTTACCAAATATGGTCAGGATCGGTTAATTTTTCGACCTAGTCCGCATATAGATATAGCATCCGATATGAACTTTTTCATATTCAAAGGGAAAAAAATGACACTCAAATTTGATTTATGCTTATTTTCTGCATGTAATTAGTTGGGCCTAAGAGATAGGTTCTCTAAATGCATGGTATAAGGTATCGTATAGTCGGTCTAGACTGACTCTAATTTTCGTGCTTGTTTAAAAATCATTTGATGAAAAAATTTCAGATAATGTTTGCGCAAAAAGTTAAGAGGAAAGATTTTTTTGACCTCAGTCCCTACAAATATATTCTCTTAAGTGATAAAGTTTAATCTGCATTATAGATTAAAGCAAAAAATTATAGTTTCTATAAATATATGTATTCTTTAGTTAAGTTGCATTGGTAAAAAAAATATTTTTTTTAACTTTACTTACCATTTAAATATGAAATAAAATCCGTGCTTTTAGCATTTTTTGTATTACGCTTCACTATATTGTGAGGTAAAGAAGAGCGATGAAGATATTTTGCTGCAGCAGCCGCAGCATATGATGATAAATCATCATAGGGATATGTTTGATGATGATGTGGCTGATGTTGTTCAATACCTACAACATGTTGCTGTTGTTGTTGTAGTATTATTAAAACAACTACCACAAGTAGCTTAAACAACCATATGTAGTTAATATCACCCATTGTCCATTTCACAATAAACAATGACACGTATCAATTGAAAAATTACCTTTATTTGTATATAGATAAATATATTTCATATATACACAAAAATATATATATACATATATGCATATATAAAAATAAGTTTCTTTGTTTGTATTACATTCACATTCGATTTTGAGGCCTTTGAATAAATTTTCCACTGATGGTAGCAAAGACACGTTTAATTTAAATTGAAATTTATGGTCTTACACAAAGACTCTATATTTTGTACACTGAGTTTGTTTAACACTTATTTGTTATTGTATATATGTATCTGTAAGCATGTCGCAGCTTTGTTGGTAAAAGTATCGCTGCTAATTTAGTTGAACATTTACGATTGTATTTTCTACACAAACACTTTTACCATTCGGATTTTAGTAATAGCCAATCTATGTCTCAAAGGCAATTTTATTTTTGCAACCAAAAATAAATCTTTCACGTATTTGTCACAATTCAAAGTTGTTTATTTTTCAGCTCCTTTTTTGTAATTTAAGCAATTTTTTTTGTGGTAAAATTCTCTAGGCGGTCATTTGGAAAAAGAAAAAAAAAAACATTACTCCGAGCACAGTGGAAACAAATGTAAAAAGCGTTAATAGAACCATTATTATTGAAGTTTAGTTGTTTTGTTAAATATTTTTTTAAAACCCTCAGATTATATAGCAATACAATTCTATGTAATTATATTTTGTATAATTTAAAAATAAAATTTCTGAATAGAATAATTAATTAATTAATACGTCTTTGTGGGTTAAATTACGCTAGAGAGCATATTACAATACAACATGGGTTTGAAAATAATTTCTTCATCAGCAGTCTAAAGTTACTAATGTAAAACAGGTCTATGAAACTATTACTGGTGACTTGCATTAAATCAGACTCAACTCATATAATTAAGACACTTAACTGAAAAATGGATTTCATTTGATTTTGTTAAGTGGCCACCAACATTGATTCTATAGCAATACCATTCTTAGATCTAGTCTTCACTGAGTAGTTACAGTTGCTAGAAGTTAAATATATGCTGAAGCAAAATATACCTTAAATCTCATTCAATTTTCGTCGAAAAATTAAAAGAATCGTTGCTCAAATTAGAAACCAAGATTGAGAAATAAAAATTGTGAAACTTTTTTTCAGATTTAAAATTTATTTTTTTAAACAACGTGACGCATTAAGTTCTGATAATTCAAAACATGTTTTACTAATACGCAATTGTCGCGAAATAATAAATTTATAATACAAGATCTATAAAATTTTTTAAAAGAATTATTAACAAAACGAATTTATTTATTATAAAAGTAGAAATGATTTTAAAAATTTGAGTCTGATCGTTCATTCATTCATTCAGATCGAATGTTTTTCTCCTTCCAAAAATTGATTTTTTAAATAACATAATAAATCCAACTTACTAAAGATATTTTTTTAAGATGTAAATACAATAAAATCGTTAATACTGATTGAAAAATCTACAACTTTTTGTTTTTTATTGAATACAAAAGCCAGCCTTATGTATATATGGATTTATTTTTTTCCTTTCAAAAATTTAATTTTTGTTTAATTTTTATTTCTTTAAAAAAGTTTTACACACAACATTAACAGTTTCATAATTTCAATAAAAAATAAATTCATACAGTTACTAAGACTGCTATGCACCCATTGAACATTTTTTACAGTGCAATTCTCACGTTCTCACCAACACAACTACATTTTTATTTTTGAAAAGCACTGGTCTAGACCGACTATGTGATACGATAGGCCATGCGTTTAGAGAATTGGTCTTATGTCCAACAAATTGGGTATAGAAAATACCCAAATTCGAATGGAATTTTTTATTAAGTTATCTGACTGCAGACTTGAAGAGGTCATATTGGATGCTCTATTTATATGGGGACTAGGTCAAAAAAGGACCGATACTGACCATATTTGGTAGAGTCACTTATTTTCTGCAAAAACATGTAAAAACAAAATTTGAGAAAAATGTGTGCAATATTTAAGCGAAGATAGGGAAGCAGATTTAGAGCAGGGCCATGATTAAGAATAATATATGGTTTACTTTTGACTACTGATTAATGGACTTAATTAACGCACACAAACTCAATTTGACGGCTAGTGAAAAAACTCTAAATGGCGACATGGAATTCGCAAACGTAAGGTTGGAGGAGAAAAATCATCGGGTGATTAAGTAACTGCCGCAATGTTTGTAGAAGAATTAAGTGAATTCATATCATCATATCATGGCAAAAGGGGCGAAACCATAGTGCTAAAGCGCTTAACATCAGGAAAGCTCTGTGGGCTATTGCTAATGCATGGAACGCAGTTACTTCTCCAGTTTTTGAAAATTGTGGGGAATAACTTGCTCTGCCCAAAAAATTGAAGTGTGTAGGAATTTGTCCGAATTTCATTACTACAGATATGGGAATAAAGGATACAATCAAAAATGTAAAATAAATAGTGAATATAGCAGACGATTTTACCACTGAGCGTATAGAAACTTGGCTCTTCTGAAATGAGAATTCTCCATCATGTTCTGCTTTATCCCTAGAAGAAATTATTCATACGACAAATCCCACTTATTTAATCTGAGCAAGAAATTGGCTCTGAAGAGTCAGATGAAGAAGATTTAATTGTTTGAAAAAAAAAGTTTAAAGGAAGCAACTCACGTTCCAGTACAGTGCTGTAGAGCCCAGGCCGATGCTACGGCATTACAGATCAATTAAAAATCCAAGAAAAGCTTGTAATAGAAATTGTGGATTTTTATATGAGGAGACAAACAACATCACATAGTTTTCTTTTTAAGAAATTATTTAACTTGAAATCCATTTGTACTGTAACTATTTTCAGGCAAAATGATTCAATATTTTATATTACTATTCATGTACATTAAATATTTGGATACTTTTATCATTGAAAAAATACATTAAATAAAATAAAATTAAAAAAATCATGTGAGTACGATCACAGGGGAGATGTGGAAACATCTAGTAATTAAAGATTTTTTATGTCACTTTTTTAAAATCAAACAGAAATCGTCATCTGCGTATCACTTATAGCAAACAACTGCAGAGGCTTTGGTTATACTTGTGGGGTTGTTGATTTATATATATGTTATACGCTTATGTGAAATTTTGTATTGTCGTTTTACAGAAAAGGGTTTTTGAATTAGCTGAAACAATTTTTTTACCAATACAAACATAAATCATACCGATTTGTATTACGGCTCACCGCGTAACATGTAAGGTCACATATTACGCGGTTTTTGTAATTGTATTGTGAAATAGAAATTTACTCCCCAGCGCGTATAGATGTTTACACATCAAAAAAAAAAAAAAAAAAAAAAAAAAATCATACATTTAAATCTCAATTAACCAGTAAAATTGATTATCAGGGATGCATCCGGTCCCGACCATCCCGGACAATCGAGGTCACACTGTACGTTAGTAATTGTAGTCTATAACACTAACTACCTACTACCAGATATATACTTAGACCCATCTTTTATTATACCGATCGACTCAGAATCACTTTCTGGGTCAATTTAGCGATGTCCGTCCATCCGTCAATCTATCTGAACATCTGTCTGTATGTCCCTGTAAACCTTAGGGCCCTGTTACAGGTTCAATATTATTGAATGTGTAGCTGTCCATTTTAATGGATTTCACAATAGCAGGCCATTATGCGATATGTATTACGATCCATATATCACAATATATATTGAACGTGTAACAGTGCCCTTATTATCAAATATCGGGTCGCATATATGACTTCATTTTTATGAAATAGGGTATATAATATTTCACCATGCATGTCGCCATACAAATGACTTCTATGGGATCTACTTAAATTAGCATAAGATCTAAATTATCACGGATTTATTTCAAGTTTTGTTTGTATATGTATGAGCAAAAAATAAATGACTACACCGAATGGCAGGTTTGGTCCATTTTTCGCCCTAGCAATCGATAGATATAGCAATCGATATGAACTTTTTTTCAAATCTGCAGGCAACCAAAGTTATAAAAATTCCGCTCAGATTTGATTTACCCTTATTTTCTATAACCAATTAGTCGGACCTAAGAACAATTCTTATACCTGGGCCGACTATGATTTTCTTATTTCTTTTTTTTAAATTTTTTATATGGATATATTAATAAAAATAATTTATTCAAGCCTTTGCTGAAGAATGAAATGCTGGAGTTATAGCTGAAAGGGAAAAAAATATAAGAGGTCATAAATAAAAATTTTGGCCTGGGAACGCCAAGCCCTTTGGAAGTATCACTACACTGGCCTACTGCTATCACACTGACTTAGAATTTCCTATGCCCGAGATAAAGACCCCAAAAATGTTTCACAGTGCTTTAAACTCACCCAATATGATTGGATATTTATTTCGTTAGAGCTTTCTTAATTTGTTATGTAATTCCTAGCTTCAGCCTTGTTTGTTTACAGATTATAAATGAAAATATAATCAACTTCAAATATTTTATTTTAAGGTAATTTTTTTCTCCATAAAAACATACTACTCTGGGGTCTGAATATAATGAATTACTTTAATTTAGTTTAATTTATTTATTTTGAATTCCTCTACAACGAGACTTATGATCTTATGATTAGAGTAAAGGAGAAGTAATAGTAATGAGCAATGATGTTCAAATATTTACAAGTAAAATTAAAATATGTAAATAATATATATAAAAAAGATAAAAATATATTTAAATAAAAATAAAAATTGAATCATAGTTATAAAATAATTGAAAATATAAAGAAAAAAAATTAAATCAACAAATAAAAAATTATTTAAAACTTTAATTTTAACATAACATGTATATGCAAGACTATAAAAATCAACAAGTAAGAAAATTATAGTCGGTCCAGACCTACTATATGATACCCTATACTATGCGTTTAGAGACCCTATCTCTCAGACCCAACTAACTGGATATAGAAAATAAGCATAAACCAAATTTGAGTGGGATTTTTCTTAATTTTTTTGGCTGCAGATATGAAAAATTTCATATCGGATGTTATATCTATATGGGGACTAGGCCCAAAAATGGACCGATCCTTACCATGTTTGGTAAGGTCTCTTGTATTTTGCAAAAATATACATATACAAACAAAATTTGAGAAGAATCAGTGCAATATTTTTGTTATACCCAATACCACTATGTGGTTTGGGTATAATGACTTTGTGCTGCTGTTTGTAACAACCAAAAATATTTGACCTATACCCATCTTTAATTATACCGATCGACTTAGCATCACTATCTGATTCAATTTAACGATGTCCGTCCGTCCGTGTGTGTGTCCATGTAAAGCTTGTAATCAAACTGCAGGTCGCAAATATGAATATATTTTGACGAAATTTGGTGTTTGATTTTTTATCGGCCATGGGATGAAAGCTGTTGAAATTGGTGAGAATCGGTCCATGTTCAGACCTAGCCCCCATACAAATGACCCCTATGAAATCAACATATATTGCCATAAGATACAAATTATCATACAAATCTTAGTCAAATTGGGTTTATATGTATATTAGGGTGGCCCATAATAAAAAAAGTGTTCAAACTGTCGGTCTCACCCCCTAGAAATATGCGAATAGCAAAAAAACTGAGAAATACAAAGTTTTGTGCTACTCAAAAAACGTTTAGTCGTGGCGCAAAGCGATTGAAAATTTCAAGTGTGTTTATATGGGGAAAATATGACTTTTTTTCAGATTTTACGAAAATTTCGTTCTATAGTTTAATTTTACCGACAAGCTGTTATATAATTCGAGATCAGTATTAAATTGTCCTTTCAAAAGACTATAAAACTTCAAAATCGAATAAATCCTCGCCAAGAAATAGCAAATGCCCCGACCACTTTTGTGCCAAAAAAAACTAGGTCATGAAATTTGATGGCATTTTTTTCAACTTAGAGAAATTGATTAAAGCCATCATTCTTTTTTGGTCTCTATACTTATAAGTACTCAGATATGAAGTATTGTTTTATTACCACGTTGTTAACCTATTGCGCATTGAGACGGAAATTGGAAATTTTTTTGATAAAATTTTTAAAACTCCTTTTTCAAGTTTGAAAAAATTTTCTTAAACAAAATTTAAAAAAATTAATATATTACTTTAAGGTATTATTAAATATATGTTGCAGATTAACTGTGAGAATTTTTAAATAAATCCCTCTACCAGAATTTTTTTACAAGGATTTTATTTTTGCGGATTTCGAGAAAACTTGGATTTTTGTGAAATATTCTGTAAATGTACTCTTTTTAAATACTTTGCATCAAAAATTCATCACCTTTCTACTTTTAAATGTTATATTTTATCTTAGTAGCCTAGGAATTCGAAAAAAAAATAATATGACTCCAGTAACCCTTTTGGAATTCGGGTCACATATGACCCCAAGCTAATAAAAGACAATTTATTCAAAAAATTCAAATATTCTGTAAGTGCTGTTGAATTTTTAGATGCGATGCTTAAAATATGATAATCAAATGTGTGTAACTTCCGTTCCTAAAATTTGGTATAAATCCGAAAACGTTAACCCATTATTTGCCAAGGCCAGATTTGGATTTTAAGATATTTTTAAATAAAAATTACCGAAAACGAGTTTTTCTATTACACTCGATGAAACCACTATGTAGAATTTAAGAAAAATAATTCGGTTAATTTTTTTTTTATTTAAGCCTTCAGTGTTCCTGAGATCAAAATTATCCATTGTGATATATCTAATCTAATTGTCTGCTTATTGCTCGCGAATATAAATTAAAACAGCTTAAGTTAAAAGTTCACACAGTTGCGGATTACATATATGTAATAAAACCTTAAAGTAATATATTAATTTTTATAAATTTTGTTTAAGAAAATTTTTTCAGACTTGAAAAAAGAGTTTTAAAAATTTTATCAAAAAAATTTCCAATTTTCGGTCTCAATGCGGAATAGGTTAGCAACGTGGTAATAAAACAATACTTCATATCTGAGTACTTATAAGTATAGAGACCAAAAAAGAGTGATGGCTTTAATCATTTTCTCTAAGTTGAAAAAAATGCCATCAAATTTCATGACCTAGTTTTTTTTTTGGCACAAAAGTGGTCTGGGCATTTGTTGTTTCTTGGCGAGGTTTTATTCGATTTTGAAGTTTTATAGCCTTTCGAAAGTATAATTTAATATTGATGCCGAATTATATAACAGCTTGTCGGTAAAATTAAACTATAGAACGAAATTTTCGTAAAATCTGAAAAAAAGTCATATTTTTCCCATATAAACACACTTGAAATTTTCAATCGCTTTGCGCCACGACTAAACGTTTTTTTGATTGGCCCAAAACTTTGTATTTCTCAGTTTTTTTGCTATTCGCATATTTCTAGGGGGTGAGACCGACAGTTTGAACACTTTTTTTTTCCCTCCATATAACGAAGGTCCACCCTAATGTATATATTACATCCATTAATCAGTAGTCCAAAAATGATCCCTATTGGACAACTCTTATCATAGGCCCCATATAGAGCTGCTTCCCGATCTTCACTTAAATCTATCAAAAAACAAAAATATTGCACTTATTCTTCAAAAATTTTGTTTGTATATAATTTTGCAAAATACAAGAGACCTTACCAACCATGGTCAGGATCGGTCCATTTTTGGGCCTAGTCCCCATATAGATATAGCATCCGATATGAAATTTTTCATATCTGCAGCCAAAATAATTAAGAAAAATCCCACTCAAATTTGGTTTATGCTTATTTTCTATATCCAGTTAGTTGGGCCTGATAGATAGGGTCTCTAAACGCATGGTATAGGGTATCGTATAGTCGGTCTAGACCGACTATAATTTTCTTACTTATTTTTTGATAGATTTAAGTGAAGTTCGGGAATCAGCTCTATATGGGGCCTATGACTAAGAGTTGTCCCATATAGATCATTTTAGGACTACTGATTAATGGATGTAATAAACACATACAAACCCAATTTGACTAAGATTTATATGATAAGTTGTATCTTATGGCAATTTAAGTCGATTTCATAGGGGCCATTTGTATAGGGGCTAGGTCTGAACATGGACCGATTCCCACCAATTTCAGTAGCATTCATCCCATGGCCGATAAAAGCTTATATACCAAAGTTCGTCAAAATATATTCATATTTGCGACCTGCAGTTTGATTAAAAGCTTTACATGGACACACAGACGGACGGACGGACGGATGGACGGACATTGTTAAATTGAATCAGATAGTGATTCTGATTCGATCGGTATAATAAAAGAAAGGGTCTAGGTCAAATATTTTTGGTAGTTACAAACAGCAGCACAAAGTCATTATAACCAAACCACATAGTGGTATAGGGTATAAAAAGGGACTTTTTAAAATGCAAGGCATTGTTTATAAATTGTTTGTTCGGAGGTAGAAAGTTCCAAAGACGTATAGAATAGATATAGAAATGCCATTCAGATTTAGTAGTTTGATGTATAATTGGAGTTAACTCATTCTCCCTATGTGATTGAGAAAACATTGACTATTATAGAGATACGAAGGTTCACGAGTATATGCAATTTTGTTAAGTATATGTAACAAGTCAACAAACAGAACTCCATACAAGTTTTTGGTAACTAATGATATACGGTCGTATTTCCCCTTTCCATAAAAATATTTTACATCAGCATTGTAGGCAACATTTAGCGTACCATATCTTATGGTGTCAGCTTCGCATTCATATAAAAGAGTGGGTATTAAATTCTTTTTTGCTAGTAGTAAGGGTATTTTAAATGGCGTGAAATATTCAGTTTTGCATAAGGTTCGCAACGTAGAGCAAACTTTTCCAGCAGCAGCATTTAAATGGTCTGACCAGGTAAAGAGTATCTATAATATTAATAGGCTGTGCGATTTCTTGAGACTGATGTTTTATTCTACCGCTTTATCCCGATTTTGATCAAACGTATATTATTTGAAAGGCATTTCTTTTTAGCTGTTTTGCAGATTTACAGATTTTAAAATTGTTTTCGTTTATTTTGAGTAAATTGCATTCAAAGTTGCTACTGACACATACATAAAATTATATAATGCTATGTGTGTGCTCATTAAATTTGTTAATGTGTTTGTAATAAAAATGAGTTCGTTTTTTGTGTTGATCTGAAAATTGGCTATAACTTATTAGCATAATTTTAGGGTCTTTATTTAATGAAAAAATAAAATTTCCTGGAATTTGCACTCGAGGGCTGGAATCTACTTGTTAGTAAATATTATACCAAGATTTTTTGCTATTTCTACGATTTCAATTCTTTGATTGTTGAAAATAATTAGTGGTTCTGAAAGCAATTTAATAGATTTCTTGGTTATAATTAAGCATTTCGACTTAGATGGATTTAGGCAAAGATCATTTTCATTTGCCCATATGTGAATTCGGTTAAGATCTTCTATAAGTTTATACACACAATCACCAATTTGCTTTATATCACTACTAATGTAGACTTGAACGTCGATCTAACGATGTCCGTGCATCGCTATGTGTATTCATGTAAATCTTGTAATAGGTCGCACATATAATTTCGGATTAATTCGGTATGTAAACTTTTGTCGATCATATGACGATCGGTGTTGAAATTGGTGAAAATCGGTAGTTCAGTAGTCCATTGGTAGAGCGATTTTTACTCATATAAAGCTGCTTCCGTATCTCCACTTTAATAAATCCAAAAACTTAAATATTCAATAGATTTTTCTCAAATTTGGTTTATTTCTGTCTTTGGGGAAATACGTTATAATCTGTTAATTTTTCGAGCTAGTCACCTTCTAAACTTTTTCAGCTCCACAGGCCACAAATTCGTAACAATGTCATTTAAATTTCCCGCAACTGCTGGGTATAGACTAGATTTCGTACATATTAAATTTCATGTGGCCTTCGAATAGATCTCCCTAATTTTTACAAATATTTTGATATATGTATATATAAAAAAAAATATTCAGCATAATAAAATAATCTAAATAATATTCTCTTAAAAACTACTTTGAATTCTTCTCTATAAAAATGGATTTAATTTTTTTTTTTTAATATGAATAACTTTTTGTGAAATTGATTTTCTTCTCACAGCTTAGAATTTCATAATTACAAGGACAATCATATGATATTTTCTGAAGTATGTCTAAACACAAAAGTATTCTTTTAAATTTTATTTTCATATTTTTAAAATAAAAAAAATGGAAATGATAGAAATAATTAAATGGTATGTTGGTAGTATTGTAGCAGACACTTGTTAAATCCCATATCAAATATTCATATCATTTGAGTTTCCAGAAATGCAGACTTAAACCACATAACAACACACAGCGTGAAATTTAAATTATGTTTGGTTAAATTCTAAATTGGCATCCTCTGCTTAGAAAAAAACATAACACATTAAATTGAAAAAACCTATTGTTGGCAATTAGCGAAATAAATTTTTTTTATTCTACACAAATATTTATGGTTTGAAAAGGTGCTCCTGAATTGCTCCCATTTATACAAAAAACCTTCAAGATTCAAAATTGTTATGTTATTAAAAGTTAAATAATTCAAATTATGAACAGGCTTTTAGTTTTTTTTTATTGTTAATTCGAAACCATTTTTTTTCCTTAAGTCCACTGTGCAACGCGACAATCACCCACTAAATAATGTATTAATTTTATTTGCCTAAAATTGTCACATACAAACTTTAAACAGTCAATGTTAAGCTTCGCGACTTGTATGAACAACAAGAAATTGCTTAATTTACATAAACTGACGTGATTTTTCACTTTTCGCAAGCACTCAAGTTTTTGTTAATTTTTCAGACACTTTTTTTTTTTTTTTTTTTGTTTCTGTAGAATTGATTTATTTAATTACCGCAAAAAAATTTTGTATTTAAGACTATTTAGAAATAATTTTAATTTAATTTTATTCTGTTTAATTTATGCCAGACATATATTTGTTTTTATAAGACTATTATTTAAACACTTAATTTTTTATAAATTTTGCTTTAGTTTAGTTGTAAAGATTTCAATTTATTGTTAATAAATTTTTAGTTTTTAAATGTTTTAACAATTTTTTCATTAAAGTTGCTTTGTGAGAGAGAAATCGAGCTCATTTTGTAACCGTGTTTAAATACCAACTAAAGTTAAAACCTTCCATAACCATATTAATATACTCCTATACAAATGTTAAGTATAGAGTAGCCGCTATTTTGTATCCTTCCAATTTGTCCTGTTGTTGTTGTTGCTGCTGCTGCGATTGGCGAACAACACTTGTGTGAACACCAACACATAGATTTTTGTTATGTCAACAGAGAAACGATTGTGAAAGTAATTTTTTGCAACACCAACAAAAAAAATATATGTTTCAAGCAAAAATTTCTTGAATGAATTTCCAACGCCGGCGCATTGCCGCAACTTCTATCTGCCTGGAATATTTATATTCTCTTCTCGTAGGTGTCATTTCAACACCTACTATAGTATTTTTAGTGTTAGCTTGATGTTGATGAGTGGCACAAGCTGTAGTTTTTGCTTCTCCACTTAAGAAATACTTTAGATTTTCGATGTTTTACATTGTTTGGAAAAAAAAAGAAGAAAAATATGTAAAGATTCAACAGTTTTTTTTTATTAAGCATTCCTGGTTGTTTTTTTTTTAGTTATTTTCGTTTTTATGTGGCAACATATTTATAGTGGGTGTTTTGTAGCGCATTTTTTTTTCTATTTAGTTATTCCATTTTGTGTGGGATATCTATATTTTTAGCTTGTATGTTGGCAGCATTTGTAAAGGATTTCATTATTCAAACTTCAATTATATAAGAATTTTGATTTCTATATTGTATTCATGAAGCACTTTTCATACGCTCTGGCACGTTTTTAATCATTAATGACATATCCTAATATTGTTGGTTCTTAAAATGTATTAGTTATATTTATGAAAATATTACATTAAAATTAATAATATTAGGGTATGTTTAGAAACAGCTTTCACTCGAAAAGTAGACAACTAAGCAAATCATTAAATCATTTCGATTTAATTTTAAAGGCTTGGACGTATTGAAAGACAATTTAGAAATAATACTAAGTTTTGTTATCAATTTAATTTAAACTTAATCGTTTTGGCTACCCAATTTATATACAACAGATAATAAAAAGTGTTTTATATGAAAGATCACATGTAGTAAACAATTTATTTTCATTAAATTTATTTGGTATTGACAATTGAACGATTTGAAAATGACTAACTAAAAGTAAAGTAAAAAGTAAAATAACAGAAAAGAACTCATTCAAAATATATAGGAAAATAAGGATATAAATTCAATTTTGCAAAGCCACTTATATTTGGCCATTCCTGACTATTCAGCGTCCTCGCTGAGGCAAACATTGTCGTTGTCATCATCACCAAAAAGCGGAGGAAAACAGCAAGGCTTCAAAACATCTGAAGCATACAGGGCGGTATGAAACAACGCCTCAGGGAATAAAGCCCCAAAACGAAAGTGAAATAAGGCACCAATAATGGGGCATTATTTCGTAATGAAACAATGCCCCAATATCAGAAATGAAATACAGCCCTAACGAAATGTAATAAAATCGCAAACAAAATGAAATAACGCCCTATTTGTGGGGTGTTATTTCGTAATGAAAGAACACCCCATTTGCTGAAATGAAATAAGACCACATTTTAAAATCTACTGCCGAATTTGTATGTTAAATAATAAAATAACAAATTAGTTTATATATCCTTCATTGAAAATAACTTCGAGTTAAGTAAAAAAAAAAAAAATATTTCATATTTCTTCAACTGAAAATAATTCGCGCAAATTTTTACTTTCAACCGATTTACACTAAAAAAAATTTTTTCACCATAAAACTCTACACTCGATAACTTTTAATTGCTGGAGTAGTGAATATATTTTTTATTTTCGAAGCACTATTTTTATATAACAAAATTATCTAAGTATTTAAATACTGACCAGTAATTTTTTCCAATTTGAAAATACTTGCCCCCCCCCCCCAAAGGATGGGGATTTAGGAGCCTTTTACAGGAAAAATAGCAAAAAAAATTTTGGACAAAAAACCAGATGGCTACCGAATCCTAAAGATTGCACTCCTAGTGCATTTTGAAAAAAAATATATTTTTTTGATTTTCAAAAAATTAACTGCAAAAGTTGCGCAATACAGAGTACATTTCGGGAAAAATATTAATGAAATTTACGTAGAGCAATTTTAGTGCAGTGTTGCATCTTAAATATGGAAAGTGAGTATATATTTTTTTCTTTCTTTCAAGCTAAATTAGTCTCAAAAGCTGTGCGCTGGACCAGAAAAGCTCTATCACATTTTTCGAAATAGTTTTAGCTAATATAATAATTTGCGCAGCTTTTCTTCTTTAAGATGCAACGCTGCACCAAAAATGCTCTACGGAAATTTTATTAACATTTTTTCCGGCATGTACTCTGTATTACGCTACTTTTGGCGTCAATTTTTTGAAAATCAAAAATATTTTTTTTTTTAAATGCACTAGGATTGCAATCTTTACGATCCGGTAGCCATCTGGTTTTTTGATCAAAAATTTTTTTGCTATTTTTCCCGTAAAAGGGTCCTAAATCCCCATAATTTGGGGGGGAAAGCTAAAAAAAAATATTCGGGACACGTTACTGACCAGCATCCCAGGAGTTTTGCTCGCGGATAAACCATATTTACGTTCACTTCACGACTTAAAATCAGAAACTGATCGCTTTGTAACAATTTTAATAAATGCTTTTGCAATACGTACAGTTATTGTAACGGTATCTAACATGAATTCTTGAAGAATGATGATTTTAGAAAAAATGAAATAAAACCCCAAAAATAATGTTGGGATATTATTTCATTTTTTATGAAATAAAACCATAATAAAAAGAATGAAATAAAGCCCCGAAAAGGGAAATAACACCCCAAATATATCGTTGTTGTTGCGTTATTAACAATTTTTTGGGGCCATATTTCATTTTCGTTTTGGGGCCTTATTTCCTGGGGCTTTATTTCATACCACCGTATACAGAAGAATAATGACCTTGTTTTCGATTTGAGCAGCGCAGATACGCCACTACATATCTATCGTTGCAAGAATTTTGGTTACCTGGAACGGGCCTTTAAAACGGGATTTTAGCTTCCTTGATGTAGCAGTACTTATGTCTTCAAGAACTAAATTTCCCACTGCATAATGTCGTGGTTTTAAATGACATTTTAGATCATACAATTTCTGCATTTTCTTATCTTTCTCAATTATATCTGTGACGATTTCCCGTAGCTTCTCATCTTGTAACTGCATGTCGAATAACCAATCATTCACATCGATGTCGGTTTTATCGACATGAAATGTTGCAGGTTCCAAATCACTCGACTCTTTATTGGGCATTCGGCTTAACGAATCCACGTACCTCATTTGTTGTTCAGATCGGTGTTCAATATATATGTCTACTTCCTGAATTCGGATCCACCATCGTGCGATTCGTGGTATTAACTCTTTTTTACTCATTGCCGTTTTTACTGCACTGCAATCTGATATCGCCTCTATGGGTTTACCATACACATAATATTTAAAATGCTCAAGGCCATCAACAACCGCTAGGGTTTCCAACTCGTAGCTATGTAAAGAGTCCGCCAAATAACTTTTTTTTTTTGAAAATGCTATAAAAAAAAAACTACTGAATATTATCTCAAATTTCTTTTTTTACTTGAAAGTAAAATCCTTCCGGTTAATAACGGAAAATAATTTCATTCAAATGGCTGCCTCGGCTGGCCATGCAGTAGCCCACACGATCGGTCCAATTTTTAAGCTCATTATCGATTGGGTGCAGCTGTATTTCACCAATGGCTTCACGAATATTGTCCTTTAAAGCGCCAATTGTCTCTGGCTTGTTGGCGTAACACTTATCTTTGAGGGCGCCGCACAAATAATAGTCCATCGGTGTCAAGTCGCAGCTCCGAGGTGGCCAAACGACATCAGCTCTGCGGCTGATAATGCGATCTTCAAAAACAGGGCGCAAAACATCGAGTGTAGCTTCGGCTGTGTGGCATGTAGCGCCGTCCGGTGGAAACCAAATGTTGCCAATATACTCCACTTCAATTTTTGTGAAAAAAAATTCATTCAACATGGCCCGATAACTATCGCCATTGACTGTAACGGCCACTCCTTGCTCATTTTCGAAGAAAAATGGCCCTCTGGACCAAAATCCGCACCAAACAGCGACTCGTTTTGGGTGTATCGGCTTTTCAATGTATGCGTGCGGATTTTCTCTACCCAAAATGCGACAATTTTGCTTGTTTACATACCCGCCAAGATCAAAATGAGCTTCATCTGAAAAGATGATTTTTTTTGGCAAAATCGGCATCTTCTGTAAGTCGATCGCATGCCCAATTAGCGAAGCGAAAACGCATTGGATGGTCAGTTGGCTTCAAGTCCTGAACCAATTGGACTTTGTATGGCATCATACCAACGTCTTTATACAAAATTCGTCACAATGGTGCCTCCGAAATGTTCAATTCTTGAGAACGACGGTGAATTGATGTTGATGGCGCTTCACACACACTTTCTGCCACAGCAGCAATATTCTCGGGTGTACGCACTGTTTTTGGCTTTTCACGCTTTGGTTTATCGATGAGGATGCCAGTTTCTTTCACTTTTTCACAAGATAAGGAACATACGGAGCTGAAGGTGCTTCTCTTCTTCCAAAATCCGTACGCAATTTTCGCACACATTCTGGAACATTACCATGATTTTCAAAGTTATGTCGCAATATTTCCCAGCGTTGTTCAAGCGTATACACAACCGTATTCGTTCAGCGGAAGGATAAAACTAATTATCTGTCAAATCAGACATGAGCTAAGTGTTACCATTCACGAAATAAGCACTAGTTGAAAAAAAAAACGTTAGATGGCGGACCCTTTATATGTTTTTCTGTCGGACTGGCTGATCGGCTGTAATACGCAACTTGTTTCCATGTGTCTTGAACATTCTCCATAAGTACTGCTGCGAGGCCAATAGAACTGGCATCTGTATGTAATTGATACTGCGCATTTACGTTATAAGCACTTAATACGGTTTCAGATATTAATGACTCTTTTAAGCCTTGAAATGCCCTTTGTTGCGATTCAATCCAAACGAAAGTTCCGTCTTTACGTATCAATTTTCGCAATGGTTCGGATATAACAGCATATGCTGGTACAAACTTTCGAAAGTATCCACTTAAGCCAGAAATCGGCGAACTTCGGTAACACTTTCGGATAATTTAAATTTATATTCGCCTCAGATTTGGCCAACCTTGGTTGAATTCTAGCTTCTGTGAGCTGATGACCTATATCGCTATCAAGAAAATCCTGCACCATTTCGTTTACGATACGCTTCTATAATTCAGGATTTCGGTAGGGGAACTGGGCTATTGATTGCTTTGTATCAAAAGTGATTTTCAAATCAATCATATCAGTTTTCCCAATTTGACTCAGATTGTCAGCGAAAATATCGTTATAATCAGTTATCATATTAAAGAGGTTCGATTTTGTTTCATCGTTCTTTTTCCCATACTTCATATCGATTGCTCTACGAATTGTCTTCTCCTGACATCATTCTCAAACTTGAATTGACCATCCTTTACCCCCCCCCCCCCCCCTACCTTTTTTCCAACGAAAATATTCTGAGCAATTAAAATGTCTTCATCAAATAAGCCTTCTTCCTCCACATAAAACTCTGCCTCGAATTTGGCGTCGTCTGCTTCGACTTCTGCTCTGATGAATGATCTTAGCGTACTTACACCACCACAAATTCCTTCCTTCCTTCTTTCAGCAACGGTTTGGCGAATCATGTCACATTGACTACCAGTATCAGTAAACACAGAAAGCTCTGTTCCGTTAATACGTATTTTATGGTTAAATAAATAATCTGAGGCGATGAACCTTTTGTCAGTCGATGCAACGAACACGTCTTTGAGGATTCGGGCACTTAGACTCATAATGACCTTCTTGAAAGCAGTTGAAACATTTACGATTACCTCGATTATCAACAATTTCAGACTTAACCTTCACGTTTTCTGAGCCGCTCATCATAGTAGATGGTTTTTCATTATTCCTAAATGGAATATTACGCAAATACTCTGAAAATGTTTCATGCCTCTCACGCAGTGACGAGAATCGCATAGCAGCTGTAGCAGATTGTAAATCCTCATTTTTAATCCATCTCGTGTGTACTTTATTATTGCCTGGTCGCTTAACTGACATCTACGACCAAGAGCAGAAATTCTAAAACAAAAGTCGACAATAATCCCGTTTTTTGCCTCTGTGTGCTAGTCAAATTCTGATGAATTTCGACCTCATCTATACACCCACCAAACTCTTCTACTAACTTCTCAGACAAATCCTTCCAATTAGAATACATTACACGGAAACATCCACCCACAACTTTGCCAATCCTTTTAACATGCTATATATTGCCAATATCAAACTCTTATCTTCCCACCCATATGCAGGAATAACTGTGTTAACACGTTTAACGAATTGTTCTGCACTGAACGACTTATCATCCGTTGGGTTAAATTCCGGAATTGTCGCTGCAATCTCCTTCACAGAATAAGAGTTTCGGGTTGAATTTTTGATTGCATTATTGTTGTTTTCAACGGGACACACAATTGCATTTTGAGAACTTGTATTCAGGTTGATATTTTTATTTATGGTCACCATTAACTGCTGCATCATTTCACGTAACTCATTAATTTGTGTTTGAACATTAGGTTCTGGTTCCATTACCACGTCTTTCGATTCAGTTGCCCCAACAAACCGTTGAATTAATTCAGCTTTATTACCAGAACACGATAAATAAGGGTCACGAAATAATTGTCTATTTGTTCTACTTTTAGTTCTGATACGTTTACCATATTTGAGGCGAGCAAAAATTCTTTATCCCACTTCTGAACTGAAAGCCGAATAAAAGTAGTTTATTTTTATTAAATTTATTTGGTATTGACAATTGAACGATTTGAAACGGACTAACTATTCACAGTAAAAGTAACAGAAAATAACTCATTCAAAATACATGGGAAAATAAAAATTTAAATTCAATTTTGCAAAGCCGCCTACAGAATGAATCCTCCACTCAAAGAAATATTCCTATAGGCGTACCTCAGGGTTCAGTGTTATTAACTACATTATACTTAATATATATATATATATCTGACTCAAAGCACTGACAGATAAATCTGCAGCACTACATGCGCACGATACTGCCATAGGAAAAGTCGCTATTGCTAAAAAGATGAAAAAAGCACTTTTACATGCCCAAAAATTCTTCTATAAGCGGAAAATAAAAATCAATGAAAAACTTTCTACCGCTATTAAGATAAAATATAACATTTAAAAGTAGAAAAGTGATGAATTTTTTTTACCAAATGTTTTGAAAGAGTACATTTACAGAATATTTTACAAAAATCCCATTTTTCTCGAAATCCGCAAAAAAAAAATCCTTGTCAAAAAAAATTCCTGTATAGGAATTTATTTAAAAATTCACACGGTTGTTTAAGAAAATTTTTGAAAACTTGAAAAAGGAGTTTTCAAAATTTTATCAAAAAATTTCCAAGTATAGCAACCAAAAAAATAATGGCTTTAATCAATTCCTCAAAGTTGAAAAAATGCCATCAAATTTCATGACCTAGTTTTTTTTTTGGCACAAAATTGGTCTGGGGCATTTGCTATTTCCTGGCGAGGTTTTATTCGATTTTGAAGTTTTATAGCTTTTTGAAAAGACAATTCAATACTGATCCCGAATTGTATAACAAATTTTCGGAAAAATTAAACTATAGAATGAAATTTTCATAAAATCTGAAATTTTCAATCGCATTGAGGCACTACTAAATGTTTTTTGATTGGCCCACAACTTTTTTTGCTATTCGCATATTTCTCGGGGGTGAGACCGATAGTTTGAACACTTTTTTTTTTATTAAGGGCCACCCTAATGCATAATCGTATATAAAATCAAAGACATTCAGTGCGGAAGGCCTATGTAGCTATTGCTCTTACATATATAATATCTTATAATTTTAATTATAAGCTGATAATAAAATAAATTATTTTAATAAATTATTTTATTATATTATATTTTATTATATTATAAATTATTTTATTATATACTATTATGCCCTGTCGCGCTTTGCTAAGACTTACCGAGACTTATTGACATGTTTTATTTCATAATCAATTATTCCTACGAAGTTTGTATTGTGCAATTAAAATATTTTATTTAATTTATTTTATATTTTCTTATGCCAATGCTGATATACAACATTGTTTGTTGTTTCATTCGGTGCAACAATTATCGAATTTTTCGGCATTCCTATTCTGGTGCAAATTAAATATGACAACAGTTAACTATTGGCCTTGAATTTAGAATATCATTTGGCAATGTTTGTTTTTTGTTTTTTTTTTTGGCGATTTTTCATTTTTCGTGATTTTCGGTTTTGGCAATTTTTTATTATTCGTAATTTTCGGGTTTGGCGATTTTTGAATTAGCGAATTTAAATTTTGATGATTTTCGCCCATATTTTCAATGACTACTTACATTGTTAATTGATGCATTTGTCAAAAGTTTCAAGACTCTCGCTTTCGTAGTACTTCAAATTTTTTGGTATAGGAGATACTACGCCCACTTATTTTATTCCGCCAAATTTTTAGCTGGCAACTCACATTAATATCTGATGGAAGAGTGCAAACTGCCGAGGCTTTCTCTTATATAGTACACCAGTAACATGATATTGTATATTTACTTGGTATGGGCGGTGCCACGCCGCCTGTGCTATCACGCCCATTTTTTGTTCGACTATCACATAAATAAGTAATGGGCCCAGGCAAAGTCACAAGGCACTCACTTTTACAGTAATCTGGATATATAACCTTTAAGAATTACTTTTTATGGGAGGTGCCATGCCCAGTAGGGTGTCCAAAAAATTTTTGTTTTTCGATTTTCATGGATTCGGAAAGGCTTAGAGATCGCTGAAGTCGAATTTTAATTTTTTATCTAAGTTGATTAAGATTAAGAGTTACTGATATTAAATATATATTCCATTACTGTAATTTATAAGATACTGTGTCTTGTTGTAATGGAAAATCGCATTTAATAAATAGATACAAATATAAATACAAATGAAAATGAAAAAACAAATGACGCTGTTTAAGAGGTGGATAAGTTCTAAGTCATTCTGAGAAAAAATTTTGAATTTGCTCTAACTGTTCCAAAGTTATACCCTTTTTAGCGCTTTGAACCCATTTTGTGAAATTAAAAAAAAATATTCTAAGGTGTTTGCCAGTTATGCATCGGATTTGTTTTAATGTTACTTTTTATTTTTTCTTTTCAAATATTAAATATGGGTGTTTTTTTTTTTTTGTTGCAATGAGAGTCAATATGGTGGATGTTGAAATTTTTTGAAAATTTACGAAAAAAATGTCATTACGGGAACCCAAAAGAGCATAAAAATTACCGAAACTGATAATTTTTACACAGAAAAGTAAAGTTTGAATATTTTTCTTTTAAAATATTGACTTCGTAACAAAGAAAATCGTGGACCCCAAAAAATGTCTGCGAATCCCGATTTTCACTCTACAAGCTTTTAAAAAAACTGGGAGACAATTTTTTTTTTGGGACACCCTAATACCAAGTGGTTTGATCTCGCTAATTTTTTATCCGTCCACTCAGACAAATTTTCAAAGCTGTCTCTATCGTAGTATTCGGGATATACAATATTAAATAATTACTTCGTATGAGAGGTGCCATGCATAGGTGAGACCACACAAATATGCAAAACTCTCTCTATCATAGTACTAGCTATATATGATATTAAAAATAACTTTATATTGGAAATGCCACGCCCACTAAAATATAAAAAATAAATCAAAGCCCATGACCATTCCTAAGGACCTTTCCAAATATTGAAATCAACATTTTTAAAATCAGATGAGTAGTTACAGAGATTACCTCCTATCCTCTTATTATATTAGTAAAGATATATGTATAAAGAAATATTTTTTTTAATTTCGTAATGAAAATTTAACTACATATTTTAATGTTCCATGAAACTGTTAGTAAAGAGAAAACGTGGGCTATTTAATAACTTTTTTTTGTACATAACAATAATCATGGGCGGGTTAAGAAAGGCATTACATTCACCTTTTATTTAAAGTTTTGCATTTACTATTCTTTACCAAAGAAAAATTTAGTTCCGATCCACAAAAGCATAAAGCATAAGTCTCGGTCCCTATGACGGCTCGTGTCGATATAGCAATTCTGCCATTATTTGCAGCAGGTGACTATAGGAAATGGGGTAACTCGGACTTAATTGTATCATAATATGACCCAAAATATGAAGACACCTCTAAAAGATATTAAACAAGTAAGAAAATTATAGTCGGTCTAGACCCTATACCATGCGTTTAAAGACCCACTCTTTTAGGCCCAACTAACTGGATATAGAAAAGAAACATAAACCAAATTTGAGTGGGATTTTTATTAATTTTTTTTTTGACTGAAGATATGAAAAAGTTCATATCGGATGCTATATCTATATTGGGATTAGGCCCAAAAATGGACCGATCCTGACCATGTTTGGTAAAGTCTCTTGTATTTTGCAAAAATATATAAGTTAAGGTATGTCTCATATACTGTGAAAGACATACCGACAATTATGGTAAACAGTCCGTCCGTTATGGTTAAATCATCTAAAGTGTTATCATTCATTAACCATTTACTTATTTTCTAAGTGCAAAGAAAACAATTATGTTACCACCCAGCTTGACGAATATTTTATTTCGTCATTTATTTTATGAATGTTTTGCCCGAATCAAATTACTCACAACGGGCACGAGTATGTCGCAATATCTTATTGCTATGTTTAACATTTATTCTTTTGTCGCAATCTCGTATTGCACTCATTTGCATTTTTTTTTATTTTGTTTCTGTCCCAATCCCTTTTGCATTCATTGGCATTTTATTGTTACCAATGGTTTGCCCAATTATGAAACATAAACGGTTCTCAGGTTGCTGCACTTGAAATTGTTTATGGTTTCACAATCACTATTGTGAAATGAAGGCAATGCACTTGGGAATTGTTTATGTCAACCATCTGTTTTGCTGATCGGCATTTATCGATGATTTTTGTTTTTAATATTTTTCGGTGGTGTTTCTCTGTCGCAGAGGAACGGCATTTCTTTTCCTATATTTAGTATAGTAAAAAGAAATGTAAAGTTAGTCTTCGTGGAGAACTCAAGCCTACATAGTAGGTACATTAAATACAAAATAATAAAATCTTGTAATTGGCATTAAATACAAAAATAATAAAATCTTGTAATTGGTTTTAGAAACAAAAATAATAAAATCTTGTAATTGGCTTCAATAAAAAGAATAACTATTCAGAATAAAAATAATTGAACTATTTAAAATAAAAAACTAATTATTTACAAATGAAAATTAATCGGTTTTTAATAATAATTAATTAAAAAAACTAATTTATACAAACAAAATTTCAGAAGAATCAGTGCAATATTTTTGTTATTTGATAGATTTAAGTGAAGATCGGGAAGCAGCACTATATGGGGCCTATGACTAACAGTTGTCCCATACGGATCATTTTTGGACTACTTATTAATGGATGTAATAATTTGAGTAAGATCTTATGATAATTTGGATCTTATGGCAATTTATGTCGATTTCATAGGGATCATTTGTGTGGGGGCTAGGTCTGAACATGGACCGATTCTCACCAATTTCAATTCATCCTATGGCCAACAGAAGCTTACGTGCCCAATTTCGTCAAAATATATTCATATTTGCGACCTGCAGTTTAATTAAAAATTTACATGGACACACAGACGGACGGACGGACGGACGGACATCGTTAAATCGAATCAGGTAGTGATTCTGATTCGATCGTTATAATAAAAGGTGGGTCTAGGTCAAATATTTTTGGTAGTTACAAACAGCAGCACAAAGTTATTATACCCAAACCACATAGTGGTACAGGGTATAAAAATCAGTGTTGTTGTTGTAATCTTATATAGAAAAAAAAAATTGATGAAAGCTAAAGTCAGTCCGCATGGCCATTCTTTCATACCGATTTCTTTCATTTTGTTTTTTTAATGAAAGGTATTTAGATGCAGATATGTCATCAGTTACTGAAATTTACTCAACTCCCAACTTACTCAAGGTGTACTCAAACGCAATTCTTCCCTGCACATTTCTTATGGGACACATTCACTCAAGCAATTCGAATTTTATTAGCTCCTCTTCTAATGAATGAAACTTTATCGTTTTACTCTCAGAAAACTCAGTGAATTAAGCTCTTTCTTTTGAGATATTCGCTGAGTTTGAGGAAAGTTATGCGTGCACAATCAACTTTACATTAGTGTTATCTATCACCATTACAATAAAAAGTGTTGAATTGTGAACTGGCTAAACTTGATTAGCATACCTTTACGGTCTTACAAAATAATTTATAAAATGAAAAAAAAAAATTGCACTCGAATTTCGATGGCTGGGATTTTCTGGTAGTTTAGTATTAAATTCATAGAATTTTTTTCGTTTCAAATATAATATTTTTAATTATTATTGTTTGTTATAAATAGCGCAATAACTTCAATTACTAATGTTAAGCTATTAACGATTTGAGTAAACACTCTTGTTTCTCAAGTTTTATGATATTTTTTTTAAATACTTATTCTTTCAACAAATCTTTCACATAGAACAATTTTTATACAAAAGTCTGTGTTATTTGACATCAATTTACATTTAAAATATGTGTACCACTAAGTATTTAAACTGGGAGTGCTTGGAAAACGCGTCCGCTTCACAGGAAATATATAATTGTTGACAATAGGTTTAGATTTAAGTTTTTTTTTGTCCCTGTTCTAAATCAACATGGTAGAATTTTACTAAGGGCTTACTTTCCAAACATTAACGAGTTCTACTTAAAATGTCTGTTTGTGGCTGGAACAGTGAATATTGCGGTAGGCATTCAAAAAATGTTATTCTGTTCTACATTTTTATCTTCGTTGCAGAAAGTTCTCATGAAAATATATAGTTGCAACACCCACACTATTATGTTTGTTGAACACATTTATTACGGAGTAGAATATAAGTACCAACATATAATATTCTACAGACAGACATGTTAGCTTGGTACTGGTAGTAGTAATTGTAACATTCATTGCAATAAAAAATGCATTGACCTTTCAGGAAGCTTGTCGACTATTTTAATGGATTTTATGTGGTGTTCTCTGGTGTTTGTATTACTTTTTTTTGTTTATTTATTATTGTTGTATAGGAGTGTGTGTGTGTATGTTGTGTATATTCCGTTAAAAGTTTTTCAATATTACTTTTTTCCTAAAAAAAATAACAACGAACGAAAAAGTTAATATGTTTTAAAATAAAACTACAAGTATAACTCTGTTGCACTTTTAACAAAAGTCAGTCCAGTTCAGTTGAGTCCACTCCTGTTTTTGTTCGGTTTTGTTCATTTCAGTCGATTTGCATTATATGTGTGTTGTTAAGTCGATGAAGCACAAAACTCTCTTATGGCTGAACTTTTATAGCAAAACATAAACATATTGAGGTTACAAAAAATAGCACATGGTAGAGTTCATTTAAAAGTTTTAATATTTAATTATATAAAATGTTCGTATTAAAAAAAAAGTTACAACAAAACCAGGAGAGAGTTTAATATTTAGGATCTTATTTTTTATTTTATATGCAACATGTGTTCGATTGAACAAAAATAAAACAAAAAAAATAAATTTTGGCTAAAGTAGCAAAAACCCAAAGACTTTCGTTTTAAATATTTTACACATAGAAAAAGAATTGGTAGGAATTCTGTAACCACCAGAATTTTTGATCATTAACTATCATATAAACATAATTATCACAAAATGAATGTTCCTTCAATTGAAAAATAAGTTCCATTTAACAATCAAAGCTTTTATGTAAATTATTAAACTAATTCAATTTAGAGAATTTTATTAAACCTATTAAAATATTACTCGTTCTTGGTGATTACAACATGTAGTTCTCTTAAAACAATATATTTTAAACAGAAAATTTGTCTACATATATTATTACAAATTGTTGATATCTATAAGACATACAAATTAGTAATAAGAATAGTATAATAAGGTTATAATAAAAGTAAACCAAAGATATAACCAATTTGGTAGTTTTAATAGAAATTCCTTTTGCTTGAACTACATTTTGTTATAAGTATCGTAAACAATAATGAAATTATAAGCCCAACCGAATAATTAAATTTATTCGTCATTTTTGGAAAATCTATATATATAAAAATGAAACGTGGTTTGTTCGTCCGCTTAAAACTTGAAAACTACAGGACCAAAAGGGATACTTTCTTCTGCGAGTTTGTTTGTAACTGCCACACAAAGGTTTAGGGAAAAAACAAAGTACAAAAAGTCTCAACAGATGGCGCTGTACTATGAGTACTATGAGAGGGAGAGCTTTGTAAATTTATATGAGGCCATATATTATTGCTGTGAGTAGCCGTTGTAAAAATTAGCGTTATCGGAACAATGGGGGTGGCAATTACAAAAAAAAATAATCACTCAATATCAGACTCAATATCATGACAGTGAGAGCTTTGATCATCTTTGTGACGTCATTTATTATTAGTATAAGTACACCTGACGAAAATAGGCTGGATCGGATAAGTGGGCGGGGTACATCCCCTACAAAGTACTGATTAAATATTATGTACATATACCGAGTATAGTGATAGAGAGAGCTTTGCAAGTTTGTGTGAGTTCATCTGTGATTTCTGTGATTAGCCCTGGCGAAAATGGGCGGGATTGGACAAGTGGGCGTGTCACATACCGTATAAAATAAATTTTCAAAATAATAAAAGTATGTTAAATAATATGAACGGGAAAGTGAAGATAATTTGTGTGAGTTCATGGGTTATTAGTGTGAGTTATTAGTGTGAGTGTGAAAATAGGCGGAATCGCATAAATGGGTGGAGTTACTTCCATAAAAGTAATTACTGAACTTTAATATATTGAATCGTTTTGAAGGAAAATGTTCAACAGAAATGGCAATTTCAGCAGCATAACAAAAATTTAAATTTCCGCAATTTTCATTCAAGTTAATTGTAGTTAATTTTAATAGTATAAGATAAAGAAGTGAATTTATCAAAAGACTTTTTAGTTTACTTCATTTGCCAGGTCTTCCACCACATAATTTAATAGCAAAGTTGGATCTTAAAATAATGTAGTTAAATTTAAGCTTACATAAGAGCATTAATTTAAAAAAATTGATCTATTATTGAATAACTGTTTCTTTAAAAATATACATATATTCTTTTTGACTTTCGGATAATTTTATCATTTTTATAACGATACCAAGAGGAGTTCATGGTAACATTGGCCGGCATTCTCAAAATGCAGCGCAGCACCGAAATGTCGCAACACAACGAACGGAAGAGGAACGTGCTATTGGAAGGGAATCAGTTCGACAGTGAGAAGATATCAACGAAACACACAATGAGCAACAATTATTGAGAAGAAGAGAAGTTCGTGCTCGGAAAAGTGATGAAGCCAGATCACAATGTGCGCTTTTTGAACGACAACGTAGGCTACAACAAATTATTCAGGCGAACATTGAGCATGCATCCTTTCGATATGAGCCCAACATTCAATACAGTTCGTACACATCGGTTCAATTTGGCCAGATGTCTGTCGTTTGTGAGCATTGCAATGCAGTTAAATTTGAGAAAGAACCGCTTGGATTGTGTTGCGTGGGCGGAAAGGTGAAATTGTCAAATTTCTTCCACCTCCAGAGCCAGTATGCACGCTGCTTTACGGATAATCTCCTAATTCGAGTTAAAGTTGGATCTGTTGTACTTATGCCCCGACACTATGCTATGGAACCCAACTGATTGTGATAAAATTAATGAGTAATGTGATAGTGGCAAGGATTTTGAAAGGGCGGTTCAAGGGAGATGCTTTATTCCGCGAATTCCATTAAATTCAACAGACTTGATGTTCCAGTTTAAAGGTGTTCAGTTCCCAGTGAAACTTGCATTTGCAATGACAATAAACATGTCACAAGGACAGTTCCTAGAAGTTTGCGGCATAAATCTGAAAATGTCATGCTTTTCAAACGGCCAGCTATATGTTGCGTGTTCCCGAGTTGGGAAACCATCCTCACTATTCATATACGCTCCGGAGCAGAAAACAAAAATGTTGTATATCGTGCAGCATTAAATTGATTACAATCATCGTTCTATTCTTTTTCTAATTAATACTTGATTTTATCCTATTTTCGCCAAATGTTGGACGGGACGAAGACCGTCGGGACAGCTATCCGTATAATTATAAGATATTAAATTCAACTGAATTCGAAAAGTATTGTATTCAAATTATGTTATTGCATCATCTGTTAACGGTCGATAATTTTCGATAAAAAAAAATTCGAAATTATTTCAATCAAAAAATCTCTTTTGTACAAAGCGAAGTTTGTCGGGTCAGCTAGTTTAATATAAAAAAGAACAAAGAAAATAAAACTTGAAAATTTAATAAATTTAGAGAATTATAAAAATTATATTAACATTTATTATATCATAACACACACGAACCATGCACCATAATCACGTCTATTTTTATGTGGCCGAAAACAAGTTTGATTGCCGAAAAGATATTCAAGTATTGTTCAACGGTGGCATCCGTGACTTCTACGTACGTACAATCTTTAACAGCAAATTGTATATTTGTTGATGATATGATACTGCCAGCAAGTTGTTATTTTGCATCATTTTTGAAGTGATGATCTCCGCAGTGTTTGAAATGTTTATCTAGTTTCAATAGCATGTGCTTTGCGAAGGAATTTCATGTTGAAAGGATGCAGCATATTTCATAATTGCAGAATCTCTGTGTTTCTCATTTACTACCTGTGGATATGTATGAACTAAATTCAACAATTCATGGAATTAACATAAAATATCAGTTGTCTTAAGCTACGTGCAGTTATTTCGAAAATATTATTTAGTAGTTAATCACTAGACTACATGTATCCACATTGTAATACTAACAGCTTTTTCCAAGTGTTCTTGAGAATTTTTTTGAAAATAGACACCGAACACAGACGTAGAACATTTTTTATACGTTTTTGTTAAAAGTGGCTGACATTTTTCAAGTAGTATTTAGGCCACGCATTTCAAAATTTAGCTTAAGAAATACCTGAACTGTTGCATTTCCTCCGTGCATTAAAATCGAAGCGTAAATTCGTCGCTTAATATAACCTCCCTAATTCCAGTATTTTTATACCCTATACCACTATGTGGTTTGGGTATAATGACTTTGTGCTGCTGTTTGTAACAACCAAAAATATTTGACATAGACCCATCTTTAATTATACCGATCGAATCAGAATCACTTTTTGAGTTGATTTAACAATGTCCGTCCGTCCGTCCGTCCGTCTGTGTGTCCATGTAAACCTTGTAATCAAACTGCAGGTCGCAAATATAAATACATTTTGATGAAATTTGGTATATAAGCTTTTATCGGCCATGGGATGAACGCTGTTGAAATTGGTGAGAATCGGTCCATGTTCAGACCTAGCCCTCATACCAATTACCCCTATGAAATCGCCATAAATTGCCATAAGATCCAAATTGTCATATAGATCTTACTAAAATTGGGTTTGTATGCGTTCATTACATCCATTAATGAGTAGTCCAAAAATGATCCCTTTGGCCCCATATAGACTGCTTCCCGATCTTCACTTAAATCTATTAAAAACAAAAATATTGCACTGATTCATCTCAAATTTTGTTTGTATATATTTTTGCAAAATACAAGAGACTTTACCAAACATGATCAGGATTGATCCATTTTTGGACCTAGTCCCCATATAGATATAGCATCCGATATGAACTTTTTCATATCTGCAGCCAACAAAATTAATAAAAATCCCACTCAAATTTGGTTTTTGCTTATTTTCTATGTCCAGTTAGTTGGGCCTAAGAGATAGGGTTTATAAACGCATGGTATAGGGTATCATATAGTCGGTCTAGACCGACTATAATTTTCTTACTTGTTTAAATATGTCTTCTTGCTGCTGAGAATTAATTTTCTTGTGACACATTTCTTTGCACAGCCCTATTGCTTGAAATTTTTTGGCTGAAACTTTTTTATTCCGGTATTTACAGTATTCTTTTCCCAAATTTTTGTTTAATTTGTTCAGTCATGTTCATGTTGTTGTTGTTGTTAAATCGAATCAGATAGTGATTCTGATGGGTCTAGATGAAATATTTTTGGTAGTTACAAACAGCAGCACATAGTCATTAAACCAAACCACATAGTGGTATAGGGTATAAAAAATTAGACTTTTGGCGAGTGAATTCAAAATTTCAGCCACAGTGCACCGCAAACAACATTTACTATGAAAAATCAAAAGCAACATAAATTTGTGTTGCAGCGCATTGACCGAATTGACGGCGCATGAGATGGTCGTTTGGCTTTAATTCTTGCACAAGTTGAACTTTAAAAGCTCGTAAGCCAAGATTGATTCTACAAATCTTCCATGAAGTGAATGGACATTAGGCTGTAGCTTTTTTTCCAAATAACGAGAAAATGTAACTTGCAGCAATGATTTTTGTGCAAACGGGTTTCCTTATAAATAATGAATTACTAATTAGCTCCAAATCCACCGATTTCGTTCGCCGCCAGGCTCCTTTTTGGGGCGGTTTTTAAAAAATTTATATTTTTGGTCAGTTTTTATTTTTTAAATAGCTTTGTATAAATTTTTTTGTGAATCTCAAAAAACCCATTTTTTTTTACAAAAATACTAGCCTTCGTTAACATATGCCCAGTTTTTAATAAAAATACTGGTTTTCTTTAGCACATGACTTATTGTTGATTTCTCAACAGCAGTGGTCTCCTTTTCTCTCATTGTGAACTTCTGCCGTTACTGTTACCGTCTGCTATGTACTTTCTGGTCAATTATTAATGTCATCAAGGTAGGTATTACTTTTCTTAAAAACGTGTTCAAAAACGAGTAAAACTTTAAGGAAACATTCTGTTCCTGCTAAGGAGCTGCAAAAAAATAAACTTCCAACGTACCTTGAAGTGTTGCAGTTGATACTACATGAAAATGTAAATTGAAATAAAAAAAGGATTAAATTCATTTGATTTCGTTGATCATAAGGAAACATCAACACCAATTATGGAAGAAAACATCAATACCAATAATACGATGCCGAAGCATTGTCGCACGGCTTGAGAAATTGTACAGTTCATACAGAAATGTGTAAAAAAATTGAACTAAACGTCATACGGAAAAAATTGCATGATTTTAAACTATTCCAATTTAAAATCATGCAATCATGATATTAGTCTTTATTCGTGTAAAGATAAAATTTAATTGCACCTGTGTTAAAGAAAATAAGATTCCATGTCAGAAAAAGTACTTCTTAGCGGATCAAAGAACTGAAAGAAAAATGTGTTTTGGCAACAGAAAATCAAAAAAAATTTAATAGTCCTCAGCAACAAGCTTTAAAGGAAATCAATCAACGGTGTCCAATGTAAATTCAAATTTGAAACAAAAAAAGTCCAATGCTTCGGCTAGACCAAGAATGATGGAGGTTCCAGTTAAACGAGCCAAATTAAATAATGTCGTGGCCTTCTTAACGGTTAATGGGATTTCCATAGAGAGGGTAAACAATATATAATGATTTTCCAAAAGATTTAAATTTGTTGACAACGGATAAAGAAAAACAAACCGGCAAACGAATTCGGTGGATTTTTTACATATCCACATTTGACCAATGTGGCTCTTCTTCAATGCTTTACTGTACAGTGTATGAACGCTCAACCAGAAATATAAATACATCGACGTTCCAAAACCTGTGACCACTTGATATGCCATATCTAGCATGTATTCCAAGCATTTATCTTCCTTACTTCGAACGCCAAAGACTACATATGAAACTTCCATAATTTATACCAATTCCTGCTTGTGTAACAATTGACTCTGTTACCTTTCATGCATATATTATTAGTTTGACAATAAAAATCAGCACTGAGTTTCTATTTTTTATCATACGCAAAAATTACGTGGGATAAAGGTTAAATTTTTGTTCCTTATTATTTTCCGACCAATTTTAGCTTCTTATTTCATGAAGAAAAACAATTTTGACTCTATATATAAGGCTGCAGGCTGGGATATCATACGGCCACCAATACTGAAAGCAATTCGTTAAAACTGCTCTCGATGTAGCAATATCCCAAAGAAAAATATTAAATGTGATTTCAAAAATATCAAATGTGATTGATATAATCATCGATGATAACTTGCGAGCAGTTACCATTTATTTTTGACCAAAACCAAAAATCACGTTTTGTGAGATTAGAAAAAGAGTTGAGTTTGACAGAATGCCCCGCCTACAATAGTTTTACCTAATTTTGTAGCCTACATTAATCTGGATCTACTAGCTACTAAATAGCATTAAAATTTTACAAATCAGTGACAAAACAAGTAAGAAAATTATAGTCAGTCGGTCTAGACCAACTATACGATACCCTATAAAATGCGTTTAGAGACACTATATCTCTCAGGCCCAACTAACTGGATATAGAAAAGAAGCATAAATCAAATCTGAGTGGGATTTTTATTAATTTTTTTGGCTGCAGATATGAAAAAGTTCATATCGGATGATATATCTATATGGGGCCTAGGCCCAAAAATGGACCGATCCTTACCATGTTTGGTAAAGTCTCTTGTATTTTTCAAAAATATATATACAAACAAAATTTGAGAAGAATCAGTGCAATATTTTAGTTTTTTGATAGATTTAGGTGAAGATTGGGAAGCAGCAGCAGGGATCATTTTTGGACTACTGATTAACGGGTGTAATAAACATATACAAACCGAATTTGACTAAGATTTATATGATAATTTGGATCTTATGGCAATTTATGTTGATTTCATAGGGGTCATTTGTGTGGGGGCTAAGTCTGAAAATGGATCAATTCTCACCAATTTCAACAGTGCTCATCCCATGGCCAAAAAAGCTTATATACCAAATTTCATCAAAATCTATTCATATTTGCGACCTGCAGTTTGATTACAAGCTTTACATGGACACACAGACGGGTGGATGGACGGACATCGCTAAATAGAATCAGATAGTGATTCTGATTCGATCGGTATAATAAAAGATGGGTCTAAGTCAAATATTTTTGGTAGTTACAAACAGCAGCACAAAGTCATTATACCCAAAACACATAGAGGTATAGGGTATAATAATAATAGACGGAACCTCCCATTGTTACAAATGCTAATAAAATATATTGCAGTTTTTATTTTTAAAAGGTTTTTTTTACCCACATATGTAAGAAATGTTTTAATATATAAGACCGATTCAGAAATAAAAACCCTTATTTTCATATCAAAATCAGAATAGTTGCGCTGATAATATTCAGCAGATTTATATAGCCAAAAATTAACAAATTTCACAGCAAAAAATTTTAAATTTTTCTTCAGTAATAGCTAGATGTTAAGATAATATTACCAACGTTTTTTTTATACCCTATACCACTATGTGGTTTGGGTATAATGACTTTGTGCTGCTGTTTGTAACAACCAAAAATATTTGACCTAGACCCATCTTTAATTATACCGATCGAATCAGAATCACTTTCTGAGTTGATTTAACAATTTCCGACCGTCCGTCCGTCTGTGTGTCCATGTAAACCTTGTAATCAAACTGCAGATCGCAAATATGAATATATTTTGATGAAATTTGGTGCGTAAGCTTTCATCAGCCATGGGATGAACGCTATTGAAATTGGTGAGAATCGGTCTATGTTAAGACCTAGCCCCCATACAAATTACACCTATGAAATCGACATAAATTGCCATAAGATCCAAATTGTCATATAGATCTTACTCAAATTGGGTTTGTATGCGTTCATTACATCCATTAATGAGTAGTCCAAAAATAATACCTTTGGCCCCATATAGAGCTGCTTCCCGATCTTCTATTAAAAGACAAAAATATTGCACTGATTCTTCTCAAATTTTGTTTGTATATATTTTTGCAAAATAAAAGAGACTTTACCAAACATGATCAGGATCGGTCCATTTTTGGACCTAGTCCCCATATAGATATATCATCCGATATGAACTTTTTCATATCTGCAGCCAAAAAATTAATAAAAATCCCACTCAAATTTGGTTTTTGCTTATTTTCTATGTCCAGTTAATTGGGCCTAAGAGATAGAATTTCTAAACGCATGGTATAGGGTATCGTATAGTCGGTCTAGACCGACTATAATTTTCTTACTTGTTTTGAGTATAAATATTCTTTGAGTGTAAGCAAATTCGCTAATTTGTCAGCAAAAAATTTTTAGTTTCTCAATAGTAAGAGCAAAATTTTCACCTGCTTTTACTTTTTTTATTGTAAAAATTTTTTTGAGTGTAAACATTAAAAAAATCCCATTATTACCAAAAATGTTTATAATTATTATTAAAATCCAAATATGACACCTTTTAATAAATAAATAAATAAAAAAACCCATATTTCGCACTAAAAGTTAAAGAAAACAAGTAAAAAAAATTATAGTCGGTCTAGACCGACTATACGATACCCTATACCATGCGTTTAGAAACCCTATCTCTTAAGCCCAACTAACTGGACACAGAAAATAAGCAAAAACCAAATTTGAGTGGGATTTTTTTGGCTGCAGATATGAAGAAGTTCATATCGGATTCTATATCTATATGGGTACTAGGTCCAAAAATGGACCGATCCTGATCATGTTTGGTAAAGTCTTTTGTATTTTGCAAAAATATATATACAAACAAAATTTGAGAAGAAATAGTGCAATATTTTTGTTTTTTAATAGATTTAAGTGAAGATCGGGAAGTAGCTCTATATGGGGCCAAAGGGATCATTTTTGGACTACTCATTAGTGGATGTAATGAACGCATACAAACCCAATTTGAGTAAGATCTATATGACAATTTGGATCTTATGGCAATTTATGTCGATTTCATAGGGGTAATTTGTATGGGGGCTAGGTCTGAACATGGACCGATTCTCACCAATTTCAACAGCGTTTATCCCATGGCCGATGAAAGCTTACATACCAAATTTCATCAAAATATATTCATATTTGCGACCTGCAGTTTGATTACAATCTTTACATGGACACACGGACGGACGGACGGACGGACGGACGGACATTGTTAAATCAACTCAAAAAGTGATTCTGATTCGATCGGTATAATTAAAGATGAGTCTAGGTCAAATAGTTTTGGTTGTTACAAACAGCAGCACAAAGTCATTATACCCAAACCACATAGTGGTATAGGGTATAATGAAAAATTCTACTCTGACGTAGAACTCCTCAAAAAGTACTCAATCAATTTTAATGAAATTAGAACTGACTCAACGCCAACTAAATATCTATCCATTAAAAAAAATGCTAAAATATTTGGATCGGTTCAAAAGTTGCAGAATTTTGGCCAGTGAGAAATGATTTTCAGCCACTGTGCGGCGGAGTCATTGGTCCATATGTCTTCAAAAACTATGATTGACAGTGTAGAAGTACTGTCGACTTATATATCTTCCTTATCTTGATTTTTATGTGTTTAGTTTATTAATCAGAACTCAAGAACCATTGCCAATTTCTCATTTCATTCTTCAGCAATAAATAAATAATTTTTATTCATATAAAATATAATATATATAATAAAATATTAAAAATATCACTCATCAAAAATACTAATTAATAATAATCATACGTCCCGAATGTGTTATGTACAGCGGTCCTACGTTATATGGACATTTTTATACCCTATACCACTATGTGGTTTGGGTATAATGACTGTGCTGCTGTTTGTAACAACCAAAAATATTTGACCGAGACCCATCTTTTATTATACCGATCGAATCAGAAGCACTTTTTGAATCGATTTAACTATGTCCGTCCATCCGTCCGTCCGTCTGTGTGTCCATGTTAACCTTGTAATCAAACTGCAGGTCGCAAATATGAATATATTTTGATGAAATTCGGTATATAAGCTTTCATCGGCCATGGGATGAATGCTTTTGAAATTCTTGAGAATCGGTCCATGTTCAGACCTAGCCCCCATACATATGACCCCTATAAAATCGACATAAATTGCCATAAGATCCAAATTGTCGAATAGATCTTAGTCAAATTGGGTTTGTATGTGTTTATTACATCCACTAATGAATAGTCCAAAAACGGTTCCTATGGGACAACTCTTAGTCATAGCCTCTTAGTCATAGAGCTGTTTCCCGATCTTCACTTAAATCTATCAAAAAACAAAAATATTGCACTGCTTCATCTCAAATTTTGTTTGTATATATTTTCGCAAAATACAACAAACTTTACCAACCATGGTCAGGATGGGTCCATTTTTGGACCTAGTCCCCATATAGACATAGCATCCGATATGAACTTTTTCATATCTGCAGCCAAAAAAATTAATAAAAATGCCACTCAAATTTGGTTTATGCTTATTTTCTATATCCAATTAGTTGGGCCTATAGTCTAGTCTAGACCGACTATAATTTTCTTAATTGTTCAAATTGAGATTTTGGGGATAGGCGGGATCCAGTTTGTTACCTTTAAATATAAAACTAATAAATATTATGTTTGGGGACAATCGGATAAAGAAAAGTCGCGCCGGAAATCGATTGAAAATTTCAAATGTGTTTATATGGGGAAAATATGACTTTTTTGAGATTTTATGAAAATTTCGTTCTATAGTTTAATTTTTCCGACAAGTTGTTGTAAGAATCGCGATCAGTATTAAATTATCTTTCCAAAAAGTTATAAAAATTCAAAATCGAATAAAAATTCGCCAAGAAATAGCAAATGCCCCAGACCACTTTTGTGCCAAAAAAAAAAACTGGGTCATGAAATTTGATAGCATTTTTTTAACTTCGAGAAATTCATTAAAGCCATGATATTTTTTTGTCTCTATACCTATACTTATCAGATATGAAGTATTGTTTTATTACACGTTATTAACCTATTGCGCATTGAGACCGAAATTGGAAATTTTTTTGATAAAATTTTGAAAACTCTTTTTTCAAGTTTTAAAAAATTTTCTTAAACAAAATTTAAAAAAATTAATCTGGCACTTTATGGTTTTTTTAAATATATGCTACAGATTAACTGTGGGAATTTTGAAGTAAATTCCTTCTATATGAATTTTTTGGCAAAGATTTTATTTTGGCGGATTTCGAGAAAAACATAATTTTTGTAAAATATTCTGTAAATGTACTCTTTCTAAATACTTTGTATCAAAAATTCACCACTTTTCTACTTTTAAATGTTATATTTCATCTTTATAACCAAGGATTTAGGAATTGGGACAATTTATTAAAAAAAAATTCAAATATTTTGTAAGTGCTGTTTAGTTTTTAGATGCGACGCTTAAAATATAATAACCAAATGTGTGTAACTTCCGTTCCTAAAATTAGGGATAAATCCGAGAACGCTAGCCTATTATTTGCCAAGGCCACAACTTTAGGTTTTAAGACATTTTTAAATAAATCGGTGCTCCTGGGACCAAAATAATCCATTGTGATATATCTTTGGTGCAATTATCTGCTTACTGCTCGCAAATATAAATAAAAACAACTTTCAATCAATTTTAATCAAAATCATTTTATGTATGAAAACTATCTATATTTTTGTCAATAAAATAAGAAGACCCACAAATGACCCAAAGCTAATAAAAGCAATTTATTCCAAAAAATATGATATATAAAATTAATTGTATTTATTTTGCTGTATTTAAGGATAATTTAGTGTGCGATTCAAATTGTTTTCTGCAATCACTTACGACTTGCAATAAGTACTGCTTATCTTTAATTTTATATTATTACATCATTCTTTAATTTTATATTATTATTATTATTTTTGGCACAAATGTGGTCTGGGCAGTTGCTATGTCTTGGCGAATTTTTATTCATATTTGAATTTTTATAACTTTTTGAAAAGATAATTTCATACTTATGCCGAATCTTAAAACAACTTATCGGAAGAATTAAACTATAGAACGAAATTTTAGTAAAATCTCAAAAAAAAAGTCATATTTTCCCCATATAAACACACTTGAAATTTTCAATCGATTTGCGGCCCGACTTTTCTTTATCCCATTGTCCCCAAACTACATATTTATTACTTTTATATTGAAAGGTAACAAACTGGACCCCGGCTATCCCCAAAATCGCATTTTCATTTGTTAGTGTTATGTTATTCAAAAAATTGGTAACAAAGGGGGAACAAATTAATATTTTTTGAATATTTCATTTGATATAATTAGTCCAATTTTATTTGCTGAACAATGAAATGAAAAATATAAAAGGTGATAAGAAAAAGTTTGCCTGTGGATTTCTTTCAGTGTTGTTTGAAATTTGATAATGTCCACTATGATTTATTCAAAAAAGAATATTTCTTTGGTTTTCTGGAATAACCGCGTATGACCATTTTTGTCAGTTTTGAGTTAACGATGCCAAATATATTAATTTTTAACGCTCTTTACATGTGTTCAATTTGTTTTTTTAAATATTGACCATTTCTGAGTTTTTTCTTTAAATAACGACGTAATTTAAATGTTTATTAAATTAGTTTGCAGCACTAACGACGTATGTCAACCTACGTTTGATCGCTGACAAATTATTTTCTCAGAAAACGACACATAGCGACATACGTTGTTTTTAATGAAAAAAATGGAAAATATTTTTGGATTAGTTTTCAGTATATAACCACTTATAAAAACTTGTGAGTTTATTTCTGTTATTTTTTGTCACTATTATTCTTGATATGTTGCTATATTCTCATTCTAACTCCCGTTAACTTTTTGTTAACGAACAAAAAACTCCGTCCTTCAAGCAACAGCAACTTGTGTTACCATGGGTGGTTGCATTGGTAGTTTTCTTTTTCAAAGAAAACGACGTTTGTCGACATAAGTTGTTTATTTGCACCCACTTTTAGTATACTTTATATATTGTTTTTTTCGTCCTTCTCTAGGATCTATTCCTCTGAAGATTTTTGACTCAAAATTTTTTATAAAGTATTTATTGCCCATATCTACAGGACTGTTAAATAAAATGCTTTAAAGTCTTTATATCGAGCGCATAATTTCAAATAAAACGTTTTTTGGCTCCCCTGAACATTTTGACTTTATGACATACGCGGTTATTCTAGAAAAGCACAGATTTATTCATCGAAAGTTTTTGATTTGGCATAAAATACTACTTGGGACCATTTTGGGTCAAGTAGCATCATGTGCTATTTCTACAATGAGGGATTTTCAGACTTGATATTCACAATAAAAAGTTCAATTGACAACTGTTTCTTTGAATAACTTAACGCCAAAAATTTTCTTAGCGGTTTCTAGCTTTGGACCAAATCGGTCCAATACGTCCATTGTTAAGTCGGGTTAAGTTTCAAATTTTATCAAAACATATTTATATTCTCGGCTTGTGGTTTAATTAAATATTCTAAATGGACATACAGACACGTTAGCTACAAAAGTCATCACAAACTCATTATATATTGGCCACAGAGGAGTGTAGGGTAATAAAAGTTAGCATTTCACCATTTTCAGGCATTATTATAAAAGTTTGTTGTTTTATGTATTTTTGTTTTTGCAAAAATTTTGTGGGAGTCAGTAAATAAGTTTAAACTTGCATATATACATATACATAAAATCGTTGATGTGTACAAGGGTAGGTGTTGAAACAGACCAGCTTTTAACTTGATTGTTTGTATTTATGTATTCTTGGGTATATATTGGTATAATTGGTGGTCAATACTATTTTTAACTAGAAGCATATACATATTTTCCCATGTATTATAACCTTGGTAACAAGTAATTACTATTCAAATGTATGTATGTATGTATAAAATTTCTGTATGCATGTGCTTTGCTGTTTCAAAAGTGTTAAAAATTAAATTCAAAAAAAAAAAAAGAAAAGACAATAAATAAATAATTGTAGTTTTATTGATACCTAATCTAATTAAAATTGGTATTTATTACAAAATAGTCATTATCATCATTGCTGAATTGTATTGGTTAGTACTCGTAATTGTTAGAGTGAAAGTGTGTGTGCGCTGGTGTTTTTACATAAAATATTTATATCTAACTTAATGTAGTTTTGATGGGTGTGTGTGTTGTCTATGTAGTGCTGCCTATATACATATATGTGTATATAAGTATGTATATTTGTATGTGCAAATTACAGTTCATTGGAATTGCTAAGGTTTTTTTGTAGTGGCGAATTCAATCAATTTGTTATGTAATTATCATTTTGTGTGAAATATAAGAAATTGTTTTAAACGTTAATACAAAAATTTAATTTAAATTTTACAAAACCAAAAGTATTTCGAACTGAATGAATTATGTGTTGCAAAGCTTAAACTAATTAAATTTTTTTGGTTTTCTGCAATTATATGTATATATTTTAAAATTGTAATAAATAAACAATTAAATTTAAATAATATATATATTTTTTTATATAACTACATTAGAGTGGCTTTTATAGCCAGAATTATATTCAAATGTTAAGTAATCTTCAACACAGTATCAAATTATTTATTGTGGTATCTAAATTATTTGGGCACAATTTAGTTTGAATAAGGCGAGTAATTCGAGGAAGAAATTAAAATTTGTTTAATACAAATATGCCAAAAATTGAAAGTTTGGTCTCGGCAAGGAATGGGTTAACGTTGTTCGATTTATTCAAAATTTTTAGCATGGAAGACTTGCACATTTGGTTATTATATGGTTATCATATCCAAAAATTCAACAGCCTTTTATTAGTTTGGGGTCATATGTGACCCTAAGTCCAAAAAGGATAATAGGGCCATATTATTATTTTTTCCGAAACCCTAAGCTAATAAGTTAAAACATAACATTTAAAAAGAGAAAACTGATTAATTTTTCATACAAAGTATTTAGAAAGATTTTATTTACTGATTTTTTAAAAACAAAAAATCAAATTTTTCTCGAAATTCTCAAAAACTAAATACTTAAAAAAAAATTCTAGCAGAGCCATATACCTAACAATTCACACAGTTAATCTCTAACAGATATTTAACAAAACATTTTTTTTTTTTCACAAAGGTGGTCTGGGGAATTTGTTAGTTCTAAACACCTGAAATTTTCGATCGATTTCAGGCGCGACTTTTCTCTATCCGATTATCCCCAAACTTCACATTTATTTGTTTTATATAGAAAGGAAACAAACTGGAGCCTGATACTATCCAAAATCGCATTTTCATTTTTAAATACTACTCTAATTCACATATAAGTATTTTATTTTAAAGAATAAAGAATAAACAATTTTAATAATTCGTTTAATAATTAATAAGATAAATTTTTTGATATTTTATTACTAAATTTTATAACTGAATTAATTTATGAATTACTTAAAAATTTTGGGTACTCGTGTGGGTGTACTCATATAAAGGGTGTCCCAACAAGAAACCAGTTTTTAAATTTTAAATAAAACACAGATATTTTAAAAAAATCGTGAAACTTTATTATATCGTAAAGTAGACAGAATGAGGTTATGTATGGAACAATATAGTTATCGTGCGGATGGCCGCCGCAGCTTTGCTGGCATGCACGCAATCTTTTAATGAAATTTTCAATGACCGTTTTGCATAAATTCTGCGGTATTTTATTAATGCAGCGTCCAATTTCCTCTTTTAAGGCTTGAGTCGTCGTCGGCTTATTCGCGTAAACCATCGACTTCAAAAAACCCCAAAGAAAAAAATCTAATGGTGTTAAATCGCACGATCTAGGCGGCCAATTCTGATCTCCAAAACGCGAAATAACACGACCGGGAAATGACTGATGCAGCAATTGAATTGTTTCTCTGGCTGTATAACATGTGGCGCCGTCTTTTTGGAACCACATGCCCTCCACATTCATTTCTTCAATTCGAGGCAAGAAAAAACTGGTTATCATTTCACGATACCGAACACCATTGATTGTTTGCGCTTGACCTGCCTCATTTTCATAAAAAAAGGTCCAATGATTCCTCCAGCCCAAAAACCACACCACACAGTGACACGTTGAGGATGCATTTGCTTCTCGTGAATCACTCGAGGATTTTCCTCACCCCAAATGCGACAATTCTGCCTATTGACGAAGCCATCAAGATGGAAATGGGGCTCGTCACTGAAGATGATTTTAGCGGCAAAATCAGCATTTTCATGTTGTCTCTCCAATACCCAATTAACGAACTCCCTTCGCTGTCCATGGTCAGCTGGTTCCTGAGTCAATTGAACTTTGTATGCATGAAGATGCAAATCTTTCGTCAAAATTCGCTGCATAGTGGATTTGGAGACAACAATTTGCTGAGCTCGGTGTCGAATTGAGGTGGATGGAGTTTGAGCGACATCATCACGTACAGCTGCGAAATTTTCGGTCGATCGACTTGGTCGATGGCGCGTGGTTGTCTTTACATCACTAACAGACCCAGTTTCGGCAAATTTATCCATTAATCTCTTTACAGTTGACTCTTTTGGAGCATTATTGTGACCCCAAATTGATCGCAATTTGCGAACTGTAGCCGCAAAACTTTCACCATTTTGGTAAAACAATTTCACAATGAGAATGCGTTGTTCATTCGTGTAGCGCTCCATTTTTACTAACCTCGTACCTTCTACTAGCAAACAATAACAATTGTTCAAATGTCAAACAATGACACTTCGAATGTTGCCAGATTTAAAAATTACGTTCTTGTTGGGACACCCTTTACATCTATAATATTAATATGCTAGGCGATTTCTTGTGACTGATGTTTGGTTCTATCATTTTTTTTTTTCCGATTTTGACCAAACGTATATTATTTGAAAGGTATTTCTTTTTAGCCGATTTGCAGATTTACGGATTATAAAATTTTTTCCTTTATTTTGAGTAAATTGCATTTAGAGTTGCTACTAACACATACATAAAATTATACAATGCTGTGTGTGTGTTTATTAAATTTGTTAATGTGTTTGTAATAAAAACGAGTTTAGTTTTTGTGTTTATTTAATGAAAAAACTAAAATTTCCTAGAATTTGCACTCGAATTTCGAGGGCTGGAATCTGCTAGCAATACATGTATTAATATATAAATATAAATTTATTATTTGCAATAAATTCAATGAACTAATATATAAACAAGTAAGAAAATTATAGTCGTTCTAGACCGACGTAACGATACCCTACACCATACGTGTCGACTCCCTATCTCTTATATCCAATGAATTAGATATAGAAAATAAGCATAAACCAAAATTGAGTGGCATTGTTATTAATTTGTCGATCAATGGACCGATCCTGACCATATTTGGTAAGGTCACTTATTTTTCCGAAATCATATACAAAGCAAAATTAAAAAAATCTATGCAATATTTTAGTTTTTTGATAGACTTAAGTGGAGATCGGGAATCAGCATCATATGGGGCTTTGACTAGGAATTGTCAAATGCATGTAATAAACATACACAAAGTTGACCGAGATCTATATGACAATTTTGATACTATGGCAATTTAAGTCGATCTAATAGGGGTCATTTATAATATATATATATATAGGGACTAAGTCTGAACATGAACCGATTTACACCATCTTCAATAGCCTTCGTTCTATGGCCGATAGAAGCTTACGTATATACTAGATTTAATCAAAATATATTGATATTTGCGACATGTAGTTTGATTACAAAGTTTACATGGGCACACATACATACATCAGCACAAAGTCATTATACCCTGAACGCATAGTGGTATATGGTATAAAAATTGTTTTCTAGTACATAATTCAAGACAGAATCCTAAAATAAAGAAATCAAGCGAGCTGTCTTCAATTTTCTAGTTTTAAAGCAACATGCATTTGTTCGGAATTTTTGATTTTTCGAAATACTCACATCCCCAAGCATTCCGAATAAGAGAGCTTTTACTGTATGCTGGATATAAGTATAAACTCCACTTCACTGCAGAGGTACACATATATATATATTATCTATAATATTAATAATTAAGAAGATTTGTTGTGACCGATAATTTGTTTCACAATTTTCTCCCGATTTTGACCAAACGTATCTTAATTGAAAGGTATTTCTTTTTAGATGTTCACCAGATTTACAGATTTTTAATTTTTTTTGGAGTAAAATGCATATAAAGTTGCTACTAATACAAATATAAAATTATACAATGCTATGTGTTTGCTTATTAAATTTTTTAACGTGTTTGTGAATTTGCTTTCTTCACTCACAATAATTGTGTTGAATTGAAAAATAATTTTGGACATAAAACATTCACAATCGATATTTAAAAAGTGTTGAGTTGTGAATTGGCTAAAATTGGTTGGGATCTTACAGAATAATTTATTAAATGGAAAAATAAAATTTTATAGAACTTGCACTCGAATTTCGAGGGCAGGGATCTGTTAGTATATATAATTATGTGTTGGGCGGCTTTAAACTGGAAAAAGTTGATAACTACTAGCTTATTTTTGATCCTCATATCACAATTACGGTAAACAAAGTGAGAAGAGTACTTGGTTTTATAAAACGTTGGTCTAAAGAGTTCAATGATCAGTATATAACAAAAACTTATACACGTCACTTGTGACCCCGATTTTGGAATATGCCTCTATTATATGGGACCCTATCTATCAAACTCATATTGATAGCATTGAATCGGTGCAAAACTAATTCCAACAATTCTGTCTTCGCAGCTTAAATTTTAACCAATTAAATCTTACGTCGCAAAACATTATACTCACCATTGTTAAGCCGCCAACTTTTCGTTTCTTTTGAACATAATAAATGGTGATGTTTGTTCTGGTTTCCTGCTCAACAGTATTTCATTTATCATCCCCCATCGTCCAACACGTTTCTTCTCGCCTTTATCTGTCCAGTTTTATAGATCAATTATGCCAACGGTGATCCGCTTAGACGGATCTGTATTGAATTTAATCTATATACATATATAAAATTCATTTTCTGTTTGTTTGTTTGTTTGACCGCTATAGAAATTTGTAGTTTTCCACAGATTTCTCTGAAATTTGGTACACAAGATCTCCATACTCCAGGAAAGGTTGCCATATGCTTCATACTGGCCACGCCTACTTTACCGACCACTTTTGTATACAACTAATTTTCTATTTTTGTGTACAATTCATTTTCTGTTTTTTGGTATATTTGTTCGATATAAAAATTTTTTTTTTCAACGGATTTCTCTGAAATTTGGTACACAAGACCTCTGTACTCCAGGAAAGGTCGCTATATGATTCCTACCAACCACGCCTACTTTTACGCCCACTTTTTGTGTACAATTCATTTTCTGTTTTTTGGTATATTTGTTTGTTATAAAAATTTTTATTTTTCAACGGATTTCTCTGAAATTTCGTTCACACGATCTCTATACCCCAGGGAAGGTCACCATATGCTTCCTACAGGCCACGCCTACTTTGCGCCCGCTTTTATGTACATAAAATTTATTTTTTCCTTTTATTTATTTCTTTGTTTGATTGCTATACAAACTTTTATTTTTCAATGGCTTTCTCTGAAATTTGAAAAACGTGATCTCTCTACTCTAGCGAAGGTCGCATTATATATCTTTCTTGCTACGCCTACCTATACGCCCACATTTTTTAAAATACATTTTGTGTTTTTTGGTATATTTGTTCGCTATAGTAATATGTATCTTTCAACGGCTTTCTCCGAAATTTAGTACATATTCGAGGGATGGTCGCATATATGATTTTTAACGACCACGCCTACTTTTACGCACACTTTTCATATAAAATTAGTTTTTTGTTGTGTGATATATTTCTTCCCTATACAAATTTGTATTTTTCAACGGATTTCCCAGAAATTTGGTTTACACGGGAATCACTTCACGGTGAACAGATTCCCCAAATTTAAAAAAAAGGTCCCCAAAAGAAATGAACAAATTCCCCATTTTATTAAAAAACGAAATAAAAAATTAACTTGCTCCCCAAATTCATTCTTAAATTTTTACATATTTTTATTTAGTGAATTTTATTAAATATTTATTTTAGTGAACATTTGCATACTGCTCTCAATATATGTCCTGCAATAAACGCATTTAAAATGAGTATTCTTTTCAATATCATCATTTCCGTGCACGGGAGCTACGCGCACGCGGAACACAGCTAAGCTAGAATATCGGAATGATCTGAAAAATATATTTTGGCAATTAAAATAAGTTGCCAAAAACTGCGCGGCAGCACATTAAATTAAATTTTTTAATTTTTCATTCATTGTAAATGTTTTTGTAAATATCCTGCAAGGATTAATTCCACACATTAATAAATAAATAAAATAAATTAATTAATAAATGCTATCATTCTGGATCCCTTAAAATATATATATTCGTGATCCTTACAACAAGCAGAGTTGATGTAGCGAAGGACGTCTGTCCACCTGTGGTAATATAGATCACGCCTTGAAAAGACAAATGATCTTGCTCATTTTAATTAAAATGATTCTGTTTCAAATCACCTAAATCAATTAAATAGGTCCCTATTTTCAGTGCAAATGTAAAAAAACTTTTTTCGTTGTTGTTTTTATTACTGTTGAATTTTTCTTAGAAATAAAAATTAAGCTGTTTTTCTTATATTTTTTGTGACAATTTAGATTTAACTGTTTTTCTTTTAAGAACTCTAAATTTGAACTTTTAGAAAAATAGTCATATTAAAAATTTTTTTAATTTAAAAACAGTTCCAATTTTCTAATTTAAATTTTTTATACACAACATGGCAATTTTGATAAATTTAAGATATTATTTTTTTGTAGAAATAAATACTTAAATAAATACTTTCAAAAAAGAAATCCAATTAACTTTAAATTTAAATGGTAATAGAATGTAAAGATTAAGAATCGGCAAATATATTAAAATGGTAACCGTACCAAATTTTGTTCAAAATATTGAGTTTAAGATACAAGTGGAGGGTATCAAAGATTCGACGCAACCGAATTTATCACTCTTACTTGTTTTACGATAATAATTGGTACAAATGAATACGTTGCCATGCATAATCATCTAAAGCAACTAGTGAATGAACTAACAAATATTCCGTGTGCTGGAGCACAATTTCACAATAATCTCGCAATTCTCCTTACTTCGATCCATAACAAATACGAAGTTAAAATTAAAATTAAATTCAGCAACCCGACTCACACTACCATTTCTGCACCTTTTTCATACTCGTTGGGTTGAACTCAATTCTCTTTTTAGGCATTTTAATTGAAACTTTGTTTCCTTGATGATAATATCGATGCCATTGCGAAAATGGTAGTGAATTCGGTTTTGCTTGGAACGAAAATATTTACTCCTACAAAACAAAAATGCAGTCAAATCCACAGAGGAAGCGTTCAGAAATTGCTGTATGAATAAAAATAAAAGCACTGATATTCTACGCAAACAGGTGAGCCGAATATGCTTCTCTATGAATAGCGACTTAGAACTTAAGTTATGTCTGCTCCTCGATGCAGTAGGACCCTCTGGTTATTCGTTTGAAGAGTAAAGGACAATGCTTCTCCTTCCATTCGAACTCTTATGGCCTAACATTCTTTGACCCGGTTTATAATGCTAAAATTTTGACTGAACAATTCGAAAATAGTTCTTTCTTGGCGGAAAGCCCAAACTTGAAATAGTACATCATACTGTGATCAAGATATTCTTTTAAGCTCATGCTGTAGGGCTCAATATAAATAAGTCACCGGAACCGGATGGCATCTCAGCACCGGTATTAAAACAGTGTTATTCGATGCTATCGCGTCCTTTTTAGTAAATACTTTTGAAAAACGAAAAACTATTAACTTTAAATTTATAAGATATTAGAATGCAAAGATAAAGATACAGGTAGAGGATATCAAAGATTTAACACTGCTCATTTAGCGAAATAAAATTAATAAATTATGAAAACTGGTTGTTCATTTTAATTTATTCTAACTTCGCCCTGGAATAAATACCCAAATAATCCCACATATTAAGAAAAAAAAATTGAATGATAATCTACTCAATAAACAATTATGACCCGAAAATACTCATCAATGTTTCTGAAAACCTGCTGAAGTCACAACTAATACAGCGATTTTCTCTTTAAATATGTCTTCTCTTTCTGATCATTTTCAATTTTCAATTCAATTCATAGATGCTCTGAAAATATGCAAATTTAAGTTGCTGTAAAGAGACATAATTTCTGAATGTTAAGAAACTTTGTTGGCTGAGTTATATTATCATAAACTTTACCTTATGAGTCATTCCAGGTCAAAACACCTAACAACTAAATTGACCATATACGATTTCTATTCTTAAAATGAAGAAAATATGTTAAAATTTTAATATGTGGGCGGCTGATGGTAAAAGTAAATAAAAAAATTTGACAACAAGAAATAAATATCCTTAAAACGAGAACTCCTTTAATTTTTTATTTTTTTTTTTTTTAAGAACAATATATCTGCGGAAAATTTTTAAACAAATAAAACATATGATGTCAAAAAGGTGTTCGATTTCACATTAAATTACTTTTAAAATAGTTTCATTACTTTAAATCGATACCGTTGTATTCTATTATATTTATATAAAATCAATTTCACACAAAAGTAAATTATATTATCTTTTCTTCTTTCTTTCAGTTCGAAAAACATAATACAATACTTTAGAATTTCTCTACATTGTTGGACGTAACAAATGATGTAAACAGAAGTATCTGCAGAAACTTACCGAAATATTCAACCAACCGACATAAAATACAATGTGGGTATGTGAACTTTTTTTTTATATGTATCATTAATTAAATTTAATTAACTCACAAATGTGCTGACATGTCAAATGCCACCAGTATTAAGCAAAATAACAAACAACAAAACGAAAACAAAACTTTTTTTTGTTTTCAGTTCTGACAACAAAGTGTCATCATTATCTAACCGAAAAAAAAATATGCTATACTTACACAATAAAACAAGTAATAAGCAGTATATAGCACAGTATGAGAATGGAAAAAGTATGAAAGTATTTGGTTTGGTATTAGTAGATTTTTTCGCAAAAAAAAAAATATATAAAACGGAGCAATTTTGTGTGGCACTTAGACATAATTTACTTTTCAAAGTCAATGAATGACCTTTTAAAGTTAATAGTACAAATTAAATAAAATTGAACAAAAAAATAAAAACAAAACCAAAGGTAAATTATAGTCGGTCTAAGTCGACTATAGATACCATGAGCATCGGAGTTGGGTCTTAGATACAATCGTAGTGGATGTTCATATATTTGACAGCTTATATTTTAAAGATAATATGAAAATATTGTGGGTTACCTTATATGTTCTATTTGTTCTACATAATTGAATAAATCAGTTGTTTATACTTTGTTTTTCGAGTGATTATTTATGGATGTGACAAATAAGCACAAAATAAATTTGATTAGGATATATAAAAGCTTAACAAATATCATATTAATTGCATACAGAGAAATGGAGGGACGGATATTATTAATGACTTAGAAAGTGTTTTGTGCCGATGGTGATAGTTACAATCATCACTTACATACGATCTTAAGTTTAGGAACTAATATATCAAAAAGCAGTATTTTTAAAAATTCGAAACAAAAATTACTGATATTCTCCTCCGCATTTGTGGCAAATTATAGACACTAACGGACTCCAGCCCTTGAAATTCAACTTCAAATTCTAGGAAATTTTATTTCTCCATTTAATAAATTATTTAAGACAATTCAAAATTCGGCATTTTTAAAGTGGTTTATGACCAAAATCATATTCCAATTCAACACAATTGTAATTGTGAATGAAGAAACAAACTCACTTATTTTACAAACACATTAACAAATTTAATATATACACACATAACTAGGTATAATTGTACCCTATACCACCATGTGGTTTGGGTATAATGACTTTGTGATGCTGTTTGTAACTACCAAAAATATTTGACCTAGGCCCATCTTTTATTATACCGATCGATTTAGCGATCTCCGTCCGTCTGTCCGTCTGTGTGTCCATGTAAACCTTTTAATCAAACGACAGGTCGCAAATATGAATATATATTGATGAAATTTAGTACATAAGCTTACACCAGTCAGACCAAGTCCCTATACAAATGACCCCTACGAAATCGACATATATTGCCAAAAGCTCCAAATTATCATATAGATCTCACTCAAATTGGGTTTGTATGTGTTTATTATATCCATTAATCAGTAGTCCAAAAATAATCCCTATAGGACATTTCTTAGTCATAGGCTCCATATAGAGGTGCTTCCCCATCTTCACTTAAATCTATCAAAAAACAAAAATATTGCACAGATTTTTCTCAAATTTGTTTTGTACATATTTTTGCAAAATATAAGTGACTTTACAAAATATGGTCAGGATCAGTCGAATTTTCGACCTAGTCCCCATAAAAATATAGCACCCGACATAAACTTTTTCACATCTGCAGCCAGAAAATTTTAGTTTTCTTTGTAAGCGGAATTCTCGTGCTACCAGCAGCAACTATCGTATTAAGTATTTCGAAGAACATAAAGAAAATATTATTGGCGACTTAAATGCAATCCATGAATTCCTTGTGACAAAATTAAGCTTATAATTCCACCGCTGCATATTAAGTTGGGCATGTTAAAGAATTTTATTAAAAGATTAAAGACAGAAGAAAATGCTTTCAAAGGCGTTCAAACAAATTTCCACAGATTATATGCAGCAAAATTAAGAGAAGGTAGATTAAGTTTACAAGAAAGAATATATTTTATTTAATTAAAATTGACTTTTTAAGAATGTTCGTTGGAGCCGATAAAATAAAATTACTACAAATTACTACATTGAAACATTCGCGTCAAGCTAAATACAGAAAAACATATTGAGCTAAAGCTTTCATCTGTTATATAACTACTGCTATTTTCTAATTTCAAAATTTTACCAATTCCATTTTATTCGAAAACTTTGGAGCAAAAATAAAATACATGCTATAATAAAATGCTATTAAAAAAAATTTTAAAGATGCTACATCAAGATATATGTAATCATTTCTTAATTTTTCGAATAATCTTACCCATAAAAACGAAGTTTTTATAAAAACTCTTTCTTTCCTTATGCATATGAGTTTTGAATATCTCCATGACTGTGCGTGACTGTGTGTGACTATTTTAAAATTAATCTCTGGCCACAACAAGTCTATGGACAAAGTTCCAAATCTATCGGATGAGAGGAAGTGGGCTTAAATCTCTCCGTGACTGTTCATGACTATGTCAAAATTAATCTTTTTTCACAGGAAGTCTATCGACCAAGTTTCAGATCGATCGGATAAGGGAAAATGGGTTTTAAATCACTCCGTGACTGTGCGTGACTATGCGTGATTTCGCATGACTATGTCGAAGTTGATCTTTCTTTACAACAAGTATATTAACCAATTTTCAGATCGATCGGGTGAGGGTAAATGACATTTAGATCACTCCGTGACTGTGCGTGACCATGTGTGACCGTGCGTGACTAAGCCAAAGTTAATCTTTTTTACACAGCAAGTGTATGGACTAAGTTTCAGTTCGAACGGATGAGGGGAAATGACATTTAGATCACTCCATGACTGTGCGTGACCACGCGTGACTGTGCGCGACTACCACAAAATTAATCTGTAGTCACGATAAGACTATGGGCCAATTTTCAGATCAATTGGATAAGGGGGAATGGGCTTCACCCATGGCAGACAGAGAGACAGACAGACAGACAGATAGTATGAGTTAAAAGAAAGAGTTTAAAAAAAATCATGTGAGTCCGATCACAGGGGAGATGTGTAAACATCTGGTAATAAATAAAATGCAGAAAACAGCGACAAAAAGGTTATTACATATCACAATTTTTTTACCAAACAATCATGTCACACCGATTTGTCTTAATGCTTACATGTTACGCGTAAGATCTTACGCTCACATATTACGCTGTTTTTGTGATTGTATTGTGAATTAGAAATTTACCACCCTGCGCGTATAGATGTTAATATCTTCCACAAAAATTAGCCTCATTAAATTCCACAATATATCTCTGACAATAATAATTCTCTCAGCCAATAATTTACAACATTTTTATACCCTATACCACTATGTGGTTATGGTATAATGACTTTGTGCTGATGTTTGCAGCTACCAAAAAAATTTGACCCTTTAATTATACCCATCGACTCAGAATCAGTTTCTGTCCGTCCGTCCGTCTGTCTTTGTGTCCATGCAAGCCTTTTAATCAAACTACAGGTCGCAAACATGAATGTATCTTGATGCAGTTAGTATAAAAGCTCATATCAGCTACAGGATGTATGCTATTAAATCACCCTTATGAGATCGTCTTAAATTCCCTTAATATCCAAATTATAATATAGATCTCGGTCAAATTGGGTTTGTATGTTTATTACATTCATTAATCAGTGGTCCAAAAATAAACCCTATAGAAAAATTTTGAGTCATAGCCCCCCATATAAAGCTTCACTTAAATCTATCAAAAAACAAAAATTTGGCTTGTTTATATTTTTTCAAAAAAAAAGTGATTGTACCATATATGGTCAAGGTTGATCCATTTTTCGACCTAGTCCCCATATAAATATAGCATCCGATATGAAATTTTTTCATATCTGCAGCCAAAAAATTAATAACAATGCCAGTCAAATTTGGTTAATGCTAATTTTCTATCCAATTAGTTGGGCCGAAGAGATAGGGTCTCTAAACGCATGGTTTGGGTATTGTATCGTCGGTCTAAACTGACTATAATTTTCTTGTTTTCATTTACTATAATGCTCCCTTCGACCATAAAATGAAAACTTTGACCCACTGTAAATAAAAACTTGGATCAGCTGGATTATAAGTTTATTCTATAAAAATTATATACCCAACATGCCCTTTCAGAATTATGGTACAGCGTAATAGAAAGAACGGATTTTAAGCTTTGCAAAAAAAAAGGAATAAATAAAAATTATTATAAATATTGGAAAAAAAAAAAATAACAAGAATTTAAGATTTAAATGGTGTTTTAATATACAGGTTAATTATCGGCAACTATATTATACTCGACATTGTTTATAATATTAAGTCTAAGAGTTTAAATAAAAAAACTTATCCAAAATTTAGTTTTTTGTTTAATCATTAAGATCTGCTCATTTCAGCTGGAATACGTAATGTTGTATCTTAATATAATATCAAATTGAAATCATTTAAATAAACCAAAACATGATCGTATTGAATAATGTCGTGTTTAATAATAATTAGATACATAAATCGCGTCCCAGTCTAGGGCCATTAAAGGAAATTTTTTTGGTTAGATGAATAATCTTAATTGCAATAAAATTATTTTTCACATCATACGAATTACCATATTAAAAACTTATGGGGCACAAATTATATCATCGGATCTAATATAGAAAACAAAACTATGTAAGTCCGACGACAGGGATGATGTGTAAACATCTAATTACATATCAATTAATATCAAACAGAAAACGCCATCTATGTATCACTTATAGTTGAAGTTGACGCTTGTGGTTCTGATGATCTCATTTGATGTTCTAAATTTTGTTTCCATGCATAGATAACACTGTGCGACAAATGGTAGGGGTCGGTCAGTGATCAGGATGGGATGAAACTACCGGGAAAAGTTATATCGGTCAAAAAAAAGTTATACGTGTCGCTAGTAATCGAGATATATCGATTTGAACTTAGTAAGTATTGTATAGGGGAAGTTGTCACGTTTTGGGCTTTATTGTTTGATATAATTCGAGAACCACTAGTCCGATTTTGCTGAAACAAATTTAGAAAAATTAAGAATTACAGCTCCTTTAATATGTTCATATAACGTTACATAAGCAACAGTTTCGCAGTTATAAATAAATGTATGAAGAAAAAAAAAAATATTTTTTGCTTAAAAAATTAAAATTTTTTTTTTAATTCATAAAACATCCAAAACGGCAAAAAGTGTCCAGTCCTATTACTTTTACGTAAAGTCACATAACCTATGAACAAAATGAGATATAGATCGTGAAAATCGATGTACGCGTTTCGCTTTTATTCATAACTAAGTGAATAAGGTATCTTATTTTGAGAAGAATATTGAATTTATGATTCAATGAATTTGTATAATATTTATTATATATTACTAGAGGACACCTGCTGCTCCGCAGCATTATATATATGTAATACAAAAATTTGCCAAGAGAAGTTAACGTACAGTAATGCCAAATTATGCCAAGAGAAGTTAACGTACAGTAAAAGTAAAATTGATTGTCCACGCATAACTTTCCTCAAACCCAACGAATTTGCCAAGAGAAGTTAACGTATATTAATGCCAAAATATGCCAAGATAAGTTAACGTACAGCAAAAGTAAAGTTGATTCTCCACGCATAACTTTCCTCAAACCCAACGACTTTAATCAGTTAATAGCTCAGAAGAAGGAGCTTGATCCACTGAGTGTTCTTAGACCTATGTCAATAGCCTACGTTAATTAGAATTCTAGTTATAGAGTTAAATTCTTATAATATATAAGATTTATTATTATATATGTACATAGATACATAGATGATCAAAATCGATGAACGCATAAATTTATTTTCGTTTGTTTGCTCCCTTTGCTTTCTTCTGTGGTGGTTCATCTACTTGTTCAGATTCTCTATCGGATGAAAAAAAAAATCAATTCTTTTTAATCAGTCAGATAACATCAATTTTGTGACTTACCCTCGAGCAGACTTCCATTGTATCTTCTTCTTCTTCATTGTCGAGATCGTACGTCTTATGCGACCACCAACAAATTTCAGTTGTGTGCTCGTATGACTCTCTTCACTACCCTCGACGCAAGGTAATCATTACTGACTAAAGCCTCTTTAAATTTTTTTGATTCCATGAGCTTCTGTATATCGGGCCCATTCAGAACACCTTCCTTTAATATTGCTTCGCTGATTCGTGAAATATTTTTTAAACAATCAAGAATTTTCGGTTGCTTCACAATGGCGTTGATGAAATTTTTTACGATTCCCAGTTTGACACGGAGAGGGGGCATGATGACGTTCTTCATTGGGATGAGTGGATCATTTACGCAGTTGTGTCCTTTCTCCGTTGGATCTCGAGCAAGCCAGTCATGCGTTTCGTATAGGTTTCCTTTAAATCGGATATCCCACAGACACAAGAAACACATGTTTTTCGTATAGCCTCATTGGAGACCTCTTAGCATCGCCACGACTTTCAGATCCCAACTAATCCGCCACATGTGATCAGTGTAGCAAACTTTATCCAAAATTATTTTCATTGAATCGTATGTTTCACTCATATCTTTGCTGTAGCCAATGGGAATGCTTGGTTTTTTATTATATTTATGTAGCAAAACGACTTTCATAGTTTGTTACCACAATCATAAAAAAATGAAATAACCCTTTGTTGGCGGCAGCCGAGGCCTTGGTGCACTTACAAAAATTCTTTATTTTTACTTGTTTGCAATTTTTGATTATTTAAAATACCGTAACATTTTTTCTTCTAAATGAAGCATACATTTGTATGTACATACATATTTTTGTTATTTTACTTTGTTGCTCTTGTTTGTAAGTTTGCATTTGTACATATTTATACTTGCATGCATATACTCACTATCGTGCATATTAATAACTCTTATACTCAGTAATAATAATACTCTTATAGAAGAATACTTGTAAATTATGTATATGCATGTATGTATGTACATATGTATAATTGTTATAATTATGTACGCATATTATTTATTGCCAAACTTCTTTAATTTAACTTTTAATATTGCCTTTCAATTTTGTAAATTCAGTCGTTAATTAGCAGTCAGACAATAAAGTTTTAAAGTAGATTTGCTGTCGTTGTTTTTTTTTCTTTCGCATCATCTTGCAAAAAATATTGCAAGATCGAAACATTGGTGACCCCGACGTGATATATCAATTTGGATATTTTGATTGCGTTGAAATATCAAATTCGATATTTATTTGTGTGCCAATATCAATTCGGATATTGACAAATATTTGTAGCTCATAGAGGCACTACAACATTGAACATATTTGCTGTAAATTTTCAATTATAGTATTGAATTAGTCGCAGCCTTTGTTTGGGAAAAATGGCAAAGTGTGACCAAACGCTTAAATCATTGGACTTAGCGCCTTTTCGTTCGAAAGTGGTCGTAGTTTTGAAACAGCTGCAGGACTTAAATGCAAATTTATCAGCAGCCCAATTAGGGCAATACGATGAAGCAGAACTCTCTGTGCGTCTTGAATATATTGAGGAAATTCAGAAAAATTTTGATAAAGCCCAAGCATTAATAGAAGAAAATGAATGCAGTGGTTCGGTAAGCAACGATCGCATGGCGTTCATCTCATTGTATTTTGATGTGAAGGCTAAGTTAACGCGCCAAATCGGAATCATACGTAAAACAAATGATAATCAACGTTCATCAACTATGCGCCAATTTTCTCTGGATGAATCGCCATCTCACATAATGTCCCGACGAACAAAGGTGCCTGAAATACAGATTCCTAAATTTTGTGGTTCATACTCAGAATGGCCAAATTTCATTTCGTTATTTTCTACCCTCATACATGACAACATGGATTTAAGTACGCTTGAAAAATTCCATTATCTACGCGCGAGTTTAGAAAATGTTGCTCTTGACACAATCGCTTCATTAGAACTCAATGATGGTAATTATGAAGAAGCTCTAACGTTGTTAAAAAATCGTTTTGACAACAAGGTTTTAAATTTTCAAACGCACATAAAAGAAATTTTTGCTCTGAGTTGTGTTGAAAATGGTTCAGCAGCAGGGCTACGTCGGTTAAGCGATAATATCAATGCTCATTTGCGTGCTGTTCAAACAATTGGTAATCAGCAGCAATTGGTCGATGGGTTATTAATTCATTTGGTATCAATGAAGCTGGATACCAAATCGCTTATAAAATGGGAAGAAAATTTATCTGTGAGTGAGTTACCAACTTGGGCTTCAATGGCAGCATTTTTGGAAAGACGCTGTCGAATGGTTGAAAATGTAGAGAACTCAGCTGCAAGTAAAACAACAAAGCAGCAAGTTTTGAAAAAACCTAATCAACATAATCGCCACGTTCATGTTTCGGTGGCAACTTCTAATAAATTATGCAACTTTTGTGATTCGACTGAGCATTTTATTAATTCTTGTTCACGTTTTTTAAATTTGTCGCCTCAACTTCGCTTTAAAGAAGTAAAAAAAATGAAGCTGTGCCTTAACTGTTTAAAAAAGGGACACATGTTAAAAAGGTGTACTTCAGGTTGTTGCCGTCAGTGTTCCTTGAAACACCACACATTGCTACACCTCGACATTGCGCCAGTAGAACAACCCTTGATTGAACCTAGTGCATCGCAGACAGTGCTTGTTTCGTCAAGTGATCCAGTGCCCGCTGTTGGTGTCTTGTTAGCCACAGCCATTGTTATGGTTAAAAATAAATTCGGAATTTTTGAACCTTGTCGCGCAATATTAGATTCCGCGTCGCAGCTTAATTTAATTACAAATCGTTTTGTAAATTATTTAAGCTTAAAATGCCATAAGAGCTATGCAACTATTTCGGGAATAGGCGAGGGTTGTGTCACAATCGAAAAATCTGTTGAACTTGCAATCAAGTCAAAGAGTGGTGAGTTTTCAACATTTTTAAAAGCTATGGTAGTTCCCAGCATAACAGACTATCAGCCCAGTATTAACACCAGTATATCAGAATGGAAAATACCCAAAAATATAGAGCTCGCAGATCCGTTGTTCGATAAATGTGGTCGTATTGACATTTTAATTGGAGCCGAGTTATTTTTTGATTTAATGTCAATTGGACAAATAAAATTAGCCGAAAATTTGCCTGTTCTACAAAAAACATTGCTTGGTTGGGTAGTTGCTGGTGGTAGTCCTCGTTCTCATCATTCGTGGTCCTTAGCCGTTACTTCCAGTATAAAGCAGGAGGATCAATTATGCTCTATAGTAAAAAGCTTTTGGGAAGTCGAAAACAATTTTGACTCTAGCGATTCGTTTACTAAGGAGGAGATTTCTTGTGAAAATCATTTTCTAAAAAATACCATTCGCCTTGATTCTGGTTCTTTTTCTGTTCGTTTACCAGAAAAAGAAGGACACGGCACACATTTGCTTGGCGACTCGTATCAACGTGCCTTACAACGTTTTAAAGCCTTGGAAAAGAAATTAAAAAATTATCCGGAGGTCAAGGCTCATTATGCAGAATTTATGAGTGAGTACATTTCTTTAAATCATATGTCATTAGTTTCATCACAGGTGGCCCAGAAGAAATATTTTTTACCACATCATTGTGTACATAAACTTGATAGCACAACAACCAAGTTAAGAGTTGTATTTGATGGCTCAGCAAAAACTACATCTGGTGTTTCCCTTAATGACATATTGTGTGCTGGCCCGACCATACAGCCCAAACTTTTTAATACACTTCTGCGCTATCGCTGCTTTAATGTTGCTCTTAGTGGGGATATTTGTAAGATGTATAGGTGCGTGCGTGTTTCATATCCAGACAATTACCTACAATGCATTTTGTGGAGGGAAAACGAAAATGATGAAATAAAAATCTATAAGCTAGATACAGTCACGTACGGTACAAAGCCCGCAGCATTCTTAGCAATTCGTTCAATGAACGAAGAAGAAAATAATTTCCCGATTGGTGCAAAAATTATAAAGCGTGACTTCTACGTTGACGACATGCTTTCCGGTGGTGATTCTGTTGAAGAAGTTGTCCAAATAAGGCACCAGGTTACATCTTTATTACAGCGCGCTAATTTTGTTATAAGGAAGTGGTCTTCAAATAGCCCCACAGTTTTGAATGGTTTGCCCCCAGAGCAATGTGAAAAATTTTTAAAAATTAACGATGGCACAGATGTCACTAAAACACTTGGTTTAATTTGGGACCCTAATGGCGATAATTTTCTTTTTTCGTTTAATCCTGTTGACAATTCTAAGCCAGTGACAAAACGTTCAATTCTCTCTTCGATTGCTCGTCTCTATGACCCTCTCGGTTTAATTGGCCCAGTTATAACAAAAGCAAAAATTTTTATGCAACAATTGTGGAAGCTGCAGCTACAGTGGGACGAAAGCCTTCCCCAATCACTACACTCATCATGGCTCAAATATATCGCTCAATTTAATTCTATTCCGCAATTTAAGTTTCCTCGATGTGTTTTGGCATCAAATTCGAAGCTTCAAATTCACGCATTTTGTGACGCCAGCTTGGCTGCTTATGGTGCATGCGTGTACATAAGATCTGAATCTAAAAATTTAATCAAATCATCATTATTGTGCTCTAAGTCGAGAGTTTCACCCCTAAAGAGTTTAACGGTTCCAAAGCTCGAGCTTGCTGCTGCTTGTCTTTTGGCAGAACTTATTGACGTTGTTGTTAAAACTCTACCGTATAATTGTGAAGTACATTGCTGGTCGGATTCCATGGTAGTACTTTCGTGGCTTAAGGATCAACCCTCGAATTTCAACGTTTTCGTATCGAACAGGATTTCTCGTATACAAGCAATTACAAACAAGATGACGTGGCACTATGTTCCAACCAACTTAAATCCAGCTGACATTCTCTCGAGAGGTGCATCGCCTGTAGAATTGCTGCAATCAACCTTGTGGAATAATGGTCCAATATTTTTGTGTTCTAAACCCTCAAAATGGCCCGCCAATATAACATTTTTAGCTGAGCTACCTGAGCGCCGTCAAAATGTTATGGTGATGACTTCGCTGTCCGATTTGTCAATGCAGTGTAAGTACCATAATTCTTTTTTGAAAATGCAACGAATTTTTGCTTATGTATTCAAATTTGTATTCCCTAAACTGAGCAACAAAAATGAAGTATTGACTCCAAATGGCATCAAGGTCGGAACACATCTCTTAATAAAAAATATACAGTTAGTTCATTTTGCTGCTGAATATAAGTATTTAAAGCAAAACCAAAACGTACCTGCATCAAGTACGCTTCGCTCACTGATGCCTATAATTGACTCTTTTGGCTTAATTCGTGTAGGCGGTCGTCTACAAAATTCATCTCTTAATTTTGATGCCCAGCATCCTATTATTTTGCCTAAAAATCATCCGTTCACATCGGCCCTTGTAACGCATTTTCATGAAAAATTGTTGCATGCTGGCCCACAATTTTTATTGGCTTCAATAAGGCAGAAGTATTGGCCTATTGGTGGTCGTAAATTAATCAGCTCTATAATCTCTAAATGTTTACGTTGTTTTAGAATGAAACCAATATTAAGTCAACACGTTATGGGTAGTTTGCCGGCTGATCGAGTGAGGCAAAGTAAAACCTTTTACATTACTGGGGTTGATTTTTGTGGTCCTTTTTACTACAAGTCTGACGTGAGAAATCGCCCTCCTGTCAAATGTTACGTATCAATTTTCGTATGTTTTTCAACAAAAGCTACACACTTGGAAGTAGTACAGGATTTATCCACACCATCGTTCTTGTCAGCTCTTCGTCGTTTCATCGCCATCAGAGGCAAACCTAAAACAATTTGGTCCGATAACGCAACAAATTTTGTGGGAGCTAAAAATGAGCTTGCCGATTTGAAACGATTGTTTTTAAGCGAATCACACCAGAAAGAAGTACATGAGCAGTGCCTTGAAGACGAAATAGAATGGAAATTTATCCCGCCTAGGTCGCCCCATTTTGGAGGATTATGGGAGGCGGCAGTGAAATCTGCTAAGCAGCACTTCTATCGCACAGTGGGGCTCAATACGTTAACATTTGAGGAACTACGCACTTTGGTTTGCCAAATTTCAGCCACTTTAAATTCTCGCCCACTGTCTCCGATTTCTGAAAATTGTAATGATCTTGACGTACTGACACCAGGTCACTTTTTAGTGGGTGGCCCCTTAGTCTCTATAGCTGAGCCTAATATCACCGATTTGGACATTAGCCGACTAAGCAGATGGCAAAAGGTTTCACAATTACATCAAACATTTTGGAATAAATGGAGCTGTTCGTATCTTTCTCTTTTGCAAGAGCGTACAAAGTGGCGTGAAAAAGGTAAAAATATAATTTGTGGCTCAATGGTAATTTTGAAAGATGAAAATCAACCACCACTAAAGTGGAAAATAGGCCGCGTATCTGATTTAATACTTGGTGATGACGGTGTAGCTCGCGTTGCAGTCATACGCACAAGTAATGGTCTAATCAGGCGAGCAGTCTCAAAAGTGGCAGTTCTACCAGTGGAATAAGTTAAAAGCCGTAGCCTTTCAACGGGGGGAGGATGTTGGCGGCAGCCGAGGCCTTGGTGCACTTACAAAAATTCTTTATTTTTACTTGTTTGCAATTTTTGATTATTTAAAATACCGTAACATTTTTTCTTCTAAATGAAGCATACATTTGTATGTACATACATATTTTTGTTATTTTACTTTGTTGCTCTTGTTTGTAAGTTTGCATTTGTACATATTTATACTTGCATGCATATACTCACTATCGTGCATATTAATAACTCTTATACTCAGTAATAATAATACTCTTATAGAAGAATACTTGTAAATTATGTATATGCATGTATGTATGTACATATGTATAATTGTTATAATTATGTACGCATATTATTTATTGCCAAACTTCTTTAATTTAACTTTTAATATTGCCTTTCAATTTTGTAAATTCAGTCGTTAATTAGCAGTCAGACAATAAAGTTTTAAAGTAGATTTGCTGTCGTTGTTTTTTTTTCTTTCGCATCATCTTGCAAAAAATATTGCAAGATCGAAACACCCTTTGTTTATTACTTTTTTTAATTCTGAGAATCATAAAAAATTCAGCAACGTTTTTTTCCAATGAGAAATTTTTACATTAAAATGAGATAGATACCTTCACATAATTGTGAATAAAAGCTAAACACGTCCATTGATTTTCATGATCCATATCTCATTTTGTGCACAGCTTACGTGGCTTTACACCAAAGTAAAAGACTTGACACCTTTTCCCGTTTTGGATTTTCCATGATTTTTAAAAATACAAAATTTTAATTTTTTAGGCAAAAAATTATTTTTTTTTTCTTCATAAATTTATTAATAACTTCGAAACTGTTGCTTATGTTGAGAAATAATACAGAAGTAGATTGAAGTTATTTTAATTCTTATTTTTTTTTTTTTTAATTTATTTCAGCAAAATCGGACTAGTAGTTCTCGAGTTATGTCAAACAAAAGAGTCCAAAACGTGACAAATTCCCCTATACGATACTTACTAAGTCCAAATCGATATATCTCGATTCCTAGACGTGGCCCAGCAAAACGCCGGGACATATATAACTTTTTTGACCGATATAACTTTCCCCGGTGGTTTCATCCCATCCCGAATTTGGCTGTCGCACAGTGTAACGAATAAAAATCACATATTTTCTGTGTAAGAATAACTGTAATATGAATCGGAATGGAATAGTTCATGTAGTCTCTCTCCCAATTAAGAAAGATATCATTTAAAAGATTATTTAAAAAAATACATGCACTCATAAAGGGAAAAATGCCTCGTATATGGATTAATTTAATTACGTATGTGTATCAAAAACAATGCATTGTCATGTGCAATTACTTTTCATTCAGTGACAAACTCTATCTCAACAACAAACACAAAAATATTTGAAACCGCAGACAAACATACCTAGTCACAGTCTATTTCAATTGACTATGGCAACAGTAATCAGTGAGTTTTCTTACGCATGACTCATTGCTACTAATTGAATTGAAAGTGCAAAGTAATTGCATTTGTACAGTCATAATGAACAGATACACACTTAATCATTTGCACTCGCATAAAGACCATTGGCCACTCGCTTGAATAGATCCAAAGGTAAAACGTATCAATTTTCGTAATCTATCCAGCTAAACGATTATCCATCAAGCAGAAAAAAGCTTTCGTTTAAAGAAATCGTAAACAGATGTACTAATTTATTGATTTGTTCTAACCAATAAATTAAGAGAGAAAAAACATTGCTTATATATGTAATATTTCTAACTAAAAGGCTTTCATAATTTGGATATAAAATTTTCTTTCAACATCCTTATTTCCTGTAATTAGACATTAAAAAAATTTTTCAAATTCATATAATACTCCAATAAAATATTATTAATCATTCTTAACGTAGAGCAAACGAGGTTCCAAAAATCAAAATTTTCGTGTGCGCCGGCGAAGTTTTGAATAAACCCATGTTATAGGAAACTTTTCAATGATTTCAAATATGCTACTCTTAATAATATCACGTTTTTAGTTTAGAAGATATAACCGTTCAAAGTTGACCGACCTTCGGTTTTCAAAAAAACACACAATTTTTAGTCAATTTGTTCCGATTTCAGGTGTTAATATCACGAAAAATAGGTAACGAATCGCCTTATTTTTTGTTTGTATTAATTGATGTATTTATTAAATGTATAATGATAAAAAAAATTAACTGTTTGCTTTGTGTTTCTCATGGTAAATCACTATTTAAAAACTATCCGTTTTTTCACTATTTTTCAACTTTGACGGTAAATAAAAAAAATCTATATTTTTCTACATTTGCCATATTTGCAAAACATGTTCTTTGATTATTTCTTTACATAATTCAAAAGGTTTTATCTGCTCGTACGTGCCCGTTTGGCTTCTAGAGGTAAGACATGGTTGCAGAAATTGTATGGCGTGCATCCCTTACATGTTTTGACTGACAGTAGTTTGATCTAATAGTTTGAAAATTGCATTTTAAGTCGGTTGTCTACCTGTGAGCCTCTGCCAAAGTCTACTCCCAATATTCTGTTACAGACACAGGATGCACAAAAAACTACTCATTGAAATTCGCAGGTACAGACCTCACTTAAAAATTATTCACTTATGGTTCCTCCAGGTAGGCACAAATCTTATTTAGACACGAGCATAATATCAAAATTGCATAATTCAGCCTAAATCCATATGTATGCAGGGAACAGGTAAATTTTTAGGCATGGTAGCATAAGCCTATATATTGCAAAATAAGCATAATGCCTGGATTAGTCTACGACTAAACCATGACTGAAACCATGGCTTTAAATAATTTGAAATTATTTGAACTGTTTAGAAGGTCAACCAATTCTACAAAATATGGAGAATATGCATCGAAAACTGCATCTCTTTTAGCAGAAATGTATCCACAGAAGAAGTTGACCCCGACCGTCCATAAAATATTGGCGCATGGCAAAGATATAATTGAGTACAAGTCTTTGCCAATTGGAGAGCTTTCTGAAGTAGCACAGTAGTCTCTTAACAAATTTTATAAAAAATATAGATTGCAGAACACATTCAAAGCATCAAGGGTAAGGCAAAATGAGGACCTCTTCAACATGTTGGCAGCATCTTCCGATCAACTTATTTCTTCCCTGCGGCATGTGAAGTCACGAATATAGTTAGAAAATAATTATAGTTTAGAAATGATTAGTCTTTTAGATATACATTCTCTTACGAATTGTGATGAATATTTTACAGAAAATTGAAACAATAAATTTAAAAAAGAAGTAATTTTCTTTAATTTGTTGGGTAATTAAATTATAAAACCCTAAAGAAAAAAAAAAAAACTATCTAAAAATGTAAAAATAATTTATTTTAGTTACCATAAAATTGATTTTTCTACAACTTTTAACTTTGATAACCCATCAGTAGGCCCCTACAAAGCGTAGCACCCTTTCCAAACGTTCATTTCATAGGCTGTTTAAACTGTTCAATTATGTTATTCGGTTCAAAAGATATGATTTTTGCAACGAAAAAACACAAATGGCGCCACTGAGCGCTGGCTTGTGACACATATATAAGGAATGGCCAATCCTATTAATTATCTCATGAATGAAATTTAAATCCTTATTTCAATAAAAGCAAGTTTTAAATTAACATCTATTGGATCTATTGTTTGAGTTTCAATAAAATTATGTCAGCAGAATATGGCAATTTACATAATCAAATATATTTAAAAAATATTTTTCAATAATCTCAAAAAAATCATGTGACAATACATAGGACTACGAAATTCAGTTGGCAAAAAATTCAGTTGCAACAATGAATCCGGTATCCTATTCCACATTTCAATTGTTGTCGCATATGCATGTCATTCATCTGACCATTGCCCTTTTTCATAAACATATTTCACTCCAGTTATAATGATAATGCATCAAGTCAACTGTGGTCATAGTTGTGTTTTAGTTTTACATGAATATATGTACATACATAGTAATTGTATGTTTGACATAATTTATGTTAGCAACAACGCATTTGAATTTTCCGTGTCATTTCGACCATTAATTTTTAAGCAGCCTTTGCATTGTTGGCGTATAATTCTCATGTTTTCCGATGCAATTGTGTATTGTTAATAACTGTGTGTGTATGTGTGTTATTGAAAATATTCCAAACATAAATTTAATGCTAAAATGTCTAAATAAATGATGAATTTCGCGCGAAAAGAATTTTTATACGATACATTTTTTATACAATATGTGGTAAGGTCATAAAGAGTTTGTACTACCAAAAATATTTGACCCAGACCTATCTTTTATGATACCGATCACATCAGAATCACTTCCTGAGTTGATTTAGCGATGTCCATACCTCTGTTCGTCTGTCCCACTGTCCGTCTGTCCGTCCTTCCGCCCGTGTGTCTATGAAAATCTTATAATCAAGCTACAGGTTACATATATAAATACGAATTTCAAGCTATTGAAATTGGTGAAAATCAGTTCACGTTCAGATCTAGTCCCCATGCAAGTGATCCCTATTAGATCAACTTAAATTGCCATAAATTCCAAATTACCATATAAATCGTGGTCAAATTTTGGTTGTGTTTGTTTATTACACCCATTAGTAGTCCAAATATAAACTTTGTAGGACAATTTGGGTTACTGCGGCCATAAAATGCTGCTTCAAGATCTTCACTTAAATTATCAAAAAAAAAAAAAAAAAACTAAATATTGCACAGATTTTTCTCAGATTTGATTTGTAAGTTAAGATATGTCACAAGTCAGTCCGCAAATATGGTGAGCAAGGAAGCCCGCAAATATTGCGAGCAATGAGGCCCGCAAATCAGTCCGCCAATCAGATCAGTCCGTCAATCAGATCGAACCGCCATTATGGCGAACAAATCAGTCCGCCATTCAGATCTTTCCGCCAATATGGTGAACAAATCAGTCCGTAAATATAGCGAACAAATCAGTCCGCCAATCATGTTAATCCGCCAAATATGTCGTCCAATATGGTGAACAAATCAGTTCACCATTCATTTTTCATGTTTAAAGAAAACATACCGCCCAATATGACGGACATTCATATGTCGTCATTCATTTTTGTAAAAATAAATATGTTGCCACCCAATATGACATATTTAGTTCATTTATGTTATAAATGTTTCGCCCTCATCAAATTACTCACAACGGGCACGAGTATGCCGCAATCTCGTATTGCTGTGTTTAACGTTTGTCATCATGTCGCAATATCATATTGCATTCCCATGTATTTTTAGTTATTACTAGCTGTTTTTACCCGGTCTTGCCCGGGATCCAAAGGTCTTTGACATGAAAAATGATTCACTATGCTTACCAGGCGTTGAGTACTTAGCGCCCTATGAACAAATTCCTCAAAAAATTTAACTTTCTCCCCAAAAATTTGTATGGGATTGGCGAATTTGTTCATGATGAAAAAATTCCCCAATGTTCACGTTTTTTGGGGATAAATTCTTTTTTTATTTCAATTTAAAATTTTTTGATGTTTTAATTAAGAAGTTTTTTTTAAGACACTACTGCAAAAATACATCAAAAATAAGCTGCAAAGCCGCTTGACGTTTTTTTTTTTTTTTTTTTTGAAGTTTATTTATTTTGTAAACATCAAATATAATGGAATCGTTTGCAAATTAAAGGAATCAGAAGTTATAAAAATTGAATTAATTCATTCAACAAATGATCACCGTTGAGCAGAGACGTCAAATTTATAGAAGTTTCAAGAATGGAAAATTAATGCGACGTTTAAAATTGTTATAGTATATCGATGCCTTACTTCCTCAACCTCGTAACTTAAAAAAATACGGTTTTGACTTTTTCATTTCAAACGATTGCTATTTTTGTGTTCTATTAATGCAACAACTTATTATCTCAATACGTTGTCTCAATTCTGTAAATATTAATAAAATATATTTTCGTATCTCAATCACTCCAATTTTCATAACTGCGTCAAACTCTTTTCTTAATATGTGCAGTTAAGAATTTTAAAAAAATTCGTCTTTGCGTCTCTTTATTCTATCCTTCTTCTTGAAGTGACTATGCATATTAGTTAGGAAGTAAGTGATGTGTGCGTGGGAGCCCCTTTATTTATAGTTTTTTTTTTTTTTTTTTGTAGTATTTTGCTAATTTTTTTTTTTTTTTGTAGTACTTGTGGTATACATTCTTGGTGCCTATACATAATTGCATTTTAGTTATGATCTTTGCTTTGCTTGGTAAAAATCGGATTCTGAGGAATTTTAGTTTTTATTGTAAAATGAATGATACAATCGCTGTTTTTAATGCTGATACAGGGTGTTTTGTTTTCAAGGATCTTTGCCAAGAACCTAAAACACAACAAACTGGAAACGTAATTTTGGATGAAGAAATAGAACATTTTGTCTCAGTGGATTCTGATCAGTCTAGCTTTTCCTCCAAATCCGATTTTTCAGCAAGTGAAAGCGAGTACCAGCCCAGCACTGATTCACATTTGTCTGACAATGTATCTTCTTCTGTATTGTTGGATGAATCCTCTGGCGTAATTACAATTAAAAGAAATAAGGATATAAGCAAACCTGGAATAGAAACCGTAAAAAACTCAAGCAAATGCGTGGCCAGGAGTATTCATCGATAAAGCGGAGCAAAGAATGGAATGGAGTAACGGAAATTAGAAGAGATAGAACTCTAAAGGCTCGTTGCCGTTCGGAACTAAGTGCAAAAAAATTCGGTAAGCAGTGCAACGAAATTAGAGAAGAAGATAGAAAGAATATTTTGAGAACATTATGGTCACTCTCCTGGGAAGAGAAAAAAGCGTATATCCTTGCAATGGTGTCACATAAACCAGTCACTTTGAAAACAACTGGTACTTCTTCTCGGCGAGTAAACACACGGAAAATTTCTGGAGAGATCAAGGTTGTTTGTAAAAAATGTTTTTGTATACAACGACATTGGCATGTCAAAGAAAAGTGGACCAGTTAATCGTCAAAGCAAAACAAACATCGCCAAAGTAAATCACGTAAACTTTTTTCTACAAAATTTGCTAAGATGCCATCAGATTATTGCCGACAGAGTACAACTAAAGAATATAAAGACGTTCAGTACAAGACTTGGGCAGAAGTGTACACAGATTTTGAAAAATATTTGATGGATCGCAACACTGATAAGGCTGAGAAGGCAACGTATAAATGCTTCTTAGACGCAGTACACATGGCCAATATTAGCATATACAGACCCAAGAAAGATCAATGTGATATATGCTTTAGTTATAAAAATAAAAACGTGCCAGGAGATGAATATCAACTTCACATAATAAGTAAGGAGCGCACCAGGAAAGAAAAAGCCAAGGACAAGGAACGTTGTTCAAGAGGTGATATTCAAATGTTAACGGTTGACTCGCAAGCAGTGCAAACAACTCCACTACTTTCAACTGGAGCAAACTACTTTAAAACAAAACTGTGTGTGTACCAATTCACAATTTATAATGAATTTGAAAAAAATGTTGCTTGTTACGTATGGCATGAAGCTGAAGGCGGCATGGACTCGAATGTATTTACCTCGAATGTATTTACCTCTTGCTATTTACAGAATTTGAAAGACAAATCAACGCCTACAATAATTTACAGCGACGGCTGCTATGCCCAAAATCGTAATACGACACTTGCGAATGCTTTGCAACATTATGCTAATACCCACCAAGCAGAAATTCAGCAAAAATACCTGGTAGTTGGCCACACTCAGGCACATAAAAGGTGACCCATGCGTTATAAATTTGCGAGCTCTCAAATATAATGACGGCGTTCAATACAAATTAATTTTGATGAAGAGTGGCAACTATTACGTCATCATAAATTGCGACCACAAGTGCAGCGCAATTATAACATTTTACTACCGGATCTCTACAATCAACAACTACCTATTTCAAAAACAAAATATGACGACTTGCAAGATTTAAAACGTATGATTCCAGTCGACTATCATTCATTTTATGATAATTTGCCACACCAATGAATGATATTATTAATTCTGGGAATTAATTTAATATGAATTCTTTTTTTTTATTTTCTTTTTTCCTTTCTTGAAAATAAAACATTCATTCTATATTAAATATTGTTTTCATTTCATAATTTTGGTATAATGGCGTTATTTGTTTCTATAGCTATGAGTGCAACAAACGAGTAACTTATTCATCAAGTATCAAGAATTAAAATTACTGTTAATGCAGTAAACTCGTATCTCAATAAATGCGTTTCATGCTTAAACTAAAAAAGATTAGTATATTATTTCTACTATTATACGTAGATGTAATCAATTCCTAAATAATTGCATTTGAACTTTTACTCAAACACCGAGGTATAAAAGGATGAACCGTTTTTTCTCTCTCCTGAAAAGTTGTATTTTTTAAGATACGAGGTTGAGGAAGTAAGGCATCGATACGTTGGGGCTATTTTGATCAATAGGTAATTATTGCACCTACATAGATAAAATTTGTTATAAGACTTTTCACTCAGCTGTGTTCCGCGAGCGAGTATCGCAGTTGTTTTCAACTTATTTTAATTTCGAAAATATATTTTTCAGATCTTTTCGATATTTTAACTGAGCTGTGTTCCGCGAGCGCGTCGCGTCGCGTCGCGTCCGCGATCCGCTTCCGCACGTTCGGCAGCCACGCGTCCGCGTCCGCGCCCCGATTCCGCGCACCGAAATGATTCTATTGAAAAGAATACAGATATTAAATAAATTTGTTTTTGGACAGATATTGAGAGCAGCATGGAGAATTAGTTCATTTCTTTCAGGGACATTTTTTAAATTTGGGGAATTTGTTAAATTTTTTGGGGAATAAGTTAATTTTTTTTTTTGGGAATTTATTCTTTGGGGACTAAATACTCGGCGCCTGCTTACCACTACAACTAACTATGTTTATGCATGGAGTATTTTGAGGGTATGATGTCTAAAAGTTACGAATTTTAGTTATTCTAGAGCTTTGGGATATACAACAATTGTGGTTTTTCCTTCTGGTGCATATATGAAAATATTATATTCTGGAGAAGGCGACATAAAATTGTCTATGAGAAAAACAGTCGTTTAAGGAATTTGAGATTCTCTGGATTCAGCTTGTCTTAGCCGCTGTATTTCTAGACGCACTTGCGAAGATTCAGGCATTTCCACTTCTCTTAACAATGCTTGCTGGGCTGCGTTCCGCGAGTGCGTCGAAATGATGCTATTGAAAAGAATACAGATTTTAAATGCGTATATTGCAGGACAGATATTAAGATCAGTATACAAATTTTCACTTTAACAAATATATAACAAAATTCATTAAATAAAAATATATAAAAATTTAAGAACGAATTTGTGGAGTAAGTTCATTTTTTTATTTAATTTAAAACATAAATGGGGAATTAATTAATTTCTTTTGGGGACTTTTTCTTAAATTTGGGGAATTTGCTCATCGTGAAGTTATTCCCGTGTGTACCAATTTTTAGACAAATCTGTTGAAATATAAAATTTTTTATAGCAAACAAATATACCAAAAAACAGAAAATGAACTTTGTATAAAAAGTGGGCGTAAAAGTAGGCATGGCCGGTAAGAATAATATGGTGACCTTTCCTGGAGTACAGATATCGTGTGTACCAAATTTCAGAGAAATTCGTTGAAAAATTAAATTTTATATAGCGGTCAAACAAACAAACAAACAGAAAATTAATTTTATATATGTGGGGTTTCATGTCAAGTGCACCAACTTTTGAAACCGATGTCTTCCGATCGGGAAGAAATTTGCACCAAGGATAGTCCTATTGGATAGTAGTTTAGGCACAGTTTTTCCACAAGATCGGTCCAGATCTCTCTGAGTTAGAGGGGATCAAAATTTGACATTTTGGCCAAACAGGCGTTTTTTCTCATCCATGTAACTTATTACCTATTGTTCTTAGAAAATTTTCTCCCAAATAGATTAGATAGCTATTTCTTCAATATTTCGGAAAAAAATACTTAAAAAAAAAATTAAAGCATTTTTTTCTTTTTTCAAAAAGGGCATTTTTTTATAAGAAAGCTTAGGATTTTTCCTTTAAGAGCCTTTTGGTCGCTTAGTGGGATGGGAGCGGGATATCTATCAAAATAAATATTTTGTAACTCAAGACAATGGTTTTTCAATTTTTCGCAAATGCACTATTTTGAATTTTTTCCGATTTGTGTCTAAAACCTTACAAATAAAACTTATACTGAGAAACTAGACAAATTAACCTTTCCGAAGGTATGTAACATACCTTCATAACATAACAGAAGAGAATGGTTATCTGTAACCTGAAAGAGTTATTTGCAACATTTTAATCTGAACACGAGGATGTTAGAATTGGCTTCACGAAATAAACCCAAATGAGGCCAAAACATTGCGTTTTGGTAGAAAGCAGCGGAACTCACACAGTATGCGTTTGCATTTACCATGAAAATGTTAAACTGCTGTTGAAGGAAATCAACTTAAAGTATTTAACAGATGATTCGGCAGAAGATTTACACGATTACCGCGATTGCCTTAAATTGAATAAGTGTCCTAATGCAACAACTTCTTGCCACTTAGATGAATGTACCAATTGCCCGAAAACCACATTCATCAGAGAAAATTTAATCAACTCTTTAGATCGAGAATATATAGTGGAGGTCAAATTTGATTCTTGGATTCAGACTGAGAACCCATGACTTTTTAGTCAAAGAGCAATGGTCATTCTTCAAGGATTTGAAGATACATTTGAAGTCTGGTGAATTCGTTATTTCATACAATTTCGCAGAAAGCTATAAATATGTTCTTCAGGATGACATACAAGCATTCCACTTCAATAACGACCAAGCAACTATATTCACAGTAGTTATTTACTACATGAAAGATGAAAAACTAGAACACTAAAGTATGGCAATCATATCCGACGATTGGAAATGTGATACCGTTGCAGTTTATGTGTAAAATTTCTAAAATCTAAATTTACAGTAAAGAAGGTACTACGTTTCGGACGGAGCTCGTCAACATTTTAAAAACAAAAGTAGCTTGGCATATCTTATGGCCCATGAAAAAGATTTTGGAATGCCAGCTGAGTGGCATTTTCATCCTACTGCTCATGGCAAAGGAGCATGTGATGGTATTGGAGCAAACCTTAAAAGAAATGCAGCGAAGTATAGCCTCCAGTGCTCTCATCAAGATCGCATCTTAGATGCGACTGCTTTATTCCATTGGGCAAAGAGTTATTGTAAAGAAACTAAAATAGTTTTTAGTAGCAAAGAGGATCATCAAGAAACATGAAAACACTGAAGAGCAGATTCGATGCTGCAGTAACAATCGATGGCACCGCTCAATACCATGCTTTTATACCGCTTGTCGATGGAAGACTCAAGTTGAAAAAGTTTTCTGCCTCTTTTCAATGCGATTTCTTTCCAAAGACAACAAATAAACCAGCAGCGAAATCAACAGCTGAACCTAGTAACGTCAAGAAAGGATTGACAAAAAAAAACGCAGTAAATAAAGGCAACAAAAAAGTTGGATGAAAGACTGGGTATTTAAAAATTTACAAGACTTAAATACTTCATCAGCTACAAGAAATTAAGCATAAAAATAGTTATGATATAAATGGATCTAATCTTTTTGTTTTTAATATTATTATTATTATACATTAATTTAATTATTATGAAAAATAAATAAAATATAATAATTTTTCAACATTTCTATAGAAAAAAAGCGATTTTTTTCCTGAGGTTAACATATTCTGGGTATTACAGTATCGAGGGTATAAAATTTTAGATAGGTATTTTATATACCTTCGGAAAGTTTAGTTTGTCTAGTTTCTCAGTATAAGTTTTATTTGTAAGGTTTTAGACACAAATAGGAAAAAATTCAAAATAGTGCATTTATGAAAAATTGAAAACCCGTTGTCTTGAGTTACAAAACATTTATTTTGATAGATATCCCACTCCCATCCCACTAAGCGACCAAAAAGCTCTTAAAGGAAAAATCCTAAGCTTTCTTACGAAAAAAAAGCCCTTTTTGAAAAAAAGGCAAAAAATGTTTTAATTTAGCAAAAAAAAAGTCTACAAATTTTTTTTTTTTTAAAGTATTTTTTTCCGAAATATTGAAGAAATAGCTATCTAAACTCTTAGGGAGAAAATTTTCTAAGAACAATAGGTAATTAGTTACATGGATGAGAAAAAACACCTGTTTGGCCAAAATGTCAAATTTTGATCCCCTCTAACTCAGAGAGATCTGGACCGATCTTGTTGAAAAATTGTGTCTAAACTACTATCCAATAGGACTAATCTTGGTGCAAATTTCATCCTGATCGGAAGACATCAGTTTCAAAAGTTGGTGCACTTGACATGAAATCCCCCATATATAGATTGGTTAAAAGTTGTTTTAATTTATATTCGCGAGCAATAAGGAGCCAATTGCTGCAAAGACATATCATAATGGACAATTTTGATCCCAGGAGCACTGAAGGGTTAAATAAAAACAAATAAACCGAATTAAATTTCTTAATTTCTAAATAGTGGTTTTCAATAATCTTTATTTAAAAATATCATAAAAACCAAAGCTGGCCTGGGTAAATAATGGATTAACGTTATCGGCTTTATCCCGAATTTAAGGCACGGAAGACATACATATTTGGTTATAATATTCTAAGCAACGCTTTCAAAAATTCAACAGCACTTACAAAATATTTGAATTTTTTGAATAAATTGTCTTTTGTTAGCTTCGGGTCATATGTGAACCCAATTCCAAAAGGGTTAATGGGATCATATTATTTTTTTTCCTAAACCCTAGGCTGTTAGGATAAAATATAGTATTTAAAAGTAAAGACCTAATTAATTTTTGATATAAAGAATTTACATAGAAAGAATTTACATATACTGTATATTTCACAAAAATCCCATTTTTCTCGAAATCCGCAAAAGGTAAATGCTTGTCAAAAAAATTCTGGCGTAGGGATTTAACTAAAAGATCACACAGTTAATCCTTAATCATATACTTAATAAAACCTTAAAGTGCCAGGTTTATTTTTTTAAAGTTTCTTTAAGAAAATTTTTTTAAACTTGAGAAAGGAGTTTACCAAATTTTACAAAAAAAAATTCCCATTTTCGTTTTCAATGCGCAATAGGTTAACAATGTGATAATAAATCAATACTTCATATCTGAGTGCTTATAGGTATGGACACAAAAAAAATGTGTGCTTTAATCAATTTCTTAAAGTTGGAAAAATGCCATCAAATTTCATGATTTATTTCTTATGGCACAAAAGTGGTCTGGGGATTTTGTTATTTCTTAGCGAGTTTTTATTCGATTCTGAAGTAAAATCTGAACAATCTAACACAGCAAGTCTATGGACCAAGTTTCAGATCATTCGGATGAGGGGAAATGACATTTAGTTCACTCCGTGACTATGCGTGACTATGCGTGACTACACCAGAATTAATCTGTAGTCACAACAAGACTATGGGCCAAGTTTCAGATCAATGGAATAAGGGGAATGGGGTTGCCCCGCGACAGACTGACAGACAGAGAGTATGAGTTAAAAGAAAGAGTTTAAAAATAGTCTTTTTTCATATGTAAACATACTTGAAATTTTCAATCGATTTCCGGTGCGACTTTTTTCCGATTGTCCCCAAACTTCACATTTATTAGCTTTATATAGAAAAGAAACCAATTGTCAGTTGATCGCCAAATCGTTAAGACGTGTAATATGGATTGTTCACCTAATTCGCTGTGCGCGAAGTGTTTTAATACTTTAAAAGCGAATTTCATTAAGTGCCACATATGTAGAGCCAAATTTCATTTTATGTGTACAAGAGTTGATGATAAAATCCGTAATTTGTTTAATGAAATTCCGAATATTGTGCTTAACTGCAATGATTGCCTTAAAGCATCAGCTGAAATGATTTCTATGATCTCTTCACTATCTACGAAGTTAAGAAACTTAAAAACTCGATTATTTCCAATATAAGTAAAGACTTGAAAGAGATTCAGTTAAAGTTCAATGAACTTACGCATAAATCAAACAAAAATTATTTGCATTTTTCGAGATTGGTAAACATTTCGAATGTACGAGGTTGGTTAAGAAAGATGTCGATGTTAATACACTGAAGCACGTTAATTTCAAGTTAGGTGTATCACCAAGCTTTTATGATGAAATTTTAAAATCTACCTTATGGCCCGCGAATATAAAAATTCGCCCTTTTCTGTTTTTTCTAAAAAAACCGGCAGAACTGAAAAATATGTCGTAAATAATATTCAGTTACCCCAGTCAAATTGTAAATCAATTAAAAGATATTGCAGCTATTCAGTATATTATCAAAATGCAAGTGGTATTAGAAGTAAAGCTACTCAATTTTGCCTTGCTTCTTCTTTAAGTGAATATGACATAATTGCCATAACTGAAACTTGGTTATCAAGTGAAATAAATAGTGCTGGATACTTTGATGATTTTGATAAAGTCTACCGTTGTGATAGATGCTTTTTGCCTGATGGACCTAAAAAGGGTGGCGGTGTGCTTTTGGCAGTAAGAGGTGACATTTCTAGCCGTTTAGTGCCTTTAAATTATATTAGCGATATTGAGCAACTATGTGTTGAAGTCGCATTTTCTAATGCATTTGGAAAATCAATATTTTGTATTGTATCGTATATACCTCCTTCAAGTACTAGTGATATATATCAAAAACATGTATATAATATTAATTATGTTGTAAATTTATGTTCAAATAACCAAGAAGTTATAGTTTTGGGTTATTTTAATCTAAAAAATTTGACTTGGATATTTGAAGATAATACTCTTTGCCATTTAATATAATAAATTATACTGATGAAGATGTAATTAGTTTTTTCTTTTCTCACGATTTCAATCAAATTAACTATTTTAAAAATGATATTGGAAGAATTCTCGATTTGTTTTTTGTATCAAATATATTAAGAACATCTTGTAATTTATGTTTAAACCCCATTTCTGGGAATACTGTGCATCACAAAGCAATGGTGACAGATTTTGAATTTTACGTTTTCGAAAAAGGTAATTATTAAAGGGTAATTATCCAGCATTAAATGATTTTTTTGCGTCTGTTGACTGGTCAACAATTTTCTATTGCAATGATTCTGATGAAATACTTAAATTTTCATATGATAAAATTGATTATGCGGTTTCCGTGATGGTGCCTTCTATGACAACATCTCAAGGTAAAAAACCCCCCTTGGTTTAATAGAAGGCTTAATAACATATAAAGAAAGTAAAGAAAATGCTGATTTAAGATATTTTCAACAAATTCGACGTGAATTTGATTTTTTACATAACTATTTGTATAAGCAATATATATTAAACATGGAAAATAGGCTTAGCTCTGATCCTTCTGCATTTTGGAATTTCATAAATAAAAAAAGAAAGAATTCTGGTTATCTATGTAATATGTTTTATGGCTATAATGTTTCAAATAATAATATTGGATCTTGCAACTTGTTTGCGTCGTTTTACCAGACTTCTTTTACTGCACATAGTAACTATACAAGTGTAGATCACTTAAATACTCCATTTCTAAGCAACCTTTTCATAGAAATATCAGAAGATGATGTTTCTTTATCTATTCTATCTTCAAAAGATAGTCCCTCATGTGTATCGGATTCAGTTCCACCTTTATTTTTAAAAAAATTTATAAGGTTAGTTTTTAGTCCGCCCCATAACAATACTTTTTAATGCATGCTTAAAAAATGGCAAATTTCCAGATCAGTGGAAATATTGTTGCGTGATTCCTATATTCAAATCTTGTGATAAATCCAATGTTTTGAATTACAGGCCCATTGTTAAACAGTGCGTTCTGGCCAAAGTATTGGATAAGATTCTGTATAATAAACTATTTCATCATGTTTCATCAAAAATCTCAGTTTTTCAACATGGGTTTTTACCCGGTCGATCCACATGTACAAATTTAGTAGTATTCACTAATCAGATTATAGTTTCTATGGAGAATAGAAAACAAGTTGATGTGATATATACTGACTTTTCGAAGGCTTTTGATTCAGTTAATCATGATATTTTGTTAGGAAAACTTCACCAATTTGGTATTAATGGAAATTTGTTACAGTTTTTTAAAAGTTTTCTTACGAATAGGAAATTAATAGTTAAAATTAGTTCATGCTTTTCGGAAAATGTAATTAATGCATATTCTGGTACTCCTCAGGGAACACATTTAGGTCCACTATTATTTTTAATTTTTATAAATGACCTATCTGACTGTTTGCAATTTTGTTAACCATTATTATTTGCCGATGATTTGAAATTATTTGCTGATATTACAAGTATATCACATTCAGTTATGCTTCAAAAAGATTTGTTATCACTAAAAGAGTGGTGTGATTTAAACAGACTTGTTTTAAATATTGATAAATCTTGCGTTATGTCATATTCTCACTGTCGTAATCCTGTTTTTTATAATTACACTCTAAGTGATGTCACTCTTGAGAGTTTCCGAGTTGAAATTTCATAATCATACAAATTACATAACATCTAAAGCGTACGCAATGTCGGGATTCATTAAACGAAATACTGCGGACTTTAGTGACCCTGTCGCATTAAAATCATTATATGTTTCCTTCGTTAGAAGTAATTTGGAATATTGCTCTATAATCTGGAGTCCTCAGAAACTATTACAACTATTTACAAAGTTTGCATTTAAGAAAATAAATTGGTCCGGAGAAGTTCTTTCTTATGAAAGCAGGCGTAAATTTCTAGGACTACAATATTTAAGAGATCGTAGATCATCATTTGCTATAATGTTTATATTTAATATTTTAACAAATAATATATGTTGCGATGCTTTGTCTGATTTAGTGAGGGTTCATACTCCTCATCGCGATTTACGTCACGAGCGTTTATTTTATGAAGATTATGGGGTTAATGAACCAATCACAAGATGTTTAAAGTTTTGTAACAGTTTCTCAATCCTTTTAAATTTCAGCTTAGATAAAAATAATTTTAAGTTGAACTTATTTAAGGTTTTCAATTAATTCATGTTGTAAGTTTTTTTTAAACTAAAAAATATTAATTATTGTATAACATTATTATTATATTTTTATAGTCTGTAAGATGTAAATCAGTAGACTAAATAAATAAATAAATAGACCACGACACTCTCCAAAATCGAAATTTGGAATTTACTACACACACGTGTTCTGTGGTAAAATTAACACCGGCTTCCAACTCGTGTTTTGTCACTTTATCAACTTCACTCAAACAGCGAATATCATGGTCTCTTCTCTTCCGTGTATGTCGATATTTTTATTGGCCCTGTCAGGGGAAAATCTAGATAATCACTATCTAATGGCTCCCATGGCACTAGTTTATAATCCTTGGTTAGACCTCGTTACCAAAGAGGCTCTTTTTGGCCCCTGCCATTATGTCCAAACAGCACAGGACTGGTGGCCCTAACTTGGACCTATAGAAAGACAGCGATTACTATCAACATCAATATGTTAACAATTTAAAACACAGTGTATGCTTTAATGAACTATTAGTTTGGTTTAACGTCTGCTTTGTGTTGAGTTTTAAAGTTAGTACGAAGAATAAATATTACCATAAATTAAAATCATACATTATTTGAATTCATTTGTAATTATTATGCCACTCAACATCTTAGTTATCTTTATAATGTTACATAACTTGCAATTTATGTGGTCTGTATGCCCATTTATTTTCCTATACTTTGTATTTAGTTCCATTTATATAAGTAAGTTCCTGGTAAAATTACCAATCAGTAATGCATAAACGAGGGCCGCATTGAAGAATTGAAAATGTTTGTTATTCCAAATTGAGCTTATATTTTTAAAAATTGCAATTGAATTTACCTACTGGGAGTCCGAATAGAAATGCTTCGCAATTTGGTACATTAATTGTCATGTTCCAATAAGTTGAAAATTTTTTCTTCTCTATTAAATGATTCTTCCAATTTTTGGTTAATTTTGTCCATTATTTTATCAGCATGAATGATATATTATTTTCTATTTTATCAAATCTATAAATTATCCTTAACTTTCGTAATACTTTTCCTTCATCCCTCCTTGGAATTTGTCTTGCATAAATTGAATAGAAACATTAAAAAGGAAACCTTAATGAGTGCGGCATATACTATCTTGGAAATTACTAAACATATACTTATGTGTTTCATAAACTGATTACAATGTATAAATAGTTTGAAAACGGAATTTATAAATTTTAAGAAGATTCTCGTTAACTAAGTACAGCATAGTAATCAGGATACTTTAAATATTTAAAATGGATATCGTACGTTAAATTTCAATACTCTACCAGTTATATTTGTTTGTTCTAAGTTCACCACAGACATGTTCACAAAACATCTTTTTATACCCTATAGAATGGGCATGAGTTTGTGTTCATGTTTATAACTACCAAAAATATTTGACCTAATCTCAACCTTTGTTATACCGGTTGACTCAGAATCACTTTAAGGCCGAGGCCACGCAATGAGCGGCAAGGCGGCGAGCGGCAGAGCGAAGAGCGGAAAAAAATTAAAACACATGAAATAGTACTGAACTGGCGACACAATGAGCGGCATGTGAGCAGCATTTCTGAGTGTCTAAGCGGCGCCGCTCAGGAATAGAATTGGTTCTAATTTTTAGTTGTTTTCTTTGTTTTGTCAATCCGTAGCGCGATTCAGTAACTTCTTTTTAACGATAATCGAATCGTTAGAAAAAGAAAACAACAAAATTATCGAATTTGGTATTCAGTAGAATTTTTAAACGATATTCAGCTTATCTTAACGACAACCATTTTTGTGTTGTTTTTAAATCGATAAAAAGTTAGAAAGATTGAAATGTAGTCATACATAAATAAAAATCATAAAATAGTGAAAATATTTTGCTTTTATTTAAATAATAAATAAAACCATTTACAATGGGATTTTGACAACTAACCGCTCAGAAATGACGCTCAGTAATAAGCCACTTGCCGCTCAAACTTACAGCTCTGCCGCTTGCCGCTTTGCCGCTCATTGCGTGGCCTCGGCCTAAGAGTCGATTTAGCAATTTCTATCCGTCTGTTCTCCCAGCCCTTTGTGTGTCCATGTAAACCTTGTAATCAAACAACAGGTCGCAAATATGAATATATTTCTATGAAATGTGGCATATAAGTTCTTATCGGCCATAGAACGAACGCTATAATAAATATGCCATTTGGTTTATGCTTACTTTCTTTATCCAACTAGTTAAACCTGAGACCCTTTCTCACGCATGGTATGGAGTATCATTTGGTCCAAAACCAAATTTGAAAAGAAGACAGAGAAGGAAATAAATATTTCGCGATAGGACGGAATAACGATTTAAGGTAATGTCATATGATCACAATAAATTAAATGTATCCATTCCTATCAATTTAAATATCATTTTATCTCAAAATATATTGCAATTTGTATCACCTTTAAACCAAGAAAGCATGTTACTTTTTAATGGCATTTAAAGTTTTTGAAACAGCAAAATTTAATGATAAAAATCATGCCCATTCTATGTTTCGAAAAACATTGCAATGTTTTAGTTTAAATGCAACATATGTATATATATATATATATATATATATATATATATAGCAACATTATTTAGCTATAATAACAACAACATTGCCATCATCACGAATTGGATATATATGTACATATGTACTTGTGTATGTATTTGGACTCTATAAAATAATCTATTTCTATGTGATAATAATGCACAACATGAGTGTGATATTATTCTAACAAAGCCGTTAGGGTGGGATGAAAAATAGACTTTCACTTAACTAAAATAGTAGTAGTAGAAATCAAAAGACACAAAATATTTTAAAAATAAACTAGAACACTTTCGAATAAATATTTAATAAAACATCTCCTGATTTTTTCTTGTATTAACTTCTAATTCTATAATCTGACAGCTAAATATGTTCTCTTAACACAAATAATATTGTTGGTTTTAAATATCTACTGTCACAAATAAATTAATTAACAAAATTAGTTTTATATAACTTGGAACAATTCGGCAGGAACAACTACGGTAATAACAGAAATAGACAAAAGAATCATGAATATACCAATTATCGTATTGACAATCGTTACAGAGGTGGAAACGCCCATGGCAATATCCGACCATTGGAAGGTACTTACAGACCAATAAGCTTATTGCCAGTATTCTCTAAAATATTTAAGAGGCTTCTTTTGAAAAGATTACTTCCCATATTAGAAAAGAAAAACGTAATTCCAGATCACCAATTCGGATTTAGGTACAATCACGGTACTCCTGAACAATGCCGCCGTATTGTTGAAGAAATTACGAGAACCTTGGAAGACAAAAACTACTGTTCAGCACTATTTTTGTATATTCAGCAGGCTTTTGATAAAGTGTGGCACAATGGCCTTCTTTGTAAACTAAAACAACTTCTTATTTTTTTTTAGATGGTTGTTTGGTCAATTTTACGTTTTTTCATTTATTTTTATTTAGCTAGTAAGACCTAAAATTTCTTGTTGTAATTAAAACTTCAATTTCATTACAATTTTTCCCGACATTTCTTCGATTTTATGTCGATTTCTTCTGGGAATTTTGTCTATTTAATTATGAAAAACATCATACTATTACACAAATATTTTACCAAAACATTAAAACTTACAATTTTCAATATTACATTTAAAAACAAGAAATATTACATTTAGCATATAACACTGAACATATAAAACACGAAAATAATAAAAAAAAAAACACCTCTTTAAAATCACAGTCTATTTTATGGCAACCATGTAGCTAGCGTTGATGTTGCTAGTGTCTTTCTTTAAGTTCATGGTTCTGTTTATTTGCTTTTGTATGTGTAAGCTTTCTTTAGTAAATCGTTTTCTTTCTATTCTTTCTTTATCTATTATCCTCACTTGTTCGAAATCAGCTGTGTGGCCTGTTGAAAGTACATGTTGTGCCGCTTCTTTGCCTTTCGTGATATCCATTCTATGTTCTCCCATTCTTGTAGTAATGCTCTCTTTGTCGTTCCTATGTAAATTTGATTACACTGTCGATCATTAGTGCCTTTACATGATATTTCATACACAAGATTATATTGTTGTTTTGACGTTTGTGAATATTGGGTTTAATGTGTTGTTTGCTTTATAATCTTGGGATGTATTGTACACTGTAAAAACGTTTATCATTTATGTTTTCAGTGTTACAAACTTTTTTATTTTTAAATCGTTTATTAAATTCTTCTATTAGGTTACTTATAAGTTTCACTAGAAAACTATTTTCGGTGAGTATAGTGTAGATTTTCTGTGTGTTTTTATAAGAAGAATATGATCGACGATCACTTAAAGTTTGCAATCCTAAAAGTTTCCTTCTTACTTCATATGTAGGTAAGTCATAATGCCAATAATATTTTAAAATGCTTCTAGTAAACCTCTTTTGCACACCCTCAATATGGTTTGAAGCCGTAATGTAATAAGGGCTCCAAATAATTGAACAATATAATATATTCGAGTTTAGTACGAACCAATAACTTAAATAAGGATATAAATGTAAGTGAATCTCGAAAATCCTTAGAATTTCTATTTATGAAGCCAAGCATGCTATAAGCTTTAGAAACAATAAAGTCAATATGACTATAAAAAGTTAAATTTACATCAAATATGACACCCAAATCTTTTACCTCAATTTCACGACTAAGATTTTTACCTCCAATGCTATAATTAAGTAAAATGGGATGAGAACAGCGAGTATATGAACCAACACAACACTTTGTACATTAACTGTGAGTTCATTTTCACTACACCAGTTCGATAATTTGATTAAGTCATTCTGCAATTTCATGGAATCAACCATATTTGATATTCTAGCAAATAGTTTCATATCATCCGCAAATAACAAGCATTTTGAAAATTTTAAAACAGTTGGAAGATCATTAATAAAGAGCACAAATAGCAGCGGTCCAATGTGTGTGCCCTGTGGAATACCAGAGTAAGCATTAATCTGAAGTTTCGAATAATTATTACCAAAAGAGACTTTCAATTTTCTTTGAATTAAAAAGTTTTTAAAAAATAATTGTAGATTATGAAGAAATCCAAATGCAGAAATATTCTTTAATAAAATATTATGACTTACTGTATCAAATGCTTTCGCAAAATCTGTATAAACAATATCTAATTGAGATCTGAGTCCCATGGCATTTAATATGTTATGGGTGACCAAAGTTAAATTCGTAATGGTAGATCTGCCAGGCGTAAAACCTTGTTGACAGGGTGAAATAAAATCCTCAACATAGCTGAAAAGTTTTTCTTTGATAATTGAGTCAAAAATGTTGGCTAATGTACACTGTTTTACAATTGGTCTATAGTTTGTAACTTGGCTACGATCACCCGATTTAAATATAGGAGTAATTGAACAGTGTTTCCAACTATCCAAAAATTTACCTTGTTTAATGCAAGTCTTAAAAAGAATTGAGATGGATTCAGCAATATTTTGTGAAAAATATTGATGGATATGAGCTAAGAGCACTTATTAACTACGATTTTTAAGGAATTTATGACAATCATCATATCTTCTATACTAATATCGGAATATGGCATACGATCAGTAATCTGGTGTAATGGTTGAAAATAACAAATCCCAGATCTGGACTTAACAAATGTGGATTGCAAATAATCTGCAAATAAATCACAGGATTCTGCATTACCATCAGATGACAAATTACCGAAGAACATACGTTTTGGAATGACATTATTATCTTTTTTGCTATTAATGAAATGCCAAAAAGCTGAAGAATTTGTTTTAACTTTATTTTCGATATCAAAAACATATTGTTTATACAGAAAATCTCGAAAGAAGTTTTATTCGTTTCGAACTAATGTAAAATGATCACGATCTTCATCTCTACTCGATGTAATGATTTTTTTGTAGGCTTTAGTTTTAAAATTTTTCATGTGGCAAAGCCTTGAATTGTACCACGGAGGTTTATGACTAAATTTTAGTTTGAACTGTGGAACATTTCTTTCAATCGCATTGTCAAAATGAGTGGCAATAAAAGAGTTAATTAAATCTGGATCTTCTAATTTAAAATGATAATTTAAACCAATAAAATCTGCCTTATTGAAATTAAATTTGCAAAAATTATCAACATGATCCTTATCATATGAAAAAAAAGTAAAATTGAAGTCAAGGGCTTTATGGTGGACAGTATTTCTAGAAACCGGATTTGAAGACAAATTACGAGATGCTATTATGTAATCAGATGCAAAAATTAAATCTAAAAATATATATCATATATATATCATTTTTATAACCATTAAGTTGCTTAAAATCATTTGATAGAAAAAAACCTGTAACAAATTCATCCATGTCATCCTTAATATTATAAGGTATTAATACATTTTCATCAAAAATCCAATTGATATTATTCAGGTTAAAATCACCAAGTACAAACATAAATTGGTTTAAATCTAAATTATCATTTAAAATTTGAATGTTATCCAAATGATATCTATAAGTCTGAAAAGAACTTTCCGGTCGTATATAAGACACAATAATAAAAATCGAATAGTTTTTTGCAAATATTATTTTTATACAAAGCTGTTCAATGAACGTAGTATTTTTAAGTGAAACAATTTGGTTTTCGGGTTGGGTTGCGTTGAAATTCATAATTCTGCCAGAAGCCTTTCCTTGGAGTGCCAGTCTATTTTGATTTTATTATCATTTCTAAGTATTCTTGTGCCTAGATACGCAATTTGTTTGTTAACTTCCATTTCGAGGGTAAATTTGATTTCGGGGTGCTGATTGTTGAGGGTTTTAAGAATTTTATCCAGATCGTTTATACTAATAATAGCTAAAATATCATCTACATATTTTGCTATGTATTTTATATGGATATTATCGGCTTTCAATTCTTTTATTGTGTCGTCAAGTAGATTATCCAGAACTATATCTGTTGCAGTGGGAGACAGGGGATTGCCCATCGGCATACCGAAAATTTAGTTGTATATTTTGTTCTCGTATACAAAATAGTTATTGTCTGTTAAACAAAACCGTAAAATTTCGAGAAATTTTTGGTTTGGTATGTTGGTAAATTTATGAATTGTGCACCATTTTTTCATTATATGTTTCATAGCAGTATTGATTGGAATATTCGTGAATAAAGAAACAACGTCGAATGAAACCAATCTTTCCCTGTCATTCAGTTCTATATTAGCTAGCTGTTCTTTAAGCTGTAGTGAAATTTTAATATTATACTAGGTAGATATTATGTGTTTAAGAGTTTCACCTATGTGTTTTGACAGCTGATAACATGGTATTTGTACTGATGAGACAATAGGTGTTAAGAGGATTTGTGGTTTATGAATTTTTGGTAATCCATAAATCCTAGGTGCTATAGCAGCGGAGCAAATTAAATTACGTTTTTGATTTTTATCTATATAACCTTTTTTCTCTAGTTCAGTTATGAAATTATTGTTGATTTTTTGAAGTTTTTGTGTTGGAACGGTTCTCAGTGTCCGATAAGTGTTGCGGTCCTCTAATGGGTGTTCCATTTTCTCTTCTGCCAGCACCATTTTACTTTTTATTAAAATCTTATTTACATGAAAGATCATTCTATCCATATGTTAACGACGAAGATTCAACTTCTGGAGCTATTAAAGCAGGTGTCCCACAGGGAAGCGTTCTGGGTCTAGTTCTCTACATAGCACTGCAACTTACGCAGATGACACTGCAATTCTGTATTCTAATGAATCTCAAAATGAAGCATCTGCATTGGTACAAAGGCAAATTGATGTGATGGAATCTTGGTTATTAAAATGGAACATAAAAGTGAATATGTTGAAATCGGTCCATGTGACTTTCAATCTAAGAAAAAGTGAATGGCCTTCTGTATTTAAATGTAAATCGCATCCCTAAAGCTAATAATGTAAAGTACTTAGGGATACATTTAGACAGAAGGCTCACTTGGAAAGGTCATATAAAAATGAAACGGGAGTATCTAAACATTAAAACAAGAAAAATTTACTAGCTATTAGGCCCAAACCCAGAGCTCAGCTTCAAAAATAAGGTAATCTTATACAAATCCATACTTAAACCGATCTGGATCTATGGTGTAAGGTAGAGTGGTCCTTAAAAAATGAAAATGCGATTTTGGGGATAGGCGGAGTCCAGTTTGTTACCTTTCCACATAAAACTAATAAATGTGAAGTTTGGGGACAATTGGATAAAGAAATGTCGCGCCGGAAGCTGATTGAAAATTTCAAGTGTGTTTATATGGGGAAAATATGACTTTTTTTGAGATTTTACAAAAATTTCGTTTTATAGTTTAATTTTTCCGACAATTTGTTGTAAGAATCGGGATCAGTATTAAACTATCTTTTCAAAAAGTTATACAAACTCAAAATCAAATAAAAATTCGCCAAGAAATAGCAAATGTCCCAGATCACTTTTGTGCCAAAAAAAATTGGTCATGAAATTTGAGATCATTTTTTTCAACTTTGAGAAATTGATTAAAGACATAATTTTTTTTGTCTCGATATCTACTCTGTAAGTAACCAGATATGAAGTATTGTGTTATTATCACGTTGTTAACCAATTGCGCATTGAGACCGAAAATGGGAAAATTTTTTGATAAAATTTTGAAAACTCCTTTTTCAAGTTTTAAAAAATTTTCTTAAACAGACTTTGAAAAAATGGATCTGCCACTTTAGGGTTTTATTGAGTGCATGTCAAAGATTAACTGTGTGAATTTTTAAGTAAAGCCCTAGCCCAGAATTTTTTTGACAAATATTTAACTTTTGCGGATTTCGAGAAAAATGGGATTTTTGTAAAATATTCTGTAAATGTACTCTTCCTAAATACTTTGTTTTAAAAATTCATCGCTTTTCTACCTTTAAATGTAATATCTTATCTTACTAGCCTAGGATTTCGAAAAAAATGATATGACCCCATTAACCCTTTTGGAATTGGTGTTACATATGACTCCAAGCTAATAAAAGACAATTTATTCAAAAAATTCAAATATTCTGTAAGTGCTGTTGAATTTTTGGATGCGACACTTAAACTATAATAACCAAATGTGTGGAACTTCCATTCCTATAATTTGGGATAAATCCGAGAACGTTAACCCATTATTTGCCATGGCCAGCTTTGGATTTTAAAATATTAAAAAAAAAAAAATTACCTAAACGAGTTTTTCTATTAAACTCGATGAAACCACTATTTAGAATTTAAGAAAAATAATTCGGTAAATTTTTATTTATTTAACCCTGCAGTGCTCCTGGGATCAAAATAATCCATTGTGACATATCTGTAGTGCAATTATCTGCTAATTCTGCTTATTGCCCGCGAATATAAATTAAAACAACTTTTAACAAATTTTGTTATAAAATTATTTTTTATGTATAAAAACTATCTATATTTTTGTATATAAAATAAGAAGACCCACAAAAGCCCCAAAGCTAATAAAAAAAAGCTCAGAAAAATGCATGAAATCTTTATTTGAATCGATAGTACGGTCCATATAATTTAATGTTTGAAGATTATTTCATGCAAATGTTGACCGTGACTGCGCCTCAAATGGTCCATCCGCTTAGTCCAATTTTAGCATACTCTTTCCAACATTTCGGCCGATATCTCACGACTAAATGCTTCAATGTTGTCTTTCAATGCGTCAATTGAAGCGGAATTGTCTATATAGACATGAGCTTTAACATAGCCCCACAAAAAATAGTCTAGTCCCGAATGTGAAATAAAATGTTCACCGAACTCGCCTCTCAATAAGTCCATTGTTGCGCGTGCTGTGTGGCATGTGGCACCGTCTTGTTGATTCCACATGTCATGCAAGTCAAGCTTTTGCATTTTGGGCAAAAAAAAGTTGGATATCATCTCTCTGTAGCGTTCACCATTCACAGTTACGTTACGATTTGCATCATCTTTGAAGAAGTACGGTCCAATGATGCCACCAGCCCATAAACCGCACCAAACTGTGACTTTTTCTGGATGCATTGGTAGCTCTTCCAATGCTTCTGGCTGATATTCACTCCAAAATCGACAATTCTGCTTATTTACGTACCCATTGAGCCAAAAATTAGCTTCGTCGCTGAACACAATTTTTCGGTAAAAAAGTGGATCTTCGCCCAACTTTCCAAGAGCCCATTCACCAAAAATTCTACGTTGCGGTAGGTCGTTCGGCTTCAATTCTGAAAAAGATTATGAAATATAAAATAATTCTATTTTTTTTGGTGTATTTCAGGACGATTTAGTGTGCGATTCAAATTGTTTTCTGTAATCACTTACGACTTGCAATCAGTACTGCTTTTCTTGTTCGTTCTTTATTAATATGTTATTATGCTCTTCAATCAGTTTAACACGGCGTTCTTTTTATACCCTATACCACTATGTGGTTTGGGTATAATGACTTTGTGCTGCTGTTTGTAACAACCAAAAATATTTGACCTAGACCCATCTTTAATTATACCGATCGAATCAGAATCATTTTTTGAGTTGATTTAACAATGTCCGTCCGTCCGTCCGTCCGTCCGTCCGTCCGTCCGTCCGTCCGTCCGTCCGTCTGTGTGTCCATGTAAAGTTTGTAATCAAACTGCAGGTCGCAAATATGAATATATTTTGATGAAATTTGGTATATAAGCTTTTATCGGCCATGGGATGAACGCTATTGAAATTGGTTAGAATACGTCCATGTTCAGACCTAGCCCCCATACAAATTACCCATATGAAATCGACATAAATTGCCATAAGATCCAAATTGTCATATAGATCTTACTCAAATTGGGTTTGTATGCGTTCATTACATCCATTAATGAGTAGTCCAAAAATGATCCCTATTACCCCATATAGAGCTGCTTCCCGATCTTCACTTAAATCTATTAAAAAACAAAAATATTGCACTGATTCTTCTCAAACTTTGTTTGTATATATTTTTTTCAAAATACAAGAGACTTTACCAAACATGATCAGGATCGGTCCATTTTTGGACCAAGTCCCTATATAGATATAGCATCCGATATGAACTTTTTCATATCTGCAGCCAACAAAATTAATAAAAATCTCACTCAAATTTGGTTTTTGCTTATTTTCTATGTCCAGTTAGTTGGGCCTAAGAGATAGGGTCTCTAAACGCATGGTATAGGGTGTCGTATAGTCGGTCTAGACCGACTATAATTTTCTTACTTGTTATACATAAAATAATTTTATAACAAAATTGGTTAAAAGTTGTTTTAATTTATATTCGCGAACAATGAACAGATAATTCCATCAAAGATAACACAATGGATTATTTTGATCCCAGGAGCACTGAAAGGTTAAATAAAAAAAATTAACCAAATTACTTTTCTCAAATTCTAAATAGTGTTTTCATCGAGTTTAATAGAAAAACTCGTTTTCGCTTATTTTTATTTAAAAATATCTTAAAAACCAAAGCTGGCCTTAGCAAATAATGGTTTAACGTTCTCGGATTTATCCCAAATTTTAGGAATTGAAGTTTACATATTTGGTTATTATATTTTAAGCATCGCATCTAAAAATTGAACAGCACTTATTTGAATTTTTTGAATAAATTGTCTTTTATTATAATGGGGTCATATTATTTGTTTCCGAAATCCTAGGCTAGTAAGATAAAATATAACATTTAAAGGTGATAAAGTGATGAATTTTTGATACAAAGTATTTAGAAAGAGTACATTTACAGAATATTTTACAAAAATCCCATTTTTCTAGAAATCCGCAAAAATAAAATCTTTGTCAAAAAAATTCTGGCATAGGGATTTACCTAAAAATTCCCACATGTGTTTAGCAAAACCTTAAAGTGCCAGATCCATTTTTTAAATTTTGTTAAAGAAAAATTTTTTAAACTTGAAACAGTAGTTTTATAAATTTTTTCAAAAAATTTTCCCATATTCGATCTCAATGTGCAATAGCTTAACAACGTGGTAATAAAACAATACTTCATATCTGATTACTTACAAGTATACAGACAAAAAAAAATATGGCTTTAATCAACTTCTCTAAGTTGAAAAAATGCCATCAAATTTCATGACTAAGTTTTTTTTGGCACAAAAGTTTTCTGGGGCATTTGCTATTGCTTGCCGAATTTTTATTCGATTTTGAATTTTTATGGCTTTTTGAAAAGATAATTTAATACTGATCCCGAGTATTACAACAACTGCTCAGAAAAATTAAACTATAAAATGAAATTTTCGTAAAATCTCAAAGAAAGTCATATTTTCCCCCATATAAACACACTTGAAATTTTTAATCGATTTCCGGCGCGACTTTTGTTTATCCGATTGTGCCCAAACTTCACATTTATAAGTTTTATATTGAAAGGTAACAAACTGGACCCCGCCTATCCCAAAAATCGCATTTTCACTCTAGTGTACCGTTTTGGGGAACTGGCAGTAACTCCAACATTGAGATTTTACAGAGATATCAATCGAAAACACTACGATTATTAAGTAATGCTCCATGGTTTTAAACAACAAGTAGATACATAATGATCTCGGTCTTTCCACATTAAGAGAAAAAATTAATAGTTTCAGTGAAAGGTGCCTAAATGGACTAAGTAATCATTCAAATATCTTAGCAATCAGCCTCTTAGGCCGAGGCCACGCAATGAGCGGCAAAGCGGCAAGCTGCAGAGCGATGAGCTGAAAAAATTAAAACATATGAAATACTACTGAAGTGGCCACTCATTGAGCGGCATTTCTGAGCGTCTAAGCGGCGCCGCTCAGGAATACAACTTGTTCTAATTTTTAGTTGTTTTCTGAGCGGCAAAGAATAAAAATGGAAAAAAATGGCTTTTCTTTGTTTTGTCAATCTGTAGCGCGATTCAGTAACTTCTTTTTAACGATAATCGAATCGCTAGAAAAAGAAAAGAGCAAAGTTATCGATTTTGGTATTCAGTAAAATTTTTAAACGATATTCGCTATTGTTAAAGTCAGCTGTTGCTGTCAGCTAAACGACAACCATTTTTGTGTTGTTTTTCAATCGATAAAAAGTTAAAAAGGTTGAAACGTAGTTACATAAATAAAAATCAAAAACAAGTAAGAAATTTATAGTCGGTCTAGACCGACTATACGATACCCTATACCATGCGTTTAGAAACCCTATCTCTTAGGCCCAACTAACTGGACATAGAAAATAAGCAAAAACCAAATTTGAGTGGGATTTTTATTAATTTTTTTGGCTGCATATATGAAAAAGTTCGTATCGGATGCTATATCTATATAGGGACTAGGTCCAAAAATGGACCGATCCTGATCATGTTTGGTAAAGTCTCTTGTATTTTGCAAAAATATATACAAACAAAATTTGAGAAGAGTCAGTGCAATATTTTTGTTTTTTAATAGATTTAAGTGAAGATCGGGAAGCAGCTCTATATGGCGTCAAAGGGATCATTTTTGGACTACTCATTAATGGATGTAATGAACGCATACAAACCCAATTTGACTAAGATTTGTATGATAATTTGGATCTTATGGCAATTTATGTCGATTTTATATGCGTAATTTGTATGGGGGCTAGGTCTGAACATGTTCATTCCATGGCCGATAAAAGCTTATATACCAAATTTCATCAATATATATTCATATTTGCGACCTGCAATTTGATTACAAGCTTCACATGGACACACAGACGGACGGACGGACGGACGGACGGACGGACATTGTTAAATCAACTCAGAAAGTGATTCTGATTCGATCGGTATAATTGAAGATGGGTCTAGGTCAAATATTTTTGGTTGTTACAAACAGCAGCACAAAGTCATTATACCCAAACCACATAGCGGTATAGGGTATAAATAGTGAAAATATTTTGCTTTTATTATAAAAACTTTTTATATAAATAATAAATACTAACATTGACAAAGGCATTTTGACAACTAACCGCTTAGAAATGACGCTCAGTAATAAGCCACTTGCCGCTCACCACTCTGCCGCTCTGCCGCTCACCGCTCTGCCGCTAATTGTGTGGCCTCGGCCTTAGACGATAATAGTGAGATACGAAGATTGAAAAGGTATCATATAATTGACCTCCCTTTTAGAATATAGCAATATGTATATAATACTTTTTTAATAATACATAAATTTATTATTATTTTTTTTTTTTAATGAGTTACTTTAATATGCTTATTATTTTTTTTTTTAATATATTGCAAATAAATGAATTGAAAGAAAAATCAAGGCAATTCACCAGTTGACACATCGACTATTGCTATGGTCAAAATATATGAATTAAAATTAGTTATTTATAGTTCGGTTCGAGATCATGTATAATTTTCTAATACTAGAAAAGATAATACTTTATGCAATGTAAGAGAAATTTGGAAAAAAAAATTGAAGACAGCGCTAGATGGAGTAGCTACTTTCGAACATAGCGACTTTTTCATCTTCAGCATCCTTCTGCCTATTGCTTCAACTCATGCTTTATCAACTATTTAACTCAACATTAGAAAGAAAAGAACATGAGAAATGTTTTTTCTTTCTTTTCATACGAGAGTTACAACGAACAAGCAGAGTTTTTTCCAATTTATAGCTTTCTCTACATTAACATCGCTTTGATCAATTACAAATCTCGTAATGTGAAAAAAGCTCTTTTGTTTTGCCAACCATCCCATAGATGGGAACTGTAATGGCATGTGAAATCTTAACAGATTTATCACATGAATTATATGAATTAAAGTTGTAATTGCTTTATCCTGCAGCTGACTCGTCAGATTTAGCTTCCTTGGATTATTTTCTCTTTTCAAAATTACCCTCATAGTTCATGTTGCTCTAAATGAAACTGACTTCTTGCACACATTGACAAGCAATCTGACAGACAAGATATCTCGAACTTTACTTTCTAACGACAGTTGCAGTTTTTAAATCTAGAATTATTATAAGATTATATCATTATTTAAAAAAAATTTCATTTAAACCCGCTTTTCGGAACATAATAATGTTCCTACGAACGGTACGTACAAAATCTTTTCGGGGAAAGAAGTATTATTATATATAAATTTTTTTTGTTTCATTTTGCCAAAACGTCTGTGACTGTTTCTATAAGCTCAACAACTACTTATCCAAAATGTTAGAATCATGTAAGCAGTTTTTCATATAAGTTTGGTACGAATTTGTATAAGTGTTGGGCTTATTAAAATTCAGCACGTACAATTCATTAACACAAAATGACGCTCCTTTTTCTTACTCGAATGAATTTCTTACAATTTGTTGCTAATGCTTGTCTATTTAATCTGCTGGCAAGGAATGCTCAACATACTTACATATGGGTTATTCTATGAATGCATCAAATATTATTCTGAACAAAGTTGTGGAAAGTTATAAGAAGCTTAAAGAATAGTTTTCCAATATCTTCAAGCCCAACAATTGAAATAATTTCGAAGTTGTCTTTCACAAGAGCTTAACAACTTTTTTAATGTACGGGAGTGAAGTGCTGGCATTGCAATTGAAGAGTTCGAATCATGTATTTTATTGAGAATATTCAATCAATTACGCGATTACGTCAAATTCATTGAAGAACATTCAAGTTTGGATCTTTTGTACTTCCTTGAATAAACTTTCTGAAATAGTATACGTAATTGAGAAACTTCCCTAATTCTATATAGCATCCCATATATATGTAAACTTAATCCTAGTGCTACACAGTATATAATTGTATACATGCAAATATATTCTTTAAGGCATTTGCTTAGCATACGAAATTAGTCTACAAACATAAAAATCTTTAGTACTACAAAAAATAATCTCTGCTTTAATATTTATACCAACCAAATTATTTTAAGCCATTTCTAAGTAAAAACTACATTCTATTCAATAAAAAAATAAAGTAAAATGAAAACAAATAATAAAACTTTTAGTGCATTTTTTTCACCAACACTATTTGTCATACAAATTTGCAACAGTATCCGTTTTTGTTCAGTTGACTTCTTTATGCCAGAATTACAATAAAAACCATATATAAAAAAAAATGTGTTCAAAAATTTTATTATTTATCGCTACATATCATCGAGACTAAAATGTCATCTGCAGTAAGTCCTTAAAGCAGAATTCAAAATGTATAAAAGATATAAGCGCACAAAGACAAGTAAAACGAAACAAAATTTTCCAGCATTTAACAAAAATTTGCTTGTCACTGAGCAGATATATGCTCTTGTAGCACCCATATTAAACCTTGAAGCAGTATGAAGACAAAAAAAAAACACAAAATCGAATCGAATATAAAAAATTTCAAAGTAAAGCAGATAATCGAAAATGTTAAAAACGTTGAAGCTACGTTGGAATGGTGTAATGTCATAAGTTTTAAACATTTTAACATGCATACCAAAGAAAACAAAAAGCCACACAACACAGCGAGGTTAAACCATATGAGAGATGGCACCGCACAGCACAGTGCTAACAAGAATTTAGCCAAAAAAAGAAGAAAAAAAACAGTAGGGGTGTGAATAAAAGTCATTGGTAGTAAAACTCATATTATCATCTCCTCATATTTTCTATGCAATCAACAGAGCCATCATCATCATCATCATCATCATTATAATAACTATCAGAATTTAATAGTTAAATACCAATGTTCGAGGTTAATTTAAAAGTTACTAAATTGGAAACAAGTTATTCATGTCTGCTTCTTTGTGTATTTTAATAACAAATTTAATTGGAATACTTTTTATGCTCTACAGCACCATGAGGTTAGAGCATTATGACTTTGTGCTGATGTTTGTTTCTACCGAAACTAGACCCGTCTTTTATTATACCGAGCGCCTCAGATTTACTTTCTGAGTCGATTTAGGAATGTTAGTCCATCTGTGCGTTCATGTAAAATTTTTAATCAAACTACAGGTCACATATATGAATATATTTAGATATAATTTAGTATAAAAACTTTCATAGGCCATAGAATGAACTTTACTGAAATTGGTGAAATTCGGTTAATGTTCAAATTACCATATAGATCACGGTCAAATTGGGTTTGTGTAGGTCTACTACAACAGTGAATAAGTTGTGCAAAAAAAAAATCTAAAGCCCCATATAAAGCTGCTTCCCGATCTTCACCTGAACTTATCAAAAACAAAAATATTGCACAGGTTTTTCTCAAATTTGTTGTGCATGTTTTTGCGAAAAATAAGTGTCCCTACAAAATGTAGTCCAGATCAGTCTATGTTTCTACATAGTCCCCATAGAAATATAGCATGCGCAATGAACTTTTTTAGAATTATACTCAAAAAAAGTTTTTCTCAAATCGGGTTTATATGTTTTTTGTAAAACCAATTTTTTTCGAAGCTGTTTACACGATAAAGGAAGTACTATTTATCCGAAATTCTTCCAATAACCACAAAAAACAATATTTTAAATTTTAAAACTATTTAAAAAAGGCTGCGTTTCAGAGTGATCATAAAATTGAACTGAAACTGAAAGTTGGATAAAAATTACTCCAGTAAAAAACAAGTAAGAACGACTTTATGATACCTATACGATGCATTCAGAGAAAAAGTTTTAAGTTCGACAAAGTTAATTGCATAAATATAAACCGAAATGGGCACTAGGTCAAAGTCAAAGTAAAAGTCACTTATTTTTTCAGAAACATATGAATACAAAACAAATTTGATAAAATCTGTGGAATATTTTTTTTATTTAAAAAATTTAAGTGTAGATCGGCAAGCAACTTTATATGGTGTCCTACAGGGTTTATTTTTGGACTATTGATTAACGGATGTAACAGACGCACACAAATTTAACCGAGATGTATGTATATGATAAATTAGATCTTATGCCAATTTAAGTCGATCTCATAGGGCTTGGTTTGTTAATGGACTGGCATGCACCGATTTTCATCAATTTCAACAGCATTTATCCTATTGCCGGTAAATGCTAATATACAAAATTTCGTCGAAAGATATTCATATTTTCGACCAGATTTTTGCTTGCAACGTTTACATGGATACTCAGACTTACTGGCGGACAAACATACAGATTTGTTTGGACACTGACTCAGAAAGTACTTATGAATCGATGGATATAATGAAGAGTGGCTCTAGTTTAAATATTTTTGGTAGTTACCAACATCAGCATAAACTCATTATACCCTGACCATGTAGTGGTCAAGGGTATAATTATGAAATTAAAAAAAACAAGCATTCTATACCGGATGCTCTTTTTATGTCCTGATTTCTTTTTTTTTTTCATTTATTCACTTGTTTGACCTATTCAAAGCAAACCATTTTTCAACCATATATAATTAATTTTTATTAACTCTTATAAACAATTAATTATTTAATTAATATAAAAATGAACAAAAGAAATATACATTTTCGTTTAAAAGTATTCTTTTTGAGCTCTATAATTAATCAATAAAGGCCCTACGAGGAATGTCATACGAACCGGCGCCTCAATCATAGTATTGAGACGGATATGTCACAAGCGGTCAATTTACCTAGCCTATGACGTCGCCATATTAAAGTAACTGAACTTAGGATCGGTTAGTGCGACTTTTAGTTATAACTTGAAATCATTTTAGTTCATATATTTTATATAAATCTTTTAATTAGTTGCACTGCACCCAATAAAAAATAAAAGAATTCGGCATTAAAAACAAGCAAGTAAATTATAGTTGGTCTAGACCGATTATACTATACCCGTATACCATATGATTAAAGACCCTATCTATTTGGCCCAACTATATAGATATAGAAAATAAGCATAAACCAACTTTGAGTGGCATTGTTATTAATTTTTTTTGGCTGCAGATATGAAAAATTTCATATCGGGTGCCATATCTATATGTGGACTAGGTCAAAAAATCGACCGATCCTGACCGTATTTAGCAAAGTCACTTATATGTTGAAAAAATATACACAAACTAAATTTGAGAAAAATCTGTGCAATATTTTTGTTTTTTGATAGATTTAAGTGAAGATCGGGAAGCAGCTCTATATGGGGCCTATAACAAAGAATTGTCCAATAGGGATCATTTTTGGACTACTGATTAATGGATGTAATAATACATACAAACCCGATTTGACTAAGATTTATATGATAATTTGGATTTGATTTCATAGGGGTCATTTGTATGGGGGCTAGGTCTGAACATTGACATATTCTCACCAATTTCAACAGCGTTCATCCCATGGCCGATAAAAGATAAAATACCAAATTTTATTAAAATACATTCATATTTGCGACCTGCAGTTTGACTACAAGCTTTACATGGACAGACAGACGGACGGACATCGTTAAATCGAATCAGATAGTGATTCTGATTCGATCAGTATAATTAAAGATGGGTGTAGGTCAAATATTTTTGGTTGTTACACACAGCAGCACAAAGTCATTATACCCAAACCACATAGTGGTATAGGGTATAAAAAGCATTTGGTTGCGAACACTTTGGTAGCTTTTATTATTGAATCACATTATAGACTGAATTTGTTTCATAGATATTCAATGCACTGACCTCTCCGATCGATTTACTTCACTTTAAAACAATAAGCAAATCACCAATATAAAACTTCAAAGTTGAATTTCACTCGTTAAAAAATATTTTGATTCTAAAATCAAAGCATGTGCATCTGTTTTCTTCGGTACTTGGTACAGTATGAATGTCGTAATAAAACGCATATTTGAGAATGGTCAGAATGACCGTATGATCCTTCTGTGAAAATCTAAGGCGCGGTGCCCACAACCGACCAGTGCCGGCAACCGACCACTTTAGCCTACATAAAACAAAATTTATTTTCTGTTTTGTTCGTTATTTAAAAGAAATTCATATTTACCACAAATAGGCTTTGCATTTCAAAAAATCTTAGATTTTTTTTTAATTCAAATATTGATAACTAAACAGACATCGACTGCGACGCGTGAAAGTAAGTTTTGCAAAACAACGAAATTCATATATATAATTCATCTCTTTTTTCGTCGATAAAAAATCCGCCAATATTATACAGAGTGCATCATTTAGACAGTGGTTAATTTCCTTGTTCCTTATTTTTGTAAAAAGACATTTTATATATTATATTTTATATAAGTATTTATTAAATTGATTGGAATTAGGAAAACGAAGAAAGAATTTCTTCAATGAAAAGTCATTTTCTGATAAAACAATCTCACGAAATGATTAAAAAAAATATGAAAAAAGAAAAAAAAAAAGTTTAATGGCGCTAAAATTTAAAACATTTCAAGAATTCCGTTGGAACTTCTGTGTAAGATATAAGTCGCCAATGCGTTTTAAATCGACTACAAAGAACAAAGTCTATTGAAAAAACAGGTTTTTTCGATAGGAAATTAAAGATAAACGAAGTGGTCTAAGCAGCCTATTTATTTCTTTGTAATTCCAAACGAAATGATATTTGAGGATCCGGAATAGTAGTTGAATTTGACGAGTCAAATTTCGGTAAGAGAAAATATCACCGAGGATATCAAAAGAACACCTGAAAGGAAATATTGTTTTGGAATTAATGGCTAGGAGGGACGCTCAAACGAAATAACAATGAGGCGTGTTTTGGAGGCCGCTTCGAGGCATCAATAGCATCAACTTTTATAATCATGAAGTGGGAAAACACTCTGTCGGATCAGTCAGACAATGGCGAAAACACAAGTTCAATTGCGGAAAGTTGGTCAGGGATTAAAAGGAAATTTCCCATTATGTGTAGAACACTGAAATTATATTGGCACTTCTTTTTGTGTTTATATGGCGTAGAATCAATAGTGGGCTGCTTTTTTGGAAACTTTTTCTTAAATAATTTTATTTGTGGTTGGTTCATTTATAATTTCTTAAGTGTTTGTAATCTGGGCCGTCTTAAGGCATGTCGGGGCCCCTGGGCACAAAATAATTTGGGGCCGCACTGGAAAGTAAAAAAAAAAAACGAATGACAAGAATTTTTTGTTATGATTTTAAATTTATTATGTTTAACACAAATTTAATACATGTTATTTAATGTTATAAGAAATTTATGTTCTGATTTAAATTTGCTACGCTAAAGGTTTTTTTTCGGGATTTCTGTGCTGCAAAATCTTCTATTATATCCTCAAAATCAATTTTTTGAAGGATATCACTTTCAATGCACATAATTGACAAGTTAGTTAGGCGTTCTTGTAACATATATGTTCGTAATTCATTTATTATTCTCTTTAGCCGAGAAAATGACCGCTCTTCACTACAATTAGTGATCATTAAACAAAGAAATATTCTTGTAGCAACTTCAACATTTGGAAAAGTTTCTTCTAACTTATCGGACTTTATTAGGTTATGTAAAGCTGAGATACTCAAATCCGATGATTCCGTTGCTATGTTCTTGAGGTACTTCCTTAAATGAAAACATTCTGATATGAACTCCTTAGCATTAATGTCTTTGTGGTAGAATTCGGCAAATTCTTTGCATTTTTTTGACAACTGGTCAGAATCAAATGTTATTAATTGAGAAAGAAAACTAAAAATTTCATCAATTTCTTGCTATGCAGCAGAATGCTTTTTTAAATGAACATGTAATGTGTCAATTATGGGAATAAACGTTTCTACGCGGAATTTTTGGTTGCCATTTAACTGTACAGTCTCCGCTGATCCGTCAAAAAAAGTAAGACGTATGATGTAGTCACCATGGGTTTTTTTTTTCTTTAGCGGCCGATTCGTAGTGCTCGAAATTATCGCGTGCGTTACTGACATAATCGATTAAAGATGCGTAAAGTTTTGTGGCAACGTCCAGTGTCAAAGTGTTTTTTTGTAAACTTATACTTGTTTTGTTTATAACTCCTAAAAAATCATTCCAAATCTCCGTCTCAAATTTTTCAATTTTTTTGGCTAGGCTTTGGAGCTTCGTTTCTTGTTTCTCCTGGTTGATTGATGTCATTTGCAATTGATGTTAAAGCTTCAGATATATGAAAATAACCATTTTGCAAAGCATTAATAGCATTAGCACATGCAGACCATCTAGTATCCGGGAGAGACTTCAAAACTTTATTTGTTCCCAAATTCGCTGTTATTATTTTCCATTGTTTGGTCGAAGCCGAGAAAAATTAAATAATTTTTGGATGAGCTGGAAGTAGGATACTGCACCTGAAACACATTGAACAGCTTCAACACCTACCAAATTTAATGAATGTGCCGCACATGGAACAAAAAAGGCAAATTCACATTTTGCTTATATTCTTGCCTGAACACCAGAATACCTTCCTGCCATATTTGATGCATTATCGTAACTCTGCCCTTGGCAATCTTTTATAGGAATATCAAGACTTTCAGTAAAGTTTAAAATGGCTCCTGCTATGTATTGAGCATTATGTTCATCCATAGGCAAAAATTGCTAAAATCTCTCAATTGGCTCTCCGTCTTTGACGTATCTAACGATAAAGGTGAGTTGGTCAACATGTAAAAGATCTGGTATAGAACCTACACTAATAGAGTAGCATTTTGCAGCTTTTAGTTCATTAACAATCGCTTTTAGCACTTGCTGTCCTAATATATTAATAAATTCATTACAAATATTTGCAGAAAAATATGTTGTATTTCCTTTTCCACTATTTCCGCAGTTCCGCATGTGATCAGCAAGAAAATGATCAAATTCGCTAATTAGTTCTAAGCATCCTAAATAATTTCCGTTATTTTGAGACCCTAATATTTCATTATCACCACGAAAAGCAAGTTCTCTGGAAGCCAAAAATTTCACTACTGCAACAATTCTTTTAAGTACATTCTTCCAATAATTGACTTGGGTATTATATTGGGACAAAAACTCGCTGTCAATTCCCCCAGTAGTTTTGCTTCTTGCGGCATATTTCATCATTGATTCCCTGTGTTGTAAACTGTTCTCATGCTTCATTAATAAATTACTTATATGTTTCCAATCTTTATATCCATTTGGAGAATTCAAATTATGACCAGTACCAGTAGTAGTATCAAATAGACGGCAGCAATAACAGTGTACAGAGTTCTTTGACGGTGAAAATAGGAGCCATTTTCTTTCTAAAGACTCACTTGAATTGGAGGATTCAGCATCTAATGTACCTGTTACTGTCTTTACATCTGGAACTTGCATAATATTATTATTTTTTGTCAGACGTAAGTTCTTTTTCCCGTTGAAATTCGAAAGTAACCGGATCTTGAGATGATGAAGGCGAAGAATCAGTCATCCTGTTTGTTTCTTCCACCGTAAAAATGAAGTGAGTTTAGGAAGTTTTTCGGCTATTTATTTTTGAGCTAGAACTTTTTTTCTTTTTTGTGAACCACTTAAATATGTTCTTTTCGACATAATTAAATTAATTATAAAACAATATAGACAAGTTGTTTACAACTAAGACGTCAAACTGGTAAAAATGTCTTTTAAATAAGTTTAATAATTCGCATTAAATACTTACACGCCTTCACTGAGTTGACCTTACACTCATTGACTGCGTTAAACTTTGACATTCATACGGGAAATCCCCTATATATACACAAATGTCAACTATTTCTATCTGCACCAGTCAGGGTTGCCAGTTTTTTTTTTTTTTTTTTTTGTATCGCCAAATGCAGTTGAAAATACATTTTTTTTTGGTATTCGTTAATATTTAAGTTTCGGTTAAATTTTTTTTTCTACTCCTTTTTGTTTTTGAAATTAACAAAAAAAAAAAAAAAATTAAAAAAAAAATTACTGAAAATCACCAGAATAATATAAAATATAAAATATATAAAATATATAGCAACAAATGCTTAGACCGGCTCTGAAATTGCGATACGAATATAAACGAATAGTAACTGTATGTCCACATAAAGTATAAAAATTCTAGTTTTTCTTTGCACTTCCAATGTAAATAACAAAAACTAAAACACTTTCACACACAATTTGATACACAAATGTTAACGCAATATTTGCATAATAATCTGGGCTTGATGGTTCCATAACAGAGTTGTTTACTTTAGAAATGCTTTTTCATATAAATACATTTTTAAACGAAGAAACTTTCACATTTTTCAGCCTTTTTTGCACAAAAAAAATTTGAATTTTAAGCTTCACTACAAAAGCTCCGGAGCAAGTTTGACATTAATTTTAACAACAAGTAATGTAGAATTTTATATAATTTAGTGTCAACAGTTTTGGCGGTACGTAATTTTTTTATAATTAATCCAAGAAAACAGTGTTATATTTTTCCTTCGATGGGCTTATCGTCTTTCTAAACACTACGAAGTAAAAAATTAAAAAAAAAAATTTTAAAAAAAATTACGTAAGAATGAAAAAAATAGTACCTTCAGCTCAAACATTTGGGTTAATAATTTCAATTTTATTTTCTTAAGCCTATCAATTTTTTTTTTAATCAAACGTTTAAACGTCTTTTTCGAAAAAGCAACTAGTTGCAATAAATAAACTAAGAATTACATCTTAAACTACGATAGAAATTTGTTATAGTTAACTGGTTAAGCACCCCACGAGCCTGGCATTGTCAGCATAATGAAAACACTCAGTTATAACGAGCGAGATATCCTTTGGCTACAATAATGCATATTTTTTGTATGCTGATGAGTTTCTTTCCTCACTTCTATTCTTCTTCATATTGCTGCGTTTCTTTGCCACGTAATTGTATTGTTGTTTGTTGCAAAATAAGAATAAAGTGTAAACATTATAAGTAGAAAATGAAGACGTAGGAAACCTAAACACTTTTGTTGCACAAAATGAAAACTAAATATTGCAAAGTATTTCTTAAGGCTGCTTTTTTCTTTTTTTGCTCAATCAGTGGTTTTTGGCTGTATTTTATATGTGGTCCAAACAAAAAGTGTTTTGTACTTTTCTATACTTTTTTGTTTATGTTTTTTTGTGGCTTTTGCAACAATATCAATTGAATTTTTATGCTAAAGTGATAAAATTGTTCAACTTAAAAAAGGATTTTCTATCAATATACCAACAAAAAAGATGTAGAATACAAATTTGTGAAAATTATAAAAAAAAAAAAAAAATCCGCAACAAAATTACACAATTTGTTGGTAAGTTTTCAAGCTACATTTAACACAAAAGGTAACCTTTTTATACACAGTTTGAAAATGTACTTCAAAAATATAAATTTAAATGAAAAAAAACGTCAGTAGGAAATGATTATATGTAAAAATAGATATATAAAAGTCACATTTTTAATTACTAAATTGTCGCAAATATTATTAGCAAAAAACAAATATTTTCAACAATAGTACAAACTTAAGTTATAATTCATTAATAAAAATAAAAAATTATTTAAAAAAACAGAAATGGTATTTTCTGACAAAAAATAAATGAATGTTTTCAAATTGCATTTGTTACCGTTTTGGAATATGCAAACATGAAAATAATTAATATTTTGTGCAGATTCTCATCTTTGTCCCATCCAGTCTACCAGCTTCTAGCAAGATTTTTGTGTAGCAGACCTAAGTTCATCCACGTTTTTATAATTTTCCTTTGCGACTTCGACCCCGACTTCATTTGAGAGGTTCTCCAAAACGTCAAACTTCTCCGCAAAAAATCATTTTTCTACTAATTTGGGGGAGTGTTTGGGGTCATTATCTTGCATAATTTGCATAATCTCGAAGGCTTGTGATTTAATATGGTTGCACAATTTGCCATTAATTTTTTATGAGGGGACCTACGCCATGTGAAGACTATTCACCGCAAATTATATTGTTACCACTACCGTATATTACAGTATTCTGGGTGAATATGGGGTTGTACTTTTGTTGTTTAGGATGATGAATAAAGGTTTGACCATCTGGTCCTATCATGTTGATATTCGTTTCGCCACTCCACTACACGTTTTTCCAGAAATCCAAAATCTCTTTCAGATATTTTTTCTTGACAATAGAGAACTTATCCTTCATACAATCATCTTCAGACAAGCCTTCTGAATATCTATAAATTCAACGACTGATTAATATCGGATGATATCTGCGTGATGAATTGAGTCGATTATTTCTCGCCATTCTTACTATGCCTTCATTTGTTTTTTGAGTCGATGGCTCCCGAATTTTGCCTGTAATCAAGACACCGGAATTCTCTACGCACTAATTAATTGCATTGTACACTTTTCTCGATAACTACGTATAAGTTTAGCAATTTTTGCCACTTTTTCCATTCTTTGAGCATTCTCCATACTATCCAGCTCTTCTCAAATGCGGTATGTCTACCTGATCGCATTTTCAAAAACTTTTCGTTCTAAAATATAATAAAAGTATTGCTGTCTTTAAACTATACAAAATATCACGCCATTTTATAGAAAGCTACATGAGCGCTGAATGTTTAAAGCAATTTGTGTCACTTATATTTTCACTTAAAACTAACTTTATTTGAGCAGAGAGCTGAATGCAAATATTTCAAATCAAATTTATTGCCATTTATTTTTCCATGGCTATATCCATGTATATTTATTTATTGATTTATTTACTAGCTGTTTTTACCCAGTCTTGCCCGGATACTCGGCGCCTACCAGGCGCTGAGTACTTAGTCCCCAATGAACAAATTCCCCAATAGAATGAACTTTCTTCCCAAAAATTTGTACGGGCGGTAAATTCATTTTTTATTTCAACTCAAAATTTTTTGATTTTTTAATTTAGAAGTTCTTTATAAGATGCTGCAGCAAAAATGCTTCAAAAATAAGCTGGGAAACCGCTTTAAATTTTTTTAAAGTTTATTTATAAACATCAAATATAACGGAATCGTTTGCAAATTAAAGGAATCAGAACTTTTAAAAATTGAATTACTTCATTCAATAAGTGATCATCATTGAGCAGAGAAGTCAAATTCAAAGAAGTTCCAAAAATGAAAAACTAATGCGACGTTTAAAATTGTGCCGCAAGGTTGTTTTAAGCAACTGCTTATATTATATGTATTGTAATTATTGCACAAACGTAGATACAATTTATCATAAGACTTTTCACTGAGCTGTGTTCCGCGAGCGAGTCGCTTCCGTATCCACGCGTTTGGCAGCTACACCCGTGCTGCCGCGGATTTGTCATCAACTTATTTTAATCGCCAAAATATTTTTTATCCGATCATTCCGATATTTTTGCTCAGCTGTGTTCCGAGAGCGCGTCACGTCCGTGTCCGCATTGCGATATTTTAACTGAACTGTATTCGCGAACGCGTCGCGTCCGTAACTCGCGTTTGCTGGCTACATCCGTGCTGCCGCGCAGTTCTCTTAAACTTATTTTAATCGCCAAAATTTATTTTTCAGATCATTGCGATATTTTAGCTGAGCTGTGTTCCGCGAGCGCGTCGCGTTCGCTGCCGCGCAGTTGTTGCCAACTTATTTTAATTGTCAAAATATATATTTCAGATCATTCCGATATTCTAGCTAAGCTGTGTTCCACATGCACCGAAATGATGCTATTGAAAAGAATACTGATTTTAAATGCGTTTATTGTAGGACATATATTGAGAGCAGTATGCAAATTTTCACTAAAGTAAATATAAAGGGTCCGCCAAATAACTTTTTTTTTTTTTGAAAATGCTATAAAAAAAAACTACTGGATATTATCTCAAATTTCTTTTTTTATTTGAAAGTACAATCCTTCCGGTTAATAATGGAAAATAATTTATTCAAATGGCTGCCTCGGCTGGCCTTGCAGTAGCCTACACGTTCGGTCCAATATTTAAGCACATTATCGATTGTGTGCAGCGGTATTTCACCAATGGCATCACGAATATTGTCCTTTATAGCGTCAATTTTCTCTGGCTTGTTGGCGTAACACTTATCTTTGAGGGCACCCCACAAATAAGAGTCCAACGGTGTCAAGTCGCAGCTCCGAGGTGGCCAAACGACGTCAGCTCTGCGGCTGATAATGCGATCTTCAAAAACAGGACGCAAAACATCGAGTGTAGCATCGACTGTGTGGCACGTAGCGCCGTCCTGTTGAAACCAAATGTTGCCAATATCCTCCTCTTCAATTTTTGTGAACAAAAAATTCGTTCAACATGGCCCGATAACGATCGCCATTGACTGTAACGGCCACTCCTTGCTCATTTTCGAAGAAAATGGCCCAATTATGCCTCTGGACCAAAATCCGCACCAAACAGTGACTCGTTTTGGGTGTATCGGCTTTTCAATGTATGCGTGCGGGTTTTATGAACCCTAAATGCGACAATTTTGCTTGTTTACATACCCGCCAAGATCAAAATGAGTTTCATCTGAAAAGATGATTTTCTTTTTGGCAAAATCGGCATCTTCTGTAAGTCGATGGCAGGCCTACTTAGCGAAGCGAAAACGCATTGGATGGTCAGTTGGCTTCAACTCCTGAAACAATTGGACTTTGTATGGCGTCATACCAAGGTCTTTATGCAAAAATCTTCTCAATGATGCCTCCGAAATGTTCAATTCTTGAGAACGACGGTGAATTGATATTGATGGCGCTTCACGCACACTTTCTGGCACAGCAGCAATATTCTCGGGTGTACGCACTGTTTTTGGTTTTTCACGCTTTGGTTTATCGATGAGGATGCCAGTTTCTTTCACTATTTTCACAAGATAACGAACATACGGAGTTGACGGTGTTTCTCTTCTTCCAAAATCCGTACGCAATTTTCGCACACATTCTGCAACATTACCATGATTTTCAAAGTAATGTCGCAATATTTCCCAGCATTGTTCAAGCATATTCGCTCAGCGGAAGGATAAAACTAATTATCTGTCAAATCAGACATGAGCTATGTTTTACCATTCACGAAATAAGCACTAGTTGAAAAAAAAAAACGTTAGATGGCGGGCGGACCCTTTATAACAAAATTCATTAAATAAAAATATGTAAAAATTTAAGAATGAATTTGGGGAGTAAGTCAATTTTTTATTTCGTTTTTAAAAAAAATGGGGAATTTGTTCATTTCTTTTGGGGATCCTTTTTTTTAAATTTGGGAAATTTGTTCACCATGAAGTTATTCCCGTGTAAACCAAATTTCAGAGAAATCCGTTGAATAATACAAATTTATATAGGGAAGAAATACACCATAGAACAAAAAATGAATTTTATATGAAAAGTGGGCGTAAAAGTAGGCGTGGTCGGTAAAAATCATATAGCGACCTTCCCTGGAATATGCACAAAATTTCGGAGAAAGCCGTTGGAAGATAAAAATTACTATAACGATCACATATGTATACCAAAAAACAAAAAATGAATTTTATAAGAAATATTTTTAAAAAATTATTATTTCAAGCTCGAGGTCTGTAAATAAAAATACTCATAGGAGTAGAGAGATCACGTTTTCCAAATTTCAGAAAAAGCCATTGAATAATAAAAGAAACAAATAAAAGGAAAAATAAATTTTATACACATATAAGTGGGCGCAAAGTAGGCGTGGCCTGTAAGAAGCATATGGTGACCTTCCCTGGAGTATAGGATCGTGTGTACCAAATTTCAGAGACATCCCTTGAAAAATAAAGATTTCTATAGTGAACAACTATACCAAAAAAACAGAAAATGAATTTTATATAAAAAGTGGGCGTAAAAGTTGGCGTGGCCGGCAAGAATCATATGGCGACCTTCCTGGAATCCAGAGATCGTGCGTAGCAAATTTCAGAGAAAACCGTTTTAAAAAAAATTGTGTAGCAAACAAATGTACCAAACAAGAGAAAACGAATTGTGTACAAAAAGTGAGCGTAAAATCATATGGCGACCTTTCCATATTTAAAGACAATGGATTTGCTGATGAAAATGAGAAACCAATTCTTATGATTCAGCCTTATAAATATTTTCTTTTGATTACAGAAAAAATGACGCACTGACACGGGAATAGATTATAGACCCGGGAAGCAAGTTGTTTGATCACATAAAAGACAACGCTAAGGAATCCAACACTAAATAATTGCTATTATGTGAGTTCTTCAATGAAAAAAAAATTATCGCTTACCAGCTTGATAGGAGTTTGCTGCGACCCACAATACTGCAAATGAAGATGGTATAATAGGAAATTTTTGGAATTTAAACGAACTTCCGCTTCGCCATTTGCTCAAAACTTTATAAATATTTATTACCAGTGGACCACGTACGGCTAGTGTGAATTTGACGAAATCAATTCAGATCTGTAAACAACTTCCGGTAAGTATGCATTCATTTTTATCAATACTTAACGTAGGTCCTTTAAAAGTAAAACAATCATTTCGTTGTAAGTGTTGTAAGCTGGTTAACAGAATCCAGCAGGCTCATGCGCCTATATATTGGCTTATTTTATTATGAAAGCTTATGTACGGATGTATTATAATATACAATTCTATAATGCCGTAGTACATGACAGTGCGCTTTTATATAAATCTATAAAGTCAACGCAATTTTTACCACAAAATTTTCGAGAAATTGTAAACAAAATGATACAAAACAATGCGTTTTTTGGTCATCCAGAAAATATATTGTTAATAATGATGTTCCTCAAAAGCATCTTGAGCAATTTTATGAATCAAATTTTCTAAATAAAGGTTTCTAAAATCTGGCTTGAAAATGTCAAGCAGAAATAAGTCCATCATTAATGAAATATGTGGTACTTTTGCATAAAACAATATTTTTAATAAAAACCACGCTGCTTTAAAAAAATTTTCAAATGCGAATTTTCATGACTCTCAGTAAGAGCTGAGACTTGCTTTTAGATCCATAGTTTCTTGGGGAAATTTTTTTAGAATTCTTCGTAGACTACATTTTTGCTACAAGCCTGTTTTCCAAAAAATTGAGCCAGTTCAAAGAAAAAACTCAACGAAATTAAACCTGACCATAAAGCGGTAGAGCGTGAAATAACTGCAACTAACAAAAAATTATCATAATGTGTGGATTAGCTGCATTCTGACCATATGATTCACAAATCGTTTTTCTAAGCCATAACCATAATTGTCACGCAAAAACTTCTTGTTAGTTGTGTTTAACTGCACCTTCAAGTTCCATATTTATTTCGCATACTTAGATGCTCCATTTTTTTTATAAATTATTTGATATACTTTAAACACGTTGTGATATTGATTTGTAACATTAAAACAACAGATTATATTGACAATATTTTTCTTTTATTTTGTTGTTAAAAAATGACACATTCAATCGAAAATTCGGTATGGCTAAACATATTTTTATGTTTATTTGAAACTTGAGTCATGAAAATCCCTGTTGGTACGAAAACATTTTATAATTTCTGTTTCTTATGTTATAACCGAAAAGATATTCTTAATAAAAATTTTATTTGTATGATTTTAACCAATATCTTTTTACAAAATCTCTAAAAATAATTTCGGTTTAACATATGTTCTTATAATAGAACAATAAGTTGCAGTTGCCTACATTCAACTTTGAAACATGTTATTTTTGAGTTTATAAGGTTTCCTCAAATAAATTATTTGACTATTTTCTCTAAGGACTTTCATTGATAAAGGTAAGCATTTTTGTAATTGTGGATCTATTTCCGAAGAATTGTGTTTATACGTTAGTTATTAAATCTATAATCTATAAATCTATTATATTATTAAATATTAAAATAACAAAATTTAAGTAAAAATTATTATTACCTGAATAAATTTTTCTAGTGTACCCGTACTACAATTAATACTTTTTCTGTATCCAGATATACATATGTATTATAAATTTAAGACACTTTAGTCTTTTTGGTAGTTTCAATGTATCAAGAAACTGAATAAAATCTCGAGTTATTTTGATCTTCAAGGTTTAATAAATTAAAGCTTTCAATGACCCCATATAGTACGTGTGTACAAAATATTACGAAAATAGAATGAAATAAGTTCATGCAACACAGACAGAGAAAGGATTTGTTGCGTTAACCGAATTTGTTGCCAAATCAATTTTGAAAGTCCTATATCCTATCACATTTTTCTATTGTGATTACCGAAGTTCCCAAAATAGCATACAAAGTAAAAGGCAACTGATATTTTAAATAAACTCGTTTATATGCGTACAAACCCACTAATATGGATAATAAATAATGCTTTTAAATATATTAAATAATGAATGTTTTATTTACTTTTGTTTTATTTCAATTAATATTTCTATATATAACAAGTGTCAATCACAGGTCAATGCCAATGTTAATCTTTTAACGGCGTTGTTATGTTGGCAGCTTATGCAGGTCGCCACATCCCTCCCATGTTTTTCAGATGGAGCTTTAAGGTCTGGGAACCGGAACAATCAGTGTGAAGATAAGGTGATGTTGATTTGGGTAAAGATGTCAAAACATTGAAAGATGAAGAAGGCAAATCCTCGATATCAGAAGCTATTATTTGAGTCATTTGACTTTCTGTTTCCTTGGGTGAGGACTCCACAGGAACTCTCTTTAAATGACAAAAATTTCTTTGCAGTTTTTTCCATCAGCTGATATCTCTACTATATTACCATTTCTGGCTGTTACAATATATTCATTTGAATCAAAATTTGGAGTTAACTTGTATTTGGAAATAACGTTCTTTACCAATACCTTGTCACCAACCGCTACATCTGACTCCTTTGCCCCTCTCTTTTTATCAGATCGCATCTTTCCTTTATGTTTAAGCAAACAATCTTGATCTTTTACAGCAGAATCAACTGTTGCTTCTTTCATGTCTTCAATTCCAGGAATTTTATCTCTGATTATCCGATTAAACATAAGCTGAGTTGGAGCAACACCCGTTGTGCTATGTGGAGTGACATTATACATATGAACAAATTTTTGTAGCTCTTCCAATAAATTATTGCGATTTGCATGAGCTATCTTAAGCCGTTTCACCAGAGACTTGTTCATATTTTCCACCTCGCCGTTAGCTTGTGGCCAATATGGAGGGGTTAATATTTGTTTAATACCACTTTCTTTACAATATCGATTGAACTCCGAACTTATGTCTTCCATTATCGGTCCTTATAGATTTAGGATAACCGAGTCTGCAAAAGATTTATTTCATTGAATTTATAATAGCCTGTGATGATATTGTACGAAGAAGTTTGAATTCCATATATTGGGAAAAATAATCAATGAAAACCAAAACATATTGTCCATTTGGCAATGGCCCCAATAAGTCACTTGCTAATGTAATCCAGGGACCTTCCGGAAATGGATGTCTATCCATTGGAACTGGAGGCGCCGGTTGTGATACCAATATGCAATCTTTGCACGTTTTTACATATTTCTCCGCCTCCCGATCAAGACAAGGCCACCAAACTTTAGATCTCAATCTGCGCTTCATCACAGATTCGCCTGGATGACCTTCATGTGCAAGTTCTAACACTTTGTCTCGCAAAACAGTTGGAATAATAATTCGTGTACCTCTCAACAAAATGCTACCCAAATAAGACAGTTCGAACCGAAGTGGGTAGTAATTGTTGCTTGTAGCATTAGACCATGAATTATTAGTAAGGCACATAATCGCGTCTATGATGTCTTCATCGAAAGAACTTTTATCAGCGATTTCGGTAATTGATAAAGCAACAGGAGTGCTCATGGACACAACATGTAAAATACTTTGCTCCCCTTTCCAGTCAAATGAACAAGGATTGTTTTCTTGGCACAATCTAGATTATGAGTCTGCAATATTTTCTTTTCCAGCTCTGTAAATAACCTTGAATTTAAATGCCTGAAGCCGAACTAACCAGCGTTCAATGCATGCTGGAGGTTTCGAAGTTGGCTTAAAAATAGCTTCCAATGGCTTGTGATCAGTCACTAACTCAAACTCCAGACCAGCCAAGTAATAATAGAATTTTTCTACTGACCACACTAAAGCTAGGCTTTCTTTTTCAGTCTGAGAACAGCGTTTTTCCACATCTGAAAAGGATTTACTGGCAAATGAAATTATTTGTGGACCATTTCCATCGAACTCAATTAGCACTGCGCCTAATGCCACGGGACTTGCATCCGCTATTAGGCGAGTTTTCTTTGTTACATCAAAATATGAAAGTTTTGAAACATTGGCCAAACTTTTCTTCAAACACTCAAAAGAGTTCTTCATTTCCATGGTCCATTCAAATTTTATATGAGTTTTTAACAAACGTCTTAGAGCATCAGTGTGATGAGCCAAATCCGGTATGAATTTTCCTACATAAGTTTTTAAACTAAAAAAACTGCGAAGTTCCTCTTTATTTTTGGGGTCTCTAAAACCCATAATCGTTTCGACCTTTTCTGGGTCAACTTCTGTGCCTTCACTGGATAAGATATGTCCCAAAAATGCTAGCTTGTGGGTTTTCCAAATACATTTGTCATCATTCAATAATACATTGTTCTCAGTAAATATCTTCAAAACTTCCTTGACAACTTTATCATGATGTTCTTCAGTTTGAGCGAAAATTATAACATCGTCAATATAATTCATGGCATTTGGACATGATGCTAACATTTCTTCCAAATGTCTTTGAAAAATTTCAGGAGCAGAATTGACTCCAAACAAAAGACGCTTATACCTGAATAATCCACGAGGTGTAATAAATGTGGTAATCTCTCTGTGTCTTCATGAAGCTCAATTTGATGGTATGCATTTTTCAAGTCCAAACGAGAAAAGTATTTTGCTCCTTTGAGTCTTGCCATGAATGTTTCAAATGTTGGAAGAGGATAATTTTCTCTTAATATGGCTTTATTTGCTCTTCGCATATCAATACACATTCGGATATCACCGTTTTCTTTAAAAACCAAAACAATAGGAGATATCCAAAAGCTTGGACCGAATACGGGTTCAATGATATAAGCCTTAACGCCTTCCTCCAGTTTTTTAATAACATTTTCTTCTAACGCAATAGGAATACGACGAACTGGTTGCTGTACAGGTGTTACATTTGAATCAATAGATAATTTTACCTTAGTGTTTTTCCATTTCGGAAATGTTGTAAATTCGTCAACTTTATTTATATTAAGTCCCAAGCGCAACACGTTTAATTTAATAGCTGTATCTTTTCCCAATAACGATTGTCTACCATTTTCAATAACATAAAATGTAGCAAACATTTCAGGTTATTGTTTTATAGATATGGGTGCCTCAAAAACATAAAGTACATTGAGTAATTGATCAGAAGCATATGCACGAAAATTGTTATTCTACTTTGTTCGAATATTAAATAATGTTGATATATTCTGTTGTAATTGCACCCAATCGTATTTACTTATCAAATTAAATTTAGATCCAGAATCTATAACCATTGATATGAGCTGTCCTCCAATATGACATGAAACTTTTTCATCCATTTCATGGTCGCTTGATATTTTAAAACAATCGCTTTCCTTTTCCATTGTAAATGTGCTATTTTCTGAATCTTAAACATGACGTACATCAGAGTGCTTATATTACCCATTCATAAATTTACTTTTAGGATGTGGGCGCTTTAAATTAGTCCTACATTTTCGAGTAAAATGTCCAAAACGATTGCATTTATTACATTTCTGATTTTTAGCTGGGCAATTAAAACTGTTCTCATTATGATCCTTGCGTCCACATCTACCACATTCATTTACTTTATCAACTTCGAACTTTTCAGAAACATTTATCTTATGTACAATATCCAAACTTTCTTTCGGTTCCATATCAAAGGCGCCCATTCATCAATAATTTTGTCGATTAAACAAATGTTTTCGATTTCAAGTTTTGTCGTACCAAACAAACATTTTGACATTTGCTGACGCAATCTTAAAACGAATTGGTTGAAATTTTCACCTACAATCACATTTATATTGCGAAATACATGTCTCTCAAACACAGAATATTAATTTAATTGTTTCTATACTAATATTTTTTTTTCCGAATCAACTAGGTTAGGTTAGGTTAATGTGGCTGTCGACACTGTGTGCCGACACACACGGAGACCTTTTTAGGTCCATTGTGATACCACTGGAAAGTTTCTCGCAAATCACTTAGCAATGCGTGCCAAATTTTTTTCACTGAAAGGGACCTACAGTTTATTGCCAACTCCGAACGGCTGAGACACTAGGCAATTCCAGCTCAATAGCTCACTTTTCGAGCGCCGCAATACTACTGAGAAACTTATTAAACTTGTAAATGTGCCAATATTTACAAGTGAGGATGCCGTTGAAAATTTTCACTTTTGGCCCTGGCGGGGGCTCGAACTTTGGTTCGCAGCATTAGAAATGCGCACTCAACCACTACGCCACGGCCATCCTCTTCGAATCAACTATACTTTTCTGGTTATTTTGTTTTAAACATTGGCCCACAGCCTCTGGTTTTACCCAGATAATTTCATGGCAAACTGCCTCTGGCCTTTGCCAGCTAATTAATATCTTTGATTACCTCGGCCAACTGCCCCTGGTTTTCTTCAAGCAGCTATTTTACTTTTCTTTTTTTTTCCGACAATCTGTCTCTGGCATTTGCCAAATAATTTGGCCAACTGCCTCTGCCGTTTTAACAGATCATATTTTGTTCCGGCAATTGCCCCTGCCCTTTGGCAGATAATAATTTACATATTTTCATTGTTGAAACATTTTTCAAATACTTTGCAAACACGTTTTGCAAATTTTCACAAACCTTAAATTTTCTTACTTAATTTCATAAAACACAGATTTAACTCGTCGCCAATGTACAAACCCACTAATATGGATAATAAATAATGCTTTTAAATATATTAAATAATGAATGTTTTATTTACTTTTGTTTTATTTCAATTAATATTTCTATATATAACAAGTGTCAATCACAGGTCAATGCCAATGTTAATCTTTTTACGGCGTTGTTATGTTGGCAGCTTATGCAGGTCGCCACAATATGCATTGACAAGTTTAGTTCGTACATTTGGTCTTAATAATCACTTATCGGTATAAACCATTTGAAATGCGTAATTGAGTAAATTAAGAAAACTGCTAATTTGGCTTAATACTTACTTAAATTTGTTATCAAATTTTTTTTTTTTTTTCAATTAAAAACAACAAAAAAAATCTTACATTATAAAATCACTAAAACACCATTTTCGAACCCTCCAAAATTTTGATGAAAAAATCGGTTTTTGTCGTATATGTTTACCCCACATAATGATGATTTCAGAGGTATGGTTTCCTGGGCAATTATACTTGTTTTGGCCCATATTAGTAGAATCGCGGTGAGCCTATGGAGTAAAAATAATTGATATATGTAATAAATATATCATGTTAATATTTTCATGATACTAAATTGTATAGAATGTTAAATGAAGTTAACATCACCTTTTTAAAATAGGTCGTAAGATCATAAAACGAAAGGTCTTTCATAGCATGTACGATATGTTTAGAAAAAAATAAAAAACACCTTAAATACGCGATTAAATTAATAATAACAATCTGCATCACTCTTTTCTCCACTTTCTGCACTATATTTGTACAACACTTTTACTTTAAATCTTCCCAAAATTTTCGGGTTTCTCCAATGACTACATAATATATACTTACGCTTTCATATATTTTATTTTTTCGCACTGCATTTACTAGTATTGTCATGAGAAAATTTTAAATTTTATAAAACTTTCAAGTATTATTTTAAGTTCCTTTTGTTACACCCTATACCACTATGTGGTTTGGGTATAATGACTTTGTGCTGCTGTTTTAACTACCAAAAATATTTGACCTAGACCCACCTTTTATTATACCGATCGACTCAGAATCACTTTCTGAGTCGATTTAGCGATGTGCGTCCGTTCGTACGTCCGTCCGTCTATGTGTCCATGTAAACTTTGTAATCCAACTACAGGTCGCAAATACGAATATGTTTCGATGAAATTTGGTATATAAGCTCTTATCTGCCACAGGATGAATGCTGTTGAAATTGGTGAAAATCGGTTCTTGTTTAGACCTAGTTCCCATACAAAGGACCCCTATGAAATCGACATAAACTACCATAAGATCCAAACTATCACATAGATCCTAGTCAAATTGGGTTTGTATGTGATTATTGTACCCATTAATCAGTAGTCCAAAAAAAATCCCCATAGGACGATTCTTAGTCATAGGCCCCATATAGAGCTGCTTACCGGTCTTCACTTAAATCTATCAAAAACAAAACTATTGCACAGATTTTGCTTAAATTTTGGTTGTGTACATTTTTTTAAAATATATGTGACTTTACCAAATATGGTCAGGATCGGTCCATTTTTCGATCTAGTCCCTATGTAAATATAGCACCCGATATGAACTTTTTCATATCTGCAGCCAAAAAAATTAATAACAATGGCACTCAAATTTGGTTTATGCTTATTTTCAATATCCAATTAGTTGGACCGAAGAGATAGTGTCTCTCAGCCATGGTAGAGGGTATCGTATAGTCGGTCTAGACCGACTATTATTTCTTACTTTTTTTAGTTTTGTTTTTGTATTATTTTTCTAAAAATGGCAGAAAAATTTAGATGTTCGATTGGGTTTATTGTTTTATTATAATTAGTTGGTGTTTACAGAATAATGCGAGTCATGTAATTTCCAATCGGTTATAAATTCAAAATCAAGTGTTTCGTTTATTATAACCGAAAAATAATTCCAAATTAAAATTTAGTTTGCAGTTTGTTTCCCAAAAATTGGTTACAATGTCTTATAACACATTTGATGATTAAGATTGAAGCAACTATACTGGATTTAAGTTATCTCCCTTATTTGAATTAGTTTAATGATTTGTATAAATACTTTGACGGGTAAACTGAATTGAATTTGCCGCTAGATGGACTTTCATTTTATTAGCATTCTATTACATTTGCAAATATTAAAAAAAAACAATAAGTATGCTTAGTGCCTAATTATATTTTTCTAGTAATAACTGAATTCCAACCGATCTTTCATTCAATGGTCAAATATATATATATATATATATATATATACATTTAAAGTGATCATAAGACAATATTTTCTCTAGTAAGCTTGAAATTTAAACTTGAGACATTAGATCAAACTAGCAGATTCCAGCGCTCGTAATTTGAGTGCAATTTCTAGGCAACTTTATTTTTCAACTTAGCCAATTCCCAAACCAACACTTTTTTGATCTATTATCATAGTTACTGAAGATAACAAACTCATTAGCAAACACATTAATAAATTTAATAAACACACACATAGCATATGTATAATTTTTTGTACGTGTTAGTAGCAAATTTAAATGCAATTTACTCAAAATAAAGGGAAAAATTTAAAAATCTGTAAATCTGGTGAACAGTTAAAAAGTAATAACTTTCAAATAATATATGTTTGGTCAAAATCGGGATAAAACGGTAGAATAAAACATCGGTAACAAAAAGTCGACTATCCTATTAATTTTATAGATATGGCTTTAATGTTACAAATCAATTTAAAAAGTTTCCCATATAGAGACTTACTGTGACGTATGAGGTATGTAGTATTTGTATTCATATAATTCATACGTATACGAATTCGTTAAAAAAAGATTTAGTTAGTTTTTTGTTTTTCGATTTGAGATCATGTATATAGTTTTTAACAACAGAAAAATTATTAATTTTGCAATGTAAGAGAAATATGTCTTCAACTTTTTTTTTTTAAATTCTTTTACATTACAGAAGGTATTATGTTTTCTATTATTAGATAATATAAATGTGCATGATCTCAAACCGAACAATAAAAAATTAATTATTGCAATAAAGATCAACAATACATAACTCTAACAAAAAAATTAATTTTTTATTTATCCGTGGAGGTGTTATAAAATATTTATGATCATTGTTTTCATTAACATGAAAATTACTAAAATAATTTCGACTTTGAGGCCTGAAAAAAACATAAGAGCTCACACAAAAGTAAAAAAAATAGGAACGAAAAAATGTATCCCATTTATTTTTACAAAAATATTCTCTAAGACCTGAATCAACTTAACATGAAATTAATGTTTTATAACTCCTAAAATATAGCAGCTATAAATATATATCGTACCTTTTTATATCCATTTTGCCTTCAATCGGGCCGACCGGGATTTTATTACAAATTCTTGTATATACCTAATCTCTTCCCAAATTAGAAGGTAACGATGAAAATAACATTTTTCATGTATTATAGCTTTACAGTTTGGCTTGAGACCCAATCATGGTACTCCAGAGCAGATTCAACGAATTTTCAATGTTATAACTGTTGTAATGTATATAAGACAAGCAGCAAACAAATTCATGGGAGAATTGGCTTTGCATGGTTTAAGAAAGTTTGAATAAAGTTGGCTTATAACTTGTGGTTTTAAGTTTCAAACATGACTCTTATTTTTCGTTTGGCCTTTTACGTTACTTTTAACTATATTCCGAAGATACTCAGCACTCCAAATGCCAACTGCTTTACCTCACTGTAGCAATCTGGAAGATTATTCCATGTGTCAAATATAAGTGCCTCAACTCGCGGAATTTCATCTAAAGCAGTCGACTTTTACTGCGTCACGTACATACATTTCTGGACCTCCAACTCTTCCAACTTGATATTTGACTCTGTAAATTTTCTACTCTACAAATATCTTTTATTTTTTAAATCGATCAAGTGTATTTCTAGAGATCCAGTATCAATTCCAAGTGGCTAAATGTGGATTTCGTTACCATTGGTTTTGAATTGCTCAAATCTATCAACAAATTCATCTTTAATTCTTTTTGTAACTGTGTTGAACTAAATCGTGTCAACAGTGGTTTACTGCGATGTCGCTTAAGAAATTGAAAATAAAGTAATTTATCGCTCTGAATATCTTCTGCAAAAAATTAATTTTCCCTCAAAATAAACCAATTCATCTACCAAAACATAGACTGGGTTTGCCTTTCCTTGCAGTTTTGGATGCAGGTCATTTAATGTGATATCCATCATAAAGTAAGATTTTTGCAACCATTTGTCATTCTCCAATTCAGGGTGATTAATGCCTTTTTCATTTAGGACTGTATTCATTTCATTCAAACACAAAGCAAAACATTTCAATACCTTTCCTCTGGAAAGTAGCGGCACCTCATTATGAAGAAGGAGGTCGGAATACTGAGCCTTCATTTCATTTAAAAAATCTCTAAACTGATGATGGTAGAGTGTGTTTGACAATCTTGATTACCCAATTCATGACCTCAGCTATTTCGGCCGGAAATGTTTGGGCACAAAGCGCTTATGCAGTGAAACGTAAGAGTTTCGTGTTTTTTTGCTCTGAAGAATCGTCGTTGGCCATTTATTTTTTCTTGTTGTACTTCTGGCTCCATCAGTTACTACTAAAACCATTTTATTTAAATGTATGTTATTGTCTTTAATTCATTTTTGCACGCTATATCTTCTCCTCTAGTTTGTCCCGATAGTCGTAGCAATCCTAGAAGTTCTGCTTTTAGACCTTGGGAAGACATAAACCTCCGACGCCGGCACCATTCGAGAGCTTCCGGTAGACTAACGACAGTGACGACGCATGTCACGGGGGAGGGGTTCGGTGAAAAGCGAGTGCAAGTGATGCAATGATATTAAAATGTTTTTTTTTATAAAATATGTAATACTTTCGAATAGAACTAAGGCCGCACGTGGCTCTCAAGCCGCTGGTTTCCTATCCCTGCTCTATACCGTGCGTTTAGAGATCATATCTCTTAGGTAAAACTAATTGGATACAGAAAGTAAGCATAAACCAATCTTGAGTGGCATTGTTATTAATATTTTTGGCAGCAGATATGAAAATGTTCATACCGTGTGCAATATCTATATGGGGCTGGGTCGAAAATTGGACCGATCCTGACCATATTTGGTGACGTCATTTATTTTTGGCAAAAACATATACAAACCAAATTTTAGAAAAATCTGTGCAATATTTTTGTTTTTTGATAGATGTAAGAGAAGATCGGAAGCTTCTTTATATAGGAGCTATGTAACGAACACACACAAACCCAATTTGACCAAGATTTATATGATAATTTTTTTCATATGGAAATTTAAGTCGATTTCATACGTGTCATTTTTATGGGGACTATGTCTGAACATGAATCGCTTTTCGCCAATTTCAACAGCGTTCATGATGTGGCTGCTAGAAGCCTACATGCCAGATTATATCGAAATATATTCATATTTGCGATCTGTAGTTTGATTACTGCGTTTTAATGAACAAACAGACGAACGGGCGGACATCGCTAAATCGATCCAGAATGATTCTGAGTCGATCGGCATAATGAAATGTTTTTGGTAGTTACAAACATCAGCACCAAGTCAATATACCATAACCACATAGTGGTATGGGTATAAAAACGTATTATGGCTTTAATATGATGGCTAGAATTTATTTATAACGATTTAAAATCCTTCATAAACTCTGGCGGTTCTTTATATTATTTTTTTTTTTTTATTTTTTTTATTGTTTTTTTAATGACACCTAGCAAAACCACGCTAAAATTCATATAATTTATTTTGGAATAAATTTCCAATTGACTTTTCTTTTTGACCTTAGTAAATATTCAACACCCGATTCTTAGAAATTTGTTTGTGGAAAATGATTGGTGTTTTTTCGAACGGATAATACTTATAATCATGGCACCCATCACCATCATCGCTATCATCAGCACCATCAAACAAATGGTTTGTATTCCAATACCCACATACACTAAACCATTTTAACACCAATAACAAGAATATTGTAACAAGTTCTTTATTTTTAAGGACTCTTCTTACACATACAACCGTGTATACTTGTATGGGTAAGTCACTTAACAAAAGGGAAAAACATCGTGTAACATAATAGCGATTATACGTTTATGAATGTGTGTGTATGTGTGTATGTGAAAGTTTTTTGTCCTTCTTTTTTTAACTGTTAAAAAAATAAAGACAATACGTGCTTGGCATAAGAAAAATGGATTTTATTTTATATTTACAAAATAAAAGGAAGATAACAAACAATAGATATTCACTCGAATATAACCTTTTTATGTCACTTTTCTAAATACTAAACTAAAGTCGAAAAAAGGGAAAAACTTTCTTTTTGTTATACTGTTGTTTTGTTTCTTTGTAACACTTATATTCAACATTGTTTGATACCCAAAGGAAAATAACGCTTTGAGCAAATTAACACTTCACACCAAATGGTTATGATGCAGTGTATTTAGTACATTTATAAGCTTTGCGCAAAAAAAAACTCTATACTCATTGTTTGCCACAGTAAGTGAAGAACTTTTTATTTTTTTCCTTTCGAATATGTATGTGTGTTTTTATGCGGTTATATTATATGATCATTTTGTATTTATAGTTTGGGCTTTGTGTGCTTTGTGTGAATTTTATGGGTTCATTATATGAGAATTCATATACTAAGTATTGGGTTTTGGTTTCATATATTTGTTATTAAGGAAGGTTAGCCAAAGGGTTCAATAAGTTTTGCAAAAATTTGAATATGAGATAAAGCAAACCAATAATCGTTTTCAACAAATATTTCTTATTAGTAAGTTCATTTAGCACAATCAATTGGAGATATTAACATTTTGGTATACAGGATAAGAGTTTTAAACAGTAACAATGAGAATCGTATATCTAAAGTTATTTATAGCTGAAACTAACTAACCATATGGGAATTTTAATGGTCATTGAGAATTAGCAAGGACAAAGTTTTAATAAAATTTCGGTCATTTATTGTAGGGTTTATCATATTTCCATTACCATACAGTAAAAAACTAAAATATTAAAAATTTAAATCAATCTGCAACAGACAACACATTTAGAAAGTAATTTTGAAGGAATTTTAAAAGAATTTTTATCAAAGATTTCTTCCCTGGAGACCGTCCTAGGAGCTATTAGTTTTATTATTCTTTAATTTGTTTTTTTATGCACTGGCAAAAAATGAGGAAATGCTTTGCAACATTTAGTTGATAATTCTTACGGTACCGTTCGTTACACGTTAAATATTCGCGGTCCATATTATAGAATGGCATGCTATTCTAAAATCCATTAAAATGGATTGCGATCCATCAATACTGCATGACACATGCTAAATACATATTGTGATGCTTGGAACACGGTCAATGTATATTGAACGTGTAACAATGCCCTTTAATGTACTTGTATTCAGCAATGTGAAATATGCTTTGTTGGAACACATTAGCGACCGAGATATTCAATATAGGTTTTGTTTTTGTCTAACGCAGCCATGGCCAAAGTTTTCGACTGACGGGCCATTATCTAATTAGAAAATTACTCGGGAGCAAAAAAAAAAATATTTTTTTTAAGCTGAAATAAAGTAGTCAAATTTAATTAGAAAGTCTTTATTTAATGCGATAAATGTAGTCATTTACAATAAGTGCTTAATTTTTTTTGGCTTGGTTTTTGGTTCCTTATAACCAAATTTTTTTTTTGTGCCAAATTTCGAATATTTTAGTATTTTTCTTCGATAAAAATTTGGTAAGTTGTCCGTTTGATGATTAAATAAATCTTGCATAGCCGCAATACATTGTGAATCAACTAATTTCAGGTGAATATCACTTGAACTACTAGACATTAGCAGCAATTGGAATACGAATAATTGACAAATCATTTTCAATTATACGAAAACAATTAAATCTTCGATTAATTTCATTTGTTAAAGGACGTAAAAATGTATGATCGACTGAAAAGGCTAAACTGAGGAAAGTCTTCATTTTCGGGTAATATAAAAAGGTTATTATTTCTTCGTTAAGATCCCATACCCGTCGCAGATATTTACTAAAGCCTAACAATAGAACATGGCTGAGTAGTCAGCGTCGAGCTCTTCCAGCAAAGATATAAATTGTCTGTGTCTTACCTTTTGATCGAAGAAAATTTACCAGTTACATGTTCTATTTTTAATACATTTTTACACAATGCGTGTTGATATATAATACATAATAAGCTGTTTATTTGTATCAATCGTGTGAACCTTGTCTTGAATTCTTTTTAGCAGGCCTATATTTGAACCCGTCAAGTTTGGGATTCCATTGGTAGTCACATCAACAAGATTTTCTCATTTAATATTACACATCAAAAGACATTTTTCACCTTCGTTAAAAAGTTCTGCATCGGTAGTTCTATTCTTCACAGCTCTTGATTGACCGAACAAAAATCAGTAGTTGTGCAATATCTTTTATATCGCAGCTCTAGTCTAAAGCTATAGCACAGTATGGTCTATTTGTATTTTATAATTTTTCTGACAGCTGCTCATTAAATTATCACTGATTTGCTCTATTCTTCGCATAACAGTTTGCCTTGACAGGGACATACTTTCAAATTTTCAACCTAGCTGTGGACACAGAAATTTTGAAACACCTAGCATACAATTTTTTATAAAATCAACATCTGAAAAGGGTTTACCGTGTTTCGTAATATTGTAAAAACAAAAAATCTAGCTTTTGTAGCTACTTCTTGCAGTTTATCTTGCCGTGTTAAAATATTTTGCTAGATTGTCAATACATTTCCGAGATTCTTGGCATGGGCTTTATGCCCTTCATCACTCAGATTTAGGGAAAAGTCTCTTTTATTTGTACTTTTGTATAACTGCAACCATTGCTCGACAAACTAGGCATAATAGTTAATTCCTAAACACCTTGAAAAAATATTTGTATTTCCGCGTTTCATTGAATATACGACAGTCACTATCGACTTTTCTTTTTGTTCCCCAAGTTTCAGTTTCAACTTCAATATTGATGCAATTCATAAAACACGTCTCATATTAGGGAGTTCTAACGGTTTTTCTATAAATTGTACTAGAAGTTTTGGAAAAAAAACGAACATCATATTTTGAATTTTTGTTAATTAAGCGGCGCATATAAACTGTTTTTTATTATACACAGCGGGCCACACAAAATATGTTGGCGGGCCTTATGTGGCCCTCGGGCCGTAGTTTGGCCATGGCTGGTCTAACGTATGATTCCATTTAAAAACTAGCCTGCAGCTGTGAATTAGAAAGCACTAAAAAAATCAGTCAAAGTCTTAAGTTTAGAATTCAAATTACTACTTTGCAATATGAGCTACATGTATTCAGACGAGAAGTGGAAAAGTGATTATTTCACTTATAACTTTTAGGCTGAAGCAGAATGTTTGACATGCTTTAAAATTATGTACACTAACACAAACTATAATATTTAAAAGCACATTAAGACATTTAATTTCAGATAAAATTTTTATCTTTTATTTCGGTGTACATGTAGGGTATATAAATAAAAAAAAAATTTTTTCTTTATATGCCCTAGTATTTCCAATTTCATAAGAATATTGTGGGCATCTTTGGTATAAGGTGTCATATATTTGGACTACAAGTTTCTTATTTGCCTGCAGACCTGAAAATATTTATAATGGATGCTATATTTATATGGAGACTAGGATGAAAAATGAATGGAGATTTGAGACCAGTCTGATATTGACTTTAGTGATGAAGGCGAATTGGTGGCTGAAATTTTGACCCCGCAATCTTAATTCCCGAACACGAAAGGTGACGAAAATTAAATTCGGGCGACGAGCACATTACTTTGGCAAATAAATCTGATACATTAGCAAGTGCAATGGATCAACAACCAAACTTAAGTCCCAGTTTACTAAAAACAAGTCAGAAGCCATGCACAAACCTACCATTTCCTCACAATAAGCTTCCCATTTGGAGCAATCACCAAATTCTTATGTCGCCATAATCAGAATTCTCAAAAATCGAAAATCGTTGAAAAAAAAGAATAAAAAACGGCAAAAACAAAAATTTTCAAAATCAAAAAAATAAAAAAAAAAATGTCAATTGATACTCTAAACTCCATTCTTAAGTGTTGCCGGATTTAATTTGGAAAATTCATGTTTCCTCATGTAGTTTGCTCGGGAGTAGGAACGTCAAAAAATTTAATAACTTTTGCACCGAATGCAAGGACAAATAAGTGAGAAAATAATAGTTGGTCTAGACCGACTGTACGATACCCTATACGATGAGTTTAGAGACCCTATCTCTTAGGCCTAACTAGCTGGATATAGAAAATAAGCATAAACCAAATTTGAGTAGGAATTTTATTAATTTTTTTTGGCTGCAGATATGCAAAAGTTCATATCGGATGCTATATCTATATGGGGACTATGCCCAAAAATGGAACGATCCTGACCATGTCAGGTAAAGTCTATTGTATTTTGCAAAAATATATACAAACAAAATTTGAAAAGAATCCGTGCAATATTTTGTTTTTTGATAGATTTAAGTGAAGATCGGGAAGCAGCTCTATATGGGGCCTATGACTAAGACTAGGTATCATTGTTGGACTACTGATTAATGGATGTAATAAATACACACAAACCCAATTTGACTAAGATTTATATGATAATTTGGATCTTATGGCAATTTATGTCGATTTCATAGGGGTCATTTGTATGGAGGCTAGGTCTAAACATGGACAGATTCTCACCAATTTCAGCGTCCATCATATGGCCGACAAAAGCTTATACACCAAATTTTATCAAAATATATTCATATTTGCGACCTGCAGTTTGATTACAAGCTTTACGTGGACACACAGGCGGACGGACGGACGGACATTGTTAAATCAACTCAAAAAGTGATTCTGATTCGATCGGTATAATAAAAGATGGGTCTAGGTCAAATATTTTTGGTAGTTACAAACAGCAGCGCAAAGTCATTATACCCAAACCACATAGTGGTGTAGGGTATAAAATATATAAAATAAATAAAATTAAATCTTTATATTGTATATTAAACACATTTATTGAAATAAATGTGGACTTTCAGCAGCTATCCAGGAACGGGATGCAACTATCATATGCGTTAATTTAAAGTTGTTATCCATAATATTAACAGGAAAGGCGATATTTTTTGACCAATGGTTTGTTAAACACTTTTTTCCCGATTTTGACCAAGCTTATCTTAATTGCAAGGTATTTATTTTTAGCTGTCCATCAGATTTACAAATTTTTAAATTTTTACATTTTCTTTTAGTAAAATGCAGTTAAAGTTGCTACTAACACATATATCAAATTATACAATGCTATGTGTGTATTAAATTTGTTAAAGTGTTTGTAATAAAAATGAGTTTGATTTTTGTGTTGAATTGTGAATCGGCTAAAATTGATTAGCATAACTTTAGGGTCTCTATAAAATGAATATTAAAATTTCCTAGAATTTACACTCGAATTTTGAGTGCTGGGATCTGCTAGTATTTATAATCATAGTTGATGTTTCAAAAACGCAGTGATGGTACATGGTGACTGGTGTCGGAATTTTTCTAAATAATAATCTAAAAAAAATTTGTGCATTCAAAAATAAAAAAAGGTTATAATTGCATAAACAAAATTAAAAAAAAAAAGTTATATATATTTCCTCCTTTGCACAGTGGCGCACTTAGAACAAATGAGATTGCAAATATCAAAAATTTCATGTGCGCTCGCAAGATTTTTTGAATAAGCTCATCGTATAGAAAATTGTTCAAGTATTACAAATTTGCTATCTTCAATAAGAAGATATAACCCTTCAAAGTGACCGATTTTCAGTTTTCAAAAAAACACAATTTTAAGGCAATTTGGTCCAGTTTCAGGTAGAATTTATTTAAAAACTGGGTAACTTATCGTAATTATACCCTACTAGCAGGTTCCAGCCCTCGAAATTCGAGAACAAATTCTAGGAAATTTTATTTTATCACTAAAGGTATGCTAATCAAATCAACACAAAAAAAAAGTCATTTATATTACAAACACATTAACAAATTTGATAAACAGACATATAGCATTGTATCATTTTATGTCTGTGTTAGTAGCAAATTTAAATGCAATTTACTCGAAATAAAGGAAAAAATTAAAAATCTGTAATTCTGCTGACCACCTTAAAAGAAATACCTTTCAAATAACATACATTTGGTCGAAATCAGGATAAAATGGTACAACAAAACATTGGTCACAAGAAATCGCCTAGCCTATTTATAATATAGATACCACTATGTGGTTTCTGTATAATGACTTTGTGCTGCTGTTTGTAACTACCAAAATATTTGACCTGGCCTCATCTTTTATTATACCGATCGATTCAGAATTACTTTCTGAGTCGATTTACCGATGTCCGTCCGTCCGTCTGTCCGTCTGTGTGCCCATGTAAACTTTGTAATCAAATGCAATTTGGTATATAAGCCTTTATCGGCCACAGGATGGACGCTATTGAAATTGGTGAAATTCGGTCTATGTCTATGTCCCCATACAAATGATCCCTACGAAATCGACATAAATTGCCATAGGCTTGGTTTCTATGTGTTTATTATATTCATTAATCAGTAGTCCAAAAATAATCCCTATAGGAAAATTTTTTGTCATAGCCCCCATATAGAGCTGCTTCCCGATTTTCACTAAAATCTATAAAAAAAAACAAAAATATTGCACAGATTTTCTCAAATTTGGTTTATATATATATTTTGAAACTAAAAGTGGCTTTACCAAATATGTTAGGATCGGTTCCGACCTATTGCCCATATAAATATAGCACCCGATATCAACTATTTCATATATGCAGCCAAAAAAATTAATAACAATGTCATTCAAATTTGGTTTATGCTTAGTTTCTATATCGAATTAGTTGGACCGAAGAGATAAGGTCTCAAAACCATGCTATAGGGTATCGTATAGTCGGTCTAGACCAACTATAATTTTCTTGCTTGTTTTTTTAATTCCATTGATTTCTGTATTTATTCAGTATATTATAGAAAAAAAATTTACTGTTTGCTTTGTGTTCCTCTAGGTAAATTGCTATTTACCAACTTCCTACTTTTCTACTATTTTTTAACTTTGATGCAAAATAAAAAAAAAAATTTATTTACGGATTTTGATTTTAAAACTTAAAAAAATTTAAAGAAAAAAACATAAAATATGCTAAATTGTTAGAAATCATGTTTTTCAGTTAACACAAACATGATTTCTTTCATGCAGTTAACAAATTTCAATTTTGATAATCCATAAGTAAGCATCTGGAAAGCATAGCACTTCAATAAAAATGGCAGAACTGCTTCACTTTTAAAAAAATCTTTTGTGAAATTATCATACCCAGATTCTCAATAGGACTGAAGTACAAATTTCTAGCTGATGTTTCTGTAATATGAAAAATGGGGCTATCGTAATAATCAATGATAACAAATCCTACAGTTTTATTCTAGCTCATGTTCATTATAATTTTTTTTTTTAAGGCGCATTTGCACATTTTTTTTCAAAAAATAAATATATATCTAGTTAAAATGGCACTTAAAAGCATGTTGCCATACCACTGCGCAAAAGAGTTTTCAACAGCACATAAATCAACCCAAATATTAATATAAATGAACTTTTTTGTAAAATATTAATTGGTTGAAAAAGAAACACTTTAATTTCCGACACAAAAATATGATAAACTCTGTATGTTAAGTTCGACACCGATAAATCAATAATATTTTTCTTTTTTTTTTCAATGGAACAGACAAAGGATTTTTGGCGTTCTTTATGCATGCAGTTAAAACAGAACTGTTCAATGTGTCTACATGTCCTGAGGTGTAAAAAAAAAATACCATAAAATATGCACATATAAATGCTTCTTTTTTACACAACATATTTTAAAAACAGAATGATTTAAGGATGGAAATGCATGCAATATTTTCCTGTTTATATTGTTTGTGGGGAAAACGTTTTGCATTTTAATTTGGGTGACTAAAGGCTGGCCAGTTAAGAACGATTAAAATTTGTAGATATACGCATGGAAAATAGATTCACTATGGCTACCGAATTTATTACCAACCAAATTGAGATGAAGTTAATAACCAAATTTCGAGTTGATCAGTACTACAATGCTGTTGTCTTAACAGTAAATACAATCATTTTATCGTAATAAGAAATGGGATTGGAAAAAATCTTAATGTTCATAAAACATAAAAATAAGGAAACAATTGAGAGCTGAAAAAATCGAGAGTTTATAGTTCTAATTACTACTTAAGAAGTTATGAAACTTTTTTGGAAATCCTTCCATTAGGCATTTTATAGTGGTTTCTGTCACATTTTTGTAACAAGTAGTCCATCCACGTTAAAAATTTTCCTCATTTTATGACAAATTTTTTATGCTTTTTAACTTCCTTTTCACAAGAGCCCAAATTTTATCCACTGGCTTAAGCTAAGAACAGTTTGCAAGATTTGCTTCCCTTGATACAAAACCCAAGTTATTGTTCTTGTATCACCAAATAGTTTTCTTACCGTAGTTCACCCAATAATTTTCTTACCGTAATGACTACATGCCAAATTGGGCCAAAAACATGTTGACAAATTGTGTTGGCTTATGAAAGAAATGAATCTTTTTTACTCCTTAATATAAATTTCGGGATTTATGGACCCCGTTATAACATATGACTTGATGCAAAATGATATTGCTTGCTATACAAGGAATTTTTTTTGAAAATTTCGTTTGCTTTTGTGTCTAGAACTTACCTTCAATATTTCCTCAAGCGTTAGCAACATATGAATTTTAACCCGCAGTCTGCCAAAAATTTGTCACTACATGCGTTGCAGAAGAATTTTTTTATGAACCATTATCCCAATTTCCATGCTTAGTTCTTGGCCTCTAAATTATTTGTAGCTTACTTGTCTGGAACTTTTTGGACTTTGAATGTTTTCAAACTTGCATTGACTGTAAATTTTTGCACCAAATAGTCCGAGCACTAATCTAACCGGGCTGCTTTTCTACCGTATGTGTTGGGAGCTCTTTTCAATTCGCTTTCTACTTTTTTGGCATTATAAACATTATGTGTGCCTCCCTGCTTCCCGAATGCAGTTTTTTATCAATGGTTAAATTCTCCTAATACTTTTTAATAACATTGAAAATGTTTTGAAGGCCTTTGGCCAACTTTCTATAGGACCAATTGGGTTTTCTTAAAAATATTTCACAGTTTTAGCACGAACTTCTATTTCATTACTCATTTTAATTATACTAATAAAAAATGAAAAGAGTTGTCCAGCGATGTCGACTTAGCGCTTCGCATTTCAAAAAGACAGCAAATGGTTCACTTCTTGATCAGTAAGACACAACAAGATGTATAATTTGTACAAAGCATTCAAAGACCAAAATGCAGATCACACAAAACTTTTTGATGAGTTATGTCGGCTATCAAAAAGCCTGGCAAATAGGATAATTTCACCTAGGGGTACATTTGATTATATGTAGGATAAAATCCATTATTTACTTAATGAAATTTTATATTTAAGTCATAATTTTCAAAAGGCCTCTTTTGACGCAAAATATTGAAGAATCGTACAAACGGTTTCTCAAATAAACGGTTGACTAAGTTTACAATATCTGTTATTTACGATCTAAGTGTTAAGGTACTATCCAGTTTTAAAATCTAAACTCGAAAAAACTGTGGGTGCTGAGTACTTAGGCCCCAATGAACAAATGCCCCCAAAAAAATTAACAAATACCCCAAAAAATCGGGGCGTAAGTTCGCGACGAACGAAAGCCCCCAAAAATGAACAAATGCCCCAATTTTTCAAAAAAACAAAAATAAAAATTAAGTTATGCTCCAAAAAATTTTCATTAAATAAAGACGCTAAAGGTATGCTAATCCATTATAGCCAATTCTCAAATCAACACAAAAAACAAACTCATTTTTATTACAAACACATTAACAAATTTAATAATAAGCACACATAACAATGTACAATATTATGTATGTCTTAGTAGCAACTTTAAATGCAATTTCCTCAAAATATAGTAATAAAAAATTTAAAAATCTGTAAATGTGCAAAAAGACTAAAAAGAAATTTCTTTCAAATAATATACGTTTGGTCAAAATTGGGATAAAACGATAAAACGATAAAATTGCCTAGCCTATTAATATTATAGATGGTTTCTTTGCCAAATATCTATTCAAATGAAAATTTGCGTACTGTTCTCAAAATTTCTACTACAATAAACACATTTAAAATCTGTGTTCTTTTCGGCAGCATCATTGAGGAGCTTTAGCTGGCAACCATAGCATATCTTGCAATGTTTGTATGGTAAAAAAAAGAACGCACGATTTTTACTTCAAGCAAACAATGCAATTTAAAGTTTGACTTGATTCAATTTATGCTTCAGTTTCTGCAAGCTCTTCACCGTCGGAACAAGGATTATCAATATCCGGATACTATTCGAAAATGTTATTTTCCTCAGGCAGCATAACCGAGCATACGCCATATTTCGTATAAACATTCTAGCCAAAAACGCCGCGTTTTTATTTTTCCTCTTCCATAATAATATTGTTTCTTCGAAGTTCATCAACTAGTTCATTATTTATTCCTTGTAGGCCACTTGTTGGGTCTTTCATCGATCTCTGATATGCCATCATGTCTCCAATAATTTGCTTCATTCTTGCATTATACTCTTCTTTCTCTATAGCTACAGTAACATTACCCTTATCGGTATTGAGAATTAATATGTTCTTATTATTGCTCAGAAACTTGCTGCTCTTTTCCATAATGTTATGTGTAAATTTGTCCCCATTGTTAAGTTTTAATTTGTTAACGTGGTTGTCAGTAATCGATGTAAGTCTCGTCCTAGCCATTTCTTGTTCTTCCTTATCTCTTATCGTTAGAATAAAATCTTCTCCACCCGTTATATAATTAAAAGTCGGAAAATCATTCTTTGTTACTGGCAAAGCACGTTTTTGACCCAGTGAGAGAACCCACTGTATATCTTCAGGAATTACAGATTTTCTTTTATTGATAAACCAATTCCTATTATATTTCATCTCAAGTTGTATTCTTTGTACTTCTTTAAGTTTTTCAAATTTCCTCTTATGTATGTATGTATTTTATTTCTCACTTCTTAGACTTCGCCAAAATCCTCTCGCTGTTCCACAGTTCATCGGCCTCGTCTGCAGTTAGTGATTTATCTATCTTTATTTTTATGCTTATCCTTATCCCATCATTAATTTTCAAAACTTCGTGTTTTTGTTTTATTGAAAGATTTAAAACTTTTTTTGTGGAAATTCTCGATATATTTTGAAAGTCTCTGTCATATTGTAGTTTCGGTTGTTAGGTTTGTGTCAAAAATCTTATGTAAATTTTCGGTTGAATTACTAGCCGCAATGAAGCTATTTTCTATTGGTATATTTTTGATTTATTATTAACTAGTGTTGTTGTCAGTCGTATCCATTCTTCAAATAGGATCAAAATATAGTTCGTGCTTTCATATTAATGAAATCGACATACATATTTCGTGTAGTTAAGGTTTAAAATCATCCATAATAAAAAATATTTATATTCTTAAAATGATAAAAAAAATTGTTGTTAGCAGTCTTAAACTCTTATACGTAAATTGCGAATAAAACTTATTTTTTCGTTTTTTCTTAACAATAAAAAATAGAAAAACTTAGTGAGACACTTAAGTTACAAATTTGTGAGAGTGAGAGCCGTGTACTTGAAAAAATTAATTATCTTGAACGTAGTATGTGTGAGATGAAAAAAATATGACAGATGTAACAGGAAGAGTGTCTAAACTCGAAACACTGGCGGATGATTTAATAGCACTCAAAAACGAAGTGAATGAATTAAAAATGCAAAATCTAAGGCAAGAAAATTCGTTAGTCGCGTGTGATATTCGTATTAATGGGATTCCTCGCTTAGCTAATGAAAACTTATGGAACATTTTTGATGGTATTTGCAATGAACTAAATATATCTACACCCTCAGTGAAAAATATTTATCGCTTGCAAAATAAAAATAATAAAGACAAAAACAACTCACCAGATGCAGTCATAATGGTTAAACTTCTGTCACCATATGACAAAAATTTTATGTTAATATCGCATGCTGGTTATAGAAAATCTAAAGAAAGATACCATATGTTGAAAAATATAGGGTTTACTTCTAATGATCCTAAGGTGGTACCCAATAGCCATGTTTTCATAAATGAACACCTAACATCACACAACTACAAAATTTTTCAAAATTCACTCGACCTACGAAAAGATGGGCATTTAAAATCAGTTTTTACAATGCGTGGTATAGTGCATGTTAAGCAATCAATCACAAATAAGCCAATTCGAATAGACAGTTTGCAGCAATTAGATGAGTTTTTTCTCCCTATACATTGTGAGACCGAACTTCAAGATAGCGGAGCTTCTACAAATTCCATTGCTGGTCACTCCTTTCATAATTATTCACAGATGTAATAAATTTTCACATGAAGAACAACCCTTTAAAATGTTTCTTGCAATTAAATTAAATTTAAACTTTACTATACTCTTTAGAAAAATGTTTCTTATAATTTTGTTAATAACACTATGCTAGTTAAAAAACCCGACAAACGGGACACCCGGTGAGTTAAACTAACTCGACTGTGCTGAATCGAATGGCGTTCGCCGTTTTTTTAGGTTAGCTCTTAAAAAAAAGTTAGGGGGGTTAAAGTTTCCCCCTTTTGGCCTGTTCTTGCAGAATACCGGTATATAAAACTATGTTTTGTTTACATCTGAGGTGCAGGGTGTGTTCAGCAACTTTGTAGAAAATATTATGCAAAATATTTTTGTTGAACAAATTAACACTCTAACTGCCCCTCTTAACGGCTTTTTTTTTTGCTCTATTCTAACAAATCGTAAAAAAATACCCCGAAAAAGGGGAAGGGCGGGGATAATATGTTCTACAAAATTGTTGGCCATAAAATTTTACTATATACGTCAGAACACACCAAAACCTAAAACTTAACACAAACACCAAAAAGAATCAAATTCAAGATTGCCCACACACAAGGTATGCAACCATATATGGTGAAAAAAAAAATCAACTACATATTAATTTTAATTTTTTATATTATTTTGTTCTTTCTTTGTTTCTTTGTACTTTCAATGACATTCTGACGTTTATTTCTTTACAGTTATTTTTTTTCGGCAAACCTTCAATTATAAAATTGTGCAGTGGTACTAACTTTGAAAAATAAGAAATATTAAAAATAAGTCTAACTTTAAAGTTTTTGACAATCTCTTATCAAGTCGGTTATACTTAAATTTCTAAGATGGAGGCGTGTAATAAATTTAACTACTTTTGTTACGTGTGTGGAAAATTTACAATTATGCCCAGTCGCCGTAAAATTACTATTGAAATAATTAACTTGTATGAATCATATTTTTCTTTAAGTGTTATATGTGGTTAGAATTGGACACCCTCGATAGTGTGTACAACTTGCATTTACCATTTTAAAAAATGGAAAAAAGATGGAGACGCGATGCCATTTGGTGTTCCAATGATTTGGAGAGATCCCATGCTACATGTTGAAGGTGAGTGTTATGCGTGCATAAATCATACAGCAGGTATGAACAGAAAAAAAAGTGGTTCTATATCTTATACTGCAACAACATATGCTCAATTTCCGATGCCACATTGTAATGAAATTCCTGTGCCGGATAACCGAAACCAAAGAGAAAATAGTTCCTGTGAAGACGCAGTATCAATATATCAACCGTCAAACATCACGGTTCCATGCAGTCACAATGAAATCACGCAAAATCGTCTGGATATAATGATACGGCGCTTAAAACTATCACAAAGACAGAGCATTCTTTTGACAAAAGATTTAAAACAATCTAATATTTTGGCTTCCGATGTAAAACTATACGGGTCAATAAATCGCCATCGTAAATTTACAACTTTTTTTTAGATCTATTGAGAATAATTCTCTCGCGTATTGTACTGACATTCGTGGCTTGATTTTAACAATGCAAAATGAATATAATTCAGGAGATTGGCGACTATTCATTGATTCGTCCAAAAGTAGCTTAAAAGCAGTTTTGCTACATGCCACTAATTTAAAAAACTCTATCCCAATAGCACTAACCACAAATACTAAAGAGACTTACTCATCAATGAAAAAAATATTAGAATTAATTAAATATGGAGACCACAAGTGGAAAATATGTGCAGATTTGAAAGTGGTGGCACTTTTAAGAGGCATGCAACTGGGCTATACAAAAAAACATGTGTTTTATGTGCCTATGGAATACGCGTTTTGATGGCGATCAGTATAATACACGGGATTGGCCTTTACGTGAGGAAATCAAATTGAATAGAAATAATATTATTGAAATTCCACTTGTGCCTGTAGAAAAGATTTTGCTTCCTCCTCTCCACATCAAGCTGGGAATCGTTAAAAATTTTATAAAAGCATTGAACCCAGATGGGAAGGCTTTTTCTGAATTGCGCCGAATTTTTCCACGATTAAGCGGCATGAAAGTAAAAGAAGGTATGTACTCTTAACTACTTTATTAACTCAAATTTTAATATATATATCTCATAATGTTTTTTTTTTACAGGAATACTTAATGGACCGGACATTCGTCGTCTTATGAAGGACCAACAATTTGAAGTTGCATTAAATGTTAACGAGCTATTGGCCTGGAAGTGTATAAAATCAGTAATTGTAAATGTTTTAGGAAATAATCGGTCTGAAAATTGACGAAATTTAATTGAAAATATGCTAACTGCATTTCAAAAAATAAACGTCAGAATGTCATTGAAAGTACATTTTTGCATTATCATGCAGATAAATTTAATGAACAATCACCAGCAGAGTCCGATGAACATGGCGAGAGATTTCACCAAGTGACAGCCAGACTCGAACACTGGTATAGTGGCAAACAACTCGATTCGCTGTTAGGAGATATTTGTTGGAATTTGCAGAAGGACGAAGAATAATTTCCATTTAAAACGTTAGGTGTAACCACAAAAATACCTTTAATTTTGAATAGCAAATAAATTATAAATTTTATTTTTTGTTAACTGTCGGATTAAAAATATGTATTTAATTTTTCTTAAATTTATTTTATATACCGGTATTCGGCAAGAACAGGCCAAAAGGGGGAAACTTTAACCCCCCCTAACTTTTTTTTAAGAGCTAACCTAAAACAAGTAAGAAAATTCTAGACCGACTATACGATACCCTATACCATGCGTTTAGTAACCCTATCTCTTAGGCCCAACTAACTGGACATTGAAAATAAGCAAAAACCAAATTTGAGTGGGATTTTTATTAATTTTTTTGGCTGCAGATATGAAAAAGTTCATATCGGATGCTATATCTATAAAGGGACTAGGTCCAAAAATGGACCGATCCTGATTATGTTTGGTAAAGTCTCTTGTATTTTGCAAAAATATGTACAAACAAAATTTGAGAAGAATCAGTGCAATATTTTTGTTTTTTAATAGATTTAAGTGAAGATCGGGAAGCAGCTCTATATGGGGTCAAAGGGATCATTTTTGGAATACTCATTAGTGGATATAATGAACGCATACAAACCCAATTTGAGTAAGATCTATATGACAATTTGGATCTTATGGCAATTTATGTCGATTTCATATGGGTAATTTGTATGGGGGCTAGGTCTGAACATGGACCGATTCTCACCAATTTCAATAGCGTTCATCCCATGGCCGATAAAAGCTTATATACCAAATTTCGTCAAAATATATTCATATTTGCGACCTGCAGTTGGATTACAAGCTTTACATGGACACACAGACGGACGGACGGACGGACGGACGGACATTGTTAAATCAACTCAGCAAGTGGTTCTGATTCGATCGGTATAATTAAAGATGGGTCTAGGTCAAATATTTTAGGTTGTTACAAACAGCAGCACAAAGTCATTATACCCAAACTACATAGTGGTATAGGGTATAAAGAGGCATCATTAAACTACACGATGCCTACACACTATACCTTCAATTATAGCTGTCATTGCATTGTTGTTAGAATTTTCTTTATATTTTATCAACATGAACAATTTACGTAGATCTCGTGGTAGTTCCAGAGAAAGCACTTTAAACATGGTACGGATACTGGCTAAGCAGAGGAATAGTATTAATGTGTGTTACATAAATGCTCAAAGCCTAAATAACAAAATTGATATAAGTACAAGTTACAGAGTTGCAATAAAATAGAAGGAAAAACTGTGATGTTATTTTAAGTTGTGTGTTTAATTTAATTTTAGTATATGTTAAATGTTTTATGTTTTATGTTTTTTGTTTTATATAAGCAATTTATAATTTAATGTGAAAAATTAATTGGAAATTACAAACCTCTGAAGATGTCAACAAGAAATTGACGAAACGTTGGGAGAAATATGTAATAAAATGTTTTTTATTTACATTAATATAATTACATTAATTAGCTTAACAAAAATCATATATAATTGATGAATTCAGATTGACATTTGAAAACTCATCTGTGGATGTTATTTGTGTGTCAGAGACTTGGTTCGTAAAAGATGCGCCCGACAGTCTGTGTAATTTAAGTGGTTATGTTGTATTCAGAGCTGATCGTAAAACACATGCTGGTGGTGTTGCAATATATATTAGGGAAGGTATTAAATGTAATTTTAAATGCAGATCTAATGAAGGTGAGGTAATTGATGAAATCGAATATTTGTTTGTAGAGGTCATTTCTGAAAATAACAAAATGCTTATAGGATGTATATACAGGCCACACAGTCATACTGTGATCACTTCTCCTATGGAAGTATTAGAGAGGTTGACGGTCACCTACATGGATTTGTTAATTGCAGGTGATTTTAAATGTAATCTTCTGTGTGACACTTATGTATCAGAAAACATGGAAACCATTGGTCTCACATCATTAAACTACACGATGCCTACACACTATACATCAACAGCAAGTACTTTACTGGACCTTTTTTTGTTAACGATTTAACCAAAGTATTGTTGTACGACCAACTATCGGCCTCATGTTTCTCGAAACACGACTTAATTTTCACGACATATGACTTTATTTATACCCTATACCACTATGTGGTTTGGGTATAATGACTTTGTGCTGCTGTTTGTAACTACCAAAAATATTTGACCTAGACCCATCTTTTATTATACCGATCGAATCAGAATCACTTTCTGATTCGATTTAACGATGTCCGTCCGTCCGTCCGTCCGTCCGTCTGTGTGTCCATGTAAAGCTTGTAATCAAACTGCAGGTCGCAAATATGAATATATTTTGATGAAATTTGGTATTTAAGCTTTTATCGGCCATAGGATGCACGCTATTGAAAGTGGTGAGAATCGGTCCATGGTCAGACCTAACCCCCATACAAATGACCCCTATGAAATCGACATAAATTGCCATAAGATCCAAATTGTCTTAAAGATCTTACTCAAATTGGGTTTATATGCGTTTATTACATCCATTAATGAGTAGTCCACAAATGATCTCTATGGGACAGCTCTTAGTCATAAACCCCACATAGAGCTGCTTCCCGATCTTCACTTAAATCTATCAAAAAACAAAAATATTGCACTAATTCTTCTCAAATTTTGTTTGTATATATTCTTGCAAAATACGAGAGACTTTACCAAACATAGGCACGATCGGTCCATTTATGGGCCTAGTCCCCATATAGATATAGCATCCGATATGAACTTTTTCATATCTGCTGCCAAAAAAACTAATAAAAATCCCACTCAAATTTGGTTTATGCTTATTTTCTATGTCCAGTTAGTTGGGCCTATAAGATAGGGTCTCTAAACGCATGGTATAGGATATCATATAGTCGGTCTAAACCGACTATAATTTTCCTACTTGTTTAAATAATGAAACACTATCAGTTACATATCGTGACTTTAATAATGTCAATTACAATGTTTTGGCAGAACATATTTCTTTAGTAAATTGGACGTCCATTTATCATATGACTTCTGTTGACCATCAGTTGTCCTTCTTGGAGAATAATATCTCATACTTATTTGATCTTACTGTACCTAAGATAACGAGGAACATTAGGACCTATACAAGATCGTGGTTTACAGCACATATTAAACAACTGATTGACCAAAGAGATAATGCGTTTTCACGTTGGAAAAAATTTAAGCTACCTCAATTTAAAGAAGAATATCGAAATCTTAGAAAAGAAGTTACTCGTGAAATTCGTAGATCAAAGTCTGAATATTATGGCCACCGTTTTGAAAATGCAATTAACACCAAACGGAAATGGAAAACTATTCGGGAAATTGGAATTGGCCGAACTAGTAATAGGAAAACTTGCGAACTCACTCCTGATGAACTTAATTCAGCTTTTACTAATTTACCCACTGTTCAATTTCAACCTCCTGCACACAATACAATCAATAACCTAGTGATTTCTGATAATGATAGTCCATTTGATTTTCAATGTGTTAGCAATGACGAGGCACTTACCTGTCTTTTAGCCATAAAATCAACATGCACCCTAAATTTATCAAAATTATCCTTCCTATCCTCTTAACATACATTCCTTACATATATAATACGATCCTTACCACCAGCGTGTTTCCAACACAATGGAAGCATGCAAAGGTTATTCCTGTGCCTAAGACAAATTCTAAGTTTAGGCCTATATCAATACTACCATTATTTTCTAAGGCTTTTGAGAAGATAATGCATAAACACTTAAACGAAAACCTAAAACGATTTGGGCTATTATCGCAAAAGCAATCAGGCTTTAGGCAAAAACATAGTTGTACAACTACTTTAATAGATGTTGCAGATGTTATTCGTCATGTCATTGGTGGTGGAAATATTTGCTTTTTTGTCCTTCTTGATAATTCTAAAGCCTTCGACATATTTGATCACTCAATACTTTCAACAAAACTTAGTCGGCTTCTTAATTTATCCGAGTGTTCAAAGAAAATTATTGAATCCTACCTGGTAAGCCGTGTTCAGTCAGTCTTCCTTAATAACCAATTGTCGAGACCACTACATGTACCTAAAGGTGTTCCGCAAGACTCAATTCTAGGCCCTCTTTTATTTTCAATGTACGCCAATGACTTGCCAGATTATGTTAAGTACAGGTAAACCTCCTACAACGCGGTGAATAGGTTTCCGAAAAACTCCGCGTTATAGGAAATCGCGTTGTAGGAGACTCTAACTCCATACAAAAATCAGAGTTTGGTTCCAAAGTAAAAAAATTTTCAATAAAATATTGGAATTTGTATAGTAAAAATATGTGCTTAATGTAATTTTGTGTATTTATTTGTTGAGTCATAAGAACATACATATTATGTAATTTAATAACACTCCATTTATTTAAACAAAAAGAAAACAAAAACAAAACAAAATAAAATAAAATTTCAATTCTACGTAAAATATTCAAGTTGAAAGATTTAATAAATTAAAGCCAGAACAGAACGATAACTTTCTACTCCTCCTCATCACTTAGTATGATTTGTTTCGAACGTTTTGTTCGTACTAGTTCAAAATCTGAGCTTGATCCACTATCAGATGCTGGCATCCTTTCGACGATTATTGGTTTGAAAAAATCGTGCATTGAAGTTTGTTGGCTCTTATCTCGCAAATCTTTATAAATATCTTGATAGGGAGGTAAATTGTTTTGAAGATTTCGTTTAAATATTTCTGCTCTGTCACTTAAAAGGTCGTTCTCCAAAATGTATTCTTCCAACTGCTTTGCCATATTAAAAACTTTTTCGATATTTTTTAGTGAAAAGTTTTTATTTTCAACATCGGAAAGATCGCAACTAAATCTGCTTCGTTTATTTCGTCGTCCGCAATTAATTCTTGAATATAAGCCATTGCTATTTCATCAAATCCATCACCTTCTACTGCAAGCACCAATCTCACTATGTTCCTATATTCATCTTCTTTTGGTGTACAAACAGTGCCCTGAACGTCTATTTCCGGTATTAGTGCTTTCGAGCAAGCTTTTAGTGTTGAAATACGAATTTCTTTAAGTGACGCATCAACAATTTCAACGGAATTTAAAATTGTACATTGTTTCCAGACTTCTTTATCCATAATATTTGCTGATTCCATCTTCTCTAATATTACCTCAAAGGATTTCCGAATGTCGTAAGCTTTGAATGCTGCTGTTATGCCCTGATCTAAAGGCTGTAATAGCGATGTGGTGTTGGGCGGTAAATATTCGATTTGAACATTAGGATGATTTAAATCAGTCGAATGGAATGGCGCATTATCTAAAAGCAGTAAAACTTTAAATGCTAAGTTCTTTTTTTTTTTAGATAATTTTCGACGTCAGGAACAAAGCAATGATAAAACCAATCATTAAATAAACTGGCAGTCATCCATGATTTTTTGTTCGCTCTCCAATATACTGAAAGGTTGTTTTTGTTGCATTGTTTCATACATCATGGACTTAATGATCGGTTAACAAACATTGGCTTGGTCATAAAATCACCAGACGCATTAATGCACAGCAATATTGTTATTCGATCTTTCGAAACTTTAAAGCCAGGAGCTCTTTTTTCGTTTTTCGAAATAAAAGTTCTTGAAGGCATTTTTTTCCACCACGCTTTAGATGTCTCATCTGCGTTGAACACTTGTTCAGGTAAATACCCATTTTCTTTAATAATTTTTTCGAACTCTGATGGATATTTTTCTGCTGCATCTGCGGATGCACTTTCTCCCTGTATTTTTAAATTGTGAAGTGCATGTCTTTTTTTGAATTTTCCAAACCATCCATTACTAGCTACGAATTGATGATTGTCTTCATCGATTGACGATTGTCCTGTTTCCTTTAAATAATTAAATATTTTTAGTGCTTTATGCTTAATTACATTCCCATCTAAGGGCAATCGTTTTTTTGTCATATCTTCTATCCACACCATAAGCGATTGCTCCATTCTCTCCATTATCTGCGGTCTAGGACGAGAAGTTACTTTTGCGACTACAGAGGATCCAGATTCTACCGAACTTCAAATTTTTTCTTCGTTTTATTTGATAGTTCTTATTGTTGACTCATTTAAGTTAAAATGTCTGGCAATATCACTTATCCTCTCTCGATTTTGAAGTCGATCCAAAATTTGTATTTTTAATTCAATGGATAAAAATTTTCGTTTTAACGGTTAAATTTAAAAATTTATTTGCATTTAAATAAAGTTACATATATACATATAAATTAATAATAATTTAATTTTAATTTTATCAAAACTCTTTTACGAAAAAAACAACAACTGTTTCACAAATTTTTTATAATATAACTGGAATTAGACTGAATATTTTTTCGCAATTTTTTACACGCTTTAGATTGATGATTTGAGTCGCTTTGGGCGACTCAATCTTGCACTCCATTAAATATAAGAATAATACTTGCAAAATCTTACATAATGCCGGTTTTATTATACGGGTGTGAAATTTTTGCTTTATGTGACTCAACTAGTAAGAGAAAACTAAATGTGGCCTTCAATAGTATTATAAGGTATGTTTATGGATTAAACAGACTTCATCGTATTACCTCGTTTTCAACAAGACTATATGGTATGTCGTTTGATAATATTATAAAATTAAAGGTGCTAGTCCTATTACACAAAATTATATATCAGAAGGAACCATCATACCTTTACAACCGCTTAACCTTTGCAAGATCCAATAGAGGGAGAAAGCTTGTACCGATAAGATATGGTAGTAAAATTTCTGAATGGCAGTTCTACTTTAATGCCGTTTATCTCTGGAACTTACTACCAAATCAAACACAGAAAATCAACAACGCAATACAGTTCAAAAACAAAATAACTGCTAGTTTTTCAATGCAAATTTAAATTATTTGTCACTTATTGTTTTTAATACACCAATGTTATTTCAACCATTTTTCTCTTTTTTTTTAATCAAAATTTTACCATTTGATTCTTTTATATTAAATTATGTCAAACTCATTTATTTATTTAGTTCTTTATTTTATTTATTTTTTTATTTACTTTATATAATTATGCAATTTATTTAAATATTTCTCTATACTGTAACTTGTTTTTCTTTAAAAATTCCCATACTATAATATAAAAGATGTAAATCTTGTTGTATGGGAAGAACAAATAAAAATAAATAAAATAAATAAATAAATATTTTTTTTAATCCATATATTATTCTGTGGAATATTATGCCATATAGCGCAGACGTAATAAGTGCTTAAATACTTAAAAAGTATTACAAATTACTCATAATTTTAAAACACTTTCACTGGGACAATTACATATTCCAGAATTATCATATAGTAAATATGATATTAAAATTTGATATCAGCAATTAAAAAATGTTTAATCTGTTTAAATATTTAACAATAAATCCACAAACATTTTGTTGTTAACACGCTAATGGCATTTTTGGTGACAATATTCATATTATATTTCCAATTGCTTTGGTTTTTATTTATTTATATGTGAAAAATATATTATATAAATAAATAAAACAAATATTGACATTAATTTTCATATGCCAACCTTTTTTTTGTAATTTTAAACACATTATTAAATTATATGATCATAGTTCGTTCCATACATTTGCCTGTGTGTTTTTGTGGTTCATTGGCAATTCATAATTAAACGCTTTTGTTTTCATTGTTGGTTGTTTGTATTCAAAATAAGCTTTTATATCTGACGAACAAAGTATATTTGTGATATAAAATTGTTATTGCTTTTTTCTACCCACAAACAACCTTTTCACATTAATATACAAATACAGTTTCAGCTCCAGCATATAGAGTTGGTTTATTGGTTTTATTAATTACTTGAGTAAATTTTTGCTTATTAAATGGAAGCTGATTAATATTTAATTAATACTGATTACTGTTCGAACAGTTTAAAATTATGAAACGGTGGCATATTGTGTTTTGTTACGGCTAAAGTTCCTTATCTCTGAATAATTTCTTTTTTAATTAAAAGATTATTTGAGTGGAATTTTATTGAATTCAAACCTTATTGAATTTTTCAGGAAACCATTTTAATAAAAATTAATTATTGTAAAATGACTTTAATTCGCAAAATATTCAGAAAATATATAATATTTAAAAGCGGTTATTATTGCACTCGTGCACATTGATGTGTATGGAGATATAAAATATGTAAACAATTGATATTTATAAATTTTGTATTCGATTTTAAAAAGCGATTTATTCACTCATCCCTCTTCCTGAAGAATAAGACAGATATTATGATATTTCCGGAATAAAAACCATATTTTATATATACAAGTGGAGCCCTAAATTGTACTCATCAAAAAGAAAAGACAAGTGGATAGCTGACAATTTAGAACAAAAGAATAATGTATTTTCATTGTTGACGAATATTTCAAAAACAATGAAAGTTTGGCGGCTACTATTTGAAAAACTTCGTACAAAATATAGTCGAAATATTAATGTGCGAAACTTCGTCAACTGTGAAAAGAGTATTTAAGAAATTCAGGTAGACTGGATCAATTAGTGATGCCTAATATACTGATTGTAAAAAACAAACCATTTAGATGTCAATATCGAAGCAGTTCGTTAGAGTGTTGGTGAAAGTCCAGAAACACCAATTCGGCATTTTGGACAAGCATTGCAAATTTCAAGAAAATCTCTACAATGTATACCAACTGAAGATCTGAGTCGACATGCTTATTAAGATCAATAGACACAAAAACGGAAGCCAAATTGTTATGCACCGCTAAAGGAGTTCGTTGAACAGATCATTGAAAACCAACATATAGATGGTGATTTTTTGAACAAAAACATTCAAACAAAATAACCTTGACAGCTTCGTTAATCGTCAAAATTGCCGCACAGAACCCACATGTTTGGTTCTTTCAAAATGAGGCTAGTCAAACAGTCTCGTTACTGGTGCTCGATATCGTGACACTATATCTAAACTGGATAATATTGATGTGCACAATATATTGTTTCAACAACATATACAGCCCGATTCACGAGATATTTTCTGAATGTGTTTTCTCTCGTTTTGGTGATCATAATTGGTCCACTAGTATTAAAACAGATGATTCAGGATCAATACATCAGCTGATTCTGAAATTGTCATCTGTTTCAGAATCGCCATATGTAGGTCTGAAAAAATTTTAGATTTCAGCACCGGAAGTGCTCGTTTACATTTTTACATTTTGGCATACTAATGAAAAGAGCAAAATAATTGTATTGTAATAAATACAAGCGTTGCGTTAGTACTAATCTTCGTCGATTCGACGAACAGAAAATCCAAAATAAATGCTATTTTATAGTCGGCCTATACCGACTACACAATACCCTTACCATGCGCTTGGAGACCCTATCTCCTAGGTCCAACTAAGTGGTTATAGAAAATAATCATAAACTAAATTTGATTGGTATTGTTATTAATTTTTTTGCCTTCGAATATGAAAAAGGGCATATCGGGTGCTAATTTTGTATGGGGACTAGCTCAAAAATGGACCGATCCAGACCAAATTTGGTAGTCACTTATTTTTTGCAAAAACATATACAAACTAAATTTGAAAAAATCTGTGCAATGTTTTAGTTTTTTGATAGCTTTAAGTGAAGATCGGGAATCAGCTTCATATGACTAAGAATTGTTCTATAGGGTTTATTTTTTGACTACTGATTAACGGATTCAATTAATGGATGCGCTGAAGACTCAATGTTTTATGTTGAGCCATAGCACATTGGTCTGGCGACCCACATTCTTTGGCCAAAACTAAAACAGTCACTTATATACATGAATTCAAATAAAAGACACAATTAATAGCAAAAAACATAAATTTTATTTAATTTTATTTATTTTTTAATCCATCGAGAGCCAAAGGCACATATTATTCACTTATTGTTTTCCTTTTTTTTTCCTACAATAAATAATATTACTGGTACTATTTTGTAGATTATTATGATTATTTTTAAATGAAATCTTTAAGATATTATATTTATAAATTATATGCTTACATCAAATTAAATTTTAAATTCATGTACATGTTTAATTTGATTTGAGTTCTTAATTTTAAGAAGTAAACCTTTTTAAAATTCATGTGCCATTCAAGAATAAATTAATTCCCATTTTCCAGTCCCGGCTTGATTTTTACTTGAATCAATAGCATACTCCAGCAAAGCGGATACCTGAATTGAAGCCCTGTTTTTAGAGCCTTATCACTGTTGTTATAGTGCAAAAACAGTTTTGAATTCCAATACATGTTTTGCTGGAGAATGCGATTGAATTCAAGTGTAGTTTAAGTATAATTCAAGCGTGGACTGGAAATTAGGGCTTGATTTAAACTTGTTTTGTACCTGAATTCTATTAACCTTCATGGGGTCCTCAAATTTTACTTACGTTAACGTTCTTTGCGTCAAATTTGACCCAGTTAGAAAATTCAATATGAAAACAATTATTTTCTTTAATTAAGTTTATTTATTGCGAATGCATGCATATGTTTATTTTAAATAAAGACAAAAATTCAAGAACTAAAGAAATGTCTATAATCAAAATATCTGAATATATCTAAAATGTTGCTAAATATAACTTAAGGCCATCTAATCCTTTTGCAAATGTAACATGAAACAACTTTATCCAGAGTATCAACTCCTCCTTTACATTTATTATAGTCTAGTAACATTTGCGGTGTTTTGTCCTCGCGATTGCTTACTTCTGGGCTATGACGCAAAGTGCTAAGAAGATTCGCAGACTTATTTTTCTTTGGAATATATGAAAGGAGAGTAGTGTCCTTGGTGAAGCAAAAAAAAATAAGAAAATACCGGTCTTCCTTTAGTTGACAAAAGCTCAGGTGGCAATTCAGTCTTGTTTTTACGTATTGTTCCTACTAAAGTAATTTGGTATTCTAGCAATTTTTGTCCCAATTGATAAGAAACTAAAAAGTTGTCTGCAGTCACATTATGACCTTTTAGCCCAACTGTCAAGTCGAGTACTACTTGCATACCTTGATTTCTTTCGGGCATAGCTCCAATTTCTTTGCCTGTATATGGTTGTATATTCAAGAAGTAACTGGTGCTCGAATCGCAGAGTACCCAAAATTTTATACCATACTTAGCTGGTTTTGATGGTATATACTGCCGGAATGGGCACCTTCCTCTGAATGCGACTAATTGCTCATCTACTGTTACATCTACAGATGGATTGTAAAGTTTGGGCAATATTTCGACCCAGATATTCCATATCTCACGTATCGGTGCAAACTTATCTAAAATTCGCCACTCACTGCGAGTATCCTTATTGTCAAATCTTGTCACTCTAGAAAGTCATTTGAATCTTTTCAATGGAATGATTGCTCTAAAAATTGGTCTTCCTTTCTCAGAGTCCCATAAACTTTCCGTGCTTTCATTATTTGATCTATACACTCCAGCTAACAAAAGTGTACCAATAAATGCGAACATTTCTGTGTCCTCACCTTCAGTCCAATCAATACTAAATACACGTTTACCTTCATTATTGGTATATTTCAAAATAATGTTCATTACAGGCGGCGGGAAAAACAATTGAAAACTGGAAATTTCTTGCTTTCTGATTCTCGAACAGGAGTAGCGGGTCAAGTCTGGTGTCATGCTAATAATGTTCTCTCTCCTAAATCTTCCTTGACTAATTGTACGAGGTTGTTTGAAATATTTTATTCCACCAATTTTTGATATCATTGCTGCAGTTGCCGCTACATCAATTTCATCTCCACTAGAACTGTCAGATGTCTCAGCGCATTCCAAGTTATCTTCATATTCTGAACAAATCTCTTCGTCCGATAATGCATTTAGCATATTTTTTATCTCGCTAATAATAATTTACCGACAAGAAATACAGACTCGACACTTTGTAGCGTTGATACGTTTGATAAGTTCCGTGTTTATTATATGACTGAAAACAATTTTGCAATAAGATAATAAGATTTGCTTTTTACATGGGGATTCCCCTTTTTCATACCAATAATGTTCAGCAAGCATGGAGAGAAGAAAGGAGTCAGATATATAGACATTTAATTTAAGTGCTGCCAAAGCTCTGAAAACTTATAAAAGACTTACCCAGGGTTTACATTAGATAATGCTGTATTGACAATAAAGATACATACACTTTTTCACTAATGCATGTACACTGTTTGAATTGGCTCGGTTACTGTCTTGAATAATATGAAGAAATGGAAATCTTAATGATATTTATTTGCTATTCTTTTATTTTTTTTATACCCTATACCACTATCTGGTTTGGGTATAATGACTTTGTGCTGCTGTTTTTAACAACCAAAAATATTTGACCTAGACCCATCTTTAATTATACCGATCGAATCAGAATCACTTTCTGAGTTGATTTAACAATGTCCGTCCGTCCGTCCGTCTGTGTGTCCATGTAAAGATTGTAATGAAACTGCAGGTCGCAAATACGAATATATTTTGATGAAATTTTGTATATAAGCTTTCATCGGCCATGGGATGAACACTATTGAAATTGGTGAGAATCGGTCCATGTTCAGACCTAGCCCCCATACAAATTACCCCCTCTGAAATCGACATAAATTGCCATAAGATCCAAATTGTCATATAGATCTTACTCAAATTGGGTTTGTATGCGTTCATTACATCCACTAATGAGTTGTCCAAAAATGATCCCTTTGCCCCATATGGAGCTGCTTCCCGATCTTCACTTAAATCTATTAAAAAACAAAAATATTGCAATGATTCTTCTCAAATTTTGTTTCTACATATTTTTGCAAAATACAAGAGACTTTACCAAACATGATCAGGATCGGTCCATTTTGGACCTAGTCCCTTTATAGATATAGCATCCGATATGAACTTTTTCATATCTGCAGCCAAAATTATTAATAAAAATCCCACTCAAATTTGGTTTTTGCTTATTTTCAATGTCCAGTTAGTTGGGCCTAAGAGATAGGGTTTCTAAACGCATGGTATAGGGTATCGTATAGTCGGTCTAGACCGACTATAATTTTCTTACTTGTTTTAATGTTAGAATACATAGCTTGCGATAAACGTTTATAGTCATGATTATTGTCTAGACGCCTACAAAAAGAAGACAATTATCAGCACTTTTGAGAAGTAATACACATTATTTATTGTTAAGACAGCATTGTCAGTTGTAATCATAGCGTTAAGCACGATATGTATAACACATTTGACATTCCTTTTGACAAATAAATTATTTTAACAAAAATGTGCGTAACAAAAACTCAACGATTTTATTCCGGGTCAAATTTGACCCGAAGAGCTTAAGTGCTAAAAACATATAAATTTTTTTTTTTGCCAATATTTTTTTATAAAAACCAAAAGTAGTTATTAACATTTAAAATTAAATAAAAGTTATAAAATATCTAAAATCTAACACCCCTACTTAAAGGAAAAAATTCAAATTTTCTTCCAAAATTTGTCACATTTGACCCGAAGACCCTATGAAGGTTAAATGTTCAATTGGTTAATTAAGTAAGAGGTATTCTTTTAATACATTTGTAAATTTGTCAATTAGTTCGTTTTCCAAAATTAAATTATCATATTGTTCTTCTGGTTCATCGTCTGAATTTTCTTCACTATCTATATTTTTTTCATAAGCTAAAATTTCAGGAAGATCTTCGCAACTCAATAAAGCAATAACTTCCGATGGTAATGTTAAGTGCTTTCTTTGATGTATGTGCATATCTAAACAAAAAGATGATAATAACGGGTCTGACGTATCTAAAGCTCTGTTAAATACATCAGAAAGAATGTCGGTGCGGCTAATTCTGCGAGCGTGACATAATCTGTCGCTCTTGTACACCTTATGCCTGGACTCTGCTGCATCCTCTCCAAAACAACCCACCGGAAGTAACGTGTTTAACATTATTTCTTTTGAATGAATAAGGACCTTATGGACCGTTGGCGTCATGGGACAACAGGCGTATATATTTTGAATAAGTTGCGCGGTTTCAAAGCAGTAGTTTTCAAAATTTTCTAACTGAAGGGGAAATTGACATGATAAGGAAAGTAGAATAATTTTTAAACGAAAATTAACTTGAATGTCAATTCCAGTTACTTCAGAAACTTTTTCATACTCTGCGAACGCACATCGAGAGGTGTTGCCGTCATTTGTTGATCCAAATCCTCCTTTACATTCTCCTTATCGTTATTGTCTGTTATTATCCACTTTTTAACGTCGCTTTTATACGCCAGGTGTAGTATAAATTCCAAAAACCTAATGTGGCAGTGTAATGGACTTATTACTATATACTTATAACATATTTCAAATTCCTTTGTTTTGGCTGGAATCTTTCGAATTTATAATCTCTAATTTTAATAAAATCCGAAGGAGACGCTCCACATATGGGACAAGATTGTTTTGATTTGGTTCCTGTCAGAATGTTCAAAACTTTTCCATCGATAACGGTTAAACTCATCCGGAATGGTATTTCCACTGTCTTCGATTCTTCCATTTGTATTGTAAGGTTTTGCAGCTCCACAATCTGTTTGCTTAATTCGGTAGCCTCTTTTAAAACAACTTCTTTCGTCTCCTTTACGAACTCCAGTTTTAGTGGTCGACAAAACCTTGTAGGTTGGGAAGTTCTATTACTCCAAATCACTCTTCTTGAAATGTCAACAAATCTCAAAGGAATTACCGTGATTGCTAAAAGAGAGGAATCTGCATAACGGGATGAATTTGGCTCATGAAAAGATTGCTTGAATTGAGCTTGGCCCGAGCTGCTATCAAACCCATAACTTAAAATTAACTCCGCTGAGATGTAGTTGATTTTGTTGCTATTCATTATTGATGAAATGACATCGTTCTGCATTTCAAAGATCCTTGTTGCAGTGTGTTTTAAAAGTAGTTGTAGAGGAACTCCAGCCACAGTTTCACTTACGCAAATGCTATTTGGTCTACAGCTTTGTTTTGCTGTCAATAGTCTCATATAAGACGGAAATATATCGGAGTTCCTTTGCTTACTTTCCAGTCTTATGTCGCAATATTGCCTTTTTGTGAAATTATTTTCAAGGAAAAATACTAGAGCTTCTTCATCGGAGAGAGCAATGGAACACTTGTCATTATTCAAACACAATTTTCTTATTTTAGATGGTCTCGTGGGACTTTCCATTGCTTTTTTGAGAACAACGACTAAATCTTTCTTACCTTCTTTTGTGGCCGACATTATTGATGCTTGTATTAATAATTCAGTTTCATTTGCTGTAGACTTTGATAGTTCCGCCGCCTTCTTTCTCTTACTGCGTTCAAACATTCCCGAAAATTGCATTCAAGGACGTCCACACGATGATGATGGCTTGTCCTCAGAGTGTTCTTCTTCAAACAAAAACAACATTTTCTACAGTTGAGTCATTTGTCTTGAGATTTTTGAATACTATTTCATTTTGAAGCCAGGTATCATTTTGGGCATTAAATTGGTCAATTGATCTAGAAGATTTCTGCCATTTCACAACCAGTCTTAAGCAATACACCCGAATTTTATCATTTAGATATTTCCTATATTCATTACAAGCATTTGTTTCTCCGACTTTCTCCAAAATATAATTAAAAACACGTTCGGTTTTTTCTTGTTTATTATTTCCACTCTGCCAAACTCTGAGTAAATCACAATTTTTGAAGGAAAAGCTTCCTGAAACAATTTTTCTGAGGGAGGCGAATTTACAAGTGACCCATGGGCCATCCTTTTGACATACCTGTTATGTCAGAAGTCTGTATTGCATTATCATCCAAGTCTGTACTATGCTATTTCAGAACTCTGGCTAGTCGCGAAGTTGGTCAAAAAATTGTTGCAAAATTTTGGGACAGACTGACAGACAGATAAAGAATTATTATAAAGAATGTAAAATAGCAGAATTTTTAAAAATAAGCAATAACTAGCAGAAATTTATTGACGATTCGTAAGCACCAAATATCACTGTAATTTAGTGTGTTTTTGGTTCGTTGAACTTACTTGAACTTTTTAAGTTATATACAAAAATCACTGATTTTGAGGTTATGAAAGTTTTCATGTATTTTCTTATTACCATAATTTGTATTTAATATTTCACTATTAATATCCATAAGAAATAGATTTCAAAAGTTTTTATTTTCGTGTAACCTGGGACTCAAAAAAAAATCAAAAAATTACACCTCGTGTTTCACTTTACAACTGCACTTAAAACATTGAATTTTCCCACTTCATAGAATAACGGTTAATTGAAATTTGCCAAAACAAATTACTTTTTTTGTTTATCTGAAGTGTTTGCTACAATATTCCAACAACAAATAAAGAAAAAAAATTTTGAATATTGTCCAAAAAATGTGGCTCGAGGGCCATGGATTCAAGAATCCCATCTGTATATATGGGTGGTATAGGTATTGCGGAATCGGATACTCTTGATGTTCTAGTCATGAGAATTCAATGTGATGTTCGTTGGAACGAGCATGTTTTTCAAGTGTAGAAACGAGCATTCAACTATCTTGGGTTTCTAAAACGGTGCAAGCAGTACTTCACTCCTTCTGGTCTCCTTAAAATCTATACAACTTACAACCGAAAATGAAATACAAATCATATATATGTGGACAGAAGCTTCAGAGTCTATTTTGGTGCTACTGGATCGTCTGGTAGTAGGCTATCGAACTCTATTGACTCATTGTAACATCGTCGGAATGTGGCTTCTATAGATACAGGGTGCGGCTAAAGTTAATATATGATGTAAAACAATTGTAACTTCTTTGCTTGCGAGTATTTAACTTTTTCTTTTTTCCTATTTCAGAAATTAGACTTGGGAGAATATTTAAAAATGGAACGCTATACAATTGCGCAAAGAACTAAGATTGTTTTTCTATTCATTGAAAATCATCGTTCGATAATTAATACTCAACGTGCATACAGAAGATTTTATGGTGTAAGAACTGCTCCAACGGGTCCAACCATTCTTTCGTTGGTGAATAATTTTGCTGAATATGGGACTGTCGGAGATTCAAGACGTACGGGCAGACCTCGAACTGGCAGATCGGCCGAAAATATTGATGCTGTGCGACAGAGCGTCGAAGAAAATCCGCAGACATCAACGAGAAGACGATCTTCCCAGTTGCAGCTTTCTGACCGCACTCTTTGGCGAATTTTAAAACACGATTTGCACCTCTTCCCTTACAAAATCCAAGTAGTCCAAAAACTAAATCCTGAGGACTTCGTATTGCGCTTGGAATATGCTAGAGCAGTTTTAAATCTCGTTGATCAAAATGAAAATTTTTTGTCAAATTTAATGATGACCGATGAAGCGCATTTTCACTTGAACGGTTTCGTAAATAAACAAAACAACAGATTTTGGGGATCCCAAAATCCCAAAAATCTTCATCAGAAATCTTTACACGCAATTCGTGTTACCGTTTGGTGTGGCATTACCGCCCAAAAAGTTTACGGTCCTTTTTTTTTTTTTGAAAACGATCAAGGTGTATGTGAAACAATAAATGGAGAACGTTACAGAGTAATGCTACAAAATTTTGTATTTCCGCAATTGCCACCAAACGCCAATATATGGTTTCAACAAGATGGTGCAACAGCTCATACAGCCCGTGCAACGATGGACTTATTAAGACAACAATTTCCAAATCGGATAATTTCTAAAAACGGCGATTTGAGATGGCCACCACGATCGCCAGATTTGACTGCACCGGATTTTTTCTTGTGGGGCTATCTCAAAGACAAAGTTTATGTGAATAAGCCCCAAACTTGCTAAAGGACAACATTCAAGAAGAAATTGATCGTATACCACAAGAAACACTCAACAAAGTTATGGAAAATGCCATAAAAAGAGCACATTTTTGCGTTAGAGAAAACGGTTCTCATTTAACTGATATTATTTTTCATATTTAATGTAAAAAAATAACATAAAATAAACTTTCTTTTTATCATAAATTTTTTTGTTTTTTTCATTCCATTCAATAGTTATTTAAAAAACAAATCATATAGTTACTTTAGCCGCACCCTGTACTACCATGGAAATGCTGTTCTGAGATTAGCGAACTTATTCCAAATGCTCGTGCACTCAGTTCGCTCTACCCGCTTCTCTAGTAGGTCACATCCGTTTGTAGTCTATTGTCCAGTTGACCACAAAATGTATTACAGAGAGAATTTGTTTATCAGTAGAACTAGCCGTATGTGGAATAAACTCCCTGCAGAGGTCTTTCCTGAGAGTTATAATCTAATAAAATTTAAGTCAAAAAATCCACAAACACTACTTCCTCTTTCCTCATTTCCATAACCTATTTCAACACAATGCACTGCATCTGTAGGGTACATCCCCTGAGTGATGTTTAACAATTAAAAAAAAAAAACAAGTAAGAAATTGAAGTCAGTTTAGACTGACATACGATACCCTATACCATGGTTTAGGACCCTATCTTTTCGGCAGACTAAATTCGATATAGAAAATAAGCATATACCAAATATGAGTGGCATTGTTATTAATTTTTTTGGCTGCAGATATGAAAAAGTTCATATCGGATGGTATATTTATATGGGGACTAGGTCGAAGTATGCACCAATCCTGACTATATTTGGAAAAGTCACTTATATTTTGAAAAAATATATATAACCCAAAATTTGAGAAAAATCTGTGCTATATTTTTGTTTTTTGATAGATTTAAGTGAAGATCGGGAAATAGCTCTATATGGGGCCTATAACTAAGAATTGTCATAAAGATATTATTTTTAGACTACTAATTAATGGATATAATAAACGTATACAAATCCAATTTGACTGAGATCTATATGATAATTTGGATCTTATGGCAATTTATGTCGATTTCATAGGGGTCATTTGTATGGGTACTAGGTCTGAACATAGGCCGAATTTCACCAATTTCAATAGCGTTCATCCTATGCCTAATGAAAGCTTATATTTCATCGAAATGTGTTAATATTTCCGATCTGTAGTTTGATTAAAAAGTTTACATGGACACACAGACGGACGGACGGAAGGACAGACGGACGGACGGACGGACGGACGGACATCGCGAAATCGACTCATAAAGTGAGTCGATGAGTTTAATAAAAGATGGGTCTAGGTCAAATATTTTTGGTAGTTACAAACAGCAGCACAAAGTCATTGTATCCAAACCACATGGTGTAAACATAAATAAACTCAATTTGATCGAGGTCTGTATGATAATTTAGATACTATGGCAATTTAAGACCACAAACATATACGTGTTGACAGCAAGAGCAGACTAACGACTAGCAGCCCACAAGAATTGGGAGCGATCAGAATAAACAGCAGAGCGATACACAACAAAAAGGGAGTGGTACTCGTCGAATCGACGAATATTAGTACTCTAGCGTTAAGAATTATAAAAAATTATATATCTGTTCATTTAAAAATAGTCAGGGTCATTCATTCATTTAGTGCTAATTAATCGTAAATAATTAAATTAGGGATTGAAAGATTTTAAAGATTACCGGTTAAGGTTAAAATACGTTTCAGCATTTAAAAGACTTCAACTTTATCTATCTTAATAAACAGCACAGTAAATGCAACATCTAACATATAACATGTAACTTCAAAATAGATACATGTATAACTGCATTAAATATTAAATTAAAATGTAAATTGAAAATCATTACATCTGTTCTTATAGTCTACGGCCATAGGACTTGTGGTTGTTTAGTTTAGCTTTTACTACCACTTTTTCAATTGCTTTGCTGTTCTTGAGTTGAGCCTGAATTGTACTGCCAAAATTATTTTTTTTTTAAATATAAATGAAAACAAGGCAGAAACGAAGACATAAAAACCACAACAATTTCCAACAGGAATTTAGAGATGCTCATGTGTATATTTATAAGATAGACAACAAATGAAAAATGTTCTGATGAAATCTGAAATAATTAAATTTGATACAGTAAATCTTTATATAAATTCCACTAAAAATTTTACTGATTTTCTAAGGTTGTAGAACGGAAATCTTTCAGTTACACAAAATGCCACAATATTTTTGTTCCAAGTATGGCACTTTTGTAAAATAATTACCTTTGTGCAGTCATTTGTTTGTAGGTACTTTTGGTATTTAGGTACTTTTTGAAAAACTTTACTGTGCCATTTTTTATTTTTTTTTTAATTTTTTTTTAGATATTTTCAATAAAAAGTAGTTCGTTTTATAAAAGAGTTTATATTTTAAAAAAATCTGGATTTAAAAAAATATTATTTAAAATAATTTTGTACAGGAATTTTATGGAATTCAAATTATTTGTCAAAACCCGGTCTGCGAGGTAAAATTGAAGTAATGAAAATATTTTAAAGTATTTAAAACTGTTGCCCAAAAGTATAAGTACCTCCCTAATGTATACATGTGTGGTTTATATATGTTTCAGTTAAGCACATGTGTCTACAATGTAATGCCATTTAGATGTCTAACTGTCTGATTGTCTGTCGTTCTGTAAATTGTTTCAACTTAAACCATGTAAAAATTTCAAATAACAATATAATACTTAAAGCGGGAAAAATGAAAACAAAAAGTTTTCTTAACCAAGTTTGAATACCTTCATTAACTTAAATATTCCAAAAGTTTCTAGGATACGAATATTTGAAAATAAACACAACATTACTGACAAGATGTTTTTGAAACAATAAATTATATCTTATTTACATAAGTTTCATTGCGACAAACCACTTTTAAAGAAGTTGTAAAATTGTTATAATTGAATTATGACTGAAAAAGTATTAAACAAAAAAATAACAAAAAAATAAATAAATACATTTAAAAAAACAAACAAACATCAAAGATATTTTTCATAAGCATACTTGAGGTTGTAGAGAGTCTTATCTAGCTTTTCAGAATCAACATTTTATTTATACGTTTGTCTGCGTCAGCTAGACTTTCATCATAACAAATATTACGATCAAAATTTTCAATCACATGCTCGTATGCAATTTATATGCGTATATGACGCATATACACTATGCTCACAAAGTGTAATCAGTTTGATTAAAAAGCAAGTTTGATGAAAAAGCAAGACAATTTAATATAAGCACAATTTGTTAATTTGCTGCATATACATTAGGGTGGAGTAAAACTATGAGGACAAAATTCATATTGGCTTTTAGTAGACCTGGGTGCGGTATTGTAGCTTTTTGAGCAGATAACGATAACTGTAAACGATTTTTCGAAAAAAAAAAATTATATTATATTCAGGTTCCTTTAATATTGAAAGATTTAAAAATTTTATCTTTTTAAGTGCTCTTCGCATTTTTTTTCCGCTTCACGGGAAAATGGTTACATATTGGATACCAAGCCCCATCATGTCACATTATTTACTTTTTTAATTTTTATATTTTTTTAGTTTTATTTTAATTTTTTTTTTTTTATTTTCATGAAATATATTTTTATATAGTCACAAGAAACATTAAGCCATATTGAATAAAATCCTTCTTTATGTCCAGTTTTTGTATTTATTTTTTATCTGGCAGATATTCTATCCCGAATTAATCCATCTCTGGCTTTGTTACCAGATACTGACAATGATGCTTCCGCTACCATCTTTATGATGTTCTACGGCTTGAATGTGGCATAGATAAATAAACAATTTAAAATTTTCGTAAATATTTATGAAAGTTTCCCTGTGTTTAGCTTCGGTCATACTTTTAGTCAATGGTGATTTTGTTACTTTATCATATTAATTGGTTCGGTGTAATCGGTTGCTTTAAAATTTATTTCAGGAACTCTAAACCTCCGAATAGTTCTTCAATTTAAAATTGTCAGTAAGACCAGCTTTCGGGTATGCTTCCTGTAATCACAGAGCAATCCGTTCAAAAAATTTTCAGGATGACCGAAATATGCAATCTTTGAATAACTTTATTAATGATTTTCTTATATTATACAGGTAAATAGCGAGAAGATTGAACTAAATGCAATAAGTGTTGGGATCCATACTGACTAGCTGATTAAAATTTAATAAAAAACCAGGTGCTTGCATACATACACTTTTATAATGTACTCCGATAGTAGTTTCAATTCATATGATGGGTCCTTTGTAACGACTTACAATCTTAAAATTCTACCCGCGGATGTTAATCAGCTTACATCCGAAATTGTGCTAGGTTGTTTAGATATCAGCTTGAGAGATATTTTGCTTTCAGCTATTGTCAGGAAATTTCGTATAAGTATTTTTTTATCGTGTCAGATCGCTAATATTTATTGGAGTAAACTCAACATAAGATCTAATAGATTTAGATGGCATTACGGGCACCATCTCAGATTTATTAAGTAACTTTCCTATAGCACCAGTGAATCTCTTCGGATCACCTGTTTCTCCATCTATTTTCCGTAGTAAATGTAGAAGAGGCAGTTGGATACCTCAAACTGTTTTATAGCATTACTCCTATGACCTGTATTTATATTGAATTATACTGAATAAGTACTTGAATTAATTTCGTTTGTTTTGCGGACATAGGTGTCACATGCCCAAAGTAAATTGAATCTGGTTCCTTCATAATAACAATATGCTCTTCAATAAGTTGTTCGCGGTGATAGGCAGATCATAGTTTTTCAACAGTGAGTTTCTTGTATTTTCTTCCATCAAAGTAAATTCTCCCTGTCTTTTTCATTCTCTTCTAATTTTACCATCAATAACTAACGACGAATCCTCGTTACTGACTACATCAATATCTTTGAGTAAAGCATTGGCAAGAAGAGAAGCATTTCTGTCTGAAATACCCACTTCTGTCACAGTCTTCAGCTACATTAGATAGAACAAATCCTCTATTTGCAGGCATTATTATAGTTTTTGATATTGATGGTTGTGAATCTATATAACCTCTCGACCTGTATTTGGATCCATAGTACTCATAACAATTGTCGTCATTTGCTTCTCTGCTTTTTTCTTCTTCAATCTTACTTTGAACTTAGTTACAGGTAGATGTTATAGCTTTAATTTTATTTCCTTTAGATCCATTTTTAACTAATTCCTTTCTTTTCAATAATTTTGCATTTTTATACCCTATACCACTATGTGGTTTGGGTATAATGACTTTGTGCTGCTGTTTGTAACAACCAAAAATATTTGACCTAGACCCATCTTTAATTATACCGATCGAATCAGAATCACTTTTTGAGTTGATCTAACAATGTCCGTCCGTCCGTCCGTCCGTCCGTCCGTCCGTCTGTGTGTCCATGTAAAGCTTGTAATCAAACTGCAGGTCGCAAATATTAATATATTTTGATGAAATTTGGTATTTGATCTTTTATCGGCCATGGGATGAACGCTATTGAAATTGGTGAGAATCGGTCCATGTTCAGACCTAGCCCCCATACAAATGACCCCTATAAAATCGACATAAATTGACATAAGATCCAAGTTGTCATATAGATCTTAGTCAAATTGAGTTTGTATGTGTTTATTACACCCATTAATAAATAGTCCAAAAAAGATCCCTATGGGACAACTCTTAGTCATAGGCCCCATATAGAGCTGCTTCCCGATCTTCACTTAAATCTATCAAAAAACAAAAATATTGCACTGATTCATCTCAAATTTTGTTTGTATATATTTTCCCAAAATACAAGAGACTTTACGAACCATGGTCAAGATCGGTCTATTTTTGGACCTAGTCCCCATATAGACATAGCATCCGATATGAACTTTTTCATATCTGCAGCCAAAAAAATGAATAAAAATGCCACTCAAAATTGGTTTATGCTTATTTTCTATATCCAGTTAGATGGGCCTGAGAGATAGAGTCTCTAAACGTATGGTATAGGGTATCGTATAGTCGGTCTAGACCGACTATAATTTTCTTACTTGTTCTTTGTAGCTTTAATATCATTGCCTCTCTGGTCTTGCAAAAATTTTTGTTCCTTCTTAGTTTTGCAGACTTGTTTTTCTTGATTAAGTTATAGTTTTCAAAAAGCCATTTTTACCCGGTCTTGCCCGGGATAAAAAGACATTTCACTTGAAAAATGGTTCACTATGCTTACCAGGCGCTGAGTACTTAGTCACCAATGAACAAATTCCCCAATAAAATGAACTTTCTCCCCAAAAATTTGTATGGGCAATAAATTCATTTTTTATTTCAATTCAAAATTTTTTGATTTTTTAATTTAGAAGTTTTTTTAAGATGCAGCAGCAAAAATGCTTCAAAAATAATTTGCGAAACCGCTTTAAGTTTTTTTTTAAGTTTATTTATATTCATCAAATATATCGGAATCGTTTGCAAATTAAAGGAATCAGAACTTTTAAAAATTGAATTACATTATTCAGTAACGCGCCGCTTCCTCGCGTTTGGCAGCTACTATCCGTGCTGCCGCGCAGTTCTCGTTAACATATTTTAAGCCACACCTGTGCTGCCACGCAGTTGTTGCCAACTTATTTTAACTTTCAAAATATATTTTTCAGATCATTCCAATATTCAAGCTAAGCTGTGTTCCGCGAGCGCGTAGCTTCAGCGCACCGAAATGATGCTATTGAAAAGAATACTCATTTTAAATACGTTTATTGTAGGACATATATTGAGAGCAGCGTGCAAATTTTCAATAAAATAAATATTTAACAAAATTCATTAATTAAAAATATGTAAAAATTTAAGAATGAATTTGGCGAGTAAGTTAATTTTTTATTTCGTTTTTAAAAAAAGTGGGGAATTTGTTCATTTCTTTTAGGGACCTTTTTTAAATTTGGGGAATTTATTCACAGTGACGTTATTCCCATGTTAACCAAATTTTAGAGAAATCCGTTGAAAAATACAAATTTGTATAGGGAAGGAATATACCACACAACAAAAATTTAATTTTATATGAAAAGTGGGCGTAACAGTAGGCGTGGTCGGTAAAAACCATATGGCGACCTTCCCTGGAACATGTACTAAATTTCGGAGAAAGCCATTGAAAGATAAATGTTACTAAACGAACAAATATACCAAAACACAAAAAATGAATTTTATAAAAATGTGGGCGTAAAGGTAAGCGTAGCAAGAAAGATATATAATGCGACCTTCGCTGGAGTAGAGAGAAAACGTTTTCCAAATTTCAGAGAGAGCCATTGAAAAATAAAAGTTTGTATGGCAATCAAACAAAGAAACAAATAATAGGAAAAAAATTAATTTTATATGCATAGAAGTGGGCGTAAAGTAGGCGTGGCCTATAAGAAGCATATGGTGACCTTGCCTGGAGTATAGAGATCGTGTGTACAAAATTTCAGAGACATCCCTTGAAAAATAAAGATTTCTATAGTGCACATATATACCAAAAAAACAGAAAATGAATTTTGTATAGTAGGCGGCAAGAATCATACGGCGACCTCCCTGGAGTATAGAGATCGTGCGTTGCAAATTTCAGAGAAATCCGTTAAAAAAACACTGTGTAGCGAACAAATGTACCAAAAAACAGAATATGAATTGTATACAAAAAGTGGGCGTAACAGTAGGCGTGACCGGTACGAAGGATATGACGACCTTCCCTGTAGTAGAGAGATCGTGCGTACCAAATTTCAGAGAAATCCGTTGAAAAATAAAAACTTGTATAGCGAACAAATATACCAAAAAACCGAAAACGAATTGTATAAAAAAAGTGGGCGTAAAAATAGGCGTGGTCGGTGCGAAGAATATGGCGACCTTTCCTGGAGTATGTAGACCGTGTACCAATTTTCAGAGAAATCCGTTGAAAAATAAAAATTTGTATAGTGGTCAAACAAACAAACAGAAAATGAATTTTATATATTTGGTCAGAATTGCAAAGTATCATCAAGAATTTCCTTGATCTTGCTGTTTTGATCCTTTGAACAGTCTCGATATCACAAAAACAATTTCACTATATCGGAATAAGTTGAAAGCATATTATCACGAATTTTACATGGAGTTCCAAATGCATTGCAATTCGAGGCATTTTAGAATCTTTTTAAAAATATTTGGACACAAACCGTTCTGAATGGGCATTCGATTAACTGAACGCAATTTTGCAGACCGCATTATATGGAATTACTCACCACATTTATATGTATAAGTATTTGTAATAAATTTTAAAATTTGTATACTATAATGATTTCAAAAGTTTTCAAATTAAAAGGAATCAAATTTAAAGGAATCTGAAGATATCAATTCATTGGAATAATTATACCCTATGCCACTATGTGGCCAGGTTATAAAGACTTTATGCTGGTGTTTGTATCTACCTTGTAATCAAACTAAAAATCGCAAATATGAACATATTTTGATAATATTTGGTATGTATGTCAGCGATAGCATGAACGAAATTTGCGAAAATCCCAATACAAATGACCTCTATAAAATCGACTTATATTGTCATAAAATCCAAATTATCATATAGCTCTCAGCCAAATTGACTTTGTGGGTGTTTATTACACTCACTAATCAGTAGTCCAAAAATAAACCCTATAGAAAATTCTTAGTCATAGCCACCATATAAAGCTGCTTCCCGATCTTCACTTAAATCTATAAAAAAAAAAACAAGAATATTGCACAGATTTTTCTCAAATTTGGTTTTTACATGTTTTTGCAAAAAATAAGTGACCTTAACAAATATGGTCAGGATCGGTACATTTCTCGACCTAGTCCCCATATATATATATATATAGGATCCGATATGTCTCTAAATGCACCGCCTATAGGGCATCGTATAGTCATTTTAAAATGCAACTATTCCACCCCCAGGCATTTTCAGATTCGGAAATAAATATGCTCTGCATACGACCAGACTTATGGATGGCGGCAGCAGTTTGAAAAAAAATTACTGTGGTGAAAAGTGGAAGCCATATAAAACGTATGTTTTAAGTTACAAGGAACCACGATGTTTAACATTTTTTTAAGCCATCAAAAGTAAACGATCAATTTGTAAACATGGCAAAAATTGTTAACCGTTATTTGAAAGGACTTAGTCCACCCAATATTAAAGCGGAGCTAGATTCTAGTCTGGGGAGTCTGCTTCCTCGTGTGAAAGAGGCCATATGAGCTGCCAAGATGAACACCTTATTGGTCGACCATTTTAGGAGGCCGTGACGTTATTGGATGATCGCCGTCTAAAAATTCGTTAGCTAGCTGAAACAATAGGCATTTCAAAAAGTGCTTTACATCGCAAATAGACCGAGAGTTTGGAGATGACAAAGCTCTCCGCAAGTTTGCTCGCAATAAAACAAAAACAGCGTAACCATGAACGAGCTATAGTTATGTGATATGTGTCACACCTGACGCAAAGGATCAGCCAAAACAGTGGACAAAAATGGGAGAATAATATCCCAAAAAGGAGAAGACAGTTCCGTCTACAGGCATAGTTATGGCGTCTGTTTTTTGAGATGCGCATGGGACAATTTTTATTGATTATCTTCAAAAGGAACAGCAATCAATGGCGAGTGTTATGCTAACTTTTTGTAGCGTTTAAGTGATGAAAATAAAGAAAAAAAAGGCCGCATTTGGCAAGAAAAAAGATTTGCTTCATCAAGAAAATCCAGCAGTTCACACAGATAATATTGCGAAGGTCAAAATCCATACACTAAAGTTGGAATTTCTTCATGATGCACCTTAATCAACCGATTTAACTACCTCGGATTATATTCTATTTCAAAACTTGGCAAAATTATAAAAGATGGTAAAATATTTGTCAACAATGAAGAGTTGGAATCTGCGATTTATGGCTATTTTAAGTATAAACATTTCTTACTAAAGGGTGTTTCTTGGAGGTTAACAACTTGGAATTGGTAACACCGCTTTATTTGATAAACGATTTAATAGATAATAACTGGTTTTTGCTTAGTTTGGTTTGCCACTTCATCATGGATAATAGAGCTACACGACAGTAACGCTTCCAAGTTTTTGAAATTTTCTATCAAATTAATGGTGCTGTTTATTAAACCTGCCGTACACTATGGTATTCATAATCGTCCATCAGAACGGCTAACTCGAGTAACAATGGATCATTTTTTCGCACCACGTTTACTCCCAATGGCAGTATGCATCCCGAAAGATGCCAAACTGTGCACACCGAACAAGTTGTAGCCGCTGAACAGCAAAGCATTGAAGAAGACCCACATCGAACAATGTTGTTCAGCGAAGAAGTTCGTTTTTAGTCGAATGGCTGCGTAAATAAGCAAAATTGTCTCAGAAGCACAAGCTTCTGTCCATAGGCCGACGAATTTATTGATCCATATATCTTCAAAAACTAAGAAACTTATGATGAACAAATAATTTTACGTAATGGTCCTGTTAATTGGCCACCAAGATGCTATAATTTAGCCACATTAAATTATTTTCATTAGGGTTAACTAAATTCACCCATCTAAGCCGATAAGCCAGAGATTAAGCACCTGAAAATCAACATTCGACGAGTTATTGGTGAAATACGGCCGAAAATGCTGCGCAATCTGTATAAAGGTTGCAGTTCCAGATTGCGCCATGTATGCCCCACTATAGCAGCCACGTAGCCCAAGTCATATTGAAGCAGTAATGCCATAAAATAAAGCCAGCTTAATTGATATTAAAAATACTTTTATTTGCTTTACCTTAACTTAAAGTTCTACAACTCTAAAAAAAACATCCGTTATAAACAGGGTATCGAAACTTGTGAATATGAACTTACTCATATCGGCAGGCAACAAATTTTCGTATGCTAATTAATTTTTGTAATTTTTTTAATATTTTTTATTACTAGCGGAAGGATTCTTAGCTCATACGTAAATTAAAAGGACGATATCCGAAAATTTGCTGGTAACAAACTTATAGTATAGTTTATATAATTTTCTGAATGTTTAACGATATAGCTACGTAACATTTTAAATTATTTTCAAACCATTATTTTGTAAAAATGTATTGCTGTAGAAAAATGTAATACATATTGAACATAATACTTAAAAATATATGGACTTCTTTTTTGTATTAATTAACCACAACAAAGAAGTGTCTGCATATGAGTTATTTTCATACGTCAGTGATGCTTTTTGTTCTTAAAATTAGTTGTGTTTTTTCTACAAGCTGGATTATATATAAAAAGTTAAATCTATTTCGTAAAAAAGTTAAAATTATTAAGAAAACAATTTAATGATTACAAATGTAAAAAATCCAGTTCAAAATGTTTCAACAATTTTTTTTAACGGATTGATATTTAAGTGAACATTAGTCTTAATTTCAATGAAATTGATTCAGTACTTTTTAAAATAATTTTTTGATTTTTTTACCTTCTAGCGTGAAATATAGTTTTTTTATTTATCAAAAAATTTTATATTTGGATTTTATGTTTACACTAAAAAAAATTTGGCACTCAAAATGATAGTAAAATCAACTGAAAATTTAACTATTATTACTGAAAAACTAAAAAATTTTTGCTGTCAAATTTGCAAATTTGTTAATTTGTTTACACTAAAAAAAAGTTTGTAATCTTCTATATATAAAATTCTTCTGTCGCGGTGTTTGTAGTAAAATTCCGCCGAAACGGCTCGACCGAATCTCATGAAATTTTGTGCGCATATTGGGTAGGTCTGAGAATCGGACAACGTCTATTTTTTTTGATAGGGCCACTGGGACGGGTGCCCCCATACAAAGTGAACTTTTAAAATCAGATATCTGGAGTACTATGATAGCCATAAGTGCCACGCCCACTTGAGATATCAAAAAAAAATACCTGTTGTCCGCTTCTGAGACCTGCCCAATATCTACACAAAATTTCATGAGAATCGGTCAAGCCGTTTTATATATAAGAAGTTAAACTCCTCCTTTATTTGTTTTTTATTTTTTTATTTTTGTTTTTTTTTTTCTTAATTTATTTTTTTTTAATTTTTTTTATAATTTTTTTTTAATACTTTTTTTTTCATTTTTTTTTATTTTTTTTAATATTTTTTTTTTTTTTTTTTTTTTTTTAATTCTTTTCTTTTTAAATTTTTCCTATATTTGGAGTATTGTGATAGCCAGAGTTTTGAAATTTTGTTTCAGATGTAAGAGTATGAATTTAAATAGTCTTGCCAAAAATGGGCGGGATCGGGCCACTGCAAAGTGAGTTTTTGAAGTTAAACTCCTGCGAAATGGCTCGACCAATTCTCATGAAATTTTGTGTGCATATTGGGTAGGTCTGAGAATCGGACAATCAGCGGGCGTAGTACCTCAAATAAAAAGTAAATATATAATGTCATATATACGAAATACCGTAGTAGTGAAAGCCTTTGAACTTTGTCTGTGTTCATGAGTTATTAATGTGAGTAGTCTCATAAAAAATGGGCTGGATCGGACCAGTGGGCGTGTCACCTCCCATACAAAGTGAATTTTTAACATCTAATTTAAACATGTAATATCTGGAGTACTACGACAACAAGAGTTCTGAAATTATATACATGTACACTAGGGTGGCCCTTAATAAAAAAAGTGTTCAAACTGTCGTTCTCACCCCTAGAAATGTGCGAATAGCAAAAAAACTGAGAAATACAAAGTTTTGGGCCAGTCAAAAAACGTTTAGTCGTGGCGCAAAGCGATTGAAAATTTCAAGTGTGTTTATATGGGGGAAAATATGACTTTTTTTCAGATTTTGCGAAAATTTCGTTCTATAATTTAATTTTTCCGACAAGCTGTTACATAATTCGGGATCAGTATTAAATTATCCTTTCAAAGGGCTATAAAACTTCAAAATCGTATGAAACCTCGCCAAGAAATAGCAAATGCCCCAGACCACTTTTGTGAAATTTGATGGCATTTTTTTCAACTTTGAGAAATTAATTAAAGCCATCATTCTTTTTTGGTCTCTATACTTATAAGTACTCAGATATGAAGTATTGTTTTATTACCACGTTGTTAACTTATTGCGCATTGAGGCCGAATATTGGAAATTTTTTCGATAAAATTTTTAAAACTCCTTTTTCAAGTTAGAAAAAATTTTCTTAAACAAAATTTAAAAAAATTAATCTATCACTTCAAGGTTTTATGAAACACATGTTGGAAATTAACTGTGTGAATTTTTAAGTAAATCCCTCTGCGAGAATTTTTTTGACAAGGATTTTATTTTTGCGGATTTCGAGAAAAATTGAATTTTTGTGAAATATTCTGTAAAAGTACTCTTTCTAAATACTTTGTATCAAAAATTCATCATTTTTCTACTTTTAAATTTTAAATTTTATCTTAATAGCTTAGGGTTTCGGAAAAAAATATATGACTTCATTAACCCTTTTGGAATTGGGGTGACATGTGACCCCAAGCTAATAAAAGACAATTTATTCAAAAAATTCAAATATTTTGTAAGTGCTGTCCAATTTTTAGATGTGACACTTAAAATATAATAACTAAATATGTAGAAGTTTCGTTCCAAAAATTTGGGATAAATCCGAGAACGTTAACCCATTATTTGCCAAGGCCAGCTTTGGATTTATTATTTTTTTACTAATACTATGTTTTTCGTACTTAAATAATAATGAAAGGCAATTATAATTATTAATTATTTGATTCAAATATTGATTGCAAATATTCCATATATTGTTCTGTGTTATTTCTGTTCTTTAGTAGTTTTTTGACTTCTTCATCTAAATCCCGATATTCCACTTTCCATTGATTTCGAATACCGGTGATGAACGGATCTGACGTTGTCAATAATATATTAAATAGATCTTAATATGTGGAAGTTCGTGAAATTTTTCTAGTATTGTGCTCTCTACAAAATCTGTAATCCTTACTCCTTTCTTCCTTAGCCTCCTCTGATAGATCTCCAGGTGGCACCAAATGATATTTAATGACATCTCCTGCTTGACAAAGGATTTTTTGAACTGTTGCAAACATATTTCTCCATGGGTACTTGTACGTATATATTTTTCCAACTTCCTTAAATTTTTTGGGATCAATTTTTTCATTGCATGCATGTACTTCTATGATTAATATAAATCTCAAAATATGGTTTCTATCTACCCCTGCTATTTCAGATACTGTTTCTGGACCTGAAAATAATCTTCATGCGGTATTGCCATCATTTGTATTGCCTGGCCCCTGTTTTGGCAGATCTATAGTCAATCCAAATTTGCGATATTCATCTTGAACATGTTTCTTTTTTGAACTTCTTAAATCTTAGTTGGTTTCGTAGTTTAATATATATACGGTTAAAGAGGATACTTTCACTTTTCTCCAGGTGGTATACCTTTCATGTTCCCTAGAAGTTCTATTCCACTAAAGTTGAAATTTGACAAAAATATAATAGTTTAATAAATATTTCAAAACACTTCTAATATTAAACGCTAGGGCTGTGACCACTTACAACAACTAGAGACTACAATGCTACCAACCTAGTAAAAAAGGACGGCAGAGCATTATCGACGAACTTGCGAGTAGTGACCATTTAATTTTGATAAAAAAAAAAACAAAAAACACCTTCTTCTGAAATAAATAACAGTTGAGCTTGACAGCATGCCACGACCACAATTAGCAATAGTTTAACTTACTACTTTGGCTACCTTAATTTGGATATATCTGTGGTTTTCTGGAATAAGCGCGTATGTCCATTTTTGTCAGCTTTGATTTAACGATGCCAAATATATTAATTTTTAAAGCTCTTTTTTGAGTTTTTCTTTAAATAACGACGTAACTTAAATGTTTATTAAATTAATTTGCAGCACTAACGACGTATGTAAACCTACGTTTGATCGCTGACAAATTATTTTCTCAGAAAACGACACATGGCGACATACGTTGTTATAAATGAAAAAAAATTCAAAATAATTTTGGATTATTTTTTAGTTTATAACCACTTAGAAAAACTTGTGTGTTTATTTCTGTTATTTGTTGTCACTATTATTCTTGATACGTTGTTATATTCTCATCCTAAGTCCCGTTACTTTTTGTTGGCGAACAACAAAATCAAGCAACAACAGCTTGTGTCTACATGGGTGGTTGCATTGGTAGTTTTCTTTTTCAAAGAAAACGATGTTTGTCGACATAAGTTGTTTTATCTGCACACACTTTAAGTGTTATTTACATATTGTTTTTTCGTCCTCTTCTACGATCCATTCCTCTGAAGATTTTTGACTCAAAATTTTATATAAAGTATTTGTTGCCCATATCTACAGGACTGTTAAATAAAAAGCTCCAAAAACTTTATATCGAGCCCATAATTTTAAATATAACGTCTTTTGGCTCCCCTGAACATTTTGATTTTATGACATACGCGGTTATTCTAGAAAACCACAGATATTAGCTACAAATTGGCGTTAAAATTTAAAAAATTGATTTTAAAAAAATTATACTTTGGCCGCAGACTTGCGACTCATTTTTTTTTTTTTTTGTTTTTTTTTATGTTCTTACAATTATTATTAATAATATTCTATTGATATTTTTAGAAGTTGTCTAAAAAACTCGCTGTAGGAGGGAAGGACACTGTCTTAAGTTGAAATTAGTATTCAAAAAAGTTGTTTATTAAGATTGTCCTCTTTCATTTTTTTTTTTTTTTTTGCTGTATCCAAATATCTGAGTGAACTTCACTTTAACTAGTGGCACATAATCTGAATATTTTAAGCAAGTACATATTTGAAGCTATAATTCTTTTTTTTTACATAAAAAGCACATAATTCAACTGTTATTTGCTGTAGCATGCAGAACATCATTTTTGTGTACCAGAAAATTTAAATGGAGGAAGCAAAAAATATGCTTTGTGGTTTTTACAAACACAGTTTCATATATCCATGATTTTTGTAATTATATCATTAGTTTTTTGTTGTTGTTTTTAAATAAAATTACAATATTCAGTGAATAGTATAAATAAACAGTTCGGAAAACATATTAAACAGAATTTCAACTAAAAAATTTATAATAACAAAATCATAATTAATGTATTTAAATAACAAAAAGAAAATGAATAATATTTTATTTTGAATATAAACACCAGTTACAGATTGCTTATTAACAGTCATTTATTTATTTTGCTTACTTAGTTACTTACTTCTTTGTAGAATTTTTGCTCAAGAAAGCCAGATGTACATTCGGGAAGATAAAGAAATTAACAGCAATATTATGGAGTTAACCAAGGGCCATTACTTTATAATATTAAAAAAAAATTGCTACGATATATATTAACAATTCTCTATGTTAACTTAAGCTCGCGATTTTGAACGCATATTACTGTCAAATTATTTGACTAAAGAGTTGTAAAAAACGCGAGTTTTTTTTAATGTAGGTATAGTAGACATCTAAAAAAAATCATTGAAATTAGGAATGTTAATGATGTAACTTACAAATAAAATATATTCCCCAAATAGAAGGACTGAAGCTAGAACTCCTGATAATACATAAACATTTTTATAATATTCCGTTTTTGAGAGCAGTAGAATTAATACTTTTTATAATAAGCAAAATTTTAATAAAATTAGAAGTCCCACATATGACCCAAAGCTAATAAAAGACAATTTATTCACAAGAATATGAAATATTAAATTAATTCTATTTATTTTGGTGTATCTAAGGATGATTTATTGTGCGATTCAAATTGTTTTCTGTAATCACTTACGACATGGAATAACTATTGCTTTTCTTTAATTTTATATTATTGTGTTAATTTTATATTTCATACTCTTTTGAATAGAATGTTTTTTATTAGCTTTGGGTCATTATTGCGCTTAGAAAAATATAGATAGTTTTTATACATAAAATAATTTTACCACAAAATTGGTTAAAAGTTGTTTTAATTCATATTCGCGAGCAATAAGCAGACAATTGCACCAAAGATATATCACAATTGATTATTTTGATCCCAGTAGCACTGAAGGGTTAAACAAATAAAAATTAACTGACTTATTTTTCTTAAATTCTATATAGTGGTTTCATCGAGTTTAATTGAAAAACTCGTTTTCAGTAGTTTTATTTAAAATATCTTAAAATCCAAAGCTGGCCTTGGCATATAATGGGTAAACGCTCTCGGATTTATCCCAAATTTTAGGAATAGAAGTTCTACGCATTTGTTTATTATATTTTAAACGTCGTATCTAAAAATTCAACAGCACTTACAAAATATTTGAATTTTTTGAATAAATTGTCTTATAGCTTCTGGTCATATGTGACCCCAATTCCGAAAGGGCTAATATGCTCATATTATTTTTTTTCCGAAACCCTAAGCTATGAAGATAAAATATAACATTTAAAAGTAGAAAAGTGATGAATTTTTAATACAAAGTATTTAGAAAGAGTAGATGTCCAGAATAATTTGCAAAAATCCCATTTTTCTCGAAATCCGCATAAATAAAATCCTTGTCAAAAAAAATCTGGCATAGGGATTTACCTAAAAATTCACACAGTTAATCTCTGATATGCATTTTATAAAACCTTAAAGTGCCAGGTCCATTTTTTTAAATTTTGTTTAAGAAAATAAATTTTTATTAAACTTGAAAAATGAGTTTTCAAAATTTTATAAAAAAAACTTTCCATTTTCGGTCTCAATGCGCAATTGGTTAACAGCGTGGTAATAAAACAATACTTCACATCTGATTACTTATAAGTATAGAGACAAAAAAAAAATTATGGCTTTAATTAATTTTTCAAATTGTAAAAAATGTTATCAAATTTCCTGACCTATTTTTTTTTGGCTCAAAAGTGGTCTGGGGCATTTGCTTTTCTTGGCGAATATTCATTCGATTTTGAATTTTTTAAGCTTTTTGAAAAGATAATTTAAGACTGATACGATTCTTAGAACAACTTGTCGGAAAAAAATTAAAACTTAAACAAAATTTTCGTAAAATCTCAAAAAAAAAAGTCGTATTTTCCCCACATAAACACACTTGAAATTTTCAGTCGATTTCCGGCGCTACTTTTCTTTATCCGTTTGTCCCCAAACTTCATATTTATTAGTTTTATATTGAAAGGTAACAAACAGGATCCCGCCTATCTCCGAAATCGCACGTTCATTTTTAAGGACCACTCTAAGGGCCACTCTAATGGACAGATATGTACGCCATAAAAATCACGAAGTCGTCTATAAGTTGTATGTATCGATGTCTAATTTCAAAGTAAATTTTGATTATTTGGTAGCGTTGTTCAAGCGTGAATCTATGATGATTTGCTGGAGTGTACTGATCATTAGTATCAAAAGTTTCTAAAACTGAATGCAGTATGACAGTTCGGTTGGCTAACCTTTTGTAACTTCTATCTACACAAAAAAAAAACACCCCCAATATATAGTTATTAGGGCAAGTCGATTGAAAAATCACCCAAGTGACAAGGAAAATCGTATTCTAGCATCAAAACAAGAAACTATGCCCGAGGAACCATACCTATAAAACGAATTCTGATGTTCCGACTTTTGTCTCTGCTCACTTTGACCCATTTAGAGTGCCCCAATCGAGTTCAAATGTATGATCGACCCCCACTAACTTTAGAGGGCCGACCCACCCATGCCAGTGACACATCCCATGGAACCCCCTGGGGGGTTTCCCATACAAACTTTTCAAAAAATCACCATTTTTGTTTAGAATTGGGCTGACTATGTTTGATTTAATATTAAAATTAACAGCCATACGTATACGTATCTTCTACTCTGCTAATAAATAATACTCATACGCCTTGACTATGTCATGTTATTCAAAAAGATCGATCAGATGAGGGTACATAAGTTTTAGATCACTACGTGACTATCCGTGACTCTGCGTGACTACCCCAAAATTAATCTGTAGTCACAACAAGACTTTGGGCCAAGTTTCAGATCAATTTCATGAGGGCGAATGGGGTGGCCCCATGGCAGACAGACAGGTCAAAAGTCGGGAGATTAGAATTCGTTTTAGAGGTATGGTTACTTGGGTAAAGTTTCCTATTTTGATCCCTACAATATGATTTTCCTTGTCACTTGAGCGATTTTTTTGCCTCCCTACGAATCGACCCACCCTAATAGTTACGTTTTATATTCATAATACGAGAACGACTATAAATAAATTAAAAATAAGTTATATAAGCAATATAAGATAAAATTATGTTATTATTTAAAGTAAAAAAATCACTAAAGTCGAGGTAAGAAATATTGCTCTATTGACACATCAAATGGTATAGACGATTAGCAACCATCCATTAACTTCAAATCTATTAGTAAAATGATTCATTCATAGACCTATAACCCAAATAGCCCATTTTATAGGGAAACATTCAAAATAGCATCTGCTGAAGATTTCATCCAGAGACATGATAATATTTCAGAGTTATGGTGAAAATATAGAAAACTATAGAGAAAATCTACTTTCTAAAAATCTCTATTATCCTAGTACATTGAGAAAAAATTTCAAAGATATCTTAAACATGATCAGATAAAGCTTTAGCTCCCTAATGAGCATTTTTGATTTATTTTATAGAAAACGCTTTAAATTTATGTTATGGCCGTTATATGGAGTCAACAAGCATAGTCCATTCGATAGCAAATTTTCAAATCTATCATCTCAAAAAGGTTTCATTCAAATGCCTCTAATTTTTTTCTGAGTTATAGTAAAAATATCAAAATTGATGTTGAAATTCCACTATCTACAGCATTTTGTTCGCCCATTACTTCCAGAAAAATTTCCAATGATTTTGGCAAATTTTTAAAATCAAGAAATTTTATTAGCTCCTCAAGGTAGGCCAAGGTTTTTCAAAATTATTTCTGTATTTAACAGGGCGACTAACATAAAATATTTTTTTTTTAATTATTTTATATATTCATAGGGTTGGCATATCTTGAGGCGCTTATGAAAATTTTTTTTTAAATATGCAAAATTATTGAAAATTTTTCAGAAAGCGGTAGATAGTGGAATTTCAATATTAATTTTGGTAGTTTCACTATAACTCACAAAATATTAGAGATATTGAAATAGAATCTGCTACAGATGCTACATATATTTTAAAATTTTTCTATCGAATGCACTACTTTTTCATAGTTTACCGTCATGACCAATTACTTCTTTTTAAGCGTTTTATACAAAAAGTAATACGAAAATATTGTAAAACCATTAAACCCGGTAAATATAAAAAAAATTTTTTTTTTTTTTTTTTTGTAATATATTTATATAGAATTTTTATTAAACCATAAACTTAATAGTTAACAATTTTGTTGTGTGGATGGAATGAATATTTTTTATGTTTTTTTTTTCTTTTGTTTACACATCTCCATAGAAGAGTTACTTATCACTAATATACTTAAACACTACAATATACTAACAATCTGCTATGAAAAACATATTTGAAAAACTTATATTATTTTGTTAAGTAGTATTGAATAACACGAAAGTAACACAATATAAGTACAAAGATAAAGAGAAAATGAATTTCACAAAATATAACACTATCTGTATATATAAAAGTTAATAAAAAAAAAAAAAATGCATAATCGAAAATGCTAAAAAGTCAACGATGAGGAGAAATTAATAATAATATGATATTTTTTTTATGTAAATACATATTTAAAATTTTTTCATAACATTAATCAGTCTATAATGATAATTTTTAAGATTTTTTTTATATGAGATGTTTTATCTTGTTGTCGCTACTGCAAAAATCTCTTTCTTTTAGGCTAAACAAAATAGTTTCTTCCATAAGGGTGTCGGTGTTGCAGGCAAGGAAGTTGGGGCTAGGCCTTCCCAAATGGCTGTGTCGAATACATCTTTAACTTTATCCTAGAAAAAGAAGAAAAAAAAAGAGATTATATAAGTATAAGTATAAAAAAATTTAGAAGCTGTTTTATTATACAAAAGAGATATGAATACTCCAAAATATTATTTACAGAAAAATTTGCGATTTTTTTGTAACGAAAAATTCTAATAAAAAATTGACATTTTTTTTAAATATTTTTAAGGCAAATTTTAAGAATCCACGCTAATTATTTGATAGATAAATTCACAGAATCCAATACTTTTCTCTATAGATTAGTTTATAGTTCTATTTTTAATATTTTATTATTCTCTATAGATTTTTTTGTAAATTCACAGAATCCAATACTTTTCTCTATAGATTAGTTTATAGCTCTATTCTTAATATTTTATTATTCTCTATAGATTTTTTTTGTCAATATCTGGGTTGTTCGCTTTGCAAATATCCATTTTCTGAAACTTTTATATTGGTAACAGTATTAGAAGACTCACATAATTTAATACTATTTTTTCTATAGAAAAATTGCTCGCAAATAGAAAAATAATGTCGAGTCTAACAATAAATTTTGGATTTGGATTGGAGAATTTGGTGACTAATGCGACTCATAAAACAAAAGGATTGAAATTTATTTATAATAATTTGAGAAATATTCGAAAATGCTTAGAAATTACAAAAAACTATATTGCTAGAAAATTACTGCTGACCTTTGTTGTTGTTGTGTGATGGTTTTTGTTAAGCTTGAGGTCATGAAGTTAAAAAATTAAAAAACAACACAAATGTTTTAATTGTTAATTTTAACAGATTTTTATTTTTTTATATTTCAAACAGCTTCGCTGTTCATCCTCAGAAAAATAATTTACTGCTTTGTAATTAAAGCGCAGAGTTGAAAACATTCTTTGCTTGGCTACGTTCTATTTTCAAAAATTATATTTATTTTCTTTTGAGTTCTGAGATTTGTTTTAGGAAAATTAAAAAATAAATTGAATGCATCGTTTTATAAAATAAGCTCAACAATTTCTATATAATGTATAAGATTTAGAGAATAATTTCCTAAAGAAAAACTATTAAATCATCATCAATATTAAAATTTTGCATATTATTTATCTATAATATTAACAGGCTAGGCGATTTATTGTGACCGATGTTTTGTTCTACCGTTTTATCCCGATTTTGACCAAACGCATATTATTTGAAAGGTATTTCTTTTTAGCCGTTTTGCAAATTTACAGATTTTTTAAACTTTTGCTACTAACACATACATAAAATTATATAACGCTTTGTGTGTGTTTATTAAATTTGTTAATGTGCTTGTAATAGAAATGAGTTTATTTTTGTGTTGATTTCTGAATTGGCTATAATTGTTAAGCATACCTTTAGGGTCTTTATTTAATGAAAAAATAAAATTTCCTAGAATTTGCACTCGAATTTCGAGGACTGGAATCTACTAGTAGTGTTGATTGTAGAGTCTACGGTCAAGCTTATCTACTCAAGCTACTCGAGTAGCTCAAAACTTTTGTAGCTCGACTAATAAATGAGCTAGTATAGCCTTACATTTTTCATATTAGTATAAGTAATGTATACTTTTCGGAGTCGGCCAAGTATCACAACTACCATTCCTAAATTTCAATTAAATCGGACTAACGCAATAAGTGAGGACAATTATTACTTGAAAAAGCTCGAGTATTTTCCATACAAATGTATGAAGATATCCACTCCATATATGTTTGTCATCATTTTCCAAAAAAAAAAAAAAAAAACTTTGTGAGTCCGATCACAGGGGAGATGTGTAAGCATCTACCAGTTTTTTTTTTAAGTTGAAAGTACCTCTGCTTTCAGAATATTTTTTCTATTTAGATTTTCTATAATTAATTAATTAGCTTTCATACTTCTATATTGTTATATTGTGATATGATTGTGTTATACTTTTTGGTTGTTGAATAAATTTCTATTGTGAAATTTTTAACGTTGTTATACTTGAGGGTTGTTGAATTAGCTGCAATAATATTTACACCAATATACTCATACCTCACACCGTTATTGCCTTAGTCTGTTTTTGTGATTATATTGCGAAATATATTTTTACCCCCCTGTACGCATCAAAAAAATTCCAAAAAAAAAACCTAGCATAATTTTATATATTTTATATACCAATAGATTACTTTCCTGGAATATTGAAGCAAAAAAACTGTAAAGTCGGTTAATTACTACTTGAAAAAGCCACTTTCCACTCAAATCTATAAAAATGTGTATGTTTGATGTTGATCTTCAAAAAAATTTCAGGAGCACTTGGAAAAACTATTAGTATTTCAATTCCAATATACATAGAAATTATACATATTACGACAAAAATGTTGGGGTCCGGGTGCAACTCCTCGAAAAAGATCAAAAGTTTTGCAAAAAGTATAAAATAAAAAAAACAAGCAATTATACTGTCTGTAATCAACAGTATTCATAGATCACTCATTAAAAATTTTAGACCATTCCGATCAAAATTTTGACGTCGCACAGTGGCGCCATTTGAGTTCTTTCGTTGCAAAAATCATAACTTTTGAACCAAATAAGATAATCAAAAAATTTGAAGGGCGTACGATACATAATTGTTCAACCTATGAAATGAGGGTTTGAAAACGGTTCTACGACTTTAGGTGCCTACTTATGGGTTAGCAAACTTGAAATTTGTGAAAAAAAATTTTATGGGAAGTAAAATAAAATATTTTTTTTAAATTTTTTACTTTTCTGTTTCTTTTTAAAGGCTTTTTTGATTTAAAATTAGTCCACAAAAGATTAAACAAAAACTTTTTTTTTCTTTATTTATTTTTCAATTTTTTGTAAAATATTGCTCACAATCCGTAAAAAATATTTCTCACAGCCCGTAATAATTTCTGAACTATAATTATTTTCTAACTGTTATCGTGACTTTCCGTGACATGCTGCAGTGATGAAATAAGTGGATCAGAAGATGCTGCTAACATGTTGAAGAGGTCCACATTTTGTCCCACCATTGATGATTTGACAGTGTTCAGCAAACTATATTTTTTTTATAACATTTTTTTTGGAACTCCTGTGCTACCGAAAGCTCTCCAATTATATCTTTGCCATTCGAAAATATTCTATAAACTATCGGGGTCAACTTTCTCTGTTATTCTGCTGAAGGTGATTCAGTTTTTGAAGCATATTGTCCATATTTTTTAGAATCAACCTTTTCCTTGCAGTTTAAAGATTCAAGATCATTTCCAATCTCGTAACGATTTGAATGTTTATTCCAGCCTCATCAGCCTCATCATTTTCAAAAATTTTTCTCGAAGTGTTTCCATGGTTTGAGTTTAAGCATCCGTACTTGGGGAATAACAATAAATTGTATATGCACCTGAATTTAGGAAGCAGAATTTAACAGAGGATCTCAGATAAGCAATACAGAATGAAAAACAAAAATCATATTTCTTAACAATAACGAACGAAACAATAACAATAGGAATGGGTTTTCACGGTTATATGTCATAAATTGCGCAATAATGCATGCGCATTTCTGGAACAAAGTATTTTTTTTTTTTTACAAAATTTACCTCTACAAAAAAATTGGGCAAGGGTGCGCAGCTGAAAATTTTTACATTAGGTAAATGAATAATGAACGAACTTATTTTCAAAATATGGGAAATATAGAAATTTATATTTTTTTCTTTATTTTCCATCAAAATGAGAAATAGTAAAAAAAAATGAATGGTTGGTAAATATTGATTTACCTAGACAAACACTGAGCAAATAGTCAAATTTTTTTTTCAATCTTTTTCGAATAATAGATCTAGCAACAAAATCAAAAAGAATGACGATCCGTTACCTAGTTTCCGAGATACTGTATTTCAAAACGGAGCAAATTACCTAAATATGGTCTGGTTTTTCTAATACTTAAAATGAGTAAACTTTGAACGGCTATATCTTCTGAACCAAAAATCTAATTGTAATAAGAGTAGCACATTTGAAATCGTTGGACAATTTTCTGTAAAATACGTTTATTCAATATTTTCTTGGAGCAGACGAAATTTTTGATTTTTGCAACCTCACTTGTTGTACAGGCGCTATTGTGCATCGGTATAGTACTATTCCACTGATATTGACCACTTTCTATACAAATGCGTGAAAATATGCTCGCGTTTGAAATTTGATGATATTTTCCACAATCTTATATATTAAAAAAATTTATGAATAAACTTTGCATCCAAGATTTTTTTCAATATTTTTCTTCTCTCAAACCTCTATAACTAGAGTTCTAATTAACGTAGGCTGTTGACATAGGTCTAAGAACACTCAGTGGATCAAGCTCCTTCTTTTGAGCTTAAATTCGTTGGGTTTGAGGAAAGTTATGCGTGGACAATCAACTTTACTTTTACTGTACGTTAAGTTCTCTTGGCATATTTTGGCACTACTGTACGTTAACTTCTCTTGGCAAATTTTTGTATTATATTATAAAAATTAATATAATATAATATAATGCTGCGGAGCAGCAGGGGTCCTTAGTAACTTAATAAAAAAAATTGCATTTCTTAGAGCTGTACATATAACGATAATGCCTCCTTCAAAGCATACCAAAAATTAAAGCTTGTTAAAGTGGTAGTTCCACTCGACAAAAAACAGAAAATGAACAAAAAATTAAAATAATAATAATAATGATATTTTTTCACTGCCCATATTCATAGATGGCTCATTTCAGGCCAATTGACAGGTCCATTTCTCGATATCAACTTATTGCCGAATTTTGTTTTCAATAATTCGTGAACTCCGGCTTCATTTTTGAAAAAATAAAGTCTGATGACATCATCAGCGTGTATACCGCACTAAACGGAGCATTTTTATGGATGTAATGGAGTCTGTAGAGTCCGTTGTGGTTTGGTCTCATTCCAAGTACAGCAACTTTGTTTATTAACAAACCCGTTAAGTCAGCCCTATTGCTGAACACAATTTTTAGATAAAACATTGTCTATAAGTTGGCCGAATCGATGACTGATTTTAAAGTAAATTTGGAAAATTATTAGCGATGTTCAAGCGTGAATACATACAGATCATATATGTCAAAGAGTGAATGTAGTGTGTTTGTTCGACAGCTAATGCTTGGTTTTCACTATGTAATTTTTAATGTCAATTTTAGTCAATTATTATCAGTTGTATGAAAACGGTTTGTAAGGTCTTGATATTTGCAACCCCTGGCAACATTTGATATCTAGAATGATATTTCCAACATGCTGGTTTTTGTTTTACAGCCGGATATTTTGTTAGTTTATAAGATGTAATGCAAACGTAATTATTAGAAAATAAAAAAAGATGTCAGTTGATGCATTTATTTGTTGTTAGTTTATATGACATAGTAAGAAACATGCATAACCCTTCCGTAAGTGCTATCTAAGCGAAAAAATCACATTTACAGCTTGAAGTCTTTATACTTAAGTCGAAGTTTTTTTGGGATAATGATGATTCGAGCTATGAAAGTTCGACTGTATATACATTTGTGTATTTATTTATTTATTTTTTATTTATTAATATATTTATTTTTTAAGTCCATGGAAAAAACCTTCCAGACTGCATTATAAAAATTATAAAAAACAAGTAAGAAAATTATAGTCGGTCTAGACGGTTCATATCGGATGCTATATCTATGTGGGGACTAGGTCCAAAAATGGACCGATCCTGACCATGGTTGCTAAAGTCTCTTGTATTTTGCGAAAATATATACAAACAAAATTTGAGATGAATCAGTGCAATATTCTTGTTTTTTGATAGATTTAAGTCAAGATCGGGAAGCAGCTCTATGTGGGGTTTATGACTAAGAGTTGTCCCATAGAGATCATTTGTCGACTACTCATTAATGGATGTAATAAACGCATATAAACCCAATTTGACTAAGATCTATACGACAATTTGGATCTTATGGCAATTTATGTCGATTTTATAGGGGTCATTTGTATGGGGGCTAGGTCTGAACATGGACCGCTTTTCACCAATTTCAGTAGCTTTCATCCCATGGCCGATGGCAGCTTATGTACCAAATTTCATCAAAATATATTCACATTTGCGATCTGCAGTTTGATTGCAAGGTTTACATGGACACACAGACGGACGGACGGACGGACATTGTTAAATCGATTCAAAAAGTGATTCTGATTCGATCGGTATAATTAAAGATGGCTCTAGGTCAAATATTTTTACTTGTTACCAAACAGCAGCACAAAGTCATTATACCCAAACCACATAGTAGTATAGGGTATAATAATAGTTACAAATCATTAGATCAGAAATTTGAAATTAGGTATTTAAAAATAATATAATATTGCGTTTAATAATATTATAATTTAAAGAAAATCATGAAATCATGACACATTATTGTTGAATATAATATTAATAAGCTAGACATTTCTTGTGACCGATGTTTTGTTCTTCCGTTTTATCCTGATTTTTACCAAACGTATGTTATTTGAAAGGTATTTCTTTCTAGCTGTTCACCAGATTTACAGATTTTTAAATTTTGTTCTTTATTTTGAGTAAATTGCATTCAAAGTTGCTACTAAGACATACATAAAATTATACATATGATATGTGTGTGTTTATTAAATTTTTAATGAGTTTATCTTCAGTAACAATAATAATAGACCAAAAAAGTGTTGCGTTGTGAATTGGCAAAGTTGAAAAATAAAGTTGCCTAGAAATTGTACTCGAATTTCGAGCGCTGGAATCTGCTAGTTATTTAATAAATAAATAAACCAACAAATGTCAAGCAATTCACGAAAAGTTATTTTTACAATAATAGTTTTCTTTGTTTACAAAAAAAAAAAAAAAAAAAAAAAGAATGTAGAGAACCTTTAGCAACTTATAAAAGTGAACAGATCCTGAAGAAGAAAAACAAAACTATGGATTCAAATCAACTTTGTGGGGATTTTAGATATGCCTAATTATTTCTATACCAAACTTCCAAGAAGCTTGTAAAATTTTTAACTACAAAATTCTCTTATTTACAGTTACAAATAAGTTTTAATATTTTATAAAAAAAAATATATATATATATTTAAAAGGTTTTTCAAATCCTCTTTTCATTTATTTAAAATTACACATTTGCAAAACTTTTAATATTTGTCTTTTTGAATATACAGTTTTTCCTTTTTTGTCGAACAACCTTTTAAATTCCACTTCCTGTAATTTAATGCTTTATAATAATATTTAAGTGCAAAGTGTTTTTCACAGGTTTTTTTCATATTTATTTTATTTATTGTTAACTTACGAGTACAACCAACCACAATCAACGTTTTATATATGTACTTATTCTTGTATATACGAGTGTACCCCACAATACGTGCATACATATTACTTTTTTTTTTGTAATAAAATGCAAACACAAAGTTAAATTTCCTTAGGGATTTATAAACGCTATACAATTTACAACTACAACAACACGTAAACCGGTGGTGTACAAAATTTACGTGAAACACAAATGTTTTTTCAAATAAACATTAAAATCCTTCTGATACCTGTGACAGCATTTGCGTGTCGTGGTGTAGGTGAGTGTGTGTGTAAGTCGTATCAGCGATACTAACAAAGCGCTTTTCGCGCTTTTCCATTTAGAGCCTTTTTAAAAACAGTGTTAAATTGACGCTATTCGCTTTTCGTTTTTAGGGCTTTAGCGCCTTTTTAACACAATAGTTCATATTCTAAAAATATTATACCTATTTCAAAAACCTCCCTCCAAATACAGACTTGTTGGTCAAAGAGACTCATAACACGGTGCTATAAAATATAAAAAAATTACATACTTTTAAAGTAACCTAGTGCTATCAACAAAAAACTTTTTTACAACATTTCACGAACAAAAATTTTTTAATTAAATCAGTTTTGTACCGATTTTGAATTTTTTAACGATTTTAGAAGGACGAGTAGTTACGCTTTCCAAATTTAGACATTACACTTGTCGCAACTTGTATGGGATATTTTTTTAATACTCTAAAATATGAGGTTTGCACTGATGGGTTAGATAAAAAGAAAAATGAACCGAATTACATTTCTTAAATTATAAATAGTGGTTTCATGGAGTTTAATAGAAAACTCGTTTTCGGTAATCTTTATTTAAAATTTCATAAAATCCAAAGCTGACCTTGCCAAATAATGGGTTAACGTTCTCGGATTTATCCGAAATATTTGTAACAGAAGATCTACACCTTTGGTTATAATATTTTGGGTAACGCTTTAAAAAATTCAACAGCACTTACAAAATATTTGAATTTTTAATAAATTGTCTTTTATTAGCTTGGGTTCATATGTGACCCCAAGTCCAAAAGGGTTAATGAGGTTATATTTTTTTCCGAAATCTTGGGCTACTAAGAAAGTATAAAGTGGTTAATTTTAAATACATTTACTGAATATTTCACAAAAATCTAATTTTTCTCGAAATCCGCAGAAAAATCATTGTAAAAAAAATTCTGGCAAAAGAATTTACTTAAAAATTCACACTAGCAATCACTAGCATGCATTTAACAAATTCTAAGGGTGTCAGAACCATTTTTTCAAATTTTGTTTAAGAAAATTTTTTAAAACTTCAAAAAGGAATTTTCAAAATTTTATCAAAAAAAATTTCCATTTTTGGTCTCATTGCGCAATAGGTTAAAAACGTGGTAAGAAACCAATACTTCATATCTCTGTGCTCATAAGCGTAGAGACCAAAAAAAATATGATGGCTTTAATTAATTTCTTAAAGTTGAAAAAATCTTTCTCAAATTTCACGACTTAACAAAAAATTGGTCGGGGCATTTGCTATTTCTTGGCGACTTTTTATTCGATTTTGAAGTTGTATAGCTTTATAAAGAGACAATTTAGTACTAAAATCGATTCATATAACAACAAAAATTTAATTATAGAACAAAATTTTGGTAAAATCTAAAAAAAGTCATACTTTCCCCATATAAACTTACTAGAAATTTTCAGTCACGCTGAGGCACCTTTTACATATTTTTTTTTTTTTATTTACTTTGTAGTTGTCAGTTTTTTTGCTATTCCCATATATCTAGGGGGTGAGACTTTAAATTCGAACACTTTTTCCCCTCCATATAATGAAGGGCTACCTTAATAGAAACCATGTGAAAATTTTATCCAAAATATCTCAAATTTGCAATTTTGTTTAAAGTACATTTATTGGTGAGGCAAATAAGCCTTCGTTTGTTAGTATTGGTTAAAAAATTGTTAAAGTTACAATTTTGTTAAAAAACAATTTTTAATTGTAAAGCTTAATATAACGTACTTGGCTTAATTTTATCAGAATTAGAAAAAGTATATCTGGCATTCGAAGACCACAAAACTTTTTGTTGATTTATACAAATAAGCTAAGGATAAAAATTGCCATTTAGGTTATAGTGCTGAAAAGGCCTGACAAACAATTAATCAAACAAGAACTAATCAGATTTGCAAGATCTGTTAAAAGTTAAATTACCATCTAATTTTACAACATTTAAAACAAATTTCTTATCTCAGCGTGGACTATACTTTTCAAAAACTTTGAAGATGTTATCAATCTTATAAAATGACTTGAAAAATATAAAAAAAGGAAAATAAAGAGTAAGATTTTGCTCTGGGTTTCGACAATTTGAATTAAGTAAGAATATGATAGTCGATTTAGACTGTACTTATGCGGTTAGAGAATTGGTCTTAGGTCCTACTAATTGGGTATAGAAAAAAGCATAAACCAAATTTGAGTGGAAAATTTATTAATGTGTTTGCCTAGAAATCCGAAAAAGTTCATGTCGGTTGCTATTGTAATATGGGGACTAGGTCCTGACCATATTTGGTAGTCACTTTTTTTCCAACAATATATACAAACTAAATCTGGAAAAAATCTCTCTCTAATTGAGCTAGAATTGGTATTGTGTTTGCTGAAGCTTTATATTTTTTAGAGCAACTTGTTTGTGCTCTCTTAAAAAAATAACCATTGCATATAATTCGCCCCTCTATTTAAAGTCCCGTTATAAAATTCATTTGGAGTCAAATTATATAAGTACTTAATATAGCGTTTCATAACTATAGAATAAATGCAAAATATATGTATTGAAATAAACAACAGATTTTATATTTTTTTTATTTTATTAATAATCCTTTATTTTGGATGCATTAAAATGGTCTTTCATCTGTTTACTTTAATAAATGCTTCAAAATTGAGGGCTCCAGAGCCTCCCATTGCTTTAATATTGCACTTTTGAATTCTTCCACGCTACTGTAATGTTTTTTGTTGGCATAAACACACCTCTTCAGAATGCCGAAAATATTTTCTGTTGGGTTTGTATCTGGTGAGCACGCCGGCCACTCTATCACATTAACATTTTTTGAAAGAATACACTCCGTGGTCTCCTAACTTGCATGGACAGGCGCGTTGTCTTGCTAAAAAATTAAGGATTTTTTAACTATTGCTGCAAAACAGGCAATAGACTACATTGCAGGATTGCAATGTAGTCTCTGCTCTTCATCTGACCTGACACAACCTGTAGTTCTAGCAATCCTTCTGCGTCAAGTCAAAGTTACGCTTGGAAATAATTAACGGCGCCTTGTTCAAATCGTGCCAGTATTCGATTAATCAATCAGGACCATACAAATTCCATTTTTCTCGTCCGAAAAATAGCCTAAATAATAATAAATGAATATTATCTAATCAATAAACCACGGAATTAAGACTTATCTGTTTCCAGTTTTTCTTCATATTATTTTTTTTTTTGGAAAATTCTAAGCGAACCTCTTTGTGCCATTGACGCACAATATTCGAGCCATTTCCAAACAGTGAATTTGTACAAATTACTTCCAACAATTTCTGCCAACTGACCGCAACTTAGCATACCCTATACCACTATGTGGTTTGGGTATAATGACTTTGTGCTGCTGTTTGTAACAACCAAAAATATTTGACCTTCAATTATACCGATCGAATCAGAATCACTTTTTGAGTTGATTTAACAATGTCCGTCCGTCCGTCCGTCCGTCTGTGTGTCCATGTAAACCTTGTAATCAAACTGCAGGTCGCGAATATCAATATATTTTGATGAAATTTGGTATATAAGTTTTATCGGCCATGGGATGAACGCTATTGAAATAGGTGAGAATCGGTGCATGTTCAGACCTAGCCCCCATACAAATTACCCCTATGAAATCGACATAAATAGCCATAAGATCCAAATTGTCATATAGATCTTACTCAAATTGGGTTTGTATGCGTTCATTACATCCATTAATGAGTAGTCCAAAAATGGTCCCTTTGGCCCCATATAGGGTGCTTCCCGATCTTCACTTAAATCTATTAAAAACAAAAATATTGCACTGATTCTTCTCAAATTTTGTTTGTATATATTTTTGCAAAATACAAGAGACTTTACCAAACATATTCAGGATTGGTCCATTTTTGGACCTAGTCCCCATATAGATATAGCATCCGATATGAACTTTTTCATATCTGCAGCCAAAAAAATTAATAAAAATCCCACTCAAATTTGATTTATGCATATTTTCTATATCCAGTTTGTTGGGCCGAAGAGATTGGGTCTCTAAACGCATGGTATAGGGTATCGTATAGTCGGTCTAGACCGACTATAATTTTCTTACTTGTTTTTCTTTGCTGTTTTTCACTTAATGTCTACTTTGTGCCTACAGATCGGTTTTTGCCACACCTTCTTTGTTTTGTAGAAAATTATAAATGACCTTACAGCTTCCTTTTATTTTTTCAGTGATCTGTGCTTTTTAAAAGCCCTCGGCCTCTAGAGCTAAGATCTTGCGCTTTTCTAAATCATTTGGAGGAGCTACTCATGGCATGATTTAATTTAATTAATATTTTTTAATAGCACAATATTTATTATTTTTTACAACAATATTTTAAACACTTTACATAATGAGCATTCAATGTGCTGCAGTTATGAAGCGCTATCAGAAGTACATAATTTGACTCCACATTGATTTTATAACGGGACTTAAAATTGAAGGGCGATATATATGCAATTTTTATTGTTTTTAAGAGAGCACAAACAAGTTGTTGTTTTTGCATAAAAAATATAAAGCAAAAATAAGAATTTTAGCTCAATTATTTAATATATATATGTCACAGCGCTAAAGTTACAAAACGGACCTTATTTGGTTTTGATAGGAAGCAGCTTTATAAGGGGCCTTAGACTGGAAATTGCCCTATATAATTTATTTTTGGATTACTAAATAATACATGAAATAAACACACAAACTCAATTTGACTGAGATCTATACGATAATTTAGATATTTTGGCAATTTAAGTCGATTTCATAGGGGTCATTTGTATGGGACTAGGTCTTAGCATGCACCGATGTCCACCAATTTATATAGCGTTCGTCGTATGGCCAATAGAAGCTTATATACCAAATTTTTTTTTTCTTCTTTTTTAATTTCAAGACGTGCTGGTCGGATTATTGTGACACTGGATCTAAAACTTTAATGCGCAAAATTTAAGCCAAATCGGACAATGCTTTCTGTACACGCATTGAGTTCAAAGTTCAAATATGAATTTATATGTAAAAATTATCAAAAAAAAAAAAATCGTTTTTCACAAAAATTTTGATATTAATAATTGCGTTTTAATAAAATTAATTAATAAGCCATAATTCAGAGTAAATTATCTTTCTAATAAAGCAACAAAATCTATTAGTCGTTGAAAAACAGCCAAGTTATATCAAGTTCCCCAGGCAATAAATGTGCCGCAGACCACTTGATTAAGATAATCGAGCTCACATTTTTAAAGACATTGAAATAATATACAGCAACAATATTTTTGCATTCTCCTAATCACAAAGTGATCTTATGTAAAGTATTTTGCATCTCGTCTGTTGTTATGCCGTTCTATGTTAATTTAAAAACGGTAAGTATTTTTTAGCACTATTTCAAAATCTCCAATTTTAGTTTTTCAAAAATTTTGTTCAAGAAATTTTCCGAGATCAACGATTGGACTTTAAGATCTTATTAACAAAATATATCTTATAAAAAATGCCAACCAAACATTGTATGTATCCTGTTCTTAATTTGGCGAGGGCAGAGCTTGTATTTCAGTGGATTTGAAGAAAATTTTGATTTTTCATACTTTTTCAACTGTTAGGCTACATCTTTTTGGTGTTTTCATATTTCAAATATCTTTTGTCAAAATGTTATACTTCATATAAGTTCCCAATCCTGTAAATTTAGGTTAAATTGAAACACTATAAATGGTCCCCCTTTAAGGTCAAAGTCAAATTTAAGGATATTTAAATTTAAAAAAAAAAAATATCGAAATAATATATATGTATTTGTGGAAGGATTTCGATAAAAGTTGTTGATAATATTTTAGTAATTCTAAAAAATAATATTGTGGACTTATTTTCTGAAATTAACCTGTGGAGTACTCTTGATGCCAAATTGACTCTATATGAAAATCTATAAATATTTTCTTCATCAGGATTTTTTTTTTTTTTTTTCATAAAACAAATTTAATGTATTCACTCTAGTTATTTCATAAAAAATGTAAAATTAATATATAAGTTTTTCAAAATTAAGAAAAAAAAATAAAAGTAAATTATCTTTCTAATAAAGCAACAAAATCTATAAGTCGTTGAAAAACAGCCAAGTTATATCAAGTTGCCCAGGCAATAAATGCGCCGCAGACCACTTGATTAAGATAATCGAGCTCACATTTTTAAAGACATTGAAATAATTTACAACAACAATATTTTTGCATTCTCCTAATCCCAAAATGATCTTATGTAAAGTATTTTGCATCACGTCTGTTGTTATGGCGTTCTATCTTAATGTCAAAACGGTACGTATTTTTTGGCACCATTTCAAAATCTCCAATTTTACTTTTTCAAAAATTTTGTTCAAGAAATTTTCCGAAATCAACAATTGGACTTTAAGTTCTTATTAACAAAATATATCTTATAAAAAATGCCAACCAAACATTGTAGGTATCCTGTTCTTTATTTGGCGAGGGCAGAGCTTTAATTTCAGCGGATTTGAAGAAAATTTTGATTTTTCATACTTTTTCAACTGTTAGGCTACATCTTTTTGGTGTTTTCATATTTCAAATATCTTTTGTCAAAATGTTATACTTCATATAAGTTCCCAATCCTGTAAATTTAGGTTAAATTGAAACACTATAAATGGTCCCCCTTTAAGGTCAAAAGTCAAATTTAAGGATATTTAAATTTAAAAAAAAAAAATATCGAAATAATATATATGTATTTGTGGAAGGATTTCGATAAAAGTTGTTGATAATATTTTAGTAATTCTAAAAAATAATATTGTGGACTTATTTTCTGAAATTAACCTGTGGAGTACTCTTGATGCCAAATTGACTCTATATGAAAATCTATAAATATTTTCTTCATCAGGATTTTTTTTTTTTTTTTTTCATAAAACAAATTTAATGTATTCACTCTAGTTATTTCATAAAAAATGTAAAATTAATATATAAGTTTTTCAAAATTAAGAAAAAAAAATAATTTTATTTAAAAATGATTTGCGCTTTTTACTTGCTAAAAGTTGGCATCGCTGGTCTGTATGTGTGTAAATTTTATACCTACATCTAATTCTAATGTTTAAACATTTACACTGCCACAGAAATAACAAGCTTTGCCAGAGTGTTATGTGTAAAAGGTGGTAAAAATTAAAGAAAAAAAAAAGAAAAACAGAACTTTATACAAAAACATGAAGATGATGGTAAAAAAGTTTATGCCCAAGAAACAACAACAATTATCGTCGTTATTTATTTACAAATCTTTTTTTTTTTATATAATACATACTTATATTAATGTACGCTGTTGAATCTAGTTAAATGTAAGTATGTGTCGTGAGTTTATTCCTGTTTTTTCCATGGCTTGTGTAAGATATGTAAAGTAAAATAACAACAAATTAAAGCGTGAAATTGTAGGATTTTCTTTTTTTTTTCTTTCGAAATAAATTTTGTTTCAAACTTTAAACTTTATTTAATTGTTGAGTCTTAGCTGAAAATGTATTTCAAATGAAATACTGAGTTTAAATAAGAATTTTGTTTATGTATATAAAGAGCTTAAGACGTTCGATGTTGAAATAATCATAAAGTATTTTTTCTTTTCCTAAGAAGTTTTTTTTAAATCTAAGAGCCCTTTTTTTATTTGAGTTTTATTTTTATTATCAGTAATCACCTCAAATCTAAGAATTTGTTGTATTCAGTGTTATCTAAAAAAAAATTCTTTTCACCATTTTTTTCTTAATATCCTTTAAATTGTTATCTACTAGTATTAAAAAATATATTCTTAAGAATTTTCTTATCAAAATATTTCCTAAGAAAATTTATTTTAATAGATTAATATTTTTTCTTAAATATTTTTCAACATATTTTTCATATCTTTAAAGATAATTTTAATGGCATCTACTGTATTTATTTAATAAAAAAAATTTATCATAAAAATTCTTTCTTACCTGTGTTGCTGATGAAGTTTCAATATATTTTGCACCAATTGTTGTTGCTAAATCCCAGGCATCCGCATATGAAATTGGTTGTTCACCATTAGACTAGTGAGTTGGAAATACAGATGAGATAATTCCAAAAGTCACGAATGGTAACAATCCCCAAAAAGATACACAAGCACAAATCAATATAAAGGAAAAGGAAAAAGAAAATCAAATAAATAAATATTTTATTTTGTTAAAAACTAAAAAGAACAAAAACTGTATTCCTAAAAGAAAAACAAAAAACAAAATAAATAAATAAATAAAAAAATGATGATAGCTTATACACAATCATCACACTTTGGCAAAAACTTTTATTTCGACATGTTCTTTTCGTTCAATTTCATTACAATGTTTTTCATTACCTGCAATTTATTCAGTACATTCGGATTTGTGCGCAAATCAGCTTGTGTACCAACCAATATCAATGATGCTGTTGTCTGGGCAAATTTTGGTGCCCACTTTGTTTTGATGGCATGAAATGTTTCTGGTTTTGCTACAGAGAAACACAACAGGAAGACATCACTGTCTGGATAGCAAAGTTCACGTAATGGATCTAAAGTATCCTGGCCGGCTGTATCACACAGTGTTAGGTGTACTGGGCTATCATTGACCATAACATCAGCTAAAGAAAAAAAAGAGAAAGCGTTAAAACGAAATATTTATCATTGACTTGCTTTCTAAACGGAAATTCATAATTCAATTCCGTATCATTGTATATATTTAAAAAATAAGAAACATTAATTTCAAAAATATTTATAAATGATTTAAAGGATTCTCTGATGACAGTGATGTGTCCAATAGTTATTAAAAAATCTGAGTTACTAGAACTGAAGCAAATCTCCTCAAATATTAAATAATTTTATACGGTTGTTGGGCGTTCATACAATGGTATTTTATTATCTCATAATTATTTTAATTTGAATTAGAAATGATTTGTAAATGCTTACGAATAAAACCAAATAATAACAAGCAAGAAAACTATAATCTGTCCTGATCGATTATGCGAAGCCTATACAATGCGTTTAGAGAAAAAGGTCCAACTAAATGGATACAAAAAAACATAACCCAAATTTAAGTGGCATTATTAAGTTTTTTGTCCGCACATATGAAAAAGTTCTATCGAATGCTATCCTGACCATATTTGGTAGTCATTTATTTTATGCCAAAAAAATATACAAACTAAAATTGAGAAAAATGTATGCAATAAGTTTGTTTTTTGATTGATTGAAGTGAAGATCGGGAAGCAGCTTTATATCGAGGCTATTATTAAGAAATAACCTATAGAGTTTATATTTGTATTAGAAATTAACTGGTGTAGTAAACAAACACAAACCAAATTTAACCAAAATCTATATGATAATTTGGATCTTATGGCAATTTAAATCGACCTCGTTTGGAGATAGAGGTCTGAAAATGCACTAATTTCCAACAATTTCAATTGTGCTTGTCTTATGCCCGATAAAAGCTTATATACAAAAATTCTTCAATACATAGTCGTATTTGCGACCTGTAGTTTGATTACTACGGACGGACGAACGGACATCGCTAAATTAACTCTGAAAGTGATTTAGCAAAACCAGCACACACTCACCATACCCTGACCGCACAGCACATGATAATAATAATATCTGTAATATTAATAGGCTAGGCGATTTCTTGTGACTGATGTTTTGTTCTACCGTTTTATCCCAATTTTGACGTATATTATTTGAAAGGTACTTCTTTTTAGACGTTTTGCAGATTTACATTTTTTTTAATTTTTTCCTTAATTTTGAGTAAATTGCACTTACAGTTGCTACTAACACATTCATAAAATTATACAATGCTATGTGTGTGTTCATTAAATTTGTTAATGTGTTTGTAATAAAAATGAGTTTGTTTTTGTGTTGATTTGTGAATTGGCTATAATTGATTAGCATACTTTTAGGGTCCTTACTTAATGAAAAAATAACATTTCCTAGAATTTGCGATCGAATTTCGAGGGCTGGAATATGCTAGTTGAAATAATTGATTTTTCAATAAAAATCTAACTATTTCAGAATAAAAGAAAAAAAAAAAAAAATATTACAGTCCAGATCATGTAGATATTAGTGTCAAATGCAGCTTAAATTTTAGATAAGTTACTTTTAATTTTCTACACATAAAAAATTAAGGAACAGTGACATATTATGAAAAATTTTACTTATAGCAAAATATCCTTCGAATTTTAAAATATAATTATATAAATCAATAACGTTTCTGTAAGTGTTTTTGCAGAAAAATAAATTAACATTTAGAAAAATTTTTTATTCATTCTAAATATATTTAAAATGTTAAATATTTTACAGGAAAAAATCATGTGAGTCCGATCACAGGGAAGATTAAAACATCTAGTAATTAAAGATTTTTTTATGTTATTTTTTAAAATCAAACAGAAAGCGTCATCTATGTATCACTTATAGCAAAAACTGTTTCAGCTAATTCAACAATCCTTTGCTGTAAAACGTTCAAAATATCCCAATATAAACGTATATAAGTGATACATGATGCTTTTAAAAAAGTGGCATAAAAAAACAATGTTATATTATAATTTGCTCACCAATACAATCATAACTCACACAGCCTTATGTGTCAGCTCTCACCTATTACGTGTTGCACTGTTTTTGTGATTGTATTGTGAAATAGAAATTTACCGTATAGCGCGTATAGATGTTTACACATCAAAAATCTAAATCTGAATAATATAAATATATCTAAAGAAAAATATAACAATGGAAAATAAACCAGTAGGAAAATTATAGTCGATCTAGACTGACTCTAAAATACCCTAAACCAAGCGTCTCAAGAGACGGTCTCGGATTCAACTTTGTAGAGGCAACAGCGTAATATAGAAAATAAGCAGATAGGAAATTTTAGTGCTATTGTTAATAAATTGTGGTTTTTATACCCTATACCACTATGTGGTTTGGGTATAATGACTTTGTGCTGCTGTTTGTAACTACCAAAAATATTTGACCTAGACCATCTTTTATTATACCGATCGAATCAGAATCACTATCTGATTCGATTTAACGATGTCCGTCCGTCCGTCCGTCTGTGTGTCCATGTAAACTTTGTAATCAAACTGCAGGTCGCAAATATGAATATATTTTGATTAAATTTGGTATATAAGCTGCTATCGGCCATAGGATGAACGCTATTGAAATTGGTGAGAATCGGTCCATGTTCAGACCTAGCCCCCATACAAATTACCCAAATGAAATCGACATAAATTGCCATAAGATCCAAATTGTCATATAGATCTTACTCAAATTGGGTTTGTATGCGTTCATTACATCCTTTAATGAGTAGTCCAAAAATGATCCCTTTGACCCCATATAGAGCTGCTTCCCGATCTTCACTTAAATCTATTAAAAAACAAAAATATTGCACTGAATCTTCTCAAATTTTGTTTGTATATATTTTTTCAAACTACAAGAGACTTTACCAAACATGATCAGGATCGGTCCATTTTTGGACCTCGTCCCTATATGAACTTTTTCATATCTGCAGCCAAAAAAATTAATAAAAATCCCACTCAAATTTGGTTTTTGCTTACTTTCTATGTCCAGTTAGTTGGGCCTAAGAAATAGGGTTTCTAAACGCATGGTATAGGGTATCGTATAGTCGGTCTAGACCGACTATAATTTTCTTACTTGTTTTAAACTAATGTTTTTATACCCTATACCACTATGTGGTTTGGGTATAATGACTTTGTGCTGCTGTTTGTAACAACCAAAAATATTTGACCTACACCCATATTTAATTATACCGATTGAATCAGAATCACTATCTGATTCGATTTAACGATGTCCGTCCGTCCGTCCGTCCGTCTGTGTGTCCATGTAAAGCTTGTAATCAAACTGCAGGTCGCAAATATGAATATATTTTGATGAAATTTGGTATTTAATCTTATATCGGCCATGAGATAAACGCTATTGAAATTGGTGAGAATCGATCCATGTTCAGACCTAGCCTCCATACAAATGACCCCTATGAAATCAACATATATTGCCATAAGATCCAAATTATCATACAAATCTTAGTCAAATTGGGTTTGTATGTATATATTACATCCATTAATCAGTAGTCTAAAAATGATCCCTATTGGACAACTCTTAGTCATAGTCCCCATATAGAGCTGCTTCCCGATCTTCACTTAAATCTATCAAAAACAAAAAAATATTGCACTAATTCTTCTCAAATTTTGTTTGTATATATTTATGCAAAATACAAGAGACTTTACCAAACACAGTCAGGATCGGTCCATTTTTGGGCCTAGTCCCCATATAGATATAGCATCCAATATGAACTTTTTCATATCTGCAGCCGAAAAAATTAATAATAATCCCACTCAAATTTGGTTTATGCTTATTTTCTATATTCAGTTAGTTGGGCCTGAGAGATAGGATCTCTAAATGCATGGTATAGGGTATCGTATAGTCGGTCTAGACCGACTATAATTTTCTTACTTGTTAAAGTTGGATCATACTGTTTTAGTAATTATTTTAACCTGCACTTCCATTTTTTTCTTTTAATTTGAATGTTTATTCCTCAAAAACTCAGTAAATAAACATCCAGATAAGTACTTTCACCCTGACTTTGAATTTCTTACGACCAGACAATGACCCCGAAAATGTTTTATTGCTCTATTTTAAAATACATCTAGAAATACATCTAAAGTTGCCCTTAGAGATGGCCATTATATAAACACAATATAAAATATAGAATAAAAATTTAAATATTTGTTTACACAAGTATCTACTGTTTAATTCTAAGAATATTGTCATCAATCAATAGAGCTTTAAATAGATTTTCTATAAATTTAACAACAACCTATACAAAGCTATGCGTATTGTAATTATTTCTCAGAATACGAAAATGGAAATTTTGATTGATGATGATTATTAGAATAATGTTTAATTTAAAAAAGAAAATGATATCTTAGCAATGATTATGATTAAAACTCAGGCTAAGATAATAACAATAAAATTTAATCGTGATTAGTTCATAAAGTTTAAGTACAATGAAGTATTTACAAAGAAAATATGTGTTTTTGTTATAACTAACCCAATGTTAAAAAGAGATTATCAGATTTAAATGGAATACATTTATGAACTAGAGTTCTGACTAAGGTAAACACATTCGCTATTTTAGCAGCTTCTGAGGCTTATGTATTAAAGCAATAACCTTTTAACAATTTTTGCAAATATTAAAATTATTAGCATTAATTGGAATAAAGATTTAAATTTTAATTTATCTTTTACTCATAAAAAAAAAACAAAATGTTCAACTGTGATACTTAGCATTAATTATTTAGACTGTTATACTTAATTTTTCTTATTTATTTTCACATTTATATTTTTAATAATTAATGTTGTGAAAACTAATGTTTATATAAAAAAAATAATATGTAAAATTTAATAAAAGTTTATGTATTTAATAAAAAATATCCCTGAAGAAGTTGAAGAATACCAATGAAACGTAGGAGAAAAAATGAAATAATAATCTTTTATTTACATCTTGAAATGACCTTGGAACTATAAGTCCTGAATATTCATTAAATAATTATACACTTGCTAGAAAAAGTATTCGTACATTTGAAGATGAAAATTTTAAATATTAATAAAAACGATTGAGTTTGAAATTATTCAGGCTCAAGATCAAATGTTTTTACGTTAAATAAAGCAAAAACATTGGCAAATTTGTTTCAAAAATTGATCTACATTCTGCATGACTCTTCCCGAAATAGATGTATAACCTGACATGCAGAATATAGAATAATTTTTGAAACAAATATGCCAATTTTTTTGCTTTATTTAAAGTAAAAACATTAGATCTTGAGCCTGAATAATTTCAAACTCAATCATTTAATTGATAAAGATTGAAAATAAGATTTTTTATTTTTATAGAAAATAATAAAATTATTAATAAAAATTTTGATAATATTTTTTACCATTAGCACAGCCATTAAAAAAACTACTACCTTCCCAACTGCAGATGTACCATCTGATCATAATCTCCCAGCAGCAACAATTAAATTAAAATAAGCATCGGTTAGAAAACCGGCATTATCGAGACAAGTCCATGTCGAAAAACTTAAACACCATGAAATTAAAAAGAGTATAGTGACTGAAATTAACGATCAGCTACAGTCGATCAACTACAACGATGACATTTAAAATAGGTGCAAAAACACTACAAACTCGGTTTCAAGCGAAATGCACAGAGGAAACAATGGATAACTGATGAAATATTAGAACTCTTGAATGAAAGAAGAAACTACGCATATGAATATAATCGAATACAGCGATTAATACGGATAAAAACACGAGAAGCAAAACACGTATGGTTAGATCGACACGACGATTTTAACCTACACAAAAAACTGAAGGAAACTGGTGGTCTGCAAAGATGAACAACCGTAATGAAATAGTTATTGCGATTTATGGAAGATTATATTCGTCAACTGTTTTCGGACTACTCAATATTCAAGGATTCTACATATAATGAGCAACAACCTACGGGGCCGCCCATTACAAAAGACAAAATTATGAAAGGTCTAACAAACTTCAAAAAAAAAAATAAGGCCGTTGGAAGTTATGATTTACCGACAGAGCTCATAAAACTTATAACTGATGATAATCTGGATATCCTGCAGAACTATAAATTAATGAAATTTATGACACCGGTATTTATCTAACGACTTGTTAAAATCCACATTTATTACAATCCCAAAGAAAAACAATGACAGGAGATGTCATAATTATAGAATGATATCCTTAATGAACCACATTTTAAAAATACTCCCAAGAATAATTCAGCAAAGGTTATTGGTCCTAGTACAGAATTGCAAGGACGTACAAAAAGGACGTATAAAAGACTACGACAAAGCTCTTTACAGAGTGCAGCATGTTAAATTAATAGATATACCAAAAAATTTACATACTGACGGGAAAGACATGCGCTGTATCAGGAGCCTGTATTGAAAACAAACAGCAAAAATTCTTAGTAATAAATTTAGAACAAATTATATCCCTACAAACAGAAAGGAAGTCCGTCAAGGATGTATTCTGTCTCCTCTTCTTTTAAACGTCTACTCTGATGTAATCTTTCAAGAAGATTACCCAGATTCCGAAGGCAAGAAAATCAACAATAATATGGTCGTTGCAAAAGAACTAAACGGAAACATAATCCAATATCAAATAGCCGAAAGGAAAACTCAGTAAAACGAATGAGAGGCCAAAAATATTTAGGATTTTCTACTGCTGATGGAGTTCCATACAAAATTAACAAAGACCATCAAGAACAAGTAAGAAAATTATAGTCGGTCTAGACCGACTATACGATACCCTATCACTTAGGCCCAACTAACTGGACATAGAAAATAAGCAAAAACCAAATTTGAGTCTGATTTTTATTAATTTTTTTGGCTGAAGATATGAAAAAGTTCATATCGGATGCTATATCTATATGGGGACTTGGTCCAAAAATGGACCGATCCTGACTATGTTTGGTAAAGTCTCTTGTATTTTGCAAAAATATATACAAACAAAATCTGAGAAGAATCAGTGCAATATTTTTGTTTTTTAATAGACTTAAGTTAAGATCGGGAGGCAGCTCTATATGGGGCCAAGAGGATCATTTTCGGACTACTCATTAATGGACGTAATGAACGCATACAAAACCCAATTTGAGTAAGATCTATATGACAATTTGGATCTTATGGCAATTTATGTCGATTTCATATGGGTAATTTGTATGGGGGCTAGGTCTGAACATGGACTGATTCTCACCAATTTCAATAGAGTTCATCCCATGGCAGATAGAAGCTTATGTGCCAAATTTCATAAAAATATATTCATATTTGCGACCTGCAGTTTGATTACAAGCTTTACATGGACACACAGACGGACGGACGGACGGACGGACGGACATTGTTAAATCAACTCAGAAAGTGATCCTGATTCGATCGGTATAATTAAAGATGGGTCTAGGTCAAATATTTTTGGTTGTTACAAACAGCAGCACAGTCATTATACCCAAACCACATAGTGGTATAGGGTATAAAAATAGGAATTTTGTGTTCATCATTTTGCGGAAAAAGCAAATTAAGACGCTGCCAGAAATTTGATCATGAAGCTAGAAATTATACCTCTAAAATGTTTTGGGATATGACCTGGGAAGCTAAACAATTGTTTGTAAAAAATGCCACGACGCACAGTGGCGCCCGTAGAGCAAACGAGGTTGCAAAAATCAAAATTTTCATGTGCGCCGACTAAGTTTTGAATAAATCCATGTTATAGGAAACTTTTCAACGATTTCAAATATGCTACTCTTAATAATATCACATTTTTAGTTTAGAAGATATAACCGTTCAAAATTGACCGACTTTCGGTTTTCAAAAAAACACACAATTTTTAGTCAATTTGTTGCGATTTCAGGTGTAATATCACGAAAAACAGGTAACAAATCGCCTTATTTTTTATTTGTATTGATTGATGTATTTATTCAATGTATAATGATAAAAAAAAATTAAATGTTTGCATTGTGTTTCTCCTGGTAAATCACTATTTAAAAACTATCCGTTTTTTCACTATTTTTCAAGTTTGACGGAAAATAAAAAAAATCTATATTTTTCTATATTTGCCATATGTTCTTTGATTATTTATTTACATAATTCAAAAGGTTTTATCTGCCCGTACGTGCCCGTTTCGCTTCTAGAGGTAAAAAAGGTTAAAAAGACATGGTTGCAGAAATTATATGGCGTGCATGCCTTACATGTTTTGACTGACAGTAGTTTGATCTAATAGTTTGAAAATTGCATTTTAAGTCGGTTGTCTACCTGTGGGCCTCTGCCAAAGTCTACTCCCAATATTCTGTTACAGACACAGGATGCACAAAAAACTACTCATTGAAATTCGCAGGTACGCACCTCACTTAGAAATTACTTTGGAGTACAAATGGTCACGAACAATATTGACTTATGGTCCCTCCAGGTAGGCACAAATCTTATTTAGACACGAGCATAATATCAAAATTGCATAATTCAGCCTAAATCCATATGTATGCAGGGAACAGGTAAATTTTTAGGCATGGTAGAATAAGCCTATATATTGCAAAATAAGCATAATGCCTGGATTAGTCTACGACTGAAAGTTGGCACAACAAGTACTGAAACCATGGCGTTAAACAATTTAAAATTATTTGAACTGTTAGAAGGTCAACCACACCAAAGTTTTTCACGGAAGCTGCTTTAGAAGAACTTGATAGCTTATACGGAAATACTGAGAGAAGCGAAATTATAAAAAATAATTTTTATCTGATATATGCAAATATTAAGGCAAAATGGGTGAAATCTAATCGAACCATTCAGAACTTCAACCCCAAATACGAGGACTGGCTTATTGAAGACACCATCCTGGATATATTGGCAGTAGATAAACCCACCACATCAACCAGAGGAGCAAAAGGAAGACCAAAAAAAAGTATTGACGAGTGTTCAATTTTCACAAGAAAGAGGAAACTTGCCGATGCCACCAATGACTTGACCACGAAGCATTTATCGGACGCGCTGTCTATTAAATATACAAAGGATAGTGAAAGAGTTAGGTCGCAGATTACAAAATCTGTTGCTGATGCAAGCCCACTACGGCTAAAAAGGATTAAGGAAAGCATTCCCACGCCCACAAACGCACACATTAAAAAGTATGGTTCCGAAGAAGCCTTGGCCTTGTTTATGGACTTACAACTTTCCAAAGAAAAATATGAGATACTACGGGCATCCTTGATGCGACACGGGGCTGACGTTTTACCAGGATACAAGCATATTACGCAAGCCAAAATAAATTCACGACCACTGCATACGGAGTTTACGGAAGTCTCTGTGAAAGCCAATCTGCAGGATCTCATGGGCCATACAGCAAAACGGTTGTTGGAGAGTCTTCCTGAAAATGAGGTGAAAATTCTTCCTGAGAAACTGACATTGATCAGCAAATGGGGCTGCGATGCATCATCCGGACAAAGCGTTTATAAGCAAAGGATATCTTCCGATGATACTACAATATCGGACGGAAATATGTTTATGGCATCTGTTGTTCCTTTGCGGCTAAAATCTGATGTTTCCCTACTCTGGAAAAATCCACGTCCGTCATCAGTGCATTATTGCCGACCAATAATGTTTAAGTTTGCAAGGGAATCGGCAGAACTCATAAGGACCACGGTGAAGGACATTGAAGAACAAATAAGCAAGATTAAGCCTACAAAGCTGCAAATTGGAGAAGGAAAATATATTGAATGCAATTACGAGTTCCACCTGACTATGGTTGACGGAAAATTCGTAAATGAACTGACAGGAACAACCTCAACATTGTCATGCCCGATTTGCAAAAAGAGTCAGAAGAACTTTGGTAATTTAAACGATTCTACAAACGAGGAGAATTACGAATATGGAATGTCACCATTGCACGCAAGGATAAGGTGTATGGAGTTCTTGCTAAAACTGGCGCATACCCTAGCACAAGAGGAGGAAAACTTCGATGAAAATACATCAATAAAGGATAAGGAAAAGATCAGAAAGAAGCAAATACAGGATGCTTTTTTTAAACAAGTTGGACTAAAAGTAGACTGTCCCAAGCACGGATACGGTAACTCAAACGATGGAAACACTTCTAGGAGATTTTTCGAAAATGATGAGGCAGTAACTAGAATCACTGGAACTGACAATCAAATCGTGAAAAGATTGGGAACGATCTTGAATGTTTAAAACTGCAAAGAAAATGTCAATTCTACAAAATATGGAGAATATGCATCGAAAACTGCATCTCTTTTAGCAGAAATGTATCCACAGAAGAAGCTGACCCCGACCGTCCATAAAATATTGGCACATGGCAAAGATATAATTGAGTACCAGTCTTTGCCAATTGAAGAGCTTTCTGAAGAAGCACAGGAGTCTCTTAACAAATTTTATAAAAAATATAGATTGCAGAACACATTCAAAGCATCAAGGGCAAGGCAAAATGAGGACCTCTTCAACATGTTGGCAGCATCTTCCGATCCACTTATTTCTTCCCTGCGGCATGTGAAGTCACGAATAAAGTTAGAAAATAATTATAGTTTAGAAATGATTAGTCTTTTAGATATACCTTCTCTTACGAATTGTGATGAATATTTTACAGAAAATTGAAAAAATTAATTTAAAAAAGAAGTAATTTTTTTTAATTTGTTGGGTAATAATTTAAAATATAAAACCCTAAAGAAAAAAAAAAAAAATAAAAACAATTTAAAAATTTAAAAATAATTTTTTTTAGTTACCATAAAATTGATTTTTCTACACATTTTAACTTTGATAACCCATAAGTAGGCCCCTACAAAGCGTAGCACCCTTTCCATTTCAGTTATCTATCATATGCTGTTTAAACTGTTCAATTATGTTATTCGGTTCAAAAGATATGATTTTTGCAACGAAAAAACTCAAACGGCACCACTGTGCGACGTACAGAAAGCAAAAAAAAATTTACAGTTGAGAATTCAAAGAAACAGAACAGCTTTAAATTCACTTTAACCTACAACCAGGAACCTCTACCTCTATGTTGTTACATATTTCTTTCCACTCTATCAGTAAATGTTGATATGGTAAAAGGTTGGTAAAAATTCAAAGAACCCAAAACTTCATTTGATGCTAAAAGATCTCAAAATACAGTACATTTAAAAGAATATTTTGAACAACTAGATAAAATGAAAAGCCACTGCTGTCATAGGGACACAAATAAAATATATATCGGAGCAACATTTAAAACCAAAGCAGATATATATATATTACTGCAATTTCTGCTAAGAGAAAAGTTTTCGGGCCGTTTCCACTTCTTCATTTTCTAAATCTATTGAGGAGGAGAATTTGGTTTTGTTTTTGCCTCGCAAAGACCAATGCGATCTCTGTGTCAGATTGAAGTCTAAGCAAGTATCAACTGATGAATGCAGTCAACATATTTCAAAAAAGGAGAGTACGAAAAAAGTATTGATAAAATTGCAGCTGAGAAAGGTGTACGTCACGTTATTACAATGGATGCTCAAGCAGTAAAACTCTACCCCAATATTATTATTTTTTTTTTTTTTTTTTTTTTTTGTTAGAAATATGCTTATAACTATACATGATCAAAGTATATTTTGCATCAGTATATATAGCATCAGCAATTTACTTTAAGCAATGCCTTCAGGTACACAATTTTACTATTTACAATATAGGCAGTCAAATAATTGGTGAAGCGAAATCAATGGTGATTTGTTCGCTTCGGTACTTGTTTCCTGTATCATTCATCATTTAAAAACGTATTGATTATCGGATTCATTGCCAATTTCAATTTTTTCCGATGGTTGTGGCTACCAAAACCGCAACCGTTATTTATCTAATGCTCTATCCAATTTTGCTGCGGAAAATAATGAAGTTATTTAACAGAGGTTCATAGACAAAGGTCATACGCAAACAGAGTTCGATAGTACTCTTGCTAAGATTGCGATTAAATTTAAAAATCAATCTATACACTTACCTATCGATTACATTAGAATTACTAGAGAAGCCAGAAAGACTGCTCATTTTAACAATGAGATTGTAAAAAAGCCGAATATTTAAATTATGATTTTTTTTAATAATTACAATGATGACAAACTTATGCGTTTTTCTTCCATTAGGCCAGGACGAGTAAAGAATATTCTTACTGTGTCTAATTTAAGATCCTTTTGTATCTTCCAGATGGTAGCATAAAATACAAATTAGATTTTGATGCAGATCACTTTGTTCGTATTCAACCTTATACAGGACATACTGAACCAAAACCTCAACATTCTGGTCCAATATCAATTCAGCCAAATAAGTGGAAGAATTTGCAAGATTTGAAGAGCGTAATACCACCGGAATACCATTATTTTTATGATAATTTACACCATCAAACTCCAAAAAAAACTTGTAAAGCAAAAAATAATAATGTTTTCTATAACTTTTTGTTTAATATTGTTTATTATCAAGTTTTTTATTTTATATTATATTATTAGCCGTTATCTTAAATAAATCACATTAGAAACTAACAAATGGCATAATTTTTATTAAAATTAATATTTTTGACCCTCTATCTATCATAAAGTCCCCAATAATGCCAAATTTAAAAACCAATTATACGTCAGATTAAAAAGTTGATTTAAAAAATATTGTAGAATATCGAATTTTAATAACTTAAGTAATACGCGAAAAAAACAGTTTTTTGGCTCTCCTGAAATGTTGCGTTTTTTAAGATAGAGGTTTTTGAATATAGGCCCTCGCTATACATATTTTGAGATAAGTCCCAAAATCAAAAAAAAATTGAAGCTGATGCTGCTGATAATAAGCAGAAGTCACTCCTCAGTGTAACTCATCGTTCACAACTACAAATCCGACCTCGTTCTGGTCGCCCCTCCAAACTAACTGAGTCCGAAAAGCGAACCGTTTTGGTGTCAGTAAAACGTAATCCCAAAATTTCTTCTTCCCAAATTATTTTTAAAGTCAAAAGATCTTTCGGCAAAAACATCCATCCATCCATTTGCAGAACATTACAAAAAACAAACTTTCAGCCCATACATGTGAGTAAGTCAACAAGGGTCACGAACGTGTTTTATTTGAAAGATGAAAGAAAGATGTACATTTCAGGTATTAAAGGAAAAGTTAGTTTGGTGATAAAGTGGAACTGCACTAAATAAAGAAAGTCTTTTGCCATCGTTTAGATATGATAGGGTGGCATTTATACCTTGAGGTCATGTGGCAGGCAACGGCGTTAGTAAACTCGTATTTATTAAGTCTGTAATTGATCCAATTGAATAAATAAACATTTTAAAACAAAATTTTAAACAAAGAACACTGGTTCCTAAGGAAGATTTTTAGTTCCAACAGGATTATGATCCAAAACGTATGGAGCACAATGTCATGCTGTGGTTGGTCTACAATACTAAAAGTCAATCTTATTCTTATAGAGCATTACTGGTATTTACTAGAGTGCAGAATTCGTCGGCATAAAATATCCTCAAAGGAAATGTTAAGAAGCGTAATTTTGGATGAGTAGGGTAAAGTAAGTAAACAGGATACTTTAAAGTATCCAGCCGTGGCAGCCATATGGCCCAAATCATATTTAAACATTAATGGCACAAAATTGTCTAATTGATACTAAAAATATTTTTCTTTGGTTTTTTTAATTTAGTTCTCTAACTCTAACAAAAACACCTGTTATTTTGAAAGTAGTCAGAATTGGATGTAGAAAATCGTAGCTAAATTATCAAAAATTTTAGTTTGATGTAGTTGCATTTTTCATTTTTACTATAGCTAGCTTTTCATGAATTGAAAAAAAAACTACTTTTAATATTGATTTCATGCCAGCATTTTAAAATGGCCTTTTTTGTGCGTTGAAAGGAATCCACACTTTTAACATAAAAAAAAATTAACGATTTTTAGAAATTGTTATCATAATTAACATAAAGTTGAATTCCATGTGGTGTTTGTTCCGCAATTTGGTTGTATCACCATTGTGCATGAAATATCCCTTCACCAATCTGCTGCCAGAGCATAATGACAAAGTGCTGACTAACAAAAATAGCAGGTTCACCATAATTTTCATTTAGAAAACACATCAAATTTAATATTCATAACATAAAGCAGTTTTACTAACCAGAAACTAGAAACAGTATTGTTAAGTCAACAATTACATTTGAAACGTCATTACTGTATATGAAAAATTTAATTGTGTATTGCTTGTGGTTAATTTAATATGTATTTTTGTGTGTTTCCAGAATTATGATGTGTTAAGACTGGGATACCCAAGCTTAAGGGTAATGTAAAGATTTGGTTCGGTTATAGACATTTGAAAGCTTCGCATATGGGTAATTCCATTCAAAGGTCAACCTTAGGGCCAATTTTAAAATTTTAATTTAAATAATTTTTATTGATATGGTGTCGAAGAAAAGGGTATGAAAATATGACAATAGTTTGTTAGATGTATTTTTGTTTATTTTTATAGCCCCTATTTTCCCAAGAAGAAAGGAAAAGTGTAATTACGTAATTCCGAAAATAAAGGCAGTGTCATGTCTGTCACATTAAAATACATCAAAATACTTCTTTTTACTATAATTCCTTTTAGAGTTGATGTTTTTTTATATACATCTATATCTATACTAATATTATAAAGAGGTAATGTGTGTTTGTTTGTTTGTTTGTTTGTTTGTTTGTAGGAGGTAATCTCCGTAACTACTCATCTGATATTCCTGAAATTTTCACGGAGTCTTACTGCGGATATGGGAAGTGCTATAGGCTATAATTTTTTAAATACTTTTAGTGGGCGTGGCACCTCCCACACAAAGTAAATTTTTAATATCATACACATATATTGAGTATTATGACAGGGAGAGCTTTGCAAATTTGTGTGAGGTCACCTATTGTTAATATTAGTGGCTACGCCGGACATGGGCGGGATCGGACAAGTGGGCGCGGTACCTGCCATACAAGTATTTATTCAATATTATATATCTCGAGTACGGTGATAAAGATAGCTTTTCAAATTTGTCTGGTTTCACCTATTATTAATGTGAGTAGTCGAACAAAAAGTGGGCAGTATCGGACAAATAGGCGTGGCACCTGCCATACAAAGTAAATATAAAATGCTATACATATATCTGAAGTACTGTAGTAGTGAGAGTCTTGGGACTTTGTGTGAGCCCATAAGTTATTTATGTGATTAGTTGGACAAAAAGTGGGCGTGATCGGAGCAGTGGGCATGGCACCGCCCATACAAAGTAAATATATAATATCATATAACTGGTGTACTAAAAAGGGAAGCTTTGACGCTTTGCACGACCCCATCAGATCTTAGTATGAGTAGTCGGACTAAAAATTGGCGGGTTCACACCAATGGGCGTGGCACTCCCCATGCAAAGAAACTATTTAATGTCATATATCTGGAGTACTGCAAAAGAGAGAGGTTTTTGGCTTTGCGTGAGCACATAGGTTCTTTGTATGATTAGTCGAACAAAAAAATGGGCGTTATCGAAGCAGTGGGCGTAGCACCGCCCATGCAAAGTAGATATCTAATATCATATACCTGGTGTATTATAAAAGGGAAAGACTCCTCATTTTGCACGAGTCCATCAGATATTAATGTCAGTAGTCCAATAAAAATTGGGCGGGATGGGATTAGTGGGCGTGGCACCTCCTATATAAAAAATATGAAGTACTACGAAAGCGACAGTCTTTTGACAAGTACATTAGTTATCAATGTGATTTGTCGTGGAAAATATATCGCCAAAACCGAAAATCGCGAAAAATAAAAATCGCCAAAAAAAAAAAATCTTCAAAATCAAAAATGGGCAAAATCAAAAATCGCTAAAAAGAAAAATTGCCAAATGATATTCTAAGTTCAAGGCCAATAGTTAAGTGTTGCCAGATCTAATATGGATAATCCATTTTCTTCTCATGGGCAGCTACATGTACCTTGCTCCAGGGTAGAAACGCCGAGAAATCTGATAATTGTTGTACCGAATGAAAAAAAAACATTTTATAACAGCATCAGCAAGCATTGAAATAAAAAAATCTATACTTATAATCTATACTAACATAATATAGAGGTAATATTTGTTTGTTTGTTTGTTTGTAGGAGGTAATCTCCGTAAATACTCATCTGATCTTCCTGAAATTTTCACATAGTCTTACTGCAGAAATGGGAGTGCTACAGGCTTCAGTTTTTTTTAATTATTTTTAGTGGGCGTGGCACCTCCCATACAAAGTAAATTTTTAATATCATATGTATTAAGTACTATGATAGAGAAAGCTTTGCAAATTAGTCTCAGGTCATCTATTATTAACGTGAGTAGTCAGACAAAAAAATGGGCGGGATTAGACAAATGCGCGTGGTACCCCCACACAAATTTAATATTAAATGTGATATATCTGAATTACTGTATTAGTGAGAGCCTTGGGACTTTGCGTGAGACTTTTCATAACGATTAGGAAGGGGGGGAGGGGGAGGGGGAGGGTGTAGCGAAGCACACCGGGTTACATCTAGTTATTAATAAACTGGCTCTTATATCTGTGGTCACCAACTTTAACCGCCTAAGTCGAAAATCATGCTTTTGAGAAAAATCACTTTTAATATAAATGTAATGGGACTTCATTACGACTTAGGTTAATATGTTTTCATTAATAACTTTTTAAAAAACAGTCTTATAGAAATGGGGATTCCACGCATAAATAAAGCGTTGTTAGAGAATATGATGGTATACATCATTCAAATCGTTCTTAACCCTTTCCACATTTTCCAACCTATTTTTTTAAAGCTGATAGAGGATAGTTTTAGCTTGACGGTGAGCCCAAAGTCTGAAAATTGTGTTTTTTTATGATATTTGGATGTCACTAATGCCGACGTTATTGAACCGAAAACAATAAAATTTTTGATATAACATGGACCAGTATCTATGGTTTTCAGAAACACTAAAATATTTGGAATCGGTTTATTATTCTGCAAAATTCAGTACCGGTAAAAAAGATGTTTTATAGTTTTATATTTTTACTAAGTTAAAAAAATTCATAATATTAAATCGACAATTAATTAAACTATCATAAATAAAAAGATTTAGAAAATTCTAAATTTCTTAAAAATACAAAACCATTTATGGTAGTCTTCGAAACAAGTACGGTTTTTTGTGAAACAGAAAGGTTTTTTAAAATATGAGCATATTGCTTTTTTCCGATTTTCCTTTCCATTTTTAGTGCAAACTAAACAAGTAAGATAATTATAGTCGGTCTAGACCGACTTACAATACCCTATACCATGCGTTTAGAGACCCTATCTCTTAGACCCAACTAACTGGATATAGAAAATAAGCATAAACCAAATTTGTGTGGGATTTTGATTAATTGTTTTGGCTGCAGATATGAAAAAGTTCATATCGGATGCTATATCTATATGGGGACTAGGCCCAAAAATGGACCGATTCTGGCCATGTTTGGTAAAGTCTCTTGTATTTTGTATTTTTAATCAGTGCAATATTTTTGTTTTTTGATAGATTTAAGTGCAGATTGGGAAGCAGCTCTACATGGGGCCTATGACTAAGAGTTGTCCCATAGGGATCATTTTTGTACTACTTATTAATTCATATATTCATATTTGCGACCTGCAGTTTGATTACAAGGTTTACATGGACACACAGACGTACGGACGGACGGACGGACATCGTTAAATCGAATCAGATAGTGATTCTGATTTTGATTCGATCGGTATAATAAAAGATGGGTCTAGGTCAAATATTTTTGGTAGTTACAAACAGTCACAGTCATTAGTCATTATACCCAAACCACATAGTGGTACAGGGTATAAAAACGCAAATCACTGACTTGCTTTAAGCGGAGTAAATTAGTTGCTAATTTTGACCGTTGGCGACCAATGAGTATATATGGCCCATGGATTTACTCCTTGAAGGAATTACAAAAAAATATTTTTGACGATACTTTTGTTTAGAAATGTTGGGTCGTTAAGTACGAATACACAAAAAAAAAATTCCAGCAGCTTAGGTTTGGTCGTGAAAGGGTTAAGTCGACTTAGGCCGTTATCACTTGTGACCACAGATATTAACTATAAACTAATGTTTCTTATTTGTCGTACAAATAACTTCAGAGCTGATGTCTGTTTGTTGTCATGTCTGTCACGACTGCTTTTTGACCACAATTATTAATAATAATACTTTCTCACTTTTTGTAATGGTAAAAAATATATTGGTCAGGTCGGTCTGCATAACAATGAAAAACTTTTACTTTATAATATTGGATCGGAAAGATCAACGAATGTCATGTCTGTCACAATGTTATTTTTTTTTTTTTTTTTTTTTTGTAAATAAATAGAGATAAAGAATAAGAAGAATTAATTAAAAAAGCATAGCTTATAAATACAGTATTGGAATGGACCAAATAATTTGAAGTTTCAATGTTAATTTTTATTATTTAATATGTACAATTTATTAATTTTATCTTTTTATGTCAACTGATTTGCTCCTTTCACACACAAGAGTAGAAAAAATCTATTTTCAACAGAAGCTCCCGATACTTTACGTTGGGATTACTTCAGGTAAGAACTTGCATGTTTATTCCATAACACAGGAGGAATCAGCTGATTCGACTTCTTACCATTACGTTTGGGTAAACCAGCTTAAGTTGTTGTAAGTGTTCGACCGAACACAATATTTAAGGCCAAAGGTAAACTTAGGCTAAGACCAAATTTTTTAATATTTCATCCCTACAAAACGACGAACGTAATGATTTCGTAACGAAAAAGTCATAACCTTAATGAACAATGTTGCATTAACAAAAACAATTGCCGGTGCTACTTTAACAAATGTATTGTTGAATTATTAATTTCATTATACTGAAGTTAGTTGAGCACAAAATGGTGGTGAAGGTCATATTTCTACATATGTATGTATGTATGCACTTGGTGATATTCATAAATATATACTGTTAAAATTGTTATGAACATCCATCCATATAAAGAACATGTAAAGAATAGAAGATTTGTTTATGGCTTTTGTTCGTTGCATTGCATTGTAGTTAATGTTACATTATCATACAAAGAAGTCATTGTTATGTAAAAATTTAATTTCAATGTTTATCTTTTTTTCTGTAGAGTGAAAAACAGTCAATATATAAAATACTTAGTAAAATGTTTACAAATTTACAAAGAGAAATTGTAATTGTAATATACTGAAAACGTTCTTTATAAAAATAAAATTAATTAATAAGTGTTTGTTTTGATTTTGTGTCGTGTATACTCTGCTTAATGAAAGTACATATAACAAATGTTGGTAGCTCTAGTGTTAAATATATTCACTCGTCAAAATTTACTCAAAAGTATGGATCATATTACCATATAAAAGAACATACCAGAACGTATATAAGAACTTACGTATTTGTAAATTATTACTTTTTTTCTTTCCATTAGTTAACTTTTAAATTTAACTCTTTTTTTTCTGTGCACTAATTAGAATCAAATATAACAAAAAAAAAAAACGTGTAAAAAAGAGAGTACTACACAATAAGCATAAAACGGGAAATTAAAATATGTATGTGCAACATAGATATGTAAGTTAAAATTGATAGAACAGAAAAAATAAAACAGGTAAACAGAAACATTAACAGGAAATTATTTTCTTTTTTTTTTTTGCTACAAAATGTTACACAAAAAATTGTAGAGGAAACGGAAAATTACAATTTTTTATGAAAAATAATACTAATATATTTTTTATACTAAATACTTTGTATGGTTTATTTTTAAAATACTATTTATTTGGAAGTTTATAAAACAATTGAATGAAGTTATTAGGACACCAGTAGTTGGGGTCTAATTACGACGGTCGTAAAAAGGTAAAATTATTGTTGAATAAAATGAATAAAGTGTATCGAATTTAACTTAAAAACATTTGATGAAAAATATTGACAATATATTTGTAAGTAATGTACTTTTTAACATAAAGTACTTTTTTAAGATAATGTACTTTCTAAAGATAATGTACATTAAAAAAAATACATTTCTAAGAAAAGTACTTTTTGAACATATGAAAATTTTTAAGACAAGGCAGTTTCCTACGTAAGGGTATTTTTTCAAGAAAATGTACATTTTAGAAATGGTATTTTTCTAAGCAGAAAAGTTACTTTTTACAAAAACTTAAGTATATTTAAAAAAGTTAATTAAAAAAGGTACTATTTTAAGAAATAGTTGTTATTAAGAAAATGTACTTCTATAAAAGTTTTTTTTTTAAAAAAAGGTACTTTTTAAGAAAAGGTTCTTTTTCAGATATGTACTTTTTAAGAAAATGCATTTTTTAAGAAACGGCACTTTTAAAGAAAAGGTACTTTTTAAGAAAGGGTACTTTTTAAGCGAAGGTGCTTTTAAGAAAATATAATATTCCAGAAAAGGCACTTTTTAAGAAATCGTAATTTTTAAGAAAAGGTAATTTTATTAAAAATAAAACTTCTTCAGAAAAAATACTATTTACGAAAAGGTACTTTTTAAAAAGAGGTATTTAGAAAAAGTACTATTTAAGAAAAGGTGCTTTTTAATGAAAAATACACCTACTAGAGAACTTATTTTTTGAAGAAAGAGTACTTTTTAAGAAAATTTAATTTTTTTTTAAAACAGTGAGTTTTAATAAGTTTCTTTTTAAGAACAGACAAATTTTAAGAAAAGTTACTTTTTTAAGAAAAGGTACTTTTTAAGAAAAGGTACTTTTAAGAAAATATACTTTTTCAGAGAAGGAACTTTTAAGAAAATATACTTTTTCAGAAAAGGAACGTTTTAAGAAAATGTAATTTTTAAGAAAAGGTACATTTATTAAAAATACAATCTTTTTAAGAAAAAATACTCTTGAGGAAAAGGTACTTTCTCAGAAAATTTACTTTCTACAAAATTAACTTTTTTAAAAAATATACTATTTAAGGAAAGGTACATTTATTAGAAAATATATTTTTTGAAGAAGGTGTACTCTTAAGAAAAGGTACTTTAAACAAGAGCATTTTTTAGAAAAGTTACTTTAAAAATAAACAAATATTAAGAAAAAAAGACTATTTAAGAAAAGGTAATTAGAATTTTTTTTAAGAAAAATAAGTTTTTAATAAACTGTGTTTTAAAAAAAAATTTTACTTTAAAAAAAAAAAGATACTTTTTATTAGAAAATGTAATTCTTGGAGGAAAGTACTTTTTAAGAAAAGGTTATTTTGGAGAAAATATACTTTAAGAAAAGTACTTTTTAAGGATAGGTACTTTTTCAGAACAGGTACTTTTTAGGAAGATGTAATTTTTTAAGAAAAATAACTTTTGTAGAAAAGTACTTTTAAAAAAGGTACTTTTTAAGAAAATATACTTTAAAAGAAAAGGTACTTCTTAAGAAAATGCACTTTTTCTGAAAATGTACTTTTAAAGAATATATATTTTTTAATAATAGGTACCCCTTAAGACAACTACGTTTTAGGAATATATACTTTTTAAAAAAATGTACTTTTTAAGAATATGAATTATATTTGAAAAAGGTAATTTTTAATAAAATATACATTTTAAGAAAAGGTACGCTTTAAGAGTGGGTACTTTTTAAGAATTTATACTTTTTAGGGGAAGGTGCTTTTTAGGAAAAGTAACTTTTTAAAAAAGGTACATTTATTAGAAGATGTATTTTTTTCAAAAAAAGGTACTTTTTACGAAAATGTTCCTTTTAAGAAAATGTACTTTTTAAAAAGAGACATTGAAAAAAGACTATTTAAGAAAAGGTACTTTTGAAGTAAAGGTACTTTTAAGAAAATATAATTTGTCAGAAAAGGTACATTTATTGAAAACAAAATTGTTTAAGAAAAAATACTATTTAAAAAAGGTACTTTTGAAGAAACGGTACTTTTTCAGAAAATTTACTTTTTAAGCAAATGTGCCCTTTTAAAATATGTACTTTTTAAGGAAAGGTACATATATTAGAAAATGTATTTTTTGAAGAAAGTGTACTTTTTAAGAATATGTCCCTTAAAAAGGGCATTATTTAGAAAAATTAAATTTTAAGGAAACACAATTTTTAATAAAATGTGTTTTTAAGAAAAGGTACGTTTTAAGAATATGTACTTTTTTAAGGAAGATACTTTTAAAGAAAATGTGGTTTTTAGGAGTAGTAACTTTTTAAAAAAGGTACATTTATTAGAAAATTTATTTTTTTCAAAAAAAGTACTTTTTAAGAAAATGTTCTTTTTAAGAAAGTCTCCTTTTTAAAAAGAGGTATTTAAAAAAGGACTATTTTAAGAAAACGTACTTTTGAATTAAAGGTACTTTTTCAGAAAGTTTACTTTTTAAGAAAATATTATTCTTTAAAATATGTACTTTTTAAGGAAAGGTATATTTATTAGAGTAGGTACTTTAAAAAAGGGCATTATTACGAAAAGTTACTTGTTAAAAAACACAAATTTTAAGAAAATGTACTTTTAAGAAAACGTAAATTTATTAATTTTTTTGAAGTTTTTAATGAACTGTGTTTCAGAAAAAAATCTACTTTTTAAGAAAATACACTTTTTATTAGAAAATTTAATTTTTGGAGAAAAGTACTTTTTAAGAATAGCTACTTTTGAAAAAAATATTCTTTTTAAGAAAGGGGACCATTTGAGAAAAGTATTTTTTAATGATAGCTAATTTTTAAGAACATGTAGTTTTTAAGAAAATGCTATTTTTTTAAGAAACATAATTTTTTAAGAAAATATACTTTCTAAGAAATTGTACTTTTTCAGAAAAGGTATTTTTTAAGAACACATACTTTTTAATATTAGGTACCCTTAAAGAAAACTACGTTTTAAAAATATATACTTTTTAGAAAAAGGTACCTTTTAAGAAATTGTATTTTTTTTAAAAAAGGTAGTTTTTATTAAATGTACTTTTTAAGAATATGTTCTTTTTAAGGGAAGATACTTTTTAAGAAAAGGTGCTTTTTAGGAAAAGTAACTTATTAAAAAAAAGTTCCTATATTAAAAAATTTATTTTTTTTTTCAAGAAACTATTCTTTTTTAAAAAATGTACTTTTGAAAGAGAGGTATTTAAAAAAAAGGACTATTTGAGAGAGGGAACTTTTTAAGAAAATGTTCTTCTTAAGAAAATGTACTCTTTAGGACTATTTAGGACTATTTAAGTGAGGGAACTTTTGAATGAATGATACATCTATTAGAAAATTTATTTGTTGAAGAAAGAGTACTTTTTAAGAAAATGTCATTTTTTAATAAATGGAAGTTTTAATATGTTACTTTTTAAGAAAAGACAAATTTTAAGAAAAGGTACTTTTTAAGATAAGGCTAATTTATTAGAAAAGTAATTTAAAAAAAATAACTTTTTAAATAAAGATTTTTTTAAGAAGGTGCTTTTGAAGATGTGGTACTCTTATTAGAAAATGCAATTTTTGGAGAAGACACTTTTCAAGAAAAGGTGCTTTTTAAGAAAAGGTACTTTTTAAGAAAAGGTACTTTTTAAGAAAAGGTACTTTTTAAGGAAAGCTATATTTTAAGAAAAGGTACTTTTAAAAGAAAGGTACATTTTAAGAAAATATGCTTAAAAAAAACTTTTTAGCAAAAGGATATTTTTAAAAAGGATAATAGATTATATAAAAATTTGAGGATGTGGTACTCTTTTGTAGAAAATTAAGTTTTTGGAGAAAAGAGATACTTTATAAGAAAAGATACTTTTTAAGAAAAGGTACTATTTAATAAAAGGTACTTTTTAAGAAAAGGTACTTTTTAAGGAAAGGTATATTTTAAGAAAAGGTACTTTTAAATGAAATGTACTTTTTAAGAAAATATGCTTTAAAAAAAACTTTTTAGCAAAAGGATATTTTTAAAACGGATAATAGATTATATAAAAATTTACTTTTTAAGAGAATATACTTTTTTAAGCAAAGACACTTTTTTATGAAAAGTTATTTTTTTAAGAAAAGGTATTTTATTTAAAAAAAAATAATTTTTTACCAAAATGTACTTTTTTAGGAAAGGTGCTTTATTAATAGAAGGCACTTGTTTAAAGCAAATTTACTTTCTTAAGAAAAGGTCTTTTTCTATTAAACACAAACTTTTTAATAAAATAATATGGGCAAGAAAAAGTAATTTATGCTTAAAAGGTACTTTTATAAGAAAATATAACTAAAATTTATGCCATTCTAGTTATTTTAACTAACTGAGCCGTATGAGTGATATATTTATTGTATTACATATTAATCATACGCCATCAGATAGTCGTCAATGATGAGCTTAACTACATTATATACATATGTTAAGATTCTTTGGAACAAAATGTATTTCAGTTTACGACATCATTCGTTCTGTGAATATTTATTTAAGAATTTGAAATCATTCCGAATAACGTCGGTCACCTTTTGCTGGGATATTAAAGTATTTTTTGTTAGCTGTAATATAAAGTTAATTTTTCAATTTTACTTTTATAAATATTTGATTTTTTTTTACTTATGCATGTATTGCATTTATGCATATCATTTATGTAAGTGACCTCATAACCTTTTACTTGCTACTGCAACGTACTCGTAAAGTGAACCTTAAATATGTATGTATGCTAAAGCACATCATCATTCAGCCACTTGCACAAGTGTGAAAATTGAAAAGTACATATGAAGCAGTAGCGTATACTTAATAATTCAGGGAAATATCATAATTTCTTAAAATTATACATAATTTAGTAATGTGTCAAATATATTAGTCAAGTTGTTCGGATTTTATAAAATATTCTCAGGACAAATTAGATATTTTTTTAAAGTAGCTGATGCTTTGCAAAGTTAAGACTTCTTTTACTAAACCTATTAGAGAAACATATGGCATTTATTTCAAATGTATTTAATATGTATGCATAATACATGCATTTTTTTAAAATAATAATCCATTATCTTCTATGGAATATTTTTCTCAAATCACAGCTCTATAATAAATAAACTTTAGTATCCTCTCCTATCAACTCCTGCTTAGCATTAGGCATTTGTTTATTTAACGTATGCTTAAAAAAAAAAGAGTGTTAAACTCTTTTCAATTTATCATTTGAACAATATTTAAAATTTGTTAAAAAAAAAAAAAAATAGACTTAAAATTGTTAACAAGGATTTTTGCCCTGGATCATATCAGTAATGATAAGAAGAGATGGGGGAATGGTGAAAGACTTTTTCAATAAAGTCTAAGGACGATATGAAAAATATGTACTAGTAGATGGCAGGAGCAGTATATCAATGTATAGGAAACAAAAAAGTAAAGAAAACGGAAACAAAAAACACATCCTACAACATACAAAAGTTACACTGAATGTTAGATTTTTTTTATTTCTTGTATTGGTTAAATGAATACAAGGATGTAGGCTTTTCTTTATGATGAACCAACAAAAGAGAAGATAAAAAAAATAAAAAAAAATAAACTTTTACAAATTGGTTTTATAACTTGATGAAAGTAAAAAATTCATAAGTTATATACATATGTAGTAGTATGATGCCAAAAGAACAAAAAGAAAATTATATACAAAATAGGAAATGAACAATCATTGTGTAGTGTAGACTGTAACTAAACTTCTTATACTTCTAAGAATGTGTGAAATAAGTAACGTTAAAGATATATGAATCAAAATTAATCTTATACATAAATTATGTATGTTTGAATTTTTTAAGTATTTTTCATGGCGCTTTAGCCTGCTACTTTATGTGTAAAACTTACCATTATAAATATCTGATGCTGTAGGCACATGTTCTGTATTGAAACGATTCTCTAAATATGAGCGTATTAAATTTGTTTTCCCCACGGCACAATCACCTACTACCACACATTTAACACAGGCTTTCTCCGAAGATTTAAAGGATTTTGATTCTAGCAAAAAGAAATAGAAAAGATTTATATTTAATTCTGCTATATTTGCTAAATGTTTGCTTGTAATTAATTAGAAATTACAATCTTTGAATTGAAATGAAATTAATTAAAAATAACCCTAATTTGTGTTTTAATTCGTTTATAATTTAATGCATGTTCTTACAAAATGCTTGTTGTTTGTTTGCAACCGCTTCATTTAGCAGCCACCAAGGACCAGACTTACCCGCGAGAATTTTATTTTAATAAAGCAATGAGCAATGTGACCAACATTCCAGAATTAACAAAAGCTAAGAAAGTTTCCGGAAAACCTTTAGAAATTATTAGATTATTTAAAAAAAATTGTGTATATAGCTCCGTGCAACTAATTAGGAACTAAATGCTAATATAGGAACTTGAAGCAAATAAAACTAAATGTACTCAGCCCAATTGCGAATATTTTCAAGGAAGTTCTTTTTCACGTAAAATACTTTTCTCGAGAAAAAAAACCCCCAATTATAAATTCCCCGTGAACAAAAAAAAATTACTAAGTGGCATTATAGAATTTCGGAACCAGTTGTTTTGCTTATTGACAATCAATTATTTATTTTTTGTTATGTGTGCAAACGCAAATAAAATTATTTGAAAGAAAAATTAAAAAAAAAAAGAATAGCATAGCTATGATGGGAGCACTTGTGCAAGAAAATGGTGTTGTAGAATAACAACAACGAAATAGCCAAAAGCTTGCTAGAAGACTATTGCAGGATTAGTCTATGGCTTTAATTGTGAAGTTCGACGGACAAGAACAATAAAATATTTATTTTTTTATTTAAATTTTGATTTATCAAAATACTACTTACATTTTTAAGTAAACTCCCGTCTATTTTTAAGAGAAATTTTTTAAGGAAAAAAACCAAATTTAAATGCATTGAGAATAACTACTTTTTTCCCATCGAGTTTTTTTCCGAAAGTATTTCATAATAGGAGAAAAGGGAAAAGTGACAAATTTCATGGGGAAATTTTGTTTAGAATTGGGCTGACTATGATTTAAGTACATTTTGTTTTAGTTTAGTTTATTTAACTAACTCCTTATCCCGGAAATTAAATACTATTTTTATGAAATAAATTAATATTGAGAAAGTTGTGACCCATATTTTTAAATATGTCTAATACCACAGTCATATAATGCACATAATTAAGGACACTTCATCACTTTTATAAAAAAAAATTTTTTCTTAAGGGGGGACATGACATTGGCCGTTTTTTGAAATCGACTTTTTTTATAATTTTGTATTTTAGTAAATATTCTTAAGATTCTAAGAAAAACAATTTCATGGAAAAATTCCTACGGGTTCAAAAGTTAAAGCCGGATTAGTGAGAGCGCATTTTTAGTTTTCTCGCTACCTACGTACGGCAGCTGGTATATACTTGTTTTACTTGCTACCTAACTTTTGGTGGTTGTTATTTCGTACCTACTTGAAGGGTGGATTTTTTTCTGTTTTTGAATTTCTTGAAAAAAAGGCATCTTTATACCTCATATAGTCGAAGGCATACAGTACGAAGCAGGCATGGCAGATTGAAGGTAACCTTTTTTTTCTTTGTTCACAAACTTTTAACGCGTTTATCTCGAAACCATGTTTTTCGTACTGGTTGCGGCACTTTTTTTTGACGATTTTTTTTTTTTGTATTTTTATAAACTTGATTCGCTATCGTATGACACGAGCTTTTTTTTAAATTTTTTTTCGAGTTTTAATGAATTTTTAAAGTCAATATTTTTTTCGAAAAAACACACTTTTAAATTTGGAACATCACCAAAATTAAAAAAAAAAGTTCGTGTCATACGATAACCAATTTTGTTAAGATTTAAAAAAGTAATTTTTTCCAGATCGAAAAATTTTTGCGACTCCCAGCGCTGCAACCACGAGGCCCCGTTTTTTTTTTTTTCTCTGCCACAAATTTGGAGCTCTATAAAACCATGTTGGAGTGAAAAATATTTTTTTTTTTGAATTTTTTTTCTTGTAACTTGTTCAATTATCTACAATAATAAAAAAATTTTGTTTTTGACTGAGTTATGAATTTTTGAAAAAATGTCTGTTTTCTCTGCCGCGAATGTAATGTCCCCCCTTAAAGAAATCATTATTTCCTTGTGGCGGTACTTTTTAATAAACTCTAGTCATTTTTTCGGTTACGCTCAGGCAATAGTGTCCTCTTTCGGGAAATTCTTTCAAATAGTCCAGCTACAGTAGAAACTCGATTCTTGCACGTAATGAAAACCGGGCTCGGTGCAAGTTTCGAGGTTGTCGCAAGTACCGAGTATTAATTTCCCATACAAAATAAAAGGCACATACATCTGTTTAGGATCTAAGTTTAATATTTCAATTCAAAACACTTAAGTTCAACGCATTCGTATAACAGTAGATACATATTTTATGTGGAATTAAAGAAATTTAAAATTTTGTTTGTTTTGTACAAAATCGCTTGTTCAGTACTACACTGCTTCTTAGCCTCTGGAGTATCATAATATCGCCTAATGAAGCATTGTTCTGCTCCGCCCATTCTAAGCAAATATTGAACGCTGATATAGTCTCCTCCGATGTAACTTGCTTCGTATTGAGTACCACGTCACCCGTTTCTTCACCATCAGTAAGGTCATCATCGGTACACTGCTCTTCATTTTGTGCGATGAGCGCCAAATTAGGTTCAACAATCCATTGCTCAATTTCAGAATGTGATATTTGCTGCTATGGTTCTACTTCTTGAAGCAAAGTTGCAATGGATTGAATATTGAAGGCACCGTCAGCTAGCTGTAAACGTAACTCTGAAATAGGAATGACATCTTCATTATCCCAGTCGGATGATTCATTAAACAGTTTTTGAAATGATTATCGAATTGAAGACTCATTAAGGGCATTCCACGCATTAGCTAAAAAACATATTCCGTTTTTTAAGGTGATGTTTCGCAAAGACTCGTCTATTGTTTTTCCACGACGAACAATGTGACTTAATAGGCTTTTTTTGTAGTTCAGCTTCGTAAGCCTTGTAACATTCTGGTCCATGGGCTGTATAAAAGCAGTACAGTTTGGAGGAAGGCACATTACCGAAATTTCACCATCATTACTCCTTAACTCGCCTTCTTTGGGATGGCATGGAGCATTATCAATAAGTAAAAGAGCTCTTTCGGGAAGATTTTTTCCACGAAGGAACTCTTTCACCTACAGATTTAAGAAATTTTAAATTATGTATGTAATAAAAGGAATTTTTTTAGGACCAACAATTGACTTACTTTTGGAACAAATGTTCTGTGAAACCATCCTTCAAACAAGGCCATTGTCATCCAAGCACTTTTATTACTTTTGTAGACAACAGGCATATCCGTAAAATTTTTGAATGAACGAGGATTTGATGATTTTCCAATAACCATTAATTTTACTCTATGATTTCCAGCAGCATTCGTACAAGCAAGAAAAGTTATTCTTTCTTTATTGATTTTATGTCCCGGCGCCGAGGGTTCTTTAGAGCGCACAAGAGTTCTATCGGGCAAAAGCTTCCAAAATAGGCCAGACTCATCAGCATTGTATATCTGTTCCTTTTCCAAATTTAGTTCGGCAATTTTTTCATTTAGTTTTTGCAAAAATGTGTTAATAGAATCACTCTTATTTGACAGTTTTTCACCACATATTTTGAGTCTTCGGATTCCATGTCTTTTTTTTAAAGTTTGCAACTCAACCATTGCTAGCGTGGAAGCCACCCGACTTTTCCTGAATATTGGCATGAAATAACTTTGCCTTTTCCTTGAACATATCAGATGTGATTGGTAAATTCTTTGCTCTTTGATTTGCAAACCATTTAAACAATGCTCTTTCCATTTTTGGAAACTCCGAGGGTTTAAGCGTCTTTCTTCTCCCAGGGCCGGATTCAGAATGCGCCACAAATTTCTTTATGGTGTTTTCATTTCTCTTAGCACGAGTTATTGTTGATCTATGCACATGAAAACTTTTGGCTAAGGAATTGGTGGAAAATCCAGCACTTAATTTCTTTAAAATCTCAAATTTGTCTTTAATTGTCAGCAACGTAAATTTTTTCTTTGCCATTAAGACACCAAACCTCTCAATAGTCTGCTTAAAACTGATTCAAATTACAACATTTCTCAGCAGCATAAAACGACGGATATTTCCCGAAATGCATTCAGTCTAAGAAAACGTTAACAAAGCAGCACGCAAGAGTAATACAAAAATGTTGCAAGTATCGAGTTCAACATTTTCGGATGTCACAAGTACTGAGTGCGTAATGAAAAATATTTCTATGTTGCTAGAATCGAGGTGTGCAAGTATCAAGTATGTGCAAGAATCGAGTTACTACTGTAATTATATCTCCAGATGCAACCTGAATTATGGGGATTTCGACTCGCGAACAATTTTCGAATCTTCTCGAACTATAGTTTGCCTACGGGCAAAGTCGAAGTCGAATGCTTATACTTGAAATATTTCACCACATTCCTAGCCATGGTTTGAGAAACTTTTAACGCTGCTGCGATGACCCAGTAAGTGCTTCCATTAATAATCTTTCGAGTACTCTGACATCACCAGATTTGTTTTTACCCATGTCAAACAAGTAGTTAATGTTTTTCAAAAATGAAAACCACTCCACGTAAATGTACACAATTAAAAACAAATTTGTCTGAATTTTCAATAATCTAACCCTTAACAACAAAGTTGTTATTAAAACTGTTTCTTTCCTTATGCATATGAGTTTTGAATATCTCCGTAACTGTTTCGACTGTGTGTGACAAAGTTTCAGAGCGATCGGATGAGGGGAAGTGAGGTTTTATCACTCCGTGACTGTTCGTGACTATTCGTGACTGTGCGTGACTCTGTCGAAGTTAATCTTTCTTTACAGCAAGTATATCAACAAAGTTTCAGATTGATTGGATGAGGGAAGATCCGTTTTAAATCTCTCTAAAAACAGAAAAACTTATCACTTTTCCTAATCTAGTGCACACCACAAAGAAAAAAAAGTGTTACGATTGGTGATTTTTCGCTGAACAGAATTGAATTGGCTAAACAGTGCTGATTTTTAGAATTTTATTTCATGAATATTATCTTTAGTAAGGGTACTACTATTCCTAATTAGCTGTAGAGAGAGAGTCATGTTAATTTCCAGCTCGATTTATGTGACTATTATTTTGTCGAGAGTTGCATGATGAGTAGCTGGCCTAAGTAAAACACATTTTTTAGAGCAACGATTCGTTTTTTTTTTCATATATATACGAGAGCGGCTCAATAACTCCGTGACTTTTAGAATGAAACACAGTTTTTTACAAAAAAAAAAAAAGTGTATTTTTCAACATAATCTCCTTTTAGCTCAATACACTTAGTCCAACGTTTCTCCAATTTTTGTATCACTTCCAAAACATATGATCTTTCGAGGTCCATAAAATAGGAATTTTCGATCAATAATTTCCTCATTGGAGCTAAATCTCTTTCATTCTTTAGCTTTTTGGAAATAGGAAATAGTCACTGGGGGCTAAATCCGGAGAATAAATTTTAAAGTTTTCACACGATTATGTTTATGGTCAATTGAGAGCAAACGCGGTACCCATCTTGAAGACAGCTTTCTTAAGCTGATCATTTAAAATCGAAACCACACTGCCATATGAAGTGCAATGAATCTCATGCACTTTTATTCTTCGATCAGATTTTTTTGACACTTTCGAGTGTATTGACCTCAATTGGCCGTCCAGAACGTTCAGCGTCATTTGTATTTGTGCGACCACAACGAAAGTCAGTAAACCACTTTTTTACCATCGAAATTGATGGTACAGAGTTCCCATAGTATTTATCAAGCTTTTCCTTGGTTCTATTGACGGGTTTTTTTTTTCGCAAAAAATAATGTTTAATGTGCACTCGAAATTGACTTTTTTCCATAAAAAAAAAAAAACACGAGGTTCTATGTTTTGAAAAGCTTTTAAACGCAAAGTAAATGACGGAACTCGCCCAAAATTTTACAGTAGTCTACTAACAGCTGGTACTGGTATAACTACGAGGGAAGTTCGAAAAGAAACGGACTTATTCATTCGCCGTCGTAGCTCGTTACAACTTATGAAATGACAACTAAAATCATTTTATAAACTCATTTCGTTACTTTTTTCACAGAACGAAATCTAGCGAGTTCGTTGGATAAGCCACACTCGAACTCGTAAAATTTGGACGTGAAATGACCAAAACATTATTTTTAAAAAATAGATTTTTATCAATTCTCAGATTTTCCTGAATTTTTTTTTTTTTTTTTGAAAAAAAATTTTTTTTTTTTCACTTTTTTCAGCATAACTTGAAGGGACTCCAATTTTTAAACTATTAAAGCGTTCCGAAAAATGCAGTGCCCGACTCGAAATAACTTTTGTTACGTTTGTGGCTTATTCGCACCAAGTAAAAATTTTAAAAATATTACGAAAACAGTGGTATATTCGTTTCAGAAAATATTCATGACTGCTTATGTTCCTTACTTGTGGTATACTCCGGAAGTCGTGTGCGACTATTGCTATAGAAATTTATGAAAGTTTACTGATGGAAGATCAACAGTAAAGTGCGCTGTACCAACAATTTGGCTACCACGTACGGAGCACTGCAATGAATTGTGCTACTTTTGCGTAACTTTTACTCAAACTAAAGGATACCAATACTTTCGTCGCAACAAAATTCGCTACGCTAATGTAGAATCGGTTATTCCAGCGGTTCTGTACTCACCAGAAGAACGTAAAGCGGCTTCAGTGGAGATTTTTGATGATATTCCCGAATTAAGCCATGGAGAACCAACAGTAGTACCAACAATGCTATCAACATTTCTTGCATCGAATGCGAGATGCGAGAGTCCAAAAGTATCGGAATTTGCACCAACACCCAGTGAACTTGGGACTGCAGTGCCGCATTTAGTAACGCAAGGCGACTTCAATGACCTTGTACGAGATGGCAATTTGTCGAGGAGGACAGCGGAACTCTTTGCATCACGCTTTAAGCAGTGGAATATAGTGGCGGCTGATTTTAAAATAACAGCCGCTCGTGATCGACGTAGCACTATTCCATATGACGAATTTTTTAAATTGCACGAAGATCGGGAAAAAAAACCTGGCTTATTGTTATGATATTGATTCGATGTTTGCAAAAATTGGTTACCCTCATATTTCAGAGGAGTGGCGACTTTTCATCGATGCATCGGTCAACAGCCTTAAAGTCGTGCTGCTTCATATCGGTAACAAACACCCATCTGTCCCGATCGCATATGCCACAAACCTCAAAGAAACATACGAAGGCATGGAATTAATATTACAGCTGATAAAGTACCAAGAGCATAATTGGAAAATATGCTGCGATCTGAAAGTGGTCGGATTACCCATGGGTGTTAAACGTGGATTTCCAACCCACCAGTGCTTTTTGTGTACATGGGAAGATCGCAAATGAGATCAGCATCACACTAAATTTAAGTGGAAGCCGCGAACATGCTACAAAGTAGGCGTAGAAAGTATAGAGAATCTGCCATTGGTGCAGCCATCTCAAATCATTTTGCTACCACTACACATTAAGCTCGGTCTCGTATCAAATTTTGTTAAAAAACTGGATCGTGAGGGCGAGGCGATTGCAAGTTTGCGCAAAATTTTTCCGAAATTGAGCGGCGCAAAGATTCATGCAGATTTTTTTTTAAGAAGTCATTCAGTAACTTTATTCTTTTTAATGATGTGTATGATTTAAGTTGTTTTCAATGGTCCGCAGATAAAAAAAATAGTTGCAAGTTATGAATTTTTATCAAAATTGAATGCTATCGAACAACGTGCATGGAAAGGCACAGTTGCCGTTATTGAGCAGTTTCTTGGCAACAAACGAGCTGCCAATTATAAAAATATTGTCGCAGAAATGATTTCGGCATATGACGAAAGGGGCATATTAATGTCGCTGAAGATCCATTTCCTTCACAATCATTTAGATTTTTTCCCTGATGATTTAGAAGCTTGTAGCGATGAGCATGGCGAAAGGTTCCATCAGGACATTGCGGTTATTGAAAAGGGCTTTAACGGACAAGACATTACGAATATACTTGGCGAATACTGTTGGTCTATTTGTCGCGATACTGACACAAATGCTCACAAACGCAAAAATAAAAACCCTAAGATTCTTTAAAAGCATTGAAATTTTTAATGTAACAATTTTTAATTTTAATATGACAAAATTAACAAAAAAAATCGGTTTTTTAACGAACTGAAATCGTTACAAAAAACCGATAACCATTAAAAAAAAAATAAATTCAGGAAAATCTGAGAATTGATAAAAATCTATTTTTTTAAAAAATTTGACGTGATACAGACATTTCCACGAGTCTGCCTGCAAAAATTCAGCTCGATCGGATCACGGAAGAAGGGTTAAAAATCGATAAAAAAAAAAGTCTTTCACACAGGCGGACAGACGGACACTACGACTCTGGCGTGTACATGAAAATCGACGATACACGTGTATTTTTATTTTTGCTCCCCTTTCCGAAAAAGTATATTTGTTCATAGGACAGAACAAAAGCTCGTTTTTGTAACGCGGTGTAATATTCGCTATTTAGAGTTTTTCATTATACATGGTAATTAGCGTGCATTTCTTTAGGTGCACCCAAAAAAAAGCAATAGCCAACGGATAAAATCAACTTCAGTTTCTGCTTTAACATTGCCATAATCTGATGTAGTGTAATAAATACATGTTTCTACAACAGTTATGAATCGATGCCAAAACATCCATGGAGTGCACTCCTTATAAAGCTTTGAAATTTGACATTAATTTGGTTAGCATATTCGTATCTCTCAATTAAAACTATCATAGTCTCACACGCACTTTCATATATCCAATCCAATTTATAAGCATATTATGTATTTTCAATTCTTTCTGACAAAGTGATGCCTTTTGAGCGACCTTGAGACATATTTGTTCGGCCGCCTCTAAAGTAGGATATCCAACAGTTTATGATTGAAATAGAAGGTCCACAGTACTTATAAATTTGAATCACTCCCGCTTTAATTTCATCATTGATTTTCTTTTTCAAAAAGGAATATTTAAATACGAGTCTATAATTTTATATTTTTTTTTTTTTTTTTTTTTTGAAAATTTAAATTTCACTTTCGGATGATGCTGAAACCTGAAGTGTTAATGGTTGTAGTATTAACAAAAATTAGAAAATTAGCCATATCTTATCATACAACACTCTTGCATTAAACTAAATCTGTCACAAAACAAATCCAGCCGCTATTTTTAGTGTTGGTCACATTACTCATTATTACAATTTTGTGGGTCGCTTACCATTACTTGATGATTTCTTTGTTTTACGTTTTCTTAATAAAAACTTTGCAGCACCTTTACGACTACTACGTATTGTGCCATCATTGCTGGCATTGGTTGTGGTTGTTGTTGTTGTACTATCATCCCGTGAAGTTGAACTTGTATCGCTAGTAGATTGTTGCTGCTGCAATGAAACATAACACAAAAAAATATCTGTTAAAAAGGAGCCATCACAAGAAAACAATTGTCACAATTTCTTAGAATCATTAAAAAACCCAGAGATATAAAATGAAATTAAAATAAAACATCATTAAGTCAAAGACCGAATGGTGCAAAATAAATGCGCTGCTTGCTTTTATCACAAAGGAAAGGAGTCAGATGAAAAAACGGGTTCTTTTTCATTCAAGTAGCTTAATGAAAAATCTTTTGAAAATGTATTGTAAGTAGAGAAAAACGAAATTGAATTGTTTGAATTAAATATGTATGCCATCATTAAATTAATGTTCAAAGGATAAACTTATATACAGATTATAAGCAAATGAATATTAGATGAATACAAATTGGTTATGGAAATTTTCACTACAGACAAAATTTCATTAAATACAAAATTTAATTTAAATGTAGACTTGAAGCTTAATAATACTTTAATATAATACGATTTTATCTAATACAAATAAAAAAGTATTTATGTTAATTTGAGCTTTTCAACATTTTGTTTTTTAACTAATCTGGGTGCGCTGAATTCGAATCTGGCACGTCTTGTTTATTTTTTATAGCATGCTGGCAATACTGTAAAACAGTCAATACTGACACTACAATTTCAGAATTATTAATTTGACAGAAGCCCACATTCATTATAAATCTTCATAATAGTAGCGTTTAAGCATGTCAGGGATATCGTATGTTACTGATTCAAACTAGTTTTGCTTTGTGTGTGGTGAATATTTGGTTGCAAAAAAAGGATATTGAATATCAGAATCATTAAAATATGCATATTTACATTATTTTGGTTTTTCTGTCAGAAACTTGGACAAACCGTAGATAAACCAACAATGTTTTGCAATAGTTGCAGAACTGTTTTATACAAGTGGTCAAATGGCAAGAAAATCTATTTCGATTTATCAATTTCAGTACTTGGGAGAGAGAGTCAAATAACCACCAAATCGATTGTAATTTTTGTTTAACAAAAGTTGCTGGATTCAATACTGGAAAAATCGAAAAAATATTACATACGTGAATGTACCATCGGTTTCCAAACCAATTCAACGTCCACCAAATGATCCATTACCAGTCATTCCCAGTGCTATGAGCAGTGAATCCGAAATATTTTTCACCAGCAAGTAGTTTGTATGAGGCTGATGATGAACGCCATTTAGTGAATCAAGCTGAGCTGAATGATCTAATTCGGGATTAACATTTAACGAAGCAAGATGCATTCAGCAGTGGAAACATCATGGAGTTGGGACAAAAGTAACAAAAGTAACAATCTATAGAGATAGAAGCTTGGAATTAGTTGCATATTTTAAAAAGAAACGCTCTATTTTATACTGTACTGATGTTGATGGTTTATTTCAAAAAATGAACCAGCCATATGACAAAATTGAATGGAGATTATTTAGTGATGGCTGTGAGTACAGTTCAAAGCCTCTTCTTTTGCATAATGGGAATGAAAAACCATCCATACCAATTGCTCATGCCATTAATACAAAGGAAAGCTACGAATCATTGACTGAATTTTTGACATTACTCAAATACAACGATCATAAGTGGAAGATCTGTGGTGACCTTAAGGTGTGTGATTTAAATTTCTTTGTACATATAGTATAGAATATCGTAAATAACTGTAAAGTAATCTGTTTAAGGTCATTGGTTTGTTGACTGGTATGCAAGGAGGTTTCACAAAATATTGTTCTTTCCTTTGTCTATGGGATAGTCGCGCTACATATCATCATTACGTCAGAAAAGGCTGGCCAAAAAGAGCATTTCAAATAAACCATTAATTGATCCAAATGACGTTCTTCTTTCTACGCTGCACATAAAATTGGGCCTTTTTAAGAACTTTTTCAAGGCTCTGGAAAAAGATGGTGCAGCCTTTAGATATTTGTTAGCGGTTCTTCCTAAAATTTCACATGCTACAATCAAAGAAGGCATATTTGTTGGCCCTCAGATCAGGAAGCTATTGAATGATGACAATTTTTCACAATGTTTATTGGAGAAAGAATATGCAACCTGAATATCTTTCAAGAGACAGTTTTCTTGGAAACTGTAATAGTAAAAACTGCAGACAAATTGTTGCTGAATTATTGAAAAATTATTACGAATTAGGTACACGAATGTCACTCAAAATGCATTTTCTTCATTCGCATGTAGATTTTTTCCACAAAACCCAGATGCGGTGAGCGACGAACAAGGGGCACATGCTCATCAAGATTTAATGAAAATTGAAAGAAATTATCAAGGCTTTTGGGACAAAAGCACGCTGGGAGAGTATTGCTGGACTCTTATAAGTAAAGCCGAACCACCAAAATACAAACGACGTTCAAATAACGCAATCACTGTTGAAAATTCGTTGATTTTTAAATAAACTAATTATTTTTTTATGTAAAAAACGAATAAAAATATTTTTTTTTTTTGTATCTCGAAAACCAGACGAGATAGAGGAAAGCCAATTACAAATTCGACTTCAGCCCACCAAATTACCCTAGGAAAAATATATGGTTGCTCCAGTCCGTAGCCTTGACGGCTAGTGTTATTAGTTGAGTACAACAGGTTTTGAAAATTTTTTTCATTTTCTTTGATTTTATAAAAATTTTGAAAAAACAATCGCACTGGACCTAACATACGGATAGCGGTAGTTGATTAAAAAGATTAAACACAATTGGACTTTGCGGTATTTTTCTCATTAAAATTGGCACTAAAAAGTTTATTTTCATTGCGGAGTTTCTCAAATTATCATTTATCAACTCTTAGTCTCTCTCTAATGTAGCAATATTTGTAACAAAATGCTGTGGTAAATACCAATTTTATAAAAAAAAAAAAAACATAAATATCTGATGTTTATGGAAATTACAAAAAAAAAAAATAAAATATTTCGAAATCAAAAAGTAAATTTAAATTTAATATTGGTCATATAATTTCACTCATACAATATATGAATGCAATTGATAATTTTTGCATTATTGTTTGGATATTTATACCCTATACCACTATGTGGTTTGGGTATAATGACTTTGTGCTGCTGTTTGTAACAACCAAAAATATTTGACCTAGACCCATCTTTAATTATACCGATCGAATCAGAATCACTTTCTGAGTTGATTTAACAATGTCCGTCCGTCCGTCCGTCCGTCCGCCCGTCTGTGTGTCCATGTAAAGTTTGTAATCAAACTGCAAGTCGCAAATATGAATATATTTTGATGAAATTTGGTATATAAGCTTTTATCGGCCATGGGATGAACTCTATTGAAATTGGTGAGAATCAGTCCATGTTCAGACCTAGCCCCCATACAAATTACCCATATGAAATCGACATAAATTGCCATAAGATCCAAATTGTCATATAGATCTTACTCAAATTGGGTTTGTATGCGTTCATTACATCCACTAATGAGTAGTCCAAAAATGATCCCTTTGACCCCATATAGAGCTGCTTCCCGATCTTCAGTTAAATCTATTAAAAAACAAAAATATTGCACTGATTCTTCTCAAATTTTGTTTGTACATATTTTTGCAAAATACAAGAGACTTTACCAAACATGATCAGGATCGGTCCATTTTTGGACCTAGTCCCTTTATAGATATAGCATCCGATATGAACTTTTTCATATCTGCAGCCAAAAAAATTAATAAAAATACCACTCAAATTTGGTTTTTGCTTATTTTCAATGTCCAGTTAGTTGGGCCTAAGAGATAGGGTTTCTAAACGCATGGTATAGGGTATCGTATAGTCGGTCTAGACCGACTTCTTGTGTTGCAGCAGAAAAACGTCTCGCACCAGTCTGGTTGTACTTATGCTATGATGAAAAGTGGTAACCTCATAAAACTAGAGTTTTAAATTTGAAGCAGCCATGTTTTTCTTGATACATGCATTATCAAATCTGAGTATAATCTAGAGTATGATCCTGCGAGCAGCCAAACAATGGTCGACCGCTTGAGGAAACCACGCCAGAAATGATGGAAAAAATCCACACGAAAAATTGTTTATGATCTTCGATTACAAGTGAGCAAGTTAACAGACATAATAGGTATTTCCAAAAGTCTTATGTATGGGATATTGATTAATAATTTGGACATAAGAAAGATTTTGGCAACATGGAACAAAAAATCCGCATGAAGATGTTTTAATCTGATGAAAGATGGGACCAACACTTCAGATATGAGACTTGATAGTGGACCGACATAGTAGAATTGGGTCAAAAAAGGCTAAGAAAATTTAATCTACAGACAAAGTCATGTCATCAGTTTTATTTTTTTTCTGGATTCATATCAAATAATTTTCATTGATTATCTTCAAAAATAAAAGAAAATTAACTTCGAGCTCACGCGACCTTATTACGGCATTTATATGATGAAATCAGACAAAGTAGACTATATAAAAGGAAAAAGCAGGTATTGTTCCATCAAGACAATTGACCAGTTCAAACATCCGCTATAGTGATGACCAAACTCAATGATCATGCTCATTATCCTTTAGATTTAACTCCCTCGAAATATTTTCTTTTGCCCTATATTTTAAAAAATAGCTCGGCGGTAGAGGCTTTGCCAATCTGCGGTTAATGGTTATTTGGTGAAGCTTGACGGATCTTATTATAAACAGGGTATAAGAGCCAGTTTTTATAATTTTTTATTTTTATTTATTTTTTTTTTTTGTAAGGCATAAAAATTCAAGAACTGCCCTCTCAGTTCAATATTTAAGCTCTTGCCATAATTTTCAGTGAACTTATCCATTCTTAGAAAATTTCCTAAAATAAAATCGCTTTTTCGAACAATTCAAAAAAGAAGACATGAAAATTTTGTTGCCGCAAGTCGATAGGCAGAGAAGTACCACAACAACTTTTGTATCAATAAAAAAAAAATGGGATTTTCCAACGTACAGTTAGAACATAAATAGTTAGGATACATAAAAAATTATCTTGGTTCCATACAAATAGAGACACTTATCTAAAGCAATTATAATATTGCAAGTTTCAATACAGTTTCCTTCGAACTGCCTTGTATAACAAAGTGCACTATTCCTGGGTGTGAGAAATTCCAAGTAGGGGTGAAAGTTCTAAAATTTTCTTACATTTTTTAATGATCATTACATTTTGTCCTTATCTTGATGTCTATTTCCTTAGTTTTTCAGCTACAACTAAAGAACAATTAATGATTACTCATCACATTCTTCAGCAATATTGCAGCTAAGGCTTTAATTAAAATTGAATAAAAAATACTGCTGATGTTTGATTTAATATTAAAAATATCACTCATACGTATACATGTCTTCTACTCCAATAATATATTAATCCCTCACCCTGAATATGTTATGTTATTCAAAAAACTTATTAAAATAGGGGGGAAAATTAAAATTTTTGGCTTAGTACTTTCATCCTGATTTGGAATTTCTCACACCCCCAGGCAATGATACCGAAAATATTCCACAGTGTTATGACTTTTTATATTTTTTCCTTACCTTGATGTTGGTTTGCTCAATTTTTCAGTCATAACTCAAGAATCATTGATAATTTCGCGTTCATTCTTCAGCAATTACCTTTAGCAAATTAATTTTATCGCATGAAATATTCAAAAAATTTTAATTTTTTACCCTTTTTTCCAGTTTTTAAATTACATAACGTATTCAGGACATATGATTATTATTTGTTAGTAGAATAAAAGAGACGTAGACCTATGAGTGATATTTTTTTAATATTAAATCAAACACAAATCATTCTTTTTATTCTATTCATTACATGGATATATTATTAAAATATTATTTAATCCTTAGCTAGAAAGATTGAAATGAGAAGTCTTCAATGGTTCTTCAGTTATGGCCTGAGAGCGCCAAAACCTTTGGATGTTTTACTGGGCGCTGATTACAAATGAAAAAATTCCCAAAAAAAAAAAAAATTAACCTTCCCTCCAAAAATTTGTATAGAATTTGTTCATGATGAAAAAATTTTCCAATTTTTAGTTTTTTTTTTTTTATTTCAATTTAAAATTTTTTGGGGGTTTTTTCATTTTTTAATTTAGATGTTTGGAGACTAATTTCATTTTTTTTTTATGAGACGCTTCGAAAATAAGCTGCGAAACCGGTTCAGTTTTTTTTTTTTTTTAGTTCATTTATTTTGTAAACATCAAAAAGGAACGGAATCGTTTGCAAATTAAAGGAATTAGAGCTTTTAAAAAATGGAAATACTTCATCAAATAAGTGATCATCATTGAGCAGTGACGTCAAATTTATAGAAGTTTCAAAAATGGAAAATTTTTAACCTGCTGAACGAAAGTGTTTGATGGATGGGACGTTTGAAATTGTGCCGCAAGGTTGTTCTAAGCAACTGCTTATAAAGGGTCCGCCAAATAAGTTTTTTTTTTTGAAAATACTATAAAAAAACTACTGAATATTATCTCAAATTTCTTTTTTTATTGAAAGTACAATCATTCCGGTTAATAATGGCAAATAATTTCATTCAAATGGCTGCCTCGGCTGGCCATGCAGTAGCCTACACGATCGGTCCAATTTTTAAGCACATTATCGATTGTGTTCAGCTGTATTTCACCAATGGCTTCACGAATATTGTCCTTTAAATCGTCAATTGTCTCTGGCTTATTGGCGTAACACTTATCTTTGAGGGAACCCCACAAATAATAGTCCAACGGTGTCAAATCGTAGCTCAGAGGTGGCCAAACAACATCAGCTCTGCGGCTGATAATGTGATCTTCAAAAACAGGGCGCAAAACATCAACTGTAGCCTCGGCTGTGTGGCACGTAGCGCCGTCCTGTTGAAACCAAATGTTGCCAATATTCTCCTCTTCAATTTTTGTGAACAAAAATTCGTTCAACATGGCCCGATAACGATCGCCATTGACTGTAACGGCCACTCCTTGCTCATTTTCGAAGAAAAATGGCCCAATTATGCCTCTGGACCAAAATCCGCACAAACAGTGACTCGTTTTGGGTGTATCGGCTTTTCAATGTATGCGTGCGGGTTTTCTGTGCCCCAAATGCGACAATTTTGCTTGTTTACATACCCGCCAAGATCAAAATGAGCTTCATCTGAAACGATGATTTTTTTGGCAAAACCGGCATCTTCTGTAAGTCGATCGCAGGCCCACTTAGCGAAGCGAAAACGCATTGGATGGTCAGTTGGCTTCAACTCCTGAACCAATATGGCGTCATACCAAGGTATTTGTGCAAAATTCGTCTCAATGATGGCTCCGAAATGTTCAATTCTTGAGAACGACGGTGAATTGATGTTGATGGCGCTTCACGCATACTTTCTGCCAGAGCAGCAATATTCTCGGGTGTACGCACTGTTTTTGGTTTTTCACGCTTTGGTTTGTCGATGAGGATGCCAGTTTCTTTCACTTTTTTCACAAGATAACGAACATACAAAGCTGAAGGTGCTTCTCTTCTCCCAAAATCCGTACGTAATTCTCGCACACATTCTGCAACATTACCATGATTTTCAAAGTAATGTCGCAATATTTCCCAGCGTTGTTCAAGCGTATACACAACCATATTCGTTCAGCGGAAGGATAAAACTAATTATCTGTCAAATCAGACATGAGCTAAAATTTACCGTTCACGAAATAAGCACTAGTTGAAAAAAAAAAAACGTTAGATGGCGGACCCTATAGTATACATATGAGTGGCCTATTTGGATCAACAGGTAATTATTGTACATATTAGATAAAAAAAAAATGATCATAAGGCTTTTCACTGAACTGTGTTCCGCGAGCTCGTCGCGTACGAATTCGCGCGCCGCTTCCGTGCATTTGACAGCCACACCCATGATGCCGCGCAGTTGTCGTCAATTTATTTCAATCGCTAAAATATATTTTTCTCATATCATTCCGATGATTTTCATTTTAATGGCCAAGAAAACGTAAAATGCAAAATATGTTATGGTTGTAAGATAAAGCACCGAAATGATGCTATTGAAAAGAATACAGATTTTGAATGCGTTTATTGCATGAAAAATATTGAGGGCAGTATGAAGATTTTCATTTTGTAAGTATTTTACGAAATTTCATTAAATAAAAATATGTAAAAATTTAAGAATGAATTTGGGGAGTAAGTTAATTTTTTTATTCAGTTTAAAGAAAAATTGGGGAATTTGTTCATTTTTTTTTTTTTTTTGGACGTTCTTTTAAAATTCTGGGAATTTGTTCATCGTGAAGTTATTCGCCAATTTTTTAGGGAATAAGTTAAATTTTTTTTTTTTTTTTTGGGAACTTCTTCATTGGGGAAAGTACTCTGCGCCATTTAACTGCTCTAGTACGTACTTTAACTCTTACTTGGAATTCCTAACCCCCAGGCAATGAGCCCGCAAATGTTCCAAAGTTTAATAAAACATTACAACAGTTAGCTTAGTTTCTTAGCTTTAGATATAATTTTCGTATGAAAGAATTATGCCAGATACTGCAAATGTTCTATAGAAAAATATACATGGCGTCTTTTATCTAATCAAAACACCGATTGACGATACTAGTCTCAAACTGAGCTGTTACAGAATATAAAAAAAAAATTAGAAATTATAAAATTTTTAAATTTTTTCTTGGAAATCTATCTGCATTTGATATGCACGCGCTTAAAATTAAAACCAAAATTTTTTTTCTTTGTCAAAATGTCAAATGCAAGATACAGTTCCTTTGATGTTGATGATGCTCTTACTTTTTAAATGACGTTGCAATAAGTTCTTCAATACAAAATTTTCAAATATAAGCATGTATTACATACATATCATATTTTGTGAGTCCATGTTGTTGCATAAATTTTGTATTTAAATATGCACACATGCATAAGAGAAAAACAAGAACAAAATCTTATCAATGACGCACGTTCACGTCCTAGTTATTAAAAAATAAATAAATAAATTACTACAAATAAATAATATTCAAAATTTTTTGCAAAGATAAGTCACCTGTAAAATATATTCAAAGTTAAGTTGAAATAAATAACATTTAAAAATATCAATTTAAAGAATTTGTGTGTGATTCTAGGTACATGTGGTTGTAAAAAGTAGAATATTTCTCGAAATTTCTTGTTTGAGTATACGCAATGAAGAGTTTCAATAAAAGAATATAACAACGCATGCAAACATACATACACATAAATAAACGTACATAAAGAATTATTTAAGAATTTGTAAGTGACTATGTAACAATGCCTTGTGTTGCAAAATACGTGTAACCATATTTGCTCGTATAAATATATATATGAATAAGTATTGTTTTTGTATTTGTAACAGTATGTTGTTGTACTCATTCATACGTACATATGTCATATGTATAAATAAATGAATACCTTAGGTTTCGTACTTGCAAAATATTCTGAAGCATTTACTATGCGCATATATAATTAACACAACACACCATCCAGGTAACAAACCAAAAACAAACAAAAAACAGGAGAATTGCTAAGTAGCTTTAACTTGTCTAGCATCATATGCATGATTTTGGTATTAGGCATTCAGAGTTGTTCGTTCGAATGAATGGAAATAAAGTTGGTCTTTCAGCCAAAATTTCTAAGAAATATTATTTGCCAAAGAGAGAAATATGTATATTCGGAAAATCCATAACTATTGCAACAGATACGAGTACATCGTACGACCAATGATGTACATTATAATTAGGCATACCAGAGTTGCTAATCAATTAGTTGTATAATAAACAATAATTAATTTAATAACTCTAATAGTATTCAATTTCAAAGAAATGACAAAGTTGCAAAGCAACCGTATGTTATAATTCATGTGCCGACATCGAAGCTTGTTGTGTTATTTGAACTAAAATTAAAGAGGGATTTAAGGTAAAATTATATTTTTTTTTTTCATTTTTATCACCATTATATAATACAATAAATCTATATATGGGGGGTTTCATGTCAAGTGCACCAACTTTTGAAACCGATGTCTTCCGATCGGGATGAAATTTGCACCAAGGTTAGTCCTATTGGATAGTAGTTTAAACACAATTTTTCAACAAGATCGGTCCAGATCTCTCTGAGTTAGAGGGGATCAAAATTTACCATTTTGGTCAAACAGGTGTTTTTTCTCATCCATGTAACTTATTAGCTATTGTTCTTAGAAAATTTTCTCCCAAATGGTTTAGATAGCTATTTCTTCAATATTTCGGAAAAAAACATTTAAAAAAAAAAAATTTTTAGACTTTTTTTGCTAAATCAAAGCATTTTGCCTTTTTTTTTTTTTTGAAAAAGGGCATTTTTTTTTTTTTTTTTCATAAGCTTAGGATTTTTCTTTTAAGAGCTTTTTGGTCGCTTAGTGGGATGGAATTGTGATATCTATCAAAATAAATGTTTTGTAACTCAAGACAACGGTTTTTAAATTTTTCACAAACGCACTATTTTGAATTTTTTCCGATTTGTGTCTAAAACCTTACAAATAAAACTTATAGTGAGAAACTGGACAAACTAAGCTTTCCGAAGGTATGTAACCTACCTTCATAACATAACAGAAGAGAATGGTTATCTGTAACCTGAAAGAGTTATTTGCAACATTTCAATCTGAACACGAGGATGTTAGAATTGGCTTCACGAAATTAAACCAAATGAGGCCAAAATATTGCGTTTTGGCAGAAAGCAGCGGAACTCACACAGTATGCGTTTGCATTTACCATGAAAATGTTAAACTGATGTTGAAGGAAATCAACTTAAAGTATTAAACAGATGATTCGGCAGAAGATTTACACGATTATCGCGATTGCCTTAAATTGACTATGTGTCCTAATGCAACAACTTCTTGCCACTTAGGTGAATGTACCAATTGCCCGAAAACCACATTCATCAAAGAAAATTTAATCAACTCTTTAGATCGAGAATATATAGAGGAGGCCAAATTTGATTCTTGGATTCAGACTGACAGATGCACATTGAAAACAATCATTTTAAATGTGGATGATTTTGTGGAAGAAATGTGTACAGGATTGCTAAACTTGAGAAACCATGACTTTTTAGTCAAAGAGCAATGGTCATTCTTCAAGGATTTGAATATACATTTGAAGTCTGGTGAATTCGTTATTTCATATGATTTCGCAGAAAACTATAAATATGTTCTTCAGGATGCCATACAAGCATTCCACTTCAATAACGACCAAGCAACTATATTCACAGTAGTTATTTACAACATGAAAGATGAAAAACTGGAACACAAAAGTATGTCAATCATATCCTACGATTTAAAACATGATAGCGTTGCAGTGTATGAGTACCAGGAGAGAATACTAAAATTTCTAAAATCTAAATTTACAGTAAAGAAGGTATACTATGTTTCGGACGGAGCTCGTCAACATTTTAAAAACAAAAGTAGCTTGGCAAATCTTATGGCCCATGAAAAAGATTTTGGAATGCCAGCTGAGTGGCATTTTCATCCTACCGCTCATGGTAAAGGAGCATGTGATAGTATTAGAGCAAACCTTAAAATAGTTTTTAGTAGCAAAGAGGATCATCAGGAAACATTGAAAACACTGAAGAGCAGATTCGATGCTCCGGTAACAATCGATGGCACCGCTGAATACCATGCTTTTATACCGCTTGTCGATGGAAGACTCAAGTTGAAAAAGTTTTCTGCCTCTATTCAATGCGATTTCTTTCCAAAGACAACAAATAAACCAGCAGCGAAATCAACAGCTGAACCTAGTAACGCCAAGAAAAGATTGACAAAAAAAAGCAGTGTATACACAAAAAAGCTGGATGAAGGACTGGGTATTTAAAAATTTACAAGACTTAAATACTTCATCAGCTACAATAAATTAAGTATAACAAGTAAGAAAATTATAGTCGGTCTAGACCGACTATACGATACCCTATACCATGCTTTTAGAAACTCTATCTCTTAGGCCCAACTAACTGGACATAGAAAATAAGCAAAAACCAAATTTGAGTGGGATTTTTATTAATTTTTTTGGCTGCAGATATGAAAAAGTTCATATCGGATGATATATCTATATGGGGACTAGGTCCAAAAATGGACCTATCCTGATAATGTTTGGTAAAGTCTCTTTTATTTTGCAAAAATATATATAAACAAAATTTGAGAAGAATCAGTGCAATATTTTTGTTTTTTAATAGATTTTAGTGAAGATCGGGAAGCAGCTCTATATGGGGCCAAAGGGATCATTTTTGGACTACTCATTAATGGATGTAATGAATGCATACAAACCCAATTTGAATAAGATCTATATGACAATTTGGATCTTATGGCAATTTATGTCGATTTCATAGGGGTAATTTGTATGGGGGCTAGGTCTGAACATGGACCGATTCTCACCAATTTCAACAGCGTTCATCCCATGGCCGATAAAAGGTTACATACCAAATTTCATCAAAATGTATTCATATTTGCGACCTGCAGTTTGATTACAAGGTTTACATGGACACACAGACGGACGGACGGACGGACGGATGGACGGACGGATGGACGGACGGACATTGTTAAATCAACTCAGAAAGTGATTCGATCGATATAATTAAAGATGGGTCTAGGTCAAATATTTTTGGTTGTTACAAACAGCAGCACAAAGTCATTATACCCAAACCACATAGTGGTATAGGGTATAAAAATAGTTGTGATATAAATGGATCTAATGCAATTAAGATTAAATTTTAATAAATTATTTATCTTTTTATTTTTATACCATATACCACTATGTGGTTTGGGTATAATGACTTTGTGCTGCTGTTTGTAACAACCAAAAATATTTGACCTACACCCATCTCTAATTATACCGATCGAATCAGAATCACTATCTGATTCGATTTAACGATGTCCGTCCGTCCGTCCGTCTGTGTGTCCATGTAAAGCTTGTAATCAAACTGCAGGTCGCAAATATGAATATATTTTGATGAAATTTGGCATTTGATTTTTTATCGGCCATGGGATGAACGCTATTGAAATCGGTGAGAATCGGTCCATGTTCAGACCTAGCCTCCATACAAATGACCCCTATGAAATCAACATATATTGCCATAAGATCCAAATTATCATACAAATCTTAGTCAAATTGGGTTTGTATGTATATATTACATCCATTAATCAGTAGTCCAAAAATGATCCCTATTGGACAACTCTTAGTCATAGGCCCCATATAGAGCTGCTTCCCGATCTTCACTTAAATCTATCAAAAGACAAAAATATTGCACTAATTCTTCTCAAATTTTGTTTGTATATATTTTTGCAAAATACAAGAGACTTTACCAAACATGGTCAGGATCGGTCCATTTTTGGGCCTAGTCCCCATATAGATATAGCATCCGATATGAACTTTTTCATATCTGCAGCCGAAAAAATTAATAAAAATTCCACTCAAATTTGGTTCATGCTTATTTTCTATATCCAGTTAATTGGGCCTGAGAGATACGGTCTCTAAACGCATGGTATAGGGTATCGTATAGTCGGTCTAGACCGACTATAATTTTCTTACTTGTTAATATTATTATTATTATACATTAATTTAATTATTATTAAAAATAAATAAAAAATAATAATTTTTCAACATTTCTATAGAAAAAAAGCGATTTTTTTCCTGAGGTTAACATATTCTCGGTATTACAGTATCGAGGGTATAAAATTTTAGTTAGGTATGTTATATACCTTCGGAAAGGTTAATTTGTCTAGTTTCTCAGTATAAGTTTTATTTGTAAGGTTTTGCACACAAATACGAAAAAATTCAAAATAGTGCATTTGTGAAAAATTGAAAAACCGTTGTCTTGAGTTACAAAACATTTATTTTGATAGATATCCCACTCCCATCCCACTAAGCGACCAAAATGCTCTTAAAGGAAAAATCCTAAGCTTTCTTATGAAAAAAAAATTAATAATAAAAAAATGCCCTTTTTCAAAAAAAAAAAAAAAAAAAAGGCAAAAAATGCTTTGATTTAGCAAAAAAAAAAAGGTCTAAAAAAAAAATTTTTTTTTTTTAAGTAGTTTTTTCCGAAATATTGAAGAAATAGCTATCTAAACTATTTGGGAGAAAATTTTCTAAGAACAATAGGTAATAAGTTACATGGATGAGAAAAAACACCTGTTTGACCAAAATGTCAAATTTTGATCCCCGATCTTGTTGAAAAATTGTGTTTAAACTACTATCCAATAGGACTAACCTTGGCGCAAATTTCATCCCGATCGGCAGACATCGGTTTCAAAAGTTGGTGCACTTGACATGAAACCCCCATATATAAAATTCATTTTCTGTTTGTTTGTTTGTTTGTTTGTTTGACCGCTATACAAATTTTTATTTTTCAACGGATTTTCCTGATGTTTTGTACACACGATCTCTATACCCCAGGAAAGGTCGGCATATACGTTTTACCGGCCACGCCTACTTTTACGCCCACTTTTTATGTAAAATTCATTTTCTATTTTATTCATATTTGATCGATCTCTATACTCCAGCTAAGGTCACTATATACTTTTTATCGGCCACGCCTACATTTACGCCCACTTTTTATATAAAATTCATTTTCTGTTTGTTGGTATATTTGTTCGCTAACCAAATTTTTATTTGTTAACGGCTTTTTTTGAGATTTGGTACACACGATCCCTGTGCTACAGCTAAGGTCACCATATGCTTCTCATCGACCATGCCTAATTTTCCGCCCACTTTTTGTATACATTTCATTTTCTGCTTTTTGGTATATTTGTTCGCTATACGAATTTTTATTTGCCAACGGTTTTCTCTGAAATTTGGTACACATGATCTCTGTGTTCCTACTTTTCCGCCCACTTTTTATACAAAATTCATTTTCTGTTTTTTGGTATATTTGTTCGCTATCCAAATTTTTATTTGTTAACTGATTTCTCTGAGATTTGGTACACACGATCCCTGTACTCCAGCTAAGGTCACCATATGCTTCTTATCGGCCGCACCTCATTTTTCCACCACTTTTTTAATTTTTTATGGGTTTCGCTTGAATTTACTGCACATTATTCTCAAATACCAGGTAAGGTCGTCATATACTTTTATCGGCCACGCCCACTTTTTTAATTTTCTATATACGCTTTTAGTGTTGGTTAAGATTTTTTTAATTTTTCAATGGACTTCCCCAAAATTTTGTACATAAATCTCTTTACTTGCTACTCTTGGCTTTATACCATTATGAAATAAAGATTTTAAATCAACATATTACAAATTTTCCCGTCTTATCTCCTTTACTATATGAGTTGCAACACCCCAAAATTAGTGCAGATTTATTTCACGGGTGAACAGATTAGGTTGACTACAGCTGCAGGATTACTCCGATTATAAATATTTGAATCACGCCTTTTTAACTACAATGGAAAACAAAATATTACATTTATTTCCATCTTGCCTTTTGGCTACATTGGAAAGCAACCTATTACAAATATTTCCATTTCATCTTTTTCACTATATAAATGAGTTATAAAGGTGGAAAAATAACTATTTGCAATTGTGCCTTGCACATGAAAGCATAGCATATAGGCCATACTAATTCAAATGCAAAAAGGCTTAAACAAAATAGAACTCTAGAGAACCTGATTAGACCCAAATTCGTATCGAGTCTCAACGAGTTAGACAATCTGAGTCGAGACATGCTGAAACACCTGAGCCAACCCAATAACGTCTTGAAGCCCAAAGACCAAGACAAGCTTTGTAAGGGAAGCGGAAATGCCTGAATCTACTCCACTGCATCTAGAAATACAACAGCTAAGACCAGCTTAGGCGAGGGAATGTGAAACTCCGAAAACGACTCAATAATGCCTTTAGGCCCAACGGATAAGACAAGCTAACTCCAGGGAATGTGAAACTCTTGAAACGACTGTAATATTCCGACCAGGAGACTTTTGTAAGTTGGTTTATCATTGCAAGAGATGGTACAAAAAGTAGTTCCCAACATAACGTACATAAGAGGACAATCTCTTACGGTAGCAGGTGTCAACTTTGAATCTCCCTGTTTTTCTCATAGACAATTATTTGTCGCCTGCTCTAGAGTTGGGAGCCAGCACAAGCTTTTTGTATATGCACCAGAAGGTAAAACCAAAATTGCTGTATATCTCCAAGCTCTAGAATAACTAACATTCGTAACTTTAAGACATAATACACTCAAAATAATCCATGCTGAGTTGTAGTGGTAAGCAGGCGCTCAGCACTTAGCCCCCAATGGTCCCCAAAAGAAATTAACAAATTCTCCATACTGCTCTCAATAAACGTATTTAAAATCTGTATTTTTTTCGATAGCATAATTTCGATGCGCGGACACGACACGACGCGATGCGCTCGCGGAACACAGCTGCGTTCAAATATCGGATGATCTGAAAAATATATTTTGGTGATTAAAATGAGTTGACGACAACTGCGCGGCAGCACGGGTATAGCTGCCAAACGCGCGGACGGGGACGCGACTCGCTCGCGGAACACAGCTCAGTGAAAAGTCTTATAATAAATTTTATCTACGTATGTGCAACAATTACTATACATATGCTATAAGCAGTTGCTTAAATCAACCTTTTGGCACAATTTTAAACGTAGCATTCATTTTCCGGTTTTTCTTTGACGTCTCTGCTCAATGATGATCACTTATTGAATTAAGTAATTCAATTTTTAAAAGTTCTGATTCCTTTAATTTTCAAACGATTCCGTTATATTTGATGTTTACAAAATAAATAAAATTCAAAAAAAAAACGTGAGGCGGTTTCGCAGATTATTTTTGAAGTATTTTTGCTGTAGCGTCTTATAAAAAAAAGTTCTGAATTAAAAAAGCACAAAATTTTAAATTGAAATTAAACATGAATTTGTTCCCCCAAAAACCGTGAACATAGGGAACTTTTTCACAAAGAACAAATTCCCCAATCCCATACAAATTTTTTGAGAGTAAGTTAATTTTTTTTAGGAATGGTTCACCGGGGACTAAGTACTCAGCGCCTGGTAAGCATAGTGAACCATTTTTCAAGTCAAAGGCCTTTGGATCCCGGGCAAGACCGGGTAAAAACAGTTAGTTACTAAAATATAATTGTTAATTGTTGACAATTTCGTTGTTCAATATGGAAAACCCCTGGTCAAAAAAAAAATAATGTTAAGTACTAAAAATTTTAATTTAAAAAAATACTTATTATATTAACAAAATCGGTCATTTCAGTTAGAAAATTAAATGCATTTACGAAAATAGTATTTTCTATGAGTTGTGGTATTTTTTTTTTTTGTGCTACAGAAGAAGAATGCACATATTTTTCCACAAATTAAAACAACTCTGCAAATAATTTTATCAGACCATTAATTGGCATTAAGCGCTTACAAGTGATTTTTCTTATTATTACAATTATTTATTTATTTATAAATATATTATACTTGTAACTAAATTATTAGTATAATAAAGAGAAGAGCTATGACAACGATGGTCTTAAGCTTATTATTACAATTATATTTTAAAGAAATTGTCCAATTTCCAACCTATTTATAAACTATTTATAAACTTAAACTGTCCAAATTGTACCAAGAGAATAAACCTTTTTTTATTTTTATGCCACTCACCTGTATCTCATGCTCAATATTATAATACAGTTACTTAACCTCGAAGTTCTCATACCAGTTAATTTTATAGTTATTTGTTTGTGTTTTTTTTATCACAAATTTTTATAATTTCTTCTTTATTGTTGTTTTTTTTTTTTTCTTATAAAACAATGGTGGGTTTTTCATATAAATGATTTTCTATTATTAGAGTATAGCTTTCCATTGCTGGAGCCTGCGTAAACATGAAAAAAAAATAGGCGAAACCTTACTACAATTGAAAATTGGATGGCTTTCTATGATAATCTTAAATTGGCAGAGCTAGAAAAGAAGCAAGATTTTATTTTTTTTAAGCAGAATTTTTATTTTCATTGCTTCAAGTCAAACAAGTTTCTCTTTTTTCTATTTTTTTTTATACTAATATTTAAAAATTAAATATTGAATAAGATGGGCTATTCAGCAAGTAAACATTAGACAAAATCTGCCGCTTGCTACGCCGGTGGCTGCAGCACTAAAGAAAGAGTCGGAAGCGTCGGCTTTAAGCTGCACGACTTGGACACGATACATACATGCACATGCAGCAAGTGCTACAAACACAATGATCACAACTACAACAACAATAAATACAGCTCACACACATAAGAAATAAAGTTTAGAATAACAACAATAACAAGAAAAAAATTTCACATCTTCATTGTAAGAGCAGGAACTATTTAATCGATTTAGATGATTTTAAATAGCAACCTGATCAGGATGCCAATGAATCATTTTCACTAAAAACGAGCAGCCCAGCTGATCTATTTAGGGCGTGATCAAGATTTACACAGTCGCACAGACGGAATTCGCTAATACCAACTCCGCTTGTTATAAGGATCAGGAATATTATATGAGGTATAGGGATTTTTCTTCTAATCTATAATATTTATAGGCTAGGCGATTTCTTGTGACCGATGTTTTGTTCTACCGTTTTATGCCGATTTTGACCAAATGTATATTATTTGAAAGGAATTTCTTTTTAGTTGTTCACCAGATATGCAGATTTTTAAATTTGGTCCCTTGTTTTGAGTAAATTGTATTTAAAGTTGCTGCTAAGACATACCTACATAAAATTATACATATGCTATTCGTGTGTTTATTAAAATTGTTAATGTGTTTGTTAATGAGTTTGTTACCTTCACTCACAATAATAATAAACCAAAAAAGGTGTTGGTTTGTGAATTGGCTAAGTTGAGAAATAAAGTTGCCTAGAAATTGCACTCGAATTTCGAGCACTGGAATTTGCTAGTTATCACAAATCGCTTGATAAATTTATATATATCCTCGGCTCAGTGGAGCAAAGGGCATTCAAATAAGCAAACCACCAGGGAGAGGAATGAAACCCTCAGCTTCTGATTGCCGGACACATATCATAGCCAATACACAAACATGACTCGCATGGAATAATTGAAATATGCCTTTAAATTGCTATGGATAATTGAAAAGGGTATTCAAAACTCGATGCTGCCGAACTAGTTTTATACTAATAAAATATATATTAGGCATTCCACAAAACATTTAGCAAAGAGCGTCTTGAATAATTTCTTAAGAGACCAAAAAGAGTTGTACATTTTGTGGTTTATTTTCTACAAGAAACATCCTTTTGTTTAGTTAAATATACATAAGCAAAATATTTTATGTATAGTTCTCGATGGAACAACGGCTTTTTACTTTCAATGTGTTAATTGTAGTGTTGAAAATGTTTCCCATCATAAACACCCCCACACACGCACACATACACAGCTAAATACAAACACAAACATATACTAATGCAATAAAGTAAGTGTGTATCTTTGTGTGCAGTTATATGTATTTATGATTTATAATAAGCACTTTGTATAAGTATGTATGTATTAGGAATGTAAGTATGTTGAAGGCTTCAACGCTTCTTTTGAACCATATTGCATGTTTGAATGCCTTTCATTTATTTTATTTTGGTAGTCACGCATAAGTCATAAATTAATATTCTTTCAACTCTTTACAAGCTTACACAGACAGTCAGCCAGAGAGACATACACTTTGTGTAAATGTGTTGTACTCTGCATAACACATTAAGATACATTTTAATAAACTCTAGCGAAACTTTTTTTTTTAATCATACTTATATATATTGCAAGGAACTTGAGTAGGGCAACATTTTCAAATTTATAAAAAAATTATGTTTTTTTTTTTTTTTTTTTGAGTTAGTACATTCCATTTTCGTAGTTAAGTTTTTTTTAAACAATTTTCGTATTATTTTTTCCCCATTCTAATGAAGTAGAGTGTTTATAACAAATGTTAATTAAGATTGTGTATTTCATAAAAAAAAAAACGCACACACGCACACACACAAATTTAAACAACATATCTCTATGTACGTTTAATGTATGCAATAATTTAATTCAATTTAATTTACTCATTTATATTAACATACTCGTACGTATTAAAATTCAATCAGTTACATTTGGTGTCAATGAGTGTTATTTTAATTATGTTTAATTATGTCTATAGTATGTAAGTATATATAGTTCATGAAAATTATTTAGATTTTATTTATTATTCTAGATATACTGAAAATTAGCTTACAAAGATTATTGGATTAGGTGTTAGAAATGAAATAATTTAAATAAAGTTTAACAATATGACAGGATAATAAATTCTATACAGTTTTTTTTGGGAAGTTGTTTATCAGAGCGATTAAGGATGGAAAAGCATTTAAGCCAAATATAATATATATTAAATATATAAAATCTGAGAATATTGAAGTCAAAATTATGATTATACAAACAGCTAATATTAATAGGGCACCTCTAAACTTTTTGGAGGCTGTTTAGCTGATATTATTACAAAGGCAGGCGGAAGTTTATCGCTACGACGGAAGTAATCAATTAAAATCTTAATTAACATACACAGAACAAATATCAATTCGTAATCGGTAACTACAAGTAAAATTTATTAAGGCATTAAGAATTTTTTTTTCTTTATTTCATATTTGAAAATACAACATGTTTTCTTTAAATCTCGTACAATCAAATTAAGGTATATTTAACAATAAACTTTTTATTTATTTATTTAACAATAAATTTTTTTTTTTTTGATGAAGCGTATAGCAAAAACGTAATCTATAGGTGATTCTGAAAAATTTTGTTCAAGAGACCATAGCTCTAAGTCGGATTTGGAGCCCCCAAAATTTCAAAATAGATATTTTTCCATATATACGTAGAATAATTTAATTAAATTCGTCATAAAATCGGATAGAATTATAGATTTCTCAATCTGGGCTTGTTTGAAAGGTATTTTTATCACCTTTCAGAATCCGTATTGATACCTGAAGAATAAGTCGTCAATGGCAGCATTGTTCAATTGAACAACTTTGTAACACTGAATAACACTAAACGTTGCCAAGCTAGCTTTTCCTTCTTCCTTAATCGTTCATCGTGTAATGCGCATGCAGTTTGCCAAAATACTTAAATAAAAACTCGGTTATCAAAGTTATTATGGATAATCAAGAACCATCAACATCGTCTGCAGTGTCTTCGCAAATGGAAGCAACAACATCAACAAGTTTTGACTCTAGATTGACTAATATGCCTCACCAAGATATTGTTGTTTTTGGTTTATCAAGTGATTTAAATGATCTTAGTTTGCCTACTAAATGTGACATTTTAAAATATTATTATTTTTTAAGTGATCGTGCTAAATTTGAAAACAAAATGTTCTCGTATAAAACTTTTACCCCTCACGTAACAGATAAATTGATCCAAATTTGGTGTAAATTAAATATTGAAATCATTAATAGAAAGAGTGTTTTCAAAAAATTAACTGGTTTGCTTGATAAATATCAGAAACATATACAACATAGAAACAAAAGAGATGAATTTAAAGCATTTGTTGATTCGATAAACGAATTATTTTATATTGGCAAATGTAATTGCAAATTAAAAATAACAGAATGCTTGTGTGGATTGATTCCAGAACATCTAAAAGAATTTATGATGGCCCAGCATAATGATAGAAAATTAAAAATACCTGAATATAAGGAAGAAGTAGCTACAACAATATCAACACTTGCAACTGGTACCGACGAACCACCTGAATTACACATGGATGAAGATGAAAATGAAGGAACAACAGAAGTTCCAGAAGCAACTGTTCAAATGAGACGAGGTCATTATACTCAAAGATACGATGCCTTAAATTTTGCTATGATGTGTGATAGATTCGGTGTTTCAGATAGAGTCGCTTCATGTTTAGCAACAGCTTTATTCGAAGATATAAATTTTAGAGATGTTCATGGTAATCTTGTTATTATGGATAAATCAAAAGTGGCTAGAGAAAAAGTTAAATCTAGAGATGCAGTGCTTCGTACACAGTATAGAAATTCTTCCATAACTGCATTCTCTTTCGATGGTAGAAAAGATGACTCATTAACTACAGAGAAAATTAATGACAAACTTCATACCACTATGGTAAAAGTACCGCATTTAGTTGTTCTCAAATAGCCCTATAATGAGTTACTTGGATATATAAATTTGGGTAGTCAAGAAGATGCAAAAACCAAACACAGAAAACTGAATGAATTTTTCAACAATAAAACATTAACAGTTGATCAGTTAATTGGCATATTCAGTGATGGTGAGCCAGCAAATACTGGAACAGAAAATGGTGTTTTACGATTATTTGAAAATCAGTTAAATAGACCAATTCACTGGTTTATATGTTCTGCTTCATTTCAATGAACTGCCATTTCGTCATTTATATGAAGCATTGGACAAAACAGTCTCCAGTGGACCACAAGCAGCAAGTGGAAAGTTATTCAAAGCTATTCAAGAATGTGAGAAATTGCAGGTATGTAACACTTTATTTTATTTAATATCATCATTTATTATCATTATTTATTGTCGTTATTTTACTTTTTCGATTGGAATAAAGTTAAAATAAAATAATTGCATTTTAATTGATCTAAACATTTAATTTTTCAGGTAGTAGCTGATTTTACACTATCGGGAAAAATTGTACGATCCAACTCAACTCAGAGTTTACAAAAAATATATCTTAAATTTCGATGCTACCGATTATGTCAATATGGTTGGTATGAATAACAACGATATATTATTTGAACCAGCATTTACTCGACAGATTCCATATGACCACTTGGTAGAATACTTAGATTTCGATGAACCACCACTGGCTGATCCACAAATTCCAATGCACATACAAGGAACAGAAAGACATGTACAATTATTAACGAGTGTTTCAAAACGAGTTATAGAAAAGAATCGTGAAGGAGTTGTGGCAGTGACATTAGAAAGTCGAATGGAAAGTAAAAAGGACATTAAAAAATAATATTACCACGTCAAAACATTAAATTGTAGGTCAAGAATAATATTTAAAAATAAATTGAATTAAAAATGCAAAAATAGTGTTTTTTTGTTGAAACCTTGAAAATGTTGATTTTTTCAGATCGATTTTCCTACAAAAAGGAGTTCGAAAACAAAAAAATTGATCGTAATAAAAGTTGTTGGAAATTATCTGAACTTTCATAATCTGCAAAAAAAAAAATCGAAGAAAAAAAATAGAAGAAAATTCAGAATTTATTAGTTAAAAGTTCATTTTAGGCTATTGGTATCAATACAGATTCTGAAAGGTGATAGAAATACCTTTCAAACAAGCCCAGATTGAGAAATCTACTGTAATTCTATCCGATTTTATGACGAATTTACTTAAACTATTCTATGCATATATGGAAAATATCTATTTTGAAATTTATGGGGGCTCCAAATCCGACTTAGAGCTATGGTTTATTGAGCAAAATTTCTCAGAATCACCTATAGATTAGGTTTTTGCTATACGCTTCATCAAAAAAAAAAAATTAACCCGCCCTAATATATATATAAGTGAAAGAATGTATCACCTATACAAAAAAAGTTTCTTTTAACTGGCCTTGCAAAATGTGGTCGAGCATTGTCATGCTGAAGAGTAACTCTATCGTGTCTTTGCTTGTATTGTGGCCGTTTTTATTTCAATGCTCGGCTCAATCGCATCAATTGTTGTCGGTTGTCTGTGGTGGTTTCACCTGGCCTTAGAACTAATAGTACACCACATACAATTGGCCCCACCAAATACAGAACATAACCTTGCCACCGTAAATATTTGGTTTTGGCGTTGTATGGCCGGGCGGCCCGTATGATTTTCTGTTCTTGAGATCTTTGTAATGAACTTATTTTTCATCACCAGTCACAATGCGATGCTAAAATCTTTTCTTTTTGCTATTGGTGCAGCTGATCACAAGTGAAAAAACGACGTTCGACTCTCTCGGCTTCAATTCATACGACACGCAATATCTTACCTTCTGGATTATTCCCATGGCTTTTAAAACATATATGGGTTGCTGGGTCACTCTCTATGCTTCTGCGAGTTGTTCTCGCGTTTGGCATGAGTCTTCATATAATAGAGCCTCCAATTCGGCATCCTCAAACTTTTCTGGTCGTCCTTAGCGCTCTTTGTCATCGGTATTGAAATCACCACTTCTAAAACGTCGACACCAGTCTCACAACTAGAATTCGATGGACCATGATCTCCGTAGGATTCCTGCAGCACACGACGACTTTCAGCAGCAGATTTCTTCAAATGAAAGCAAAGAATTAATCCTTCCCCCAATTGTGTATTATTGGCACAAAAGTTGACTTACTCGGAGTATAGAAAAACTATGTTGTTTACACTTCAGAAATATTACACATACTGGAAAAGAAAAAAATCTGTGCAATATTTTTGTTTTTTGATAAATTTTGTGAAGATCGGGAATCAGCTTTATATCGGAGGCTATAACAAAGAATTGTACTATAGGGATTATTTTCGATTACTGATAAAAGGATGTAATAAACATACACAAACCCAATTTGAACGAGATCTATATTTGGATCATATGTCAATAATAAGATAAGATAATTTGGATCTTATGTCAATTTAAGTCGATCTCATAGAGGTGATTTGCATGGGGACTAGGTTTGAACATGAATCGGTTCTCACCAATTTCCATAGTGTTCGTCCCATGGCCGATAAATGCTTAAATACAAAATTTCATAAATATGTATTCATATTTGCGAGCTTTAGTTTGATTACAAAGTTGACATGGATACACAGACGGACGGACGGACGGACGGACGAATGGGCAGACGGTTATCGCTCAATCAACTCAAAAAGTGATTCTGAGGCGATCGGTATAATAAAAGAGAAATTGATTATGAAAACATATATGTCAGTAAGCCTCGGTAAGTACGGGCATTGGGGTGCAGCCATTTTTTTTTTTTTTTTTTTTTAATTTATTGCGACGCTGGATATAAAACTTTAGTGCGCAACATTTGAGCTAAATCGGACAATGCTTTCTGGACGCGCATTGAGTTCAAAGTTCAAATATGCATAAATATGTAAAAATTATAAGTTGATTGCGTTTCAACTAAATTAGTTAATAAACCATAATGTAGAATAAATTATCTTTCTAACAAAATAACAAAATCTATTATCGGTTGAAAAACAGCTAAGTTATATCAAGTTCCCCAGAAATAAATGCGCCGCACACCACTTGATTAAGAAAATCGAGTTCATATTCTTAAAAACATTTAAATAATTTACAACGACAACATTCTTTCATTTTCCTGATGCCAAAATGATCTTATATAACGTAATTTGCATCTCGTCTATTGTTATGCCGTTCTAAATTAATGTCAAAATGGTACGTATTATTTAGCACTATTTCAAAATCTTCAATTTTACTTTTTCAAAAATTTTGTTCAAGAAATTTTCCAAAATCAACGATTGGACCTTAAGGTCCTATTAACAAAATATATCTGATTAACAGTGCCAAATATTGTAGGTATTCTGTTCTTAATTTGGCGAGGGCAGCGTTTTTATTTCAGCGGATTTGAAGAAAAATGCGATTTCTAATACATTTTGAACCACATCTTTTTGGTGTTTTCATACCAACTTTCTCAACTTTGCAAATTTAGGTTGAATTGAAACACTATTAACAGTCCCTCTTTAAGGTCAAAGGTCAAATTTAAGGAGATTTAATTTTTTTTTTTTAATGAAATGATATCGAAATAATAATATAATAATATATTTGTGGAACGATTTCGACAAAACTTGTTGACAATATTTTAATAATTCTAGAAAATAATATTCTGGACTTATTTTCTGAAACTATCCCGTGGGTTACTCTTGATGTCGAATTGACTCCGTATGAAAATCTATAAATATTTTCTTCATCAGAATTTATTTTAAATAAAAAAATGTAATGTATTCATAAAATTCCTTTATATTATCGTTATTTTATGAAAATATTTAGATTAATTAGTTTTTATATTTAATATAGTATAAACAAAATTGTATATCGAGGGCGTATAATCAAAAAGTGCTATCTGCATCAATAATTATTTTAAAGAGAGCGTGTAAAACAAATATTTTAATAAGATCTAAGGTATTTGTCATATGATTTGCTACAATATCTATTAAGAAATAGTCGTATTAATCATGTATGATATCAAAATTAATATAATATTTGAGAGTTATGTGAGAACACAGCTTCAAATCAAAAATTAATATTGCTGTCAAATGTAGGAGAGCATTAAAAAAAATAATGACTGTTGCACTGTGTTATTCAAATAATATAATTGTGGCAAATTAATTAAATGAAGTATAACATGCTTCAGATTTTAAGCCGAATGTGTTTAAACAGATATTGCAGCAATTTTTTTTTAAAGTACTGTAAATAAAATTTGCATCAAGAATATTTTTCAACAAAAATAAAAGAAACTCAAACTTTCTAACTGAAAGGAAATTTCATGAATCAATTTCTATTGTAAATACCAAAACAATATAAAAATGTCAAACATAAGCCGAATTTTTTGAATTGTTACCATTTTTTAAAGGGATCTCCATATTTTAGGTCACATATTGACATCTTGAATACCAACCTGCTCGAAATAATGACAAACAACATTATCGTAAGATTGCTCAATTAAATGGTTTATTTTATAAATGAGCGCGATTTCAACAAACAGACGGACAGACAGACGGATGGACAGACGGGCATTGCTTTATCGACTCGAGTTTATTTGGTCGCAAATTCGTTTTTCGATGCGCTACAAATGGAGTGACAAACTGTTATATACCCAGTGTGGAGTGTATAAAAATCTTGTAAATATTCAGTGAAAATGTAACTTTATAACTCAATATTACAATGTGTAGAAAAAAAAAGCAAATTAGTTAAAAAAAAAAATCAGGTAAGAAAATTATGCCATTCGTTTAGAGAAATCGTCTTAGGTCCAATTAATTGAATATAGAAAATAAGCAGAAACCAATTTTGAGTCACTGTTATTATTTTATTTGTTTGCAGATATAAAAAAGTTCTAATATGACGCCATATTTATATGGGGACATTGTCGGAAAATGGACCAATATTTGGTAGTCAAATGAAATTTTATACTACATAACTAATTTCTATCCTGATGAAAAATTAAATATTATGGCAAAGAAACTGTGTTCTTAATTAACGATTAATCCGGTTATTAACAGCATCGTCATTCGAATCTCTTTTCTGTGTGTACAAGATTTATAAAGTATTCTTTGGAAATCCAAGAGTCCGAATTTTATGTCTTCTATTTGATTTTTAAGAACATTAAAAAAATACCAAATTAAGAAATTATTTTTATTTCTAGCTGAATGTAGGATTATGTTAACAACAACACTGGTTTAGAGAGAACATTTTGCTGTGTTGACTTAGATTTTGTAAATTTTATATTTTAGTTTTTTCAATTCTATTTCACTTAAATCACCATGAACATTCACCACATAAAATTAATTATATAAACCACTTGGCGACGTAATGGTTTGTTATGCTAGCCTCACTCCAATAATGGTCACAAACAATACTAAATAACAAGTTAATAGTAATAGTTAGGCAAAAAAGCAACAAACAAAATCACATAATAACCCTAAATGCAACTAAAATTGTGGTTTTTATTAAATTGCGCTCACAAAACAATGCTATAAAACGCTAATTGCTTAAAAATGGTTTAAACAACAGCAACAACAACAACATATGTTCACAAAATACAGACTTAGTTAGTCATTGCCAGTTATAAACAATTCAAAAATAAAAACCACAGCAAGAACACAAAAATGTATGTAACCGAAACGAAACAACAATAATTTCCTTCAACAAATGAAAACCACTAATGCTACTATTATTACAATTTTCCAGAGCGAAAATGAGATGCATACCTACATATACACACATACCCACCTAAATAGACATTAGTTCGAGTGTGGATGTGGAAAATTGCATAACATTAAAAAAAAAGCAACAAAAAATTTCCAAAACAATATAATAGTATTAATGGAAAAACCGCATAAACCATGAAAGAAAAACAAATGAATTGTTGCAACAAAATATTGCAAACATTAATTAGTTAAGAGTTAAACTGTTTTTCTTAGGATAGCAGAAATTATTTGGATATATTTGCTATAGTCTCTAAAAAGCTAAGACTATTTTTGGTTGCATAGAACTGTTATTGATTTCTGGATACAAGTTTATAGCCCAGCAACTGCACAAACAGCAATCGACTGCACAAACACTTCAATCAATAATTGGCCTTTTAAGGACTTTTAAAATAAAATACTCATTTACCTTTTTATACTCTCCACCCCAGTGGGCAGAGGGTTTGTCATTCCATTTGTAATAATTGAAAAAAAATCTGGACCCCTTAAAATATATAATATATATGTTCTTCATCCTTACGACAAGCCGAGTTAATTTGTCGACGGTAGTCTGTCCGTCTGTCCATCTGTGGAAATTACGAACACGCCCTCAATAGATTAACTGGGCTACTGACATTAAGTGAACATTATTCATTAATATTTTGAGCAGATTTCTATTTAAAATCATCAAAATCAGTTCAATAGATCCCGAGATTTCAATGACAATGTAAAAAACCTATTGAAAATATATGAATTTTCTATGTAGTTCTATATATTGTTGTTATTCTAAATGTTATCTGTGAGTGGTAGTTGTAATTTTTATTGTTGTTATTGTGGTTAATGGCTTCATAGCATTTGCTCAATCAGTATGAATGTATCGTTATACTCCATGTGTGATATTAGTTTAGATTGGTAATACCACCCTTGTTTAACGTTATCCCGAAATAAGTACAAAAAATCGCCAATATGAAAGAAAAATAATAAAAAAAAAAAAAAACATTTTCTAAATATTCATAGATTTTAACAGAAATAAAAACTAATTAAACAGATTTTCATGATTTTTTTGAAACATTTTCGATGTCAGCACTTTTACTTCGAAGAACTCTAAAAGATTTGCAATTTTGCAAATTTAAAATTTTTGTATACACCTTATCATGTTTTGATAAATTCAAGATATTTGTTTTATAGAAAAACTCTCAGATTCTAAACTTCAAACATTTTAAATATACAGTGGCCGTCATAAGTTAGTAAACAAAGTAATTGTTTGAACTCAATTGAATATATTTCAAGTTTTATTTTCAGATATTAAAAAGTAACAACTGTTTCTAAATACATAATATTTCATTAATAAAAACCGATCAATAAAACATTCAATTCACAATATTACTACGTCTTAAGGGCGATTAAAATGTGTCATAAATATGTACGTATGGCCGTTAATGGCCACAGTTACCGCCTTTATTTTGAGACATTCGAGCTAAAAGAGAATATTTCCATTTTGGAAATTTAGTGTCATTTCATTCCGAACAAATATTTCGTTAAACGTTTTAAACACGGATTTAGTTTCACTTTTAAATTGCTTATAATTTTTGAACTCAGAAAACAGATTCATTACATCTACCGGATTTGTTGTCGTTCATATTGCTATGAAGTTAATATACGAATATCGGGTTGTCATAAAAGTATATATTTTATCATAATACCGAAAGGTTAGTTGCTATTACATTTCTGTTAACAGAATCGAAAATATAATTGTAAAACTTTAGATCAATTCGGTTGGCGAATTTTTGTTTATGTTTTTTTTTTTTTTTGTGAATATTATTTATTTCTATAACCAACATTACATATTAATGACTGAGTACTGGAATGATACAAACTTATATTATTTTTAGGTTTTTAGGTTGTAATTTAATAGTTTTAATATAATATAACTGATTACCTTTCATTATAAAAAAAACAGCAAAAAATTTAAATTTAATTTATAAAGAAATCTCAACCAACTTTTTAAGAAAACCCATCGTGCTCATGTTAAAAAAAGTTCTGGATTAAGTAGTGGATACAGAATTCCAACTTACATGGGATAAGTGTTTGGGCCCTAAAATATGCAAAATAGTAAAAGCATTATAAAACAAAATCTGTTCTCTAAAAATATAACTTTCGAATTTGGCGCAAATTCCAAAATATAAACAATACTATTTTCTGGTCCATTATAACTGTTGAACAATTTAATTCAGCATCGTAAAATAATTTTCCAATTTTCTGTCAAATGCACTAAACATAGAACACAGTATTCAAGTCATGTTGCATCAAATTTCAAAAAATAATTCTTCGATTCATCTGAGCTTATATCTGTGATGGATGACAAGTCTTACTTTACATTTGAAGGCAGCGAATGGCAATGGAATTACCAGTCACGAAGTAGCCAAAAAATTCATATATATTATTTAGCTAGTTTTCAAAGTTTTTTTTTGTCGGCGGTCATCACTAAATGTGGTTTTAAAGATCAAGTGTTTCTCAAAGCAGGATTAGCTTCCAATGCAGAAATGGATAATGTTTAAATTTTTAGATGTACGCGTTGAAGAACATGTTCTGTTTTTTAGCAGTACACGTGCAAGAAAATGAACATTAAATAAAGCTACACTCAAATCTGTGTGGTTTATGTGTTTCCAAACAAAAAATACGTGATAGAAAAATGTTCGTGTAGGTAACGAAATATTAGAACGAAACACAGTCATGATTGTGTTCGGCACCGTACAAAATTCAGAAAAACACATAAATAATATGAAAATAAAAATATGTGTTTGTTGTACGAGTTTTTTATTCAGTGTTTGTTTTTTTCTGTACTCTGATTATAAAGGCACTAAAGCACTAAAAAAATAAAAACGAATAACGTTAATTTATCGCTTTTTAAAAAAGGTTCTAAATGGAAAAAATCCGCTCTAGATATCCAGCGCGAAGTACGCTAAGTTGGCATTGCGGCTTAAAACTCTTTGAGTAACTTTTAAGTGATAGGTACGCCGAAGCGGCTACTCTCGGAAAAATTTTAACTTTTTAATTCGGAAAAAAATAGCTCAAAACTCAGTCCTTGGCTGGAGTCCAGAAAGTAATTTCGAAAAAAGTTTTTTTTTGTAAATGTTGTCTTAGTTTGTATACTTAAATGACTAAAAATATTTAATTGAAAATGTTTCCTTTTCTTTATTACTTTTGTTGTTTATTAAAAATTTTCCATATTTTGTCACCCAGTAACTAACGATATTTCATATTACATAATCCTGCGGACATTTGACAAAACGACTTCTGTCGAGACAGGAAAATTTTCCAAGATTTTTCTTGTAAATATAAACATTTTATGCGCTTTAAGTCAAATCACCGCATTTCTACGACACTTACACCATAACAACCTATCCCACAGAATTAGAAAAAATGTTTTTAATTCAACACTTTTACCAAAACTATTTTTGACAAAACAGCTTCTTTCGAAGGAAGTCGTTTTATCAAAAGCAAAGTTTGAAAAACTCACCACTTGTGTTAGACAAGTTGATTTTTAAATCAGTTAATCGCGAGTGTTCGTTTCGACAAAAATTCTTGGCTTCTTGGAAAAACCGAAAAATTTCAAAAGTTTAGTCTTATTTTAACTCAAGTACTTTTTTTTAAGGAATAAAGAGAAAAAGTAACTCTTTTGCTGTTTACCATTAAAATAAATACCAAAAAATTTAAATTTGTGTAAAGGTAAAAAACTAGCATCTATGTGAAAAAAGAAACCGTTAGTTCATCTATGTTTGCTGCCAAAGAATACATATAATATAGAAAGTATATTCTCCTACCGATGGAAATAATTGGAGTGTTCAAAATTTCAATCATGTAAATGAATCGGTTTTAAGGCAACTTTTCTATGAGACAATCACATCCCTTTATGTCGGTATTAATAGTGATATGTACGAGCATGGAAAATGAGGATGTTTTTCACGAAAGCGATTATGATTCTGATTACGTTCCAACGGAAGATTCAGATATGGATACCACATCTGAGTGCATTAGAAACATGGCTGCTACATTGAAATCTAATCTTAACGAGACAGACTCACCACAATCTAACAAAGAAAAACTTCTTGATAAAACTTCTTGAACAAATTAAACAAGAATTTGGGAAAAGAATACTGTACATATCAGAATCAAAAAGTTGAAGCCAAGAAATTTCAAACAATAGGGCTGTGAAATAAATGTGTCACAAAAAAATTAACTCCCAGCAGCCAGAAGATGCTTTTAAAAAAATACTGGAAACTAGGAGATTATAATAAGCGACATCTTTACATTTCGATTTTAATGCATGGAAGGCATGCAACAGCTTAGGTATTTCTGAAGCTAATTTTATTTATTATTGCCTTTTTATACCCTATACCAACCACAATGTGATCAGGGTATAATGACTTTGTGCTGATGTTTGTAAATACCAAAATATTTGACCTAGACCCATCTTTTATTATATCAATCGACTCAGATTTACTGCTTGAGTCGATTTAGCGATGTCCGTCCGTCCCTCCGTCTGTGTGTCCAATTAAACTTTGTAATCCAACTATACGTCGCAAATATGAATATATTTTGATGGAATTTAGTATATAAGTATATATATAAGCCATAGTATATAGGCCATAGGATGAACGCTATTGAAATTGGTGAAAATCGTTGCATGTTCTGACCTAGTCCCCATACAAATAACCCCAGTGGGATCGACTTAAATTGCCATAATATTCAAATTATCTCACAGATCTCGGCCACACTGAGTTTGTGTATATTTACTACATCCATTTATCAATAGTCCAAAAATAACTCCTATCTGACAATTCTTAGTCATAGCCCCCATATGAAACTTATTCCCCATCTCAACTTAACTCTATCAAAATACAAAAATGTTTTTCATTTTTCGACCTAGTCCCCATACAAATGTAGCAGCCGATATGAACTTGTTCATAAGCGAATACAACAAAATTAATAATGTCACAATGTCACTCAAATTTGGTTGATGCTTATTTTCTATATCTAATTAGCTGGACCTCAGAGATAGGGTCGCTAAACGTATGATATAGGGTATAATTTTCTTACTTGTATATATATTAATTTGTATTAATTTTTTTTTTTTCTACTTATATCTTTTTCAGGTGAAAAGTTCGGGTGGAAACAGCTTCGCTGCATGTGGTACGAGAAAAGTAAGCCTAGAGTTTTGCATCATCACCACACCCAGAAGAGGCTTTTAACCCTTTGGCGCGTGACGTACATTATAATGTACGTCGATTTCATCAACCCGTCCCTGATTTGAATTTTATCCTACACGCTATTCATTTACCGTTATCGGTGTTTTGTTCTTGTTCAAATTATAAACACGTCGTGAAATTTAAAAACAACAATAAATCAGTAGTGTGCATTTTGTCTTGTCATCATCGACGCTGCTGATAGTGTGTTAAAAGTTAATTTTAAAATAAATAGATTACAAATTTAATTTGATTGTTTTTCATAATAAAGGTAAGTTTCTTTTGCTTGTTTTTATCGACTTTTTTCTGATGTAATCACACATTTTACATGGAAACGATATTTGAGGCGTAAATGAGAATAAAAAAAGGATGTACATTAAAATGTACATTTGGTGAAATCGCCAAAGTACATTTAAATGAATACTGCATTTCAATATACAAATCAGTTAAAAGTTTGGATTTTTAACAGAAATTATGTCGAATTTAACAAATAAAGAAATTTTTGATATTTTGAATCAATCGGACATTGAGAAGACATAGAATTAGCTGAAAATGATAATATTATTGAGAACCAAAGCGAGGACATTGTTATCGTAAATCATGCCAAACATACTTCATTGGAGAATGAACTAGATGTGTTAAACGAAGATAATATTCCATATGCTGACATCAACCATGAAGTTCTGTACCGATTAACGAATCCGATATTAATCCATCGACAAATTATAAATATACAATAAAGCAATATACAATGGCGCCGAAAGAACTGTGTAAATGTTGCAATTCCATTGGAACGCGAAAATATTGAAAGCTTTCAAGATGAGAAAACATCTTATCAATTTTTTCAACAATATTTCACGGATGTACTTTTTCAAAATTTTGCTTTCTACACAAATGTGTATGCAACTCAAAATAATGTAGGATACTTCAAAAATAACGATTGCATTGATATACAAAAATTTTTTGGATTGCACATTTTGATTGGTAGTATGAAGTTCTCTAGGCCCAGACTTTACTGGGATCCATTACTTGGCATTGAAAGCTTTCGAAACACGCTAACTTGTGACAGGTTTTGTTAGTTGCGGACTAATTTGCATATCGTAAATAATTTGGATAAGAACAGAGATACTACCTACAAATTTTGGAAAGTCAGACCTGTTATTGAAGTCATCAGAAAAAGTTGCTTACAATTAGAAGTAGAAGAAGTACTATCCGTAGACGAGCAAATCATACCGTATACTGGAAAATTATCAACGAAGCAGTATATGAATGGAAAACCTAATCCTTGGGGTGTAAAAGTATACGTATTGGCTGGCAAATCTGGCATGCCATACGACTTTTTCCTTTATCAAGGTTGTTCTGCTAATATCAGCGCCAACAACTTATCCCAATTTGGATTTGGAGCTTCAGTTGTTCTCCAATTGTCTGAAAGAATTAAAAATAAAGGTCACACATTATATTGTGATAACTTTTTTTTACAACGTGCCAAGTTTTAGAAACACTTCATAAAAAATATATAAATGTGGCAGGAACTGTCAGAATTAATCGGTTTGCATCAACTCCTCTTATAGATGAAAAAGTATTGAAGAAAAAGGGACGAGGAACTTCAGATCAGGTGGTAAGCAGGGATGGAGATATATTTTTGTTGAAATCGTTTGACAATAAACCAATACATTTGGCATCAAATTTCATGGGATCAGAAGAGGATGAAATTGTTAAAAAGTAAATGTGTAGGACGAACGTTACCTTTAGTTATTATTTATTTATTATTTTATATTTTACATGCAGGTACAATAAATCGACAAAAGCTTTTGAAGAATTCAAACGTCCGAATATTGTAAAACTATATAACTCAGGAATGGGTGGAGTTGATCTCCTCGATCAATATATATCGTATTATTGGGTTTTCTTAAAATCCAGGAAATGGACGCTTCGGCTAATAACTCATTTCCTCGATTTCGCTTTAGTTGCCAGTTTCCTCGAATATCGAAGTTGTGCAGGGAATCAGGGAACGTCCAAATGAGAAATACTGGATCTTATGCATTTTCGACTAGAAATTGCGAATGTTATTATATATAAATGTCAAAAGTCGGCACCAAATCGGGGACGCCCTTTAAATACAAATCCTTTAGGTCTTTCAAGCCCATCACCTGTTAGATCTAAAAGAAAAATTCAGGTAAGACCACTTCGGGATGTACAATTGAATGGCATAGATGACATGCCCTGCCATGACGGCAAAAAAGAAGCAACAATATGCAAGAATAATTGCAAAACAAGCCAAGGAGTTTCTGGAAGAACACATTTCTTTTGCCAAAAATGTAAAATTCATTTATGCACTACCAATGCACTGCAAAAGCATACTAAATAATATATTTTTTAATTTTTATTTATTTAACATTTTATTTTTCAAGTAAATATCTTTCCTTTTATATATAACTTCAAAAAATTAAAACCAATAAAAACATTAAAATGAAAAAGTGTATGCATTGAAGTGGATTGTACATTAAAATGTACATCTTCAAAAACTACTTTGGACAAAAATTTTTCTCCATAATTTTGTACATATGTTACCTGGAAGCTTTTTAGTCAATAAAAGTCATTAGCATAATTTCCCTATGCACAGAATTACGTTATTTTGCATTTTAGGTGACGATATGTATAATGGCAGGTATAACCAACATAATGTTATGCCTGGTTTTCACTATGTCATATAAAGTAACAACAAACAATTTTGCCTCGACTGAAAACTCGTAATTTTCTATTAATTACGTTTGCATTACATTTTATAAACTAACAAAAACTCCGGCTGTTAAACAAAAACAAATTACCAACATATTGGCAATTTCATTTTAGATGTCAAATTTTGACAGGGTTTGCAAATGACAAGACATTACAACCCGTTTTCATACCACAGACAATAATTAACAACAGATGACATTGAAAATGACATAGTGAACAACACCAGGCATTAGATTATTATTAATGTAATTCCATGGAAATGTCCTTATTCAAATTCATTTTTGAAGATCTAAACGTATGAGTAGTAAAAACCTTTTTAAAACGATGCACACAGGGGTATTTGGTACCAAAACTGTCGATTAATTCCCAGGCCCCTCAAGCTGATAATTTTTTGTTAGCACACCTCATAATAAGCCGAAAAAATTAAATAACATTTATCGATAACTCGCTTAGTTATCGAGATATCTGAGGTTGAAGTTTTAAAATATCGATAACTTTTTTTTATTATTTATTTTTTATTTATTTTTTATTATTTTATTACAAATTAGGTAGAATCAATAAATTATGCATCATCATTACTATCATCGTCTTCATCAGTATCTTCCTCGTCGGAATCACTGCCATGAGCACTGTTATTGTCTCTGACATGAGCTTTTCCCAAATTTAAGGATGGAGATTGTAACAGATCCAAAGCCATTTTTGGTAGGCTTTGCAATTTTTTGTTAGGCAATTTTCTCCTGCTTGATATTATTGGATCAGAGGTAATCAGCATCATATTAAAAACGTCTTGATTGGAATTTTCTCGACTCATTTTTCTAGAATAACTTTCGCGATATTTTTTGAAATCTTTGTTGCGAGCTTCCTGCGCTTCTTCCGATAATTGGCCAATCGGTAACAATGCGTATGCTATTATTTCAGGTCCGTGAATAAAAAATTTATGCAAAGTTGGAGGCATATAGTACCATGGATAATTTTCTACAAAGATTCTAGCCGTTTGATGTGCAAACTCCCGAAACTTATCTTCATTTACTTCATGACCACAAGAAACCACAATCAGTATATTATGCATTCTGACTATTAAATTAACTTTAATTTTAGTAATTTCCGCTGAGAGTTCCGCATTCTGAAAAAAACGCCTGGCCGTATTTCCATCGTTAGAGTTACCGAATCCGGGTTTTGGACGATCAATAATTAACCCACACCTCTCTTTAAATTGTTTTTGAATTTCTGCTTTAGTTTCTTCAACAGTTTGCTTTTCAGAGTCTGATCTAGCTTGCCATTTTTTGATTGGCAGTTTATAAGACAAATGAAGAAGGCACTCAAAAAATCTAATCCATCCATGCAAAATTGATAACCCAAATTGTAAATTATCAGTGTTAATTTCCTTTTTTATCATTTTATCGATTTGGTTGAAATCTTTGCTGGTGGAGCCGCATAAGTAATACTTTTGTGTAGATGTAGTTTCAGTGAGAGCGTTACAAACTTTTCCGTCTATCATCGATAATATTAAACTATGTCTTACTACTACAACTTTCTCACCAAGTGCCACAGTTGAATTAGTTAGATGTTTAATTTCTCCACGGACTCTATCATGCTCTAGCTTTGAAATAATTGCAGTTTCTTTGATGAACGCTATTTTCAATGGTCTGCAGAATCTGGTTGAAGAAGGGCGAGGATTCTGCCATATAATTTTTTCCCCGCATACCAACCTTAATGGCACAATTGATGTTATTAACACAGAGGAATCACTAGCTTCTGTGCCATGAAATGCTTGTTTATATGGCCAGAACTCCCATCGAAACCCCATTTTGTGTATAAACAAAATTCAGACAGGTCTTCTTTGTTTAAAGAATCAACCACACAGTCTTGTAGCAGTACTAGGCGTTCAACAGTGTGATTAAGAAGCGCCTGTAAGCCAACTTCGGCGGAAGATTCACATACACTCATACTATCGTTTTTTGGATAGCATAGTTTTTTTGCAAACTGGACAGCAGTGTACGAGGGAAACCTTTCTGGATCAGACTGTTTCACAATATTATATTGATGCCGCGATAGTCCAGCTTCAACCACAACAGCTAATGCTTCTTCATTCAGCTTCTTTACGACCTCGTTTCAGCTGTTTAGTACAAAAAGAAATAGAAGAGTCTAACCAATTCCGATTGGTTTTAAAAAAACGTTCTTCTATTCTATGACATCTTGACCATCGGGTTTTAAATTCGGAGATGAAAAGATTTATTGTGGCATTAAAAGCAGGAATATCTTCCTCTGATGGTCCAGTGCGCTTCTTCATTTCTTCCCTTAAATAGTTGAACTTATCCTCAAAACGCTGCAAAACTGAGTTTTTCATCAAGTCGTACAGATATTGGCGAGTGAAGAAAAGAGTGTTTGAACTTATCCCTAATAAAATAGTTAATACATTTGTAAGCTTTTAAAGTGCAAATTACTTTTCATTTAACTTTTCACAATTAAATTGACACTCACTGGGACAAAACTAACGTTGTATCGCGAAAAATACAAACTGGAACGCAAACACTCGGAAACAACAACACAAAACAAATAATAAACCCGCAGCAACTGAGTCACAAATCAGTAATACAACAACAACATAAAACAAATAATAAACACCAAGAACAAAACAAAACAGAAACACTTAACGCCAGCACCACAAAACATGCGTGGAAATTGTGCATTTTTATCCATTGAGTTTAGGAACAAAAAGTGGGATTAATCAAAAAAGGCACAAAAGGGCACCTCAATTTTATGCAGGAATATTGTCTACGATCCACAAAATTAGAAAAAAAAAACTTAGAGCCCTATCTAGCCCTACAATGAACTATATGTCCATCTATATATTCAAAACAGGCAAATTTTGTGGAGTTTAAACAAAAAAACAAAATTTAAAATATTAGATCACTTTTTTTTCCTAAAATTTTTTTTCCGAAAAATAGTTTAATACCTGATGTTGAAGGCTCCATACTCAGAATTTAATTTTACTTCAAGTTTTTTTAACGAAAAACACTTTGATAAACTTGTAAATATCACTTTCACAGCGACCGCAAGCGAACAGAAAATGAAAGTGTGAATTCAACAACACAATGCAGCTACACTATACAACTTAGAACCGTTATAATTTCGGTTAGTGATGCAGAATTATGTCTACTTTCAACGAGTATTAAGTATTCGAGTGTAACTTCAAAAATATTTTTTTAATTAATCGACAGTTTTGATACCCAATAACCCACTGTGCGATGGGTCACCATCACGTATGAGTAATTTTTAATTATGTTCTACTAAAAATATACATAAAATACACATTTCATTATGAAAATATATATATATATGGGGCTACATTGTGTATTTTTTTTCGCTTAATTTTACTTTATTTTCTTCATAAAAAGCCAAATTTATGTAATTTCATAATATTCCACATATGTGAAATGTAACAAAAAAAAAAAAAACGAAAATGATAATACAATTTTCTCATGCCACAAAAAAAAATTTTACGTTTCAGCCATAACCACAGAGCACGTTGGCACCACACATATACAATTGTCTCTACAATGTTTTACATTTTTTGTATGTGGTTTGTTGCCCCTCTATCTGTGAGTATCTGTTTATTTTGTTACTTTGTGAGTATGACACACATTATATGACAATTCCATAAAAATATCTAATATGTTACTTATCCTGTGATACGCCAAATGAGACAAATTGTTTGGTTATATATGCATGTATGTTTGTGTGTGTGTGTGTGTATGTGTGAAGTGAAAATCCCAGCATAAGTTATAAGTTGTAAAACTATAATAAGACTCATATGATTTAAATGAAATAACAATTTCTGTCGCATTTGTGAAGCTGTGGTTTTTGTGGCATTAAATTTTGATTGGAATCTTTGGGCATTTGACTAAAATTTTAGTATGTATTACAGCTTTTTTCTTTTTAATTTATGTTATGGTACTTTTCTAAAATGTATTCCTCCTATAAACATCTCAACATACAAATATGGTTTGAAGAGCATACCTTGACATTTATTTGTGTTTTTTCCCTTATATTGTTGTTATGTTTATTTCAAGATAGAAAAAAAAACCAGCTGTTGCTTTTATACTTTTGTCTGACAGCGGGTAAATTTTATGCTAAAAGACACACACAAATATGTTACGAATATACAATATTCTCAGCTAACAAGGTTTCATATTTTTTTGCTGTCGTTAAAAAGGACATGTATATGAATTGAAAGTTAAAGAGATTGACAAGCTTATAAATAAGAAAACAAAAAACAAAACAAGAAAAAATCAATTAAATTAATATTTTTTTGTGGTATAAAAGATTAATATATTTATTTCTTTTTCGAAAATAAAAAAAAATTTGAGTTATGAATAGTTTTTTGATTAAGTATTGTCTATTGTGATTTGTTATGTGTGTATTGATGAATTTATGTATATTTTTATATATAATGGCCTGTCATATCTGCGGAATTGAACTAACATAATTGACAGAATTGGAATTGAGAACAATAACAGTCAAAAAACTAAAATTATTGCAAATGGATATAAAAGTCATATGGAGACATACGGAGATAAAAATTGTATATATTTAACATGACCAAAAAAAAAATAATGTAGATAAACAATTCCATATGCAGTGATATATTTTGATGGCATTTTTATAAATCCTTAATTTTTGGAATTAAATCACGCTATTGTTTTAGCTAAAACAATAGGATTATTGATAATATTTATTTTAGTTGGAAGGCTAAAATTTTAAATTAAATGTTTTACATACAAGTATATAATATATCGAGGGATATTACTCTATAAAGGCTTTCTGGGAAAATGAAATATTTTGAAATAGCACCAAAAATTTCAAGTTACACTTCTATGTATGGTAAACTCGAATACTTAAATAAAAGCGGAGAACCCACTTACTGACCTACAGATAGGCAAAAAAAAAACACCTGATCTAATAGATTTCGAAATCACAAAGTCTATAGCGAGACAGTTGGTGCAGATTGAACCGTCATTAGAATTCTCCTCTGATCACATACCCACGATTGCTACACTTCCAAACCTTAAAACCTTGATGATTTAGTGCTGATAAGTAGAACGACAAAATATGAAAATTTACCAGTACCGATTGTTCAGAGAACATATTGCTAAGAATATCGGAAAATATGGATCTCTCGATTAATAATTTTCAATTATATCTAAAACACGCTGCTCAAGTAGCTCATAAGCGCTTACAACACAAGAGACACTATAATATATAAAGGGTGATTTTTTAGCTATTATCTTTTTAGCAACACTGGTTTAAACAGCTGACGCACGTTTCGTGTTTTGTTTCGTTGTCAAACATCTTCAGTTTGGTCTATAATTTAACCATGAATCGTCTTACAAACGAACAACGCTTGCAAGTTATTGAATTTTATTATCAAAATGCGTGCTCTGTTAAGAAAGTTAATCGCGCGCTTCTTCCATTTTATGGTCAGTTTAATCGACCCACTGAAGCGGCTATTCGGGCTATTGTGACTAAATTTCGCACAAATTTACATTGTTGGACATTAAACCACCAACGCGCTTACGTAGAGTGCGAACTGAAGAAAATATTGCAGCTGTATCGGCCAGTGTTAATGATGACCATCAATTATCGAGTCGTCGCCAATCGTAACGTAACTGTGAATGGTGAGCGCTACCAAGAGATGATATCCAACTTTTTTTAGCCCAAAATGCAAGAGCTTGACTGGCATGACATGTGGATTCAAAAAGACGGTGCCACATGCAACACAGCACGCGCAACAATGGACTTATTGAGAGGCGAGTTCGGTGAACATTTTATTGCACGTTCGGGACCGGTCAACTGGCCGCCTAGATCGTGCGATTTAACGCCTTTAGACTATTTTTTGTGGGGCTATGTTAAAGCTCATGTCTATACAGACATTCCCGCTGCAATTGACGCATTGGAAGACAACATTGAAGCATTTATTCGTGAGATACCGGCCGAAATGTTGGAAAGAGTATGCCAAAATTGGACTAAGCGAATGGACCATTTGAGGCGCAGTCACGGTCAACATTTGCATGAAATAATCTTCAAACATTAAATTATATGGACCGTACTATCGATTCAAATAAAGATTTCATGCATTTTTCTGAATTTTATGTTTTTTTTTTTTTTTTTTTTTTTTTTTGAAAACTTTCCTATAGCTCTTAAAAAATCACCCTTTACTAGCAGATTCCAGCCCTCGAGATTCGAGTGGAAGTACTAGGAAATTTTATTTTTTCTTTTAATAATGACCCTATAGGTATGCTAATCAATTTTAGCCAATTCACAATTCAACACTTTTTAAACATTATTATTTATAGATTTATGTCCAAGGTTATCTTTCAAAACGCCGCAATAATTATTGTGAATGGCGAAAACACACTAACAAATTTAATAACATTGTATAATTTAATTTATGTGCTAGGAGCAACTTTAAATGCATATTACTCAAAAAAAAAAATAATAAGAAAAATTTTAAAATCTGTAGGTCTGGTGGATAGCTAAAGAGAAAGAAATGCCTTTCAAAAAATATACGTTTAGACAAAATCGGGATAAAAGTGTTTAACAAAACATCGGTCAAAAGAAATCGCCTTACCTGTTAATATTATAGATTCAGTAAATGTTGAACAACTTTTGAATTAAAAATAAATAAAAGATCGAAGAGAGTGGCAACAACACGGATCCCCTTAACTTAAAGCGAGGTTAAAAGAACTAGCAGATCCCAGCCCTCGAACTTCGAGTGCAAATTCTGGGAAATTTTTTCATTTAATAAATTATTTTGTAAGACCCTAAATGTATGCTAACTAATTCAACACTTTTTAAATATCGATTGCGTTGTCCAAAATTATTTTTAAATTCAACACAATTATTATTGTGAATGAAGAAAACAAACTCACATACACATTAACAAATTTAATAAGCATGCAACATTGTTTAATTTTATGTATGTGTTAATAGCAACTTTAAATGCATTTCACTGCAAAAAAAAATATGAAAATTTAAAAATCTGTAAATGTGGTGGACAGCTTAAAAGAAATACCTTTCAAATAAGATATGTTTGCTCAAAATCGGGAGAAAACTGTGTGAACAAATCATCGGTCACAAGGAATTGCCTTACCTATTAATAGTATAGATGTATTAGAAAACTACGAAACAAACCAAATACTGACTACTCTTTATGGCGTGCTACAAAAAGTCTTAAAAGACAAATCAAGGTCAAGCCTCCATTGCGAAACTCAACCGAGACTGGACAAGAACTGACTGTAAAAAAGTTGAACTATTCGCAAAACACTTGAGTTCTACAATCGAGCTGCCTTCAATAATACCATAGCAAGAGTTTTCAGTAGGGAGTTTTCAGATGGGATTAATTTAATTGATTTAAACCCAAATAAGGTACCACGAATAGATAACAACAGTAATAAGATGCTTATAGAACTATCCAGTATAGCTTTACTAAATAATTCTCTATACTTTTTAGTGCTAGAATAGAAGGTTTCACTCGTAACAATGATACCCAAGCCAGGCAAAGATAACATGAAACTCGAGTCACAAACAGTCACCTATCGAATATGTCAAAACTATCCCTAGCTATAAATCAGAATAACTTTTTACCACCTCATCAGTTTGGATTCAAGAAGAAACACAGCTAGTAACTCTTACTAGGCAGGCCTTTGAGGGGAAAAAATATTGCTATGCTCTTTTTATTGATGTTTCAAAAGCATTCAACAAAGTCTGACATGAGGGCTTACTCTATAAAATTAAACACTTGTTACCACCCAACACTTTTAGAAATCTATACAACAGGACGTAAGTTCGCAGTTAAAGAAGTTAACTACAAGATATACAAGCCGGGAGTTCCACAGCTTAGTTTTCTGGGGTCATTATTGTATTTACTGATTTACCAACAAATGTTAACACTCAGACATCGACTATTGTGCTAGAGAATGTATTGGGTCTCTCAACAGAAATCGACAACACACCTCGATGGAAGAATAGGAAAAAAGTATTTGGAAAAAATTAATAATTTGCAGAAAAATTACAATTACCTCAAAATCATTGCTACAATGGGAATTAAAAGTTTTATGATAGAAGTCCCGAAAAAAGTTCGGAAAACAAACCGATTTGAGATAAATGTTGCCTTCTACCGTCCACACCACTAAGCAGTTTGTCATTCTGTTTGCAACGCATCGAAAAATTAATTTGCTACGCCATCAAGTACATATATTTTTTGGATCCTCGAGTCGATATGATGACGTCCATCTGTCCGCCCGTTCGTCTGTCCGTCTGTGTGATAATTTACCTAGGTAATGTTGGGAAAATATTGTTTTTAATTATTTCGAGCAGGTTCGTATTTAAGACGGTATTTAAACGCCCAAAATTTAATGCAAAATTTATCAAATTGTTTACTTCTCCAAATATCTTGTTACAGATTGTGAAATAAGGCAAGATTTTAATGCAAACGTAAAGCCCAAGTGGACGGTATCAAAGAATCGGCATAGCCAAATTAAATTTGTACTTGTTTTAATTTTTCTATTTTCTTCTTATTCATTAATTTTTTTTTTTTTTTTTGTTTATATATTTCTATATTCTATTTTGGCCATAAGTCTTATCAAATTTATTCGAATTAAATTCAACAACATTTGGCTTAGAACATAAGAAAACTTTCTTTTGAATTTGTTTTCACAAGACAATCTATAATTGGTATATAAGAAATAAATAACTTTTTGACAACAACTTTGTTTTAAAAACATAATAAAAGCCATAAGTTTTATCGTGTTTATTTTACTTGTCTAACATAATCCACATTTTGTAATCACCACCAGCTACAACAAATATTTTGAACTAAATTTTTTATTACCGAACATAAATATGAGATTTTTATTGTTTTCAATCATTATAACTACCATAATATAGTATTTAAATAAATGTTCTATATAAAGGTACAAAAAAAAAATACTTTGCAAATAAAGTAACTTACTCAGAAGTAGCACATTCAACTTCTTATAAATACAAGACGCTTTTGCGAAAACTAATTTGTGCAAAAATTTTAGATAAAGCTAATTTTGCTTGTATGTTTAAAAGGAACAGCCTAACCAAATATGCAGACATGTAAAAGAAAACACACACACAAATAATGCATAACCGAATGCACTTTACAAATTTTACGGAGCAAAAAAAAATGAAAGATTAATTAACTAAACCAGGTAAGAATGTAACATACAAAATCGTATTATAGTGGCGCTTATTTATCGAGTCATTACAGCCAAAATCAAAAAAGTACCAACATCAAAATTTTACAGGAAAAGTTTTTTAATTATCTTAATTTTATATTTAGTATGTAAGCCAGTGGTTCTTAACCGATGTGTCGCGGAACATTTGTGCTTCGAAACCTTGTAGACGTGAACAAATATTAAAAACTATTCCGTTTATTTATCCTTAATTTAAGTGATACTTGGTTTGTTTATATGGTTAAACGGCGTTGGAGAAATTTTCGTGTTTTTTTTAGATCCCAAAAAAAATTTAATAGCAGGCCATTGCGTGTCGATATATAAACACAAATTTTCGCGTTCTCTAATCAATATGTTTCTTTAATTAACAACACAGTGCAACAGCCGTTCTGGGGGCGTGGGTGATGAAAAATTCTAAGTTAGGATGATTGTGCTAGGCCACTACAGTAAAACCTCCAATGGGTTAGATGTTTGACGGTTTCTTATTTAATTCTTCAAGAAAATTGTAGCTAAGGCTTGTCTGAATATATATATATATATATTTTTTTAAATATGTAAGTAAAAAATCAAGTTGGACTAGTTTTATCGAATGAAATCTCCAAAAAAAAAATTTTTTCTCCCTTTTTTAATCAGTTTTCGCCAATAAATCATCAATAACACGAAAGTTCTGGCCATAAACGACTTTAAAAATAAAGCCAAAAACAATTCAATATATTTTCGAGCACCTGGAAATGAAATACGTAATTTTTATTTCGCAAAAACAAAACAGTTTCTCTTCGAAATATAATGTCTTTTCTTGAGTTCTACAAATCTAACTATAAAAAATATACGCCACACATATTAAGCATAACTAACCATTTTCTAAAATAAATCCTGGTACATCCGATTGGAACCGAAGGTGTTTCATTAGTCTTATGCAGTAAAATCACTTTCAAGCTGCACAGTTCCATTTTTCGCTTTAAATTGAATGCTCATATCAGAAAAACTAAGCAATCAAACAACAGGATAAGGAAAAAATAAAAGGTGTTTTTTTTTTGTTTAGATAGAACTTACTAAAAGGTTAGCTGTTAAACGAACTGTCATACTGCGCTCACTTTTTGATATTATGATCAGTATACCCTGGTAAATCACAAAGAATAAAATTTCGCTTGAACAATGCTACCAAATTATCAAAATTTACTCGGAAAATAAGTCAACGATTTGCTCAACTTATAGAGGATGTTTTATTGTAAAACTATGTTATGCGATGACACTCCATTTGGCATATGGAGCCTAATCCACAACAGACTCTCTAGACTCCATTAAATCCAGAAAACTACACCGTTTGGTGCTACTTACAAGCTTGTAGCATAATCGGATCTTATTTATTCAAAAATGAAGCCGGAGATTGAGTTACAGTCAAAGGAGATCGTTATTTGAAAATATGGATGACATTGATCCGAGATGTGGTTTCAACAGGATGGAGTTACGGGCCATACGGCGACCATAGATTTATTGAAATCAGAATTTCACGACAAGTCGATTTCGAGAAATTAGCCTGTCAATTGACCTCCTAGGTTGAGCGATTTGACACCTCTCGATTATTTTCTGTGGGGCTACGTTGCTTTATGTTGATAAACCAGCAACACTTGATAGCAATGCTCGAAAAAGTGACCCAAGATTGGGCGGCCAGAATGCGCTTCGTCAAGAACATCCGCGGTGGCCATATGACCGAAATTATTTTAAAATATAATTGCCATGTATTTTTCTTTCCAATAACAAGTTCTTTTGATCAAAATTTAATTTTTTATGTTACTTTTTACAATTTCAAGTTCTTTTGGACTTAAAAAAACACCATTTACACAATATGATAAAAAATTCTGGCCTGAGAACGCCGAACTATTTGGACGTTTTACCATACTGACCTAGTGCATTCGGCCTGACTTGAAATTTCTCACCCCCCCCCCCCCCCACACTACGACCCCGAAAATGTTCCAGAGTATAATTGATTAGATTTTATAAGAATTGGCAAAAAAAAATTGTTTGCAGTTAATAAGTTTTAAGTTAATTTTAACTTTAAACAAGTAAGAAAATTATAGTCGGTCTAGACCGACTATATGATACCCTATACCATGCGTTTAGAAACTCTATCTCATAGGCCCAACTAACTGGACATAGAAAATAAGCAAAAACCAAATTTGAGTGGGATTTTTATTAATTTTTTTTTGGCTGCAGATATGAAACAGTTCATATCGGATGATATATCTATAAGGGGACTAGTTCCAAAAATGGACCGATCCTGATCATGTTTAGTAAAGTCTCTTTTATTTTGCAAAAATATATACAAACAAAATTTGAGAAGAATCAGTGCAATATTTTTGTTTTTTAATAGATTTAAGTGAAGATCGGGAAGCACCTCTATATGGGGTCAAAGGGATCATTTTTGGACTACTCATTAGTGGATGTAATGAACGCATACAAACCCAATTTGAGTAAGATCTATATGACAATTTTGATCTTATGGAAATTTATGTCGATTTCATATGGGTAATTTGTATGGGGGCTAGGTCTGAACATGGACCGATTCTCACCAATTTCAATAGCGTTCATCCCATGGCCGATAAAAGCTTACATACCAAATTTCATCAAAATATATTCATATTTGCGACCTGTAGTTTGATTACAAGGTTTACATGGACACACAGACGGACGGACGGACGGACGGACGGACGGACGGACATTGTTAAATCAACTCAGAAAGTGATTCTGATTCGATCGGTATAATTAAAGATGGGTCTAGGTCAAATATTTTTGGTTGTTACAAACAGCAGCACAAAGTCATTATACCCAAACCACATAGTGGTATAGGGTATAAAAAATAGTAAAAATTAAAACTAGACACTTAAGCATCACCTGTGACATAAAATAATTACTTTGTAGCGAAAACTAAGCAAATATATGTACTTATTCTAATTCCGACTTTATACAGCATCATGGAAGACTTCTTTAAGCGAAAAAGTAATGTGAAGCAAAATAATAATGATGGAGCAAGTACAAGTCGGAGTAGCATTAATCAGGGCAATACAGAAGACGTTATACGTAATAGAATAGAACAGACTAATAGACAATATTCTGTCGAATGCATCAATTTTGGGTAGAAAGGAATATCAAATTCCATGATGAAAAGCTGTTCAAAAGTGATATGATTACTGCTAGATTAATGGTTCCTTTCTAATCTTGTTTTAAAGAATAGCGATTATTTTATTTTAAGCTAATTTATAATATTAATAGGTTAGACGATTTCTTGTGACCGATGTTTTGTTCTACCGTTTTATCCCGATTTTGAAAAAACGTATATTTTTTGAAAGGCATTTATTTTTAGCTGTTCACCAGACTTACAGATTTTTAAACTTTTGCCCCTTATTTTGAGTAAATTGCATTTAAAATCGGTACTAACACATACATAAAGTTATACAATGCTATGTGTGTGTTTATTAAATTTGTTAATGTGTTTGTAAGTTTGTTTTCTTCATTCACAATAACAATAAACCAAAAAAATGTTGGTTTGTGAATTGGCTAAGTTAAAAAAAAAGTTGTCTAGAATTTGCATTCGAATATCGAGCGCTGGAATTTGCTAGTATATTTAATAGATAAATTCGATAAATACATGTATTTCACAGACAAAATGCTAGCATTCAATAAAAAGATATTGTGTTGGAGAAATCGAACAACAAAATCAAGATGGCATGATATATTTCCTTCAATTCAAATGAGAAATGTCGCAGATAAGTATTATTCCTGCTAAAAAAGAACACTAAAAATATTGTGTTTCTTTCCATCTCTTAAATTAGAATCACATGACTGGACACGAAATCCATTTAACATATTTGAATCTTCAAATATACAATTACCTTAACAAGAAGATGAAGAATTAATTTCACTGTCAACAGATCTCTGAAAATGAAGTTCACAAAAATTCTAAATTAAATTTTTTTGGATTTTTGTCCAGAAGAATACCCTCTAACCAACGAAATTTGTATTGTGCAATTTAAAAATTTAATTTTATTTATTTGCAATTTTTTATTTCAATGCTTGCTGATATACAATAGTTTTTGTTTTTTTCATTCGGTGCAACAATTGCAAAATTTTTCGGCGTTCCGACTCTGGAGCAAGCTACATATATGTAGGTGCCCATGAGAAAAATATGATTTTTTTTTTTTTTTTTGTATTTTTTGAGTTGGTAAACATTTGTATTTGTGTTGGTATTTATTGAATTTGTAACCAGTGCAGTATCTTTTAGATTATCACTGGAAAAACTTACATTGGCACATTTTCATAACAACATATAATAAAAATAATATAAATATAAACGTTGGGAGAAAACTGCAAAAAAGTTATTTGCATTTATAGCCGAATTTCTTGGATGAAAAAAGAAAATTTTACCAAAAACTAAAAATAAATAAGTATAATTAAAAATTATAACAAAAATATATAAATGGATTTTAAAAAATATCTATATATAATGAAAAAAAAAAAAAAAACATTCAACATATAATAATTTAAAAATAAAGAATAATAATAACATCAAGAAAATTTAAAAAAAATATAATCCTTCAAAATAATTAAAAAAATATTTTTTTAATTGTATTGCGTTGCTAATATTTTATATAAAATGGGGTAATTGGTTCAGAGACGGATTGGATAAATAAAAAAAATGGTGCTCTGAGATCAGATATTGGTGAGGAATTTAGATTATTGTTTTACCTCTATTGGATCGTGCAATTTTTGCAACAAATAATTTGGATGTCTTGTACAAACAATTTTATGCAAAAATAAAAGACTTCTGCATTTTAAAAGATTGTCAAATGGTATTCCAAGATGTTTTTTTCGAAAAGTAAGACACATGTCATAACCAAAAACATTTCTTATAATATTATTGTATATCGTTGTTAATTTGCGTTTATCGGATCAATCCACAACCAGCAAATAATTCACAACCATATAAAAGCGTAGATATCAAATACGTTTTGGGTAAAAGCATCCTGATCTTTAGTGGTGTAAAATATTGGTTTATCAATAACGTCCTTAGCATACCATATGTTCTACCTGTTGCAATGTTAGTTTGGTCTGACCACGAAAGTTTTCCATTAAAAACAATGCCCAAATTCTTTTCCGAAGGTACCATTTCCATATCAGCAAATCAAAGTTGTATAGATATAGGAATGCATTTTGATTTTAAAGAATTTAAGCGTAATCCATTAGCAGTTGCCCATTCGTAGACTTCTGATAGGTCAGAGTTTATCTCTGAAATACATCGTTAATAGCAGAAACTTTGCAGCCAATAAAAATCTGAGCGTCAGCAGCATATATTTGCATGTTCATGACTCTCAAATGCTTTACTAAGTCGTGGAATATATATAGTAGTGGTCCAAGGATTGATCTTTGCGGAACTCCTCTTGTGACCGGTAGCCATGTTGAATAATGCGAGTCATTGGCCATAAGTTGAAATTAACTTAATCGAAGAAGATGAAAAATGGAAAAAGGAGCTTAGCTTTGAACAAAGTGCTTCATGATGAAGTGTGTCGAATGGTCTAGAAGTATTAAACACGTGACCTGATCATCGTCAATGTTACTCCGAATATCTTCAACACGAATCGATTGGCCTTGGCATTTGGCAATTATTTATTTAAGCGATTTTGACTTTCGCCGACTTTTAATTTTGGCCACTTAGCCGTTGTTGATTTTGAAGATTTTTGGGCGATTTTTTTTTTGGCGATTTTTGTTTTTTGCGATTTTTGATTTTGGCGTTTTTTGATTTTGGCGATTTTTGATTTTGGCGATTTTTGAAGTTGGCGATACCTCCATATTTGCCACGACTACTCACATTGGAAATTAATGTACTTTTCAAAAGTTTAAAGACTGTCGCTTTCATAGTACTTCATTGTTTTATTGTGTAAGAGATGCCACGCCGACTAATCCTATCATGCCTATTTTTTTTTTTATCTGACTCTTCAAAGTGTGAAGGCTTTCCCATTGATTGTACTCTAGTTATATGATGTGATAAATTTAATTGGTATGGGCGGTGCGACACCCACTGCTCCGACCACGTCCAGATTTTTGTTCAACAAATCACGTGAATAAATTATGGGTTCACGCAAAGTCTCAATGCTCTCAGTATTACCGTACTCCGGATAAATTAAATTCAATATTTACTTCATATAGGAGACCTACGCCCACTGATATGATTCCTCCCATTTTTCTTCAAGTATTTACATTAAAAATAGATGACCTAAGACAAATTTAAAATGCAGTATCTTTCATAGTACTCGATATATAATATGATAGAGAATAATTACTTTGTATGGAAAAAAAGTGAATTTTTTAAAGAAATCTTACACTCTCAATATTAAAACATCACACCAATGGATTGTTTAATTATAACCTATACCACTATGTGGTTTGGGTATAATGACTTTGTGCTGCTGTTTGTAACTACCAAAAATATTTGACCTAGACCCATCTTTAATTATACCGATCGAATCAGAACCACTATCTGATTCGATTTAACGATGTCCGTCCGTCCGTCCGTCTGTGTGTCCATGTAAGGCTTGTAATCAAACTGCACGTCGCAAATATGAATGTGTTTTGATGAAATTTGGTATATAAGCTTTCATCGGCCATAGGATGAACGCTATTGAAATTGGTGAGAATCGGTCCATGTTCAGACCTAGCCCCCATACAAATGAGCCCTATGAAATCGACTTAAATTGCCATAAGATCCAAATTATCATATAAATCTTAGTCAAATTGGGTTTGTATGTATTTATTACATCCATTAATCAGTAGTCTAAAAATTATTCCTATGCGACAACTCTTAGTCATAGGCCCCATATAGAGCTGCTTCCCGATCTTCACTTAAATCTATCAAAAAACAAAAATATTGCACTGATTCTTCTCAAATTTTGTTTGTATATATTTATGCAAATACAAGAGACCTTACCAAACATGGTCAGGATCGGTCCATTTTTGGGACTAGTCCTCATATAGATATTGCATCCGATATGAACTTTTTCATATCTGCACACAAAAAAATTTATAAAAATCCCACTCAAATTTGGTTTATGCTTATTTTCTATGTCCAGTTAGTTGGGCCTATGAGGTAGGGTATCTAAACGCATGGTATAGGGTATCATATAGTCGGTCTAGACCGACTATAATTTTCTTACTTGTTTTTGCTTTATTACATCTTTAATAATGTTAATTATTTGCCTTATGTTTAGATTTATAGTTTGTATTTAATATTTTATATTTTATATTTTCAACTTTATATTTTATGTCTTATATTTAAAACCCTTTAAGAATGGAATGTATAATCAAAATTGGGCAAGTTTATTCATCTAGCACTGTAACTAATAATAATTCCTTCTTGTTCTGCTAGAATTTCAATAAATAATAATAATAGTAATACCACGGCCAACAAAAATATCAAAAAAAAAGAATATATATAGCCTATAGTTCCTTCCATATACAGAGTAAGACACTGTAGAATTTTCAGGAAGATCGGTCTAATGGTTTAGCCTCCTCTAAGCTACACACAAACAAGCATACCTACACACTTTCGCTTTATAATTATTTATTCATAATTACTAGCAGATTCCAACCCTCGAAATTCGAGTGCAAATTCTGAGAATTTTATTTTTTCATTTAATTAAGACCCTAAAGGTATGCTAATCAATTATAGCCAATTCTCAAATCAACACAAAAAAACAAACTAATTTTTATTAGAAATTGAAATTGGTGAGAATCGGTCCATGTTCAGACCTAGCCCCCATACAAATGAGCCCTATGAAATCGACTTAAATTGCCATAAGATCCAAATTATCATATAAATCTTAGTCAAATTGGGTTTGTATGTATTTATTACATCCATTAATCAGTAGTCTAAAAATTATTCCTATGCGACAACTCTTAGTCATAGGCCCCATATAGAGCTGCTTCCCGATCTTCACTTAAATCTATCAAAAAACAAAAATATTGCACTGATTCTTCTCAAATTTTGTTTGTATATATTTATGCAAATACAAGAGACCTTACCAAACATGGTCAGGATCGGTCCATTTTTGGGACTAGTCCTCATATAGATATTGCATCCGATATGAACTTTTTCATATCTGCACACAAAAAAATTTATAAAAATTCCACTCAAATTTGGTTTATGCTTATTTTCTATGTCCAGTTAGTTGGGCCTATGAGGTAGGGTATCTAAACGCATGGTATAGGGTATCATATAGTCGGTCTAGACCGACTATAATTTTCTTACTTGTTTTTGCTTTATTACATCTTTAATAATGTTAATTATTTGCCTTATGTTTAGATTTATAGTTTGTATTTAATATTTTATATTTTATATTTTCAACTTTATATTTTATGTCTTATATTTAAAACCCTTTAAGAATGGAATGTATAATCAAAATTGGGCAAGTTTATTCATCTAGCACTGTAACTAATAATAATTCCTTCTTGTTCTGCTAGAATTTCAATAAATAATAATAATAGTAATACCACGGCCAACAAAAATATCAAAAAAAAAGAATATATATAGCCTATAGTTCCTTCCATATACAGAGTAAGACACTGTAGAATTTTCAGGAAGATCGGTCTAATGGTTTAGCCTCCTCTAAGCTACACACAAACAAGCATACCTACACACTTTCGCTTTATAATTATTTATTCATAATTACTAGCAGATTCCAACCCTCGAAATTCGAGTGCAAATTCTGAGAATTTTATTTTTTCATTTAATTAAGACCCTAAAGGTATGCTAATCAATTATAGCCAATTCTCAAATCAACACAAAAAAACAAACTAATTTTTATTAGAAACACATTAACAAATTTAATAAACACGCACATAGCATTGTATAGTTTTATGTATGTGTTAGTAGCAACTTTAAATGCAATTTACTCAAAATAAAGGAAAAAATCAAAAAATTTGTAAATCTGCAAAACGGCTAAAAAGAAATACCTTTCAAATAATACTAGAGGACCCCTGCTGCTCCGCAGCATTATATTATATTATATTAATTTTTATAATATAATACCAAAATTTGCCAAGAGAAGTTAACGTACAGTAATGCCAAAATATGCCAAGAGAAGTTAACGTACAGTAAAAGTAAAGTTGATTCTCCACGCATAACTTTCCTCAAACCCAACGAATTTAAGCAGTTAATAGCTCAAAAGAAGGAGCTTGATCCACTGAGTGTTCTTAGACCTATGCCAAAAGCCTACGTTAATTAGAACTCTAGTTATAGAGGTTTGAGAGAATAAAAATATTGAAAAAAATCTTGAATGCAAAGTTTATTCATAAATTCTTTTAATATAAGTATAAGATACGTTTGGTCAATATTGGGATAAAAGGAACAAAACATCGGTCACAAGAAATTGCCTAGCCTATTAATATTATAGATTATTTAAATTTTAATAAATTGAAAATTTAATATATTTTTGTATATACTCCAAATTTCTAGAACCACACCAATTAGTTATGATGCTCCAGAAAACTTTCATTTAATTAAATGTGCTCTGCAATCCCGAAAAGTTTAAGAACCACGAATGTAAACATACTAAGAATGTGCACTTATATCAAAATTCATAATGGTACAATTTACAGTTATGAAATTTTGACAGATAACGTGAATGATTACAAAACTTAATTTGAAAATCGTGTCGCTTGAGTTATTTTTTTTTGGCAGTCATGGCACCACGCTATTGCTCTAAAGAAACGACGAAAAAGAGATGAGAAATTAATCCGAATGTGATAAAAAATTTCAGCAAAACATGTACGAATTAATGTTAAGCTTTCAGAAGGTGTAAAAGTGCTGATACTTTTACAGATTTGATTCTGATTTAAAACAATTTAATATAAATTTTAGTCTTAACGTATCTCCTTTACATAAAAATTATTCTAAGTTTTACCATAACATGGCCATTTGAAGTGTATAATTATTCAATACTAAAAAAAAGAGCCACCCTACCCTAAACATATAAACAACGAATGAGCAACCCTTCATTTCGTTTGCTTAACCAAAAAGTTGTGGTAAAATCTAGGGGGAAAATATTCATATGCAATGTGTGTTATTTTACAAATGTACGTATATGTGTGACTATATGCAAATGTAAGAGGGAGCATGGCAACACATACAATGTTTTGGTAAACAAAAAAATGTACATGAATACCTGATCTAGTTTTGGTGTTTTTTTTTTTCAATCGAAAAAAAAAACTTTAGAACTGAATTGGATATAGCAATAATAAAGAAATATAGGATAACATGCACGAGTACAGAAAAGTAAAAACTAAGCAACATTTAATTTTTAGATTAACTTGCATTTTTTCTACGTTAGTTGCTGCCAGTTGCTGGCAGTTGAGCATGTTATAGCCCAATTTTCTGCAGCAACATATATTTTACATATTTTACAATATGCGAAAGTAATAACTAAAAGATGCTAAGCACAAAAATTGGGGTTAAACAACAAGAACAAAAAAAATATAACAAAAAAACAAGTAAGAAAATTATAGTCGGTCTAGACCGACTATACGATACCCTATACCATACGTTTAGGGACCCTATCTCTTAGACCCAACTAACTGGATATAGAAAATAAGCATAAACCAAATTTGAGTGGGATTTTTATTAATTTTTCGGCTGCAGATATGAAAAAGTTCATATCGGATGCTATATCTATATGGGCACTAGGCCCAAAAATGGACCGATCCTGACCATGTTTGGTAAAGTATCTTGTATTTTGCAAAAGTATATACAAACAATATTTGAGAAGAATCAGTGCAATATTTTTGTTTTTGATAGATTTAAGTGAAGATCGGGAAACAGCTCTATATGGGGCCTATGACTAAGAGTTGTCCAATAGGGATCATTTTTGGGCTACTGATTAATGGATACAATAAACACATACAAACCCAATTTTACTAAGATTTGTATGATAATGTGGATCTTATGGCAATATATGTTGATTTCAAAGGGGTCATTTGTATGGGGGCTAGGTCTGAACATGGACCGATTCTCACCAATTTCAATAGCGTTCATCGTTTGATTACAAGCTTTACATGGACACACAGATGGACGGACGGACGGACGGACGGACATTGTTAAATCAACTCAGAAAGTGATTCTGATTCCATCGGTATAACTAAAGCTGGGTGTAGGTCAAATATTTTTGGCTGTTACAAACAGCAGCACAAAGTCATTATACCCAAACCACATAGTGGTATAGGGTATAAAAATAGCAAAAAAAAAAAGTACGGAATATATTTCAGTTTTGAATTTATATTACAAACTTAATAAAAATTTACGTCAAGTTTAAAAAAAGCTCTAACTATTCTTTCTACATTGGTTCAAATGCTTTTTCTAAAGTTCAAGTTTCAATTTAATCATGAAAATATTGTTATAAAATTTATTTCAGTTACTAAAGAAATATTGCATTTCGTATATAAAGTACAGCTATCATTATTTAATACTCCAAATATCACGTAACCATGTTTAAATGTTAAAAAAACGAGGGCAGTTCAATAATATTTTTTGATTTTTTAACTTCTCTTGTAGTTAGGAAAAAAAATAATAAACAGTGAAAATTACGCCAACTTATTGGACCGATTCAACGACGATTAAATAAAACGACCGCATTTGGCCAAGAAAAAAGTGGTTTGTCATCAAAATAATCCGCCCTCGGATCTAAAGACATATTTCAGAACATAATTATTTCCGAGATTGCTAAAATTACCAAACCTAAGCCGAATTGAATGAATGCATTTAAATGTGGTCGGACATTCACAATTGAGGTATTTACTGAAGCAATGATTAGCAAAATTCATGCTATTTTCCTGAATAACGCTAAGTGAAGTTGCGTGGATTAGCAGACATCTCAAAAGAACGTATTGGGAATATCCTGCACGAACATTTGAAAATGAGGAAGCTCCCCAAGAGTTGGGTGGTGTGCTTACACACTATTGGCCAGAAACACGATAGTGTGAAGACTTTGAAGTAGAGTTTGGCAATGTTCAGTAGAAATAGATGAGGGAATTTTATAATCAGCACAAAATTAATTTTTTATTTAAGTCTTATTAAAGAATTGACAAATTATATATTAAACAATTTTAAACAAGTAAGAAAATTGTAGTCGGTCTATACCATGCGCTTAGAGAAATGATCTTAGTTCCAACTTAATTGGATATAAAAAATAAGCATAAACCAAATTTGAGTGGCACTCTTTTTAATTTTTGTGCTTGCAGATATGAAAAAGTTCATATCGGATGCTATATTTATAGGGGGCTAGACAGAAAAATATACCAATTCTGATCAAATTTAGTAAGGTCACTTATTTTTCGCAAAAACATAACAATCCCAAATTGAGATAAATCTATGCAATATTTTTTTTTTATAGATTTTAGAGAAGATCGAAAAGCAGCAGGGGCTGTGGCTAAGAAACTCATTATACCCTGACCTTATAGTAGTATACATAAAGTAGGAAACTTCGTTGCACTGAATACTTTTTCGACTTCTATGTTAGAAAAGTTGATATATTTATTACTATTGACCTTTTGGAGTTCAATGTGAAATAAATAACTTCTGTCTCGATTTTTCCATTTACTTAGTTTCAAATTATTAAGACAATTTTCTTCTTTTTACATGTTAAAAATTCCTTTATAAAATTAATAAGAACTCAAAAACTTTTGATTGATATGAATTGTTAAAGTTCAGAAATACCAGAAGCACGTAAAATGAGATGGAATTAAGTATTTAAGCTCCTATTGTAGTTGGTGAACACGCTTCATGTTCAGACCTAATCCCCATACAAATGACCCCTATGAGATTGACTTAAATTACCATAACATCCAAATTATCATAAGGATCTCGGTAAAATTGGGTTTGTGTATGTTTATTACATCCATTTTTCAGTGGTCGAAAAATAAACCCTATAGGATAACACTGTGGAACAAATTCAGGTTAGCAAAAGTTAGGTCGATTCTGAGAGTGTGGGGTGAAAATAGAGGCTAAATTAGAAGACCCGTATCGCGGCGTTTGTTTACGTTAGTTCGAATTTTTTTTTAATCGACCTGCGAACTTTGCAGTCAAATGCCGGTTTTCAGAATATTGTTTATATGTTGTTTTGGCTATAACTCGTCGACTAATTGATATTTTTCAAATTATTGCTAGAGACCTGTGCAACAATTAAAATTTTTAAAAACAATTGATTTAGAAAATTTTTGTGGTATATAAAAAATAAGAAGTAAATTCATATTAAGCTGGAAAACGCAAGTTTTATATTATTATTGTTTTCTTTTCAAATGAAATTTATTGAAGAAACTGAGAAGCATATTATAGATCAAACAGAAAGCAAAAAAGACTTAGTTTTGTGGAAAATATTTTCAAAAAGCATGAAAAAAAATGTTGGAAAAATTATTTTTTTTTCATGCTTTTTGAAAATATTTTCCACAAAACTAAGTCTTTTTTGCTTTCTGTTTGATCTATAATATGCTTCTCAGTTTCTTCAATAAATTTCATTTGAAAAGAAAACAATAATAATATAAAACTTGCGTTTTCCAGCTTAATATGAATTTACTTCTTATTTTTTATATACCAATTTTGTTCAGTGTTGGTTTTGAAGAAAGATTGAAAAAGAAATTATAAAAATACGGAAAAAAAATATATATGTGAAAATTAGTTATGAAAAGTTTTAAGTAAAAAAATTAAATAAACTAGAGGACCCCTGCTGCTCCGCAGCATTATAATATATTATATTAATTTTTATAATATAATACCAAAATTTGCCAAGAGAAGTTAACGTACAGTAAAAGTAAAGTTGATTGTCCACGCATAACTTTCCTCAAACAAAACGAATTTGCCAAGAGAAGTTAACGTACAGTAATGCCAAAATATGCCAAGATAAGTTAACGTACAGTAAAAGTAAAGTTGATTCTCCACGCATAACTTTCCTCAAACCCAACGAATTTAAGCAGTTAATAGCTCAAAGAAGGAGCTTGATCCACTGAGTGTTCTTAGACCTATGTCAACAGCGTACGTTAATTAGAACTCTAGTTATAGAGGTTTGAGAAAAGAAAAATATTGAAAAAAATCTTGAATGCAAAGTTTATTCATAAATTCTTTTAATATATAAGATTAAATTAATTATTTGGCCAGTTGCCGTTTAGCAGGTAGCTAAACAACACTGCTCTCTCTAATATCTTGGTCATCGTCATCATCATCAGAAAGGTCGATAATTTCGTCCAACAGATATTCTGGAATTTCATATTTGTCTTCCCCTTCTTCCTCTTTTTCCTCGTCTTCCTCCTCTTCAAAGGTGTTTTTATACCACCAACAAATTTCAGCGAGTATTGCATCTGGAGATTTCTTTCCTCTGTACCTGAAACGAAAATAGTTTTCAATCGTTAACATGTTTAAATTGTGCACTCTGGCAAAGATATTAGAAAAATCTAGGAATTCAAAATATGCACACTCTATAGTTACCTTATTTCAAATGGAAGCGCAGTTTGGTGATAATGTTCGCCTTGCTTATCAGATTCAGTTGGCAACTGTTGAGCAAGTTGATCAAGATGCTGATGCAAGAGATGAATTTTGTACGACATATTAACCCCAATTTCATCGAAAGCTGCCAACATGTTTGCAACAGATTTCCTGTAGTTGTCTTTGCGTTCTTTACCCAAAAGTCCTTTAATGACTGCTTTCAATGCGAGCCATGCATTTAGTTCTCGGTCTATCAGAACTTGGTCAAAATCTTGACGACTCACTAGTTTCCGTATGTCGGGACCATTAACAAACCCCTCCTGAATTTTGGCGTTACTTAGTCTTGGGAAAATGTCTTTTAAGCGGTTGAATACTGCTGGTCTTTTTGCGATACATTTCAAAAAATTTTTAGCAATGCCAAGTTTAATGTGGAGCAACGGCAACAAAATTTTCATTTCAGGAACAAGACTTTCATGTAGCCTATTTTTAGGCCATTTCCGTCCAATGCAACTATTCCAATTATGCTGTTTGTACTGGTTTCTTCCTTTAATACCTTCTCCGTATAGTGAATCCCAATCGCACAAAAACACGGATATTTTGGACGGCCAGATGCTGTTAAGCCTGTAATCAATGAAACTATTTTGAGGTCGCAGCAAATGCGCCACTGGTGTTCGTTATATTTGACACTTCCTGAATGTGTTTCAATTTATCGAAATTTTCACTAGTGTCAGTGATATACGCAATCGGAACAGAAGGCATTCTATTTGTCTTGTGCAAAAGCACAAATTTTAAGCTGATTAGTGAACTATCGATGAATAAACGCCAATCATCTTTTTTATAGGTTAACCCTATCGTCTCCATTAACTTTTCAATATCGTTGCAATAAGCGAAATTTTTTGCATCATTCACATTGAAGAACTTTTCTAACTCTTTTTGGCGTTTTCGATATGCTGTTACTTTCGTACCTTTCGCCAGCAAATTATTTCCTTTCAAAAATAAAGCCAGTAGTTCTGATTTTTTCTGAGTCAAACACAAATTTGCAACAATTCCATCCAATTGGTTTTGTGTGACTAGGATTGGGTCCTTTGATGTTTTATAGGATGAACCTTCACCAGGGTCGTATTCTTAGAAGAAATTCATGGAAGTAGCAGCGGCGGTTGTAGTACTGATATCTGTTTGAAGATCAATACTTCGGTATGTTGATACTGGAACGAATTCTGAGTGCGGTAATGGTAATTGGACACTTGGCACTGCTACATAAGTTTTATTCTTTGCTTTCCTTCTATTCAAAGTTTTATGGTAGTTGATAAATCCATAGCAATTTTCTTTTTGATGCGGGCTGTTGTCTAACCACATCATTGGTATACCAAAAGGCATAACCTTCCTCTTTTCACTTTTCCATTGCATAAGAGTTGAATAGCAATTAAAGCAAACTTTTTTAGGGGCATAGTTTACGTCAGTGATAAACTCTTGCGAGAAATAGTGCTTATAGGCTTCCAAAAAAAAAAAACACTCGCATTGCCACATTTTTCATCGCTTGCTATGAAACGTCCACAAACGTTAAAAAAATGGTCCATTTTACATTTTGGTTCCGACATTTTTAATACAATATATATTATACAATGTTTTTTTTTTTTTTTTTGTTATTTTTATGAAACCGATGCACATAACTTAAATCACTCACAAAATGAAATAAGTTCCAAAAAAATTAATAGCGAATTTTATCGCACCGAGCGAAAATTAAAAGACATCAGCTTCGGCTGAGTTTCGAGTCTTAACTGAATCTTAATTTTTGAAATTAGTTCGGTTGTACGAAATAAAAAAAAATCGCTACCTGTGCGGTGGTTGAAAACAAAAAAGTTGTTTTACTAATTCCTAATTCTTGGAACTTCCCTTTTTGGGATTTTTAACGCAAATTATCGACTAATACCACTTTCTTTTCAAATGAAATTTATTGAAGAAACTGAGAAGCATATTATAGATCAAACAGAAAGCAAAAAAAGACTTAGTTTTGTGGAAAATATTTTCAAAAAGCATGAAAAAAAAATAATTTTTCCAACATTTTGCTTCATAATTTTAATTGTTGCACAGGTCTCTAGCAATAATTTGGCTTTTACGGATTGAAAAAATATCAATTAGTCGACGAGTTATAGCCAAAAAAACCATATACAATATGCTGAAAATCGGCATTTGACTGCAAAGTTCGAAGGTCGATTAAAAAAAAAATTCGAACTAACATAAACAAACGCCGCTATACGGGTCTTCTAATTTAGCCTCTATTTTCACCCCTCACTCTCAGAATCGACCTAACTTTTGCTAACCTGACCACAGTGTAATTCTTAGTCATAGCCCCCATTTGAAGCTGATTCCCGAGCTATGAAAATAATATTGCACAGATTTTTCTAAAATTTGGGTTGTATATGTTTTTTTCAAAATATAAGGGATCTTACGTAATATAGTCAGGAGATGTCCATTTTTCGACCTAATCCGATATGAACTTTTTTATATCCAAGGGCAAAAAATAAATAGCAGTATCTCCCAAATTTGGTTTATGCTTATTTTCTGTAACTAATTTGTTGGATTTATGATATAGATTCTCTAAATGCATGGTATAGGGTATCGTATAGTCAGACTAGACTGACTATAACTTTCCTACTTGTTTTTTTAAACATTTCTCAAAAAGTTTATTGCAATTTCATTCCGCATACGTTATTACGTTGCTTTTTAACAAAAATATTATTTTTAAAAATAATATGTATTCACCGTCGGAAAGATCAATTATCACTCCATTTGAAGTCGACGGAAAATTTATACTTCATTACAAAAATGGAAGCCTTGACTCCACTCAACTTTATGAATAGAGTTGTCTAATAAACATAAATTTAAATTACTGTGTCAACTTGTTACAGCAATCAAATCATTAAAATTCTTCATAAAATTTTTTCGATTTTTCAAACAATTTAAATAAATTATCTACAAAAAATTGCATAATTTTCTGTATACACACATACACAGTTACATAGGAATGTTTATATTTTGTAACCCAAGGACATCATTCAAGTAATGTACAATGTTTTTTTTTTTATACAATACAATTTATTTGACATGATTTTCACCCAAATTATGTAAAAAATTTAAGAAAAAAACGAAACTACAACAAAATAATCAACCAAAACAAACATACATTTACACAAATTGTAGACATGTAGTAACTTTATAAGTCAAAGTTATCTCATGGTCATAACAGCATAAATTGCTACAATAGCAACAACAATCAGGCAAAATAACTAAACGAACAACACCACAACAAATATTTTGTAAAAATAAAAAAAAAAAACAAAAAAAAAAGAAAACAAATATACAAAAAGCTGATTTTTTTTTTTAAATATTTTGTATTAAGTGCTGTTGTTGGCAATATGCAGCAGTAGCAGCAGCGCCAGACAAACTGACTAAAAACTTTACTTCTATTTCCAACTCCCAACTAGACATGTGATAGCCTAGCGTACGTATGCTGTAAGGCAACATCAGTAACAGTAACAGCAACATCAACAAAAAAAAACTCCAACAACTAGTTTGTTGTTGATGTTTAACAACATTGTTACTGCAATTTTTTTATGCATGCAGCTGCAACAAATTTAAAAAAAAAAATCTCCACATTATCTTTTAAACATACTGTTGCAACACATAACATTAACTCAAATACATACATACATACATACATACATACATATAACCATAAACTAAAAGTACTGGCTTTTAGCAGAAAAAAAATGTTTTTTAACTGCAACATTATGGTACACAGCATAAGTAGCTTTTATATGGCCAGGTAATCCATCTTAAACTATAATTTATATGCAGTGATATTTTAACCCATGTAGCCATATAGTTGGCTCTTTACTCTCTTATATATGCATAACGTGGCCAAAGCCACTGCTTTTTTTAAGGATTGTGATCATCATTTGGGAAAATAAATTACAAATTTACTACGTCTCAAACAAAAGAAACAACTTTAATGAAGTACAGACAAATGTGTTCGTCCATCACAGATATACTATGTATCGATTTAAAGCTGCTTTTCCGCTGGTATTTTGTTCCAACAAATCTGTTGTCTATTTATTACTTTTCGAAATATACTATTTGTTTTTTCTTTTTTTTTTTTTAATTTTAGGAAATAACTCAGTTGGTTTGTAAAGTTTTCAAAAAAAAAATTTTTCCAAAGTCGGCTTTAAATCTATTGTATTTTTTCATGGGTCCAATTTTGAAAAGAAATGCTGGTTGCATTACTTTTGTTGAGCGTTTTTAAAAACCAAGAATATAGGTAATTCGTTAAAGTATAAACTTTTTTAATGTTTTGTAAAAAATATACATAATATAAAGTTATAAAGTTATTTTTTTCTGAGAACTTGTACAATCCATTGTTCATCATTTTGCATTGCATATAGTTTGTGGCATCAGTTAAAGTGGAGTAACGACTTGGTATACAACAACCAAGGCCGTTAAATAAACAATTATGCTTAATTTGAAAGAACAACAAGAAAATACATTTTAAAATATTTCAATGAAACAAACTATTAAAATATCTACAATATATTTTATTAAATGCATGTTACTATTTTATAGCGAAATCTATATACACCATAGGTTCCCACCTTAATTTGCTTCACGGACCCCTTGAGACATTTTTACAAGCTCGCGGACCGAAAAATATTTTTTTTTTTAAAAATATGTGAAAATAAAGAGAAAAAAAATATGTTTATTATTAAAAAAAACGTTAAAACCTAAATAAAAAGAATTTTAAGAAGTGTTTTGTAAAAAATAAAAAAAGAAAAAAATAAGAAAAACATTTATAATTCAAAAATAAATAAAAACAAGTAAGAAAATTATAGTCGGTGTAGACCGACTATATGATACCCTATACCATGCGTTTAGAGACACTATCTCTCAGACCCAACTAACTGGATATAGAAAATAAGCATAAACCAAATTTGAGTGGGATTTTTCTTAATTTTTTTGGCTGCAGATATGAAAAATTTCATATCGGATGCTATATCTATATGGGGACTAGGCCCAAAAATGGACCGATCCTGACCATGTTTGGTAAGGTCTCTTGTATTTTGCAAAAATATATACAAACAAAATTTGAGAAGAATCAATGGAATATTTTTCTTTTTTGATAGATTTAATGAAGATCGGAAAGCAGCTCTATATGGGGACTATGACTAAGAGTTGTCCAATAGGGATTATTTTTGGACTACTGATTAATGGATGTAATATATACATACAAACCCAATTTGACTAAGATTTGTATGATAATTTGGATCTTATGGCAATATATGTTGATTTCATAGGGGTCATTTGTATGGGGGCTAGGTCTGAACATGGACCGATTCTCAGCAATTTCAACAGCATTCATCCCATGGCCGATAGAAGATCAAATACCAAATTTCATCAAAATATATTCATAATTGTGACCTGCAGTTTGATTACAAGCTTTACATGGACACACAGACGGAGGGGCGACGGACGGACGGACATCGTTAAATCGAATCAGATAGTGATTCTGATTCGATCGGTATATTTAAAGATGGGTGTAGGTCAAATATTTTTGGTTGTTACAAACAGCAGCACAAAGTCATTATACCCAAACCACATAGTGGTATAGGGTATAATAACAGAAACTTTTAAAGTTCAAAAAGGCACTTATTCAAAAAGGAACAAAACATTTCAAAGTAAATGGATTTATCCCATTTCAGGAATACTAAATAAAAATTAAAATATATCGATGGCTTAAAGGAAAAAAAATTAATTAGATGCCTCTCTAATTTTGCTGGTTTCATAGCATCATTGGAAAGGGTTTTTTAAGAAAAATTAGTTTTTTCACAAAAATGCAGTCTTTGAAGAAAATGTACTTTTAAAAAATATTTATTTTTTTAACTCAAAGCTTTTAAACAAAGTGTACTTTATAATAAAAGGACCGGTACTTTTGTAAAAAGATACCTTTTTTTAAATAATACCTTTTTTGAGGAATGGCACTTGTATAGGAAAAGGTATTTTTTTAAGAAAGGGTACTTTTAATAAAAAGCATTTCTTAAAAAAATTTACTTTTTAGAAAAAGCTACTTTTTAAGACAAGGTACTCTTTAGGGAAAGGTATTTCTTTAGAAAAGGTATTCTTTAAGAATAGGTACTTTTTAAAGCACGATATATAAAAAAATACTTTTATAGGGAAGGGTTTTTTTTAAGAAAACGTACCTTTTTAAGAAAATGTGCTGTTTTAAGGAAATATCCTTTTTTGAGGAAGGTAATTTCTAAGAGGTTTAAAAAAATAATTTTTAAGAAAAGGTTTAATTAAGTTTTTTTTTTTATAAGAAAATCTACTTTTTTAAGAAAGGGTGCTTTTTTAATTCACTTTTTACAGAATAAACCTTTTTAAAGAAGAATTAAGAACGGTACTTTAAAAAAGTTATTTATTCAAGAAAATGTACTTCTTTAAAAAGATACCTTTTTTAAAAATGATACCTTTTTTAAAAATGATACTTTTTTAAGAAAAGGTACTTTTGTAAGCAAAAATACTTTTCTAAGAAAAGGTAGGTTATAAGAAAATTTATTTTTTTTTTAAAAAAAGGGTGCTTTTTCAGGAAAATTACTTTTTTAGAAAATATTAAATAGGTACTTTCATGGGGGTAAGGCATTACAATCTTTTTTATCACATTTTTTCCTGAATGTACATGTCGAGAGTGTTGTGTCAAAATTCCAAGTAAATCGGAACAGAACTAACGAAAATACAGCGTTTCCAGAGACCAGCCTCACACAGTATATCTATAATATTAATAGGCTAGGCAATTCCTTGTGACTGATGTTTTTGTTCTATCGTTTTATCCCGGTTTTGACCAAACGTATATTATTTGAAAGGTATTTCTTTTTAGCCCAATTGCAGGTTTACAGATTTTTAAATTTTTTTTTCTTTGTTTTGAGTAAATTGCATTTAAAGTTGCTACTAACACATACATAAAATTATACAATGCTATGTGTGTGTTTATAAAATTTGTTAATGTGTTTGTATTAAAAATGAGTTTGTTTTTTGTGTTGATTTGTTAATTGGCTATAATTGATTAGCATAATTTTAGGGTCTTTATTTAAAGAAAAAATAAAATTTCCTAGAATATGCGCTCGAATTTCAAGGGCTGGAATCTGCTAGTCGTATATGAATCAGTTTTAAAAAAAATCAATTTTCTTGCAAATAACATATTTGAAATCTATGAATGAATATCATAACTCAAAATCTACAAGACCGATTCTTTTTAAATTTTACACTCTATATCTACACATAAATCAACAGGTAACCACGATGTTTTTTTATTTTCCATTTTGTTCCCCATTTTTTAACAACAAATTCATAGAAATTTTATAGCATAGATCGTGTTTTTCACTTCAATATGCTGCAAAAAAAAAATTAAAAAAAGCTCTTCGTGATTACCTCGGGAAATATATCGCCTTTTAAACGCATTTCAATTTTTTTATTTCACATGATCCGGTAACGAGTTATGATGTTTACCGCAAAACAACTTTTCATCGAGCCGCTCCCGGAGATTCACTGTCACGGACTTATTTATTAAAATTTTTAATTGAAAATTTTTTCAAAGATTCTTCAAATAACATGCTATAACGCGTAGATGAAATAAATAATCCAACATTATTCATAATCAAAAAAAAAATATGAAAATACGCCTTTTTTTTGCTTTTAAATGGTTTGGGTTTGTTTAACTTGGTGGCATTTAAGATCCCTTGTAATTATTATTGGAACAATCAATAAAGAGGACTACCGCCAAATTCTTCAAACCCATTTTCCCGCATTCGTGCACGATAGCGCCTATCCCGAGGATTAAGTCGTTTTCCAACAGGACGCAAGCTACAAACACTCGACAAAGATTGCCCAAAATTTTCTGTCTGCTCAAAAAATCCAGATTATGAAATGGTCTACGCAAAAATCAGATAGAAAATTTGTGATCTATATTGAAGAAGCGATTGGGACAACACAATGGAGCACCTACTAACATATATGTGCTTTGGAACCGTATAAAGATACAATGGAAAAACATTCCAAGTGATTTTAAAGAGAACTTGGTGAAAAGTATGCAGAGGCTTATAAAAAAACGTTATTGAAGACAAGGGATTGTAGCGGACCGAAAATAAACTGAAAAATCGTATATCCGGAAAATAAACTAGGGATCATACCGAACAACTTTGCAGAAGAAAGTATTGGTCTAAAATGTATTTCGATCCAGCGATTTATAAGGGGAAGTTTGACTTAGTATGGAAGGATATAGTGTATGAAAAACAAATAATGTGTACCAAAAATGAGCCTGATCGCACACATATTTCGGGTATATTTGCCCGAGAAACTATCGGTTTCTTGTTTTTGTTTCCTTTTTTTTGTTTTTTTTTTAAATACTATTATTAATTTTTTTCTCCTTATTTTTAACGTTTGAAAAACGTTTTTAACACGTCTCTACCATACCATTTTTCATTAAAATCGATTAAGAATTAGGCATACATCCCACACAAAGCCAAACTTCCCCTTAAAAATCGCTGCATCGAAATACATTTTAGACCTTTAGTTTCTTCAGCAAATTTGCTCAGTATGATCCCTGGTTTATTTTCCGCAAATACGATTTTGTGAACAAACAAATGAACCCGCCCTATTATGGATACCATACAAAGCTGGATACGTTATAGTTGAATCAGAGAAAGGTTCAAAATAAGTTAATTGAGTTGCCTAATGTTTTGTATCGTATTTTTTTGTTTTGTTCCATTATCATTATATTAAATACTAGATGGAACCCGGTGAGCTTCGTTATACTCCACTCCCCGCCCCCCCAAGGCTCCCACTATTACAGTACTACAGATACACGATGTTTATTTTTTACTTTATATGGGGGTGCCGCGCCCCTTATTCCGATCCCGCCCATTTTTTGTCTGACTACTCACCTTAATAATAGATGACCTAAGAAAAAAGCTGTCTCTGTCATAGTACTCGAGATATATGATATTGAGTAATTACTTTGAATGGGAAGTACCACGCCCACTTATCCTATCCTGCCCAATTCCAGCATAGCTACTAACATTAATAATAAGTGACTCCACACTAATTTGCAAAGCTCTCCCTCATAGTACTCAATATATTTATAATATTAATAGGCTAGGCGATTTCTTGTGACCGATATTTTGTTCTACCTTTTTATCCCGATTTTGACAAAGATTATTTGTTTTGAAATGTATTTCTTTTTAGCTGTTCACCAGACTTACAGATTTTTTAATCTTTGCCTTTATTTCGAATAAATTACATTTAAAGTTGCTACTAAAACATACATAAAATTATACAATGTCATGTGTGTTTTTATTAAATTTGTTAATGTGTTTGTAAGTTTGTTTTCTTTATTCACAATAATAATAACCCAAAAAAGTGTTGGTTTGTGTATTGGCTAAGTTGAAAAAAAAAGGTGCCTTGAATTTGCACTCGATTTTCGAGCGCTGGAATCTGCTAGTATGATATTAAAATATTAAAAAATATTTTTAAAAAATTATAGCCTGTAACACTTCCCATATCCGCAGTGAGATTCTGTGACGATTTCAGGAAGATCAGTTACGGAGATTATCTCCTACAAACAAACAATCACATATTACCTCTTTGTACCCTATACCACTATGTGGTTTGGGTATAATGACTTTGTGCTGCTGTTTGTAACAACCAAAAATATTTGACTTAGACCCATCTTTAATTATACCGATCGAATCAGAATCACTTTTTGAGTTGATTTAACGATGTCCGTCCGTCCGTCCGTCCGTCTGTGTGTCCACGTAAACCTTGTAATCAAACTTCAGGTCGAAAATAAGAATATATTTTGATGAAATTTGGTATATGCTTTCATCGGCCATGGAACGAACGTTATTGAAATTGGTGAGAATCGGTCTGTGTTCAGACCTAGGCCACATACAAATGACCCCTATAAAATCGACATAAATTGACAAAAGATCCAAATTGCCGTACAGATCTTAGTCAAATTGGGTTTGTATCTGTTTATTGCATCCATTAATGAATAGTCCAAAAACGATCACTATGGGACAACTCTTAGTCATAGGCCCCATATAGAGCTGCTTCCCGATCTTCACTTAAGTCTATCAAAAAACAAAAATATTGCACTGATTCATCTCAAATTTTGTATGTATATATTTTCACAAAATACCAACCATGAACAGGATCGGTCCATTTTTCGACCTAGTCTACATATAGACATAGCATCCGGTATAAACTTTTTCATATCTGCAGCCAAAAAAAATTAATAAAAATGCCAATTGGTTTATGCTTATTTTCTATATCCAATTAGTTGGGCCTATGAGATAGTGTCTCTAAAGGCATGGTATAGGGTATCGTATAGTCGGTCTAGACCGACTATAATTTTCTTACTTGTTTTATATTAGTATAGATTCAATTTTTTTGCTAATAGAAAACAGAAAAACTTCTGGAAGTTGCATAAAATTTCTTAATTTAGGCACTGCAAGAAGAAATATGCTGAACATGCACTCAGCTTTGCTCGCCAGTGTATATATACGATAATAAATATTCCCTTTAAACCTGCCATTAACCTCTAATTAGTTATTAAAGTTTAAAAGCTTTAACCCATATTAAATATAAATTTAATTAAAATACCGCACGTATTATTGAAACAAATTTAGTTTTAATTAAGGATTTTTATAACGTAATAGCAAAAAAAAAAAAAATTCGCAACAAATAGAGTTAGAATTATATTGGCCAAAACCAATGTTTGTTGGCAAGGAAAGCTGAAAAATTTATATAAAATAGATTGTTATTTTTTGCGGCAAAACACAAAATGACAATTTAATTGTTTACATTGTATAGAAATTTTTAACTGATTGTCAAGCGAGCCACTACTCATGTATGTTCATACGAGACGAGACAGGAAAAAATATACATACACTATTGGGAATGGAAAAGTGTTATATTGACACTTGAATAAACACAAACATGAACTATAAAGTACTTATTTTTTTTTGGTTAGTATCGCTTTTTTATCGTCAATAGTATGAGTATTCTGTATCGTACCTGAGGGTGTCAAACACTTTTTTCTCGTTTTAACGAGAATTGGAAAATGAGTACACATGGATCATTTGCTGTACAACATAGTTTAACACAACACCGCCAAAAAAAAAAAACCAAAAAACAAAAAACCAATAACTATAACTATAACAGCCACAACGAGACCAACAACAATAACAACACTAGTAATAGTAAAATATACATGTCAATTCGTATTGTTGAAAAATTTAAAATTTGACACCAACACTTGTTGGTGTTAAGCAGCAAGAGCAACAGCTATAGCTACAGCAAACATTGAATATCATTCACTGAATGTCGAATGTTACATAAAATTGCATACACTTTGTTCTGTTTTGCATTTAACCCGACACTCTTTAACATGATAAATGTTGTGTAATATGAAACTATATGAAAATTAAATACAATGTTGGCCAATATATATACGAACATTTTGCACATAGTCACTTCGAAACAATCCCTACCAATAGCAAATATTTAAATGAAATAGTGGGGTGTAATATAAAAGGTGAAATTACAATATTAAAAAAATTTTATAAATAATACAATACCCTACACTTTTAGGGGCTAATTTGTATAGGTAACATTAGTACTTGATTTATTGTAATACTCTACTCAATATGACTTTCTGAGTAGATTTAGTTAAATAATAAAAAACAAACTCGGAATATTATATTTAATCTCAAATTTTCGATTAGGAGGCAACCTCTTCTCAGAATCTATTATGAGAGCATTTTGCTAAAAGAGAAAATCTTAGTACCATTTTCTGTTTGCATTTTAAGGGCCGTATGCAAAAAAAATTAAAGTGTACTTCAAGTAGACTTTATCAGCAAATTTTGTATGAAAACCATACAATAAAGTCTACTTGAGGTTCACTTTAATTTTTTTGTATTCGGCCCTCAATATTTATTTTTCCATACAAATTTAATTTAAAAATCTGAAGAGATTTTTATACTTTCAATTTATGACACCTACAGAGTGTTGCAAATAAGTTTTAACACTAACCCCAGAGCGCAGGTTGTAATGGCACAATAGTGACAGACATGACAATCAGTGATCTTTCTAATCCAATATTATACAGTAAAAGTATTTCGTTCTACATAAAAATGTACAAAACTATGCAGACGGACCTGACCAACATATTTGCCATTATAAAAAGTGAGAAAGTATTATTGTTATTAATAATTGGGGCAAAAAGCAGTCGTGACAGACATGACAACAAACAGACATCATTTTGGAGGATGTTTGTAAGACACAGAAAACCTCTGAAGTTATTTGTAAAATAAGAAACGGCTGTTTATAGTTAATATTAGAGCTAGTTTATTAATAAAGCGTATAAAAAATATTCTAAAATATATCATAGTAAAAAGAAGTATTTTTTAATGTGACAGACATGACACTGCCTTTATTTTCGGAATTACTTAATTACAATTTTCCTTTCTTACTTGAAAAATAGGGGCTATAAATATATTCAAAAATACATCTAACAAACTATTGTCACATTTTCATACCCTTTTCTCTAAAGCGGTATCAATAAAAATTATTTAACCCTAGAACACACACCCGGGTACAAATGTAGCCACTTGCAACTTGCAGTGCTGTAACTCAGGAACGGCTTAACTTAGTGCGTAGAGATTTCGGATCTAGGAAATATAAGTAATTTCTAATCTTTTAAAGGTTCAACAGATGTAGGCAAAAGAGGTCACGGGCATGAGATAGCCAAATGTTGCAAAAATAATCCTTGGAAAATCCAAATTTGGTACCTACATAATAGTTGCCTGCATGCACTCTTTTGTATATATCTTTTGAACCAGGTAGAATATTTGAACGCTTTAAACGTTGAAATGCTTGTTTCATGAAATGCTTGTTTTACATTTAACAAACAAAAAAATTTTGTTTTGTATTCATCAGAAATATGAAAACCAACATTTGGCTATCCCATGCCCGTGACCTTTTTTGCCTATATCTCTTAAAACAGGAAGAATATTTGCATGAAACAAAAACTAAAAGATTTGTAAAATATTAGTATAAGCATTTAAAAAAAAATGAAATTGGACCTTTTAAACATTAGAAAAAAAAACCAAAATAAGCTAGTAGGTACAAACGTATCCCGGGTGTGTGTTCTCGAAGAAACTGTTGGGTATGCATCGTACGGTTAAATTAAAATTTTAAAATTGAACCTAAGGTTGACCTTTGCATGGAATTACCCCTAGGACATCTGAAGTTATTAATAAAGTTCGAAATTTCGTAACAAACGATCGCTGTGCATTACTGAGAATGATGGAGGACTTTTTAAACATCAACAAAGAAACAATTCGAACCATCCTGCATGAAGATTTGGGCAAAATAAAAGTATGTGCCAAATTTTTTTGTTACACTACAATGTGTTGAACCATCCACCGTATTCACCTGATTTAGCAGCCTGTGACTAGTTGTTATTCGCTGTACTTAAAATAAAGTTAAAATAGTGTTATCTTGAGCATATTTCGACCGTTCAAGAAGCAGGCCACGATTTGCAAGCCACTCCACATTAAAAAATTGCTGGAAAACCAAAACAGGTATTAATTTCTCGTTTCCATTTCATTTTACAGACTGTGCATTTTATGTATTTTACGCACTATGCATTTAGAATGTGAACTTATTTATTTTGCCAACTTAGCGATCCCTGCCAAATACTACGACTTCTCGAACCATTTAAAATATACGATTGCTTCAGCACTTGTTGGAGCCAAATCTTTTTCTGGTAAGGCAATTCTTTAGGTTTGGACACAGGAGATAGTCGCAAGGAGCTAAGTTTGGAATATATGGTGGGCAAGGTGGGCAGTTCGTAGCATAGGTTCTGAAATTTCGCCACGCTTTGAAGGAAAAAAAAATTTTTTTTTTTTTTAAAAATTGGTATTTTTTTTTTTCTTCAAGTCTTTGTTGAAACGGCGCAGTTGGTTGCAATAATATTCGGTTTGGGTGTAATGACTTTGTGCTGCTGTTTGTAACAACCAAAAATATTCGTCCTAGACCCATCTTTAATTATACCGATCGACGCAGAATCACTTTTTGAGTCGAAATAGCAATGTCCGTCCGTCCGTCTGTGTGTCCATGTAAACCTTGTAATCAAACTACAGGTCGCAAATATGAATATATTTTGATGAAATTTGGTACAAAAGCTTTCATCGGCCATGGGATTAACGCTATTGAAATTGGTGAGAATCGGTCCATGTTCAGACCTAGTCCCCATACAAATGACCCCTATGAAATCGACATAAATCGCCATAAGTTCCAAATTATGATATAGATCTCAGTCAAATTGGGTTTGTGTATGTTTATTACTCCCATTAATGAGTAGTCCAAAAATAATCCATATAGGACAATTCTTAGTCATAGGCCCCATATAGAGCTGCTTCCCGATCTTCACTTAAATTCATCAAAAAACAAAAATATTGCACAGATTTTACTCAAATTTGGTTTGTATATATTTTTTTCAAAGTATAAGTGACTTTACCAAATATGGTCAGGATCGGTCCATTTTCCGACCTAGTCCCCATATAAATATAGTATCCGATATGAACTTTTTCATATCTGCAGTGAAAAAAAAATTAATAAAAATGCCACTCAAATTTGGTTTATGCTTATTTGCTATATCCAATTAGTTGGACCGAAGAGATAGGGTCTCTAAACCATGGAATAGGGTATGGTATAGTCAGGCTAGACCGACTATAATTTTCTTACTTGTTTTTTTTTCTATTAAGGTAAAGCAAATAACAGTGAATCTCGGAAGCCAAAAAATTGTGACTCTATTTCAATTATATCACAGCGAACAGGGTCTTAAAAATTTCTTTGTAAATTTTAATTTTAAAATGAATATAACTTCTCTGTTTTAAAAGATTTTAAGGTAAGATAAATTTTGTATAATTTTATTATTAATGGCAATAAATTCAATGAGTCATTTAGAAATTAAAAAAAAAATTAAAAAAGGTCATAATTTAGTAATAGTAGCCCGAACCCTCCCCTACACTCCTATACACCATTGTATACCCGCCAGTTTGCGCCCGTGTGCACCAATGTGAACAATGGCTAAGTACTGTTATAGAGATCAGACTGATATTTCTTTTCAACAAAAGGAAGTAGACGATATAATTTTGTACATACGGAGCAACCATTTCTTGAAGAATTGCAACCTACAAGAAATTGAAATACACAACGAAAAAATTACAACTTTTGCATCAAATTTGAAAAAAACGGTACATTGAATGCTCTCATAGCAAGGCATTCCTACCTACACCAATTGAAGATAAGAAATTAACTCTAAAAGAAGCGTTCGCCCTATTTTTGGATTTGAAGCTGACCAAAAATCAATATAAGGAATTGCGGAAGCGAACCAATGAAAATAATTATGGGATTTTTCCAGAATTTCGAGATTTAAGTTTCTGCCAAAAAAAGAATGCTTACCTTCACAACATGTCACTTCAAGTTCAGCAGAAATAAAATTGCAAGATCTCCTTCAACATACTGCAGAACGATTACTAAATGCGCTTGATACTGATCATTTGTAACAAATTGGAAATGGCAGCATTACTTTAATTTCTAAACGGGGATGTGATGAATTCTCTGGTCAGAAATTATACAAGCAATTAAATGCCGAAAATTAATTAGATGCTAATTTATTTATGATATCTTTCGTTAACAAAAATTTATAGCGGCTTAGAACCGTCAACTAGTAAAGGAACAGAAATTGATGTATGGAAAAATTAAATTCCTTCTTCAACAAAAGTATTGCAGACCAATAAAATTTGCATTCAAAAAGGAAACCAAAGATGTCAACTAAAGAAGTTCAAAAAATAAAAGATCAAATTAAAGAACTGCAACCAGTTATATTTAAATTTGATGACCAAGACATTGAAGTACATTTTAAAATGTGTCTCACAATGAGTGATGGAAAAGTTGCTCAAGCTTTGACCGAAACAAAGTCATCGTCAAGCTGTATTATATACCAAAAGATATCAAGTCAATTAGCCAACCTCCACCACAAGACGATAGTTTTAAGGAAGCCTACGAATTTGGAATATCCCCCCTTCATACTAGAATACGTTTTATGGAGCATATTCTTACATTGGCTTATGATTCCGAATTTGGTCCGTTAGGCGAATAAGTGAGAAAAAACAAAGAAAATTAAGAAAAAAGAAAGCGAAAAAAACAAATTCAACAAAAATATATACAGCTAGGCCTCGTAATCGACCAACCAAAATAAGGGGAAGGAAACACAAATGACGGAAATACTTCAAGGAGATTTTTTTCCTATATAGAAACTGCAGCATCTATCACATTCAAAAACATATTACAAGTTCTATCATTCAGCAGAAAGATAAATGCAAGAAAATTTGGAGTACGCCAATAAAACAGCCAATAAATACTTTGTAATAAAAAATACTGTTGGTGATATATCCCATCCACAGTTCATAAAATTTTGTACTATGGGGAACAAATAATTCAAAACAACATGCTACCAATAGAAGATCTATCTGAAGAAGCGCAATAAAAAAGGAAAAAGACTAAAGATTCTTTCGCGAGCACAAAACAAAAAAAAAAATAGCTAGACGTTGCACTACTGAAGACCTAATCACCATTATGTTGTGCACTTCAGATACATATATGTCCAACATTCGACAAAAATGGAAAACTACCTCTCCTGAATTAGACGAAGAAGCCAAACAACTTTTATATTACGAAAATTAAGGCTATTTAGAAAAAATATTTACTAAAATTGTTTGATTTAAAGTAGTGTTTCAGTACACTAACAATAAGTTACTAGCATATTCCATCCCTCGAAATTCGAGTGCAACTTCTAGGAAATTTTATTTTTTTTATAAAATAAAGACCCTAAAGGTATGCTAATCAATTATAGCTAATTCACAAATCAACACAAAAAACTAACTCATTTTTATTACAAACACATTAACAAATGTAATAAACACACACAATGCATTGTATCATATTATGTATGTGTTAGTAGCAACTTTAAATGCAATTTACTCAAAATAAAGGAAAAAATTAAAAAATCTGTAAATCTGCAAAACGGCTAAAAAGAAATACCTTTCAAATAATATACGTTGGGTCAAAATCGGGTGAAACGGTAGAACAAAATATCGGTCACAAGAAATCGCCTAGCCTATTAATCTTATAGATACTCTTTTCAAACTCTCTCTTTTCACTCATACTCTCTGTCTGTCTGCCGCGGGTGGACCCCATTTCCCGTCATCCAATTGACCTGAAACGTGGCTCACAGTCTTGTTGTGACTAAAGATTATTTTTGGGGTAGCCACGCACAGTCACGAATAGTTACGCCCAGTCACGGGGTGATCTAAATGTCATTTCCCCTCATCCGATCGATCTGAAACTTAGTCCATACACTTGCTGCGAAAAGAGATTAACTTTGACTTGGTCACGCATGGTCACGCGCAGTCACGTAGTGATGTAAAACCCATTTCCCCTTATCCGATCGACCTGAAACTTGATCCATACACTTGCTGTGGAAAAAAAATTAACTTTGACGTAGCAACGCATAGTCACGCGTAGTCACGCACAGTCACGGAGTGATCTAAATGTAATTTTCGTTCATCCGTTCGATCTGAAACTTGGTCGATAGCCTTGCTGTGAAAAAAGATTAAGTTTGATATAGTCACGCACAGTTACACAGTCACGCACAGTCACGTAGAGATCTATAACCCATTTCCCCTTATCCGATCGATCTGAAACTTGGGCGATAGACTTGCTGTGAAAAAAGATTAACTTTGACATAGTCATGCACAGTCCATAGACTTGTTGCGGCCAAAGATTAATTTTAAGATAGTCACGCACAGTCACGGAGATATTCAAAACTCATATGCATAAGGAAAGAAATAATTTTAATAAAAACTTAGTTTTTATGGGTTAGATTATTCTTAAAAAGTTAACAATTTTTATGTTTTATAAATTTATAAATTTAAATAAATAAATAAAAATATTCAAAAAGACAACAAAAATTTTTTAACTAAAATAAAAACATACGACTTTTTCATTGAAACTTCTCTCTCTTGAACCAATATCAGGTAACTTTTACGTTCGTTGCTTAGTAAATTATATTTTAACTAGGGGGGTTTTAAAAAAAAAAGCTAACCTTTGGCCCTTGTGAACATTAAGACTAACAAGTTTACGGGAGCCAAAGTTTGGCATTTTCTGACAAAAGTTTTGAAAAGTATTAGTTGTAAAATTAACTGAAAAAATAGAATATTATATAAAAAAAACATTTTTTAACCTTTTAACACTGCACTTTTGTACTAAAATTCAACTAAAAATTAAAATGTATTTTAAACCCTCCAAACTTTTTCTACTATCGGTCGATAGCAAAAATTAAAGGCTAAAGTCACACCCACCAAACAAAAAAACTGCATATCAAAATTCTAAACCAATCAAAAGTTATGGATTTTTAACCGCCTTCGCGTGAAATGGTCCACTGTGCGACGCCGATGTGCCGATGTGAAACCTCCTTTTCGACTAATCTTCGGACTCTGGTGCTTGATAATGGATCCATGTTTCGTCCATAGTAAGGAGAAAATTCGTCGTTTTTCATTTGTTCTGATTTAGCGCCTCCTAGCGCATTCCGAGAACGTCAAACCATTTGGGAGTTTGACTATATTGGCCTAGCACTTTCACCCTGACAATGTACCCGAAACTGTGTCACAGTATAACAAACTAAAATAATTTAAAGATTTTATCAATAGCCTAACAACCAAATATTTCTTGTATTTATAATTAACTAGCAGATTCCAGCGCTCGAAATTCGTGTGCAATTTCTAGGCAACTTTATTTTTCAACTTAGCCAGTTCACAAACCAACACTTTTATGGTTTATTATTATTGTGAATGAAGATAACAAACTCATTAACAAACGCATTAACAAATTTAATAAACACACACATAGCATTGTATAATTTCATGTATGTGTTAGTAGCAGCTTTGAATGCAATTTACTCAAAATAAAGGAAAAACTCAAAAAATCTGTAAATCTGCATAACGGCTAAAAAGAAATACCTTTCAAATAATATATGTTTGGTCAAAATCGGGATAAAATGGTAGAACTAAACATCGGTCACAAGACATCGCCTAGCCTATTAATATTATAGATATAATTAGTATAATATAATAATTATATTTTGAAAAAAATTAAATTTCAGTTTCTGAAAAAATTCTTAAATTATGCTTTTATTCAAAAAATTTACGGAATGTGGGAATGCTAAAGATGAACTCCGATCGGGCCAGATCCCGCTTAGATCCGGAGTTAAAAAATTACATACAACGATACCACACCCTAGTACTCATAATAAAGAGCCTACCGATATCCAAATATATAAATATGATCAAGTAAAAGGCAAGCCATCAGATCAGCCAAAAAATCTAAATATTTTAAGTTCATATGCACAGATGCTGCATCCATCTGAAATGAAATTTGAGCAACTGGCGTGTCTCTCAGCCTAATGTATGCCCCAAAAAAACATAACATGTCAACTTTAAAACAATGTATGAAATATAATTAATTAAAACTTTATATTTAACATTTCACGGAATTTACATTGTTAATTCTGTTTTTTATTTATTCAATGTAAATTTACCTACTATAATTTTTTTTAAGTTCCTGTCTGACAATTTATTATTAAAAAATTTGTTATTACTCTTTTTTTGGAAACAATAGGCTTAGAACCCACCTGAAAAAACCAACATACACAAAAAAATAATACAAAACGACATAAAATTATGATAATTATCTTCAATTTTAATGAATAAAATAATGTTCATAATAAAATAAAAATAATTTATCACTTCCTACCGTCAAAAAAAAAAAGACAGGTTCTGATACAATAATCCAAAAAACAAATTATTGAAATAACTTTCGCCAATTAAAATCAGTCAAGTGTAATTGAATGGTTTGCGAATTAAAAAAAACAACAACCTATAAACCATGTTTTATGTACAAATAATACACCTTACAAAAACAAATTGTTATTCAGATGAGGGAAAAAAAATATAAAAGTGATGAAGTTTAATCAGCGAAAACAAAAACTACGTGGAGCTGCTTGAAACACTTAATTAGCGTAATATGTAAACTAACACTATTTTATGGTTTACAATTTTTTAATGGTTTCCTTGCGGATTAAATATAAACACACACACACACACACCAAGAAAACAAAGGCATGATAATATAAAAGAATAAAAATCATGCAAATAACCTCATTTAATTTGTTCTAGTTCAACACCTCCTCATAGAAAAAACTATGGCTTTTCCACAAGATGCTGTGTATGAAATTTATTTTATAATTTTTTTTTTTTTTCATTTCTTGAATTCATTTTTGTTATAAAGCACTAATGTATTATTCAGTATTTAAGTATTCATGCAATACAAAAAAAAAAAAAATAATGTAATAGAATATATTTTAGTGAATATCTTTTGTGAGCTGGTATAGAATTTCATAGAATCACATTTGTTACCGTAACAGCGGTAGCAAGAGCACCAGATGCTTCTCATTAAATTATATTTTAATGCACATACACATCCAAACTGAACGAAGCGAATAACTATATTTAAAAAAATAATTTTTTATTTATTTTTCCTTTAATTGCAATTCTTTGGAATACGTTTTCATATTATTTCATTTGCAACGAAAGCCTTTCAGGCTTTTCTTAATGCACTTTATGTAAAATTAGGTTTTATTTTTTTTTATTCTAGTAACAAGACCTATTATGAGCTCATAAACAGCAGGCCGGCGACAATTATAGTTAATTTTTCTTCATTATATGTTCTTAAGTTAGTTTGCCACATTGTCTGGCTTAACTGCAGGAGTTAATGTGTTTTAGTTAATATAGAGACTACTGCAGCAGCATGCTGTTTTATATAAAATTGTAGCTAAAAGGATGATTTAAGGAAAACCAGTTATATATTCACCCGATTTTGAATAAAGTTAGAGATTTAATAATTTTAGTTTATTTAAAATTTGGTAATAAATGTTAATTTCATTGCTAATTTTCGCAACAAACCAGTTTTTATAAAATCAGAATTTGATTTCACAAAGACCAGTTTACTTATCTTAATTCCAACTGAGGTTAAGACTCCAATTAAGGTTATTAAGACCTTAAAGAGATTACTATTCTTTTTTGTACAAAAATGACCTGGTTTAAGGTCCTAAAGAAATATTCTGAAATAGCATTTTATTACGTTTGGGTTTGGTAGTTCATCTCAACTTTTCTTTATAAAATTCCAAAGATTTCGTTTCGTTTCAAGACTGTCGCTATCATAGTATCCCAATTTCTTTTTTTTTTTTAAGGAATTCGACGCCCACTCATCCAATTCTCCCATTTTTTTCTATCACTCACATTAACAACTCAAGAGTCATAGAGATTTTTAAGAATTGTTCGCTTTTATATTACTGTAGCAAACAGTAAACACTTTCAACTTAAAGCACTATTCTTTTTAAAATACTTTTCTGAAAATATAATTTTATATACATAACTTGATTTAGAAGAGATAAAAAAAATAGAAATAACAAGCATATTTATATAATAAAAACAAATAAGAAAATTATAGTAGGTCTAGACCGATTTTGCGATACCACATACCATGCGTTTTGAGAAAGGATTTTATGTTCAAATAATTGGATATAGAAAATAGTTACAAAACAAATATTAATAGTTTGACATCAAAAATTAATATAGCTATCAAATGTAAATAGCACTTTTTGAATGTAAGCCCTCGATATATCTTTATATGAATATAATAATTTAGGAAAAAAAACAAGTAAGAAAATTATAGTCGGTCTAGACCGACTATACGATACCTTACGATAATTGGATATAGAAAACAAATATAAACCATATTGGAGTGGCATTGTTATTAATTTTTTTGGCTGCAGACATGAAAAAGTTCATATCGGGTGCTATATTTACATGGGGACTAGGTCAAAAATGGACCCATCCTAACCATATTTAGTAAAGTCACTTATGTTATGAAAAAATATGTACAAACCAAATTTGAAAAAAATCTGCAGTATTTTTGTTTTTTGATAGATTTAAGTGAAAATCGGGAAGCAGCTCTATATGGGGTCTATGACTAGGAATTGTCCTATAGGGATTATTTTTGGATTACTGATTAATGGATATAATAAAAACATACAAACCCAATTTGACTGAGATCTATATGATAATTTGGATCTTATGGCAATTTATATCGATTTCATAGGGGTCATTTATATGGGGACTACGTCTGAATATGGACCGAATTTCACCAATTTCAATAGCCAATAAAAGCTTATGTACCAAATTTCATCAAAATATATTCATATTTGCGACCTGTAGATTGATTACAACGTTTACATGGACACACAGACGGACAGACGGACGGACTGACGGACATCGTTAAATCGACTCAAAAAGTGATTCTAAGTCGATCTGTATTATAAAAGATGGGTCTAGGTTACATATTTTTGGTAGTTACAAACAGCAGCACAAAGTCATTATACCCAAACCACATAGTGGTTTAGGGTATAAAAAATTAAAACTAGGACACATTTTGAGTACCCCATGGGTTAATTTCAGAAAGTAAGTCCAGAATATTATTTTTTAGAATTATTAAAATATTATCAACAAGCTTTATCGAAATCCTCCCACAAATATGTATTATTTCGATATTTTGTTTTAAAAAAAATTTAAATATCCTTAAATTTGACTTTTGACCTTAAAGGGGGACAATTTATAGTGTTTCAATTACAGGATTGAGAACCTATATTAAGTGGTATAATATTTTGATAAAATATATTTGAAATATGAAAACACCACAAAGATGTACCCTAACATTTGAGAAAGTATGAAAAATCAATTTTTTCTTTAAATCCGCTGATATAAAAGCGCTGCCCTCGCCAAATTATAAACAGAATACCTACAACGTTTGTCATTTTTAATCACATATATTTTTTTAATAAGACCTTAAAGTCCAATCGTTGATTTCGGAAAAATTCTTTAACAAAATTTTTGAAAAAGTAAAATTGGAGATTTTAAAATAGTCCTAAAAAAATACGTACAGTTTTGACATTAATTTAGAACGGCAGAACAATAGACGCGATACAAAATACTTTACATGGGATTATTTTGGGATCAGGAGAATACAAAAATATTGTTGTTGTAAATTATTTCAATGTCTTTAAAAAATGTGAGTTCGATTTTCTTAATCAAGAGGTCTGCGACGCATTTATTGCCTTGGCTGTTTTTCAACCGCTAATATATTTTGTTGTTCAATTAGAAAGATAATTTACTCTAGATTATGGTTTATTAATTAATTTAATTGAAACGCAATTATTAATGTCAAAATTTTTGTGCAAAATGATTTTTTTTTAATAATTTTTACAATAAATTCATATTTCAACTGTGAACTCAATGCGCATCCAGCAAACATTGTCCGATTTGGCTCAAATTTTGCGCACTAAAGTTTTAGATCCAGTGCCACAATAATCCGACCAGCACACCTCACAATTGGACCAAAAATTTTATTTCATACAAACCGCTGTCACCCTAATATTCATATTAGCAACCAGTAATTTGATTACAAGGTTTACATGGACACACAGACGGACGGACATCGCTAAATCGATTCAGAAAATGGTTCTGAGTCGATCGGTATAATAGAAGAAGCGTCTAGGTCAAATATTTTTGGTAGTTGCAAACATCAGCACAAAATTATTACACCCTAACCGCATTGTGGCATAGGGTATAACAACCACGATGTGATTAGGGTATAACCAGTAAGAGTGTTAAGTTCGGCTGAGTCTAATTTTTAATAACTAATGTTGGGTGCAGTTGCCATTTTAATATAGTTTCTTAATTTTCAAGTTCTTATATCACTTAAATTTATAGCTTATTGTTGTTCTTTTCTGCTCAGTATTCAATAAAGTTTTTTATTTATTATTTTTTTTTTTTTTTATTATTGTTTTTCCATAGAAGGAACTATCTTCCATCTATTATCAGATTGGCCTTTTCATTGCTGGGTGATGCGTAAACGAGAAATAAGACAAAATAAGACAAAACTTTATTTTTTTTATCAATGCTTTAACTTAAATACATTTTCGCTTGTTGATTAGATCGACAAGTAAATATTAGACGAACTCAAGCGGCTACTTCGGCGGCGTCTCCAACACTGAAAAAGAGTCGACGGCGGCGTCAATCCCGCTTTATGGAACACGACGTTGACCACTGGACATGTGTATAACCATACATACACACTCATGAAGCAAATGGTATGAATGCAACGACCACACAACAACAGCATCTGTTACAGCTACTATACATATCAATAACAAAAACAATGTAGAAAAATTTACATTTTCATTGAAATCTCAGCACCTATTGAACCGATTTTAATTATTTTAAATCGCAACCTGCTCAGAATGTCAATGAATAATTCCCACTAAAAATTAGCAACCCATCTGACCTAATGAGGGCGTGATCATGATTTCCACAGACGGACAGACGGAAAACGCTTTATCACCTCCTTTTGTAATAAGGACACAATATATTTTATTTTATAATTATTAGAAACATAATGACTCATTTAAATGCACCCTCTGTACACTGGTGTAGAGTGCACAATGTGATTAGTAAAAATATTTATTTAAGATAATAAATAATCTCCAACGTTAAGTGATTCATAGGATACATTTTCCACTGCTCCATCAACGGAAATATCTCCTCCACTTTTGCATTGTAATCCTTTACTTTCGTTCAAGCAAAGGGAATGACTGGAGTGACTCAGGATTCAAAAATAAATATAAAATTAATGTCACAACATTATAACGTCCATTGAGAGCAACATTCTTGAAAAAATTCATGATATTATCATTAATCCACCAACAACATTGAGAGCAACAATCTTGAAAAAATTCATGATATTATCATTAATCCACCAACAAAAATGTACGGGTTTTTGAAATCAATGATAATAAACTAAAGAAAAACGCTTCAAGAAGCTGTTGACCGACCTTGAACAAGACAGGAAACCATCAGAATTATTGATTGAGATGCGACCCTAAGCCGAGGGAAAGGTTTCGAATAATATTTTAAGATAACTTTGGATGCAATGACTTCTGCCCAAGTAACAACAATTCTCTCAGTTAGTAAAAAGTCTATTCTCCCTTACAGATAATGTTAGATATTGTAAAAATATTAACCAAACCACATTTTTTGGACTGCTTAAATTTTCGTATTTCTTGTAAATTTTGCGTTGGCACATTCTTCGAGTTTCTTTTGGGTTCCTCTAAGGTAATGTTGCTGATAGCTTTCTGCATTTCCGATAAAAAATTTCACTGCGACTACTTTGTTCAGTCGAAATACTTAAACGATTACATTTTTGTACAACTATGCATTCTGCTGCATACAAATAAAAAAATTAATTAGACCTTCCATTTTATTGAGATTTTTAACTTTTTATTGAAAATTTTGAATCTATTATCGCGCAATTATGAAGTATTATAACAACAAACCAATTAAAAAGAAATGTCAAAATAAATCCAGAGCTTACTTCAAACGAAAACAAATTGCAGTGCCAGCAAATCTGTACCCTCACAAATCCTCCTTCATCTGTTTCCTCTTCCATTTTTACATCACCAAACTACGGAGAGGTCATAAACTACATATTTTCTTGATCCTTACAACAAGAGTGGATTTAGCGATATCGTTCTTCCGTCTATCTGTAGAAATCACGATCACTCCCTCAATAATTAACCTAGGTTCATTTTGAATACCAACCTACTCAGTATAGGTTGGTATTCAAAATCATCAAAATCGATCCACTTGGTCAGGAACCATCAACGAAAATGTAAAAACAGTTTTGAAAAAATAAAAATTTTCAATATGGTTGATGTAATTATCAATTTATATTTTATACATGATTGCTGTAATTGTTGTTATTGTTGTAGTCGTTTTAGTTATAGCATTAGCCTCATGAGTATGTATGTATGGTTATACTCCACGTGTCACATTTGCTTAAGCAAGTATTGCCACATATATTTTTTATCGTTATCCCGATATAACAAAGAAAATAGCCAACATGAAAGAAAAAGTGCCTTTCCTTAAAAAATTACATTTTCTTAAACAGCAAATTTTTTAAAAAAGCACGTTTTCTTAAAAGTAATTTTTCCTAAAAAAGAACATTTTTTTAAAAAATTATATTTTCTCAAAAAAGTATATTTCCTTAAAAAAAATATATTTCTAAAAAAAAGTATATTTTCTTAAAACAGTACATTTTCTTCAAAAAAATACTTTAATGGTCGATTCTTATCAATGTCTGTAAGGATTGTCATTGAGATATATAAAGCATTTGATATATTTTTTGTCAAAATATCTATATATTTGAAACTTGTACATTTTCAAATATCTTAAATTACAAGCAGACGGACGGACCGACAAATATAACTAAATCGACTCTGAAAATGATTCTGAAAAACATTTGATGCTATTTAATTTCATAGTTTCATGCAACAATGATGTGTATAGCAAAAGATACCAAAGTTCATGAATTTGAAAAAACATGTATTAATTTTTTATTAGCAGATACCAGCGCTCGAAATACGAGTGCAATTTCTAGGCAACATCCTTTTTCAACTTAGCCAATTCACAAACCAACACTTTTTGGTTTATTATTATTGTGAATGAAGAAAACAAACTTACAAACACATTAACAAATTTAATAAACACACACATAGCATTTGTATAATTTTATATATGTGTTAGTAGCAACTTTGAATGCAATTTACTCCATATAACGAAAAAAAATTAAAAATCTGTAAATCTGGTGAGCAGCTAAAAAGAAATAAATTTCAAATAATATACGTTTGGTCAAAATCGGGATAAAACGGTAGAAAAAACATCGGTGTTCACTAGACTTACAAATTTTTAAATTTTTGCCACTATTTTTGAGTAAATTGCATTTAAAGTTGCTAATAACACATACATAAAATTATGAAATGATATGTGTGTGTTTATTATACCCAATACCACTATATAGTTTGGGTACAAGGACTTTGTGCTGCTGTTTGTAACAACCAAAAATATTTGACCTGCACCCATCTTTAATTATACCGATCGAATCAGAATCGCTATCTGATTCGATTTAATGATGTCCGACCGTCCGTCTGTGTGTCCATGTAAAGCTTGTAATCAAACTGCAGGTCGCAAATATGAATATATTTTGATGAAATTTGGTATTTAATCTTTTATTGCCCATGGGATGAAAGCTACTGAAATTGGTGAGAATCGGTCCATGTTCAGACCTAGCCCCCATACAAATGACCCCTATGAAATCAACATATATTGCCATAAGATCCAAATTATCATAACCTTAGTCAAATTGGGTTTGTATGTATATATTACATCCATTAATCAGTAGTCCAAAAATGATCCCTATTGGACAACTCTAAGTCATAGGCCCCATATAGAGCTGCTTCCCGATCTTCACTTAAATATATAAAAAAAAAAAAAAATATTTCACTGATACTTCTCAAATTTTGTTTGTATATATTTTTGCAAAAGAGACTTTACCAAACATGGTCAGTATCGGTCTATTTTTGGGCCTAGTCCCCATATAGATATAGCATCCGATATGAATTTTTTCATATCTGCAGCCGAAAAAATTAATAAAAATACCACTCAAATTTGGTTTATGCATATTTTCTATATCTAGTTAGTTGGGACTGAGAGATAGGGTCTCTAAACGCATGATATAGGGTATCGTATAGTCGGTCTAGACCGACTATAATTTTCTTACTTGTTTAATTTGATAATGTGTTTGTAAGTTTGTTTTCTTCATTCACAATAATAATAAATCAAAAAAGTGTTGGTTTGTGAATTGGCTAAGTTGAAAAAAAAATTGCCTAGAATTTGTACTCGAATTTCGAGCGCTGGAATCTGCTAGTAAACTTAAATATGCAATGTTTAAACTAATATACATTTTTCTGCTCAGGATATATTGATGTTTTTAATTATCAAAAATATATGAGAATCACTTTCTGAGCCATGTTCGTTCGTCCGTCCATCTATTTGAATATATTTTAATGAAATATTGTATATAAGCTGTAGTCGCCCATGGGACGGACAGTAGCTATTGAAATTGGTGAAAATTGCTGCATTTTCAGACCTAGCTCTCTTATGATTCAGATCCCGGTGAAATTTGGTTTATATGTGTTTATTACCTCTATTAATCAGCAGTCCGAAAATTAGCCCTGTAGAACCATTTAGATTCACTTAAATCTATTAAAAAAGTAATATATGCCATAGATTTTTGTCAAAATTGGTTTCTATATGTTTTTGAAAAACAAGGAACTTTACTCAATATGGTCATGATCGGTTCATTATAAAAATGTATATGGCGATATGAACTTTATCATGTCTGCGGACAACAAATTCAAAACAATGCCACTTAAATTTGGTCAATGCTTTATTTCCTTATCCAATTGAGACCCTTTCTCTAAGCTCATGGTTTAGGGTATCGTATAGTCAGTTTATAATTTTATTCCTAGTTTTTTTTTCTTTTTTGTAGCTCAGTAACCAAAATTTTTAAATTTTCTTAGTTTAATTAGAGATTTTTGTCAAGTTTCGAAAGAGGTGACGAAAATCCATTCGATAATTATATAATTCTTCTTTTTAAGTATTACGAAACTTTTAATTAATTTTATCTAATGTAATTAGCCCACATTCGGTTATGCATAGGAAAAAAAACTAACATTATAATTTTATTATTATTTAATTATTTATCTTCCAAAAAGTTTGTTTTTAAGCTGTACGTACACTAGCAACCGCAACACAATAACATTGAGTGTTAAATATTTGTGAAACAAATTTAAATATTTAAATAATATTTTAGTTAACTCTTTGGTAAACACACAGTCTCTTGACTGCAACAACAACAACAACATATTATACAGAATACTTTGTTTTTGACTTACATGTTTATTTATTTATACGTTTATTTGAATTTATATTTAGTTGATAATCCTAAACAAAATGATGCACTTATCAACATTATGTTGTAAGGGGTGTATGTACGTAAATGTAAATGCAATCCAATAAAAGCATTCACTGTGTCTGATATTACGAAATGCATAAGAGTGTGATGTATGATTAACTCATTATCATTAAAAGTGTCTATATGTTTAGGGTTATAACTATTTAGTACTGTACAGTATGTACGTCTCTGGTAAGTATTTATGTAAACTACTACAACATATTCAAAGTTTGTTATTAAATATTGTTTTCTTTTTTTTTTAATCATTTGTAATAACAAGTGTGGCTTGTTATCAGTTTTTGAGGCAAACAACTTGAATGTGTTAGAAATGAAGCAAACAAACTGCAGCATTAACATTAATAATAGCAAACCAAACTATTGCAACACGATGGGATTATAAATTCATGTTTGGTTGAGTTTTTAGTAAAAACCACATAATAAATAAACTGTGCATAATAAGTGCTAATGCTAAACTCTATGATGAAGCAACCTAATAACGAAGTACTAATAAACATAGAAACATGTAAACGAAAGAGATAGAGATGCTGAATTACACACAGAATTTATGAAACACATTTAATAGATAAGTATATTTAGTAATTAGATGATTTTTTGTGGTTAAGTTGTAGTCTTAATAATAGTGCTTTCTAAAGATGGTGCTCTAGGCTTTATCGTAAGTGATTTAGATATTTTCCAGAAAATGTTTCTGCAGCTTAATTATGATATTTATCAAAAGTGTTGGTTATTGCAACTTAATCAGCTCAATGATGTACGTTTTAGTTTAACGAGTAGTTTAACATTTTTAATAAGGCTTCTAATATATGTGATTCTAATAAAATATAGTTTATGTTTATGTATTTAATATAACATGAGTTATACATAAAAAAGCGCTTAATTTGTTGATGGTATTAAAAAGAAATTCTACATACTCTATGAATAAAATATGATATGAATATATTTAAACAAAAAAATATGGTTACAAACATTTACTCCCTTACTCTAAGATTAAATATCGAATTTTTTTAGCTCAAATTAAACCATTAAAATAAAATAAATAAATTTCCACTAGATTTTAAACATGATTTATTAAATACTAAGGGGTTAAAATTTGTATAACCAACGAACGGATTTTCCCGACCACCTTTGAATCTTATGAAACTTAGTTTTTGCACCTAAGATAAACGTAAAATTTTTGACTTCCAGCTTCGGTTGTTCCTGAGATACGGCGTGTCAAAAAATGAAAAAATCATTAAAAAAATACATATAGGTGGTCTGTCATTATAATTTATATATCGAAAAGTTTTTAACATACATGGTCAAAATTTACATTTACATTTACATTTACATTTACATTTACATTTACATTTATTTATTTATTTGTTAGCCTGTGTAACTAGAATGAAGTCTTAAAACAACACAGGTGTACACTAAGGACAAATATGATAATTTGACATTGCTTTTGATGAAAATAATAACAAAATTGATAATAAGAGTCTCAGAAGAAATTAATACATTAAAATAATAAAAATTAAAAATAAAAAAATAAAAAAAAAAAATAAAAATTTAAAATTAAAATTAAAAATTAAAAATTTAAAAATTAAGAATTAAAAACTAAAAATTGAAAATCAAAAATTAAACAATTAAAAATCAAAAATTAAAAATCAAAACTTAAAGATTAAAAATTAAAAATAAAAACTAAAAATCAAAAATTAATAATTAAGAATTAAAAATAAAAAATATAATATAAAATGCATTAATTAAAATTTATATCAGTAAGTTTAGTTAAATAAACAAAAACAGTATTGAAATTTTAAATAATAGGAATAAATATTTTAATAATACAAAAAATAGAAAAAAAATAAAAAACAATACGTATATTACTTATATTACTTTTACGAGTATAGCTCAAATAATTTTTTTTTTTAAAAACGTGCGTTGCTTATATCTTTAATGTTTACTGCTAGCATGTTCCAAAGAGGAATAGCATTAATATAAAATTGCCATTCTGATATTAATCTATGATGCCTGATTTGAATTATATTTTTGGTTCTATTCAATCTACTGAATTTTAATCTATTAAATAGATAGTCAGGCTCACGAGCGATAATAATTTTATGTAAAAAGATTAAAATACGTATTTTCAATAGGTCCTCAAATTGTACACCATATAGTTTCTTCGAATACGATGAAATGCTGTCAAATGTCCGCAGTCCAAATACATATCTAGTAATGTTATTGTAAACAACGCTTAATCTTCGTTTACTTTCTGAGTCGCAACAGGAGAAAACCTCACATCCATACATCAGAATCGGTAACAAATATGTTTTCGCGAGTAAAATTCTAATTTTTATAGGTGTATAGCATTGTGTGGGCCAGAGTGTTCTAAGCATAGAATAAGTTAAGCCACATGCTGCATTTACATGATCAGACCAAGTAAGCGTATTATGGAAGATAACTCCTAAATTCTTTGCGCTTTCAACAATTTCAATCGGCTGATTATTTACAAGTGTGTTTGGCCTAATTATAATTTTGCTAGTACTTTTGCGTATAACAATACATTTAGATTTTCGTGGATTTAAACTTAATCCATTTGCTGAGGACCAAAGAAAACCTCTGTTAAGATCCTCATTCAATTTTCTGGTACAGTCCTCAACACCTTCATTTCTTTTGCTTATATGTAAATTGTGCATCGTCACCATACAAGCGTATTTTACTATGCAACAACTGGTTGGAAAGATCATTAGAGTAAATTGAAAAAAGAAGAGGTCCAAGAATTGACCCTTGCGGAACTCCTCGTTTTACATAAAGTAAATTTGACATTCCAAACTGGGTTTCCACATACTGCATTCTGTTTTTAAGATAAGATGACATTAAGCTGACCGATGTTGAAGAAAAATTCATCATTTTCTGTAATTTCTGAATTAATATGTTGTGGTCTACAGTGTCAAATGCTTTGGAATGGTCCAACAATACTAACATGGTAAACAAAAACCATCATCAACTTCTTTTCTTAAATCTTCGGATACATCAGTAAGAGCAGAGATGCAGCTATTCCCTGCCCGAAAACCAGATTGTCTGTTAGTAAGTAGCCGATTATCATTAACGTATGAAGTAATTTGATTATGTAGTATTTTTTCCAATGCCTTAGAGAGGAATGGTAGGATTACTATGGGTCGATATTCAGTGGCAAAATTTTAGCTTATTTCCATCGTGAAGGAAAAGTGCTGGTAGTAATAATGTTATTAAAAATATAAGTAATTTGAGGCAAAAGTGACGGAAGTATCATCTTCAAAAACTTTGGATTTATACCATCAATGCCTGTAGTATTGGATTTTATGGATATGCAACTTCTATATACATCGTTCTGTGTGACACAGTTAAAAGAAGAAAGGCGTGTTGGGAGAGAATTCACGTGGAAATCATCATAAAATTTATTATCCGCTTCCTGCATATTTACATTGATAAATTTCTTGTTTATATCGTCCGGACTTTCATTAATAATATTATTGCTATTTTTGTTTTTACCAATTCCAATCTCTTGTATTGATTTCCACTTTTTTTTTGTATCTATAATGTTGTTGAATTTTTCGACGTAATAGTTAGATTTAGCATCTTTTTTTTTTGGTTACTATTCTGCTAGCTAAGCGATAATTTTCATGTAACTCTGTAGTTTTATAGCGTTTCCACTGAGAATATGCAAAGTCACGTTGTTCTATTAGACGACTAATTGCTGGTGTGTACAATTTGCCTTATTTTAAAGGTATGGAGAATAGCTTTTAAACTGCGTTTAGTAAATTTTTTTTTCTGAAAGGTCAAAGGCCAAAGGTTTCTAAAATAAAAAAATAATTTTTAATGTCTAAATTTTAATTTTATATTTTTGTTTAATAAACATTAGGGTTGAATTTATTCAAATATTTTTTATACAAATATATTTAAAAAAAAAATATGATTAGAAAAAAAATTATGAAAAAACAAGTAAGAAAATTATAGTCGGTTTAGACCGAAGATACCCTATACCATGCGTTTAGAGACCTTATCTCTAAGGCTTGACTAATTGGATATAGAAAATACACATAAACCAAATTTGAGTGGCTTAGTTACTAATTTGTTTGCCTTCGAATATGAAAAAGTTCATATCGGATGTTATATTTATATGGGGCCTAGGTCACCAAGTGGACCGATCCTGATCTTATTTGGTAAAGTCACTTATGTTTTGCAAAAATATATAAATACCAAATTTGAGAAACAAATATGCAATATTTTTGTTTTTTGATAGATTCAAGTGCAGATCAGGCAGCAGCTTTATATGGGGGCTATGACTAAGAATTGTCCTATAGGGTTTACTTTTGGACAACTAATTAATGGGAGTAATAAACATACACAAACCCAATTTGACCGAGATCTATTAGATAATGTGGATCTTATGACAATGTAAGTCGATTTCATAGGGGGCATTTGTATGGGGACTAGGTCTGAAAACGAACCGATTTTCACCAATTTCAATAGCGTTCATCCAAAGGCTGATTGAACTTTTTATACGAAATTTTATCAAAATATTTGCGACTTGTAGTTGGATTACAAGGTTTACATGGACACACAGACGGACGGATGGAAGGACGAACGGACGGGCATCGCTAAATCGACTCAGAAAGTTATTCTGATTCGATCGGTGTAATTAAAGATGAGTCTAGGTCAAATGTTTTTGATAGTTACAAACATGGAGATGGAAAAAATTTGAGGTGAAAACTTGAAATTTTCACCTGACATTTTTTCAGTAGAAATATATATTTTCCTCTACAAATATATTTAAAAAATTTAAAATCATTGTAAAATAAAACAAAATTGGGCTGCAAAAAATTGGGGGAGTGAAACTTTGAAGTGGTGACATTTTTCCAGAACAAACTGATTTTTTTTACAAATACACTTCAAAAAAAAAATTTTTTTTTTCGATAAAAAAACAATTTTAGGCGAAAAAGAGGTGAAAATTTTAAGTTGTTTATTTTGTTTAAGAGATATTTTGCTCTACAAATATGTTTGCTTATATTAATTTATAATTAACAAGTAAGAAAATTATAGTCGGTCTAGACCGACTATACGATACCTTATACCATACGTTTAGAAACCCTATCTCTTAGGCCCAACTAACTGGACATTGAAAATAAGCAAAAACCAAATTTGAGTAGGATTTTTATTAATTTTTTTTGGCTGCAGATATGAAAAAGTTCATATCGGATGCTATATCTATAAAGGGACTAGGTCCAAAAATGGACCGATCCTGATCATGTTTGGTAAAGTCTCTTGTATTTTGCAAAAATATGTACAAACAAAATTTGAGAAGAATCAGTGCAATATTTTTGTTTTTTAATAGATTTAAGTGAAGCAGCTCTATATGGGGTCAAAGGGATCATTTTTGGACTACTCATTAGTGGATGTAATGAACGCATACAAACCCAATTTGAGTAAGATCTATATGACAATTTGGATCTTATGGCAATTTATGTCGATTTCATATGGGTAATTTGTATGGGGGCTAGGTCTGAACATGGACCGATTCCACCAATTTCAATAGCTTTCATCCCATAGCCGATAAAAGCTTATATACCAAATTTCATCAATATATATTCATATTTGCGACCTGCAGTTTGATTACAAGCTTTACATGGACACACAGACGGACGGACGAACGGACGGACGGACACTGTTAAATCAACTCAGAAAGTGATTCTGATTCGATCGGTATAATTAAAGATGGGTCTAGGTCAAATATTTTTGGTTGTTACAAACAGCAGCACAAAGTCATTATACCCAAACCACATAGTGGTATAGGGTATAAAAATAAATTGGAAATTTGAAATGTAAATTTTATCTGGTGATTTTTGTAAAAGAAATAGATATATATACATTTGAATTAATGTATGAATAAAAAAAAATTAAACAAAAAATAATTTTCAGGTAGAAAAAATGGCGAGTGAAAATTTCATATGGTGAAGGAATTGTTAAAACAAATATATGTTTTTGTAGGAATTTATTTTAAAGTTAAAACTAAATTAGACATAAAGCAAAGAGGGTAAAATTCAGCTGTGCCGAATGTCTAATACCCTCCCCCTATATATTAAACTCAATATTATAACGACTGTAGCATACTGATACGATTTTAATACAGTTGCCGATAGTTAAAAGTTAATTGCTTTTAATTTTTTACCAGTATTTATTAATTCTTACTTAATATTTTTTATTTTTTTTTTAATTAAAAACACTGCTGGTATTTTATAAAAGAAAAATTGCATTATTTTTCTCTTATAAGAATAGAAAAACTGTTAAGATCTCTTCAAAAGAGATAAAAAAAAGAAATACTTCTTTAATGCAGCCCGCGTTAGAATACCAAAAATCAAAGTATAGGCTTACTTTGCAATGTAAAATCAAATTATACCTGACAAAAAAACTCTTAGGGCGATTATTACGACTATCCTTTAAAGTAAATGTTAGTTAAATCTAACTTTAGCTAATGTGAGCAATAAAGTTACATTTAATTGTTTTTCGTTATTACAACTTCCCATCAAAATAGTTAATAGTTTTGATAATGTGGTAACACCAAAGCCAAACCGATTACTTTTGGCCGAATGAATTGCTTTTTATAAATAGGTAGTGGCAACGTTCTTTTATTTTTTTACAAGCAAACGAAGAAAATTTATTTGCACACCGAAAAAACAGGCAGCCGCCGATGTTAGGAATAAATAAATTTATATAAAGAAAAAAAAAATTAAAAAATGGCACCAAACGAAATTGGGAGCCACCTTGAAAAAGTTCATGGACAATGGGAAATTAGTGGCTGAAGATATGGTGGCCAATATGACTGATAAGAGTTTGGATAAATCTGATTGCAAACGTGGTTTCCTTGTCGGATGGCTTCCCACGTACCGTACTACAGGCTGAGAAGTTAGATGAATTATTGGTCAAAAGAAAATCTGAAACCTGATAAATTTTTATTTTTGTTAAAATAAATATATAGTTAATTAATTTTTTACAAATAATTACTTAATTTAAAAAAAAAATTAACTTTTTTATTACAATTTTTTTTCCTTTTATATTGGTGATTTGTTGTATTTATTTGGAGATAACGCTTAAAAAGTATGGCAATACCAGCCTAAACTAAGTTGACACGTCGAGTATAATGACATACACACACACACACATTAGGAAAATGCTACCATACATAAATTAAAAAATTTAGAATAACATCCAAAACAAAATCAACATAGAAAATTCATATTTTTTCAAGTTTTTTTAAATTTTCATTGAAATCTTGGAACCTATTAAACCGATTTTGGCGATTTTGATTAGCAAACTGTTCAGGATGTCAGTGACTTATTCTTGCTAAAAGTTGGCAACCCAGCTGATCTATTGAGGCAGTGATATCATTTCCACAGACGGACAGACGGACATCGCTATCTCAACTTCAGTTGTTATAAAGATGAAGCATATGTATATTTTATGGGGTCCAATTTTTTTCCTTCACTAGTTTGGAGGTTATAAAAATGGATTAAAAAAAATTTTAGGTGAACATTTTATGTGATGACTTTTTTCTGAAGAAAGAAATTTTTTTCTACACAAATACCTTTCAAATAATGTATGTATGACTAAAAAAAATTTTAAATAAATAAGAAATGTGAGGTGAAACAGAGTGAGAGGTTAAAATTTTTTACGATCCTCTACAAATTTATACTAAAAAATTATTAGTTTAAAACTAAATTAGACAAAATCAAGTAAGAGTTTTAAATTCGGCTATGCAGATTCTCTGGTACCTTCCACCTGGGTTTAATGTTTGCATTAATATCTGGTCTTATTACACTTATTATAAAGAATGTAAACAAAATATTTGCAAACGTAAACAATTTGATAATATGAATACTAAATTATTAAAACAAACACACTGACTTTTTATCATTTTTTTAGAGGTGTCTTTATATTTTTGGACATAGCTTGGCACAATGATGCCCGATTTATCCCATTTTCAAAAGCAACCTGCTAGAAACAATGGCAAACAATATTGTCACAACTTTATTCAGGTATATGGATTCTTTTGTGAATGAGCGTGATTTCAACAGACAGACAAAAAGACGGACGGAAGGGCAGACGGACATCGCTATATCGACTCGAGTTGTTATAAGAATCAAGAATATAAATACTTTATGGTATCGCAAATTCATTTTTTAATGCGTTGCAAACGGAATGACAAACAGATATATAACCTCAGCACAGAGGTGTGCAGAGTATTAAAAAAGATTTTGAGGTGAAAATTTTATATGGTGAATTTTAAAAGAAACATAAATTTTCACCTAAAAATATGTATAATCTATAGTATGTATAACTTAAAAATAAATTTGAGGTAAATAAAATTGGATGTGAAAAATGTATATGATGGATTTTGTTTTTAGAACAAACAGATATTTTCTCTACAAGTGTTTTTCATGCCTCCAGCTTCGGATGCCAACAACATTTGCTCAGGCGGCAATGCTTTTAAATATTATCAAAAAGCATTGTTTTATTTGAACATTTCAGAGGTCTTATCACATTTTCCCTTATAACTTTTGAAGTTCTGAACCAGTTCAATATTTTGAGGAATTTAAACTTTGCATCAAAATAATGTGTAGGGATTAAAAATAATAACAACTATAAAAGAAAGTATGGGTTTAAGTTTTTCTTTAAATTGCAGGACTTATTCAAAATTGTATCAAATTCAATTTGATTACTTTTTCTTAAAAATTCTATAAAGAAATCTTTGGTAGCAATTTGAGTCTAAACTTATTTGAATATTAGACACTTACCAGTCTCTTTGTTGAGTATTTGTCGTCATCTTTTGTTATGCCCGAATCTTCCGAAATATCACCAAATGAACGACCACCATGAGGCATGCGAGTAAAGTCCGCCTGTTGTTCCGGTGGAATGCCAAAGATAAAGGGACCACTGTGTAGCGGTTGATATTGTTGTTGTTCTTGTTCAATACCACAATCCAAATGAGTATTCTTTGAGAAGTCTATATTACGACGACTACAAAAATCATCTTCAAAACGAGATGATTTACCCAACAGTGTTGCGTCTGTCGATGGTCTGTGATAATCAGCTTCATTAAGGTCATAATACGGTCGTGAGCTAGTGGTGTTGTTGGCAATAGTGGCACTAGTGGTAGAACCATAATTGCTAGCATTGCCATAAAGTGGTGTTGAGGTCAGGGCTGTAGATATACTAGCAAACTGTTGATGCTGTTGTTGTTGTTGCTGTTGCTGCTGTGGTTCTTGATGTCGCTTATTGTTGCTATACGTTGCCAAAGAATCAAAGACAAAGTCCGTTGTTATATTGTTGACAACGGCATTCTGTGTTGCTGTCGTCGCTGTTGTAGTAGGCGATGGTGGACTACCATAGGGATAACCAATGTGTGGCGATTGTAGGTGTTGATTGTACTGCTGGGATAGTATATCGAAATCATTGAAGCCATGTAAACCTTTGGCACTATCACGTTTTTGTTGTTGTACATAGGGCGAAACATAAGATTTTTGCTGTTGCATTTGCAATTGTTGTTGAGAATTCTGTTGATTTGATGTTGTGGTTTGTGTTTTATTGCTTTTATTGCTATTGTTGTTATTTTGTGTCAACAACAATGGTGGTTTCCTTTCGGCCAACAAAGGACGTTGAGAACTATTGAACGGATGATCACGTGATGTCATAATCGAAGCTGTTGTAGAATACAAAGACATATTATCATCATCATCATCCATATAAGGATTATACGGTTTTTGCAACTTTTGCTGCAACTGTGGTGTATGATGATGGCCTTGGTTATAATAATTGTAAGCTGGTATTATTGGATTTGGTGGTGGCAAAGGTGGTGGCACTTGCGATGATGAGTTGTTGCTCGATGTACTACTAAACAATTTTGCCAGTTTCACCGTCATGATGATATGGGTTTGTCAATTGCTTTTTGATAGTTTATCTTAAAAGTCTGTGAATTTCGTTGGACAATTTCCTTTTAAAAAAATCAAGCACGTTTTCAATTAAAGTCCGTCTACATCAATTTAGTACATTTATATATATTTTGTAATTTTGTATTTTTTATCCAATTCTTGTTATGTTCTTTACTGGTTTCGTTATTTTTTTTTTTTTTTTTTTGTTATTGTTGCACTGAAAAACGACCTGCAAAAGTATAAAGAAAATTAGTTGGTAAGTAAGTTAGCAGTAAGAAGAAGAAAATGTAAAAAAACGGATATTATTTCATGCTGACAGTAAACTACAGTTGATATATGAGCAGCGCTCTACTATTTTTAACAATTAAAGCAGAGTTCCTCAAATAAAAATACTTAGAATGTGATAAGTTTTCGGTAGGACAAAAGTCATTATACATTTTTAAAAGAAAAAAAAAAATATTTCTACGACTTTTTTAGACTATACCAAAATAAATAAAAAATTCAAAATTTTTGGAAAGAGAAAAAAGTTTCATATTTCAGAATTATTCGTTTGGCAAATATCTCAGACCATGAGAAATTTTCAATAGAAATGTCAAAAAAATTATGATAATTTTTAATAGAAAAAATTACGGATAATATGGATGTTTCGCAATCCGAGAATATTTCGATAAAAGAAATGCCTCTGAATTTGATAACTTTTCGGTTTTCTTAAAAGGAAAAATTACTCATTATCTGAGAATTTTTGTTGGGAAAAATATCTCCGAATCTGCGAATTATTTTTAAATATCAAATGTTTATTGCAACGTCGCAGATTCCGAGAAGGTTTGAAAACTTTTCAATAGAGAAAAATCTCAGAATTAAAACTTGGGAAACTAAGAATATCTCAGAGGAAAACAGCGAACACAAACAAACAATATTTTGTTAAAAAAAATAATAATAAGTTGTGAATTCGTCTTTACCGAATCTGTACAAACCTTCCACCCATGCTCTAAATAAAATATTATAACCAAGGTTGGCAACACTAAAAGACAAAAAAAGCCACTTCCACGTTATAATCGCTAGATTTCTTACAATATTGCTTAAAATTAATACGATATTTAACAAAGATATTAGATATTTATGTGCTTTTTTTGAATTGAAAGCAATTTTTAGACGCAATCATCATAAATGTAAATATACATAATTACATCTGTGATTATTCTTATCGATAAACTATTCTTTCACATGTACAAAACAAACCCAAAACAAGTAAGAAAATTACAGTCGGTCTAAACCGACTATACGATACCCTATACCATGCGTTTAGAGACCCTATCTCTCAGGCCCAACTAACTGGATATAGAAAATAAGCATAAACCAAATTTGAGTGGTATTTTTATTTTTTTTCGGCTGCGGATAAGAAGAAGTTCATATCGGATGCTATATCTATATGGGGACTGGGCCCAAAAATGGACCGATCCTGACCATGTTTGGTAAAGTCTCTTGTATTTTGCAAAAATATATACAAACAAAATTTGAGAAGAATCAGTGCAATATTTTTGTTTTTTGATAGATTTAAGTGAAGATCGGGAAGCAGCTATATATGGGGCCTATCACTAAGAGTTGTCCAATAGGGATCATTTTTGGATTACTGATTAATGAATATAATATATACATACAAACCCAATTTGGCTAAGATTTGTATGATAATTTGGATCTTATGGCAATATATGTTGATTTCATAGGGGTCATTTGTATGGGGGCTAGGTCTGAACATGGACCGATTCTCACCAATTTCAATTTAAAAGATTAAATACCAAACTTTATCAAAATATATTCATATTTGCGACCTGCAGTTTGATTACAAGCTTTACATGGACACACAGACAGACGGACGGCACAAAGTCATTATACCCAAACCACATAGTGGTATAGGGTATAAAAAGCAACAAGCAAACAAATGTGTGTATGCATCACTGATACATTTTTTCCGAATAAAATTTTTTTTTCACTATTTTTAGTTATTATATGAAATTTCAGCGGAGTATTTTTATATATTCGTAAGTTTTTCCTCGGCTATTGGGCCTAGAGACTCCAAATTCAACACAACCTGCTCAAACTAATTCCAAACAATGTTATCAAAATTTTAACGAAGTAAATAGTTTATTTTCTCAATTAACTTGATTTGAACAGGCAGACAGACGGACATCGCTATATAGACTCCAGGTGTTATAAAGATCAGGAATATATATACTTTCTGTAGTCACAAATTAATTTTTCGATGCCTTATAACTGATATATACTCTCTGTACGTGGTATGGTGTGGTGTTGTCCAAAGAATATATAACGAGATTTTTTAGATGAAAAATGTTTCACAATCGAAAAATGTTTTGATATAAGCCTACAAGCCTCTAAAAATCTGATAAATATTCGACAGAAAATATGCCTAATAATCCGAGAATTTTTAGAACTAAGCATATTTCGATATAAAAAATATCCCAGAATAAAGGAAAAATATCACACAAAAAAATGCAGGAACCTTTTGGTGGAAAAAATATTTTGATACAAAAATTCTACCAAAAGATGATAAATTTTCCAATGAAGATGGTAAAAATGTGTCAAAAACAAAGAATATATTAAAACAGCACAAAATTTTCAAGAACTAAAAACATATTAATATAAAAAATATACCTAGTTGAAAATGGGCGACATCGACTCAGTAGGTGTAGCACTTCCCCTACAAAGGAAATACTCTGTATCATATCTCTCGAGTACTATGACATAGAGAGCTTTGCAAATTTGAGTAAGTTCATATGTTACTAATAAGAGCAGTAGTGCCGAAAATGGGGGGATTGGATAAATTGGCATGTCACCTCACATGAATTTTACAATGAATTTTTAATATCGTGAGTAATATAAAAGAGAGAGTAACGATTATATAGCTCACTAGCTGAACTCGGTTCGCGCTTCTGACCCTAAGAAAACATCTGGTTTATATATTGCATCTAAATTTTAATATACAGTGTCGGATGGAAGTAAAGCACGAACTTCCCCGAAAGTTGTAACAGATATCTAGGTACAATATTATTTTGCCAGGCCCCTCCACCCACAGACCGAAAGTCAAAATTCAGACTTCACAATCTCACCCGCCAGGCTATTCTAAAGAGTCCCTGAAAATTTATTTAAAATCGGTCTATAAGTTTTTATGCAATATTAAAATTGGATTTTGCCACGCCCTTACGCCTACAGACCAAAAATCAAAAAATCAGACTTCACAGTGTCCCCGAAAGTTGTAACAGATATCTAGGTACAATATTATTTTGCCAGGCCCCTCCACCCACAGACCGAAAGTCAAAAATCAGACTTCACAGTGTCACCCGCCAGGCTATTCCGAGGATTCTTTGAAAATTTCATCAAGATCGTTCCAGCCGTTTTGGAGTCCATACGGAACATACATACATAAAGGGTGTCCCAACAAGAACGCAATTTTTAAATTTTAAATAAAACACAGATATTTAAAAAAAAATCGTGAAACTTTATTATATCGTAAAGTAGACAGAATGAGGTTATGTATGGAACAATATATCGTGCAGATGGCCGCCGCGGCTTTGCTGGCATGCATGCAATCTTTTAATGAAATTTTCAATGACCGTTTTGCATAAATGCTGCGGTATTTCATTAATGCAGCGTCCAATTTCCTCTTTTAAGGCTTGAGTCGTCGTCGGCTTATTCGAGTAAACCATCGACTTCAAAAAACCCCAAAGAAAAAAATCTAATGGTGTTAAATCGCACGATCTAGGCGGCCAATTCTGATCTCCAAAACGCGAAATAACACGACCGGGAAATAACTGATGCAGCAATTGAATTGTTTCTCTGGCTGTATGACATGTGGCGCCTTCTTGTTAGAACCACATGCCCTCCACATTCATTTCTTCAAATTGAGGCAAGAAAAAACTGGTTATCATTTCACGATACCGAACACCATTGATTGTTTGCGCTTGACCTGCCTCCAGCCCAAAAACCACACGACACAGTGACACAGTTGAGGATGCATTTGCTTCTCGTGAATTACTCGAGGATTTTCCTCACCCCAAATGCGACAATTCTGCCTATTGACGAAGCCATCAAGATGGAAATGGGCCTCGTCACTGAAGATGATTTTAGCGGCAAAATCAGCATTTTCATGTTGTCTCTCCAATACCCAATTAACGAACTCCCTTCGCTGTCCATGGTCAGCTGGCTTCAGTTCCTGAGTCAATTGAACTTTGTATGCATGAAGATGCAAATCTTTCGTCAAAATTCGCTGCATAGTGGATTTGGAGACACCAATTTGCTGACCTCGGTGTCGAATTGAGGTGGATGGAGTTTGAGCTTCATCATCACGTACAGCGGCGACATTTTCGGTCGATCGACCTGGTCGATGGCGCGCTGTTGTCTTTACATCACTAACAGACCCAGTTTCGGCAAATTTTTCCATTAATCTCTTTACAGTTGACTCTTTTGGAGCATTATTGTGACCCCAAATTGATCGCAATTTGCGAACTGTAGCCGCAAAACTTTCACCATTTTGGTAAAACAATTTCACAATGAGAATGCGTTGTTCATTCGTGCAGCGCTCCATTTTTACTAACCTCGTACCTTCTACTAGCAAACAATAACAATTGTTCAAATGTCAAACAATGACACTTCGAATGTTGCCAGATTTAAAAATTGCGTTCTTGTTGGGACACCCTTTACATCCATTTTTATATATAAGATAAGTGTGAGAAGCCTTGTTCAAAATGGGCGGTTTCCGATTTGGAGGTATGCCACCTCCCATGCAAAGTAATTATCACATATCTCGAATAATAAAACAGGGCGAGCTTTACAAATTTATGTGACGTCATCAGTTATTATAGAAGAGGATAAAAGAGTGAATTTTTGAACTGACTTTTTAAGTTCACTTGATTTAGTAGGTCTTGCACCAAAATTCAAGGGTCTTCCAAAGCAACTCTTCTTTATTTGGAAAACTCAGGCTTCGGCCATTATGAATTTTACGTAGCCTGCTCCAGAGTCGGTAAGCCAAACGATCTGTTTGTTTATGCCGAAAATTGAGAAACAAAAAATATTGTCCATTGACTTATAGCATATCTATAATATTAATAGGTTAGGCGTTTTCTGGTGATCGATGTTTTGTTCTAATATTTTATCCCGATTTTGACCAAACGTATATTATTTGAAAGGTATCTCTTTTTAGCCGATTTGCAGATTTTCAGATTCTTAAATTTTTCCTTTATTTTGAATAAATTGCATTTAAAGTTGCTACTAATACATACATAAAATTATACATATGCTATGTGTGTTTTATTAAATTTCTTAATGTGTTTGTTAACGAGTTCGTTATCTTCATTCACAATAATAATAAACCACAAAAGTGTTGGTTTGTGAATTGGCTTAGTTGAAAAAAAAAAGCTGCCTAGAAATTGCACTCGAATTTCGAGCGCTGGAGACTACCAGTTATTATTTAATAAGATCAGACGAAGATAGTATTATGTGAAACAAGTTAAATTTATTAAACCGAAAATAAAATCAACATTTAAAATGACATTCTTATTGAAAAAAATTATAGTTGGTCTTGAGCGACTATACGATACTCTATACCATGCGTTTAGAGACACTATCTCTTAGGTCCAACTAACTAAATATAGAAAATAAGCATAAACCAAATTTAAGTTGCATTGTTATTAATTTTTTTGCAATCGGACATGAAAAAGTTAATATCGGATGTTATATGAAAATGGGGACTAGGTTGAAAAATAAACTGATCTTGACTTTATTTGATAAGGAAACTTATTTTTTGCAAAAATATATACAAACCAAATTTGAGAAAAAATCTGTGCAATATTTTTGTTCTTTGATCGATTTAAGGGAAGATCGGGAATCAGCTTCACATGGGGGCTATGACTAAGAATTATCTTTTAGGGTTTATTTTTGGACTATTGATTAATGGATATAATAAACATAACAATTCCAATTTGACCGAGATATATATGATAATTTGGATATTAGGGGACTTTAAGTCGATCTCATAGAGGTAATTTGTATGGGGAGTAAGTCTGAACATAAACCGGTTTTCGTCAATTTCAAAAGCGTTTGTCCCATGGCCGATAAAAGCTTATATACTAAATTTCATACAAGGTTTTCATGGACACACAGACGGACGGACGGTCATTATACCCTGACCACTAGGGTGGCCTTTAATAAGAAAAAAGTGTTCAAACTATCGGTTTCACCCCCCTAGAAATATGCGAATAGCAAAATAATTGAGAATATAAAGTTTTGGGTCAATCAAAAATAATTTAGAGCTGCCTCAACGCGACTGAAAATTTCAATTGTGTTTATATGGGGAAAATATGACCTTTTTCAGATTTTACGAAAATTTCGTTCTATAGTTTAATTTTTTCGACAAGTTGTTACATGAATCGATATCAGTACTAAATTGTCTTTTCAAAAACATACATAACTTCAAAATCGAATAAAAACTCGCCAAGAAATAATAAAATGCCCCAGACCACTTTTGTTCTAAAAAAAAACTCTAGGTCATGAAATATGATGAACACTTTTTCAACTTTAAAAAATTAATTAAAGCCATAATTTTTTTTTTTTTTTGTCTCTATACCTATAAGAACTCAGAAGTATTGTTTTATTACCACGTTATTAACCTATTGCGAAATGAGACCAAAGATGTAAAATTTTTTGATAAAATTTTGAAAACTCCTTTTTTAAGTTTTAAAAAACTTTCTTAAACCAAAATTCAAAAAAATGGATCTGGCACCTTAAAGTTTTGTTAAATATATATTAGAGGCTAACTGTGTGAATTCTTAAGTAAATTCCTCTGTCAAAAGTTTTTTTACAAAGAATTTTTTTTAAATGTACTCTTTCTAAAGACTTTGAATCAAAAATTTATCAGTTTTCTACTTTCAACTGTTATATTTTATCATAATAGCCTAGGTATTCCTAAAAAATAATATGACCCCATTAACCCTTTTGGACTTGGGGCCGCATATGACCCAAGCTAATGAAAGACAATTTATTCAAAAAAAATTAAATATTTTGCAAGTGCTGTTGAATTTTTAAATTGACACTTTAAATATAATAACCAAATGTGAAGTCTTCTATGCTAAAAATTTGGAATAAATCGAATAACGTTAACCCATTCCTTGCCGCGGCCAAATTATGAATTTTGGCATATTTATAAAAAATTAATTATTCTGGTAAACTAGATAAAACCCTTACAAGGGTTGGGAAATAAATTTTTTTTTTGATTAACCCAAAACTTTGTGTTTCTCAGTTTTTTTTGCTATTCGCATATTTCTAGTTGGTAAAGCTTTAAATTCGAACACTTATTTCCCCTCCATATAACGAAGGGCCACCCTACTGATCATATACTGATATAGGGTATAAAAATTGCTTCCGTAATTGAGATACATATCACAACAAATCTGGGAATAAAACTACTATTTTAGGCAGAATAGCTTTTGCCAGATCGGCTAGTAAATAACAAAATAATTTATATTAAATGATAAATAAATGTATTTAGTTTTTATTTTTTTAATTACCGTACTTGGAATGGATATAATACAATGACAAAAATTATTCAACGCCAACGCTCGCTTTCTCAAACATGTGCAATTCATATGTGTATTCGATCAGCTGATGCTGATTTCATTTAACACTGACTTTTGTTAAGTGAATAAAACATGTTCGATCAGCCGACCCGAGCTGATCAGCACCATGATTCTAATTTTATTCTTCGCTGAGTTTTGTTGTATGATGAAATCAAGAAAAAATGACTTTTAAAGATCTCTCATGTGGAAACGTTTCCAATATGAATAATATCGGATAATCTATTAAGATTTCGATTGACAAATTTGCTAGGTTTTTTAAAAACCTTTGTAAATATCATAAGGACAATATCACAAAATCTTGATTTAAAAATTAAAAACCAAAAAAAACTATATATCTTATAAAAGTTGCAACACCACCCAGAGAAGCAGTAAAATAAACGCTGCCTATAACTATTATTTTAATATAAAAAAATACAAACCCTACACACTTTTAATGTCATGCATGCGGTAGGAAGTTTTAAGTCAGTTTAAGTTATTAAAAGTAGAACTTTTTTTTGTAGTAAAATAAAACGGGAACAACAAACACTGTTCTACTTAATACTTAAGCATACAATACATAGTACTTTAGACACAGACAGACACTTAGACAACAATAATAGTTATGAGACAGGAAGTTAAGTTACGGATATACAGCTTGGCTTTAAAAGCTGTAAGTACTTTATCAAATAATAAAAGAAATTTTGAAAACTATGAAGTTTACAATTTCATTTTTATTTTTTCAATGGTACAGATATACAAGATTTATTTAGTGCTTTGCCTTGCTAATTACTACAGAAATCTTGCTTTGGGATTTCAAAACAATTAAAATCAAATCAGTCGATAACAGGAAATTTGTTTGGTTCTAGCATTTAGACAGAATTTTAATTGAAATAGGATATTTACAAATTGCATTGAACTTAGTTCATAAACTATATAAATTGGGCAAATAGTGAAGGATATATTATCTGCATAGATTTAAGTGAATATTGGAAGGTTGCTTTATTTGGGAGTTATGACTGAAACATGAGTCTAAATTGTTAAACTTTGCATTCGTGATTTAAGGATATAACATACACAGAGTAACTAAATTTTAAGAACATATGAGCCATTACAAGAAATTGCGGTGGAAATTCACTTTGATACACGTGTTTCAGGGGAAACAAAATATATTTTTTGTTATCTGCTCATTCATGCAAGATTTAAATGTTATATTATTACCAGAGTTCAGAAAAAAACACACACTGAATAAAAAACTCGTACATATAAGTAAACAAACATAGTTTAGACCAACAAACACATATTTTTATTTTCATATTAATTATGACTGACTTTCGTTTTAATATTTCGTTATCTACACCAACATTTTTCTATAACGTATTTTTTGTTTCGAACACACATAAACCACACAGATTCGAGTGTAGCTTTATTTTAAGTTAATTTTCTTGCACGTCTACTGCTAAAAAAACAGAACATGTTCTTCAACGCGTACATCTAAAAATTAATACGAATACGAATTTATTGGTATATGACAGTATAGGTCTCCGTCGAGTCAAGCATGGAGAGATTTTGAGATTAAATTCTCTGGATAACTGTTATTTTCAATCCCTGGTTTTGACCTAGTTAAATTTATTTTGGAAACTATATTTTGAGATGAGTTCCAAAATCAAAGAAACCGGAGCTGAAGAGTGGAGCATTATCCTAAAGAAATGAGGGTAAATTTTATCGTGAAATAGCTCAGAAGCCGTTCTGGTCCATGAAGATTCCGGTTGCAAACTATTAAAAAAATCTGAACATCATGGTCGTGTGTAACGTAGAAGTCAATAGAAAAAAGAGTATGGACTTTGCAAGGCTCTAGAATCTTGGGAATGTGTTGTATTTCCAAATGAAAGCAAGTTTTACAATTTTGGCATTAAAGGAAGAAGTTAAATTGACGAATAAGTGGAACTGCATTAAGTAAAAAAATTATTTTGCCAACGGTTAAATAAGGTGGAAGTCTATAATGGATCAAATTAGATACAGCTTGTCAAGAAAATCTTTGTACAGTAAAAAAAGTTGAAAATGTTGTTTTCATTTAAGAATGTCAACACAAAAATCTTTACAAATTCGTTATTTTTACACACATTAAACCATCCAAAATTTAATAGAAAAACACAATTGTTCCGCACGAGCGGAAAATACTGAAAAAATGATTCGAGTGTGCTACAAAACACATTTCACTTCATCCACAGTACTGGAATGGCGAAAACTTCTAACAGTGATATGTGATTGTATATCAAGCAAGGAAGTTGGCAAATCTGGACTTTAGATGAAATAATGGCCAGAGAAATTTATCTCGAAATTTTTAAAATGAACTGACCATTTATGTTCGACAATTCGGTTTTATTGGTCCGGAAAATTCGTATAAGGTCATATACAAATTTTATCAAGATAATAACCAAAACCTAAATCTTATTTCTGTAGTTCCTGGTTATTATAGAACTGTACCAAAGTTATTGATACTCCTACCCAGAGTCCTTATATGAACTCTACCGAAACTTTGAGGGTCCACCTAACAAAAAAGTCGGCAAAAAGTCGCCAAAAATAAAAATGATTTATCAAATAAGAGTGGGAATTAGTAATGCAATTAGTAACTGATACTCAAGGTGGACATACAAATACACGAAAATATACAATAAATTGTGCAAACATTAATATGACAGCACAGAAATTTAGCTGTTGTCCTTTTTTAATATTCATTAGCATATTTTTTATTGAAATTGACCTTTTTTGTATTTATTATATTTACAAACGTACATAAAAGCTAAGTGAAAAAAAAATAAAAAAAAAAGTTGGTTTCTTTTGAATATTTTATTTTTTTTCTTCATGTGCAAAGATTTTATTGACAAACTGTACACAAATACTTTAAAACAAAGCGCACATTGCTCTTCAATACTAAAAATCAATTTAAATCCCCACCGCAATCACTCTATCTTAATCCTAAAGAGCAGTTTTGAGATTTATTGGAGCGCAGAATCCGTCAGCATAAAATGCCTTCATAGGAAATGTTAAAAGGCCCAATTTTAGATGATTGGGGTAATATAAGTAAAGAAGATATTTCAAAGTTGGATATGTCGATGCTAAATCGGTTCAGGGAGATACTAAAGCACATAAAGGATAAGTTACTAACTGAAGCAATATTTAATGTAAATTAATTTTTTTTTGTATCTATAATATTAATAGGCTAGGCGATTTCTTGTTACCGATGTTTTGTTCTACCGTTTTATCCCGATTTTGACGAAACGTATATTATTTGAAAGGCATTTCTTTTTAGCTTTTCACCAGATTTACAGATTTTTAAATTTTTTCCTTTATTTTGAGTAAATTGCATTTAAAGTTGCTACTAACACATACATAAAATTACACGTATGCTATGTGTGTGTTTATTAAATTTGTTAATGTGTTTGTTAATGAGTTTGTTTTCTTCATTCACAATAATAATAAAAAAAAAAAAAAAATGTTGGTTTGTGAATTGGCTAAGTTGAAAAATAAAGTTGCCTAGAAATTGCACACGAATTTCGAGCGCTGGAATCTGCTAGTAATTTTTCTTATGATTTTTTTACCTCCATAAAATTCGTTAAAGGGAATAAACCATATATAAATTTTAAAAAATCTAAAAAATGGCTTTTAATTATTAGAAAAGGAAAGTAATTCAGCTTTAATTTTGGCCGTACGGATACTTTTTCAGAGAAGTGTAACAAATTGCACTAACATGACTGATTTTAAACAATAAGGCTTTATTCTCATTCATTCTGTCATTTCATATTCTCTTCTTAGAAAAAGCTAGATTGTTTTAAACCAGAAACCAAAAGAAATAACTGAATGAAGTTTTTTCTAACAAAAAATAGTCATTGGCTTTTCTCAACCGTGAAAACCCAAAAATGCTCTATGAATGGATATGAGAGTTTTTCCAATGTTATTGTTTTACCTTTATTATGCTTTCAACCTTTTTTTTTCAAAAACAGATAATGGCTGCTGAATTTCTGATAACTATTGTTTAAAACTAAAAATCATTTATTATTTCTTAAGAATTTGTTAAGAGAAAAAAAGTGTAAAAATAAAAGGCACAAAAGATATTGTTCAAGGTGTTTCTTTCACATGTACCCTATACAATACAAAAAAAAGGTAGAATATAAGAGGCACTTAAAAAATAATTTGTTTCAATTTTTCACAAATAAACTTAAATAAATTTCAAAAAAAACTACCTTAAGTTACAAACCGATTTTAATTCCAAACAAACGGTATTTCCTTCAAAATTGTTTAAAATTTTTAATACAAACTTAAGTCTTCAACTGACTTTGTCATCATATCTTCCCAGTAACTATTTGTGGTCTTCAAACTAAAAAAAAAAAAAAAAAAAATAACAACAAAAAACATTTGTTAGCCTAAGGCCAACAACATTTTCAGCCATCTGACCATTCAAGCAACCAACGAAACATCATTCCATTCTTTTGTTTAACGTCAGCATATGCAACTGACATATTTTATGTGCAGAATATTTAAGAGCTAAAAGACCAAAGTATGAATGAATGTTAAGAATACATTAAAAAATGTGAAAAAAAAAAACGTTAATGGCATAAAAGATGTCACTCGAGATACGATATGTAGTTGGGTATTGTGAACAGTAGTAAAGACAACAGTTGCATGGCACAAGTGGTCGGTCATCTTTAACAAAACTCAACCTACGTACAGAGAATCAGCTGTGGTGTGTTACATTCAGCTACTACAACTAGCAATGATAACTTATTAACATCTCCTACAGTTAACAATATTACTTGTTACTACTACAGATTTTTCCAAAGACTTTAATATAAATTTTTAATTAAAAAAAGAAATCATGTGAGTCCAATCACAGGGGAGATATGTAAACATATAGTAATTAAAGATTTTTTATGACACTTGTTTAAAATCAAACAGAGAGCGTCGTCTATGTATAACTTACAGCAATCAGCTGCAGGGGCTCTGCTAATATAAAACAAGTAAGAAAATTATAGTCGGTCTAGACCGACTATACGATACCCTATACCATGCGTTTAGAAACCCTATCTCTTAGGCCCAACTAACTGGACATAGAAAATAAGCAAAAACCAAATTTGAGTGGGATTTTTATTAATTTTTTTGGCTGCAGATATAAAAAAGTTCATATCGGATGCTATATCTATAAAGGGGCTAGGTCCAAAAATGGACCGATCCTGATCATGTTTGGTAAAGTCTTTTGTATTTTGCAAAAATATGTACAAACAAAATTTGAGAAGAATCAGTGCAATATTTTTGTTTTTTAATGGATTTAACTGCAGATCGGGAAGCAGCTCTATATGGGGTCAAAGGGATCATTTTTGGACTACTCATTAGTGGATGTAATGAACGCATACAAACCCAATTTGAGTAAGATTTATATGACAATTTGGACCTTATGGCAATTTATGTCGATTTCATATGGGTAATTTGTATGGGGGCTAGGTCTGAACATGGACCGATTCTCACCAATTTCAATAGCGTTCATCCCATGGCCGGTGAAAGCTTATATACCAAATTTCATCAAAATATATTCATATTTGCGACCTGCAGTTTGATTACAAGCTTTACATGGACACACAGACGGACGGACGGACGGACGGACGGACGGACGGACGGACATTGTTAAATCAACTCAGAAAGTGATTCTGATTCGATCGGTATAATTAAAGATGGGTCTAGGTCAAATATTTTTGGTTGTTACAAACAGCAGCACAAAGTCATTATACCCAAACCACATAGTGGTATAGGGTATAACTATTTGTTTATTATTTCAACCGGTAAATTTTTAGTTTTTAGTTTTTTATTCCTCATTTTTTCATTTTTTATTTTTTATTTTGTATTTTTTTTTTATGGTTTATTTTTTTTATTTTTCATTTTTAATTTTTAATTTTTCGTTTCTCATTTTTCATTTCTTATTTTTTGATTTTTCATTTTTAATTTTTCATTTTTCATTTTTATTTTTTATTTTTAATTTTTAATTTTTAATTTTTAATTTTTAATTTTTAATTTTTAATTTTTAATTTTTAATTTTTAATTTTTAATTTTTAATTTTTAATTTTTAATTTTTAATTTTTAATTTTTAATTTTTAATTTTTAATTTTTAATTTTTAATTTTTAATTTTTAATTTTTAATTTTTAATTTTTAATTTTTAATTTTTAATTTTTAATTTTTAATTTTTAATTTTTAATTTTTAATTTTTAATTTTTAATTTTTAATTTTTAATTTTTAATTTTTAATTTTTAATTTTTAATTTTTAATTTTTAATTTTTAATTTTTAATTTTTAATTTTTAATTTTTAATTTTTAATTTTTAATTTTTAATTTTTAATTTTTAATTTTTAATTTTTAATTTTTAATTTTTAATTTTTAATTTTTAATTTTTAATTTTTAATTTTTAATTTTTAATTTTTAATTTTTAATTTTTAATTTTTAATTTTTAATTTTTAATTTTTAATTTTTAATTTTTAATTTTTAATTTTTAATTTTTAATTTTTAATTTTTAATTTTTAATTTTTAATTTTTAATTTTTAATTTTTAATTTTTAATTTTTAATTTTTAATTTTTAATTTTTAATTTTTAATTTTTAATTTTTAATTTTTAATTTTTAATTTTTAATTTTTAATTTTTAATTTTTCATTTTTAATTTTTAATTTTTAATTTTTAATTTTTAATTTTTAATTTTTAATTTTTAAATTTTAATTTTTAATTTTTAATTTTTAATTTTTAATTTTTAATTTTTAATTTTTAAATTTTAATTTTTTATTTTCACATTTTTTCACCAATACAATCATAAGTTATTTTTCGTTTTTCATTTTTCATTTTTAATTTATCTTTTTTATTTTTTTATTTTTCATTTTTCATTTTTTATTTTTCATTTTTTATTTTTCATTTTTGATTTTCCGTTACCAATACAATCATAAGTCACACCGATTTTGTCTTACGCCTCACATGTTACGCTGTTTTTGTGATTGTATTGTGAAATAGAAATTTACTCCTCTACGCGTATACACATCACAAAAAAAATTTAACTCAACAAAAACTGTTAAAAAAAATTCATAATAAAAATAAGTTCTATGTACTGACAAAACAATCAATATTTTTTTATATGCCAGAATAATGTTTTTATAACTGAAATAATTTCTGAGTGCCACAGAAGTGTGCGGAGTGTATATATAAGTTTGTCATGAAGTTATTAATAATTAGAAAAAAAAATCTGGACCACATAAAATATATTAGTTTATTCTTGTCCATTATAATAAGCGGAGTTGGTATAGCGATGTCCGTCTGTCCGTCTGTGGAAATCATGATCACGCCCTCAATATGTCAGCTGTATTGCTAATTTTAAGTGAAAATGATTCACTGACATCCTGAGCAGGTTGCTGTTTAAAATCGTCAAAATGGGTTTTAAATATTCCGAGATATAAATGAAAAAGAAAAAAATGATTTTGTTTTATGTAGCCTTTAATACTGTTGTCGTGCAGCTTGGATCTCGTCGCCGTCAAGGGAAAAAATGTTGAGATTAAAGCATTGAAATCAAAAATACTAGCAAAAAAAAAATACAATCTTGCGTTTTTTCTGAAGCTTTTAAGAAAAGTAATGCAATTTTTCACATACAAGAAAGCTAATTCTTTCTATGAAAAAAACAACATAATTTTTCTTTATAAAAAAACAATAAGAAATTAAAATAAATTAAAAAACGATAAACAATTAACTATAAATTTAAATGGTTTTAGGTTAAGGGGGGGGTTAGGTATTAAAAGCGAAAAAAGGCGTATTTTAATTTTTTTTTTTTTGAAGATATGAATAACGTGAATTATTTATTTTATATACACGTTATAGCATAACATTTGAAGACTCTTTGAAAAAAATTTCAATTAAAAATTTTAATAAATAAGTCCGTGACAGCGAAACTCCGGCGGCATACCATTACCATGCTTCGCAAGGTAATCACGAACAGTTTTTAAATTTTTTTTTTTTTTTTTGCAGCATTTTGGAGAGAAAAAACGATTTTAGTATAAAATTTCGGTGAATTGGTTGTTAAAAAATGGGGAAAAAAGGAAAAATAAAAAAGGTTTTCGTGGTTACCTGGTGATTTATATGTAGAAATAGTGTGTAAAATTTCAATCGGACAAGTAGATTTTGAGTTATGATGTTCACCGGCTTCAAACATTTATTTGCGAGAAAATCGATTTAAAGTTTTTTAAACACTGATTTATATACGATATACCGTATGAGGCGGTCGTTTGAAACGCTGTATCTTCGTTAGCTTCACTCCAATTTTATTGAAATTTTGACACAACACTCTCGAAATGTAATACATTTATTAAGTAACTGTCTGAAAATGGTAACCGTAGCCAAAATTGGTTATAATATTGAGTTTTGGGCACAAGAGCTACTAACTAAAATAATTTTTGAGTGCCGGAATAATTTTTTTACAAATAAAAATAATTTTTGAGTGAGAACATCAATGACAAAAATTATGTGAGTCCGATCACATATGTAAACATCTAGTAATTAAAGATTTTTTATGTAACTTTTTTAAAATCAAACAGAAAGTGTCATCTATAAATCACTTATAGCAAATTTGTGGGGTTGTTGAATTATGTTTATGTTATACGTTTATATTGTGAAATTTTTAACATTTTACAGTAAAGGGTTGTTGAATTAGCTGAAACAATTTTATATCATAATTTTTTCACCAATACAATCATATGTCACACCGATTTTTCTTACGGCTCACAGCGTAACATATAAACTCACATGTTACGCTGTTTTTGTGATTGTATTGTGAAATAGAAATTTACCACCATGCACGTATAGATGTTTACACATCAATAAAATAATTTCTGACAAAAGAAAACACAAATTTTAAATCCAAAATTATTTCGACAAATCAAATTATGAAACTAATATAAAAATTATATATAATTTTCTAAACACTGAACAAATTTACATATTTTAAATACAGAATATCTGTCTTCAGAATCAACATACCTTATGGAGTTACAAACCATTTGTAATAAATATAATATCGATTTGTTATAAAAGGCATAAAATTACCCTGGCAAAAAAGTATAGCACAGCTATGGGCAGAATGTAGGCTATATTTTTCTTAGTGCTTTACTTACCCCAAAAATACTAATAAGGATCTGGGCTATGTCCATTCAAAAGTTGCCAAAGCATTGCAAAAACAAAATGTTTTGCCAATGGCGGCTGATAGTATTAAAACCATTGGGAACACAATGCACATAAGAGGTATGCTACAAACTTTATGACAATGTTAATAATAAGAGACTAGTTACTGTAGGTTATTAAAATATTACTCTACAAAAAGAAGCCTTTACTCTAAATGATAAGCATGCAAATGTTTTGTTTGTTATTTTTAAGTTATTTTTAAAAAATGTATGGTTTTTGCAAAGTAACATATGGATAATTTATACGTACTTTTTAAAAGAAAATACTTCATTTTAATGGCTTAATAGATTATCTTCAAAAAGTTGCTTGCAGAAGTTAACTGTAACAAAATTTGCGCTTTTATTTATCCTTCATTTTTGTATGCTACAATAAAATTAGTCGTGGACTCCATGAGGTCAAGTTTTTACAATGTCAGTTTCACTTATAATGAGTGTGTTCTGATGCTTGTAGCTACACAAAAATACTTCATCTATCAGTTTAATGATCTCAACTAATCTACATTTAAAAATCAATCTTAGGGTTTCATAACATTTCCAAATGATATATTATTCACTTCCGTTGAAAAAAGTTAAATCTTAAAGGTTTTAAGCTACATAGATCGATCAAAACTATGGAGTACTGAATGGGGCCAAAGTTATGTATCATAAAACTGGTGATATTTCATCTAGAAAAAAGGGTACATCAAATAAATGATGTGAAACCTATAGTGTGATTATTCAAATATACAAAAACAATACTAAAAATGTACTAGGATTTTTTTCTGATAATAATATTGGCATTTATTTAACGCCGTTTTTAATTTTTGGACAGAAAAAAATCAATCAAGAATGTCTTTTACAATTTGCACTAGAAAATTATCAACCTATTATGAATACAATATCCAAACAACACCCGAGAAGGTTACCTACTTTGAAAAGATCAGGAAGCTTTTATAAGAATCTGATTGATTATGTACTACTTCGACAGATGTGGATATCATCTATACGAAATGTCAAGGTAAAGCAAGGTACATACATACATTGCACATTGGGTTGAAAAGGGTCAAAAGTGAGGATTAATTCAAAAATTTAAATGAGTATTTTGTAATAAATTTTTATACCGGGTAACAGAGTATAAAATGGGTCATCACTAACTGTCAAAATTATTGTTCTAAGTTGTTTACTTTTCTTGCTATACTCTCTCAAAGTTCAACAATTTTTTTTAATTTTGCTCGAAGTGGTAAAAAGTGAAAAAAAATGAGATATTGCAAGTTTAATTTTTTTTAATTTTTTTTTTCAAATTCTAACTTTTTTCAAATGGATGCATCAACTTCAGGTATTTGACTGTATTATTAAAAAAAAAAATTTAGATAAATGTTTCAGAAGTATTTTTAATAATTTTTTGAAAATTGTCCTAAAAAGAGGGTATTTTTTAAAAAGAGATTGAGTTTCAACGTAATTCTAGATGAGATCGGGTAAAATTATTTACATTGTAGTAAAATATGGGATTTCTACTTGTGTATTCCAAAAAAACATTTTGCCAATACTTGCCAACGAATGTAATATTCAAGTTTTTATTAAAATTCCCCAGTATAAAATTAAAAAAAAATGCTTGAAAACACAACAGAAAAAATCTTTTTTTAGTTTTTGTTTTGTGTTTATTTTCGTAGCTGTGATTGTTATTGTTGCTGTTGTAAATGTGTAACCTAGTATTACAATAAATAATTGTAATGATCATGCACATTATATGCACATTATATATATCATGCACATTATACTCAGAATACAGCCAGACATTTTGTTAAGCTCTATCCGTGGTATTATATGCCTCCTTATTCACGGGCCAGAAATAGTAAGATACGCCTTGTTGCCAATAGGTCAACTATCTGAGGAAGCTCAAGAAGCTAGAAATAAAGATTTTAAAAATTACAGACAACACTATTCTCGTAAATGCAGTAGGGAGAAGTCAAATGAAGATATATTCAATAGGTTACTTCTTAGTTCGGATCCTTTAATTACCACTTAAAGCAAAAATTATGCCAAAAAAAAAAATATAATATACCACAGATGGCACTAGATTTATTAATTTTGCCCAAGATTTCTGATGAAGAAGAGATTAAGGAAGATATTGATGATGATAATTATGAAGATGCTGACTATATTTATGAAGGTGATGATAATACGGAAGATCCTTGATTTTAATTGTATATATATATATATATATATATATATATATATATTTAAGTTTCTCTTAAATAAGAACAATATAAAATAAAAAATAAACAATAACAATAAATGCATACAAAATTTTCAATTATATACGTAGCAATATATTCAATATTAATTGAATTAATTTTTTTTTAATTTTTCTGAAATGGTTGTTTGTTTTGTGCTTATAATTATTCATCAATAAAAACATAATATTATTTTATAATGTGAATTTTTTGAGTTAAATTTGTGGAATTGTGGAATTGGAAAATAAAATCGGATTTTAAAATTCAATTTTTATAATATAAATACATATTAAATATTTATTCCTTTTTCATTTTTTAAAAAAATTTTATTTTTTCCAAAAGCACATTAACTAAGTTCTAACTTGCAATTTCACTTACTAATTTATCGCTTTTTATTCCAAAGTTACAGCGAAAATTGTAAGAAATGATCATTTTTTCCAAAACACAAAAAAGCTCCTAACGGGTTAAAACAAATTTTTTTTTCCACTTTTTTTTTTAAATGGTGGTTTTTTATGCATTAATGAATATCCATTAAAAAAAATTAACAATATTTTGAAATTACGTCTTCCCTGAATTAATCCTCACTTTTCGTGCTTTTCAACCCACTGTGCATCGTGATCACAAACATTCAGAGTGTTATTTCGAAATAAAAATTGATCACGTCAAAGTAGTCAATGAAGAAACCTTCCAACGATGAAACTCTGAAACTGGTTTAAGATAGAAAAAATTCAAACAACGAAGTACATCTGATAATATAAGCGAAATACACCAGGTAAACATTAGGGTGGCCCTTCATTATATGGAGGGAAAAAAGTGCTCAAACTGTCGGTCTCACTCCCTAGAAATATGCGAGTAACAAAAAAACTGAGAAATACAAAGTTTTGGGCCAATCAAAAAACATTTAGTCGTGCCTCAACGCGATTGAAAATTTCAAATGTGTTTATATGGTGAAAATATGACTTTTTTCGGATTTTACGAAAATTTCGTTCTATAGTTGAATTTTTCCGACAAGTTGTTTTATAATTCGGGATCAGTATTAATTTATCCTTTCAAAACGCTATTAAACTTCAAAAACGAATAATTCCACGCCAATAAGTAGCAAATGCCCCAGACCACCTTTGTCCAAAAAAAAAACTAGCTCATGAAATTTGATGGCATTTTTTTCAACATTGAGAAACTGATTAAAACCATAACTTCTTTTTGGTCTATATTCCTATAAGTACTCCGATATGAAGTACTTTTGAATTACCACTGAATTACCATTGTTCTATTTTTTCTTAGTACACGAGCCAGAACACGACTTAAAATATAACTGAACTCGAACCTGTTTATTGTACATGTTCTGTTTTTTCTTAGTACACGAGCCTGAAAACGACTTAAAATATAACTGAACTCGAACCTGCTTATTGTACATGTTCTGTTTTTTCTTAGTACACGAGCCACAACACGACTTAAAATATAACTGAACTCGAACCTGTTTATTGTACATGTTCTGTGTTTTTTTTTCAGTACACGTACCAGAACACGAACTTCAAATAAAGCAACACTCCAATATGTGTGGTTTATATGTGATCGAAACAAAAAGTACGTGATACAAAAATGTTCGTGTAAATAACGAAATATTAAAACGAACACAGTCATGATTGTGTTGGGCACCGTAGAAAATTTAGAAACGCACATAATTGATATGAAAATAAAGATATGTGTTGGCTGCTTTTGAACAGAACATTGTGTGTTTCATGTGTGTATTTTCTGAACCTTGATTTTTAGACGCTACACTTAAAATATAATAACCAATTGTGTAGAATTTCCGTTCCTAAAATTAGGGATAAATCCGAGAACGTTAACCCATTATTTGCCCAGGCCAGCTTTGGATTTTAAGATATTTTTAAATAAAAATGACCGAAAACGAGTTTTTCTGTTAAACTCGATGAAAACACTATTTAGAATTTAAGAAATTATTCGGTTAATTTTTATTTATTTAACCCTTCATTGCTCCTGGGATCAAAATAATCCATATTGCTCGCGAATATAAATTAAAACAACTTTTACTCAATTTTGTTATAAAATTATTTTATGTATAAACACTATCTATATTTTTTTAAATAAAATAAGAAGACCCACATATGACCCAAAGCTAGTGAAAGACAATTTATTCAAAGAATATGAAATATAAAATTAATTCTATTTATTTTGATGTATTTAAGGATGATTTAGTGTGCGATTCAAATTGTTTTCTGTAATCACTTACGACTTGCAATAAGTATTGCTTTTCTTGCTTTTCTTTATTATTATATTAATTTTGTATTTCATATTCTTTGCGTCATTTGTGGGTCTTCTTTTTTATTTAGACATGTACTTAACAAAACAAAAGCGCCAGATCCATTTTTTTTTAAATTTTGTTTAAGAAAATTTTTTAAAACTTTAAAATGGAGTTTTAAAAATTTTATCAAAAAATTTTCCCATTTTCGGTCTCAATGCGCAAAAGGTTAACAACGTGGTAATAAAACAATACTTTATCTCCGAGTACCTATAAGTATAGAGACGAAGAAAAATTATTAGTAGCTTTAATTAATTTTTCAATGTTGAAAAAAATGCTATCAAATTTCATGAACTAGTTTTTTTGGCGCAAAAGTGGTCTGGGGCATTTGCTATTTCTTGGCGAATTTTTAAAACTTTTTCAAAAGATATTTTCATACTGATCGAATAGTAAGAAGAAGATTGATCGAAACCAATGAAACCATAGAAAAAAACAAGATTCGTTGTGACAAACGATACAACTATTAAACTTTTTATTCAATTTCAGCATTTGATTATTACTCGTATAGTCAAATTTCTGTTATCACATTCAAACTGAATTATTTCAAACAAATGATTTGATTGTCAATACAAGCAATTACGGGGCCACTACAATATAAGATTTTTCTGAGTAATTGCATTTCGATATTAAACTTTTATTTAATAAAAAAATTGGTAACAAACAAAGACAAACCTTATATGAACACTAAGGAGAAACTCCCGGTATAAAATCGACCGGTTTCTATTATAGGCCTAACAACTATCATAAAAATGTTGGTATAAACATATAAACATGAGTGCTAATATGGCATGCTCTTGGTCTATAAAACTAAATATTTTTTTCTATAAATATCCAATTTAGCACTGTAAACTCTACTTTTGTAATTTAGTAGTATAAAATATAATACGACACATGTTTTTGTTTTGTTTTGCTTTAACAGATGACATTGTTAATGTACAATTTCAAATAGTAAACGTACTTGTATACTAGTCTCATATACTTATTTGTAACATGTTACATTGTCATTTACATTTATAGTAAAGAGAACGAAGCAACATAATAAAGTTATGACAGCATTTTAAAAGAAGCAAACATGATTTTTGAAAAAAAAAAAAAATAAAATAATATAGATCTAAAATACGTATTATAAATTTAATATAATTTAAGAGCGAGGATTTCGCATGCATTTATTCATACAGAATTAGTTTTTCGCTATCTCCACAGATGTCAATAAAAATTTATTATTAGGAAAAAACTACACTTTTAGTTCTTTACAATATTATATAGAAATTGATATTATCAAAATCGATATTGGGAATTACAAATTTATGATATCGCACCTGTACCTCTAAAGTGAGTCAACTCAAAATTTACAAATTTTCAGTAGAGACAAAAACGGTTTTTTTAATATTTACTATAAAATTTGCGATCAATGATCATCAAAAATAACAAGTTTTTTGAGTGGAACTCAAAATATGTCTTTTTAGTGGATTCTAAAGAAGCTACTCTTATAACACAAAGAGGGTCACAACTGCATTTTTTTTTTTTTTGCGAAAGACTAGAAAAATCGATGTAAGGTTTCTACAGTGACCACTGTGTATCGTTTTCTTGCAAAAAATTACTCAAATTTATTCGTTATTTTATGAAAATATGTAGGTTAATTAGCTTTTACAAATTTTTTTTTTTCAATTATTATTTTAAAGAGAGCGTAAAACCAAATCAAATTTTTCTTCAAATCCGCTGAAATAAAAGCGCTGCCCTCGCCAAATTAAGAACAGGATACCTACAATATTTTGCATTTTTAATCACATGTACTTTGGTAATAAGACCTTAAAGTCCAATCGTTGATTTCGGTAATTTTCTTGAACAAAATTTTTGAAAAAGTAAAATTGGAGATTTTGAAATAGTGTTAAAAAATGCGTACCGTTTTGACATTAATTTTGAACGGCATAACAATAGACGAGATGCAATATACTTTACATAAGATCATTTTGGGACCAGAAGAATGCAAAAATATTTTTGTTCTAAATTATTTCAATGCCTTTAAAAATGTGAGCTCGATTTTCTTAATCAAGTGGTTTGCGGCGCATTTATTGCCTGGGGAACTTGATACAACTTGGCTGTTTTTCAACCGATAATAGCTTTTGTTGTTTTATTAGAAAGATAATTTACGGTTTATAATTTTATGGTTTATAAATTAATTTAATTAAAACTGAAGTACTAATATCAAAATTGTTGTAAAAAATTATTTTTTTTTTTTCTGATAATTTTTACATATAAATGCATTTTTGAAATTTGAACTCAATGCGCGTCCAGACAGCATTGTCCGATTTGGCTCAAATTTTGCGCACTAAAGTTTTAAATCCAGTTTCATAAAATTCCGACCCGCACACTTCAAAATTCGTTCAAAAAAATTTTTTTCTTACAAAGCGCTTGCACCCTAATGTACATATTTGACTGTCGCTACTATACAAATTGTCATTTAATAGCTGGAACCTGAACTAATTTTTATCTTTCAAAATTTTTACAACTATAATGATTTCTTATCTAGAACTTACCAATATAATATTCAACGACCGATTAGACAAAAGAATTTTTGCTAACTGAAGAATTTAATTCATTTATTTATCACTCGTTTTTGTATATTTTCCGAAGACTTGCACAATAGAACTAATTCCGCTCAAATTTTTGTTACCTTTGCAACATGTTATTTTAGAAATATATATGTATATGTATATATATATTTTTGTGGGAAGCTGTAACTTTGTATTTCGTTTACAAAGATTAAGCTATTAAAATGTGATTTATATATTTTTTGTTCAAATTGCTACAACAAAGGGACAGATAGGTAGATAGATCGACAGACAGACAGGTAGTCGTCTGACAGATGTATTGCTACAGGGTTATTCCTTGCAGTGGTATCTGCAACGTTGACAAATTTCTTAAAAATAAGAAGCTAGTTTTAACAATTTTAAAACAAGAAAAATATTATTGGAATGAAAAATTTTTAACAAACAAATTTCGACATCACCAAAGGCCAAAAATTGATTCTATACGAAATACTCGTAGCTTTAATTTCTACCATTAAAGCAGGTTTTAAAAGCTAATATGAAAATAAAAATCAACTTTTTTTAATTACCACTAGAATACCAACATTGCATAAAAAATATTATTTTGTGTGTAAAAATCATATCCGAAGATACGAAGACGAAAACGTAGTTTCCAAATTACAAGAAAAAAAAGGTTTTTTTTTTAGATTGTAAGAACCATCTTTATAGTGATAAAGATTCGAATTTATGTTTGGGATTTTATGTTAAATTTTCATTTTGATATACATATGTATGTATATATATTTTTTTTTTTATATTAAATTATAATGAAATTAATGACAATAATACAAAATAAACTGCAGACATTAATAAGCATTTAAATAACAATACGAAATGTTATAACTAGAGCCCAAAGACATTTTTGGTAACAATAATATAAACCTTAATACATTTAACTAATCTGTTCACAAAAAAAATAAAATAAAGAAAAAAAACTGTTCATTCAACACTGTTTTACAAAATAGCTGTAACAAAACAAACAGCCAAACACAAAAGTGACCGGAAATTTATTTCCAAAAAAATGAGACAACAATGATTGCATGCAGAGTTACTATTTAACAAAATCATATGACGCAGTATGTTGTCCACTATAAACAGCAACAACAAAATACAAAAATATATGAAAAATAAAATATAATAAAAACAGCATAATCCTAACATAGAGATGTGTGTCATATAACAAAAATAAGTGTTAAAGCCGGTTTTGTTTTCCATTCATTCCACTTCAAGGGGGAGAAAAATAAAACCAAAATATTCAAACAATAAAAAAATTTAAGCCTAAAACAAGCTTTTAAGTGTGTGATTTTCGTCAGTAGCGGAACAAAGAAGATACCGAATGCGATAAAATTGATTTTATGATACCCTACAACTCAGGTTTTATATGGAACTGGTTAATTTTTAGTATAAAAGTACCTTTTTATTAAAAAAAATACATTTTTATTAAGAAACTGCCCGGTTATTAGAAAAGTAATTTTTATTAAAAAGGTACCTTATTATAAAAAAAAAAAAATACCTTTTTTATTTAAAAAACTTTTTTTAAATTTTTATTAAAAAAGTAATTTCTATTACTTGTTTAACTTATTTTCGAAAAATACCGTTCTTTAAATTGTACATTTTTACTAAAAAAGTTAGTTTTTATTAAAAAATTACTTTTTAATTAAAAAAAAAAACGTTTTTATTTAAAAAGTATGTTTATATTAAAAAATTTGCTTTTTTTATTAACGGTCATTTTTACAAAAAAAGTACCTTTTATAAAAAAAGTACCTTTTGTCAAAAAAAGTACCTTTTGTTAAAAAAAAAACACTTTTTATAAAAAAAAAAACCTATAATTAAAAAAAGTACCTTTTATTAAAAAGAACCTTTTTTACAAAAAAAGTATCTTTTATTATAAAAGTAGCTTTTCTAAAAATAACCTGTTAGTAGAAAAGTACCTTCTTATTAAAAAAGCATCTTATGAAAGTATCTTCTTATTTAAATATAGGTAGCCCTTTATTAAATGTGTATGTTTTTACTAAGAAAATACCTTTTTATTAAAATACATTTTTTTTAAAACAAACCACTATGTGGTCAGGGTATAATGACTTTGTGCTGATATTTAACCTAGACCCACCTGTTGTTTTACCGACTGACTCAGAATCACTTCCTGAGTTGATTTAGCGATGTCCGTCTTTCCATATGTGTGTCCATGTCCGTATGTGTGTCGCAAATGTAGAGATATTTTGATATGTATCTATCAGCCATAGCATGAACACTATTGAAATTGAAAATCGGTCCACGTTCAGATATAGTCGCCATACAAATGACACTTAAAAATCGACCTAAATTGCAATATTATGAAAATTATTAAGTAAATCTCGTTCAAATTGGGTTTGTGTGTGTTTAATACACCCATTAATCAGTAGCCCAAAAATAGACCCTATAGGACAATTCTCAGTCATAGCCCTCATATAAACCTGCTTCCCGATCTTCATTTAAATCAATCAAAAAACAAAAATATTGTACAGATTTTTCTCAAATTTGGCTTGTGTATATTTTTACAAAAAGTAAGTGAGCTCACCAAATATGGTAAGGATCGGTCCATTTTACGACCAAGCCTCCATATAAATATGAACTTTTTCATATTCAAAGAAAAAAAATTAATAACAATGCCACCCAAATTTGGTTTATGTTTATTTTCTATACCCAATTAGTTGGCCTAAAAGATGGGGTCTCTAAATGTATGGTATAGGGTATTGTGTAGACGGTCTAGATCGACTAAAATTTTCTTAATTGTTTTTATTAAAAATGCAAGTTTTTATTTTAAAAAATTACCTTTTATTAAGAAAGTAACTTTAATTTAAAAAATATCTTTAATTAAAGAAGAATGTTTTATTAAAAAAGTACTTCTTTTAAAGTACAATTTAGCAAAAAGTACCTTTTATTAAAAAAGTATCTTTTTTTACAAAATAAAAGTAATAAAAGTACGTTTTATTAAAAAAGTAAATTTTTTTTTTAAAAAAATACATTCTTTACAAAAGTACCTTCTTATTAGAAATTTTTCTTAAAAAAGTACATTTTCTAACAAAACAACCTGTTTTAAATATTACCTTTTTATTAAAAAACAACCTTTTTACCACAAACGTACCTTTTATTTAAAAAGTACCTTTTATAAAAAACGTACCTTTTACTAAAAAAATAGCATTATTAAAAAAGAACACTTAATTAAAAATGATCAAGTTTTTATTAAAAGAAGTACCTTGTAATTATAAAAGTTACTTTTTTTCTTAAATACGTTTTAATTAAAAAAGTACGTTCTCATTTAACAAAATATGTTTTTTAAGCACCTTTTACTAAAAAAGTATCGCTTATAAAAAAGGTACTTTCTTTAAAAAAATACTACTTATTATAACAATACTATTTATTATAAAATTACATTTTATTAAAAAAAAAAGTACCATTTATTAAAAAAGTACATTTAATTCAAAAATAAACTTTTAGTAATAAGTAAAAAGAATACTTTATTAGGTGAGGTAAACCTTATTAAAATAGGTACCTTTTTATTAAAAAAGTTATCTTTTATTGAAAAATTACTTTTAAATAAAAAAAAAAACTTTTATTAAAAAGTATATTTTATTCAGAAAGTACCTTTTTTCAAAAAAGCACATTTTAAAAAAGTACTTTGTTTTCAAAAAAGTTTGTTTATATTAAAAAATGTAAAAAGTAAATTTTTATTAAAAAATTACATTTTAATTAAAAGAGTACGTTTTTAGGAAAAGAGTATGATTTTACTAAAAATATAACCTTATTAAAATACCTTTTTATAAAAAATCATTCTTTTTAATAAAAACCAAAATTTTTATTAAAAAAGCAAGTTGTTATTAAAAAAGTATCTTTTATTAAAATAAATAACTTTAATTTAAAACAAATTAACTTTTACTAAAATAAATATCTTTTATCTAAAAATACCTTTAATTAAAAAGTGTATTTCAATAAAAAAAAGCACCTACTATTAAAAAAGTTTATTTTATAAAAGTACTATAATAAAAATACATTTATTAGAAAAGCACCTTTTTATTAAGAAGTACGTCTTTAGAAAAGCACCTTCTTATTAAGAAGTACGTCTTTAGAAAAGCACCCTTTTATTAATAAGTACGTCTTTGTTTAAAAGTAAATTTTTATTAAAAAAGTCATCTTTATCTTAAAAGATAGAACATTTTTCTTAAAAAAAATTTTTTTTAAGTATTACCTTTTTATTAAAAAGTAACCTTTTTAAAGCGTGTCTTATATAAAAAACGGATCTTTTATAAGAAAAGTTCCTTTTGTAAAAAAGTACTTTTTACTAAGAAAAAACAGCAATATTAAAAGAGTAAATTTTATTTTTAAAAATTCCTTTTTATTAACAGGTTAGTTAAAAAAAATATGTTTTAATTAAAAAAGTACGTATTTATTTACAAAAAAAGTATGTTGTTTAAAAAAGTACCTTTTATTAAATAAGTACCTTTTATAAAAAAGGTACCTTCTTTAAAAAAAAAAATAATATTTTTTAAAAAATTACATTTCATTAAAATAGTACTTTGCAATAAAAAGAACCTTTTTTTCAAAACGTACCACTTATTACAACAATTATCTTTTATCAAAAAGTACATTTTACAAAAATGTACATATTAAACCAATAACCTTTTATTGAAAAAGTAACTTATATTATAAAGAACCTTTTATTAAAAAGAATCTTTTATTAGAAAAGTATCTTCTTATTAAAAAAAAGTACCTTCTTATTAAAAAAACAACTTTTTATTAAAAAACTGTCTTCTTATTTTATTAAAAAAACTTAGTTTTTATTAAAAAGTGCATTATACTAAGAAAGTACCTCTTACAAAAAACTACTTTTATTAAAAAAGTTCGTTTTTATTAAAAGAGCGTGTTTTTAATAAAAAAGTACTTTTTATTAAAAAAAAAATAACATTTCTTAAAAAGTACCTTTTTATTAAAAATTACGTTTTTGTTAAAAATGAAATTTTTATTTAAAAAAAAGTAATTTTTCTTAAAAGTTACGTTTTTGCAAAAAAAAAAAAAAAAAAAATAATTAAATGTAATTTATATACCCTCCGCACCTCAGAAGCAGAGGGTATATTCAGGTTTGTCATTCCATTTGTAACGCATCGAAATAAGTTCTGGAGATCCCAGAACCACATATTTTCTTGATCATTATAAGAAGGGAAGTTGATTTAGCGATGATCGTTTGTCCATCTGTCTGCGGAAATCACGATCACGCCGTCAATATCTTAGCTAGACCGTTCGTTTTTGCATAAAACATCCCAAAGGAGTTGCTATTAAAAATCGTCAAATTCGGTTAAAGGGGTTACGAGTTATGAATGAAACTTTGAAAAAATTAAATTTTTCAGTGTGTTTGTTGTTTTTCTTAAGATATGTGAATGTTGTAATTCTTCTTATTGTTGAAGTCATTACACTTGTGTGAATATTAATACTGCACATGTCACATTGGCCTAGGCAAGTATTACCACATATTTTTTTATGGTTAAAATTAAAAACTAAATATTAAAAATTAAAAATTAATAAAAATTAAAAATAAAAAAATAAAAATAAAAACAAGTAAGAAAATTATAGTCGGCCTTGACCGACTATACGATATCCTATACCATGCGTTTAGAGACCCTATCTCTTAGGCCAAACTAACTGGACATAGAAAACAAGATAAACCAAATTTGAGTGGGATTTTTATTAATTTTTTTGGCTGCAGATATGAAAAAGTTCATATCGGATGCTATATCTATATGGGCACTAGGCCTAATATTGGCCCGATCCTGATCATGTAAAGTCTCTATTATTTTGCAAAAATATATACAAACAAAATTTGAAAAGAATCAGTGCACATTTTTGTTTTTTGATAGATTTAAGTGCAGATCGGGAAGCAGCTCTACATGGGGGCTATGAGTAAAGGTTGTCCCATAGGGATAATTTTTGGACTACTCATTAATGGATGTAACAAACGCATATAAACCCAATTTGAGTAAGATCTATATGATAATTTGGATATTATGACAATTTATGTCGATTTTATAGGGTTCATTTGTATGGGGGCTAGGTCTGCACATGGACCGATTTTCACCAATTTCAATAGCGTTCGTCCTATGGCCGATAAAAGCTTATACACCATATTTCATCAAAATATACTCATATTTGCGACCTGCAGTTTGATTACAAGGTTTACATGGACACACAGACGGACGGACACACGGACGGACATCGTTAAATCGAATCAGATAGTGATTCTGATTCGATCGGTATAATAAAAGATGGGTCTAGGTCAAATATTTTTGGTAGTTACAAACAGCAGCACAAAGTCATTATACCCAAACCACATAGAGGTATAGGGTATAATTAAATATTAAATAATAAAAATAAAAATGAAAAACAAAAAATGAAAAATGAAAAATTTTAAATGAAAAATAAAAAATAAAAAATAAAAATGCAAAATGAAATATGAAAGATGAAAAATGGAAAATGGAAAATGGAAAATGAAAAATGAAAAATGAAAAATGAAAAATGAAAAATGAAAAATGAAAAATGAAAAATGAAAAATGAAAAATGAAAAATGAAAAATAAAAAAAAGAAAAATGAATAATGAAAAATGAAAAATGAAAAATGAAAAATGAAAAATGAAAAATGAAAAAAGAAAAATGAAAAATGAATAATGAAAAACGAAAAATTAAAAATTAAAAATGAAAGATTAAAAATGAAAAATGAAAAGTGAAAAATTAAAAGTGAAAAGTGAAAAGTGAAAAATGAAAAACAAAAAAATGAGAAATTAATAATGCAAAATGAAAAGTAAAAAGTGAAAAATCAAAAACAAAAAAATTAAAAATGAATAATGAAAAATGAAAAATGTATTAAAAGAAAATATTTTAAAATTTCCAAGAATCATTCCAATTTTTTTTTTTTTAATTATCGTATGACTTCACAAAACAGGCTTACAGGGATCAAACTTTGGATATTATTATGATGCCGCCTGCGTTAAATAATGTATTTCATTGGTGTTCTATGAAGTAGTTAGTTAGGGCTTTTATACTCTAGCAAAAGAAAAATAATGAAATTTTTCAAATAGTAATTAATTCTTTTTAAGGATAATTTTTTTTTTATATATAATAGAAATTGGCCAACAAGAAAACCAATTAACTCTAAATTTAATTGGTATTCGGATTTACTGCTTCAATATCGGCAACCGTTATTTTGAAAGTGGTAGCCATACCCAATATTGGGTGAAGGGTATCAAAAATTCGGCACAGCGGAACTTAACATTCTTGTTTATTAAAAATTTTATTTTTTAATAAAAACTTGCTTTTTTACAAACAGATATTTTTTAACATAAGGTACTTGTTTAATAAAACGTTCTTTTTTAAAATAAAATTACCTTATTTATAAGGCAATTTTTTATAATATTTTATTTTGTAATGAAAGGTTCCTTTTTAACAATAAACACCTTTTATTAAAAATGAAGTTCTTATTAGAAAAGCCCGTTTTATTAAAAATTAAATTTTAGCCAATTTTATTAAAAATTTAATTTTATTAAAACAAAACCTTTTGATTAAAAAAATTGTCTGTATAAAAAAAGTGCCTTTTTATTGTTTAAAAAAGTATTTTCTTTATAAAAAAAAGTACCTTTTATAAAAATTTTAAATTTATATTTTACTCGTTACAAACATATTACCTGAACGTATAGGCTCCATATTTTCTACAGAAGTGTGCAACAGTTATACAGTTACACACAGCAGTGATGTTTTTTTATATTAATTTATGGAAAAAAATGTTTTTTAATGTTGATGAAAAATAGGTCAACAATAAATTGCACTAATAAATACATAGCGATGCTGTTAAAGCTGGTTAAGAAAAAAAAACAAACAACAATTAAAACACTAACCTAATCAAAAGTTTGAAACAGTTTTCTCAACTTAACGCAGCACAAAAGTATTAATTAGTTTAGCCTACATTTAAATTATGAACTGATTTGAGGGGTTATATTAACAAATTACAGAAAATGTTTACACAAAATCATAACTAATTTATGTTAATTATATGTTTCTTAGAGGAGTTAAAATGTTTACGGTATTCATATGTACATATATTGAAAAAAATCAAATTTTCAATGTGGGAAAAAAGTTTAATTTTTATGTTTTTATTCCCAACTTTCTCCGCAGCTTAAAATAATCGAATTTATTACACATTAAACATAAGCATGAATTGTTAATTGATTTTTAACGGTTTATTTAAAAAACCTTAAGTATTTGATTTTTGTTCAACTGACCCAATATTCACAATCAAATTATTTAAAATTTTGTGAATTAAAACAGTGTGTGTGTCTGTATTTTATGCCTCATAAATTTTGCAGTTTTTGCATCCTGTCAAATAAAATATATAACGAAAATGAACGTTAATACCCTTAAATAAATATGCCATAAAATGAAAGGGTAAGTTAAAGTATGTCAGCAAAAATTCGAATTAAATTGTCATTTATGGTGTTAAGATTTTTTTTTTATATTTTTGTTAAACATTTATGGGGAAAAAAAATTTTTATTACCAGAATGTGGGCGAAAAGTCTTTAGTAAATAATTTTAAAAATGAGAAGCACTCGTATAATGAATAAGGTCATTGCTTGTCATGATTGATTTGCTATCAAATCGAATTTTTAAGATTTATAGTAAAACAAATTCGATTTAATTATATTGTAGGTATATATAATAACCCAATGAACATTTCGATTCAAAGATAAATATTTATATGCTAGGCATTAACTATTTTTTTTTTTTTTAATATTTAAAGATTTTTTAACAAATTTCCCAAAAAGTAACACGAATACATAATTTATATTTATCAAATTTCTTTTAGTTTTAAAAATTGCCTGTATCTAACTATGGTTAGTCATGACTACTTTTAAATTTTGATTAATTTCAAGAAATCCCCTGAGCTAAGTTCTAGTGGAAAAAATTTTTCATAACCACTCATCTTAGCCTGAAGAAATATCCATAATCTAAACGAAGTGTAACATGTGTGGCAAGAATTATTATTACTCCATTATGGGCTGGACTAAGATCATGTGTATAGAAAAGTCACGATTTTCGTGGTTGAATAGAAGAATTGTACAACCATGATTGATGATAGAATTCTGGTAAAAGAAAAAAGTGTTAATTGTTCCAGATTCTTTATATTACTCTTCTATGTGTTCTTCTTCTAATGTAAAGTCATTATTTTTGTTTTACAAAATGCATTTATTTGATGCCAGAAAATTGTTTTTGGCCTTATACAATTGTTTACAACTTTTGAAGAAATACCTTAAAGCGTTTTTTTTATTTTCGAATATAATGAGGTTGAAAACTAAAATTTATACCAGTTTTTTTTTTTATGTAGTTAAAAACACCCAACTCTTGATGCTATTACACAAAAGAAATCAAAATCATTAAACAAGATATAAGAAAGCCGAGATATCAAAAAACTATTTTATATACAAACATACGCATGGGAGTATCAGAATACAAATACAACATAATGGAACTATGTTTACTGAAAAATCCCTTCACATTTGAGTTGTTAAACTATTGATCGAAAAAATCTTAACTTTTTAAAATTTGCTTGATTGCACCTTAACATTTCAAGCATTTGTTGCTTTTTGCTGCTTGTTGTTGAAGTTGAGATGCCGCTGCTTTATTGTCTGTTCCAAAGAAAACTTAACAATACGAAACAAGTTGTGTATCTCGAACAGAGTTTCTTATCTCACTACATACGAGGCTCCTACGACTGTTAGAGAAAGTATCAAAATATTTTAATACAAAAAAAGTAATTTTAAATAAAATTTAAATCAAAAATTTCCTTTCGTTGAATGAAATTGTTAAAAGTGCCGAAAGTTGGACTTGTCTTATTTGCAAAATCTCATATATTTGGGGGAAAAAAGGCGGTGAATAATCATACATCCACCAAAATAAATGGTTATTATCAACGAACGGATTTCTTTCACCAATCAGAATTTATTGTTGGTATACATGTTCCACCTTACTCACCTAAGTTCCCAAAATAGGTCTTCAAAAATGAAAATATCATAAAGAACTCTGAAGGGTGGGAACCTTATAAAACACATGTTTTAAGTTTCAAAGGGCCACGTTACAATGTATTTAATTCAATAATTTTATTTGAAAGGTATCAGTCCAAAAAATATTAAAGCCAAGTTAGATCAGACTCTCTGTGTCAGAGCTGGCCACGCCAAAAACGGTACAGAAAATACAGAAAATGGTATTGGATGATCGTCAGCATTTCAAAAATTGCCAGAAATTGCATATTGACCGAAAATTTGGAGATCATAATAGAACAAAAACAGCGTCGTGATGATGTTTCAATAGAGTGTTTGGTGATGTTTCACCGCAGTAAAGCAGAGTTTTTGCTTCGATTCCTAACCATGGATGAGACATGGGTCAACGGCTTTGCACCTGAGACAAACGAACAGTCAAAACAATGGACTAAAATGAGAGAAGTGTGTCCAAAGAAGGCGAAGAAATCACTAGAAATAAATAAAGTTCACACTCCAGAAGAAGTTGAAATACCGTCAACGAAACGTCGAGTGAAAAGGATGTAATAATTTGAAATTTTTTTTTATTATCATCTTAATATTTAATTGACCATAATTAGCCCGAAAAAATAAAAAAAATCTCACAAATAATATTGGTCACAAAATAAATCTAAAATTAAATATAAAAATAATTTTATCTTATTTCTCAATTTTATTTATAACTCAGGACCCATTGAAAGCCACTGACTGAATTTAGCATAAGTTTATAGAAGACATATATTCGCAAATAAATTTTTATCATTTTATTACGATCTTTGAGCCTTTGCAATCAAATTTTGGGTATGTGTCATTGCAAAGAAAATAAAAACTTTAGAATTACAGGTTAACTACATTTTCAGATACACGTAATTATTCTAGACGACATGAGTGAGTTTTTAATGATTTGTACACTTTCACGTCGCCTTATTTCAAGAAGTGGCAGAATAATAACTATTTTCAAGTTTATCAAGAATTTAAATAGGGTGCGGTGTAGAAATCTTATTTTCTTAGTTGATTTAAAATAAAATTCCCTAAACCAAAATTTTCTATCAACTTAAAAGCGTTTTAAAGACCTACTAGCAGAACCCAGCCTTCGAAATTCAACTGCGAATTCTAGGAAATTTGAGTTTTTTAATAAAGATCTTAAATGTATGCTTTTCAATTTTAGCCAATTCACAATTCAGCACTTTTCAAATATCGATTGCGTTATTGTCGTTATTGGTTTATGTCCAATTCTTGGTTTATGTCCAAAATTATTTTTCAATTCAACATATTTATTATTGTGAATGGAGAAAACAAACTCATTTATTTTTTTTTTTTTTTTTTGGCGAGCACATTAACATATTTCATAAACACACACATAGCATTGTATAATTTTATGTATGTGTTAGTAGCAACTTTAAATGCATGTTACTCCAAAAAAAATTAAAAATTTAAAAATTTGTAAATCTAGTGCACAGCTAAAAAGAAATACATTTCAAATAAGATATGTTTGGTCAAAATCGGAAGAAAACTGTTGAACAAATCATCGGTCACAAGATATTGCCTAATCCATTAATATTATAGATTCCTGTCCCGACTGCAAAATCTATTATTTTTCGAAATTTGCAAGTCACTTAACCCCTCCATGCCCAATGTTGCGTACAAGTTTTCGGAATATCTATACGCGCAGCGGGTAAATTTCTATTTCACAATACAGTCACAAAAACACCGCAACATGTGAGCCGTAAGACAAAATCGGTGTGACTTATGATTGCCTTGGTGAAAAAAAAAAATGATATGTAATAAACTGTTTGAAAATGAAAATTTAAAAATGAAGTAAAAAAAAATTAAAAATTTAAAATTAAAAATAAAAAATTAAAAATAAAAAATTAAAAATAAAAAATAAAAAATATAAAAAATAAAAAATAAAAAAAAAAATAAAAAATAAAAAACAAAAAATTAAAAATGAAAATTGAAAAATAAAAAACTAAAAATAAATCAAAACAAGTAAAAAAATTATAGTCGGTCTAGACAGACTATACGATACCCTATACCATTCGTTTAGAAACCCTATCTCTTAGGCCCAACTAACTGGACATAGAAAATAAGCAAAAACCAAATTTGAGTGGGATTTTTATTAATTTTTTTGGCTGCAGATATGAAAAAGTTCATATCGGATGCTATATCTATATGGGGACTAGGTCCAAAAATGGACCAATCCTGATCCTGTTTGGTAAAGTCTCTTGTATTTTGCAAAAATATATACAAACAAAATTTGAGAAGAATCAGTGCATTATTTTTGTTTTTTGATAGATTTAAGTAAAGATCGGGATGCAGCTCTATATGGGGCCAAAGGGATCATTTTTGGACTACTCATTAATGGATGTAATGAACGCATACAAACCCAATTTGAGTAAGATCTATATGACAATTTGGATCCTATGGCAATTTATGTCGATTTCATAGGGGTAATTTGTATGGAAGCTAGGTCTGAACATGGACCGATTCTCACCAATTTCAATAGCGTTTATCCCATGGCCGATAAAAGCTTACGTACCAAATTTCATCAAGATATATTCATATTTGCGACCTGCAGTTTACATGGACACGCAGACGGACGGACGATCAGTATAATTAAAGATGGGTCTAGGTCAAATATTTTTGGTTGTTACAAACAGCAGCACAAAGTCATTATACCCAAACCACATAGCGGTATAGGGTATAATGAGAAATAAAAAATGAAAAACAAAAAATGGAAACTTAAAAACGAAATACGAAAAATAAAAAATGAAATATAAAAAATGAAAAATGAAAAATGAAAAATAATAAATGAAAAATGAAAAATAAAAAATGAAAAATGAAAAACGAAAAATTGAAAATGAAAAAAAAATTAAAAAATAAAAAATTTAAAATTAAAAATAAAAAAAGAAAAATGAGAAATAAAAAATTAAAAAAAAAAATGAAAAATAAAAATTAAAAATCAAAAACGAAATTGAAAAATGAAAAATAAAATAAAAATTTAAAATAAAAAATTTAAAATGAAAAACGAAGAATGAAAAAAGAAAAAAGAAAAATAAAAAACGAAAAATTAAAAATTAAGCGGTTGAAATAATAATAACAATAAATATTTTTACATTAGCAGAGCCCTTAGATGAAACTTTCTGTTTGATTTTAAAAAAGTGCCATACAAAAATCTTTAACTACTAGATGTTTACATATATCCCCTGTGATTGGACTCACATGATTTTGTTTGTCATTCACTCAACGAAATTTGCATTCAAAGCCATCGCCTGTATTTATAAAAGATATCTAAAAATACTAATTTTTGTTTGAAGGCGTGGGTTCCAAGTGCTGATTTTATTACCTTTCAATACAAATAAGACATTTCTTGATTACTTTGAACTTTGTTCATATATAAAATTGCGTTATTGCAGGAGGTGCCTAAAAATGCTTCTACTTCGCCATTTCCTTGGACCGATTTCTATTAACATACAAAATTATTCTATCTAAGAAATGATGTTTTATTTTTGCAGAAATACTTTGGGCACGTAAGGATTAAACTAAATTTTAATTTCTCTAATTCCCCTAAAAGTTCAGAAAGAGTTAAATATCTTTTATACACTGTTCACGATTTTTCAACAAAAACAGGTCATGAGCGGAGTAATGTTTCACTCTTTTTAGTTTTTCGAGTTATCACAATGATTTCATAAAAAACGTTTAATTTCAGTTTTTCGCGAAGTTGGTGTAAGACTAACAAATTTTTATTTGACAGTCTCAAAATAGTATTGCTTTTATCTATATTTAATTTTATAGCACATTTTGTCCCAAAACGGCATCTGAATATTTGCATTGGGTATGTTCCCAGAAGCCTGGAACATTCTAAACTACTTCGCTAAACAATATTGGCCTAATAACAAGTAAGTGGCAAATTTTGTCGTTTTAAGTTCTTTGATACCCACACCTGAGTTTTAAACCAAATATTATAACCAATGTTGGTTAAGTTCTAATGTCATTTAAATTTTTTTTTATAAAGCTAACGATGGTTTCATAGAAAGAATTAACTTCTATCCGAAAGATTGCATTCTTTTCCTATTATTTGAGTAGGCTTTACATTGCTGGGTGAGGCGTAAAAGAGAAAAGAAGAAACGAAGTCGGCTAAACACTAAAGAAGAAACGAAATCGGCTAAACACTACTGTAATTCCATGCAAAGCTCAACCTTAAGTCCAATTTTAAAATTTTAATTTAAATAATTTTTATTGATACCATTTCAAAGAAAAGAGTATGAAAATATGACAATAGCTTTTTAGATGTATGTTTGAATATTTTTATAACCCCTATTTTTCCAGTAAGAAAGGAAAAGTGTAGTTAAGTAATTTTGAAAATAAAAGCAATCTGTCCCGTTACAAAATACTACTGTTTTTACAAACATCCTCTAAAATTATGTCTGTTTATTGCCATGTCTGTCACGACTACCTTTTGCCCCCCAATTATTAATAACAATAATACTTTCTCACTTTTTCTAATGGTAAATATGTTGTTCAGGTCCGTCTGCATAATTTTGTATATTCTTATGGACAATGAATTATTGGATTAGAAAGATCTCTGATTGTCAAGTCTGTCACTATGGAATTAGGCTACTATAATTAAGGAACAGACATTCATCTATGACAATTTTAAGTCGGTTTGGCCTTAAAGCGTTAAAACCATGCTGGATTTTATTTTTTTATTAGCAGTATTTTTAATTTCAATGTTTTAATTTAAATACATTGTCTCATGTTTTCTGCCCATTTTTTTATATTAGAATTAAAAACTGAAAAATTGCCTCCTACACCGGCTAAAAAACAGTGAGCGACGGCCCCATGTCGCTGTTAAGCTGCACGCCTCGGACCTCTGAACTCGTGGAGTGTAGCCCTACATAAACCATAATGAAGCAAATGCTACACACACAACGACCACCACAGCAACAACAATCACAGCTATCACACACAAGAAAAAAAAATTTTGAATAACAACAATAACAAGAACAGCATAGAAAAACCATATTTTTTTACATTTTCATTAAAATCTCGGGCCTCTTGCACCTATTTTAATGATTTTAAATAGCAATCTGCTCAGGATGTCAATGAATCATTTTCTCTAAGTAGGATCAACCCAGCTAACCTGTTGAGGGCATGATCTGTTATATCTATAGAAGGACATGCAGACATCGCTATATCAACTCTGCCTGCCATAAGGAATGACAAACTCATATATACCATCTGGACATAGGTGTGGAGGGTATAAAATCACCAAATAAGTTAAACACTTAAACAAAAAATTTTGTATGAAGCCATTGTGATAACTCGAAAAACTATAACCCGAAATAGGGTTTAACAGATAATACCGTGCATGTTTTATTCGGCTTGCACAGATAAATTATTTATTTCATTTTAACGAAAGAAATTATTTAACTGTTTTCTATTTAAGTCAAAGGAGTCCTACAGTAATTTCATTTAAGAAACTCTGATTAGCATGGAATATACTGAACTTAAAACAACATTTTTGCTTTTATATTTTATTCGTTAGCTCGTTCAAAGACTAATGTTGCGTTCAAAAGCGGCTTACAATGCAGGTTGTTTGTATTTTGCTTTGTTTCTTGATGCAACGTTTTCATCTGGTTGTTGTTGTTTATATTTAACATTGGCGTATGTACTCTACAATTAACTTTTTTGTTCAACTTCTTCTAGACATTCGGCTTCGTTTTTCTTCTTTAACTTTATCTATGTTTTTCTTTTAAGTATTTCTTGATGTTTAACTATAAAAATATTTTGATTCAACGTAGCCAGAGGTGTACCATCTTTAGTAAAGGGAGTAGTTTTGCTAGTCCAGTTCAGCTTAATTTCCAAGGTAACGAACATTAAAGAAATCGTTTCAGAACCTGAGTTTTTTCTGTAAATCTTAGAATTTCCTTTTAGAAAAAAACATATAGCCCGAAAGCAGATTTTTAAATTTAAGTTAGAAACTTGGACACCACCGTTCAACTTAACTTCAACATGATCTTCATCAATTTTATTATGATGAAGAGGATCGCCATCATAATTATCATGAAACTCTTTGTTATACTCCAAAAAAAAAAAAAAAAAAAATGAACCATCGTTTATACATTGTATGACTACAAACAAAATATTTTTGTTAAGGTTTTTTTTGGGTTCTATACAAAATATGTATTTCTTAGAAGATAATCTAAAAGGTACATCTTCAAGAGTTATTACACCTTAACTATACACTCAAGAAAATAAAAATAGTTAGTAACTCCCTAGTATTTGTTTGCTTTATCTATAAACAAGCAGTGAACTTTAGCTTTTGCTGTAAATGAATGTGAAGTAACAATAATAGAGGAGCAAATTAATGATGGGTCTTTGTTGTTGTTGGAGTTATATATCTCAGATAAGCGTGAGAGATAATTGTTGTTAAAATTTTAACAGCATATATACTTTTTTTGTTTTGGGGGAGACTTTGTTTTACAAAATTGTTGTTTTTTTTTCTTACACTAGCTGTAAACCTGGTTTTTCTTTCTTTTGTGATGGTTTGTGTAATAAGAAAAGGTGTAAAATAAACTAATATTATAAAGTCAAATTTGTTATAATGAACTAAAAAAAAACTGAAAGAAAGCCCGTTATCTAATTAGTAATGTAAAGATTATTTAATTAGAATTTGAAAAAATAAAGTTTTAAGGTGACTTCTAATGAAATGGCATCAAGTCACGAGAAGTGAAACAAAACAAACAAACTGAATAACAAACTTTATGGAAACAGTTAGAATAATACACTATATTTTAGGAATTAAGAAGAAGAAAATATTGTTTTTGCCATACCTGACTCACTAATCTGTCTTACCTGGAAAAAACAAAAAAAAATTGTTAATATTTATCGAAATTGTTTTAATGTATTTCATTATATTTTTCATTATAAAAATTGTACACTATAACATAAGGATCTGTTTTGGTTTTCATTGAAAATATCTATATGCTGGGAATTTTTCAACAAAATTTATCTTAAAATTAGTGTTGTACTTTGGAATAATACTTATTCTTCATTTAGTTCGTCATCTAGCAGAGCTTTTAGATATTTATTAATGATTTGTCTCTAAATGTTTGAAACATTTATTAGTTTGTAATAATTATTTTTTCCATATTTCCCATTTACAACTAAAATGTTTATACAATACGACGACCTCGGTTACTGCAACTAATAAAAACCAACAACCGCGGTTGTTGCATTGACCGAGTCACACATATATAAACACTACTCTAAGTATTTATATGAGCTTACAAATAATATGTCGTTTATATTGTCCTAAAGATAATTTTGAGCATAATTAATATATTTTTTTATAACCTCCACCCCAGTGTGGAGAGGGTATAAGTTTGTCATTCCGTTTGTAATAATTAGAAAAAAAATTCTGGACCCCATAAAATATATATATTTGTGATCCTCATAACAAGCGGAGTTGATAGAGCGATGTCCGTCTGTCCATCTGTTGGTGTTACGATTACGATTTCAATCGGGCAGCTAGGGTGCTCGTTTGCATAAAAAATGATTCAGTAACATTCTGAGAAGTTTGCTATTTAAAATCGTTCAAATCGATTGATTAAGACCCGAGATTTCAATGAAGAACTAAAAAAAGTTTTTAAACAATATGATTTTCTATGTTGTTCTTGTCATGATTACACCGTCAATAGAATAGCTAGAGTGATCATTTTAATGAAAATGATTCACCAAGATCATGGGAAGATTTCTATTTCTAAAATCATTAAAATCAGGAAATCTCTGAAAAAGTGAAATAAAATTGAATAAAATGATGTTTCTATATGGTTCTTGTTATTGTTATTCTAAAATTTGTATTTTTGTCATAGCTGTACTTGTTGTTTTTGTGGTCGTTGTGGTAATAATATAAAAATTCACCAACATCAAAAGCAAATAATGCCAAATTAAAAAAAAAATAACACTGTAAATTTAACAAAAAACATGTGCTTTTTAATTTTCTTATAACGTTTGGCCATTAAAATCCAAACAAACATTAAAAATCAAAAACAAAATAGAAATTTTTAATTAAGTAATATTTACAAAAAACATTTGCTCCATAACGGTTTGCTTTCCGAACGTTTTCCGGCATTTCCTTCATTAGCCTCTGAATACCACTTGTATCTATCAACATTTTTTGCACGGTATCCGTTTTGGTAGAACTTTCTCTTTAAAATTGCCCAAAAAGTTTCAACCGGTTGAAGTTGGGGAACTTTTGGGGAATTATTTTCTTTTTTTACATATTCAATATTGCGAGTGTTGCTTTAGCATAGTGTGACGATGCTTCAGGCCAGAAAATGGTTTTATCATTTTTATAATATTTATCAATAAATTTCTGAAGTTCTGGAATACATTTTTCAATGCAAACTTGAGCATTAACTGCCCGTCCTCCTTTTAAAAACACTGGTTCGCTTATACCACGTTCACTAATTGCTAACCATAACAAAACCTTTCCTGGAAACTTAGACATATACATATATATTGATTTTTCGGATGCATCATGACTGGAAGACTCAAAGCAGTATTTTGCCTGCCATTCGTTGACTTCAACAGTGAAATATGATTCGCCATCCATTACACATATATAATTTGACGATGTTGAAAAATAGTTTTAGGAAAGCTTTCGTAATCTTGGTTTGTAAATGGAGCAACTTTTTGTTTTCTTTTTCCTGAGCACCCATTTGTTCCAAATATTTCTTTGTGGTTAATTTATTACATTTATATTTTTCGTACTTTAGTATCTTCTAGACTGCATTCTCTTCCCGATCCGTGTTTTCCTTCCACTGTTTTATTATTTAGAAATGAGTTTATTGCAGCATTTAACAACAATTGTAAACGTTTTTCAAGTGACATTCCTTTAAAATGGGGAAAATTTTCACTTTTTTTTTTTTTTTATTTGATTTTCTTCATAAAATTTGCTAAATAATTTGCGACGCTCCAACTCATTGAGTGGCATATTGCAAACTAAATGTTTTGTGATCCACGTATTTTTTTATATTTCTATAAACTAGCAAAGAGTGCCGTTATTTTTCAATAATTTGTTTTCTTTGTTTACATCATGTGTTCCATTTTATTTACTATTAAACTCATTCGGATTTTAATGGCCAAACGTTATATTAATTTATTTAAAGAAAAACACAACAATAACTTTTGAAGTTTTACTTTTTGTGTGTATTATTTACTTATACATACATATATTAAATAAAACAAATATATATATACCTATAATCGATATCAATATTCTATAATTGTTATAACATCGCAAAATGTTACAAATTGGTACATGTTAATGTTGCAAATATCAAAATACTCTAAATGATATACATATATTCTATATATGTATATCTATAATAACCGTATATTAGAAATAAATTGGTATATTATTTTATTTATATTATTTATCAAGCATTCTAAATTATATATAAAATATAAAGTTAAAGTTATATGCCAACAAGATCACAACCATCCGTACTTGACAAAAAAACAGTATAAATTTGGGGAAAATTTTCTTTATTTCTCAACGAAATCTCATTTTAGGTCGATACGCTATTCCCAGCGATATTCCATAGCATCGAAACCCTGTTTAAAGTAAGAACTGTCAAGCTCCTCAAAATGGCCATCAACCGCAGTATCCATCTCTTCATTGATGACAAATCTGTTACCACATAGCCATTTTTGCAAGTTCGGAAATAGAAAATAATTCGAGGGAGCTAAATCTGGCGAATAAGGTGGGTGCTCAAGCAAGTCGAACTTTAATTCGTAGATTTTGGCCAGCACAATAGTGGATGTGTGAACTGGTGCATTGGCTTGACGCTTTTCATAAAAAAAAATTGTTTATTACTACCGACATGTATACATCAGATCGGGTTGTCCTCGAATAATAAAGGAGGAAATTCAACGTTGCATCAAAGAAATTCAGCCACATTAATGCAAAATGGTTATGGAAAATATCGACAAAAGAATTTGTTTGTACCATCATAGCGTGGAGGCCATGTGTTGCTCCATAATTATCCCTATTCTGTGTAATTTATGATTCAATAAGAAAATAATATGATAAAGAAAAAGTTAAATTCAAATTTTGTGAAAGTTTTGGCCACTCTTTATATGAAAATGTCCTCCATGCAAGTTTGTCACCGATTTACAAAAAAAAATATTTACGGAACACATGGTACAAGTTATTAGTTTTTAAAAATTCAAATGCGAGTTCTAGTGATGTCAAATAAAAAGGTAAACTTACATGAAGTGAATATTTTCATATAAATGCATGGAAAGTTTTCGAGCTTTCTCAAGTAGGACAGACCGATTTAAGTCATATTTAAGGAAGATATTTCTGGTACTTTTACCATTCTTAAAAGTATAGTGTTGCTATACTAAATAGTAACATTTGTCTTTTTACATGCCTTTAAACATTAAATATTTTAGTTTGTATTACACGAGCTGTTCGTTTGGCATGAGAAGGAAATGAGCTACTCTAGCTGCTTGAGCTACAAACTTGACCAAAGTAAAAAACAAATTTAGTGTCCATATATTTTGTAGATGCTCCAATGTATATTAATGGCAAGCTTGTTATTAAGTTTAACTGTTTAATTCGACCCAATCAAAATTGTTTTCTAAATTCTTTTTATACCACACCAGATTTTAGACAAGCAAGTAAGAATGGCTAATTCGGCTGCGCAGAATCTTTAAAACCCTCCACCCGTTATCAAAACACAATACTATAACCAAGACCATCAATACCAAGAACCCAATAGGCTGGATTTCACATTATAATGGCTATTTTTTTTACAAATACGTTTGAAATTAATATGATGATTCACAAAAATTGCTGGTAATTTCATGATTTTTTCAATTGAAAATATTTATTAAATGCAATCAGCATAAATGTGAATGCATACATTTACATTTTTGTTTGTTTCAAGAGAGAAAGAGGATAACCATCTTGGCTACTCTCTTACTCTCATCGATAAATGTGCCTTCACATAAACAAAACAAACAAACAATTTAACGCTCTTAATTAAATTCGCCTGTGCCGAGTCTTTACTACGCTTCACATGGGTTTTACGTTTACGTTTATATGTAGACTTATTGCACTATTTATAACAAATGTAAACAAAATATTTGAAAAAGTAATCAATTTGATAAACTTAATTGTAAATTATTAATATGCAATGTGTACAGTGTACGGTAACAATGAATTTATAAAAGCATTTTTTAAGTAGTTGTGCTGTAATTATCGAAATACTTTCTGAGCAAAAGTTTTATGATTTTTTGCGAGCTATAAATTTCTAACATTAGGGTGTCACATTTGGGTGGTAGAAAATGAGATTTGGGGGGTAGGTACTAGAATGGCACACTTGAGGTCAATGAACATAAGAGCAAAACTATTGGCCTCCCTGAGACAAAAAAAATTCGCTATATCAAACTTTAAGATCGGACTGTAAATATGGAAGATATAACGAAAAAACTAAAAAGGCGACCCCTACGTTCGGCAAAAAAAAAGTTTTTTTCAAATGTCCTTGGAACAATACTTTATATTCGCTGGTGTACGGTGAACTTTTTTTGTGCCTGTAAGGTAATACGGTCTAGTGTACACATATACAAAAACATTTGCTTTAAAGTTGTTTTATAATTTAGTTTGTTATATTGCAGAAGGTTTAATAGTATAACTATTTGCTTGGATTCTCATTGCATTGATTTCATAACAAAGGTATCTATAATATTAATAGGCTAGGCTATTTCTTGTGACCGATGTTTTCTTCTACCGTTTTATCCCGATTTTGACCAATCGTATATTATTTGAAAGGTATTTCTTTTAAGCCTATTTGCAGATTTACAGATATTTAAATTTTTTCCTTTGTTTTGAGTAAATTGCATTTAAAATTGCTACTAACACATACATAAAATAATACAATGCTATGTGTGTGTTTATTAAATTTGTTAATGTGTTTGTTATAAAAATGTGTTTGTTTTTTGTGTTAATTTTTGAATTGGTTATAATTGATTAGCATACCTTTAGGGTCTTTATATATTGAAAAAATAAAATTTCCAAGAATATGCGCTCGAATTTCGAGGGCTGGAATCTGCTAGTATGCATTAAACTTTTTACGAAACAAACAATCTACTACTTTTGGTTACTAATGTGGGTTGGTGGCTGGACCCGAAACAGCTGTATAACCAGTCATGCAGAACATGCTTAGATCAATTATGGAAACAAATGTGCCAGCGCTTTTTGCTTTATTTAAAGTAAAAACATCTGATTTAATTTCTTACTTAAACTTTTAAGCATTTTTTACAGGTTTCTTCATATTTTTGGATATAGCTTGGCACAGTGTTGTCCAATTTACTTCATTTTTAATAGCAACCGGCTCGAGATAATGACAAACAATATTTTGTGAATGAACAATATATTTAGTGAATGAATATCGACTCGAGTTGTTATAAGGATCAAGAATATATATATCTTATGGGGTCGCAAATTCATTTTTCGATGCATTATAAATGGAATGACAAACTAACATATACCCTCTGCACATTGCTGTGGAGGATATAAAATAGATATTTCTCAAATAGCACATACAAACTCGCAATCAAAAACTAGATTTCAATTTCCCAATTATTTGTTTGTTTCTGTGTTGATATTGGCGTTGAAATGCTTCTTATATAACACTCTTGATATAACTAAAACTATTGCTTTATTCGTTATAGAAATACAATGTTAACTCCAATTAACTTAACTTTATCTAAACAACAAAATTTGGAAGCACGTTCCTAACAAACAATCAAAACTAAATCAGATTGTTTAACAATTCACAAGTGCTAAAGCTATTTCGTGAAATAGTAACTAAAAAGGAACTTTTCAAAATTGTTTTTTCGTAACACTTTTGAGAGGAAAAAATTTTAAATTTAAATAATTCGTTACTTTGATATTAATGACTTCAAATCAAATCAGTAATATGATAAGCGTGAGAGTATTTATCATATAAGATTATAGATTAGTAAAAACAAAATGCTCATAAAATTGATTAACTATAGTTTTTTTTTTTTTTATATGCATAAAATTTATAAATTATAAATGTCTGCCCCTAATTTTCTATGGATTAATTTAATACCAATAAATTCTATATAATCTTACACAAACTTAAGCTCACTAATAAAGTCTATCAATCTTACAAAAATGGTTAATCCTCTTAAAAAAAAACAAAAAAAAAAAAACTAATCAAAACATTAACACTTTTAATATCAACCAAACATACAGATACAGATATTCGTAAGATTAAATATATATTTTTATAATTAATTTTAGAGTTGAAAAGAAAGACAGAATGTGGGTAAAGAAACTAAATGGTAATAAAACTAATTTTTAATGAGCCTCTATTTTGTCTTTAGCCAAAAGACATGTATTGTTTTGTATATGTTCACCTAACTCTCATGTGCTTAAATAATAAATTATAAAATTCTTTTGTTTAGTACCATAACTAAACTTTGGATTATTTTTTTAAACTTTGTTTAAGGCTTTAAAAGAAAACTTTAGAAAAATGTTTACCTTAGCTTTTTTAATTAACTTTTAATAGAAGACAAAGAAATTCAATTTTTTTTAAGTAAATGCTCTATAGATGCAATTGAAAAAGAAAAATCGCTTTTCAAAGTCATGCTCTAACTAACTTGAAACAGCTTGAAACGATTTAATAGCAAATGATGAAATGATGTTAGATGTAAACAAAAAGCAAACAAATAAATGACTGCAAATATTAAAGGTATTCACGATGATTTTGCAAAATCGTATTATAAATATTAAAGTTAATAATAAATAAATTTATGAAAGTGGAAAATATGAATATGCAAAGAAATAAATCTCGGAAAAACAACTCCAGAATCGTTTATTTCAGGTCTTTAATGTTTTTTTTTTATAACCTTCAAACCAGTGTGCAAAGGGTATATATGTTTGTCATTCCATATATAATAGTTAGAAAAAAAATCTAGACTCCATAATAAATATACATGCTTGATCTTTATAATAAGCAGAGTGTATATATCGATGTTCGTCTGTCCGTCTGTGGACGCTTAACAGGTTGCTATTCGTAATTAAATTCAAATTAAATTCATTCAATAAGTCCCGAGATTTTAAGGAAAATGTGTAAATACTCTTGAAATAATAGAATCTTTCTATGTTGTTCTTGTTATTGTTGTTATTAAAAATATTGTAATATGTGTATCATAGCTGCAATTGTTTCTCGCTGTGTTTTTAGCATTTGCTCAATGTACTGTTAAGACTAATGCCGTTTTCTTTTCTGACAAAAAATGTCGCACTTTATTAGCACTTTTTTCGAGAAGTGCATTTTTTTTATATATTCTGAATTAAGAGCAACCTTATCTTATACATCAATCGAAAGGTCTCAAAGTCAGTCCCTCGCAAATCGCAAAAAATTGCAGCCATTGACTTCTTTCAGGTCATAGTGTGAGAATATTTTCCCATTGTTCCCCTTTTTTGAATATTTTCACCCCATGACTTCAAAGAGGATAATAATCAAATTTTTTTGCATTTTATGAACACAGCTCTTTGGGACCTTTCGATTGATATATAATATAAGGTTGCACTTAATTTAGAATATACAAAAAAATACACTTTTCGAAAAAATTGCAAATAAAGTGCGACATTTTTTGTCAGAAAAGAAAACGGCATAATATTGATACACCTTTATAACGTTATCTCGAAATAAATACCAAAAACCGCCAATATGTTTTATGTTTTCATGACTGGAAAAAAAACTAAAGATTAACAGTCTAATTCATAAACACTTTTTAACAGCTTAATAAGCTGTTAATAAGAAAAAAATCGGAGAAACAGTATTCATAAACACAAAATAGCTTATCAAACGTTTAATAAACGTTTGTTATATATGAAATTTTTATTGTAGGCTTTACCCTACTTTAAACCTTTCATAAAATGACATTTCTCAATGTTTATTTACATTAATTGGTCTAGTTAAAATAAAATTACCATTTTTGTTATTATTTCAATAAAAAAAAATAGATAAATCTGTTTAAAATAAATAAAAAACAAGTAAGAAAATTATAGTCGGTCTAGACGATACCCTATACCATGCGTTTAGAGACCCTATCTCTCAGGCCCAACTAACTGGATATAGAAAATAAGCATAAACCAAATTTGAGCGAGATTTTTATTAATTTTTTCGGCTGCAGATATGAAAAAGTTCATATCGGATGCTATATCTATATGGGGACTAGGCCCAAAAATGGACCGATCCTGACCATGTTTGATAAAGTCTCCTGTATTTTGCAAAAATATATTCAAACAAAATTTGAGAAGAATCAGTGCAATATTTTTGTTTTTTGATAGATTTAAGTGAAGATCGGGAAGCAGCTCTATATGGGGCCTATGACTAAGAGTTGTCCAATAGGGATAATTTTTGGACTAATGATTAATGGATGTAATATATACATACAAACCCAATTTGACTAAGATTTGTATGATAATTTGGATCTTATGGCAATATATGTTGATTTCATAGGGTTCATTTGTATGAGGGCTAGGTCTGAACATGGACCGATCCTCACCAATTTCAACAGTGTTCATCCCATGGCCGATAAAAGATCAAATACCAAATTTCGTCAAAATATATTCATATTTGCGACCTGCAGTTTGATTACAAGCTTTACATGGACACACAGACGGACGGACGGACGGACGGACGGACGGACATCGTTAAATCGAATCAGATAGTGATACTGATTCGATCGGTATAATTAAAGATGGGTGTAGGTCAAATATTTTTGGTTCTTACAAACAGCAGCACAAAGTCATTATACCCAAACCACATAGTGGTATAGGGCAGCACTATTCAACCTGTGGTACGCGTACCACTTGTGGTACGCGAGACTTCTCCAAGTGGTACGCGAAATCTTTGAATATTTAAACAATTTTTTCATTAACTATTGCTTTTTTCCCCAAAACGTTTTTATTTTGTTTTCCATCCTGAAAGTATACTTTTTTCGAAATTTTTTTTCCGAAATTCCGCCATCTGTACTATAAATTAACAACTAAAAAAACACCATTTGTATTGATTTGTGTTGCTATATGATATTTTTTTATTTTTGGGGAAATTTTCAAGCTCTTAAATATGTTACACTTTTTATAACAATTTTAAACGTTATTTTATTTAAATAAGACAAAGGAAAAATATTTCTTGATATCAATCGCAAAAAAATAAAAAAAATTCCCTTTTTTTAAAAACGTTTCGCTCTTTGTTATTTGCTATGATTTTTTTTTGTAACAAAATTTTCATAGAAAATACTGTAAATTTGCGTTTGATTTATTTTTGTACATATTGATGGATATTAGTTTTAGTTGACATATTTCCATATACAGGTGCAGTTGTTCTATATTTTATTTGTTACTATGGATAAGTGGTTAATAAGAAAGAAAGAAACGAATAAAGATAAAAATAATGATTGTCCAGCTAGTTCGAATGAACCTCAACAAACTTATTCACAAGTACAACAAGTTGAAAGACCCGGATCTCCTCCGACCACCAGCGCTCCAAAAAAATACAAAAGTACGAGACGATATGATGGGGAGTATATTAAATTTGGTTTTAGTGTACTTGTAGCAGAATTTTCGGATGATCGCCCACAGTGTGTTATATGTAACGAAGTTCTGTCCAATCAGTCCATGAAGCCATCACTTTTAAAGCGGCATATACAAACAAAGCATCCTAGTTTAGAAAACAAACCAAAAGATTTTTTTTTGCAAAAACAAAGTGAAATGAAAGCCAATCAAACTAATATTAAATCGTTTGCTGGTACTTCAAACAAAGCAGTAGAAGCATCTTTTTTAGTCTCCTACCAAATAGCAAAATGCGGCAAACCTTTTACCATTGCAGAAGAACTAATATTGCCAGCTACAAAGTCCATAGTGAGTTGCATGTTAGGAGAAGACCAAGTAAAAAAACTTGCATCACTATCTCTGTCAGATACTACAGTGAGTCGCAGGGTAAATGATATGGCGTTATATGTAAAACAATTAGCTATAAATCAGATTAAACAAAGCGAATACTTTGCTCTTCAAATAGATGAAAGCACCGATGTAGTAAATTGTGCACAAGTACTTGTATACATTCGATATATTTTTCAAATGGAGTTTAAGGAAGAGTTTTTGTTTTGTGAGGCCCTGCCGACTTATACTACAGCAACTGAAATATTTAAAAAGTTAAATCACTTTATTGAGGAAAATAATTTAGACTGGAAGCGATGTGCAGGGCTTTGTACTGATGGTGCCCGGGCAATGACAGGTAGATATAATGGGGTAATCACAAAAGTAAAACATGTTGCTCCGAATTGTAAATTTACTCATTGTGTTATACATCGGGAAGCTTTGGTTGCCAAAAGAATATCGAGTGACCTTAAAGAAGTTCTTGATGACGCCGTAAAAATTGTTAATTTTATAAAATCAAGATCACTTAATTGTCGCTTGTTCAAAGATTTGTGTTTTGAAATGGACAGTGTATATACCAGTCTTCTCTTAAATACTGAGGTTAGGTGGTTGTCAAGAGGAAAAATGCTAACTCGTCTTGTGGAGCTACGATCGGAAGTTCAAATATTTTTATCACAAATGAACAATGATTTCTCCGATAAATTCTTAGACACAATTTGGTTAGCAAAGTTAACATATCTAGCAGATATTTTCTCGCGTTTAAATGATTTAAATTTAAGTTTACAAGGTTCATCAAAAACTCCATTTGAAGTGCAAGGAAAAATAAAAGCCATGAATAAAAAATTAAATTTAATGGTCAGTGCTGTTGAAAATAGCAATTTCGAATCATTTTGCAAATTGGAACAATTTCTACTTGAAAATGAAATTGAACCCACAATTGAATTAAAAAAATGCATTACCAGTCATTGTAAACTGTTAATAGCTACTTTTAATGAATATTTTCCTGAAAGTCACGAAGAATATTTATGGATACAAAATCCGTTTTTAGATCAACAACATTCCATATTGAGCCTAAAAGACAGGGAATCATTAATTGATTTATCATGTGATCCAGCACAAAAATTTGTTTTCCAAAACACCAATATTTTTTCATTTTGGATAAAACAGAAAACTGAATATGAATCGTTATATCATGAAGCAGTTAAATATTTGTTACCATTCACCTCTACATATTTATGTGAAAAAGGATTTTCATCAATGGTAATAATCAAAAATAAATATCGAACATCATTAAATTTGGAGCCCAGTATGAGATTGAAATTATCAACAATTGAACCAGACATAAAATCTTTAATATCCAACATGCAGTGTCAGCCATCTCATTAATTTGTGAAACATATTTATAAAATGAATTTTATGTATATTTTTGTTACGTTTTTATTAATTTTAAATATTTTTTTATGTTAATTTTCTTTAATTTTTATTTATTTTTAAATAGTTGGTTAAACAGCAAATGAAATCGCTGAGATCTCACTACAATATATATTTTTTTTTATGTTATTGTTATCTGTTTACTTTTTTTTATTAATAAATGCAAGAAATAAAACACATAAAAATTTTTTTTTAAATTTTTTTGGTTGTGTGTTGTGCCTATTTTTTTCATATACATAATATTTTTTTTTGGTGGTACGCGAAATTGTTTTGTGAATTTTGTGGTACGCGAGCCAAAAAGGTTGAATAGCCCTGGTATAGGGTATAAAAATGGATTTGATTAATTTAATTGGAAGAATTGGTAAGTATAACAAATTCTACAACTTTTAGCTTTTTATATTGTAGCTAATTAAAATGAAGTCCTCATCTTCTGACCATTAACGTCTGCCCTTGATAGTTTATTTTCCAGTGCATTAAAAATAAGTCCAAATATTGGCAAACATTTTCTGTAACTCCAAATCACTAATAGAAACAATAATAACTTTTCGGTATTGTGGGGTAAATTACTTTTGGCTTAAGTGGAGTTTAGGGGTAACTCCCCAATCGGTTTCAAATTCTCACCAGTTATAAAACATTTTATTGCGGTTCTAGGAAAATATTTTTTTTCGGCGGTCGAGCCTATTTCCCTAGTTATGGACTTCCGAAATTTTGACATGGACTTGTATATAACTGTGTTATTTAGTATCGGATTTCAGCGATATATATATATATCATTTTAAAGCTTACTTGAGTGCCTTTTATCCGATATTTTTAAATTTAAAATCTATTAACCTATTATGAACCTATTTAAAATTTTGTATTTTTGTAATAGAGTTTTTTTCTTAAATATGGAATTATCTCGTAAACAGACATATATCATGTGTGATTTTACGTAAACTGAATAAAAGCTGGGTCTACTAGCTTCATTTTGATATATATTTCGACCTCTTAACCCTTTCAGGATGGGATATACTATTATTTTTTGACGGAAATTAACCCACAAACTACTGTTTTCATAATATTATGAAAATTTTTGATAAAATTTTGCTGCGGTGCTTAAAAAGAACTAAAAAAATATATAGAGGAATTAACCCACTAACAAATTATTTTCATAATATTATGAAAATTTTTGATAAAAAACAGGAATATATATTTCGAAAAAACCAAAAAGTGTAGGTAAAATCCGTAATATATCCGGTCGTGAAAGGGTTAAGAGGTCGAAATATATATCAAAATGAAGCTAGTGGACCCAGATTTTATTCAGTTTACGTAAAAGCACACATGATATATGTCTATTTACGAGATAATTCCATTTTTGAGAAAAAAAAATCAATTACAAAAATACAAAATTTGAAATAAATTCATAATGGGTTAGTAGATTTTAAATTTACAAATATCAAATAAAAGGCACTCAAGTAAGCTTTCCATTGATATATATATATGAAATCCGATGATAAATAAAAAATATAACAGTTATATGCAAGTCTATGTCAAAACATCGGAAGTCCATAACTAGGGAAATAGGCTCGACCGCCGAAAAAAAATATTTTCTTAGAATCATCCCAAAAGCCCCTACTTCCCCCTCCCCCCCAAAAAATAAAATCGGAGCGTTGCCCCTAAACTCCACTTGTTCCGTACTTTTTCTGATATTCAGTTGATATTTTCTGAAATTCAATTGATGTTTTCTGAAATACAATTGATACTTTCTGAAAATCAATTGATATTTTTTCACATATAAATAAAAATTAATTTAAAAAAAACCAGTGTTGTTAATTTGCTACGTCATATTCGTTATTCGACTACTTTTACTACCACGTCGAACAAATATGTGTAAAAAATTATTTTTTTTATATTATCATTTGTTTACAAATATCTTTTGATCCTTTATTAAAGTGAAGTTATTTTTCTACATAAATTAAAATAATTTCTTATATAAAAGAAAATAAATAAAATATTATTCAATTACCGAGTAGATGATTTATTTATTTTATTCATCACTACCAACAAACTGACAACTACAGAGGACTAGTGTTGCCACCACAAAACTATAAATCAAATGAAACGTTTAATAGCTAATTTTCTGTTATTACATGTTTATGAATAATGTTTTCTAATAATGGTTTATAAGACAAAATCTGTGTAATAACAAAAGTATACTTTAGAGTCAAAATAAAGTTTTTTTATGAATTAGACCGTAAGTATTTTAAATATATTTCATACTAAATTTGTTTAAAAATTGTTCTTTAATCATTTTCAGATTCTTATATATTTCCTATAGAATCACCGCAAATCGCAACAAAGCTGAAGCCAAGTTAATAAAAAATTATTTCATATAGACTTCAAAAAAAAATCACTAGGTCTGGCAACCCTGCTTTTAAACAGTATACCCTTATATTCGCTAAATAAATTAGACTGTACAACACATTTCCGGGGGGGGGGGGGGGGTGAATAATTCATAAGACGCAAAGCAAGTTCTGACTTCGGATTTGCTCAAAATATTTTTAATAGGCATTTTTTCGTAGAATATTTTAACGCTATATCTGCAATTTTCATGGGTCCTCTTTGTCCTTTTTTCAAGATATACCAAAAAAAATGCCCTAAAATATACGTTTAAAGGGCAGCAAATTCTACTAGGACGTGTCGAAGATGCGAACTTTATCCGGTCAGAATTTAGATGAAGAGAACTATTACACTACTTTATGATCTTTATTCAATACAGGGGGTGGCGAAAAAAATAAAACTTTAAACCTCCATAAAAACTGACTGTCTCTACACAGGACAAAGCGCTTTGAGGGTTTTACTGTAAGAACTTAATACAATCATTCGGTGTAAGAATCATCCGTCCCCTAGATCATGACCATCATTTTGTTCTGCAGTGTTACTTGACGGATAACTAGTGAATTTGATTTTATCGATTGATTTTTTTTTTTTTTTTTTTTTTTTTTTGACAATTGCTTTAAATATAATTAAATAAACTTTACTTATATGGTGTTCATTCACACTACGATATTTTGAGGTGTTTTAGCTCATGTTTTGCAAAACAAAACACAGTCGTTCACACTTGATTTAGTATGTTTAAGTTTAACATTTCAGCGGATTGAGCAGCTGTTTCAAAAATAAAAAAAAAAACAATTGAAAAGTTATAAAATTTTGAAAGTTGATAAAAATAATAACATTAAATTGGCGGCCAACTACTTAAATTATATTAATGATGAAATTATCAATATAGATGCGTTATTTTCATCATACCCCATACCACTACGTGGTTTGGGTACAATGACTTTGTGCTGCTGTTTGTAACAACCAAAAATATTTGACCTACACCCATCTTTAATTATACCGATCAAATCAGAATCACTATCTGATTCGATTTAACGATGTCCGTCCGTCCGTCCGTCTGTGTGTCCATGTAAAGCTTTTAATCAAACTGCAGGTCGCAAATATGAATATATTTTGATGAAATTTGGTATTTGATCTTTTATCTGCCATGGGATGAACGCTATTGAAATTGGTGAGAATCGGTCCATGTTCAGACCTAGCCCCCATACAAATGACCCCTATGAAATCAACATATATTGCCATAAGATCCAAATTATCATACAAATCTCAGTCAAATTGGGTTTGTATGTATATATTACATCCATTAATCAGTAGTCTAAAAATGATCCCTATTGGACAACTCTTAGTCATAGGCCCCATATAGAGCTGCTTCCCGATCTTCACTTAAATCTATCAGAAACAATAATATTGCACTGATTCTTCTCAAATTTTGTTTGTATATATTTTTGCAAAATACAAGAGACCCTACCAAACATGGTCTGGATCAGTCCATTTTTGGGCCTAGTCCCCATATAGATATATCATCCGATATGAATTTTTTTATATCTTCAGCCGAAAAAATTAATAAAAATCCCACTCAAATTTGGTTTATGCCTATTTTCTATATCCAGTTAGTTGCGCCTGAGAGATAGGGTATCTAAACGCATGTTATAGGGTATCGTATAGTCGGTCTAGACCGACTATAATTTTCTTACTTGTTTTTGTATTGTATTTTTTGATTGTAATGCCACTTTAATAGTAATGTTAAAAAAACAAGGATGCCAACTTGGCAAAAATGAGAAATATTGCACTGAGAAATATTACAACTCTGTCATATTTTCGGTTTTTGAGGTGTTTAAGATTTAAACATCTCAATGGAGATGTTTAGCCAAACGAAAAAAATTTATGGGAAAACATCTCAATTTGACTTGTTTATCGCATAAATACTAAACACTTCGCTATACACTTAAGTGTGAACGCCTTATTAGTATACATATATAACTTCCTATTTTTTATACCCTATACCACTAAGTGGTTTGGGTATAATGACTTTGTGCTGCTGTTTGTAGCTACCAAAAATATTTGGCATAGACCCATCTTTTATTATACCGATCGACTCAGAATCACTTTCTGATTTAGCGATGTCCGTCTGTCCGTCTGTGTGTCCATGTAAAGCTTGTAATCAAACTACAGTTCGCAAATATGAATATATTTTGATGAAATTTGGTATATAAGCTTTCATCTGCCCTAGGATGAACGCTATTGAAATTGGTGAAATTCAGTCTATGTTCAGACCTAAGCCCCATACAAATGACCCCTATGAAACCGAAATGAATTGCCATAAGATCCAAATTTAATATATATCTCAGTCAAATTGAGTTTGTAAGTGTTTATTATATCCGTTAATCAGTAGTCCAAAAAAAACCCTATAGAACAGTTCTTAGTCATAGGTCCCATATAAGCTGCTTCCCGATCTTCACTTAAATCTATCAGAAAACAAAAATATTGCACAGATTTTTCTCAAATTTGGTTTGTATATATTTTTTCAAAATATAAGTGACTTTACCAAATATGGTCAAGATCGGTGCATTTTTCGATCTAGTCCCCATAAAAATATAGTACCCGATATGAACTTTTTCATATTTGCGCCAAAAAAAATTAAAAACAAAGCCACTCAAATTTGGTTTATGATTATTTTCTATATCGAATTAGTTGGACCGAAAGATAGGGTCTCTAAACCATGGTATAGGGTATCATATGGTCGGTCTAGACCGACTATAATTTTCTTACTTGTTTAAATATCGCATAATTTTTAAGCTCTCCAAAAAATACAAAGTTGATGCCTTACTTTGACTTTTATGTATTTCTACTCTAATAATAGAAAAAATATGCAAATTTTAAGATAGAAGTTAATTTGCTCTAAAAAAAAAAAGAATAAATGAGATTTTACAATAAATACTGGTCAAAAAAGACAAAAAATTATCTTTAAATGTAAATGGTATCAGAAATTAAAGGTTAAGTAACTGTATTAAAATGATTAACGGAGGTTCCTAGTTGAGATGGTTATTGTATATTTTTAAACCAATCTTTAAAAAAATGCGTGGTGACATACCATTTGATGGCTTCGTATCAATCAAAAATCTGATTTGTTAATTATGATTCTTTAAGTCGTTTTGCATTTCGCCTAACGATATACGTCTTCATAATGTTTTCATAAGAATGAATAGCCATATTATTTTCATTTGTATTACTAAAATCTTTTCATTTCGTTTTTTATGTTAGATTTTCTTTTTTTTTTTCATTTTGCATTTAAAGATATTTAAGAAAATACATTTGAATTTTTTCTTTATATTATCGTTTAATTAAACAATTTCTTTGAATATGCATCCTAGCGAGATAAACGAAATAATTTAGTATAAAACAAACTAACTACTATCCACACTAGCTAAAAACTAAAATGAAGAAAATTAAGAAAATAGTAAAAAAAACAAGATAAAATTGCTTTAAATTAAATGGCTCTTAGGATGACTACTAAAGACGGCCATATTTTTCAAGTCATCTACATTAATTTTTCATCAAATATGGGATCCCTTTACTATAATTTCCCTTATTTTGGTTAGGGTCTTATAAACTCCATCAACTCAAGGTTTAAGTATACCTTAACGATATTCTGAAGGTCTAATAGGTCGACATAAACCTTATATAGAAGTAATTTATTATTTAACACTCCATTTTAAAAGACAACGATCAAGCCATGTTATATCATAATCACTAAAACTTAATTATAGATTTCGTAAATATTTCGAAAACTACTTAATATATTAAATTGTGGTTTTTATGCTTTATGTATTAAGCTAACGGTAATATAACATAACCTAAACCCTTATTATTATATAATGTATTTATTTGTGTCAACAATGCGATGGTGATAAACAACAATAATCATCTTGATAGGTCTAGAGTAGATTGAAATGAAACCTTTTTTGTATTCTCTAAGCTAAAGCTCTTAAACAAAATCCAGAAAAAAAAAATAAAGCTGCAAGAAAAGTGAAAATATAATAAAATTAGACATGAGCATTTATAGTTATGTCTGCCTTTTAGCAACAGTCTTAAGCTCCAATGTGTCATTAATCTGATGAAAATCAGCTGAAATAGGAAATGAACAAAAATGACACAAACAAACAAACATACTTTATAAAGATGCACTTATTTGTGTGGGGTATTTTTTTTATGAGAAAAAAATTTCTCTAAATATAAATGAATCAAATTCGAACGAAATATTTTGGATTTTGAACATAAATTAGGAAATAAGATTTTCAGAACAAAAAGGCTTTTTTAGTTCTGATCTGTATTATTTTTAATATGTATGTTTGAGAAGTAACAAAATACGTCGAAGGTACATAAATTTAAGAATGATTTGTATGGGAACTAGGTTTGAGCATGCACCGATTTTCACCAATATCAATAGCGTTCATCCCATGGCCGATAGAAGCTTATATAACAAATTTCATCAAAATATATTCATAGTTGCGACCTGTAGTTTTTATTACAATATTTACATGGACACACAGACAGATGGACGGATAGACAGACAGACGGAAGGACGGACAGACGGACGGACATGCATTGCTAATCGACTCAGAAAGTGATTCTGAAGCGATCGGTATAATAAAAGATGGGTCTAAGTCAAATATCTTTGGTAGTTGCAAACAAACTATCCAATGATATTTATATTGATTTTATTTGTATCCAATTTTTTAAAAGTGGGCCGAGTTACATATTCTTAATTCGAAAAAATGAAACATTTACATTTAGATAAATAATAAAATAGGTATATATTTGAATATCATAGTCTTGATTAATAACAATGTTTAAGGAAGCGAAATTATGTGTGAATCTCATACGAAAATGTTGTTGAAAAGTATGAATTGACTTGAGTCTCAAAATTAACTAAATGGTCTCAAAATAACTTAAAAAATTTATGGAACAATAAAACAATAAATGCAAAATTAATTTCATTTTTAGCAAAAGTAAAAAATTATAGTCTAATTGGATATAGAAAATAAGCATAAGCCTAATTTGAGTGGCATTGTTATTAATTTTGTTGGCTGCAGATATGAAAAAGTTCATAACGGATGCTATATTTATATGGGGACTAGGTCGAAAAATGGACCGATCCTGACCATATTTGGTAAAGCCACTTCTATTTGGCAAAAAAATATACAAACCAAATTTGAGAAAATCTGTGAAATATTTGTGTTTTTTATGGTTTTAAGTAAAGATCGGGAGCAGCTTTATATGGGGGTTATGACTAAAAATTGTATTATAGGGTTTACTTTTGGAGTACTGATTAATGATTGCAATAAACATTCACACACCCAATTTGATTGAGATCTGTATGATAATTTGGATATTATGACTCATGTCATTCGTATGGGGACTAGGTCTGTAAATCAAATGATTTTCACCTATTTCAATAGGGTTCATCCTACGACCGATAGAAGCTTACGTACTAAATTTCTTCAAAATATTGATTACAAAATATGATTGCAAGGTTTGCATGGACACACAAATAGACGGACGGATGGACGGACATCGCTAAATCGACTAAGAAAGTGATCATGGGTCGATCGCTATAATAAAAGATGGATCTAGGTCAAATATTTTTGGTCAAATATTTTTTTACAAACATCAGCACAAAGTCAATATACCATAAACACAAATTGGCATAGGGAATAAACATTGAATTTAGTTTAAATTAATTTTCTCAACATTTTTGAACTCATTGGGTGCAAACTCTTCTCGTGTGCGGATTTTCGAAGGTCTTATCGCAAACCCCCTGATGGGGTTTTATAGGCCTTATCTATATTTTAGCGAAAACTTGATTTTTTTTTCCACGGCTTTATCTCGACAACCAATTGGAATTTTGTTTTTTCTGTCTTCAGGTATGTAGTGCCTCAAAATTGCTAAAATGTCGAAAAACATTATACACAAAGATCTCTTTTTAACTTTATTTCCATCAAAATAAGAAATTTATTAATCTTCCAGTTGTATTATTCATCAAAAATTCGGAATATGTACGAAAAATGTAGCTAAAGGCAAAAAAAACATGAATTAGTCAATATCCAAGTTGATGCTATCGGTGAAGCCTGTGAAGTTTTTACTCTTGGTTTTTTCGATGGTAGTTCAGGTCCATGATCTGAATCATCATCATAATCTGAGATTGATAGCACATTCAATGGGATATCCCTTTCAGTCTATCCTTCAAAATTATCGTCCTCCGCGACTTCGGTGCCTGCATCTTCATATTAAGATACTTTATGACTCCACCAACAAACTTCTGCAAACAATGCATACAGCTTTTTTACTTTGTATCGTTTTTCCTTTGGCATGGTGACCTGATAGAGTCACTCCCCTTATTCGTTCAATTCGTTGGGCTATTGGTATAAGAACACATCACAGTGACGATGCAGAAAATGTAGTTTCAATGTCATAGATTCATTTATTTTCATCAATTTCTTTGCTTCGTCTGGCTGCACACGCATCTTTCGTCATCGTCATCGAAGAAACCAATAGTGCTATAGCAATTACTGCACACTATATTCGGCTTGAAAGCTTCACCACTTGTATCGTGAGTACTAAAGAGGACCCACTGTGTTTGAGTGATGTCAAATTTGAATGGATGGTCACCTACAGAGTGAGCTGTTGTTATTTAAGCCTTTAATTTTCTATGACATTTTCCTTTAGTTTTGTTGTAAAAATTTAAATTTCAACCATTAATCCTTATTTAACTTTGGAAGGATTGCAAATTTTTATATTGTAATACACCGCCATCTTGGAGAAAAAATAAGAGGTAAGTAATTTGAATTTGCTCTGCATTTGCCTTGTCGAAAAACCTTATTTAAAAAAAAACTTTGGTGTTTATTCTGTTACATTTTGTGGTAGCCGTTCAGCTTGATTTATTTTTGGTTCCACAACCTTTGGATTTCACCCCCATTTCAAAAGGAAATATTTATCCGGAGTTAACAAATTTTTTCGCTCCTTCTTTCCAACTTTGGGCACCATACCTAAGAAAATTCATTTATTTTAGGGCACTTGTTATTTTCCATATTGAAGCATTAATGTTTTTGCTGTTCAACTGTTATTCGCTCAAAATAATGTGTTAATGTCTTGTCACATAAATGACAGCAAGCGGTTAAATGACATTTGCATTGACTAGTTCAAGCTTTATATGCACTTGCAACAATGCTATCTACGGTAAAAATTGCACATAGTTGATAAACCTAAATGGCGAATTTTTGATATAAAATAGAGGTGGAAATTGTGCAAAAAAAACATTTTCTCGTATTATAATGTTCTAAAGAATTATGAATTATATTAGAAAATGGTGAAAAGATATAGAAAAAATTATAATTTTTCAACATTTTATTAATATTAAGGCACTGGTCTAGCTACAATTGTCTACAGTCTATAGCTACAATTATTCCTAACACAGGAAAACAAAATTGCAATTGGTTTCAAAGATATAGCCGTGAGAAAAATTGCATGTTCTTCGCAAAAAAATAATGCCGATTTCTTTTCTGACAAAAAATGTCGCATTTTATTTGCACTTTTTCGAAAAGTGTATTTTTTTATTTATTCTGAATTGAGAGCAACGTTATCTTATACACCAATCGCATGGTCTCAAAGTCGAGCCCCCGTAACTCACAGAATATTGCGGCCTTTGACTTATTTCAGGTCATAGTGTGAGAATATTTCCCCAATGTTCCCCTTTTTTAATATTTTCACCCTATGACTTCAAAGAGAACAATAATCAAATTTTTTGCATATTTTGAAAACAGCACTTTGAGTCCTTTCGAGTGGTGTATAAGATAAGGTTGCTCTTAATTCAGAATATATAAAAAAAATACGCTTTTCGAAAAAGTGCATCTTATCTGCACATTTGCAGATTGCGACATTTTTTGTCAGAAAAGAAAACGGCGTTTTAGCCAAAATATACATGATGCCATAAAATCCGAATAGCTGCTAAACTAGCAAAACTCAAATGGAAAAGAATTTTTTTTTTTTTATATATCGCACCTGTACCTCTAAAGTGAGTCAACTCAAAATTTTTCAATTTTTACTTTTTGCAACAAAACGATACACAGTGGTCATATCTATCCACTGTAAAAATCTTACATCGATTTTTCTAGTCTTTCGCAAAAAAAAATACAGTTATAAGAGTAGCTTCTTTAGAATCCACTAAAAAGACATATTTTGAGTTGCACCCAAAAAATTTGTTATTTTTGATGACCACTGAAAAAATCGCAAAAACAACTACTGTTATACTTATTATTTGCAATTCTTTACAATGAAACAACTGTTTTTAAATTTTATAGTAAATATTAGAAAAAACCGTTTTTTGCCTCTACTGAAAATTTGTAAATTTTTACCTAGGCCCACCTTTTATCATACCGATTGACTCAGAATCACTTTCTGAGTCGATTAAGCGATGTTCGTCCACCCGTCCGTCTGTCCGTCTGTGTGTCCATGTAAAATTTGCAATCAAGCTACAAGTAGCAAATGTGACCATATTTTGATTAAAGTTGGTATGTAAGCTTCTATCAGCCATAGCATGAACGACGTTGAAATTAGCGAAAATCGGTACATGTTCAGACATAGTCCACACACAAGTGACACCTACTAAATCGACTTAAATTGCCATATGATCCAAATTATCATATAGATCTCGGTCAAATTGAGTTTGTCTGTTTTTTTTACACCCATTAATCAGTAGTCCAAAAATGAACCCTATAGGACAATTCTTGTTCATAGACCCCATATAAAGCTGCTTCCCGATCTTTACTTAAATCTATCAAAAAATAAAAATATTGCACGGATTTTTCTCAAATTTAGTTCGTATATATTTTTTTCAAAATGTAAGTGACTTTACCAAATATGGTCAGGATCGGTCCATCTTTAGACCTAGTCCATATAAATATAGCATCCGATATGAACTGTTTCATATTCAAAGGAAAAAATTAATAATAATGCCACTCAAATTTGGTTTATGCTTATTTTGTATAGCCAATTAGTTGGGCCTAGGAGATAGGGTTTCTAAACGCATGGTATAGCGTATCGTATAGTCGGTCCAGAGCGACAATAATTTTTTACTTGTTTTTTATTAATTTTATGGACTAAATTTAACGGAATCTTCGATGTTCCGTAAATTTTTTGCTGATAATATGGAGTTACCACAAAATATCTTGTTAAGCATGTTTTTGTTATGGTTTTAAAAAATAAAATTAAATATTTTTCCGAGTCAAAAAAATTTTTATCAAAATAATATTTTTTTATGAATTTTTTTTTTTTTAGTTTATAAAAAAAAACTTACACAAATGATATTAGTTTTATATGAAAAATATTTAATAAATTTAAAAAATTTATTTCCGATTCTAGCACAAAAAAAAATTTATCAAAATAATATGTTTTTACGAATTTTTTTTAGTTTATAATGAAAAATAATTAAAAAACTTAAAAAAAAATTTTTCGAGTCAAAAAAATTTTATCAAAATAATATCTCTTTACAAATTTTTTTTAGTTTATTAAAAAAATTACACAAATGATATTGTTTTTATATGAAAATTAATATCAAAAAAATAAATTTGAAAAAATGTATCTCCGATTCCAGCACAATACGTTTTGTCCAACGTTTCTTCCAATTTTTATCCCTTCCAATTACAGTAGATGCTCACAAATTTCAACTCTCAGTAATTTCCACAAATTAGAACCTGTGTACATTGAACGCTCTAAAATTAGAATTCAAATTTGGAATTTTCGAGTTTTTTTTTCTGAACACAGGGGATATTCTTTATTAGTTTTTAGTTTGAAGCCCCAAGTTATGTCTGCTTATACTTGTTGTTTTTCTTGACATTTGTTGACATTTTTGAAAATTTGTGGTGAAATTTGATACATGTGTTCCTTATTGAAAAGTAAAAGTTAGAAATGTCAAATAAACGTAAAAGAAAACATTTTAACTTTGGAAACCAAAGTTAAAATATTAGAAAAGCTCGACAAAAGTTTCAATGTAACTAATTCTTCAATCATATCCAATAGATCATAAGTATTAAAAGCTGTTTCCAAAATAAATCGTTGCATAGCTCTAAATATCCGAAAATGGACATTTGTTTTTATGAGAGGTTTTTAAATCAACTTAAAAAAGTCTACGTTAACCGGACCGATATTAAAGGAGAAATCTAAAGAATATCTAGTAAAGAATATCCTGACAAAGATAAACTCAGCAAGTGGTGGATGCTTTACCAAATTTAAAAACGGCACGAATTCTTTTTTTAAAAAGAGGTGTTGAGATACTATCAAATGATGTTGGCTCTGTCACTCCGTTAATCCACAGATTTCGAGCAAATATCGCACAGATGGGACCAATGGAGTTACAGATATATAGTGTTGACGACACTGGATTATTTTTTCGTTTCTTACCAGATGAAATATATATTTCTGTTTTCGAAAAAAAAAAACTAATTTCAATCTTACTTGGCGCAAATTCTGATGGTTCTCATAAATTAGTTCCTTTGGTTATGGAAAGGTAAAAAAATCCAAGGTGTGTTAACTTCAGTATGACTTTTCAAAAATTGCTTGGATGACATTTCGAGTCTTCCACAATTGGTATCACAAGATTTTTATTAATGAAGTAAGGAGCAAAAGTAATAATTAATTGAACAAATTAATTTTCTTCCGCTCAGCCTCCAATTAAAAACTTCAAGCGATGATGGAAACAAAGTTGCATATTTCTTTCCGCCAAGTGTTACAGCAGCTTTGCAACCAATTGATCAAAATCCTATTAAACTAGTCAAACTTATTTTCAGAAGTAAGTTACTTGCTCATTGGTTTCTGTACGTTGTGAGTTAAATAATCGTTTGAAATCCCATTCAATCCGAAATGTAATACTTTGATTGAAACAAGCTTGGGAAGAGGTGCTGGAAAGAGTGACGAAGAATTCTTGGTCAAAGTTGTCAAATTGGGAATCTGACGAATACGACAACGGCGATGATGTGCCACTTGCACAATTGCCGCAAATAAATCTGGTCTGTAATGAAGATCTCCAAACTAATCAAAGTGTTAGCAGAATTTGATCTTAATAAGTGCATTTGTGTAGAAGTGCATTTTTGTAGTCGGGTCTGCACATGATACTAGTAGCGATCAAATAGAAGCCGATATTGTTGAAGTCGCACCAATTGAAGGCGTTAATAATTTAATAAAACGGCGTAAAAATAGTGATCTATTTTCAACTAAACACTTAACCAATCGTTTGGACCTTCGTAACGATACGTTATGTCAGACTTAAACCAAAAAAAAAAAAAAAAACAATCAAATTTTACTGATTATATCTTAAACAAAGATTTATGTATTGCGAATTTTAAATTAATCACCCCTATCGTGAATAAAAAGTGAAATGTTTGTTCCCTTAAAATTTTCATTCCCCCTCACGTGAAAATTGGTATCGGGAATTTCCCACGAAATTTTTGTTCCCCTGAAAGAACAGCTGTTCGAAATAATGTTTGCTATCAAAGTTCACTGAATGAAAAAATTAATAGAAGCTTGGAAATTTAAGTAATAAACCCTTTTCATCATTACTTCCATTTCCACGTTGTTTTTGTATTTTTGTAATTTTTGAACACAAACTTTGTTGTGACTTTAATTCTTCAGCTATAAGTTCAATTAGTCCGTCATTTTCTTACTAGAACAAATGCGTTCTTTATATACGATGGGATCTAATGGCGATGGTGTCAACTATTTCGGGCAGATGGATTGCTCAGTACACAATTCATTGGAAATATCAAAGGTCAGCTGGTTCATTTTTCTTTTTGTTGCCATAGACAGAACCATTCTATTAAGAATTATGTCACTTTAAGCTCTTTTTACGGATCTAGCCCTGAAAAATATTATTTATTAACTTTAATATTTAATTGATGGAAAAAAATAAGTACTTACATGATGTATTTATCCAGTTCGCCCGCAAAAATTACGTGAGCAAAACAAGGGAAAAATGTAAAAAAAAATGGCGCGAAAAATATAATTCACGATAAGGGGAATTCTTTTCCACATCAAATTTGTTCAGGGAAATTATTCAACATTGAAATATCAGGGAGAGGGAAAACATTTGAAGGGAAAAAATACTAACGATAGGGGTTAATATCTTTTTAAAATATTTTATTTTAGGTTTTAAAAATAAATGCGACGTAAAGGAACAAAATTGTTATGTTTTGTTATCGTTTTTGTAAAAAAAAAAAATTTAATAAAAACAAAAAAAGCGCTTTAATGTAGTTTTAGGAGTCAGCATTACTCTCGTTTTCATTCTTTATTAAAAAAAAGAGTCCAGAAATTAGAAAAATTCGGAAATACATACGTACTTCCGCAAAAACAACCTAGCTCGAATTTGCGAACATCTACTGTAATGGGATTTGTCCTCAAAATAACCCTTTTTTGATCAATGATATATTTCCACAGAGCCATTTCTTAAGGTTTGTAGATAGAAAAGTCAATGGTGGCTTAATTCTGAGAATATAGCAGATGAGTTCGAACTTCATTTCCAAATTCATGGAATTTTGGTCAATTTTGAGCAAACGCGACGTCTATCGTGCAGACAGACAACTTTCTAAATCCCATTTGTTCATTTCAAATCGAAATTACATAGCCATTTGTTATGCCGTTATGTCGTCTGCAAACTTGCGCACTTTCACCCTCCTCTCGGCCAATACCACATCGTAATTTTTTTTCCAAATTTTCGGGAATAGTGACGTCAATTGGACGTCCAGAGACATCCTCGTCACTAGTACTTTTACGACTACCACGAAACTCAGTAAACCATTGAAATTAATGGTGCAAACTCCCATAGTGGCCACCAAGGTTTCCTTGGTTTCAGTGATGGTTTTATTATGTTCGAAATTATTTTTCTTTTAATTATTGCAAAAATAAATTAGATTTTATATTTAGAACAGCTGTCAAACCCAACCTTAACAGCAGAGCTTGTTTAATATTGAAAAGTAGTCTATTAAGAGATGGTAATTTACTCAAAAAATCTAAATTACCCTTCTTTAATAATGCATTTCCACTGGTATTTTTTCTACTTTAGGCTAGATTATGAAACCAACTTAGTTCTATTCTGGTGGATTTTGTTACTAATTACATACTTAAAAATTTGATAATATTTCTTCACACCACAAACTGAATGCAACTCTGCATATTTTCAATGAGAATAGTTTTACTATTATTGTATTTTTGCAAGAAGTGACACTTTTTAATTAAAAATTATAAATTTAATTATATCAAAGCTAATTTAATTTTTAGAAAAAATAAAAAAAAATAAAAATGATTTTAAAAAACTCGCCGTTTTTAATTTTAAAGTTTCAAAATTGCAGCCACCCTAATATTGCACATATTTTTTTAAAGTAAACCATGAATGTATATAAATTGTATTTTATTTACATTTAAGATTTTTATTGAAAAAGCAGTGTCAAGCCCTTTTTATGAACTTCACCAGCAGAAGATAAAAAGTATTTACAACAAATTTTTTAACGATGCTGCTGACACTGATGGTGATGAACTTTAAAAGACCCATCTACATTATCTTCGGTGATGTTTTTTTTTAATATTGAATATTTCATTTTTTTCTTCTTTTTCGTTTATCTTAAGGATTGGTATTAACGGAATACACATGAATGCCATTAAGTATTTAAGAGCAAATAACGACAATCTCCATCAGCAGTAGTATCCTCAACATTATTGTTGCTGTTATCAGTCACAGCCACAGAGCCTCGTTAAAATCATTGATTGCATTTTAAAATGTTGGATTTACTGCACTTTCATTTCTGAACATACATACTTCTACATCCACAGCTTTAATTTATGTTAAAATGATTTATTACGTAAATGAATGGTCAAGTAAAAATTGTAAAAATAAAATACTTTTTTTTCGGTTTATTATCAATTACCAATTACGTATGTATGTATATGGTGAGGTATAAAGGAAAAATGAATTGGTAGTTTAAGAGAAATATAAATCGATTTCAAGAACAAATTATGAGCTTTTGAACAGAAAACAAACGGGTTTTTTAATAGTTACAAAACCATTAATCATTAATAATTTTTACTTTGAAACTTCATAAAAATCCTTCAAAATAACCGTTATTTGTGTTAATAAGTCAAAATCGTACACATACTATACATATATGAAACAGTAAGGTTGGAGGACCAACCAGGAGGTTGTACAATATGCCTATGGGGTGGTAAATTTCCTCGAAATAATAATTATAATAACGAGCAGTACAGGCCAACGTCAAATAAGCAAAGATAAGTTTAAAGAGCAATTTCTTTGCGTGACAAGTTGCTGACATACATTTTTCTCTTATAGAGATGACATTGGACGTTGCAACATGGTGTAAAAATTTAAATTATGTAACAAAATTTAGGTTTTAAGCCAAAAACAAGTTAACATAACATATTATACGAGATCTATTGAATTAGAAATTCTTTACATTCTTTACATAATTCTTGACATGATGTAAAAAATATGTATTTTTGGTTATAAGATTTTTTAACAAATTTCAAGATATTCAGAATTTTTTTAAACTACATTATGCAAACAATGTAATTTATCATATAAACAACTATCCAAATAATTAAATATGAACAAAAAATGTTTTCATAACATTTTACACCTTATCTTTTGAATTATAAATTCTTTACATTCCTTGCATAATTCTTGACATGATGTAAAAAATAGGATTTAAGTATTTTTTATTATAACATTTTTTTAACAACTTTCAAGATATTCAGTAATTTTTTTTTTTAATTTTACATTATGTAAACAATGTAATTTATGATATAAAAAACTGCCCAAATAATTAGATATGAAAAAAAATGTTTGCATAACATTTTACACTTTACCTTCTGTGTTAGAAATTATCTACATTCTTCACATAATTCTTGACATGATGTAAAAAAAGGATGTAAGTATTTTTTATTATAAATTTTTTTAACAACTTTCATGATATTTTTGAGTAATATTTTTTTTAGTCTTAGTTCTTGACATGATGTAAAAAATATGTATTTTTGGTTATAAGATTTTTTAACAAATTTCAAGGCATTCAGAATTTTTTTAAACTTTACATTATGTAAAAATAGTAATTTATCATATAAAAAACTGTCCAAATAATTAAATTTGAACAAAAAATGTTTTCATTTTACATTTTACACTTTATCTTTTGAATTAGAAATTCTTTACATTCCTTACATAATTCTTGACATGATCTAAAAAATTGGATTTAAGTATTTTTTATTATGACATTTTTTTAACAACTTTCAAGATATCCAGTATTTTTTTTTTAATTTTACATTATGTAAACAATGTAATTTAGGATATAAAAAACTGCCCAAATAATTAGACATGAACAAAAAATGTTTGCATAACATTTTACACTTTATCTTCTGAATTAGAAATTATCTACATTCTTCACATAATTCTTGACATGATGTAAAAAAAGGATGTAAGTATAAGTTTTTTTAAACAACTTTCAAGATATTTTTGAGTAATATTTTTTTTACTCTTAATTCTTGACATGATGTAAGAAATAAGTACTTTTGGTTATAAGTTTTTTTTAACAAATTTCAAGATATTCAGAATTTTTTAAACTTTACATTATGTAAACAATGTAATATATCATATAAACAACTGTCCAAATAATTAAATTTAAACACAAAATGTTTGCATAACATTTTACACTTTATCTTCTGAATTAGAAATTCTTTACATTCTTTACATAATTCTTGACATGATGTAAAAAAATTATGATTTCGTGTTTTTTAATTAAGCTAATGTGGCTTAAAGTTATCAATGCAATAAAAACAATGTTTATTGCAGGTTTTTCCCAGGGGATCGTAATAATGGAAATTTTACGAGTGTAATTTTTATACAAAATAATATTCAACACTACAGGCTTACAATATATTTTTACATTTGAAATGTAGTTGCTATATTTAACATTTAACATAAAACATATAAACTTAAATTTTAAACACAGATTAATTAATGGCAACTTTGAAGTTGGTAATTATAGATATTGTTGGTGTCCTCTTTCAAATTCATGGTTCGTTTAATATTTTGCTGAATGTATAAGCATTCTTTATTGTACCTTTTAAGATTTAAAGTTTTAGTACTTTTGCTTACAAAAATTTGTTGTAACTACTTTAAAAATATTTCATTTATTTTTTTTTTAATTTTGCATTATGTAAACAATGTAATTTGTGATTTAAACAACTGTCAAATAAATTAAATTTAAACAAAAAATGCTTGCGTAACATTTTACACTTTATCGTCTGTATTATAAATTCTTTACATTCTCTACCTAATTTTTGACATGATGTAAAAATTAAGATTTTTAGTATTTTGGTTTATACAAGATTTTTTGAACATTTTTCAATATATTTAGTAATATTAACATTTATTTTGTGACCAATATTATTTGTGAGATTTTTTTATTTTTTCGGGCTAATTATGATCAATTAAATATTAAGATGATAATAAAAAAAATATTTAGTAATATTTTTTGAATTTAACATTATGTTAATAATGTAATTTATGATTAAACCAACTGTCCAATTAATTAAATTTGAATAAAAAAAAATTTGTTAACCTATAACATATGTCAGCTTTTCATAATATATTTATTTCAATACTTTCACAAGTAAGTCTACAAATATGTTAACAATAAAAAAAAATAAATAAATATAAAAATACAACAACCAACTACATGAATTTTAAATGTATGCTTCAAATATTAACAAACAACACTGTGACAATATTGTACATTAAATATTCAACAACTGCAACAGACAGCAAGTAACAAAATCAATACTCGTTTGAAATTAAAATAAAAAAAGTCAACATTTTACAACACAGCTGTGACCACAATAACAAAATATAACCACTATAGTATGCCATTCAGACATTAAGACGGCAAAAAAAAAACAACTAAAAATGTTTGATAAAAAATAAAATATTCAATACTTGTATTTATGATTTCAACATAAAAAACAGCAAAAGACTGTTATTGGAAAAATGACCAGATATTTTTATTTGTTGTTGGATTTTGCCATTTTCTTATGCTTTAACTACAGTTTTTTTTTTCAGGCAATAAATAATGTGTTTTTTCCCAATTAACATTAGATTTGCATTAACATAACTTTTTCGTTTAGTATTTTATAGACATCATCCTTTTTGAAGATGGTCAGTTCAATAAATGCTAATTAAATAGAAATATAGTTGAAATACTTAGTTTTAGCCGGTAGATAAAAACTTGGCGTTATACAACATAATGAGTTTCGGGAAAGGTTATCTATAATCGGATCTCAACAATTAAACATAAATCAATGAATGTACCAAAATCTTTTAGCACAAAAAAAATTTATCAAAAATTATTTTCATTTAAATCGAATAACTTTGTTATGCCTCTTATTTTGTTACATATGAGTCATTCCATATCAGACCGAACACCTTTTTTACACCACCTCTTCCGATTTTCTTTAAATTTGCCAGACGTATTAAACATAAAAAAATATTTTACACGTGTTTTGGGAAAAAAATTAAAAATTTTTTTTAAAAAAGTTATTTGCATTTGAAAATCGTCAAAATCGTGAAAAATCTTCCGACATGACAACATTTAAACTAATGTTTTTATAAAACTAGTGAATGGATTTTGAAGTTCAATACCTTATTTTAAAGGTATTTGAACCTTCTTTTTAAAAAAATTATTATTTTTTATAAATTAATTTTTATTTGATATTAAAATTTGGGTTTTTTACCTAATTTCTGTTTTCCACAATCTTCGAACAAGTCGTAAAATCTGAAAAAAATATTTTCTTTAAGGTTAATATATTCTTAACATTCCCTCAAAATTTCAGAGTGGAGGTCGAATGGATTCTATTTTTTTACGATTTTTTTCCATTGCAGCACCACAAAAAAAGAAAACATTTTGTTTATAAACATTTTACTTTCAAGCATGTTAACGAAAATTTCAACGCATGTATGAATGTGTGTATGTATAATGTTAAGCTTATGATTGACGGTTCAGGGTTGCCAACATTGACAAGCGATACATTGAAAATTAAAACTTATGAAGATTGCCTATCAAAAATAATTTGCAATTCGCCTACTTCAAAATGTTATCTTCAGCAGTGTGACCTTTGCCCAGGATGTGATAATTTAATTGAAAAATTTAATGAATTATTGACGGAAAATATCGTAGACAAGATATCATATAAGCAATGGATTACCGTTGACAGAACATCTTTGGAAACCATTCAATCAGAAACTTACGAATCCTTAGAAAAATTGGCAGAAAAGCTACGTCGCTTGTTAACCCATTCTTACATTGCCAAACAACAAAGCAATTTTTTTCAAAGAAAAAAGAAAGATTTGCAACCTGGGGAATGCGTTGTGATTTGTGACTTTGCAGAAAACTATTCATTTGTCATTGGAATAACGACCAGGTAACGATTCATCCTATTGTTATTTACTACAATGACAATGGGAAAGAAAAATTTATTAATTATGTTGCAATATCGGAATGCTTAAAACACGACACAATAGCTGTCAATTTATTTCAGGAAGGTCTAATCAAATTCCTTAAAGAAACATTGAGTTCCTTAAAAAAAATTTTTTACTTCTCAGATGGTGCAAGTGCTCAATATAAAAACAAGAAAAATTTTGTCAATCTTGCATTTCACGAAGATGATTTCGCTATAAAAGCAGAGTGGCACTTCTTTGCAACTTCGCACGGCAAGGGCCCTTGCGATGGGCTTGGAGGCACAATTAAAAGATTAGCAGCCCGAGCCAGTTTGACCAATATTGACAATCCAATCAATACCCCGACTACTTTTTATCAATGGGTTAAACAAAATGTTAAAAACATAAATCGCGAATTTTTTAGTACGGAACAATATAATGAGCAGGAGAAAAAACTTAAAGAACGGTTTACTAAAGCAAAAATGATACCAGGTACTTTAGGCTACCATGCGTTTATTCCGTACCAAGAGAGACAAATTAAAGTTCATACTACATCATTTGCAGCTGATTTTTCTATTAAAAATGTATATAAAAATTAAAATTGCTTATTATTTAACTTTTAGTTATATATTTAAAAAAAATACACTTTTTTACTTTCATACATACATACACACATACATACATGCGTTGAAATTTTCGTTAACATGCTTGAAAGTAAAATGTTTATAAACAAAATGTTATTTTTTTGTGGTGCTGCAATGGAAAAAAAATCGTAAAAAAATAGAATCCATTCGACCTCCACTCTGAAATTTTGAGGGAATGTTAAGAATATATTTACCTTAAAGAAAATATTTTTTTCAGATTTTTCGACTTGTTCGAAGATTGTGGAAAACAGAAATTAAGTAAAAAACCCAAATTTTAATATTTAAAAAAAATTAATTTATAAAAAATAATATTTTTTTTAAAAAGAAGGTTCAAATACCTTTAAAATAAGGTATTGAACTTGAAAATCCATTCACTAGTTTTATAAAAACATTAGTTTAAATGTTGTCATGTCGGAAGATTTTTCACGATTTTGACGATTTTCAAATGCAAATAACTTTTTAAAAAAAAATTTTTAATTTTTTTCCCGAAACACGTGTAAAATATTTTTTAATGAAGACTTCGTTCTCAAATTTTGAAAGACATCGAAGACATCAAAGTCAATTTTTAGCAAAAATCGTACGGTTTGACATGGAATGACTCATATATGTAAAACTGTTAACAGATCACGAATATGAAATCACAATTTTTAATTCGATTTTTTTTTTTTCAAATTTGCAAATAAAAATATTGAAGTAACTTTAGTAAATTTTCATTTTCTCAAAAATCTTACATATTTTGGTATTTTTTCTCTTAAAATTTGTGCATTGAAAGTTATCATATGCCGTTTTCTTTTCTGACAAAAAATGTCGCATTTTATTTGCACTCTTTTTGAAAAGTGTATTTTTATATATATTCTGAATTAAGAGCAAACTTATCTTATATATCAGTCGAAAGATCTCAAAGTGGTGTGTTCATAAAAGGCAAAAAAAAATTTTGATTATTATCTTCTTAGAAGTCATAGGGTGAAAACATTCAAAAAAGGGGAATAATGTGGAAATATTTTCGTACTACGACCTGAAAGAAGTCAATGGCTGCAATTTTTTGCGATTTACGAGGGTACAACTTTGAGACTTTTCGATTGATGTATAAGATAAGGTTACTCTTAATTCAGAATATATAAAAAATAAATTTTTCGAAAAAGCGCAAATAAAATGCGACATTTTTTTGTCAGAAAAGAAAACGTAAGCCAATCGTTGAAGAAAAAATATTAGTTAAAAATTCTGAAATTAAAAAATGTACATTAGAATGACGTGACAAAGCAATTGCTTGCAATTCACCTCGGCGCTAAGAGGGATCTATGAAAGTTGAATTATTAATACTACATGTGAAATTTAAAGCTGACCGGTGTTTATCGTCAGGGTTCTCCCGCAGATTTCGAAAAATTACGCAATTAAAAAAAGTCAAATCTTTTTGTAAAATTTAAAATTTGTAAAAATTAATTAATAAATTTTAATTCAGAACTTAAAGCGAAAAAGAATCGAAATTTTTTAGAACTGAAATTGTTTTTCTGAACATTTTTGATAAAGTTGAAAATACACTTTTATATTCTCCACCAATTAATAATTTTAAAAAATTTAGATCTCATAGAACAATAAATGTTCTTAATCCCTTTAATAAATGGAGTTGATATAGCGATGTCCGTCTGTCCTTCTGTGAAAATCATGAGCTTGCCCTTAATAGGCCAGTTGTGCTGCTTAGTTTCTATTAAAAATGTTTCGTTAATATCCAGAGCAGGTTGTTTTATAAAATCACGAAAATAGTTTCAGTAGGTCCCGAGATTTAAATGAAAATGTAAAATAACTCTTGAAAAAATATGATTTTTTTTATGTTGTTCACGTTATTGTCAATATTCTAAATTTTGTTATTAATGTGTCATAGCTGCAACTGTTGTTGTGGTCGTTGTCTTTATAGTATTTTCTTAATGAGTGTGTATGTATCATTATACTTCTCGTGTCATATTAGCTTAGATTGGTATTGCCACATTTTGATGTGTAAACATCTATAAGCGCAGGGGGGTAAATTTCTATTTCACAATACAATCACAACAAGGAAGAAAATTATAGTCGGTCTAGACCGACTATATGATACCCTATACCATGCGTTTAGAAACCCTATCTCTTAGGCCCAACTAACTGGACATTGAAAATAAGCAAAAACCAAATTTGAGTGGGATTTTTATTAATTTTTTTGGATGCAGATATGAAAAAGTTCTTATCGGATGCTATATCTATAAAGGGACTAGGTCCAAAAATGGACCGATCCTGATCATGTTTGGTAAAGTCTCTTGTATTTTGCAAAAATATGTAAAAACACAATTTGAGAAGAATCAGTGCAATATTTTTGTTTTTTAATAGATTTAAGTGAAGATCGGGAAGCAGCTCTATATGGGGTCAAAGGGATCATTTTTGGACTACTCATTAGTGGATGTAATGAACGCATACAAACCCAATTTGAGTAAGATCTATATGACAATTTGGATCTTATGGAAATTTATGTCGATTTCATATGGGTAATTTGTATGGGGGCTAGGTCTGAACATAAACCAATTCTCACCACTTTCAATAGCGTTTATCAAACGGCCGATAAAAGCTTATATACCAAATTTCATCAAAATATATTCATATTTGCGACCTGCAGTTTGATTACAAGCTTTACATGGACACACAGACGGACGGACGGACGGACATTGTTAAATCAACTCAGAAAGTGATTCTGATTCGATCGGTATAATTAAAGATGGGTCTAGGTCAAATATTTTTGGTTGTTACAAACAGCAGCACAAAGTCATTATACCCAAACCACGTAGTGGTATAGGGTATAAAAACAGCGTAACATGTGACCGTAAGACAAAATCGGTGTGACTTATGATTGTATTGGTGAAAAAATTATGATAAGTAATAACCTGTTTGAAAATTTACAAGTAAGAAAATTATAGTCGGTCGAGACCGACCATACGATACCCTATACCATGGTGTAGAAACCCTATCTCTTCGGTCCAACTAACTGGATATAGAAAATAAGCAAAAACCAAATTTGAGTGGCATTATTAATTTGTTTGGCTGCGGATATGAAAAAGTTCATATCGGGTGATATACTTATATGTGGACTTGGTCAAAAAATAGACCGATCCTGGCCATATTTGGTAAAGTCACTTATATTTTGAAAAATATACACAAACAAATTTGACAGATTTAAGTGAAGATCGGGAAGCAGCTCTATATGGGGCCTATGACTAAGAATTGTCCGATAGGGATAATTTTTGGACTAATGATTAATGGATACAATAAACACATGCAAACCCAATTTTACTAAGATCTATATGATATTTTGGATGTTATGGCAATTTATGTCGATTTCATAGGGGACATTTGTATGGAGACTAGGTCTGAACATGAACCGATTTCCACCAATTTCAAAAGCGTTTATCCTATGGCCGACATAAGCACAAATACCAAATTTCATCAAAATATATTCATATTTGCGACCTGTAGTTTGATTACAAGTTTTACATGGACACACAGACGGACGGACGGACGAACATCGCTAAAACGACTCAGAAAGTGATAATGAGCCGATCGGTATAATAAAAGATGGGTCTAGGTCAATTACTTTTTGTAGTTACAAACAGCAGCACAAAGTATAAAAATTAAAAATAAAAAATTAAAAATTAAAAATGAAAAATAAACAATGAAAACTGAAAACTGAATGAAAAATTGAAAATGAAAAATAAAAAATGAAAAATAGGAAATGAGATATAAAAAATAAAAAAAGAAAAATGAGAAACGAAAAATGCAAAAATGAAAAATGAAAAATGGAAAATGAAAAATGAAAAATATAAAGTAAAAATATAAATGGAAAATAAAAAATTAAAAATAAAAACTGAAAAATAAAAAATTAAGAATGTAAAATGAAAAATGAAAAACGAAAAATTATAAATGAAAAATAAAAAATGAAAAATGAAAAATGAAAAATGAAAAATGAAATATGAAAAATGAAAAATGGAAAAAGGTAAAATGAAAAATTAAAAATAAAGAATGCAAAATAAAAAATTAAAAATAAAAAATTAACAATGAAAAATGAAAAACGAAAAATTAAAAATAAAAAATCAAAAATGAAATATGAAAAATTAAAAATTTTAAATAAAAAATCAAAAATAAAAAAATGAAAACTGAAAAATTAAAAATTAAAACAAGTAAGAAAATTATAGTCGGTCTAGACCGACTATGCGATACCCTATACCATGCGTTTAGAGACCCTATCTCTCAGGCCCAACTAACTGGTATAGTCTCTTTGGTAAAGTCTCTTGTATTTTGCAAAAATATATACAAACAAAATTTGAGAAGAATCAGTGCAAAATTTTTGTTTTTTGAGAGATTTAAGTGAAGATCGGGAAGCAGCTCTATATGGGGCCTATGACTAAGAGTTTTCCAATAGGGATCATTTTTGGACTGCTGATTAGTTGATGTAATATATACATACAAACCCAATTTGACTAAAATTTGTATGATAATTTGGATCTTATGGCAATATATGTTGATTTCATAGGGGTCATTTGTATAGGGGCTAGGTCTGAACATGGACCGATTCTCACCAATTTCAATAGCGTTCATCCCATGGCCGATAAAAGATTAAATTCCAAATTTCATCAAAATATATTCATATTTGCGACCTGCAGTTTGATTACAAGCTTTACATGGACACACAGACGGACGGACGGACATTGTTAAATCAACTCAAAAAGTGATTCTGATTCGATCGGTATAATTAAAGATGGGTCTAGGTCAAATATTTTTGGTTGTTACAAACAGCAGCACAAAGTCATTATACCCAAACCACATAGTGGTATAGGGTATAAAAATAAAAATGAAAAACGAAAAATTAAAAATAAAAAATGAAATATAACAAGTAAGAAAATTATAGTCGGTCTAGACCGACTATACGATACCCTATACCATGCGTTTAGAAACCCTATCTCTTAGGCCCAACTAACTGGACATTGAAAATAAGCAAAAACCAAATTTGAGTGGGATTTTTATTAATTTTTTTGGCTGCAGATATGAAAATGTTCATATCGGATGATATATCTATAAAGGGACTAGGTCCAAAAATGGACCGATCCTGATCATGTTTGGTAAAGTCTCTTGTATTTTGCAAAAATATGTAGAAGAGAAGAAGAATCAGTGTAATATTTTTGTTTTTTAATAGATTTAAGTGAAGATCGGGAAGCAGCTCCATATGGGGTCAAAGGGATCATTTTTGGACTACTCATTAGTGGATGTAATGAACGCATACAAACCCAATTTGAGTAAGATCTATATGACAATTTGGATCTTATGGCAATTTATGTCGATTTCATATGGGTAATTTGTATGGGGGCTAGGTCCGAACATGGACCGATTCCCACCAATTTCAATAGTTTTCATCCCATGGCCGATAAAAGCTTATATACCAAATTTCGTCAAAATATATTCATATTTGCGACCTGCAGTTTGATTACAAGCTTTACATGGACACACAGACGGACGGACGGACGGACGGACGGACGGACGGACGGACGGACGGACGGACGGACGGACGGACATTGTTAAATCAACTCAGAAAGTGATTCTGATTCGATCGGTATAATTAAAGATGGGTCTAGGTCAAATATTTTTGGTTGTTACAAACAGCAGCACAAAGTCATTATACCCAAACCACATAGTGGTATAGGGTATAAAAAATGAAAACTAAAAAACGAAAAATGAAAAACGAAAAATAAAAAATGATAAATGAAAAACAACAAATGAAAAATAAAAAATGAACAATAAAACATGAAAACTGAAAAATTAAAAACAAAGAATAAAAAATGAAAAATGAAAAACGAAAAACGGAAAATGGAAAATGAAAAATTAAAAATAAAAAACTAAAAATAAAATACATAAAATTAAAAACGAAAAATAAAAAATGGAAAACGAAAAATAAAAATGAAAAATAGAAAATGAAAAATAAGAAATGAGAAATGAAAAATTAAAAATAAAAAATAGGAAATGAAAAAAGAAAAATAAGAAATGAAAAATGAGAAGCGAAAAAACGAAAAATTAAATATAAAAAATGAAAAATGACAAATGAAAAATAAAAAATGAAAAATAAAAAATGGAAAAAGAAAAATTAAAAATTAAAATGAAAAAAGAAAATTGAAAAACGAAAAATCAAAAATCAAAAACGAAAAATAAAAAACGAAAAATTAAAAATTAACCCGTTGAAATAAAAATATTTAATAATAATTATTTTTATATTAGCAGAGTCCTGCAGTTGATTGCTAAAGTGAGTCATAGATGACGCTTTTTGTTTGATTTTAAAAAAGTGCCATAAAAATATTTAATTACCAGATTTTTACACATCTGCCCTGTGATCGGACTCACATGATTTTTTTTTAAAGTTACCTCGAAATAAATACAAAAAAATCGCCAATATGAAAGTAGAATAATAATAAAAAAGTACATTATCTTAAAAGATATCCAGTCATTTATTAAAAAAAATAAATAAGTACTTATAAATTTTAATAAAAATAAAAATTAATCAAATTTTAATTTTTTTTTTTTTTTTTTTTTTAACCAGTTTTTCTTTTAGGAACTCTAAATTTGAACTGATAGAAAAATATACATACTAAGTCTTCTTCTCATTTTAAAACATTTCCAATTTTAATAATTTAAAATTTTTGTGTTTCGATGAATTTAAGATATTTGTTTTGTAAAAAAAAAAAAAAACTGTTATGTAGAGATATGATACCGCAAAGGCTATTGTAAGTCACAAGGAAAAGAACCACAGACAATGGTGACCATTGTGGGATTCCATTATATAGGTTAAACATTTGCGAATATTTTTTTTCCTAGTTGGACAATAAATTTTCTGTTGGTCATGAAATTTACTATATAATTTATGATTATAGGTCCAACATTCCATGAACGACAAACCCTTTGGAGGTTGTACTATATTGGCCTAGTACCTTTACCCAGACTTGGAATTTCTTTTCCCCAGACAATGGCCCCGAAAATGTTCCATAGTGTTATTATTGCATTCTGTACTACTTATAGCTCAAACAATTTGAAAATTTAAAAAATTGTCAGAGATAATAAACCTCTTCTGAAAGGTTTATGTTGATAAAATATTGAAAGTGAAACGTCGGCTAGTGTTTGTGTTGATAAAAAAAATTAAAATACACTTTATATTTACTCAAATTTATGGTTGTTGTTCGTATTGTCTGTTGTCTGTTGTCGGTTGTCTTGTTTATTAACTTAATAAGATTATTGCTAAAGCTTAACTGTCTTTATAAAAAAAAACCTTTGAAAATGTTTAATAAACAATGGCAACAAAATACATACATATTGATAATATTGAACTTGTGTGTTTGTATTTTTCCAACCCAGCAAAAAAGAGCATCCAAAGATGTGAAATGGATGCTGTGCTGGGGTTCCCTATTAATTTAACATGGGCTTAATATATATCACTTTTTAACTAGTGGTTAGGATGACATGATCAATCACATATTTTGAATAGAAATGTTTAAGAACACTTTAAACTTTTTTAAGCTTACTTCTTAGCACTTTTATCAACTTAAATTTTTAATTTTTAATATATAAATATTTCCTTTTATTTCCCAATAAAAACTTTAAATAACTCAATGTCAGTTCTTATTCTTTAAGTACGACATATCTTCTTCTCAACATGAACGCTATATATCATTCTGTGGTAACGGTATAATGACTTTGAACTAACAAAAATACTTGTCCCAGATTCTATTATTAGATGAAATCAGAATCACTTTTTAAGTTCATTTATCAATATCCATGTAAACATCTGGATAAACTATAGGTAGCATATGAAAACCTATTTTAAAGAAATCTAGTATAGAAGCTGTTTCACCATAGGACGATCGATGCATTTTTAGACTTATAGACGTTTAGTCATAGTCAATATATGAAGTTGCTTCCCGATATTCATTTAAATCTAGCAAGAGACAATAACTATTATAGATTACTAAAATTTTAGTTTGTATATGTTTGTCTAAATGGGCGGAATCAAACCAGTGGGCGTGGTACCTCCCATACATGGTAAATACACATCATCATAATTAGCAACAAAAATATTCACTATAAATAAGTTATATAGCAAAACAACGTTTGCCGGTCAGCTAGTTTAGAAATAAAAGTGAGTTAACCAAAAATGGTCAGCATCGGTACATATTTCGACCTAGTTCCCATATAAATATAGCATGTAATAAGAACTTTATTAAAATAGGCAGATAAAAAACTCAAAATAATGCCACACAAATTTGGTTTAAGCATAATTTCTATATGCAGTTTAGTTGGATCTAAGACCTTTGCTCGAAACCTATGGTATAAGCAATTATATACTCAGCATATGCCAATTTTAATTTTCTCACTTGTTTTATATAAACTTTTATCTCAGTTTATATTTTCATTTGTCGAAATCAATTTGTGCGTCCCAAAAATAATTTCATTTCTATTTTACATTGTGATGATTTAAAATGATAGTTTTTTTCATAATAACTGTATATATTTACAAATTTTGAAGATGTTTAGAATCACATCCAAATTTTTCAGATTTTGTTAAATTTTGGATAACTGTCTTAAAAGTTAATATTAAATTTTTAGTTCTTTGCTTTGATAATATTCATATAAATGATAAATTTATTAAATTATTTCCAATAACGAAAAATAGTGACAAATTATGTCACTTTTCATCAATGTTATTCATTGTTATTCATGTCAAAGAAGATATAACCCAACCATAAAATGTATTATCAAAATGTAATACATAAATAACTACTATTAAGGAGTAAGATCCAAAATATATATTAACATTTTTTTCCTCTTAACTTTTTTTGGAAGCCATTAATTTTTTGATGTGCAAACATCTATACGCGCAGGAGGTAAATTTCTATTTCACAATAGAATCACAAAAACAGCGTAACATGTGAGACGTAAGACAAAATCGGTATGACTTATGATTGTATTGATGAAAAAATTGTGATATGTAATAACCTGTTTGAAAATGAAAAACGAAAAATGAAAAATAAAACATGAAAAATGAAAAATCAAAAATGAAAAATGAAGAACGAAAAATTAAAAATAAAAAATGAAAAATAAAAAATAAAAAATTAAAGATGCAAAATAAAAAATGAAAAACGAAAAATTAAAAACGAAGAATAAAATTAAAAATGAAAAATAAAAAATGATATGTAATATGAAAAGTGAAAAGTGAAAAATGAGAAATAAAAACTAAAAATTAAAAATTAAAAATTAAAAATTAAAAATTAAAAATTAAAAATTAAAAATTAAAATTAAAAATTAAAAATTAAAAATTAAAAATTAAAAATTAAAAATTAAAAATTAAAAATTAAAAATTAAAAATTAAAAATTAAAAATTAAAAATTAAAAATTAAAAATTAAAAATTAAAAATTAAAAATTAAAAATTAAAAATTAAAAATTAAAAATTAAAAATTAAAAATTAAAAATTAAAAATTAAAAATTAAAAATTAAAAATTAAAAATTAAAAATTAAAAATTAAAAATTAAAAATTAAAAATTAAAAATTAAAAATTAAAAATTAAAAATTAAAAATTAAAAATTAAAAATTAAAAATTAAAAATTAAAAATTAAAAATTAAAAATTAAAAATTAAAAATTAAAAATTAAAAATTAAAAATTAAAAATTAAAAATTAAAAATTAAAAATTAAAAATTAAAAATTAAAAATTAAAAATTAAAAATTAAAAATTAAAAATTAAAAATTAAAAATTAAAAAATTAAAAATTAAAAATTAAAAATTAAAAATTAAAAATTAAAAATTAAAAATTAAAAATTAAAAATTAAAAATTAAAAATTAAAAATTAAAAATTAAAAATTAAAAATTAAAAATTAAAAATTAAAAATTAAAAATTAAAAATTAAAAATTAAAAATTAAAAATTAAAAATTAAAAATTAAAAATTAAAAATTAAAAATTAAAAATTAAAAATTAAAAATTAAAAATTAAAAATTAAAAATTAAAAATTAAAAATTAAAAATTAAAAATTAAAAATTAAAAATTAAAAATTAAAAATTAAAAATTAAAAATTAAAAATTAAAAATTAAAAATTAAAAATTAAAAATTAAAAATTAAAAATTAAAAATTAAAAATTAAAAATTAAAAATTAAAAATTAAAAATTAAAAATTAAAAATTAAAAATTAAAAATTAAAAATTAAAAATTAAAAATTAAAAATTAAAAATTAAAAATTAAAAATTAAAAATTAAAAATTAAAAATTAAAAATTAAAAATTAAAAATTAAAAATTAAAAATTAAAAATTAAAAATTAAAAATTAAAAATTAAAAATTAAAAATTAAAAATTAAAAATTAAAAATTAAAAATTAAAAATTAAAAATTAAAAATTAAAAATTAAAAATTAAAAATTAAAAATTAAAAATTAAAAATTAAAAATTAAAAATTAAAAATTAAAAATTAAAAATTAAAAATTAAAAATTAAAAATTAAAAATTAAAAATTAAAAATTAAAAATTAAAAATTAAAAATTAAAAATTAAAAATTAAAAATTAAAAATTAAAAATTAAAAATTAAAAATTAAAAATTAAAAATTAAAAATTAAAAATTAAAAATTAAAAATTAAAAATTAAAAATTAAAAATTAAAAATTAAAAATTAAAAATTAAAAATTAAAAATTAAAAATTAAAAATTAAAAATTAAAAATTAAAAATTAAAAATTAAAAATTAAAAATTAAAAATTAAAAATTAAAAATTAAAAATTAAAAATTAAAAATTAAAAATTAAAAATTAAAAATTAAAAATTAAAAATTAAAAATTAAAAATTAAAAATTAAAAATTAAAAATTAAAAATTAAAAATTAAAAATTAAAAATTAAAAATTAAAAATTAAAAATTAAAAATTAAAAATTAAAAATTAAAAATTAAAAATTAAAAATTAAAAATTAAAAATTAAAAATAAAAATTAAAAATTAAAAATGAAAATAAAAATGCAAAATTAAAAATGAAGAACGAAAAACGAAAAATAAAAATCGAAAAATAAAAAATTTAAAATAAACAAGTAAGAAATTATAGTCGGTCTAGGCCGACTATACGATACCCTATACCATGGTTTAGAGACCCTATCTCTTCGGTCCAACTAATTCGATACAGAAAATAAGCATAAACCAAATTTGAGTGGCACTGTTATTAATTTTTTTGGCTGCATATATGGAAAACTTCATATCGGGTCCTATATTTATATGCAGACTAGGTCGAAAAATGGACCATCCTGACCATATTTGGTAAAGTCACTTATATTTTGAAAAAAATATATAAAATACAAAAACCAAAAACCAAATTTGAGAAAAATCTGTACAATATTTTTGTTTTTTGATAGATTTAAGTGAAAATCGGGAAGCAGCTCTATATGGGGCCTATGACTAAGAATTGTCCTATAGGAATTAGTTTTGGACTACTAATTAATGAATAAAATAAACGCACACAAACCCAATTTGACTGAGATCTATATGATAATTTGGATCTTATGGCATTTTATGTCGATTTCATAGTGGCAGTTGTATGGGGACTATATCTGAACATGGACCGAATATCACAAATTGCAATAGCGTTCATCCTATGGCCGATGAAAGCTTATATACCAAATTTCATCAAAATATCTTCATATTTGCGATCTGTACTTTGATTACAAGGTTTACATGGGCACACAGACGGACGGACGGACATCGCTAAATCGACTCAGTAAGTGATTCTGAGTCGATCGGTATAACAAAAGATGGGTCTAGGTCAAATATTTTTGGCAGTTACAAACAGCAGCACAAAGTCATTATACCCAAACCACATAGTGGTATAGGGTATAAAAACGAAAAATGAAAAATGAATGGAAAATTAAAAATTAAAAATAGAAAATGGAAAATGTGAAAATGAAAAATGAAAAATTAAAAATGAAAAATAAAAAATGAAAAATGAAAAATGAAAAATGAAAAATGAAATATAAAAAATTAAAAATTAAAAGCGAAAAAAAAATCGAAAATAAAAAATTAAAAACTACAAATGGAAAATAAAAAAAAAATTTTTTAAATAAAAATTGAAAAATTAATAACGAAAAATAAAAAATTAAAAATGAAAAATAAAAAATGAAAAATCAAAAATGAAAAAAGAAAAATGAAAAATGAAAAATAAAAACGAAAAACTAAAAATTAACCGGTTGAAATAATAAAAAATAAACAAATATTGTTATATTAGCAGAGCCCCTGCAGTTGATAGCTATAAGTGATACATAGATGACGCTTTCTGTTTGATATTACACATCCCCCTGTGATCGAACTCACATGATTTTTTTTTTTTTTTTTGTCAAGTTGGCTTGGAAAAATATGTTGGTTATTACGTTTAATGACAACCCTGTTCATTTGTTGTTCGTTCTATTAAAATGAATTATGAAATAGAAGCAAAATTATTAAATATTATTAACAAAATCCAACTTGGTCCTACAAAAAGTAGGCCATAGGATCAAAGGTTTGATGGCAGACTGTTTCCTATGTTATTAGAAATTATCGGGAGAATTTGATCATTGTTAGGAAACCTGGTGCGGATAGAAAGAAAGGTCCATTTGATGTTTGTAAGGCCAAGAATATAGAAAGGATATTGAGAAGCAGCTCGGTTACCCCAGTCTTCTAACTATTTGGGGCGAAAAGTTTAAGCCAACGAAGATTTGAGAACACACAACGTCCAAAATATTCCAGACTGTTACACAAGGAAATTGAAATCATGTTTCAAAAAAATACTTCTCCTGCATAATGGGGGAAGAAACGTATGTCGTGACAGATTTTTGGTAGCTTCCGGGTCAAAATTTTTATGTTGCTAATTCTCGAGGAAATGTTGAGAATATGTTTAGGACCCAAAAGCAATGTTACAAAGCGCTCTCTATATATACCGAAATTTTTATTTGCAAAAAAGAATCCTTCCTATGTGTCCACATATTTTTGGCGTGATTTAGTATCCTGTCACTACGGTAAGAAACTGTTGAGTGGTACAAGAACAATAACTTGGATTGTATCAAGGAAGGGGAATCCTCCATATTATCTGTAGCTAAGGAGAGTGGAGAGAAAAAAGTACTTCCAATATATGGTAGATGGACAATCTGCTATAAAGCACCGACAAATACCACCATAAAATCCCTAATGGAAAGGTTTCCGGAAAAGCTACATAAGTTCATAAGTATGAAAGTTAGCCTTTTTTTCTTTAATATAATTTTAATTCATTAATTAATTAAATTAAAAAAGAAACAAATGAAAAACGCTAGGTTCACTGGTTTCCTTATTATTACATTTTATGTATCTTAAGACTTTTTCGATCTCACGCCTTACTTATCTAAATATTGTCCCTTTTTGGTAGTGAATTTAACACCATGTTACACCCTGATAACCCTGAACAAATCTACGTGAAAAAACAAAAAATTTGGGATTAATTTTTTTTACGATACACTTTCCCAACGATATTCGATATCTTCGATAACCTGTCTAGCTCCTTAAAATTACCATTCATTGTTGGCATATCTTCTACCATCGGGAAATTTTTACATGTTTGGAAATAGAAAATAAACCGAGGGAGCTAAATCTGGCGAATAAGGTGCATATTCGAACTTTAAATCGTGGCATTTGGTCATCGCAACAGTAAATGTGAATTGCCTTGCCTTCACCAAATAGGCCTTTTTTGCCTTAATTTCATCACTAAAGCACTGCAATAATTTTTCCTTTTTTAAGATAATCAATAAAAACTGTCCTTCCAAAAAGCAGACGTCTTCGCCTTCTTTGGGCCCGAATCTTCCATTTCAGTACACTGTTTTGACTGTTATTTTATCTAAGATATGACGTGATGACCCATACCTCATCGAATTGACGCAAAAACTCTACTTTATTGCGTTTAAACATCGACAAACATCTATTGAAGCATCTTCACGGCGCTGTTTTTGTTCTGTTTCTGTTTTTCTTATCTTCAAATTTTCAGTTAATATGCGTCGCTCCTTCAGCCGACGATCATCCCAAATGATTTTGTGAATTTTCTTAATTGTTTCTGGTGAGGCCAGCTCAATTGGTCGACTATTACGGTGTTCATCTTAGCAGCTCGTACGACCTCGTTTAAACTCTGCCACCCAATAGTTTATAGTCAAGGAACAGAGTCCCCCAGAGTAGAATCTAGCTCGGCTTTAATAGTGGTTGGACTGAGACCTTCCAAATGAAAGTATTCAATATTATATCGGTGATATATTTCTTCCATGTTTCACTGAGACTTTTATTTTATGGCTCCAAAACAAATACTAAACAACGTGGCGCCTTGAAACTTAAAACATATATTTTATAAGGTTGCCGTTTTTCAAAATACTGCCGCCATCTATACGTCGGGTCGAGTTGTTCTGGGACCGCCGCACTGTGGGACGAATACTGTTCTATTCGAATTATTCTACATCTCACTTAGTTGAACTGTTTGAGATGGGGTTTTTTTCAAATGTTCGTCTTTAATTTGCCCATCGATCCTTCTTTTGGGATTTTTGATATCAGCTCACATTTTTCTGGAATTTGTCTCCAAAAATTGGTTTTTACAAAAAAAAAAAAAAACAATTTGGGTTTTTTTTAATTTTCAGCTGAGAATCTTCCTTGCGATAAATACTAAAAAAAACGTGAACTGCGGCGGAAAATTTTTAGTTTTTCATGTTTTCAAAATTTTTGCACACAGTTAAAAAAAACTTTTTTTTTTTAATATCAAAAAATGTGTCCAAAAATTCTGAAAAGTTTGTGACTATTCCATGAATGATTCTGAACCCTTTTTAATTTAAAAGTTTTCTTCCAAAAGTGCATAATTTGCCAGCAAAAACGTTTTTGGGAAATATTAAAAATGTCAAATTTTTCCCCCCCAGTTTCACGCAGACAGTTTTTTAGTATTTATCGCAACGAACATTCTCTGCTGAAAATTTTTGAAAAAAAGTCCATTCTTGTAGGGTCTCTCATTTGTGCCAAAAATGATTTTTTTTTTTCGAAGATATCAATTTAGGAGACAAATTCCAGAAAAATGTGAGACGAATAAAAAATCCCAAAAGAGAGATCGATGGGCAACTTTAAGGCGAACAATTAAAAAGAAAACCCCCGCTCAAACAATCAAACTATCTAAGGCGTAGAGTAGAGTACCACTATACCTTAATGACCTTAAATTTTGACTTCAAATTATGAATATTGAGGTTAAAAATAAGACCTAAAAAACAGATTATCGGTTCTAGAAAGAAATAATTTAAGCTTTACAAAATCACTTATCAATAACGCACACGTTTATTGAGATATAACTCTTACAATTACGGATTAATGCTATTGAACCATTAGAAAACATTTATGTAGAATGGAGAGAGTAATACATGTTCCTTTCACACTTCTCGCCTTAATATGGTCCTCCATGGTTCTTTTAAAAGTCAAAATCAAAATTTATTATTAAATGTTCGATAAATAAATTTTACAGTGATTGGCGTAATTTCAAAAGAGTATTGTAAATAAGATAAAATTGTAATTTGAAGAACTTGGGACCAAAAAGATCTTCATAATAACAAGGGGAAAAACTGATTCTGCGTCATGGGGTTTGTTGGTCAATTTTGGTACGTATATTAAAGAAAAACTAACCGAATTGTTCTTGTTCTTGAGTTAAGCTAAAATCTCCTTCATTTTTAAAATAGCAGTTTATCGCGGAAACCAGAGTCAAGTCAAACAATATAAATTATAGGATTAAAATGCAAATTGACTCCAAAAAGTTATGCCGTAGGAAAAAGCTTTATTTTGTAACCGTGTGTAATTCAATTGACACTTTTAGAAGTTGTTTCAAATAACTTTTACCAAAATTGAAGGTCAGCATTGGTGTGTTAAATAAAATTTATTTGATTTAAAGCACTTCTTTTTCAATTTTTCTATTTTTTGCTGGGATGTAAAACACTAAAAATTCTTTGTTTCAATTTTCAAATTTTACTTTATTATGTTTTGTCATTCCATGAAATCATTAGAGCGGTAATGCCTTTTAACCACACCAGTGAAAGCTTGAGTTGACAGTTTTTGTTAACCATAAAAGCAAAAAAATGTTATTTTATTTTTCTCTTATTTATTTTACAATGAAAATTAAGTTGTTTGCTCGAGTTTTATCTAATAAATTTTTGGATTGGGAAGATTTTTTTTTTAGAAAAAAGTTGTTATAAAATGTCGTAAACACGAAATAAAATCGTTAGCAGTTATCGATTATGACAAACACTCTGACCAGAAGGCAGTGAAGGGTGTAACGAAGGGTATAATATCATTTGAGTTGAGTTTTTCTTTATAGAAATATTTAAGATTGCGAAATCATTGTCTATAACATGTTTTAAAATTAATGTTTGAAAAAACTAGTAACTATTGTTCTTTACCAAGGAAAAACCAATTATAATTGTTATCTTGAAAAAATATCCAATCCTTAGATTGAGCTATTTAATAAAAAAAAAAAGTTTTTTTAACAATAAAAATATTTTTATATAATCATTCAATCAAAAAATGCTGGTCTCAATTATAAATAACCATTAATATACCAAATAAGGAAAACAACTATGATTTTTTTCTTTATTATTTATTTAAAAAAAATAAATATATAACAATAACCAAAACAAATTGATGTGGCTAAGTCATAACAGTATTTGATAGGTATTATTAGTATTTTTTTTTTTTTTTTTCTTAGAAAAAAGAAAAAGCTTTCAGTTTTTAAGAAAGAAAAATTTGATTATAATACTAATCATGTAAAGTATGTATATCTACTTTTTTTTCGTAATAAATAAAATGCCAGTTTGTTGCGGTTACAAAATTTGAAATTCAGTTGTTCGTATTTTTACTTTTTGTCTGTAATGTTCATTAGAGTTTGTTATAGAGTAAAATTCAAGGTTAACATTGTTTTTATGGTTGGTTGTAACGAAGGTTATTGAAAAAGTCAAAAGTGTATGAGTTTGTAAAAGAAAAAGAGACAAAAAGAGATGATAAAATAGACATAAATAATGACATTCATTGAAAATTCCATATATGTACGAATGTACTTATGTAGCAATAAACGATGTTTAACTAACTCACTCACCCTACAACAAGCAATTAGTAAAAAAAAACGAGAAATTTAGAAAATTGTGAAATCGCTTATGTAAAATTTTCTTCGCTTCTCGCGAATTTTTGTGGAGATAGTAAGTAAAAATTCTCATTTTTTATACTGAAAAAAATACTGAAAAAATGGACTAAATCAAGCGCGGATCTACGGGGCGAAGGAAATTCCCCCCCCAAACACCTTTCGATAGATTTAAACTTCATGAAGAAAATTGTGTTGGTATTGATACTGATGGTTGCCCTCCAATGTTAGCAGAAAAAGGCACAGCGTAAAAAATACAGGAGGAAGCAATTAACGCAAAGAGGATATCATGCTATTCTCATAAATTAAATAACTCCTTATCTGAAAGCATTAAAATTCCACTCATACAAAAATTGACTTCGCTTGTAAAGGAGACAACAAAATTTTTCAAAAACCAACACCCGAAAAGGAATAATGTTTTAATGAAATTTTTGGGATCAAAATTGTCAATATTGTGTGAAACTAGATTGGTGGAGTGGCATGATACAATATTACAATTTGCAAGTAATATTAAAAATATATTGGAGGCACTGGAGAAAATATCTCATTGTAGGGACAGAGATACGTCCACAAAGGCGACAATTTTAATAAATTCGCTAAGCTCATTTGATTTAAAATACGGATTGTATATCCTTAGTAATATTCTTGCCCTCACACAACCCATAAGTGTAATTCTGAAAAAAAGATCTAGACTTATGCAAGGGGTCAGGCATAATAAAAACTCTTTTGATTAGCCTCCAATATAAAAGAAGCGAAGCAGAGAAAGCTTTAAATTTATTTTTAACAAACCGAAAATAATATGTGATGCCCTAGACATTTCAGTCGAAAAAACTAAATTTGAAAGAAAGCACCCAATACGGGATTGTGAAGAATACTTTCGTATTGTGGGTTATATTCCTTTATTAGAATCTATTTCGGAAGATCTCAAGTCTCGTTTTATGGAAGAATGCTTAAATGTTTTTAGCATACCTAAGCTTTTGCCGAAAAATATCACAAAACTACACCAACTAAAAAAGAAGTTCAACTTGCAAAGCTGGAATCTGAAATTATTCATTGGCAGCTCAAATTGAAAGTTTCAACAGAAGTTCCAGATGAAAGCATATATGCATTATCTCACTGGGACGAAGATATATACCCTACTCTCCGAATAATAATTCAAATTTTTATTTCATTGCCGGTAAGCTGAAAGATCGTTCTCAACTTTGCGGAGAATTAAAACATGGCTCAGATCAACAATGAAGAAAGACTAAGTACTTAAGCCATGATGAATATTCACCATAAACAAGAAATATATACAGATGCTGTTTTAAACAAATTTTCATCCATGGGCAACCACAAATTAAATATTTAAACAGTATTCTTACGGTCATATGACCTTCATTTTATAACAGAGGCCAAATCACCGCATTCGATATCGAGTAAAATCAATCGAAATTCCATATTTTGGTTTATTATTTAGAAAAGACAGACAAACATCAGCAGCACTCGTTTAATTTTTACTCTTAACTAGGGGCCATAATTCGTTAACTCTGACAGAGTAAAATTATTTTTAGTATATTATTTTGGAAAATAAAAAAATAATTTCGATCGAAAAATTTCGTTAACGAATGCGGTGATTTGACCCCAGAAACCTCATTTTGTTGAAACTACTTACATATAAAACACCATTCCCAACTGTAACTGAGAAAATATTAACTGAAATTCATGATTTAAATTTGAATTATCATTTAATTTTAATTTAAACTATCATTTAAAATTAAGAAGTTTTTATTTGAAACGCAAAAGTTGCCATTTAGGATCAGAAACTAAAATCTTTTACTAAAAATAGCAAAATTGTCACTTAAAAATGTAATTTAAATTTCAGAAAGTTCCATTTGAAATTGAGAAAATTCTATTTAATTCAGAAATTTTGAATGTAAGGTTATACGTAAATTATTGAATTTCAAATGAAGTTTTCTGAATATTAAATGTTGTTTTGTAAATTTCTATTGAAATTTTCTAACTTTCATAGATCTTTTTTAACTGTAAATTGAATTTTTAACTGGTTATTTTTTTTTTTTTTTGTTTAGTAAAAGATTTAAATTTTTAGAATCTAAAATAAAAATTTTTTAAATTCAGTTAAAAATATTGCATTTGAATTTCAAAATATTAAAAAAGTGGAGAGCTTTTCTGCAAGTAAAAATATTTTGAAAAAAAAAATTTTGAGTTTATTATTTTTTATAAAAATTAAAAATCTTATTTTCGATCTTTATCATTTTAATGATTGAGTTTGAAATTATTCACGCTTAATATCAAATGTTTTTACTTTAAATAAAGCAAAAACATTGGCACATTTGTTTCAAAAAAAATTGATCTATACACTGCATGACAGGTTATACAGCTGTTTCGGGAAGAGTCACCAACCCTCATCAGTAACCAAAAGCAGTATATAGCTTGTTTGGTAAAAAGTAAAATTCATATATTTTTGCTGAAAACAACCAAATGAGAATTCAAGCAAAAGTTATACTATTTAATCCTCTTCCAATATAACAAACTCAATCATTCAAACTCAATCAAAAAAATTTTTGTTATGAAAAACTTTAAGAAAAATAACTAAAAGTAATTTGTTGGGTAAACCTGAAAAAATATTTATTTCAAAAACAGTATTGAAGCAAACCTTGAAATTGATTTTTTTTTTAACGGTCCAATAAGTATATAAACTGTAATAACGCTTATGTAATGATTTTGGTATAAAAATTTTATTTTCATTTTTTATTGCTTTAAAATATAAATATTTTGTCATTTTAGTGTAAATTCTTTTAAAAATTTATATAATTAATTATAAAACAAGGTATATAATTAAAATTATTTTATATCAACAACTATTATTTTATTGGTAATCAATTTATTGAAAAACTTTTTGAGCTTTTGTTTTTACTTTTTATAAGTACATAACTTTTAAATAAACTTTTATTTTTTTGGCAAAAATTTGACAAAAATATTCATAAAAAGAAAAATTTTTAAATATTCTAAATAGTCAGAATAAAGATATTTCCATCTAGTTAACAACCAAAATATAGAAGGATAAGATTTTGAACTATAAAAACACACAAGTTTTTAAATCGATTTACAACAAGAGTGTTAAATTTGGCCGTGCCTAATCTATGATACGCGACACATATATCTTAAACGCAGTAATATAAATAATGTTGAGTACTATTACCATTAAAACACAGTTGCCGAAAACACTGCGGAACATTTTCGGGGCCATTGTCTAAGGGAGTGAGAAATTCCAAGTCAGGGTGAAAGTACTAGCTCAAAATAGAGAAACCTCCAAAGGGTTTCTGGTTTTCAGACCAATCTATTTTCTTCTGACGTTTAATATTTTTTCTTTATCTTGACGTTTGTTTACTTCATTGATGACTTCTTATTTTATTATTCATCTAATGCTTAACGAAATAATATCCATGTAAAGAATAGAATAAAAAAACTCATGCATGTTTGATTTTTTTTTTTTTTTTTTTAAATAACACTCATACATATTAGGGTGACAGCGGTTTGTATGAAAAAAATTTTTTGGCCGAATTTTGAGGTGTGCGGGTCGGATTATTGTGACACTGGATCTAAAACTTTAGTGCGCAAAATTTAAGACAAATCGGACAATGCTTTCTGGACGCGCGAGTTCAAAATTCAAATATGCATTTATATGTAAAAATTATCAAAAAAAAAAAATAATTTTTCACAAAAATTTTGATATTAATAATTGCGTTTTAATTAAATTAATTAATAAACCATAATCTAGAGTAAATTAGCTTTCTTATAAAACAACAAAATCTATTAGCCGTTGAAAAATAGCCAAGTTATATCAAGTTCCCCAGGCAATATATGCGCCGCAGACCACTTGATTAAGAAAATCGAGCTCACATTTTTAAAGACATTGAAAAAATTTAGAAAAACAATATTTTTGCATTCTCCTGGTCCCAAAATGATCTTATGGAAAGTGTTTTGCATCTCGTCTATTGTTATGCCGTTCTAAATTAATGTCATATTGAGATTATATGTGTTTTAGCTAAAATTAATAACAGGTCCTTATACATTATTTGCTCATACATTCCGCCAAACTCTCTGCTTTCTGTTTATGAGGATTATCTGAAAGCTGTTGATTTCATTCAAAATTATATAAAACCATCTGATTTATTATTGTTAATTGGAGATTTTAACATGCCGTCTACATCCTGGAAAGCTGATCCTGATACCAATTATTTAGTTCCATCTCATTATTCCGATTCTTCAGCTGTATTTATTCATGGTTTATTGGAAAATTGTCTTTTCCAAGTAAACTCTGTCACAAATGCATTTGGTAGACTGTTGGACCTTATTTCCGTTAATGAACCTAATGACTTTTCAATATGGCGGTATAGCCCTAGTTCTAATCCGGAAGATATATACCATCCAACACTTGAGATATCTTGCTTTTGTTCTTATCCTCTTCATAAAAAAAAGTTAACTCACAGCGATAAAATCTTTTGCTTTAATAAAACTAATTACCACGATTTACAACTCCATCTATTCCAAATTGACTGGATAAATGTGTTATCTCTTTGCAATGCTAACTTGGACTTGTGTTTGCATACATTTTATCATCACCTCTTTGAATGTTTCTCGGCATCTGTACCTAAAATGTTACCTCCTAAATCGAATGGTCCTCCTTGGAAATTAAAACAACTATCTCAACTTAAAAATAAGAAAAACAAAATGTACAAAAATTATAGAAAATATGGAACATTGATAGACTATATGAAATACTCGTTATCAAAATCGGAATTTATTATTGCTAATCAATTGGCCTATAATAACTATTTAATTAAAGTACGGAATAATCTAAAAAATAATCCAAAATCATTTTATAAATTTATTAATTCTAAAAGACGTACTGCGGACTTTCCTTCGGTTATGAAGAACGGTGATTTAGAATCTTCAGATGATAACTCCATAAGTAATATGTTTGCAGACTTTTTTGGATCAACTTATTCTTCGACAGTATTTAATAGCAATAATCTGTATCCATACATAATATCGGAATCTTCAGTTATTAATATACCATCCATCAATCAACATACAGTTCTAAATGCCCTGACAAAATTAAAATTGTCGTATGCTGCTGGTCCTGACGGTGTTCCTAGCTGCATTTTAAAGCGCTGCGCACATTTATTGTATATTCCTTTGACTTATATGTTTAACATATCCCTTAAATTGGGTTACTTTCCTACCATTTGGAAAGAATCATTTATTATTCCCTTCTTTAAGTCTGGATCTAAAGCTGGTATTTCGAATTATAGAGGTATTGCTAAATTAAGTGCTATTCCAAAACTGTTTGAAAAACTTATATATGACACGTTGTCACATCATGTGTCCTCTATCATATCTCCAACGCAACATGGATTCTGCAAATCACGCTCTACAATAACAAATCTTTTGGAGCTTACAACTTTGGTAAATGATGCTTTTATTAATATGAAATAAACAGATGTTATTTATAATGATTTTAGCAAGGCATTCGATAAAGTAAATCATGATCTATTGTTGTTTAAGCTTGACTGTATGGGCTTTGGTATATTGCTGATAAAAATGGATTGGATTATATTTAAAAGACAGAACACAATGTATTAAGTTTCGTAACTCATATTCCAACAACATAAAAGTATTATCTGGTGTACCTCAAGGTAGTCACTTGGGACCTCTTTTATTTACGCTATTTATAAATAAATGATCTTCCTTCTGAAATTAAACACTCAACTACATTAATGTATGCAGACGATGTAAAGTTAATTTTTACCCTCAACAATCTTGATCAACAATCGCTTTTACAGAATGATATTGATCATTTAACTGCTTGGTGTAATATTAATCTAATGGACCTAAATGTCAAAAAATGCAAATATATGATTTTTAAAAGATCAATTCCAATTAATTGTCGGTATATCATGATTAATGCTGTGCTTGATATAGTGGATTCATTCAATGACCTTAGCGTACTTCTGGATAAAAAACTAGACTTTAGAAGTCATATTTCGCTAACAATAAATAAAGCTACTGGTGTAGTTGGATTCATTAAACGGTGGGCTAAAGAGTTTTCGGATCCGTATACGACAAAACAATTGTTTACTACCTTGGTAAGACCAATACTCGAATATGGGTCTGTAGTCTGGGATCCGCAATATCATATACATTCGAACAAAATTGAATCAGTTCAAAAACCATTTTTGTTATTTCGCCTTCCTGGTTTGGGCTCTAATTAAGCTTCCTACTTTGAAAAAACGCAGACATATTCAAAATGTTACTTTCCTGTTAAAACTGTTAAATCGTAGTCTTAAATCTGAATTTCTTATCGGCAAAATAAATATAAATATTCCTTTTCGATCATCAAGAAATTATAACTTTCTAACTATCAAATATTATTGTACAAACTATGTTAATTTTAATCCACTTCATAGAATTTGTGATGAGTTTAATATGCTGTATCAGTTTATTGATTTTAATGAAAGTTTGGATATTGTGAGAAGAGATATTATATTACACTTAAATGCGTTAAATTAACTGAATTAATTAAAAGTTATATATCAATTTTGTTAAATGTTTAATTATATGTATATATAAATTATAATATAAATGTATACTTTAAGTAGTCTGTAAGGATGATTCCATAGACTGAATAAATAAATAAATAAATAAAAAAAATAAAAGGGTACGTATTTTTTAACACTATTCCAAAATCCTCAATTTTACTTTTTCAAAAATTTTGTTCAAGAAATTTTCCGAAATCAACGATTGGAAATAAAAGTCTTATTAACAAAATACATCTGATTAAAAATGGTAAATATTGTAGGTATAATGTTCTTAATTTGGCGAGGGTAGCGTTTTTATTCCATTGAAATTGATTTTTCATACTTTTTCGTATTTTCATATTTCAAATATCTTTTGTCAAAATATTATACCACTTGATATAAGTTCTCAATCCTGGAAATTAGGGTTAAATTGAAACACTATAAATTGTCCCCCTTTAAGGTCAACGGTCATATTTAAGGATATTTACATATTTTTAAAACAAAATATGGAAATATATATATTGTGGGAGGCTTTCGATAAAACTTGTTGATTATATTTTAATAATTCTAAAAAATAATATTCTGGACATATTTTCCGAAATTAACCCGTGGGGTACTCTTGATGTCAAGTTGACTCTATATGAAAATCTATAAATATTTTCTTCATCAAGATTTTTTTTTTTTTTTTAATAAAACAAATTTAATGTATTCATAAAATTCTTCAAATTTATTCGTTTCGTGTTTTGATTAAACATTGTTTTTTGATGGGAAAAAATACTGTCCAACCCAAAGAATGGATCGACGAACATTATGGTGAATCTTCGCCGACACATTCAATGGCTAAAACATGATATTCCGAATTAAAACGTGTTCATACGAGCACAAATGATGCAGATCCTCTTGGTCGTCCAAATGAGGTAGTTACACGAAGAAAACGTAGGAAAAGTGCATCGGGTTGTATTGGATGATCGAAAAATTAAAGTCGGTGAGGTTGCTGGCATCATAAAGATGTCAACAGAGCGAGTTCGGCATATATTACATGATCATTTAAATATGAAAAAGCTTTCGGTTCGATAGGGGGCGCGATTTTTAACAGTTGCACCAAAACTGAAATGTGTACATGATTCAAAGTATGCTTTGGAGATGTGTGCAGTAAATTCAATTGAATTTTACGTCGATTTATAACAACGGACAGTCCAATAGATAGTCTGTGGAGTGATTACAAGCGTGCGAAAGCCGACCAAAACGGCCAAAGACTCAACAATCGTCTGGAAAATTTATGGCCTGCGTTTCTTGGGATGCGCTTGGTGTAATATTTATCGATTACTTGGAGAAAATAAACCCCCCAAAAACTGCCGAGTACTATATTGTGTTTCTGGACAGGTTGGAAGAAGTTAACGATCGTACTTAAATAAGAAAAAAAAACCTTGTACCATCAGAAAACTTTAAATCTTTACATTACTAATTGATTCCCAAACCCAAGTATTCACCAGATCTGGCCCCCAGCGATTACTATTTGTTACCAAACTTGAAAAGATGGCTCCAGGGAAGGAGATTTTCCACAAATGAGGAAGTCATATTCATGACGGAAGCCTTTTTTGAAGAGTTTGACAAATCGCATTTTTTTAAGGGTATCAGGATGTTAGAGGATCATTGGAAGAAGTGCATTTCACTTAATACAGATTAAGTTGAAGAATAAAATTGATGTATTATAGAGAGTACTTGGGGCTTTTTTGGTCAATTTTATTAAATGTAAAATAAAAATTCTTTATTATCATTATTTCCCGACATTTCGTTGAGTTTTTGTCAAAATTGTTTGCAAATCCAAAAAAATGGTTTTTCGTTGTTAGGCCACGGAGTTTTCACACCATATACTGTTTGCTGAAGAATTAAATGAGAAATCATTAATGGTTCTTGAGTTATAGTTGAAAAAATAAGCAAACAAATAAGCGCCCCGGTAGGTGAGTAGGTACCGTGCTCGCCTTAAAAATTTCTTGTAAATTTTTATTTTTGAATGACTGTAACTTTTTTGATTTAAAAGATTTTGAAGTGAAATAAATTTTGTATAATTTTGTGGCTTACGTGCTATTAATGTTAAAAATATAAAATCACTGAGTTATTCCGAAATTTAAAAAAAAATTTTTTTAAAAAAGGTCCAAATTTTCCGAAAATCTCATACTTAATAGAGCATAACTCCTGCCAGTCAAACGCAGTCAGAAAAAATCTTGCACTCTTCTATAGTCCGAACCCTCCCCTATATTTATATACCCCATTATATGCCCGCCAGTTTCCGCCCGTGTGCACCAGAACAATTTTTCTGACCCAAGGTTAGATATTTTCTGCAAAATTTATGAATACAAAAGTTGTCCACTATGTGGTTAGGATATATTAAGTTTGAGGTGATGTTTGTAACTGCCAAAAATATTGGACCTTTATCTATCTTTTATTATACGGATCGACTCAAAAACACTTTCGGAGTCGATTAAACGATGTCCGTCCGTCCGTCTGAGTGTTATGAATACAAAAGTTGGTCGTACCGGTGCACCGCGGTGTATTTTTTGCGTGTCGGTAGAGTTGCCAGGAGTTGTTATATACTTATAAAAAAGGATGTGATGGATCCTCTGGTCAGAAACAATATAACAAAAAGGTATAGCGTCTTAGAGCCGTCAACTAGTAGAGCAACAGAAATTGATATATGAAAAAATGAAATTCCTTCTTCAACAAAGTATTGCAGACCAATAAAATTTGCATTCAAAAAGGAAACCAAAGATGTCATAACTGAAGAAGTTCAAAAAATAAAAGATCAAATTAAGGAACTTCAACCAGCAATATTTAAATTTGATGACCAAGAGATTGAAGTAAATTTTAAAATGTGTCTCACAATGATTGATGGAAAAGTTGCACAAGCTTTAACCCTACGGTTAGCGAGAAGGTCCCTGGGGTCCCTTTTTCATTTTCAAACTGAAATTACTCCCATTTCGGCCAGGACAAGGTACCCCAAAATTTACCCTGTTTTCCAAAAGAATTTTGTCAAAAATCGTTTAAAAGAAAATTCAAGGCGATACGCCCAACAGTTTAGTTTTTATTGAGGTTTAAAGGTGAGTAGTACGGGAACGCATGACAAGGTCCGTAGGGACCTTGTACTGAAATTGCAAGAAATCATTAAGACATATACTTTATTTTGGCTTCCTTTTTGCTGTTTTATTGTTTCAACACATTTTAAACGAGTTCTTCGAATTTAACATTTGTTTTATTCCTTCTAATACTAATCTCTAGTTGTAGATATACGCGGATGTTCAAGCTAGAACACAAATAGGCAACGAAAAGGGTATAAATGCGGTTATAGTTTCGTAAGCAGATGTTTTATAAAAATTAATTTTGTTAGTATAAAAAAAAAAAAAAATATTTTAATTTATTCATCAACACTTTAATTAATAAACAATAACAAACTAACAAACCAAAAATTTTAAAATGTCATGCGTTTAAGGGTACCAGAAGTGGTGCTAGACGGAGAGTTAACTGGAACAAAGTCAACGTCAAGCTGCATTATACCAACCCCCACCAGAAGACGATAGTTTTAAGGAAGCCTACGAATTTGGAATGTCCCCTCTTCATGCTAGAATACGTTTCATGGAGCATATTCTTAAATTGGGTTATGATTTGGAATTTGGTCCGTTAGGCGAAACAGTGAGAAAAAACAAAGAAAATGAAGAAAAAAGAAAGCAAAAAAAAAACAAATTCAACAAAAAATATCTACAGCTAGGCCTCGTAATCGACCAACCCAAACAAGGGGAAGGAAACACAAATGATGGAAATACTGCAAGGAGATTTTTTTCCGATCCGGAAACTGCAGCATCTATCACAGGTGTAGATTATGAATTAATACGACGATTCAAAATCATATTACAAGTTCTAGCATGCAGCAGAAAGATATATGAAAAAAAATTTGGAGAGTACGCCAATAAAACAGCTATACTTTATAATGAAAAATACTCTTGGAGATATATGCCATCCACAGTTCATAAAATTTTGTACCATGGGGAACAAATAATTCAAAACAATATGCTACCAATAGGAGATCTATCTGAAGAAGCGCAAGAAAAAAGAAACAAAGACTACAGATTCTTTCGCGAGCACAACACAAGGAAAATGTCCAGATGTTGTACTAATGAAGGCCTTATCACTATTTTTTTGTGCACTTCAGATCCATATATGTCCAACATTCGTCAAAAATGGAAAACTACCTCTATTGAATTAGACGAAGAAGCTAAACAACTTCTAGAAGATGAAAATCAAGGCTATTTAGAAGAAATTTTTACTAAAATTGGTTGATTTAAAGTATTTTTTCATTACACTAACAATAAGTTACACTTTTTTTTATTCAGTTAAAAAATTTTCTTGATTTAAAGATTTATATATTTTGTAAATTTACAATAAAAATTGTTATATTTCATAAATTTACCATAAAAATTGATATAGAAATATTTAAAAAGACAATAAAAAAAATTTAATTAAAGCAAAAACATACGAGTTTTTCATTGAAACTTCTCTATCTTGAACCAATATAAGGTAACTTTTTCGTTCGCTGCTTAATAAATTATATTTTAACTCGGGATCTTTCAAAAAAAAAAAAAAAAAAAAACAACATTTGGCCCTTGTGCACATTAGGACTAAAAAGTTTACGGGGGCCAAAGTTTGGCATTTTCTGAAAAAATTAACTTAAAAAATTTTTAAAAAGTATTAGTTGTAAAACTAACTGAAAAAATAAGACATTATATTTAAAAAAAAAAAACCTTTTTTTACCTTTTAACACCTCACTTTTGTACTAAAATTCGAGAATTACGTTTTATAGAATTACGAGAATTACGTTTTATAGCAAAACTTAAAGGCTAAAGTCTCACCTACCAAACAAAAAACCGCATATCAAAATTCCAATCAAAAGTTATAGATTTTTGACCGCCTTCTCGGCAAATGGTCCATTGTGCGGCGTTAGAATATTGAAAATCAAAGTAAGGGATTAACTTGGCAATATTTTGGGAGCTTCAAAATGATGTGCCATTTTTCTATTGCCATAGATATATCTGTAAAATTTCCATATATAATGAACATTCAAAAAAATTTAATCGTTAAATATTTTTATCTGAATTAGCTTGTAATATGTAAATTTGAAGATACAAAGGGAGTTAATACCAAAAATAAATTAACTACATTTATGAAGTTAAAGTTGGTGTATGCGGACTCAAAAATATACCTTAAACTAACAGTTTTGGAAAGAAAAAATTTTTGTATAAAGCAAAAATTTATCTTTACTTACTGAGATTATAATTCATTAGCAGACACCTACTGAATTTTAAGCATTTCAATGAACATTTATAAAATTTTTCGTAACTATCCACCAACATAAAAAAATAGCAAATCAATTAAAGGAAAACAATGATGTAAGTACATAAAATCAAAACAAACCTAGTCTTCCATTATTTTCAAAACTAAATAAGCAAAAAAAAAAAAAAAATTTATATCTTTTTGTTAAAACTTAAATTATGTTTATGGCCATTTTCATAAATAAAAAAAAAATAATCAAATAATAAAATCCGATTCTCTCATGTGTTACTAACAAAAAAAAAACATGAGAGTCAAAGAATATATATGTATGTATATTGTTTTAAAGCAAGGGTTGCCGTCCTTAGAGAATTTTGTTGTCAAGTCTACTGGAAATAATTTTTTATTAACTTTTCTTAAGCTTCTCATACGATTTGCGGTGATCCCATAGGAAAAATTTAGAACATGACAAATACTGAAGAGCAATCTTGAAACGAATTTTATAGGAAATATATTTAAAATGCTTAAAGTTTCTAATGTGAGAGTTTTTCTAAAAAACAAACACCTTGAATTCATCAAAAGATGATAAATTATATACAAGACATTTTAAATTGGGAAAATTGGAAATGTTTACAAATGAAAATTTATCTATAAGTTCAAATTGCAGAGTTATTAAAGTAATATGCCTACATCTAGAGTGAGAATTATGAAAATCTGATTAATTTTCATTATTTTTTTTTTAAATCAATAAATAATTATTTATTTTTTATAAGTAATTAGGCACATTTTTACTTTTTATTATTATTAGTCTTTCCCGTTAAAAAAAAGTGTGACAATACACGAGAGTTTTTACATTTTCATTGAAATCTCGGAACCTATTTAACCGATTTTGATGTTTTTAAATAGCAGCCTGCTCAGGCTGTTAGCAAATCATTTTCAATGAAAATAAACAGCCCAGCAAACTTATTGAGAGCGTAATCGTTATTTCTAAACACGGAGACGCGGACACCGCTATATCAACTCGGCTCAGGATCAGGAACATATATATTTTATGAGATCCAGATTTTTTTTTTTCAAAATATTACAAGCGGAATGACAAATTTACATATACGTTGGAGGGCATAAAAAATATTTCTAAGTTTTGCTGGAAATTATAAAAATTTATTACGAGTGTATAAAAAACAAGTAAGAAAATTATAGTCGGTCCAGACCGACTATACGATACCCTATACCATGCGTTTAGAAACCCTATCTCTTAGGCCCAACTAACTGGACATTGAAAATAAGCAAAAACCAAATTTGAGTGGGATTTTTATTAATTTTTTTGGCTGCAGATATGAAAAAGTTCATATCGGATGCTATATCTATAAAGGGACTAGGTCCTAAAATGGACCGATCCTGATCATGTTTGGTAAAGTCTCTTGTATTTTGCAAAACTATGTACAAACAAAATTTGAGAAGAATCAGTGCAATATTTTTGTTTTTTAATAGATTTAAGTGAAGATCGGGAAGCAGCTCTATATGGGGTCAAAGGGATCATTTTTGGACTACTCATTAGTGGATGTAATGAACGCATACAAACCCAATTTGAGTAAGATCTATATGACAATTTGGATCTTATGGCAATTTATGTCGATTTCATATGGGTAATTTGTATGGGGGCTAGGTCTGAACATGGACCGATTCTCACCAATTTCAATAGCGTTCATCCCATGGCCGATAAAAGCTTATATACCAAATTTCATCAAAATATATTCATATTTGCGACCTGCAGTTTGATTACAATCTTTACATGGACACACAGACGGACGGACGGACGGACGGACGGACATTGTTAAATCAACTCAGAAAGTGATTCTGATTCGATCGGTATAATTAAAGATGGGTCTAGGTCAAATATTTTTGGTTGTTACAAACAGCAGCACAAAGTCATTATACCCAAACCACATAGTGGTATAGGGTATAAAAATAAATTTGAGTTACATTTTTTTTTTTATATAAAAAATAATAAAAATTCCTACATATGTATGGACACCAGGCTGAAGTTTCTTCAGATATTGATAGTTCTTTCCAATGTCTTAGTAAAAATTTGGAAAATAGAATATAAAAAACATGAAAGTTTGCATTATTGCACACAAATCTGTGGTTTTCTGGAATAACCGCGTAAGTCCATTTTTGTCAATTTTGAGTTAAGATGCCAAATATATTAATTCGTAACGCTCTTTACATGTGTTAAATTTTTTTTTTTATGTGTAAACATCTATACGCGCAGGGGGGTAAATTTCTATTTCACAATACAATCGCAAAAACAGCGTAACACATCGGTGTGAGCTGAAGTGTAAATCGGTGTGACTTTATCTGATTGTATTTGTGAAAAAATTATGATATGTTCTTTTCTAAACATTTTCCAATTGTCTTTCAAAAACATCAATTGTATTTCAGAAAACATCAATTGTATTTCAGAAACCATCAATATAATTTCAGAAAACAGAAATAGAATTTCAGAAAACATCAATATAATTTCAGAAAACATCATTCGAGTTTCAGAAAACATCAATTGAATTTCAGAAAACATCAATAGAATTTCAGAAAACATCAATTGTATTTCAGAAACCATCAATATAATTTCAGAAAACATCATTTGAATTTCCAAAAACATAAATAAAATTTCAGAAAACATCAATATATTTTCAGAAAACATCATTCGAGTTTCAGAAAACATCAATTGAATTTCAGAAAGCATCAATACCAGAAAATACCAATTTTATTTCAGAAACCATCAATATAATTTCAGAAAACATCATTTGAATTTCAGAAAATATAAATAGAATTTCAGAAAACATCAATTGTATTTCAGAAACCATCAATATAATTTTAGAAAACATCATTTGAATTTCAGAAAACATAAACAGAATTTCAGAAAACATCAATATAATTTCAGAAAACATCATTCGAGTTTCAGAAAACATCATTTGAATTTCAGAAAACATAAATAGAATTTCAGAAAACATCAATATAATTTCAGAAAACATCATTGGAGTTTGAGAAAACATCAATTGAATTTCAGAAAACATCAGTAGAATTTCTGAAAACATCAATATAATTTCAGAAAACATCATTCGAGTTTCAGAAAACAAAGTTTGAATTTCAGAAAACATAAATAGAATTTCAGAAAACATCAATATCATTTCAGAAAACATAATTCGAGTTTCAGAAAACATCAATTGAATTTCAGAAAACATCAATAGAATTTCAGAAAACATCAATTGTATTTCAGAAAACATCAATTGTATTTCAGAAAACATCATTTGAATTTCAGAAAACATAAACAGAATTTCAGAAAACATCAATAAAATTTCAGAAAACATCAATTGTATTTCAGAAAATATCAATTGAATTTCAGTAAACATAAATAGAATTTCAGAAAACATCATTCGAGTTTCAGAAAACATCATTTGAATTTCAGAAAACATAAATAGAATTTCAGAAAACATCAATATAATTTCAGAAAACATCATTCGAGTTTCAGAAAACATCAATTGAATTTCAGAAAACATCAATAGAATTTCAGAAAACATCAATTGTATTTCAGAAACCATCAATATAATTTCAGAAAACATCATTTGAATTTCAAAAAACATAAATAAAATTTCAGAAAACATCAATATATTTTCAGAAAACATCATTCGAGTTTCAGAAAACATCAATTGAATTTCAGAAAGCATCAATAGAATTTCAGAAAATACCAATTTTATTTCAGAAACCATCAATATAATTTCAGAAAACATCATTTGAATTTCAGAAAACATCAATTGTATTTCAGAAACCATCAATATAAATTTAGAAAACATCATTTGAATTTCAGAAAACATAAATAGAATTTCAGAAAACATCAATATAATTTCAGAAAACATCATTCGAGTTTCAGAAAACATCATTTGAATTTCAGAAAACATAAATAGAATTTCAGAAAACATCAATATAATTTCAGAAAACATCATTGGAGTTTGAGAAAACATCAATTGAATTTCAGAAAACATCAGTAGAATTTCAGAAAACATCAATATAATTTCAGAAAACATCATTCGAGTTTCAGAAAACACAGTTTGAATTTCAGAAAACATAAATAGAATTTCAGAAAACATCAATATCATTTCAGAAAACATAATTCGAGTTTCAGAAAACATCAATTGAATTTCAGAAAATATCAATAGAATTTCAGAAAACATCAATTGTATTTCAGAAAACATCAATTGTATTTCAGAAAACATCATTTGAATTTCAGAAAACATAAATAGAATTTCAGAAAACATCAATAGAATTTCAGAAAACATCAATTGTATTTCAGAAAATATCAATTGAATTTCAGTAAACATAAATAGAATTTCAGAAAACATCATTCGAGTTTCAGAAAACATCATTTGAATTTCAGAAAACATAAATAGAATTTCAGAAAACATCAATATAATTTCAGAAAACATCATTCGAGTTTCAGAAAACATCAATTGAATTTCAGAAAACATCAATAGAATTTCAGAAAACATCAATTGTATTTCGGAAAACATCAATTGTATTTCAGAAAACATCATTTTAATTTCAGAAAACATAAATAGAATTTCAGAAAACATCAATTGAATTTCAAAAAGTATTATTTGAATTGCTGAGAACATTAATTGTATTTCAGAAAACATCAATTGAATTTCACAAAACATCAATTGCATTTCAGAAAACGTCAATTGAATTTCAGAAAACAGCATAATCGACTTATTTTTATGCACTGGAAAATATGATGTTGATGTTTTCTTTAATTATTAATGTTTACACATCTCCCTTGTGATCGGACTCACATGATTTTTTTTTTTAATATTGACCATTTCTGAGTTTTTTCTTTAAATAACGACATAACTTAAATGTTTATGAAATTAATTTGCAGCACTATCGACATATGTCAATCTACGTTTGATCTCTGACATATTATGTTCTCGGAAAACGTCACATAGCGACATACGTTGTTATTAATGAAAAAAATGCAAAATTATTTTGGATTATTTTTCAGTTTATATCCACTTATAAAAACTTGTTCGTTTATTTCTATTTTTTGTCACTATTATTCTTGATACGTTGTTATATTCTCATCCTAAGTCCTCTTAACTTTTTGTTGACGAAAAAAAATCCATTTTTCAAGCAACAACGACTTATGTCTACATAGGTGGTTGCATTGGTAGTTTTCTTTTTCAAACAAAACGACGTTTGTCGACATAAGTTGTGTTATCTGTACACACTTTAAGTATTATTTACATATTGTTTTTTACGTCCTTCTCTTGGATCTATTCCTCTGAAGATTTTTTACTCAAAATTTTATGTAAAGTATTTATTGACCATATCTACAGGACTGTTAAATAAAAAGCTCTAAAAACTTTATACGGAGCCCATAATTTCAAATATAATATTTTTTGGCTCCTCTGAACATTTTGATTTTATGCCATACGCGGTTATTCTAGAAAACCACAGAAATATAAGGCTATAACATTATTTGCATTTTTTGAAAATTTCAAAATGCAAATGAGTTTGTCATTCCGTTTTTAAAGCATCGAAAAATGGATCTGGATCCCCATAAAGTATACATATTCTTGATCCGTATAACAACTTGAGTCGACATAGCAATGTCCGTCCGTCTGTCTCTCTGTCTGTTTTTATACCCTATACCACTATGTGGTTTGGGTATAATGACTTTGTACTGCTGGTTGTAACAACCAAAAATATTCGTCCTAGACCCATCATTAATTATACCGATCGACTCACAATCACTTTTTGAGTCGAAATAGCAATGTCCGTCCATCCGTCCGTCCGTCCGTCCGTCTGTGTGTCCATGTAAAGCTTGTAATCAAACTACAGGTCGCAAATATGAATACATTTTGATGAAATTTGATATATAAGCTTCCATCTGCCATGGGATGAACGCTATTGAAATTGGTGAGAATCGGTCCATGTTCAGACCTAGCCCCCATACAAATGACCCCTATGAAATCGACAAAAATTGCCATAAGTTCCAAATTATCATATAGATCTCAGTCAAATTGGGTTTGTATATGTTTATTACATCCATTAATCGGTAGTTCAAAAATAATCCCTATAGGAAAATTCTTAGTCATAGGCCCCATATAGAGCTGATTCCCAATCTTCACATAAATCTATCAAAAAACAAAAATATTGCACAGATTTTTCTCAAATTTGGTTTGTATATATTTTTTCAAAGTATAAGTGACTTTACCAAATATGGTCAGGATCGGTCTATTTTTCGACCTAGTCCCCATATAAATATGGTATCCGATATGAACTTTTTCATATCTGCAGCGAAAAAAATTTATAAAAATGCCACTCAAATTTTGTTTATGCTTATTTGATATATCCAATTAGTTGGACCGAAGAAATAGGGTCTCTAAACCATGGTATAGGGTATCGTATAGTCGGGCTAGACCGACTATAATTTTCTTACTTGTTCTGTATGTTGATATCAAGCTCATTTACAAAATAGACCAGTTACATGGGTAAACGTAGGATAATATTGTTTGTTACTATTTCGCACAGGTTGGGATTTGAAATAGGGTAAATAGGGAGACACATCTAGAAAAATTAAAAAAATATTCAGTGTGTTTGTTGTAAAAATTTAATAATAAGTTTATCAAATTGTTTAGTTTTTCCAGTACTTTGTTTACATTTGTTACAAATAGTGCAATAAGTACAGATATTAATGTAAACGTAAAATGTAGGTGGAGGGTATCAAAAATTCGGCATAGGAAAATTTAACACTCTTTTTTCATACATATATATTTTTTTTTATTTCTAAAAACGTTTACTCATGAAACTCGATGAATTTAGACATAAAGATTTAAATCGTTATTACTTTTTATATATCAAAAAAAAAAAACCAAATATTCTTCTATTGTCGATAGTGTTAGCAGACTAAAATCTTGATACAAAAATGCAAGTGCAACATTAATATTTAAGCAAATCAATTGCTGAATGGATTTAAAAAATGGGTTGAGATTCATGTTAAAAAATTAAGCAAAAAGATATATTCATTTAAAACGAAAAATTTTCATTCACGTGGTGCTTGGACTGTAATTATCCTTGAATAGTACAATGGCCTAAAATTTTTATTTTAGCATTTATATAAGTCAAAAAAACTAAAATTGTGGAGATTTTAACATTCTTCACATTTTCACATTTTATAGAAATCGATTAGAATTAATGAGTGTTATCTAAAAAATCTTTTTCCTTGTAAATTTTTTCGCCTTCATAATTTTAATTCTTTTTTTTAGTCAAGCCATTAAAAAAAATCATGTGACCACAGGGGAGATGTGTAAATATCTTGTAGATAAAGATTTTTTTGGCACTTTTTTTAAATGAAACAGAAAGCAATATCTATGTATCAACCGGTTAATTTTTAATTTTTTATTTTTAGTTTTTAATTTTTCGTTTTTCATTTTCCATTTTTTATTTTTCATTTTTTATTTTTCATTTTTCATTTCTCGTTTTTTATCATTTTTAATTTTTTTTTTTTTCATTTTTAATTTTTCATTTCTAATTTTTCATTTACAAATTACACACCATAATTTTTTTTACCACTACAATTATAAGTCACACCGATTTTGTCTTACGGCTCACATGTTACGCTGTTTTTGTGAATGTATTGTAAAATAGAAATTTACACCCCTGCGCGTATAGATATTTACACGTCAAAAATAATTAAATTATAATGTTGTGTCAAAGCGCTGACCAAACCAAAAAGTGCAAGTTCGAGTGAATGTGAGATAGACGCAGGTTCAATCCTCACTGTCGCCCTAAGTAGAAAAATTTCATATAGAAACAATCTATCCTCTTATAATATAATAATTATCACAATGTTCAATATATCGCTGATGAAGGCTGAAATGCCAGAAACCTGTCCAATTAAGAATACAGTGTAGTTATGAATTTTTGAAATAAAGTGTCCGCCATCTAACGTTTTTTTTTTCAACTAGTATTTATTTCGTGAATGGTAACACCTAGCTCATGTCTGATTTGACAGATAATTAGTTTTATCCTTCCGCTGAACGATTATGGTTGTGTATACGCTTGAACAACGCTGGGAAATATTGCGACATTACTTTGAAAATCATGGTAATGTTGCAGAATGTGTGCGAAAATTGCGTACGGATTTTGGGAGAAGAGAAGCACCGTCAGCTCCGTATGTTCGTTATCTTGTGAAAAAAGTGAAAGAAACTGACATCCTCATAGATAAACCAAAGCGTGAAAAGCCAAAAACAGTGCGTACACCCGAGAATATTGCTGCTGTGGCAGAAAGTGTGCGTGAAGCGCCATCAACATCAATTCACCGTCGTTCTCAAGAATTGAACATTACGGAGGCATCATTGAGACGAATTTCAGAGTTCAGAAAAAAACACACACTGAATAAAAAACTCGTACATATATGTAAACAAACATAACTTAGACCAACGCACACATATTTTTATTTTCATATCAATTATGTTTGTTTTTAAATTTTCTTCGGTGCCCAACACAATCATGACGTGTTCGTTTTAATATTTCGTTATTTACACGAACATTTTTGTATCACGTACTTTTTGTTTTGGTCACACATAAACCACACATATTCGAGTGTTGCTTTATTTGAAGTTCGTGTTCTGGTACGTGTACTGAAAAAAAAAACAGAACATGTACAATAAACAGGTTCGAGTTCAGTTATATTTTAAGTCGTGTTCTGGCTCGTGTACTAAGAAAAAACAGAACATGTACAATAAACAGGTTCGAGTTCAGTTATATTTTTAGTCGTGTTCTGGCTCGTGTACTAAGAAAATACAGAACATGTACAATAAACAGGTTCGAGTTCACTTATATTTTAAGTCGTATTCTGGCTCGTGTACTAAGAAAAAATAGAACATGTACAATAAGCAAGTTCGAGTTCAGTTATATTTTAAATTCGTGTTCTGGCTCGTGTACTGCGAAAAATTGAAACATCAATTCGCGATCTGATACACCCCGATAAAAACGACGACAATTGTTTCAACCAAATTTATTAAAATTTTATTGACCCTTTTTTTATGACTTACGTTGCAAATTGTTTACAATTGTTTTTATTGACTGGTTTTTATTTTAATAAAAGATGGTAATAAAATACTTAAGACACAAAAACTGCACACTGCACTTAAATCTTTCTTGCAGGTTTCAAAATAAAGATATGTGTTGGCTGCTTTTGAAAAGAACATTGTGTGTTTCATGTGTGTATTTTCTGAACCTTGACGAATTGGTTCAGGAGTTGAAGCCAACTGACCATCCAATGCGTTTTCGCTTCGCTAAGTGGGCCTGCGATCGACTTACAGAAGATGCCGATTTTGCCACAAAAAAATCATCTTTTCAGATAAAGCTCATTTTGGTCTTGGCGGGTACGTAAACAAGCAAAATTGTCGCATTTGGGGCACAGAAAACCCGCACGCATACATTGAAAGCCGATGCACCCAAAACGAGTCACTGTTTGGTGCGGATTTTGATCCAGAGGCATAATTGGGCCATTTTTCTTCGAAAATGAGCAAGGAGTGGCCGTTACAGTCAATGACGATCGTTATCGGGCCATGTTGAACGAATTTTTGTTCACAAAAATTGAAGAGGAGGATATTGGAAACATTTGGTTTCAACAGGACGGCGCTACGTGCCACACAGCCGAAGCTACACTCGATGTTTTGCGCCCTGTTTTTGAAGATCGCATTATCATCCGCAGAGCTGATGTCGTTTGGCCACCTCGGAGCTGCGATTTGACACCGTTGGACTATTATTTGTGAGTTGCCCTCAAAGATAAGTGTTACGCCAACAAGCCAGAGACTATTGACGCTTTAAAGGACAATATTCGTGAAGCCATTGGTGAAATACAGCTGCACACAATCGATAATGTGGTTAAAAATTGGATCGATCGTGTAGGCTACTGCATGGCCAGCCGAGGCAGCCATTTGAATGAAATGATTTTCCATTATTAACCGGAAGGATTGTACTTTCAAATAAAAAACGAAATTTGAGATAATATTCAGTAGTTTTTTTATAGCATTTTCAAAAAAAAAAAAGTTATTTGGCGGACCCTTTATATGCTTTCTTCTTCTCTACCATGCAGTATTGAAACCCGAGAAACTGTTTAAGAATATTTGAGGACCCAAAAGCTAACGAAATTTCCAACAAAAAAAAAAAGTTCCTTGTAGGGCAAATAATATGCACATGCATCGAACGAAGCAAAGCATTTGTTACAACGCCCTCTATAAATACCGAAATTCATATTCTTTAGCCAACATATAGTACACATAGTTGTGGGCCGATTTAGCATCACGTCACTATGGTAAAAGAGCTCTTGGGTGGTACAGACACGAATCTTCAAACTATAAGGAACTTCAAGCAGTGGAGAAATATTGGGCTCTTGGGCCCCCTGTTCCAAAACAGTGACAAAAACCAGTGTAAAATCCCTAATCGAGGAGTGTCAGAAGAGGTCCCTAAAACTCATAAGAAGTGATTAGAACTACAAAAGTTATCTTTTTTTTGCAAGCTTTAATATAATTTCAATAATATAATAATCTAACCAAAAAAAAGAAAGCTTTTGTTAAAACTCTTTCTCTCCTTATGCATATGAGTTTTGAATATCTCCGTGACTGTGCGTGACTTTGCGTGACTAATTTAAAATTAAACCTTGGTCACAACAAGTCTACGGACAAAGTTTCAGATCAATTGGATGAGGGGGAATGGGATTGCCCCATGGCAGACAGACAGACAGACAGAGAGTAACTATGAGTTAGAAAAAAGAGTTAAAAAAGCTCTAAATTCAATGGTTTCCTCTATATTACATTTTATGTATGATGGTTTTGATCTCACTCCTTACATAGACTATACGTAGAGAGAGAAATTATATCATTATCTACACAAATTTTATTGAGACTGCCTATATTCAGTTGAGGCAACCGAATTTACTGTTCCAACTGAATTCGATCCTCGAAAATTACATTACTTCCTGAACCTGATTTTGTTAGCATTTCATAACGACTGAAATGTCGTAACTAACTTACGACTTTACTTTTTACTTTTTTTTCCTTTTTTTTGTAACTTATTCTAATTTTCTCCATCATTTACAAAGTATGTACAGATGTACTTGTATGTTAAAAAGCAATTTCTAACAATAAAAAAAAACAGACGTTTTATTCGAAAAGTTTTTTTTTGTGGTTTTTTAACTTTGTTATTAGCATTTGTTTTTAATATGTACATGTATGTGTATGGCTGTGTGTATTTGAATTTATTTAATTTTAATTTTTGGCCAAATGCCAATCAAATTTCTTGCATGTTTACCTTATGGGGAGTTGTAATGCGAAAATGTTTTAATTTTTTTATTTTTTGTTATTAGCATTTGAAAATTTAATGCAATAAATAATTAAAGCGAAGAGAAAAAAAAATCTGCCAGATTTTATTTTTTTGCGCTAATGAATAATAATGTAGGCAGCGAATAGGCAAGCAGAAAATATTCAAGCCACATTGTATGGCTCTGTCATATGTGAGAAGGGTATATTAAGATGAGTGTAACATTTTTTTTTTTTTTTTCATTTGAAAAGTTTTGTTTAATAGAATTTTTCAAGAGCCCGATTATTTTCTAAGTATTTCAATATAAAATCAAAGTCAACCAAAATAAAAAAAAACACTAAATTCTTATCTATTCCTTATTGAACAACGCTATAGTGTCGATAACGATAAAACATTTAAATCATTGAAGGTAAACAGATCATAAAAAAACTTAATGAAAATATGTATAAAAGAAAAAAAAAATTTATATAATTTTTGTTAACAATTAATAATTGTTTACTTTTCCAAGCATAAAGCAACTAAACAAAACAAATTAACAGCTTTAAAGACACAACCTTTTTTCAAAACCACAGCTAAAAGCAACAGTAAAATAATTAAAAAAACTTTTTCTTCTTTCCTTTTGTCTCACAGTTATCAGCAGCTGTCTATAACAGCAAGGTTTAAATTAAAGAAAAATGAAAGAGAAACAAATTAGAAAAATAATTAAACAAGAAAATCATTTCAAAACCATAAAGTCTCCAGCTATTTGTGACTTGTTCCACACGTTCCAAAGGTGGTAAACGAAAATGAGTTTACAACTTCTGCTTTAATTTAAACTGCAGCAACAAAATGACTACATGTAACTAATGACAACTACCAGATTTGCTTAATTCAGTTTTATGATATGATACCCTATACCATGGCTTAGAGACCCTGTCTCTTCGGTACAACTAATTGGATATAGAAAATAAGCATAAACCAAATTTAAGTGCCATTGTTATTAATTTTTTTGGCTGCAGATATGAAAAAGTTCATATCGGGTGCTATATTTATATGGGGACTAGGTCGAAAAATGGACCGATCCTAATCATATTTCGTAAAGTCACTTATGTTTTGAAAAAATATACACAAACCAAATTTGAGAAAAATCTGTGCAAGATTTAATCTGTGATAGATTTAAGTGAAGATCGGGAAGCAGCTCTATATGGGGCCTATGACTAAGAATTGTCCTATAGGGAGTATTTTTGGACTACTGATTAGTGGATACAATAAACACATACAAACCCAATTTGACTAAGATCTATGTGATAGTTTGGATCTTGTGGCAATTTATGTCGATTTCATAGGGATCATTTGTATGGGGACTAGGTCTGAACATAAACCGATTTTCACCAATTTCAAAAGCCTTCATCCCATGGCCGATAAAAGCTAATATACCAAATTTCATCAAAATATATTCATATTTGCGACCTTTAGTTTGATTACAAGGTTTACATGGACACACAGACGGACGGACGGACGGCCGGACGGACATCGCTAAATCGACTCAGAAAGTGATTCTGAGTCGATCGGTATAATAAAAGATGGGTCTAGCTCAACTGTTTCTGGTAGTTACAAACAGCAGCACAAAGTCATTATACCCAAACCACATATTGGTATAGGGTATAAAAACTAATGCAGGGCAAGTCAAAAATAGTTCCCATAAATCTATATTCTAAAATATCTCAGGCTTCAAAAATTTAGATTTTGTGTTTTGGTTTCTCACGTTGATTTTAAAGTAGAAATAAATAATTTTTACGGCATATTTTGAGATGAAAATTACATCCAAACACGGCAGTATTCATTGGGCCTATGGTTTCGTATTGCTCATAGTCTTCTCCGAGGAAATGCAAATGCATAATCCTGTAGGCCTGTTTAATTTGTATTTATATGTGTTTACAAACATTTTTATTCCAGCAGAATTTCCAATTACAACGACATTTGGTTATATATTTCAGTCCTTCACTTCTTGCTACTCATATAAGTTGTCTGGAGGCAATTCTGGAACTAATTCTGTATCAAGTGTGAATTAATCAAACAATACACTTTAGTTCCCAGGCATAGGCGCTCTTTGTAATCTGATATTTATGAATCAGTTGCACAACATATGAAGATCGGTTCCGGTTTTAGAGAGCTTACATATATTTATGACATTGTTTACATATATGTTGACGTGTAAACAATAAAAACTTAATTTTTTCATACGTCTATATAAAATACGTAAATAAAGTAAATTAAGAAAACTCAAATAAAATTTAACGCATTGATCCATAATTAGTACTTTGTACACATGTCTAACATGTCAACAATGTAAAAAATCGCTAAGCAAAAATAAAACTAAAGAGGTAATTTTTAAAGTCGTTTGTTTTTAGATATTTTTCTATTATTTACATATTTTACTAATATGTAAACAATGTAAATTATAAAAATTAAAAAGAAATGTAACACATTGAGTTCTGATAAATAGTGTGCACAATTTTTTGAAATCACGTCAACAATGTAAAATATCACTTAGCAATAATAAAAGCAAAAGAAGTAAATTTTACAATGACGTTCGTTTTCAGTTCTTTTTCAATTCGTTAAATAATTTTCTAATATGTAAGCAATGTAGATTATAAAAAATCAAATAATATTTAAACACAGTGTGTTCTAATAAATAGTATACATAGTGTTTTGACATTGATTACATATTTTACATCATGTCAACAATGTAAAATATTAAAATAGAAACTTTTATTATCAGGCATTTCACAGAAACAAATTCCGATCGAAAGTGGAATTGAAACCGTATTTGGCTTCTTCGGAAAACGTAAACCGACAATTGTTATCGATATGAAACCGCTTTCAATTTCTTAAGTGGAATTGATATTTTAAGTAGCATAGATACCAAAAAACTATCCAGAACAACTTAAAATTAATAAAAGATACTATTGGTTTTTCTATTTTATCAAAATATAAACATTTCAATCTTTAAAATAAATTTGTTACCAATTTAAGAGAAAATCATTTTAGATGACGAAATATACAAAACGTCGCACAGTGGACCATATTTTGAGAAGGCGGCCTCGGGAGCCAAAAAATTGCGACTCTATCTCAACTATATCACAGCGAACAGGGTCTTCGAAAATGGGCTTTCTCAGTATTTTGCTAAAATTAAAAATTTTTTGTAAATTTTTATTTTTGAATGACTGTAACTTTTCGATTTAAAAGATTTTGAAGTGAAAAAAATTTTTTATAATTTTGTGGCTTCCATACTATTAATGCTAAATATGTAAAATCACTGAGTCATTCCGAAATTTAAAAAAAAAAATTTTTAAAAAAGGTCCAAATTTTCCGAAAATCTCCTACTTAATAGAGCATAACTCCTGCCAGTAAAAAGCAGTCAGAAAAAATCTTGCACTTTTCTATAGTCCGAACCCTCCCCTATACTCCTATACCCCATTATACACCCGCCAGTTTCCGTCCATGTGCATCAGAACAATTTTTCTGACCCAAGGTTAGATATTTTCTGCAAAATTTATGAATACAAAAGTTGTCCACTATGTGGTTAGGATATATTAAGTTTGAGGTGATGTTTGTAACTGCCAAAAATATTGGACCTTTATCCATCTTTTATTATACGGATCGACTCAAAAACACTTTCTGAGTCGATTAAACGATGTCCGTCCGTCCGTCTGAGTGTTAAGAATACAAAAGTTGGTCGTACCGGTGCACCACGGTGTATTTTTTTGCATGTCGGTAGAGTTGTCAGGAGTTGTTATATACTTATAAAAAAGGATGCGATGGATCCTCTGGTTAGAAACAATACAAGCAATTTAATGCCGAAAATTTATCAGATGCTAATTTATTTATGGTATCATTCGTTCCATTGCGCTTAACAAAAAGGTATAGCGTCTTAGAGCCGTCAACTACTAGATCAACAGAAATTGATATATGGAAAAATTAAATTCCTTCTTCAACAAAGTATTGCAGACCAATAAAATTTGCATTCAAAAAGGAAACCAAAGATGTCATAACTGAAGAAGTTCAAAAAATAAAAGATCAAATTAAGGAACTTCAACCAGTAATATTTAAATTTGGTGACCAAGACATTGAAGTACATTTTAAAATGTGTCTCACAATGATTGATGGAAAAGTTGCACAAGCTTTAACTGGAACAAAGTCAACGTCAAGCTGCATTATATGCCAAAAGACATCAAGTCAATTAAGCCAACCCCCACCAGAAGACGATAGTTTTAAGGAAGCCTACGAATTTGGAATGTCCCCTCTTCATGCTAGAATACGTTTCATGGAGCATATTCTTAAATTGGGTTATGATTTGGAATTTGGTCTGTTAGGCGAAACAGTGAGAAAAAAACAAAGAAAATGAAGAAAAAGAAAGCAAAAAAAAAACAAATTCAACAGAAATATCTACAGCTAGGCCTCGTAATCGACCAACCAAAACAAGGGGAAGGAAACACAAATGATGGAAATACTGCAAGGAGATTTTTTTCCGATCCGGAAACTGCAGCATCTATCACAGGTGTAGATCATGAATTAATAAGACGATTCAAAATCATATTACAAGTTCTAGCATGCAGCAGAAAGATAAATGCAAAAAAATTTGGAGAGTACGCCAATAAAACAGCTACACTTTATAATGAAAAATACTCTTGAAGATAAATGCCATCCACAGTTCATAAAATTTTGTACCATGGGGAACAAATAATTCAAAACAATATGCTACCAATAGGAGATCTATCTGAAGAAGCGCAAGAAAAAAGGAACAAAGACTACAGATTCTTTCGCGAGCACAACATAAGGAAAATGTCCAGATGTTGTACTAATGAAGACCTTATCACTATTTTGTTGTGCACTTCAGATCCATATATGTCCAACATTCGTCAAAAATGGAAAACTACCTCTATTGAATTAGACGAAGAAGCTAAACAACTTCAAGAAGATGAAAATCAAGGTTATTTAGAAGAAATTTTTACAAAAATTGGTTGATTTAAAGTACTTTTTCATTAAACTAACAATAAGTTACACTTTTTTTATATAGTTAAATAATTTTCTTGATTTAAAAATTTATATATTTTGTAAATTTACAATAAAAATTGTTATATTTCATAAATTTACGATAAAAATTTATATAGAAATATTTAAAAAGACAATAAAAAAAAATTTGACTGAAGCAAAAACATACGAGTTGTTCATTGAAACTTCTCTATCTTGAACCAATATAAGGTAACTTTTACGTTCGCTGCTTAATAAATTGTATTCTAACCTGGGATCTTTCAAAAAAAAAACCAACCTTTGGCTCTTGAGCACATTAGGACTAAAAAGTTTACGGGGGCCAAAGTTTGGCATTTTCTGAAAAAATTAACTTAAAAAATTGTTAAGAAGTATTAGTTGTAAAATTAACTGAAAAAATAAGACATTATGTTAAAAAAAACCTTTTTTTACCTTTTAACACTTCACTTTTGTACTAAAATTCAACTACAAATGAAAATGTATTTTAAACCCTCCGTAACTTTTTTTATTTTCGGTCGAGAATAACGTTTTATAGCAAAACTTAAAGGCTAAAGTCTCACCTACCAAACAAAAAAAAACCGCATATCAAAATTCCAATCCAATCAAAAGTTATAGATATTTGACCGCCTTCTCGTCAAATGGTCCACTGTGCGTCGTAAACTTATTATTGCCACTTTTTAGCTCATACAATCCCATTTTTGTTTAGTGCAAAATATTAGTTTTTTTCTAACAAAATACAACACTGACAGCAAAAAGGCGAAACAAGAGAAGCAAAATTTAAAATTTGTTTTAATTTAAAATTTGTTTTAATTTTTTTTACTGTTAAAGGGGAAAACATCGTAGTACAGCACATGAGTCGAACGGAATGTTGGTTTAGATCCTCTATTGCTGCAATAATGGATAAGCCGGGAATTTTTATACTTTTTGTTTATTTATTATTTTATTTATTTTACACAAAACAATCTTCAAATTGCTCTTTCTTTTTCTTTACAACAATCAGCTTTGTGTTCTTCGTTACGTTGTCATATTAAATGCACAAAACTAACTTTTTAATTTTTTTCGATTTAATGCAACCGACAAATTTCTGAAGAAGCTAAAACGAAATCGATCGATTTGGTAATACGGAATCAAATCGATTTCTATTTTACTCTGTGACATGCCTGTATATATTTAATTGGTTTTGTTATACGTTAATTTTTCATAGTGTTTTGACATCGCTTGCATATTTTATATCATGTCAACAATGTAAAATATTAAAATAGAAAATTTTCATTATATGTTAATTTGTTTTTATTATAGATTAATTTTACATGATATAAATAATGTAATAAATATTTATCTTTTTCTAAACTTAAAGAAAACAATATTAAAATATCAGTTTCGGAAATGAGTCTCCGATCCAACCGTATTTGGTGAGGTCATAATTGTACATAAAAAATGTATACTTACAAAAAATTTAAGACGCGGTAATTATGTACATGGGGATCGATCAAAATTATATTTAGTTTGATCACTTATGTGTTTCAAACCCATTAAAAAACAATTTTAACTAATACTCGTATGTATGTGTCACATCTGCAAGTCCATACATAGATTTAAGTGAATACCGGAAGGCTACTTTTATGGAAACTATGACTAAACTTGGTCCTACACTCTTTATATCCTATACCACTATGTGTATTGATATTTGTAACTTCCGTTAATTATACCGATGTCCGCCCATTCGTCTATCTGTCTGTCCATCTGTGAGTCCATGTGAACCTTGTAATCAAGCTATCAGATAGGGCCTGTCGTAACGACTAAAATTTACCAGATTATCATATACAGTGGGTGACAATACATTGGACTCTTTCTGAATTTGCAAATTAAGTTTTTTAATAATTTCGTGTCCTTAAATTACGTATTTTTTCTGAAATCACTCTTTGGTGTGTTTTGAATAAAAAGATAACAAATGTAATTATAAAAAATAGATAAACGAAATAAAAGTATACCACAGATTTGATTAAAGCAATAAAAATAGCAGACAGTATGAAAGAATATGTATAAAATCTTAACGAGTCAATGACAAGATAATTTCGTAGCAATAGAGTTTAAAAAATTTCAAAAAATGCTGCCTAAAGACGTCATTAATAATCTGGAACTAAATATATGTGGTCGAACTGTCTCCCGACGAACAACTGATTCTGATCTTGGTTGTTATAGTCCTGTCAATAAACCACTGACATCAGAGAAAAATCACCTGGCTCGCATAAGTTTTACGAAAGAACACATGAACTGGAATGGGAATAGTGTTCTCTTTTCAGATGAGTCTAAGTTCAATTTAAGAGACCATGATGGAAGATCGTTTGTACGAAGACCAAATTGGAAAAGACTAGACCTTAAATATACAAATAAAAAGCGTTATGTTTGGCGGTGACAACAGTGTGGTATGGTGTTGCCTTTCGAAGGCAAAGAATGGGTCCAATTCGTGTAGTAAAATATATTTTAACTGGAATATTAAATGACACCAAATCACCAGATCTCAGTTCCACAGAAAATCTTTAGGAAAGTGTAGATGGGAAAATGCGGGCAAGAAATTACACAAAGAAGACAGATCTCATAGAGGAAGTTAATTTAAAGGGGCACAAAATGTCAATAGCTATCACCAATAATCGAATATGGACTCCTTCCTTTGGCGGTGTGTAGCATTACTAAATAATAATAGATACCCAACAAGATATTGGAAACAAAAATTGAGGGATATTTTCAATTATTACCAACGTTAAATTTTTTATACCCTATACCACTATGTGGTCTGGGTATAATGACTTTGTGCTGCTGTTTGTAACAACCAAAAATATTTGACCTTTAATTATACCGATCGAATCAGAATCACTTTCTGAGTTGATTTAACAATGTCCGTCCGTCCGTCCGTCCGTCTGTGTGTCCATGTAAACCTTGTAATCAAACTGCAGGTCGCAAATATGAATATATTTTGATGAAATTTGGTATATAAGCTTTTACCGGCCATGGGATGAACGCTATTGAAATTGGTGAGAATCGGTCCATGTTCAGACCTAGCCCCCATACAAATTACCCATATGAAATCGACATAAATTTCCATAAGATCCAAATTGTCATATAGATCTTACTCAAATTGGGTTTGTATGCGTTCATTACATCCATTAATGAGTAGTCCAAAAATGATCCCTTTGACCCCATATAGAGCTGCTTCCCGATCTTCACTTAAATCTATTAAAAAACAAAAATATTGCACTGATTCTTCTCAAATTTTGTTTGTATATATTATTGCAAAATACAAGAGACTTTACCAAACATGATCAGGATCGGTCCATTTTGAACCTAGTCCCTATATAGATATAGCATCCGATATGAACTTTTTCATATCTGCAGCCAAAAAAATTAATAAAAATCGCACTCAAATTTGGTTTTTGCTTATTTTCTATGTCCAGTTAGTTGGGCCTCAGAGATAGGGTTTCTAAACGCATGGTATAGGGTATCGTATAGTCGGTCTAGACCGACTATAATTTTCTTGTTAGTTTTGTTTTTTTTTTTTTTTTTTTTTTTTTTTGTTTGAAGTTAACATATTTGTTGTTAATATGTTCTTAAATAAATAGAACATAAAAAGAGTTTTTAATTGTATGATCCAATTTGTTGGTATTGACCATTTAAAAATATTTTTTGCTAAAAGTTTTCATTGTAACGATATAGATAAAATTTGGTGTATGTCTATTTTTAGTCATAGTCCCCATAAAAAGCAAATTCCAGATCATCACATAAATCTATCAAAAAACCAAAATATTGCATAGATTTCTTTCGGATATGGTTTATATAAGTTTTTGAGAAAAGAAAAAGACTTTATTATATACGGTCACGAACGGACCATTTTGTAACCTTGCCCCATAAAAAAATAAAATCAGATATGAACTTTTTCACCTCTGCACACCACAAATTATTAACAATAGCTCTAAAATTTGATTTATACTTATTTTCTATATTCAGTTATTGTCCCAGCAAAGTTGGATCCAAGACCCTCCCTCGAAACGCATGACTTAGGGCATTGAATAGTCGGTCGAGACCGACTATCAGTTGTTTTCTTTTTATTTTTTTGGAATGATTTGATATAATAACTGACCATAAACCAAATTTGATCAAGGTATGAATATATAAACAAGTAAGAAAATTATAGTCGGTCTAGACCGACTATATGATACCCTATACCATGCGTTTAGTGACCCTATCTCATAGGTTCAACTAACTGGACATAGAAAATAAGCATAAACCAAATTTGAGTGGGATTTTTGTTAATTTTTTTGGCCGCAAATATGAAAAAGTTCATATCGGATTCTATATCTATATGGGTACTAGGTCTAAAAAAGGACCGATCCTGATCATGTTTGGTAAAGTCTTTTGTATTTTGCAAATATATATATACAAACAAAATTTGAGATGAATTAGTGCAATATTTTTGTTTTTTAATAGATTTAAGTGAAGATCGGGAAGCAGCTGTATATGGGGCCTATGACTAAGAGTTGTCCCATAGTGATCATTTTTGGACTACTGATTAATGGATATAATAAACACATACAAACCCAATTTGACTAAGATTTATATGAAAATTTGGATCTTATGGCAATTTATGTCGGTTTCATAGAGGTCATATGTATGGGGGCTAGGTCTGAACATGGACCGATTCTCGCCAATAGCGTTAATCCTATAGTCGATAAAAGCTTATATACCAAATTTGATTAAAATATATTCTTATTTGCGACCTGCAGTTTGATTACAAGGTTTACATGGACACACAGACGGACGGACGGACGGACATCGTCAAATCGAATTAGTTAGTGATTCTGATTCGATCGGTATAATTAAAGATGGGTCTAGGTCAAATATTTTTGGTTGTTACAAACAGCAGCACAAAGTCATTATACCCAAACCACATAGTGGTATAGGGTATAAAAAACATAGTCTTAATAATTCGAGTAAGCTAAATTTTTAAACGATATTATTCAGACTGGAATGGCTAAACTTTGATTTGGTTAACCTTTATTCAGTATAGAAACCGTAACAAAACTCTAAAACAACAGAGTTAAATGAGATATTAAACATTTTATTTTTATTCCAACATTAGTAATGGCATTCAATTTTTTTATAAAAATGAAAATCAAAGAAAAAAGAAATTAAATTCGTAGAAATTAAACAAACAAAAAGTTATATGAATCACACACATATCTGGCCGACTGCCTGCTTGGCGCAATATGCTGCTTCATTTTCTTAAAAACAAAATTTTGAGTTTTTTTTCATCAAGTCTGCTTGAATCTTTAAGTATTTTTTTTAATTTTTGTTTAAATCATAACAATTTATAAAAGACACAAACACCAATATAAAAGGCAGCTGCTTTATACATACAATCTAAATGAATCAATGAAAAAAAAAACACTAAACTAAAGCCGTAGTTGTCCCAGCCAATACCTTTATTCGCATTCTGATTTTTTTTTTTTTCATCTTCGTTCAGTTTCTCTACCTGTCTGCCAAGCATAATTTTTAATTGCGCTGAGATTTTTGTTCATGATGTATCAGACAGTGGAGTTGTTGTTGGGTAGAAAAAAAAAATACTTCTCTTGCTTTTGTTTTTGCGAAGAAGAAAAAAAAACAAAGCGATATTTTTTTTGGCTTTTGAGAAAAGGTTGTGATTATTTTTTTCCATAAAGGATGTTTACCTTAAAGAAGGATCTCATACATTTCGTCAATTTACACCTGTCAATAAGGATTTTTATAGCAACATGATGAAGAACATGTTTTACTACAAGGTATTTTAATGATGTATTTTGGGTTAATTTGAGACATTATTAAGGGAAACAAATTTTGCTTGTAATTTTTTTTTTAATTAAATGTTATTTACTTTTTTTTTATTAAACAAAACAGATAAATTTAGAAACTCAAAACACTTAGTTATAGTCTTTAAGTTTTTTAGACCTTCTTTTTGTAATACATTTCTTATTGTATAAACCCAACCAAAAGGAGAAGAGCTTCAAAGCGAACAAGTTTTTTTATGTATTTATTTGCCAAGTTTCAATTAGTCACATTTATTTAGCAAGTTTTTTAGAAACTTTTTATTATTATTAAAACTAAATCTAAGCTCTACCAAATAAAGTGTTTAACAATTGCTTTGGCACAAGGCTTTTAATTGCAATAAAATAAGTATTTAAAAAAAAATCATAAAATAAGTATTTAAAAAGAAAAAAAAAGGCAGCCCCATAAAAAAAATATAAATTTTGCATTGACACGAACAAATAAACCATAAAGGTCAAATTAAGGTCATGTTAACCTCAATTCTGTTAATTTTTCCTTCATATATTAATATTCAATATGGCTCAAATGCCTACATTTGGTTATTTTTCTTTATTTTTGTAATCACTTTATTTTGCTGGGATTTAAGTAGTTCTTTGAACTCGAATCTGGACACATAATTCGTTGTTCGATACACTCATTTATGAGCAATGGTAAATTATGTTATTCCTAAGCGAGGGACAAAAAAAAATTCAACTTTTCAAATTCTTGGAAGGTATCTGGAAATTTACGGAAATTCAAAAATATAAATCAGAGAAATTTCATTTAAAAAAAATGTGAATAAAGTAGATAGAATAGTTTCTATATACTTTTGATTACTGTAATTTATAACACTATGGACAATTTTCGCAGTCATTGCTTGGGGGAGTGAAAAATTCCTATCCAGGATGAAAGAATTAGGATAGTATAGTAAAAGCTCACGGCCGCCCCAAGAAACCGGTCCGATTAAGAATACAGTGCAGTTATGAATTTTTGAAATATATGCTTTCTTCTTCTTTATCACGCACCATTTAAACAAAATTAAAATTTGCATATTAATTACAGTAGTAATTGCAATATGTCTGAAAAATTACTATAAATCTAACAAACAAAAAATTTCTTCGCTTCAAAGCGTCATCTCAAATATATGTAAAGTGCATATGTAGGTATGTACAAAACCGTACATCACATATGACAACTCTTACGAAAACTGAGAGTAGTGGAAATTAGAAGTATAAATGCAAAAAATATTCAAAATTCTAAAATAACGATTGTTTGTTTGGACAGAGCTGTATCTTCTGAAATTAATACAAAGTAAAGCTGTATGGTACGAAAACTGAATCTAACCACACTGCTCGTAGGCCTGACTTTAGGTGAGTGTGTTAAAGCGCTGACCAAAAAGTGAAAGTACGAGTGTATGTGAAAGTTCATGGTTCAAACCTCACGGCCGCCCTAAGTAGAAAAATTTTCATAGAGAAACAGTCTATTCAATTAAAACATAACAATTATCACAATGTTCAATAAATCGCTGATGAAGGCTGAAATGCCAGAAACCGATCCGATTAAGAATACAGTGCAGTTATGAATTTTTGAAATATATGCTTTCTTCTTTACCACGCACCATTTAAACAAAATTAAAATTTGCATATTAATTACAGTAGTAATTGCAATATGTCTGAAAAATTACTATAAATCTAACAAACCTCCAAAGACTTTGACGTTCTCAAATCGCTGTGACCGTTTATATTTTTTTCTTGTGACCGTTTATATTTTTTCCTTTTCCTGATATTCGTTTGCTTAGTTTTTCAGCTACAACTCGAAAATTGTTAATGATTTATCATTTCATTTTACGGCAGAATTATAGCGAAGGTTTAAATAAATAATTTTTATTTATAATAATAATAAAAACTGGCAGATTCCAGCACTCGAAATTCGAGTGCAAATTCTAAAGGTATGCTTCACAATTTAACTCATTTTAAATAAAGAAAACAAACTCAACACATTAACACAAACACATAAACAAATTAAATAAACATACACATAATAGCAACTTTAAACGATCATAACTCTAAAAAAATATACCAGACGATGAAAATCTGTAAATCTGGGTAACAGCTATAGAGAAATACATTTCAAATGATAAATTTTTTGTCAAAATCAGGGTAAAGCTGTGAAACTTACATCGGTCACAAGAAATCGCCTTGCCTATTAATATTATAGATAATCATGTATGTTTGATTTAATATTAAAAATATCACTCATACCTGTACATCTCTTCTACTCCACTAATAGATAATAACAAAGGGAACAATGTTTTTGTTGGTTAAGAACTGAATGTAATTTTTAAGGTTATTTGAGACGCTGAATCCAAATCTGCATTTGGTTTTTTTCTAACAGCTCGACTTTACGATATACGATATACCATTATGTCAAAAATTAAGGCACTTCGATTACATATATTAAAATAACTTGAAAACGGTTCATAATATTCTGTTAAAAAAAATCCAAAATTCGTCAATAATATTTTCTTTAAGCCGTGCTTACATTGAACTCAAATTTGCACAGTAGTTTCAGTTATATCGTTGAAGTTTTGAAAAATAGAACAATTTAAAAAAAAAATTTTTTTTGTTCTTTAAAAATTCATAAAAAATAAAAATGCGACAAAAATCACAGTTTTGGTTTAAAAACGTTTTGCTAAATATATTTCGAATTAAATGAGCTTTATCTCATTATAATCGGAGCACAACTTTTGATTTTGTTCACAATTTACTGAAAAAACTGAATTGATAAAAATCGCGATTTCCATACAAAATGACATTTTTTTAATATATGTGTGTTTTCTGATGCTTTATTTATGTAATAAGTGTGCTATAGTAGTTGTTTTTAGGCCACTGATTTCAGATATTAAATCAGATTATTTCTATTAGCTATACTTTTCAGTATATCAATAAAAGAGGATTTTAAAGAAAAATAAACATTTTTAATACACAAATATTATAATGTAATTACAACTCAATGATAAGATAAGATAAGATTTTTTTTAATTACACAACGGAACAAGGGTCTTGTTCGTTAAGAATCCAAATCTGCACTTGGTTTTTTCTATCAGCTTGACTTTTCGCGATATACCATTAAGTTCCAAATTAAGGTACTTCCACTACATATATTGGAATAACTTGAAAACGGTTTACCATATTCAGTTAAAAATAAATCAAAAACTCGTCAACAATATTATCTTAAGCCGTGCTCGCATTGGTTTCAAATTTGTACAGCAGTTTCAGAGATATCGTTGAAGTTTTGAAAAAAAAACAATTTTTTAAAAAAAATTAAAAAATACGATAAACTTGTAACTGTAGCTTAAAAATGCGAGCTGATGAAGGAAAATGGAGATTGGATTTGAAATCATAAAAATTCCAATAAGGTTCCAGTCAACACCAAAAAAGTTCAATTTTGTTCCCTTGTGCAATCATACACTCTGAATATGTTATGTTATTCAAAAAATTGATTTAAAATAGGGGAAAATTTTCAATTTTTTTGAACATTTCATTCGATAAAATAAGTCCAACTTGATTTGCTGAAGCTATTTGCTGCAGAGTGAAAGAGAGAAATCATCAATGGTTGTAGAGTAATAGCTGAAAAAGCAAACCAACATCAAGATAAGGAAATAATATAACAGGCCTGACAACACCACACCCATTGGAAATTTTACTATACTGGCCTAGTATTTTCACCCTAACTTGGAATTTGTCACCATCAAACCTGACGTCATAAGAAAAATAGTAATGATTTAATATTGACACCTAGTAAAATATTATTTTACAGAATTTGTATCACATTTAAACGTTAGATTATAATTAATTTCAAATATTTTCAATCGTTTACATTTTTTTATATAGTGTAAACAATGTAAACATTTACAAAATCTTTTTTAGAAACGTTAACTTTTAAATAATTTTAACTATTTACATTTTTTACAGTTTACATTTTTTACATGATGTCAACAAAGCAAACAAACAATTTTTTAGTAAAGAAATAATTTACCACTCTTTAAACATTTAATCCAAAAATGAGCCTTAAAATTGGGCACAACTAAATAAATTTTACACCATGTAAGCAATGATGTTTTAAAATAAAAAAAAAATAAGAAAAAAACTAACTTAATTATTTTTATTTTTTATTTTCCTGAAATTAAAGAAAACTTAAATGTTAAATGTCAGAAGTAATGCCAAAGCAAATATGTATTAAAAATTAATAGATATTTAAAAATTTTGTACATATTCTTTTTCTATGTAAATAATCAACAAAAATTAAAATTGCTACAGTGATCTCTGAAAAGAGGTGTGAGTAGTTTTTTTTTTTGGCGTTGTTTACATTTTTTACATCATGTCAAAATTGCAATATTGCTATTAACACAAACAGACAATTTGTAGTATGACTAAAGTGACCAAATTTTTTTTACATGAAAACAGGACATCGAATAATTCAGATGGGTTGAAATGGAAATGCATAGATAATATAATAATATTTTATTTGTCCATAGTGAGTGGCATTATTTATTTTACGTTACACTACAAAAAAAAATTGTTTATACATTGTTATATTTTTCAAATATGGCAAGATTTTTTAATATTAACTTTAATAATTAACATAGCCTTAAACACTGATACCCTTAATTGAATTTCATCTTCGGTCCACAACTTGTTCATCAAAGAAAACACACGTTCAACCGCCGCATTTGTACCAGACAAACAAAAAATATATTCAACTATAATTTGAAAATTTGCATGGTTTAGGTAATTGCTTTTAAAATGTTTAAATACTTCCACCCAACGATTTTCCGTAGAAATACTTTGTTGATTCCATTCATCAATTTTCTGCGATTTCACGTATTTAGATACGATTGAATATTCATCGAATACTTCCGTATCTTTATTGCAATCGATATGTTCTTTTTCGATCAATATATCCCACTGTGGTACTTCTGTTAAATTTGCCCAATTAAGTTTTTCTAAATCTTTGTTATAAACAGTCCATTGCTCTAAATACTCTCGACTAGTTTTATAAAATTCTTTAGACTTAATTTTCACGAAATTCTCGTCAAGATCGGTGTGACTATCTTCTTTTAATTTTTCAAGTAAACCACGGACTGAATACGAAAGAAAGTAAGTTGTCTCTTTCTGAAACAAATTCTCTTTTAATTTGTTAATTTCACTTGCTGCTTCAATTTTTTGGCAATTTATACATTACAAGTTTCTACAGCAGTTGAAGAATCCAAGGGAGGCGGACACACAGAAAAAAATGTGTCACATTTATAAAAATTATATTAAAATTTTACAAAGTTTTGTGGTTATTATAAGACTACATAAAATAAACGATAAATTTTGTTTCACCCCGTCAATTTAAATTATTTTTAAGTCTTTTTAGTGTCTAAGCAAATCTGATGCAATACGATAAAATTGTTTAAAAAAAAAAGCGGAAAAAATTTTGGTACCGTGAGGATTGAAAAAGTACAATTTGTTTGTCTGGTGGGTACAATAACAGAAAACATATTTTCCATCCCTGGATAAGTTAGTTTTTGTTCTGTACTGCACTTTGGCCTCTTCTATATTAAAACTCTTTGATTAGGTACAAAAAAAAAACACTCTATTTTTGTCTCTTGTGTTTCGCAATATATTTATTTATACTAGCAGATTCCAGCGCTCGAAATTCGAGTGCAATTTTTGGCAGCTTTGTTTTTCAACTTAGCCAATTCAGAAACCAACACTTTTATGGTTTCTTATTATTGTGAATGAAGATAACAAACTCATTAACAAACATATTAACAAATTTAATAAAACACATAGCATATATAATTTTATATATAATTTTATGTTTGTGTTAGTAGCAACTTTAAATGCAATTTACTCAAAATAAAGCATAAAAAATTTTAAAATCTGTAAATCTACAAAATGGCTAAAAAGAAATTCCTTTCAAATAATATACTTTTGGTCAAAATCGGGATAAAACGATAGAACAAAACATCGGTCACAATAAATCGCCTAGCCTATTAATATAATAGCTTTATTCATATTCTGCAACAAAGAAAGAAGATAAGATGATTTTTGTATTGCTGCATTTCAGGTTAACCAAGCAAATTTATAGAACTGCAATTTCTATTTTTTTAAATGTTTTTTTTTTTTTTGTTTTTTTTTTTTATTTTTTTTTTTGTTTTATTTTGATTATTAGTAAAAGTAAAACGCAACGTATTCTTATATTGAGAGGGGGTTATATTTTTAATTTTTTGCTTTTTAAGAACAGTAATTTAAGTTTATGTACCATGAATTGATTCAACCAAATTCATAAGAAATTCAGTTAAATCGTTTTAAATATTTTTTAGATGAAGTTATTTTTCAGCTGACTTGTGATGTATTTTAACATACATATATTAAAAAAACTATCTTTGACGAATTTGAAGATTTGTTCTTACATTTTTGAACAAATCAACTATTCCTTTTTTCGAATTTCTGATAACGGCACATTTTTGCGTCCCCGAGTTGTTGTCGGAGACAACGGGACAAAGTAGCTGAAAACGGGACGGTCCCGTTCAAAACGGGACGTATGGTCACGTTAAGTATGACTCAAATCGTTTGTCATTTTAAATTTACCACGATGTTAATAATGAAAGAAAAAAATTTCTTCTATCTATGAGAGCGGCCTAGAACAACACTAACTGAAAAAGAACATACAAATTTGCGAAAAATTATCTTTTTTTCTCAACACAATCTCCTTATAGCTTGATACACTTTTTCCAGCAATATTCAATAGCTTCGATATCCTGTTTGTAGTAAGAAGCATCTAGTTTCTTAAGACAGCCATCAACCACAAACTCTGCCTCTTCATTGTTGGCAAATCTTTTACCACCAAGTCATTTTTGCTAGTTTGGAAATAGAAAATAATCCGATGGAGCTAAAACTGGTGAATAAGGTGCTTACTGAAGCAGTTTTAACTTCTGTGCATGGATTTTGGCCATCGCAATAGTGAATGTGTGAACTGGCATTGTCTTGATGAAACAACATTTTATTTTTCGCCAAATGCGGGCTTCTTTCCCATTTCATCAATTAAACGCTGCAATACGTCAGCATTAAAATTAATTGGACTTTGACCTTCCGAATGAAAGTATTGAATTACATAATGATGACCAATTGTTTCCATCTATAATATTAATAGGCTAGGCGATTTTTTTGGATCGATGTTTTGTTCTACCGTTTTATCCCGAGTTTGACCAAACATATATTATTTAAAACGTTTTTCTTTTTAGCCGTTTTGCAGATTTACAGATTTTTACATTTTTTCCTTTATTGCATTTAAATTGCATTTAAAGTTGCTACTAACACATACATAAAATTATACAATGATATGTGTGTGTTTATTAAATTTGTTAATGTGTTTGTAATAAAAATGAACTTGTTTCTTCTGTTGATTTGTGTAATGGCTATAATTGATTAGCATACCTTTAGGGTCTTTATTCAATGAAAAAATAAAATTTCCTAGAATTTGCACTCGAATTTCGAGAGCTGGTATCTGCTAGTATTTACAACTTCACTAAGATGGCTACAAAAAAAAAATACTAAACAACGTGTCACCTTCAAACTTAAAACACATGTTTTATAGGGTCGCCACTTTTCACCAAAGTACTTTTTACTACTATCACCATCTATACGACAGGCCGGATGGTTGTGGGACCGCCCTCGTATAAGCCATTGCCTCATTAAATAGAAATTTTGTTGAATGAAAATTTAAAAAAAAATATTTCCGAAAGTGAAAATTAATAATAGTGAAAATAAGTAATAAGTCTTAAAAAACAAGTACGAAATTTATAATCAGTCTATACCGACTATATGATATCCTATACCATGAGTATAGAGAATGGGCCTTAGATCCTACTAAATATGCATAAAGCAAATTTTGTGTGTCATTGTTATTAATTTGTTGCCTGCCGATATGGAAAATATCATATCGGATGCTATTTTAAAAAGGCCACTAGTCGAAAAATGGGCCGACCAAGTCATTTATTTAAAAATTGCCATAATATCCAAATATTCATAAAGATCTTGGACAAATTAGGTTTTTAATTGTTTATTATATCCATTTATCAGTAGGCCAAAAATAAACCCTATAGGGAAATTCTTAGTCATAGCCCCCATATAAACATGCTTTCCTATCTACATTTAAATCTATCAAAAACAAAAATTTTGCATAAATTTTTTTTAAACTTGGTTTGTATATATTTTTACAAAAAATATGTGAGCTCACCAAATATGGTTAGGATCGGTCCATTTTACGACCTAGCCTCCATATAAATTTGGCATCCGATATGAACTTTTTCATATCCGAAGTCAAAAAAAAATAATGGTGCCTATTATGAGCAACTTTCGATTTTCGATTGTGATCGAATTAACTGATCGAACAAATTTTCATTTGATATTATGGCGCACATTCGATAATATAGCGCTACTGTGAATTTCACTCAATTGGATTATTCACAATAGTACATATTTATCAGCTGGCACTATAAATAAACATTATTTGCTTACAAATTTATTAAAGAAAAAAATAATTAATTATTTATTAACATGAAATTATGGTTCTATGATGGTCTGATGAAGAAGAATGCTTCGTCATGAGCGATGCTTCCAACATATTGGAAATGGATTCCACTACGTAAGTATGCGAGGTTTTAACAAAGGTACCATTTGTTTACAGATTTATAGCAAATTTTCGAATGCAAGGAGGCGCCTATGGAACTGCTGTCTACTACAGATGAACTGCTGCAGTAATCCACACAAGGCAGATAAATCTCATGAAATTAAAATAATTTACAGCTTATATTTTCAATAAGTTTTACAAACTGTCATCCAGCATCGAAAGCAAAATTGTGTTCGATTGAAAATTCGTTGTACAACGACATTTTCGACCGTGCTGTCAGCTCATAGTACGAATTTGACATTCGATAGTCGATGTTCGATAGCCTGCAAAGATCGAAGATCGAATGCAACTCATAATATGGGTTGGTTGGTTTATGCTTATTTTTTATATCTAATAAGTTGGACCAACGAGATGGGCGGTCTCTTAAGGCATGGTATAGGGTATCGTATAACCGGTCTAGCCGGACTATAATTATCTTACTTGTTTTTATTCTGAATAACCCATATTTAAACAAACAATCAAGAAATTTTCAGTTGACGTTTCTCTTTTAAATATAATTACACTTTAATTTTACTTTTAAATTTATGATTGTAACCTCTAAAAACCTTCGATTACAAATTTTAAAATGATTTACTTTATTATTAAATCAAAAACAAATTTCGTTTCCGATATGAAAATTCTTCCAAATAGACAACGTTAAAAATCAATATTGCTTGTAAATATTTTTTACGTATAAAAAATGTTATCTTTTTTTTCGAAAATAAACAACATTTTCATTCTTGATTTTTATATACGTGTATGAACTAAAAAAAAGTAAAAACTTCACCACAGAAAAACATGTTAAAACTGTGATGAAAAAAAAAAACTTTCCAATTTAATTTATAGAAGGAAAAAAAATGGGGAGCAAATCTGTTTATATTTATTTTAAGTTGTTTGTATATTGCAAAAACGAAAAAATGAAAAACAAAAATGTTCAGAAAATATGAAGCAAATATACCAACAGCCAAGTGATGCAAGAAAATAAAAACAAATTAAATAACATAAATCTTTACATGTAAAAAGTTAAACAAAATATGCATATAGAAAAAAATATTAAACTGAAAAAGACGAGAAAATAAAGTTTAAAGAAGAACTTTATGCTGTGCCACAACACATATGAATATGGTTGCAAAATAAAAAAGAAATTGTAGGAAATGAAAAGATTCGTGATAATGTGGTTGCGGCAAAACAACAACACTATCGTCTTATAGGGCAGCAAATATTAATATATTATTAAAATCAAAAGTGATGACAAGAGTTAAACCAAAAAAAAAATGCAATTAAATTCGTATATTGTTATAAGTCGCCTATCGCGTTCATTGTGTTTTGAGTAGTTGCAAAGACAAAATCTATAAAAGCCAGAAAATTACTTAGCTTTACTTTAATTTGAATTAACAAAAAATAAACTATTTAATAATCATATTTTTATTATAGACATAAGAGAAGCATAAAATAAACAAAAACTCACCTTGTATTCGTTTTGTAAAGCAAGGAAATAATCCAATCAGTTATGCATTTTTATCTAAAATAATTAAAAGATAATTACATTAGCTTTTGTTTCATATTTCTAATTATTACATTTAATTAAAATCAATATTAAAATAAAAACGAACGACAAGAGTGCAAAGTTAATCAAGGCTTAACTCAAAATTTTGTTAAATTCACAATGACTTCAGGTAGTAAGACAGATATTTAGTGAACTTTTAAGTAATTAACCGGCATAGAAAATGAGAATATAAAAATTCTACATTTCAGTTGAAAATTTCCCACATACGTCTTAGTCACAGATTACATACAGATGTGTCACCTATCACAGCTGTCAAACACGTAATCTCAAATCGTATGGTTTTACTTTTTCCGACAAATGCTAGAAAGAGATGAAACAACATATACAAAAAATAATGTGTGCGAGTGAACAGCTATACAAAATATTGGCAAACATATGGTAGAATAAAAAAAATATTTCCATTTAACAAATAGAAAATAAAACACGTGAGTTTGGAATCTAAAGTATTTTAAGTACTATCGATAAAGTTTGAATTGCATACAATTCAGACATTCATTTGTATTTAAAAAATTTCATGATAAGTGCTAATGTAATACAATAAAGTGCATGGGACATGTGAATAATTCATTAGGTCGATTTTTTTGTAGTCTATAGATTAAATCCTTTCAGATTTTATAATATTCATAACTGAAAATTTACAATAGTTTAAAACTAAGTATTTATAACGAAAATTATATTGCTTTTAATAACATTAATTAATTTATTTGGAGAATAATATATGAAATTATAAAGATCATTAAAATTTCTAGATAATTTTCTAAACGGATCAGCATTTGCGTAGTTTGAGCGGATTAAAATAGCGGAGGATTATGCTGTACATTAGGGTAGTCCTTCATTATATGGAAGGGAAAAAAAAGCGTTCAAACTCTCGCTCGCACCTCCTAGAAATATGCGAACAGCGAAAAAACTGAGAAATACGAATTTTGGGGTCAATCAAAAAAAAATTAGAGGTGTCTCAATTTCCAGTTTGTTTCCTTTCTATATAAAACTAATAAATGTGAAGTTTGGAGATAATCGGATAAAGAAAAGTCGCGCCGGATATCGATCGAAAATTTCAAGAGTGTTTGTATGGGGAAAATATGACTTTCAACAGATTTTACGAAAATTTGATTGTATAGTTTAATTTTTTCGACAAGTTGTTATATGAATCGATATCAGTACTTATTTATCTTTCCAAAAAGCTATACAACTTCAAAATCGAAGAAAAACTCGCCAACAACTATCAAATGCCACAGACCACTTTTGTGCCAAAAAAACTCTAGGTCATGAAATGTGACAAAAAAATTTTCAAATTTAACAAATTGTTAAAGCCATAATTTTTTTTGGTCTCTATACCTACAAGTACTCAGATGTAAAGTATTGTTTTATTACCACGTTGTTAACCTATTGCGAAATGAGACGAAAAATGGAAAATTTTTTTGATAAAATTTTGAAAAGTCCTTATAATTTTCTTAAACAAAATTTCAAAAAATGGATCTGGCACTTTAAACTTTTGTTAAATATATGTTAGAGGTTGGGGAATGGGGTCTTTCTCAGGGGTGCCCTTGGGCGGAAAGCTTTCTGTCTGCTATCCACATGGGGATAGCAAGAAGCGATTCCTCTGACGAAATTCTCAAGCAGCTCACTACTTGCGGTTTCAAACCAAGTATTCCCTGGTAATGTCGTACAGACACCCGTTTGTCGGCAGGTAGAGTGAGAAGGCGCATAACTGGGCATGCTAACAACGACGCGTCTTAGGTAAATAGGTGACAGAAGGAACACACATAGTCACTGAAACCCAGCTGTGTATTACAGTCGGGATGCCGACTACGAATTGGCAGCCCCATTACCATCATAGGGTACAGTGGACCAATCACCCGCTTATCTGAAATGCAAATGATTAACGAAACTAGTACAAGAGAAATAGGAAACATATCCCCTACATTGATGAAAAACTTTACCACACGAAAACGGATACGAATTGGACAATGGAACGTTAGAACGCTAAGCGAAACATCAAGACTCGCTCAACTGGTCGCTGAAATGTTGAAATTTAATGTTGCCATTCTGGGTATTAGCGAAATGCGGTGGTGTGGAAATGGGCAAATAGCATCTACAAATGGAAATATGGTATTGTATAGCGGAAAGAAGAACAGATGCGAAAGTGGAGTTGCATTTATAATAACCACCTTACATTCATGGAAACCTAAATCGGATCGATTTATAACAGCTCGTTTCTTTAGTAAGGTTGGAAAATATATCACCATTGTTCAATGCTACGCACCCACGGAGGATGCGGACGACTCAGTCAGGACGAATTTTATAATCAACTAACGACTACAGTACACAACATTCCAAACCGCGACACACTTATCTTCACTGGGAACACATGGCATGGGAACTAGAAACAAAAATGGTGAGCGATTCATAGAATTCTGTCAGACCTTCCAATTAGTTATTGGTGGTTCACTTTTCCCACACAAAAACAAACATAAATACACGTGGACATCCCCAAACGGTAATATTCAAAATCAAATTGACCACATTTACATTCGCCGTAAATGGAGAGGATCATTAATAGACGTGCGTATTTAAAAAGGTGCTGATATAGACAGTGACCACGAGCTAGCGATGGCGACAATAAGAAATAAATTTAAAAAAAATTACAAAATAGACACAAAGCAGATACGTAAACGTTTTGATGTTGGAAAACTACAAGAAACATGCAACTCTCTCAGAGCCGTTGCAGAAGAGAAAATAGATTACAAACAAAAAACAGAGAGAAAACAAGTAAAAGAATTATAGTCGGTCTAGACCGACTATACGATACCCTATACCATGCGTTTAGAAACCCTATCTCTTAGGCCCAACTAACTGGACTAACTGCAGATATGAAAAAGTTCATATCGAATGCTATATCTATATAGGGACTAGGTCCAAAAATGGACCGATCCTGATCATGTTTGGTAAAGTCTCTTGTATTTTGCATAAATATATACAAACCAAATTTGAGAAGAATCAGTGCAATATTTTTGTTTTTTAATAGATTTAAGTGAAGATCGGGAAGCAGCTCTATATGGGGTCAAAGGGATCATTTTTGGACTACTCATTAATGGATGTAATGAAAGCATACAAACCCAATTTGAGTAAGATCTATATGACAATTTGAATTTTATGGCAATTTATGTCGATTTCATATGGGTAATTTGTATGGGGGCTAGGTCTGAACATGGACCGATTCTCACCAATTTCAATAGCGTTCATCCCATGGCCGATAAAAGCTTATATACCAAATTTCATCAAAATATATTCATATTTGCGACCTGCAGTTTGATTACAAGGTTTACATGGACACACAGACGGACGGACGGACGGACGGACATTGTTAAATCAACTCAGAAAGTGATTCTGATTCGATTGGTATAATTAAAGATGGGTCTAGGTCAAATATTTTTGGTTGTTACAAACAGCAGCACAAAGTCATTATACCCAAACCACATAGTGGTATAGGGTATAAAAATGGCTACCAGACAACACCTGAAAATTAATTCAGGAACGGAAAAACTTAAAACAGCGGAAGATTGATAACCCAAATTTCAATCCACAATATACCACCGCTGCGAAAGCCGTAAAGAATTCAGCCCGAAACGATAAAAGAAAATATATTGAAACAATAGTCAGTGAAGCAGAAGCAGCTGCCGGCGCGAACAACATGAGAGAGTTACTTCCATCAATAAGTCGTCTCCCAAACCAAAATATGAATAGAAATCATTCAGTAAAAGATGTAAATGGTCAACTGCTTACGAACGTAGAAGAACAAACACAAAGATGGAGGCAGCATTTCGAAGAAATCAGCAACATTATCGATGATAACACAGAAACCTCCTCACATACTGATGCGTCTACAACAACCAACGACACAATATCTACAGACCCCCCTAGCATTGAGGAAATTACATGCGCTGTACAAAAACTGAAAAGAAACAAAGCGCCAGGTGAAGATGGTATACCCCCAGAGCTATTCCAAGCCAACCCAGCAATAGCCGCGGAAATCATCCATTCATATATACGTGATGCTTGGTTAAATGAACAGCTAAAGGTGAGATAGTTAAGCTACAAAAGAAAAATGATCTGACTGAGTGTGATAATTGGAGAGGTATTACTCTGCTCAACACTGTATACAAGGTTATTGCTACCATAATAAATAACAGATTACAGAGCATTGAATAATCACTACGTGATGAGCAAGCAGGCTTTCGCCCACACCGCAACTGTTTGGATCAAGCCAATACGCTCCGTTTAATAATAGAACAATCGGTCGAATGGCGTACACCGCTCTAATTAGAATTTATAGACTTTAGAAAAGCATACGTCTCAATAAAACGTACTGCAATATGGGATGCATTAAAAGCAAAAGGTGTACCAACAAAATTGATAAATTTGATTAAAGCTACGTACAACAATACCACACTCCAACTTCGACATAATGGCATGATCAGCGAATCATTCACGACAAACGCTGGAGTTAAGCAAGGTTGCCCTCTATCTCCGTTATTGTTCGCCGTTGTTTTGGAGAGGTTTATGACACAAGTATGCAGTAAAAGAAGGGATATTGTCTGGGATCTCCAAAACCTCTTCTAGATGGTTTTGGATTTTGCTGACGACATTTGTCTCATATCGCACAAGTTTAACGATATGCAGAGCAAAATAAATGATTTGGTTGTGTTGGCAAATAGAGTAGGACTGCAAGTAAATATTGCCAAAACACATGCAATGCGTATAAATAACACTACTGATAACCACTTTGTAGTACAAGACCATCGCATAAAATATGTTAAATCCTTCTGTTATCTAGAATATATGATGTCGATAGATGGAGGAGTGGAAGAAGACTTGTCACACAGGTAAGGTCCGCTTTTGGTCGGTTAAGTAAAACGTGTAGATACCCCCAAATCTTGAAAAATACGAAGATCCGTATTTTCAATGCCTGTGTGAAATCCACACTGCTGTATGGAAGCGAAACATGGCTTATGACGAATAATATAGCGAGGAGATTGCAATTTTTCATAAACAAATGTTTGCGCATAATATGCCGCATCTTTTGGCCTAACGTCATCATCAATATAGAACTCTGGCGACTAACAAACGAAGAGCCCATAATTCAATAAATAGCAAGACGAAAGTGGAAATGGGTAGGCCACACTCTGCGAAGACCAATCGGCAGCATCACAAGGGCTGCACTGGAATGGAGCCCCGACGCTCAGGCCGCCCTAAGAATACCTGGCGTAGAACAGTCCTACAAGAACTCAATATCCAAAACAAATCGTTTGACGAAATAAAAGTTTTATGTAATAAGTTGGAATTTTCTTGTAAAAGACCTATGTTCCCAAGTGGAATAAATAAAGGGAAAAAAAATGTTAGAGATTAACTGTGTGAATTTTTAAATAAATTCTTGTGTCAGAATTTTTTTTATAAAGAATTTTTTGCGGATTTCGAGAAAAATTAGCTTTTTTTTAATATTCAGTAAATGTACTCTTTCTAAATACTTTGTATCAAAAATTTATCACTTTTCTACTTTTAAATGTTGTATTTTATCAATAGCCTAGGGTTTCTGAATAAAAAAAATAAGACCCCATTAACCCTTTTTGGACTTGGAAGACAATTTATTCCAAAAAAAAAAAAAAACATATTTTGTAAGTGCTGTTGAATTTTTATATTTGACGCTTAAAATATAATAACCAAATGTGCAACTCTTCCATGATAAAAATTTTGAATAAATCGAACAACGTTAACCCATTCCTTACCGAGGCCAAACTTTGAATTTTTACATATATAAAAAAATTAATTTTTCTAGTAAACTAGATGAAACCCTAAGGGTTTTTAGTTTTTTTTCTAGTTTTCAGCCGCCCCTTAGGAGTACAGATGTTGTCTGCAGCCGCCCTATGTAAGAACAGACGCTGCAAGGGTAGTTCACCCGATACCAATTCTAATTGGCCATTTGGTTGATCATTTCAAAAATTGCCCAATTGGAACTCCCTTTCCCGTTAACGCTGACCTAAAATCCCATCAGGACTTGTTACCATATCTTCACTTATGTCGCCCTTTTTTGCCCTTTTTTCGAAAATTGTACTTTTTTATATATTCTGAATTAAGAGCAACCTTATCTTATACATCAATCGAAAGGTTTCAAAGTCGAGCCCTCGTAAATCATAAAAAATTCCAGCCATTGACTTCTTTAAGGTCATAGTGTGAGAATATTTCCCCATTGTTCCCCTTTTTTGAATATTTTCACCCTATGACTTCCAAGAGGATAATAATCAAAAGTTTTTTGCATTTATGAACACAGCACTTTGAGACCTTTCGATTGATAAATAATACAAGGTTGCTCTTAATTCAGAATATATAAAAAAATACACTTTTCCAAAAAAGGGCAAAAAAAGGGCGACATTTTTTGTCAGAAAAGAAAACGGCATTAGGCTGCTCAGGTTTCCAGGAAGCACCACGATGGAGGTGAGAAAGGAAGTATGTGCTAAAATAATTAAATATTTTCTACACAATCCAACTTGACTCCATAAATGTTGGCCAAAGAAGCAAAAGTCTGCCGTCGAACAGCTTCCATTGTTATTAGAAAGTATCAGAAGAATATAACCATTGATAGGAAACCTGTTTCGGAAGAAAGAAAGGTTCACGTGATGGTTGTAAGGCAAAGAAAATAGAAAGCATATTGAAAATACCTCCCGGTAGAAAAGCATCCCGGTTAGCTCAGTGCTTGGACTATTTGAGGCGAAAAGTTAAAGCCAACGCAGGTTTGAAAATGGTTTTCTTACTATTACATTTTATGTGTGTTAAGTTTTTTTCCATATCGCTCCTTAATATCATCCATCGCACACTTTAACTACACTTAAATCCCATGACAGTTTCGACGAAAAAATTCTTTTGTTTTACAAAATAGAATTTCATCGTAAACAACTACGGCTCTAACTACGACGAAAAAAACCAACAACAAAAATTCAATTTATCTGCATATGCAGATGACATCATCTTAACCAATGAAATATCAGAGTTCAGAAAAAAACACACACTGAATAAAAAACTCGTACATATATGTAAACAAACATAACTTAGACCAACACACACATATTTTTATTTTCATACCAATTATGTTTGTTTTTAAATTTTCTTCGGTGCCCAACACAACCATGACTGTGTTCGTTTTAATATTTCGTTATTTACACGAACATTTTTGTATCACATACTTTTTGTTTCAATCACACATAAAGCACACATTTTTGAGTGTTGCTTTATTTGAAGTTCATGTTCTGGTAAGTGTACTGAAAAAAAACACAGAACATATACAATAAACAGGTTCGAGTTCAGTTATATTTTAAGTCGTGTTGTGGCTCGTGTAGTGAGAAAAAACACAACATGTACAATAAACAGGTTCGAGTTCAGTTATATTTTAAACACGACTTAAAATATAACTGAACTCGAACCTGTTTATTGTACATGTTGTGTTTTTTCTTACTACACGAGCCACAACACGACTTAAAATATAACTGAACTCGAACTTGTTTATTGTACATGTTCTGTGTTTTTTTTTCATTACACGTACCAGAACACGAACTTCAAATAAAGCAACACTCAAAAATGTGTGCTTTATGTGTGATTGAAACAAAAAGTATGTGATACAAAAATGTTCGTGTAAATAACGAAATATTAAAACGAATACAGTCGTGGTTGTGTTGGGCACCGTAGAAAATTTAGAAACGCACATAATTGATATGAAAATAAAGATATGTGTTGGCTGCTTTTGAACAGAACATTGTGTGTTTCGTGTGTGTATTTTCTGAACCTTGTGAAATATACACTACTACAGAGATTTTTATGGAGATTTAAAGTTTTAGATTTCAATTGTAAACTCTGGGAAAAAATCCAAAGCACAAAAACAAAGCTACTTTGCATACAGAATTAAAAAAAAAAAATACAAGTGATAAAAAAAAACTTAGGAAAAAACTATTCTGATTTGTTCATGTTGCTGCAACATAAACATAAATTATGATTAAATAATAATGAAATGTAATGCAATCAACTAATGTAACTTCGTTTGTTGGTTTAATCCATATTGAAAGCAAACAGGAAGTGTTCAAAATGACAGACTAAAAATCGTTTTAATATCACACAGATTACAACAGAGAAAAAATGTGAGAAAAACAACAAACACAAAAACAAGACAAAAATAATTATTGTTAATGCTTTTCTTGTTTGACTGCTGATCAGACGTATCAAAACAAATCATAACGTATCGTATCGCATCGTATTGAATGAATGAACGATTTATGTATTTTGTAATGGAAAGAAAGGCAACAACAACAATAGCACAATGCATTTTCATTCTTTTGCGAAATTAACTGTCAACAGATAAGAAGAAATTACAACGTAAGATACTGTTCGTAACATTAAAAAAAATACAAAAGACGAATTGTGTCACATACAGAAGAACAACAGCAACAACAACAAAAAAGTGAACGTAAATTTTATTTCTTCAAGATTAACTGGCATACAAAGGCAACGTTCCAGTAAATGCTAAACGGCATAAGCGGTATTTTATACGTTCAATGTCAAAAACTTGACAAAACTAATTGTTAAATTGATGATTAAAATGATTAAAATTATAAAAAAAAAAATCCTTTAAGCTAAAGCACAATATTTCAAATACTCGTAATTTAATTCTGTAGTTAAGTCTTTTTACTTCTTAGCCAACTATAATTCCAATAATAGTATAATATTAAATGAGAAATGTAAGTTTAAATTGACTGTTGCATTTGACTAAGATGCATACGTTGCATACAACATACAGTCTCATGTGCATTAGGTACATGTGTATTTTTGTTGATGCAGTTATTGTAAAGGTTAACAATACTCTTGTAAGTAGTATTTTCTTTTCTATGGTATTTTCATTTGAAGGTGTTTAAAAGACAAAGAAATAAAAAGAAAAGTATCATTTCCAATTTATAAATGATGTTCAATTTTACACACACACACACACATACAGACACAGATGTATACAAAAAAAAATATATTCATAAGAAAGAAGGTTATTAGGTTGATTGCTTTTCTTTTGTTACAGCTAAAGAAAAGACCAAAAAAAAACAAGTGATGTCAAGGGTCATTGATAGATACAAAATTGTCTAGAATAAAAGATTATACAATTCGATTTAGAAATAAAAATTTATTAAATACTTAAGAAGAGATATTGAAATATTGTATATGACCTTCTGCTATTGAATCTTTTGTAAAAAAAAAGAAATATGTGTGTGAAAAAAGGACAAATATTTTTGTGAAGAAACACCTGTGACGATTGTACTCACTCTAATATTAATCTAAAAAAACTAAAAATTATTGTTCGGTTTAAGATCATGTATATATTTTTCTAATGAAAGAAAGATAATAATTTTTGTAATGTAAGAGAAATATTAGAAAAAAAATTTTGAAGACAGCGCTAGATGGAGTAGCTACTTTCGAACAAAGCGACTTGTTCATCGTCAGCATCCTTCTGCCTATTACGTCAACTCATGCTTAATCAACTATTTAACTCAACATTTGAAAGAAAAGAACATGAGAAATGTTTTTCTTTTTATATACGAGAGTTTGTATGAACAAGCTGAGCTTTTCCAATTTTTAGCTTTCTCTACATTAACATAGCCAGATCAATTACAAGTCTAGTAATATGAATAGCTCTTTGTTTTTGCCATTGTCCTCTAGATGGAACTGTAATGGCATGTGAAATCTTAACAGATTAAACAAATGCATTGTACCTCACATGTTGTTTGTTCGAAAGTAGCTACTCCATCTAGCGCTGTCTTCAATTTTTTTCTATTATTTCTCTTACATTACAAAAATTATTATCTTTCTTTCATTAGAAAAATATATACATGATCTTAAACCGAACAATAAATGACTAATTATTCCAATACAGATCAACAATACATAACAATAACAAAAACTAAAAATTATAAATAAACCTGCTGTATTATTATGAAAAGGCTGAATAAAATAAGAAATGAAATGCAAATACTTAAAATTATCCAGGCACAACATCTAAGCTAACTACAGGGGGGCCAATCGCCGCAACCGATATCGAGTAAAATCAATCGAAATTCCGTATTTTGGTTAATTATTTAAAGAAGGCGGAAAACGTCAGACCTCGTTTCGGTTTTAGTCTTAACTAGGGGGCCATAACTTGCTATCTTGAACATAGGAAATTTGTTCTTAGAAAAATTTCGATAACGAATGCGACGATTAGATCCCAGATAATTTTTTACGGTTTCGTTAATATATTTTTTTTTTGTTGCGTAGTTTTCAGAAGGTTTTGAAGACAAGTTTACAGATAAGAATAACTGTGTTAAAAAAAAAAAACTTTTAAGTGGTACTGTTTTATTTTATCATCCTCAAGTTAAGATATCTTTCACGATTTAATCGTACTCGTATAGAAAATTTTAAGGAAAAACAATTAAGAGTGTTAAATTCAGCTGATACCCTCAACCAGCATCTTAAATTACCATTTCAATACAGTTGCCGATTCTTAAACATTTAAATTCTAATACCATTTAAAATTCAAGTTAATTGTGTTTCTTTTTTGACCAGTATTTCTCATAATTTTTTATTTATTTATTGAAGGAAGTATTATAAGAAGAATTGTCTTATATCTGAAAAATGCATTATTTTTCTATTATTAGAGTAGAAAAACTATTAAGATCCCTTCTTAATGCAGCCGGCTTTAGAAAATCAAAAGTCAAAGTAAGGGTTTAACTTTGCAATGTTTCAAGAGCTTAAAGTTTATGCGATATTTAAAAAAAAAAAGTTTAAAATTAGTCTTGAATAAATATCTTGCCAATATTTGTTTTAGAACTTAAAAAACAACTCTAAATTTGTATGATGCCATAGTGCATTTCTATGAGTGCCACCTTTTTCATTGAAAATCAACTCTGAGTTTGACATTTAAAATTGTATTTCCCACGCAAACATAGATTTTGTAAAAAAATACAAAAAATAATAATTAAAATGGAAAAATCCGAAATAAAGGAAAAAAAAAACAATTAAAAGATCGGTGAATTGGGACCAAGAAGAAAAGGTAATTTGATATATTTCTATTTTTTTAATTTACTATGTTTTATTTACATTTACAGGATTTATTATCAGCTCTGGTCCTGGAGAGGCTGGAAACCTTAGAAAATTACAAAATTGAGACAAATACGAACAACAAGAAAAGGGAGGCATGGAGTAGCGTTGCCTATTTATTTATCAAGGTATCCAAAAATAATAGAACAGTCGATCAAATACAAAATCAGTGCCGCAAAACCAAGTACGCAACAAAAGCAAATAATAGCTCGTACATGAGGCAAATAAGACACACAGAAGGTGGACCACCACCTGTTCGTCTAAATAGCTTTGATGAAGAATTGGTTTCACGTCTGCCGAAACATTTTGAGCACGATTACAACAAATATGACGGCAACTCCTTAGAAGATGAATCTCCTAAATCCAAAGTTGATGACAACTAATTCATTGAAATTTTTAATAGCGACGACGAAAAAGTGTCAATAACAGAAGCAGAACTAAAAGCTCCGAAGCCAAAAGTACGCAAGAGGAGAGATGCAGAAAAAATTGACGAGAATTCCATGAGAATCAAATTACTTGAAATAAGCATTCAGCAAAAAGAGTTGGAAATGAATTATTCCAAATATGAATTATGAAATATGAAATATGAAGAAAAGAAAACAGTTCTGGAATTACAAATTTTACAGATCCGAGAAGACCATAATTTAAAAAAAAAACAAAATGAAATTTTAGAAGTACAAATAATTCACAGCGGAAAGGATTTATGTTGTTTTTTCAAAGCGTTCTCGTTTTGGTTGTTAAAATTAATTATTATTATTTGTTACTTGTTTTTTTTAATACATATTTAATGTATACCATCTACCATCTAGGTATTGAAATTAAATAAAATAATATAAATAATATAAAATACAAAATTTTTTTATTTAGGGCATTGGTATTTTTAGTGAATATTTATTATTTTAATTCATATTTTTTTTCGTTAGAAATTTTCCTGAATATAGAGGGTACGAGAAATATCGGAACTTGAAGAACTCTCCAAACTTTTGTTGGTAGTATTTGGTGATTTTCACTATTATAGTTTACGCTATCATCTGTAAAAATATTTTTTTAGTTACACATTTACACATTGCTGTTAACATCTTACCAAAATTTTCCTCTCTAAATATTATAGCCAAGTTGTGGAGAACAGCCAAAGCTACCATCAAAACTTTTGCATTTTTTCTTGAAATTCGCATTTTTTTCTAAAAGTATACGAAATCGACTCTTCCAGACACCAAAAAGTCTCTCCACAACATTTCTAGTCTTAATACGGACCTTATTGTACATTTCTTCTTTACTATCTTTTGGATTTCGCACAGATGTGAACATATAGTTGGTACACTTGTACCCACCATCTCCAATCAGGGGACCCATAAAATTTCCATTTTCAAATTTTTGTTTTATTAAACTTTTATTAAATATTCCAGAGTCGTAAGTTCTTCCTTTCCAGCAAGCAACAATATCTGTTATTTTAACCGAAGCATCACAAACAATGTAGAGGTTTTGGAAGTATGGAAGCACAGGTTGAAATATAATTATTTTGCCGTATTTTACCTTTGAAGCCAAAAATGTATATAATACCTGAACGTTGTATGAGTGATAGCTTTTCCTATTGACATATAGTTGCGCATCGTCGTCATTTACAACTTGTATACGAAGATGAGTGCAATCAATAGCACCTACAATATTTTTAAGTCCAGCTATTTTTTCAAAATCTTCCATAGCTTAGATCTGGTTTAAAGCTGACGTTAGCATTTTAATAATTCTCCTGGCTTTCTTAGCAAACGCCTAGCTACCTTTCCACAAATTCGGCTCATTGAAGGCTGGCTAATGCCATGAAATTCGGCGCAATCTTCCTGAACGTTATTTCGGCCCCAACACCTCAGCGCTGATAGACCTTGAACATATGGTGGTATGCATCCACCGTTATTACTTCCCTTTAAATCAGTGGTGACCAAAGCAATTAATTTTTTAGCGTTTAATTTTGTACATCTATATTTTTAACGATATTCACTGTCGGTTTAAACAAGAAATGGGTTTTTTTTCTTTTTGTTTATAGACTTCAGTCTCACTTTTACGGGCTCTATTTCTTAAAACGTCTAATGAGTCTAAATTATTTAATATCTCCATTAAAAAAAAATTCGTGCACAAAATTGTTTTATAATATTTTCCAAATTGTTCACTTTGACAGAAAACTGATGTTTCTCTATTGTTAGCAATGGTTTAGAAGTTCGTTAGCATGAACTTAATGAACGTATGGCAAATGTGTGAATAACACGTTTGTTAAATCTATACTAACCTTTTCTTATGAATACGGCTGGTAATTTTTAAATATTTTTATCTGAATTAGCTTGTAATATGATAATTAGAAGACACAAAAAAGATTTATTAGAGACACGTCATATGTTAAAGTAGGTCTATGCGAACCTAAAAAAATATACCTTAAACTTATAGCTTTGGAAAAGACAAAAAAAAATTTAAAAAAACCAAAAATGCATCCTTACATGTTTAATATACGAGGGTAGTCCCGCAAGAACCTGGACTGAAAAAAAAATTGGGAAAAAATTTTTATTTCTCAATATAATCTCCTTTTAGCTCGATACACTTTTCCTAGCTGTATTTAATAGCTTCGATACGTTGTTTATAGTAAGAACTAGCTAGCTCCTTAAAATAGCCAGCAACCGCAGACTCAGAGTCTTAATTTTTGGTAAATCTTTTATCACCGATCGAATTTTTTCCAGTTTAGATAGAGAAAATAATCCAAGGGAGCCAAATCTGGCGAATAAGGTGTGTGATGCAGCAATTTGAACTTTAATTGTTGATTGTTTTCCCTTTTTGAAGATATTCAATAAAAATTATCCCACAAGCATCCTAAAAAAAAAATGCAGACGCCATAAACTTGCCTGCAGAAGGAACTATTTTATCTCCTTTTGACACGATTCTTCCATTTCAGTCTATTGTCTTGATGGTTTTTTTTGTCTAAGGTGTGAAGTGGTGTACCCATGTACCATCTATGGGTGTGAATTGACACAAAAACTCAGCTTAATTGTGGTGAAACATCGCCAAACACTTTATTGAAACAACTGCACAATCGTTGTTTTTGTTCTATTGACAACAAGCGCGGCAAAATAAAAACAAAACAAGTAAGAAAATTATAGTCGGTCTAGACCGACTATATGATACCCTATACCATGCGTTTAGAGACCGTGTCTCTTAGGCCAAACTAACTGGACATAGAAAGTAAGATAAACCAAATTTGAGTGGGATTTTTATTAATTTTTTTGGCTGCAGATATGAAAAGTTCATATCGGATGCTATATCTATATGGGGACTAGGCCCAAAAATGGACCGATCCTGGCCATGTTTAGTAAAGTCTCTTGTATTTTGCAAAAATATATATAAACAAAATTTGAGAAGAATCAGTTCAATATTTTTGTTATACCCTATACCACTATGTGGTTTGGGTATAATGACTTTGTGCTGCTGTTTGTAACAACCAAAAATATTTGACCTAGACCCATCTTTAATTATACCGATCGAATCAGAATCACTTTCTGAGTTGATTTAACAATGTCCGTCCGTCCGTCCGTCCGTCCGTCCGTCCGTCTGTGTGTCCATGTAAAGCTTGTAATCAAACTGCAGGTCGCAAATATGAATATATTTTGATGAAATTTGGTATATAAGCTTTTATCGGCCATGGGATGAACGCTATTGAAATTGGTGAGAATCGGTCCATGTTCAGACCTAGCCCCCATACAAATTACCCATATGAAATCGACATAAATTGCCATAAGATCCAAATTGTCATATAGATCTTACTCAAATTGGGTTTGTATGCGTTCATTACATCCACTAATGAGTAGTCCAAAAATGATCCCTTTGACCCCATATAGAGCTGCTTCCCGATCTTCACTTAAATCTATTAAAAAACAAAAATATTGCACTAATTCTTCTCAAATTTTGTTTGTACATATTTTTGCAAAATACAAGAGACTTTACCAAACATTATCAGGATCGGTCCATTTTTGGACCTAATCCCTTTATAGATATAGCATCCGATATGAACTTTTTCATATCTGCAGCCAAAAAAATTAATAAAAATCCCACTCAAATTTGGTTTTTGCTTATTTTCAATGTCCAGTTAGTTGGGCCTAAGAGATAGGGTTTCTAAACGCATGGTATAGGGTATCGTATAGTCGGTCTAGACCGACTATAATTTTCTTACTTGTTTTTTGATTGATTTAAGAGAAAATAGGAAAGCAGCTCTATATGGGGCCTATGTCTCAGAATTGTCTCATAGGGATCATTTTTGAACTACTCATTAATGGATGTAATAAACGCATATAAACCCAATTTGACTAAGATCTGTATGACAATTTGGATCTTATGGCAATTTATGTCGATTTCATGGGGTCATTTGTATGGGGGTTAGGTCTGAACATGGACCAATTCTCACCAATTCCAATAGCGTTCATCCTATGGCCCGTAGAAGCTTATATACCAAATTACATCAAAATATATTTATATTTGCGACCTGCAGTTTGATTACAAGGTTTACATGGACACGCAGACGGACGGACGGACGGGCATCGTTAAGTCGAATCAGTTAGTGATTCTGAATCGATCGGTATAATAAAAGATGGGTCTAGATCAAATATTTTTGGTAGTTACAAACAGCAGCACAAAGTCATTATACCCAAACCACATAGTGGTATAGGATATAAATATTAACAACGCTGCGCCTGGAAACTTAAATTATATGTTTTTCAGATCGTGTTTTCTGGGACTGGCTTTTAATATTTGCAGACACTTGAACAATTTCAAGAATTTGAATTTATAAAATTTTTCGTAACTATCCTAAACATTTGTAGCAGAATAATATAGCCAAACAATTAATGGAAAATAGTGATGTACATAACATTAGAACAAAGCGAGTAATCGATTATTTTCAAAACCAAATATTATAAAAGCTATCCAAAAAATTTTTATATTATTTTTATTGTAATTTCTAGGTTTTAGAAGGCTTGCGAAAATTTAAATAATATTTAAAGGCATTTCCTAAAATAAAAATTAAAAATCAATTTATAAAATCCGATTCAAAATAACCTGAGAGTTGGCGAATATATGTGTATACTGTTTTAAAGCAAGTGTTCAAATCCCTAGTGATTTTTTTTTTTGTGCAGTAAGGAAATATTATTATATAAATTTGTCTTAATCTTTGTTAGATTTGCGGTGATTTTATTGGAAACATATTATGAATAGGAAATGTATTTAAAATGCTTAAAGTTTCTAATTTGAGAGTTTTTCTACAAACCAAATATCTTGAATTCATCAAAATATAATAAAAAATTTTAATTACGAAAATTGTATTGTTATCAAAAGAAAAAACTTCCATAGGTAAAATTTAGGATTCTTAAAAGAAAAAATGCTTACATCTAAAGTGTTGCAAACAAATTATGAAATTTTAATTAATTATTATTAAAATCTTTAAACAGTTTTTTTCATTTTTTTATATAACAAGGTACTTTTTTAAGAAAATATACTTTTTATCTATAATATTAACAGGCTAGGCGATTTCTTGTGACTGATGTTTTGCTCTACCATTTTATTCTGATTTTAACCAAACGTATATTATTTGAAAGGTATTTCTTTTTAGCTGTCCATCATATATACAGATTTTTAAATTTTTTCCTTAATTTTGAGTAAATTGCATTTAAAGTTGCTACTAACACATACATAAAATCATAAAATGCTATATGTGTGTTTATTACATTTGTTAATGTGTTTGTAATAAAAATGAGTTTGTTTTTTGTGTTGATTTGTGAATTGGCTATAACTGATTAGCATACTTTTAGGGTCTCTATATAATGAAAAAATAAAATTTCCTAGAATTTGCGCTCGAATTTCGAGTGTTGAAATCTGCTAGTTATTATTATTCTTTCTAATATTGGTTTTTTTGTATTTATTTCGTGATAACGTTAAAAAAAAAAAAGTGAGGCAGTACCAGCCTAACTACATACAACGATACACACGTACTCAGGAAGCAAATGCTGCAAACACAACGACCACAACAACAAAAACGAGCGTTTGTGTATTTACTGAAAACAAGTTTTTATAATTTTAAATGACAACGGGTACGTTCGTACATGCAGTAAATATGTGCAGCATTGCGGCAGTTATGCCAAGTTTTGTTGCTGATGCGTGATCAGTTGTTGCAGATGCTTTGTTACTGCTCAACAATTGCACAGATTTTGCTTTTTAGAACGTTTTGCAAAAGATAAAAAAACATGTTCACCACAATAACATTAACAAATATTATTAAAAATCTTGATTCTTAAAATGACAACTTTTTGTTAACTTATAATAAAAACAGAATTAAAAGAAAGATGAAACGGCTTTTGGTTATTAAAAATCAATTAAAACGAAAAAGAATGCGGATTCCTAAAATAAGAAATTACTTTGAAATAATAAAACGATATTATTTAAATTTGTATTAACAATTTTTATATAATGTACTACTTACTCTTTCATTCTGCACCAATGTTTCATTTTCTTAAGCTTCGCGCTATATTGCATCAGTAATTAAAATGATGCCATAGTTGCAAAAATTTGCGGCAGCACTATCAATTGTGTACATAAAAAAACTTTTGACGTAAATCAGTGCAGCCAAGTGATGCTTTTTTGAACGTTTTACTTTTATTATGCTGCAGTGATGCATAACTACTGCATTTACGAACATGCCCAACCTATTCAGGGGGGGGTCATTGAATCATTTTCACTAAAAATGAGCAACCCAGCTTTCCTATTAGGGGCGTAGTCGTGATTTCCACAGACGGACAAATGGATATTGCAATATCAACATCGATTGCTATAAGGATCTTCTAATTATTACAAGCGGAATGATAAACTTTGCACACTGGTGTGGAAGTTGTAAAAAAAAATCTTACAAAAAATATTTTTCTCAGATATTAATTTGAACTAAAGGCTACGAACTTTAAAAAAATTGTCATGTTATTTTAAGGGTAATTTTATTAATTTAAAAAAAAAAAAACAAGAAAGAAAATTTACGATGTGTTTAGAGACTCTATCTCTTAGGCCCAACTAATTAGATGCAGAAAATAAGCGAAAACCTAATATGAGTGGCATTGTTATTAATTTTATCGCCTTTGAATATCGGAATAGGTATGACCACATTTGGTAAGGTCAGCTTTTTTTTTGCAAAAATATACAAATACCAAATTTGAGAAAAATCTGTACAATATTTTTGTTTTTTGATAGATTTAAGTGAAGATCAGGAAGCAGCTTTGTATGGGGCCTATGACTAAGAATTGTCCTACAGGCTTTGCTTTTGGATTACTGATTAATGGGAGTAAAAAACATATACAAACCGAATTTGACCGAGATATATAAGATAATTTGGATTATATGACAGTTTAAGTCGATTTCATAGGGGTCATTTGTATGGGGACTAGGTTTGAACATGCACCGATTTTCACCAATTTCAAAAGCGTTCATCCTATGGCCGATAGAAGGATATGTACCAAATTTCATAGAAATATATTCATATTTGATTACTAAGTTTACATGGCCATAGAGACAGACGGACGGAAGGACGGATGAACGGACATCGCTAAATCGACTCAGAAAGTAATTCTGAAAGTGAAGCGATTCGACTCGGAAAGTAATTCTGCAGTGTTAAAATGTTCTACAAAAAAATGTTTTGAAAAATTTATTAGAGGAGAGAAATTTATTTAAGTTATTTAAACAAGAGTTAGTTTTGAACATCTAAATAAAAATGTCAGTTTGGATTTTGAGGGATTCACAATATTTCGAAAGAACTTTTAGAACTTTGTACACACTAGTGAAATTGACAGCAGAAGTTATGCAAGAAGTCTTCTAACATCAGTTTTAGAGAACTTTTTGGTGTTTTGAAAGCAGAATTAGAATGGCCTATACATATGGCAGTTGAGGGTTAAAAAGATCTTGAGAAAAACTTCGAAGAAATTTCAGAGCGGAAATCCAAACCCTTATATTATTATTACTATTTTTTTGTCCTACTTTATACAGTCTAGGGCAAAAAAATAAATTTTTAAAATGACACAAAGTGAGGAAAATGTTGATAATTTTTTTTTATAATAAATAAAAATTACGCCTTCACCTGTTCATTTTTCACATACAGTGGGTGACAATACTTTGGAAACTTTTACAAAATTCTGAAGTTGCCGATTTTTGTTGTTTAATAATTTTGCGTTAAATCCTAAAATAATGTTTGCTTTTTTTGCGAAATCACTCTTTGATGTGTTCTCTGTGGAAAGATAAAAAATATGTTACAAAAATTGCAATAAAAAACAAGTAAGAAAATTATAGTCGGTCTAGACCGACCATACGATACCATGGTTTAGAAACCCTATCTCTTCGGCCCAACTAACTGGATATAGAAAATAAGCCAAAACCAAGTTTGAGTGGCATTGTAATTAATTTTTTTGGCTGCAGATATGAAAAAGTTCATATTGGGTGCTATACTTATATGTGGACTAGGTCAAAAAATGGACCGATCCTGACCATATTTGGTAGTGTCATTTATATTTTGAAAAAATATACACAAACCAAATTTGAAAAAATCTGTGCAATATTTTTGGTTTTTTTGATAGATTTAAGTGAAGATCGGAAAGCAGCTCTATATGGGGCCTATGACTAAGAATTGTCCAATAGGGATTATTCTTGGACTACTGATTAATGGATACAATAAACACATACAAACCCAATTTTACTAAGATCTATATGATAATTTGGATCTTATGGCAATTTATGTCGACTTCATAGGGGTCATTTGTATGGGGACTAGGTCTAAACATGGACCGATTTTCACCAATTTTAATAGCGTTCATCCTATGGCTAATAAAAGCTTATATACTAAATTTCATCGAAATATGCATATTCACACAGAGACGGACGGACGGACGGACGGACGGACATCGTTAAAACGACTCAGAAAGTGATTCTGAGCCGATCGGTATCATAAAAGATGGGTCTAGGTCAAATCTTTCTGGTAGTTACAAACAGCAGCACAAAGTCATTATACCCAAACCACATAGTGGTATAGGGTATTAATACATATGAACGAAAAGTACTTTTTTAGAGATGCCAAAACAATAGAAACTTTAAACTTCTGTAGCAGAGTTGATTAAAACAAAAAAAAGTAAATTAATAGCAAGTTTTGTGAAGAGTTAAAAACCAGAATAATAGATGATAATACTACTGATCTTAAGCAAAAGAAAATTTGTGAGAAATATTCTATTAATAAATCCATAATTTCAAAAACTATCAAGAAATGTCGTAAAAGACGTACGGTGACGGCTCATCATTTAGGTGGCTGGCCCCGTACAACGAGTCAACGGCAGGAAAATTTAAAAAATATTCACAAAAAATAAATGCTACCGAAAAAGCACATAACATTTTGAACCTAAAAATATGTACTCGAACCGTTTCCCGATGAGCAATTGAAGCTTATCTTGCTTAATATCAGCGAAAAATCGTCTGACTCGCAAACTTTTGCTAAAAAACACATAAACTGTTCAAACTGTTCTCATTTCAGATGAGCTCAAGTTCAATTTAAGAGATCATGATGGCAGAACGTTTGTACGACTGCCAAAGGAAAAAAGACTAGACCCAAAATATGCAAAAAAAAAACTGTTAAGTTTGGTGGTGGCAATATGATGGTATGGAGTTACTCTCCGGCCCAAGGAATGGGTCCAATTCAAGTAATAAGCTATACTCCAATCGGAATTCGATACCATGGGACAAAGTTGTAACTGGCTACAATATATGATCAACAATTTAATGAACTCCATGCTTCGGCGTTGTGAAACACTAATAAAAAATAATAGAAACCCAACAAATTATTGGAACTAAAAATAGGGGAAAGTTTTCAATTATTGTATAGCAAAGGTTTCCAATGTTTTGTCAATAGCATAAATATTAATACTTTTAAGTTATGTTATTTTTATGTCTTTTTTAAATAAATAAAAAATAAACATTTTTTAGAGTTTTTAATTTTAAGATCCAATTTTTTACTATTAACCGCTCAAGTTGTCAAAATATTATTTTGTTAAAAGTTTCCACTGCATTTTCACTCACTTTATAAAGCCATTTTTTGAAAACAAAAAGCATTTTAGATGATGGAAGTACCCCAGTCTTGTATTTAACTATACTAATATCAATATTTTCCTGTCTGTATTATAGATTAAAGTTAAGATGACGATTAATATTTACAGACGGAATTACTACCACATTGTTTTTTGTTTTTTTCTTAGGAAAATTAAAAAAAATTAGTTTAGTTTTTCATAGAAAACTATTAACGACAAAGTTTTTCAATATTTCTTAGATTTGTATGTAAAGTACATGACTTGTGGCAGTTTCTATGAATTCTGAAAGGGTGAGGAAAATCCATTCGTTCATTATAAATGTTTCTACTCAATAAACAAATAGTTGGACTTGCTTTGGATAAACAAATCTATTTAAAGGAATACTTATTTATCAATGTTGTTGACTTTATGATATCGCTACATTTACATAACAAATAAAGAAAGAGATCATTAAATAAGTTTATACATACTTTTATACAAACTTTAAAACTAACTGAGACAATAATTTATTAAGGGAATCTCTTTAATGCATTAATAACCTGAATATTTATAATAATAAATCAAATAAAAAAATAAATTAACTATTGTGACTATTAAAGCAAAACAAACACTACAAAAATCATAAAGTCTTCCATGAACTTGTATCGTAAATAATAATAATAATGATAATAAAAAAACAATAACTTCTTAAACACATATTGAAATCAAAAATTGTAAGTAGGTATTAATAAATTGTTGTTGTTTAGTGTATTGTATTTAATAAAAACAATAACAAAAAAAAACAACTCAACACATATAAAAACAAAACAACTAAACCTTATCGTCATTATGATTCACGCTAAAAATCAATTATAAATAAATAAAGAAAGAAAGAAACAAACTAAAAGAAACATTATTTCTTTTTTTTTTTTTTGTAATCATTTATTGCAACAATTATAAGGTGAATGCTCTTTACTGTTAAACTAAAACACGACGACGGCCAATATACAACGAGTACACCAAACATCCACTAACAGCAGCGGTACGTACTGGAACCAATGTTGTTAGTTTGACCATTTCTCGGCTAGATTTAGCGATTTTTTCTTTATCTAGCCGAGGAGAAAGCATTAAAAAAACCTTTTTTCTTTCTTACTTGTTCTTGCTCAGTAAAACACAAAATCCATGCAATTTCAATTAGCTGCTTAATTAAGAAAGATTTTTTGGGATTTTAGGTAGTGCGAGAATAAATTAAATCTTGCGTTAAGCGGTTTCGTTGTTTTTGAGTGAAGTTTTAATACTTTATTCGGCAAACATTATTAGGTTAAACTATCAAACATAATACAATAAACCACAAACCAAAATTACCATAAAGCAAGGTTCAGAAAATACGCACATCAAACACAGAATGTTCTGTTCTAAAGCATTAACTTTATGGCAGAGTTCAGAAAAAAATACACACTGAATTAAAAACTCATACATATATGTAGACAAACATAGCTCAGACCAATAAAACCATATTTTTGGTTTCATATCAATTATGTGTGTTCCTAAATTTTGTACGGTGCCAAACACAATCATGACTGTGTTTCGTTTTAATATTTCGTTATCTACACGAACATTTTTCTATCACGTATTTTTTGTTTCGAACACATATAAACCACACAGATTCGAGTGTAGCCTTATTTTATGTTTGTCTTCTTGCATGTGTACTGCTAAAAAACCAGAACATGTTCTTCAACGCGTACATCTAAAAATTCAAACATTATCCACTCGCGATCGGAAAAAAGAAATTAAGTCAAAAACAACATATAACATTTCCCTGTTTTCTATTTTATTTCTATCATTTTATTTTTTTATTTTTATTATCTTTTTATTTTTATTATCTTTTTATTTTTATTGTTTTATAACTGCTAATGAATTATTTTAGATTTTTTTAATAAATTTCGTTGAAACAATTGTTGTCGTTATTATACGGGTGTTTCAAATTTTTCCGATCGCGATTGGATAATGTTTTAATTATTAGATGTACGCGTTCAAGAATATGTACTGTTTTTTAGAGTGCAAGAAAACGGACTTAAAATAAAGCTACACTCGAATCTGTGTGGTTTATGTATGTTCGAAACAAAAAATACGTGATAGAAAAATGTTCATGTAGATAACGAAATATTGAAACATAACACAGTCAGTTCGACACCGTACAAAATTTAGAAACATACATAATTGATATGAAACTAAAAATATGTGTTTATTGGTCTGAGCTATGTTTGTTTACATATATATATGAGTTTATTATTCAGTGTGTATTTTTTTCTGAACTCTGCCATAAAGTTAATCCATATATTCTATTCATTTACTAATAAAAAAAAATTGTTAAAACAAATTTTATAAAATTTTATTTTATTGCTTTAACAATTTTTTTTTATATTGTTTTTGTCTCCTGTAAAATTTATGAAAGAGCAATTAGCACGTTTGTACTCTAAGCTAACTATATATGTATAGTTTCTGATCATTTTCCAGCTAAATTTATGCAACATCTTAAACGGTTTTTACAGTAAGAAGTTAGGGCAGTACTGCAGAAACAACACCATTATAAAGAAAGAATAAATCACTCAGAGACAAAACGTAACATGCAGTCAAAAAGTCATGACATCAGCACATCAGCACAACTACACAAATATTTTTATGAAATGTTTTCGCATGTCAATGATTGCGTTTATTTTCATTTATTTTTTTTTTTTTTATTAATTTAAGTTAATAAAAAAAATAATTTTTTCTTGACATTTTTTGTTGTAGTTATTTATTATGTGTAAAATTGACTAGGCGCTGTACTGAACAATGTTCGGCACACAAACATAGAAACATTTTACGTACACAAGTTTTTGGAAATCGTGAAGATCTTTATTTTAGCACAAATTTTAATCACTTCCAACTTTTACCATCTTAGAACGAATTTAAATTTTTGAGATTTCAAAATTAAATGAGGTTGAGATTGCTGTTTTTTAAGGCTACAATTTTCAGGGCAGTCACGTGTAAAGACAGTTTAAAGATATATTAATGACAAGTGATTATTCAAATGACTTTAGTTGAGGCTAAGAATTTAGCTATATAGTTCTTTTTGGAATTGAAAAACTCAATATATAAGCGAAACTTCAGACCATATGTTCCCATATTTATGGAATAGATTTAAGTCGGAATTTTGAAAAAATTGAGTTTATCACAATATTTTTTTAAAATGTTTATTCATATTTCAACTTCTGTGTTCATTTTATAAAACTAAACGTGAAACTAATTTTTTTCATACAAATGCGAAACGAAATGCAAACGCAAAAAATACAAAAGAAGGGTCTTAATTGTGAAAAATGGGTAAGTCACTTCAACCTTAAAATATACATATATTTTCATATGCCATTTACACAAAACTTTATATTCATAATAAAATTTCATTAATTAAAACTTAAAATCTCTAAAATAAAACAAGTGAGAAAATAATAGTTGGTCTAGAGTGACTAAAGCATATCCTATACCAGGAATTTCGAGTAAAGGTAGTAGATCCAACTTTGCTGAGGTCATAATTGGATAAAGAAAATAAGCATAAATCAAATTTTTATGAATTTGTGGTCGGCAGATATGAAAAAGTTGATATCGGATACTAAATTTAGATAGGGAAAATGGACCGATCATGATGATAAAAAGTAAAGTCACTAATTCTTTTAAAAACCATATACGTGGGCGAGCCCAGAACAACCCGACCTGACGTATAGATGGCAGCAATAATCTTATATATAAAAATGGATGTATGTTTGTATGTATGTTCGTTTGTCCTTTATAGGAGGCTACACCACTGGACCGATCGTCTTGAAATTTTTACAGTATGCAACTGCCTATCTAAAAGGAAAAATAGGCTATATATTTTTGGTTGTTTTAAGTGGGCGTGTCACCTCCCATATATAAAAAATTTTTAACATCGCATATCTGGAGCTCTATGATAGCAACAGTCCTGAAACATTGTAGTAGTACATAAATTAGTAATGTGAGAAGTCGGGCTACAAATGGGCGTGATCAAACCAGTGGCCGTGCCACCTCCCATACATGGTAAATACATATCATCATATATTTAGAGTACTATGATGGTCAGAGTCTTGAAACTTTCTGCACGTCAAGTGTCGTACCAAAAATGTTAGTAGTCGTACCAAAAATCGGCGGGATTGGGTTAGTGGGAGTGGCACCTCTCATACAAAAAATATTATCTGGAGTACTATAAACCCGGCAGTCTTAAAACCCGGTGTGGGTTCACGAATGATGAGTATGAGAAGTTATGTGAAAAATGGGCGGGACTAAACCAGTGGGCGTGGCACCTCCCATACAGAGATGCATAGAAATAAGTTATATGGCAAAAAAATTTTTGCCGGGTCAGCTAGTTTGAAATAAACTACTTATAAAACATACGTTTTAAGTTTGAAGGCGCCACGATATCAGTGAATTTGTAAAAATGAAAAGAATTGGTCACCGCTATTTAATTCAATACTTTCATTTGAAAGGTCTTAGTCCAACAAATCTTAAAGTCGAGCTAGATGCTAATCTAGCAGAGTCTACTCTTCGTTCACGACTATAAAATATTGGGTGGCAGAGTCTAAACGAGGCCACATGAGCTGCCAAAATAAACAACGTAGTTGTGGACTAAGGTAGCCATGCCAGAAACGGGTAAGAAAAAGGTGTGAGCTAACTGAAATGATAGGCATTTCAAAAAAATGCTATATATCGCATATTGACCGAAAATTTGGAGAAGAGAAAGATGAGCGCCGCGTATGCTCACAACAGAACAAAAACAGCGTCGTGAAGATGTTTCAATAGAGTGTTTGGCGATAAAGACAAGATTTTGCCTCGTTTCCGCCATCTAACTCCTGAAACAAAAGAACAGTCAACCAATGGACTGAAAGGGGATAATCGTATCTAAAGAAAGTGAAGATAGTTCCATCTGCGGGTAAGGTTATGGCGCCTGATTTTTGGGAAGAGCGTGGGATAATTTTTATTGAATATATTCTAAAAGAAAGAAGCAATCAACGGCGAGTATTGTGCTAACTTATTGAAGCGTTTAAAAGATGAAATTAAGTAAAGCAGGCCATAGTTGGCGAAAAATAAAGTGTTGTTTTATCAAGACAATATACCAATTCACACATCCACTACTGCGATGTAAAAATCTATGAATTAAATTTAGAATTGCTTCATCACGTACCTAATTCGCCAGATTTAGCACCCTCGGATTATTTTCTTTTTCTGAACTTGAAAAAAAAAAACTCGGTGATAAAATATTTGCCAACAATGAAGAGGCGGAGTCTGAAGTTAAGGAGCCAGACATTATTGCTATAAACAGGGTTTTGAAGCTACCGTTTCGAGCTGAAAGCAGATTGTGTTGAGAAATAATGAAAATTGTTCCCAAATTTGTTGTGTTTTCTTCCTCAAATCCGGATATTTGAATAATCTAACTCGAAGAATTATGTATAAGGATCGGGAAGAAGATATACACTATGTCACAAAAGTATACACACGACAAGTCTTTTTCACTTTTTTTCTTAATGAAACGATTTTTTGGTTTATTTTTTTTTTTTTATATGAATATAAATTAACGAATAATATGTATTAGGGTGGGTAAATTATTTTTACTACATGGGTTCATTCCGGTTCTGGTATTATGTGCCATAACAAGTATATGTGACCAAGGAACCATACCTCTAAAATCATTTTTGAGCCTGCCAAAATTTCGATGAAGATATTTTCATGATATTTTCCATAATACTCATTCAAATGTAAAAAAATTATTGATAATGTGTATACCGGGGGGTTTTTTTAGGTCGGGAAATCCATTCTTTCCATTTATTTTTATTTTTAAGAGCCGCCAGGGAGCGTTTTCGTGCATTTTTGTGGATTATTTTCACCTTTTTGAGGAAAATTGACGAAATTAATGCACAAATCGACGAAACTTTGACTTTCCAAATAGCCCAATATATTCAGCGCTGAAAATTATGTGGGGTACCCATATAAGACCTATATCGATTTCATTCAATTTAAGTCAAAAAATTCGTTTTTTATAATAGTTCATTCAAAGAGTAAATAAAAAAAAAGAATTTTTTAACTAAAATTGAGTGAAATTGATATAGGTCATATATGGCTACCCCACATAATTTCAAGCGCTGAATATTTTGAGCTATATTATATGTAAATGGGAAAGTCAAGGATTCGTCGATTTGTGCAATAATTTCGTCAATTTTCCCCAAAAAGTTAAAAAAAATCCACAAAAATGCACGAACACGCCCCTGGCGGCTGCAAATTCTAAAAATTTGTAAAACTCATTAAATTTCATTATAAATATTTGCTGAACACACAGAGGATATATAACTGTGTTTGTTAATAAATAATTTCATCAGAACCTAAGGGTGTGCTAATCAATTTTAGTCAATTCACAATTCAACACAAATTTCATAAACACACACATAGCATTACATAGTTTTGTGTATGTGTTAGTAGCAACTTTAAATGAATTTTACTCCAAAAAAATTTACCAGATGGTGCAAATTTGTAAATGTGGGGCACATCTGTAAAGAAATACCTTCCAAATGGTATATTTTTGTAAATATCGGTTGGTAACTAAAACTTTAAAAGGGATCTGAAGTAATCGCTTTAGCTACTAATATTATAGATTACAATTATAATAAACAACTAGTTGGTAATATGCAAAGTCCCTTAATCGAACCCTCGAATATTATTAATATAATATCGATGTTCATCAATTTAAATAACCATCTTTCTAAGACTAGCAAACGCTTGTATTCCTAAGTTCAGGAAAATATATGTATTTGCCTTCTGTAGTTTGATTACAAGGTTTACATGGCCACAGACAGACAGACAGACAGATTACGGACGGACGGGCATGACTCGACTCAGAAAGTGACCAAAGAGTGATATAAGATATAAACAAATTAACGATCATTTTAAAATTATTTTTTTAATTTATTCACAAGAAAGTGTTTGCTTTATTCGAAGCAAAAAATAAATGACTTAGCCCAGTTGTATAATTATGTAGATATTATCTCTATTCGTTTTATTATATGTTCATATTAACATGATATATCGGGTATAAATATTTTTATTACCTTTTTTTTAAACTTGTATCTTTTTGGAATTTTAAGTTTATTTAAATTTTAAAATATCAAAAATTAGTTATGTAGTTTTAGTTACAACCATAATAAAGTTTTCATGTCTAAGAAATATAATAAATTTTTGTCACAGTGGATTGGCCAGCGGAGAAAAGTATTTCCCTTGAAAAATACTATTAAAAGATAAGATATAAGATTATCCTTATATTAATTTCATTCTAGTATACAAATATATAATTTGAAATAAATCATTGTTGCTGTCATTTTTGTAACTTCTTCACTCAACTTTGAAATTTTTGTTTAGCTCTGCATATTGTGTAGTGTTTTTGTTTTTTATAGAGATTTTTTTCATATTGAATGTCTTCTGAAATTATTTGCAATGTCAACACGCGACTCAGTCACACGAAATATCATGATACTAAGGTATTACGATGGCATATGTGTACAGCACTTAATGTTTTGCATAGACCAGCATTTTTTTCTTATTTATAATTTTTTTCATGGCATGTAGATGATGCAGCTGTAATGCGAGTGTTTTTTTTTTTTTAGACTAGAACAACATAACAGAAACAATATACTTACATTTGGTATATTTAAATATATGTATGTATGTACGTATGTGTAGTTAGTTGTTGGTGACATTTGAGAAAATAAATTAAGTGTTAAAGAATAAACTTGTTCGTAGAAAGTCAGCTGTTTAAAGATTAAACGTCTAATGTATAAAAAAAAAAAGTGAACAAAAACAAAGAAGTCCCTCTAGTAACGACCTCCTAGCGTCTAGGATGAATCATGCAATGCGTTTTTGTTTCTCTTTCTCTCTTTTTTTTTACTTAGATAAAAGACAAGACAATTCTTCTTATTCTTCTTTGGGACCTAAAGGCATTTAAAGAAAAAACTAATTCAAGTTTTCCCCCTATTTTATACTTGTCGTCTATGTGTAAATAAGTATGTACATATATAATGTGTTATGCTTCGGTAGTGATGTGGTTTTAGTTAAATTGTCAGTAACTCATGGTAAATGTCTATAAGATGCAGAAGATGAAAACTAAAAACAGAAAAATACGCATAAAATAAAACTCTTTACAAAGAAAACATTATTTACAATTTTAAAGTAGATTTGCACTTGAAAATGAGTTCATACTCAAGTGAAAGACATGTATGGCTTTATTTTTGAAATATTTGTTAGAAAATGAAATAAATAAACAAAGCAAACAGCAGAAGACTTCACTAACTTAGATGATAAATTCAATTACAATTAAATTCAAGAAGCTAAAAATTAATCAGATCAAACATTTAAAATTTCGCATTATACACTTTCAAAAAAGATTTGTGATTAAAAGACTTTCTGAAAACTAAGATATTATAAAATTGATGATCAATCAAGTTTAAGAGAACTTCTCCTTATCGGCTTCATTTTAGAAAATATATATATTTAATTTATATTAATTTTGAAATCATTAGATTTTTAGAAGACTAAAATCGTTTCAATAAATCATAAGCAAAATCTATGAGCGATAACTAATAGATCTAATAAAAATTCCAGATTTAACAAAAAAAAATATAAAACTCATTATAACATAAAAGATCTATGATTTTTATAATAGAACATTCAAAATTATCTTCCGATTCTCATAAAAATCCACAAAACAATTTTAATGATTTTTTTATCGATCTCTTCTTAACGAAATGCTAGCGATAACCAAACAAACTAATGAAAGATATACGATTGATGCTCAGAAATTTCGATGCTCAGAATAAAACTTCAAACGAATATCAATCGACGCTTAGAACAATCCGTAAATGCTACAATGGGATTTTCAGGCTATGCTTATAGTAAAATTATTACTGAAAATTTTATCGATTTTTCAAGCAGATTCATCTACAAAATTACTTGTTAATTCTGCTTACTAGCAGATTCCAGCCCTCGAAATTCGAGCGCAAATTCTAGGAAATTTAATTTTTTCATTAACTAAAGACCCTAAAAGTATGCAAATCAATTAAAGCCAATTCACAAATCAACACAAAAACAAACTCATTTTTATTACAAACACCTTAACAAATTTAATAAACACACACATAGCATTGTGAAATTTTATGTATGTATGTGTTAGTAGCGACTTTAAATGCAATTTACTCAAAATAAAGGAAAAAATCTTAAAATCTGCAAATCGGCTACAAAGAAATACCTTTCAAATAATATACGTTTGGTCAAAATCGGGATAAAACGGTAGAATAAAACACCAGTCACAAGGAATCGCCTAGCCTATTAATATTATAGATTTAGAATATATATCTTCAAGATTTCTAAATAATATTAAAAAATCTGCGGTTGATGTTTGGAAAATACTGTAAATGAAGACTTCCAACAAATATTTGGATCGGCCTAATGATATCAGTACACTGAGGCATATTATAGGAGTCATTATCTAGGGGGTGAGAAACTCCAATCAGGGTATTATATTTTGTTGATATTTTTAATATTAAATCAAACATACATGAATATTTTTTATTCTACTTTTACATGAATATATTAACAAAAACAAGTAAGAAAATTATAGTCGGTCTAGACCGACTACACGATACCCTATACCATGCGTTTTGGTCCAACTAATTATATATAGAAAATAAGCATAAACCAAAATTGAGTGGCATTGTTATTAATTGTTTTGGCAGCAGATATGAAAAAGTTCATATCGGGTGCCATATATATGTGGGGACTAGGTCGAAAAATGGACCAACCCTGACCATATTTGTGAAAAAATATATATAAACCAAATTTGAGAAAAATCTGTGTAATATTTTTGTTTATACCCTCCACTCCAGTGTGCAGAGGGTATATATAAGTTTGTCATTCCGTTTGTAATAATTAGAAAAAAAATTTTGGACCCCATAAAATATATATAATTGTGATCCTTATAACAACCGGAGTTGATATAGCGATGTCCGTCTGTCCGTCTGTGGAAATCACGATGACGGCATCAATCGGGCAGCTCGGGTGCTCGTTGACATAAAAAATTATTCATTGACATCCTGAAAAGTTTGCTATTTAAAATCATCCAAATCGGTCGATTAAGGCCCGAGATTTGAATGAAGAACTAAAAAAAGTCTTAAAAAAATATAATTTTCTATGTTGTTCTTGTCACGATCACGCACTCAATAATGTAGCTATAGTGATCAGTTTTAGTGAGAATGATTCACCAAATTCATGGGAAGATTTCTGTTTCAAAAATCATTAAAATCGGTGGAACAGCTCCAGGGAAATCTCTGAAAAATTAAAAAAAAAAATGAAAAATATGATGTTTCTATATTGTTCTTGTTGTTATTCTAAATGTTGTGTTGTTGTCATAGCTGGACTTGTTGCTTTTGTGGTCGTTGTGGTAATAATATAATAAAAACTAACCCTTTGTACATTTTTTTATTAACTCTGGGAGAAAAATTTAAAAGTTTCCATTGTTTTGGCATCACTAAAAAATTTTGTTAGATCTTTTCTGTTATTACCACGAGCCTGCCTGCAAAATTTCATATCGAATGGGTCACGGGAAATTGGTTAAAATCGATCCAAAATTTTTTCGACAAGCAGACACTACGAGTTAATACATATAAAGGGAGTAAAAATTCACCAACATCTAAAGCAAATAATGCTAAATACCTAGTTGTTAATAAAAAAAAAACAATGTAAATTTAGCAAAAAAAAATGTTATGTATATATTTATTTAAAAAGAAAAACACAAAAATAACGTTTGATGTTGTATTTTTTGTGTGTAATATTTACATATACGTACATAAACATATTAAATAATACAAATAATATACATATATTATATATATGTGTATCCATAACAACTGCATGTTATAAATAAATCGGTATATTATTTTATTTACATAAAATTCTGCAATATTTTGTTGTGGGGAAAAAACATTTCTTTTGCATTAACAGAGTGTCACTTCATTTTGCTCAGCGTGACTATGCCACAGTAGATGGCGCCACAATTTTTGTTTGTTCTAATTAGCTTTGCAATAGTTATTTCTATTTTAACATGAATGTTAATATTTTCAACTGGATATCATACAGAACAATGTTAAGAGTATACACGGGCTGGTCTTTTATTTCATACGTTTTTTCATTATTCTTTACAAATATGAACATAAGTTTGGCATATTAACTTTTTGTTGTCTTTACAAAATAGAGTTACCGAGTTCATCAATGAGTTTTTTGCTTTCAAAGCAGTTATACATAGTTATATAGAATTATTATCTAATTTTTAAAAATTGTTTATAATTACTAAGGCATTATTATTCACATAAATACAAAATTGCACTTTTTAAATTTTCCATTCAAATTTAAGAAAATATCAATTCTAAAAACTGGAATTAAAAATTTCCAATTATAAGTTCCAATTAATTGAATTTCAGAAAATCATATTAAAACGTTGGAAATTATAATTTTAAATTTAGAAGACATCAATTGCATCTTTAATATATAAATTTTATTCGTTAAAACAAATTGAGATTCCAAAAAAAAACACCAAATACCTATGTTTACATTTAAAAAATTTTTACATTTAAAAAAATATTGACATTCAGGAGAAATTAATAGCTTTTCAGTACCGCGATTCAGTAACTTCTTTTAACGATAGTCGAATCGTTAAAAAAAGAATATAGCAAAATTATCATAAAATTTTTAAACGATATTCGCTATTGTTAAACTCAGCTGTTGTTGTTATCTAAACGACAACCATTTTTGTGTTGTTTATTCAATCGATAAAAACTTAAATTTTTAGGTTGAAATGTCGTCATACATAAATAAAAATCGTAAAATAGTGAAAATATTTTGCTTCTATTAAAAAACTTTTTTATATAAATAAAAATATTAAATACCATATTCAATTCATTTTTCATTTTCAAATAAATAAACAGAAATATTAGTAAAAAAAATAGAGATATTACACATAAACATAAAATCATCCTGTCAAACAGAAGTAATTTGTTTTCTTCTATTCTTCTTTGTGTTTTTCGCTTATATTGACAGAGATGCCACTCGTTTACAATTTAAATGAACAGAAAAATAGATTTGTCGACTGTCATTAAGTTGTGTGTACTTAGTGAATCACTTAATCCTTAGTGCAAACAACAATAGCCGTCGATATATTTTGCGATTGTCGGATCGTTGAAATTTACAGAATCGGACTACAGAAAACATTAATTTAAATTCAATGAATTTTAGAAAACGTCAAATGATATTTAAGAATTGCGAGCATAAAAACTGTTACATAAATAAACGCAATTTGATGAGAATGTTATTTTTTATATATAAATTTTAACAATTTTTTTTGGATGAAAATTTGAAGTTTTTCAGAAAATAAAGAGAACAAATTATTTTATTTAAAATATTTGGGACATTTGGTTTTTTGCGTTTGGCATCCCTAATTTGAATATTTATTATTATAAAATTATTCTCTATGTTTTCCAAATATGGCAATATTTTAATAAAAACAAGTAAGAAAATTATAGTCGGTCTAGACCGACTATACGATACCCTATACCATGCGTTTAGAGACCCTATCTCTTAGGCCCAACTAACTGGACATAGAAAATAAGCAAAAACAAAATTTGAGTGGGATTTTTATTAATTTTTTGGCTGCAGATATGAAAAAGTTCATATCAGATGCTATATCTATATAGGGACTTGGTCCAAAAATGGACCGATCCTGATCATGTTTGGTAAAGTCTCTTGTAATTTGCAAAAATATATACAAACAAAATTTGAGAAGAATCAGAGCAATATTTTTGTTTTTTAAAAAATTTAAGTGAAGATCGGGAAGCAGCTCTATATGGGGTCAAAGGGATCATTTTTGGACTACTCATTAATGGATGTAATGAATGCATACAAACCCAATTTGAGTAAGATCTATATGACAATTTGGATCTTATGGCAATTTATGTCGATTTCAAATGGGTAATTTGTATGGGGGCTAGGTCTGAACATGGACCTATTCTCACCAATTTCAATAGCGTTCATCCCATGGCCGATAAAAGCCTACATACCAAATTTCATCAAAATATATTCATATTTGCGACCTGCAGTTTGATTACAAGGTTTACATGGACACACAGACGGACGGACGGACGGACGGACGGACGGACATTGTTAAATCAACTCAGAAAGTGATTCTGATTCGATCGGTATAATTAAAGATGGGTCTAGGTCAAATATTTTTGGTTGCTACAAACAGCAGCACAAAGTCATTATACCCAAACCACATAGTGGTATAGGGTATAATTAGTTATCAAAGCCTTAGCTACAATTTTGTTGAAGAGTGAAATGAAAAATCATCCATGGTTCTTGAGTTATAGCTGAAAAACTAAGTAAACACACATCAAGATAAGGATAAAAAGAGTTTGGCCTGAGAACGACAAACCCTTTGGAAGTTTTACTACACTGTGCTAGTACTTCCAACATGACTTGGAATTTCTCACTCCCCCAGACAATGACCCCGTCATTATTGTTTTTTACAATAGATTGACCTTTAGAATAAATTGACAATAAATAAATAAAGTTCAATATTTACAAACGTAGACCGAAAATAACATTTAATTTGAAATTTTTTAACAGAAGCAGGTAAGAGTGTTAAATTTGGCTGTGCCCTAAACTCAATATTATAGCCAATGTTGGATAGGGTTACCATTTTAATACAGTTTCTTAACCTTTAATACCATTAAAATTCTAATATCATTTAAGTTTATAGCTAATTGTTTTTCTGTTTCGAAAAATATTTATTGTAACTAGCAGATTCCAGCACTCGAAATTCGAGTGCAAATTCTAGGAAATATTATTTTTTTCATTCAATAAAGACCCTTAAGGTATGCTTCACAATTCAACTCCTTTTAAATGAAGAAAACAAACTCAAAACAATAACACAAACACATTAAAAAATTTAATAAAGGGTACGTTCGTAAATTCAGTAAATTTGTGCATCATTGCGGCAGTTATGCCAAGTTTTGTTGCTGAAGCGTGATCAGCTGTTGCAGATGCTTTGTTACTGCTCAACAATTGCACAGAGTTTGCTTTTTAGAACGTTTTGCAAAAGATAAAAAACATGTTCACCACAATAACATTAACAAATATTATTGAAAATCTTGATTCTAAAATTGACAACTTTTTGTTAACTTATAACAAAAACAGAATTAAAAGAAAGATTATTAAAAATCATTTGGTTATTAAAAATCAATTAAAACGAAAAAGAATGCGGATTCCTAAAATAAGAAATTACTTTGAAATAATAAAATGATATTATTTAAATTTGAATTAACAATTTTTATATAATGCACTACTAACTCTTCCATTCTGCACTAATGTTTAATTTGTTTAAGCTTCGCGCTCTATTGCATCAGTAATTGAAATGAAGCCATAGTTGCAAAAATTTACGGCAGCACTGTCAATTGTTTGCATAAAAAACTTTTGACGTAAATCACTGCTGCCAAGTGATGCTTTTTTTAATGTTTTACTTTTATTATATTGCAGTGATGCTTACCTTCTGCATTTACGAACGTACCCAAACATACACATAGCACTGTATAATTTTATGTATGTGTTAGTAGCAACTTTAAACGACCATAACTCCAAAAAAATATTCCAGACGGTGAAAATCTGCAAATCTGGGTAACAGCTAAAACGAAATACCTTTCAAATAATAAATTTTTTGTCAAAATCGGGGTAAAACTGTGAAACATACATCGGTCACAATATAGATTTATTTTAATATTATAGATTTCACAAGACACAAAATTTAGAATAACACATTAACAAGAACAACATAGAGAAATCATATATTTTTCAAGACTTTTTTGTATTTTCATTGAAATGTCGGGACACATTCAACCTATTTGGATGATTTTAAATAGCAATCTTCCCAGTATACCATCGAATCATTTTTCACTAAAAAGAAGCAACTCAGCTGACCTATTGAGGGTGTGATAGTGATTTCCACAGATGGACAGACGGACATCGCTATATGAACTCCGCTTGTTATGAGGGTCAAGAATATATATATTTTATATAGTCATTTATACCCTCTGCACACTGGTGTGGATGGTATAAATGAGCATAGAAACGTAAATTTCCAAAATCTGATTCAAATTCACAATTTTGATCCTTTTAAACTAGTCTTTCAGAAAATGCTTTAATTTTAATAAATTGTATTTTTATTTTTTTAAGCAGAAATAATGATCAAGCACTACCAACCAAAAAATCAATTGAAAAATTTGTTGACATTTAATATTAATGCCACTGAAAAATTCCAATAACACGTTTTTGCGCAGGTGATTCTCACAAACTTTTCTTTCTTTTATGATAAAACGTTATATCTGTTACGATATTTGTTATGAATTATTTTCAGCATAGCTGACAAATTAAGCGTTAAAGTTTTTGATTGATCAGTTTATAAACCTTTATTTGATCAACTATTGGTTTTCAAATATTTTTGCTTTCCAAGAACACGTTTCGATATAATTGATTTCTAGAATGGCTAAGCCCCAGACATATTTTTAGATTAAATATCTAAGGCATTTAAATATCGCAGCAAAGATGAAAACATTATCAGCAAAATTAAGCTTTCAAAAGAAGATTACTTTTTTTTGAATTGTTGAAAATGCTATAAGAAAAAATATATATGTATATCCTTTGATAAAGCTCCCAAAGAAAACCAACTCTTAAGTTCTTTATTTTTATACATATATTTCACAACACAATTGTACATTACCAGTTAAACTAAACAAATAGATTTTAAACAGAACAAAAAGCGAAATACAATTTCTAAAAACATTTCTTAACACAGGTAGACTGCTATACAAGGAGTTAAATAAAGAAGATGTTGTTGATAAAGGAAATAAAGATAAATAAATATTAGTAGAGAAGAACATAAGAATAAGAAAAACATCTTTTAAACTACAAAATAAACAGCAAACATTGTTATTTGTTCTCAGACCGGCCAAAGAATTCATTCATTTATTCATTCATTTTGTACAAATTTTGAAATGTTCTTTTAATCACCAGGACAACAAAATTCAATAATATCACTGAATTAGTCAATTCGAACAAAAAAATTTAATACAACATAACAAAGGAATTTATTCTTTGAAGATCTGCTATTTGTTGTCGTATTGTATGGTTTTGTTACCTTGTGAACATTTAAAGAGATGAGATGTTATTTTGCTTTTCTTCTTTCACTACAGGTTAATAGAAGTTCAGGTTAGTGTTATTTTATTGTTTGTTGTTTGAGTGCATGTGTATTGCTGGTACGTGTCTGAGGTTGAGCATATATGTGTGTGTGTGTGTGTAATAAACAGTGCGTGTGATGCTGTTGCAATGTTGTCATATCTAAAATAATTTTCACAACCTTTATCTTTATTTGTTTGAATTTGTTTATAATATTCAAGAAACTTATTTTTTTTTTCATAACGTATGGTTTTTCCTTCTTTTGAAACAAATTTAAGGGTACATGTTTTGAAAATATTTAATAATATATATTTTTAATATCGAAAGTTTTTTTTTTGATAAAAATGTTAAAATAATTTATCTAAACTTTTATCGAAACCTGTGATTTTTTTTTTTGCTTGAATAGAATTTACGAGAGGGTTAAAAAGGAACTGTCATACTGCACACACTTTTTGACATTTGTGATCACTATTATCTGGCTATTCATGATGAATAGATTTGCGCTTGAAAAACGCTAACAAATTATCTAAATTTACTTTGAAAATCAGCCATCGACTTTGTGATTTTTATGACGCACCGAATCGTCCATCTGAGCAAGCCATCCGTCGAACAGTGGATAGATTTCACACCAATACTAACTCGACTCAGGAATGTGCGTATTGAGGAGAATATCGCCGCTGTAAAGGAAAGTGTGGAAGAAGATCCAAATTTATCGATTCGTCATCGGTCGTAGTAATTGGGGCTCTCTCCTGCACAAAGATCTTGGCCTACACTCGTGTAAGATCCAGCTGATGCAGGAATAAAAGCCAAGAGACCATAATATGCGACGTTCTTTCGCCGATTGTGCTCTAGAGTAGTTAGAAACTGGCCCGATGTTTTATCGCAAAATTATGTTCAGAGATGAGGCAAATATTTCGCTTAAAGAGGCTTGTCAGTAAACAAAATTGCTGCAATTGAAGTTAGATCAATCCACAACAGGCCCTTCAGACTCCATTACATCTAGATAAATGCACCGTTCGGTAAGGTTTATACGCTGGAGGCATCATCGCACCTTATTTCTTCAAAAATTAAGCCGGAGCTCTCAATGAGGGTCGTTACCGCACCACGATCAATGAATTTTTTTTTTTTACTATGGATGATGTGGTTTCAACAAGATAACGACCGCAATCATCGACTTATTGAAATCCATATTTGGCGATTAGGCGATTTCGGGAAATGTGCATGTAATTTGGCCTTGAAGGTAGTACTATTTGACACCACTCGATTATTTTTTGACGGACTACGTGAAGTCACTGGTTTATGCCGATAAACCAGCAGCAATTGATGCCTTGGAGGCCAACACTGTTCGTGTTATTACATGCGGGCAGCAATGCTGAAAAAAGTGGCCTAAATTTTGACGTCCAGAATGCGCTTCGTCAAGAATAGCTGGGGTGGCCATAGTCCCAAAGTCATTTTCATATGTTAATGCCACGTATTGATCTTTCGAATAAAAATTTTTTTTAATTAAAATTTAATTTTTTTTGTGTTATTTTTTACAATTTCAAGTTCTGTCAGGCTAATAAACACCGTTTGGATTATTTACGGTAATTTTCCCATGAAATTAAAGTTAGAAAAAAATGTATAAACACCTCAAAAATTTCATAATTTTCAGATGTTTTGAAAAATAAATCTGGCAATTTTGGATAACGAAATCATTTATAACAATTTTTGAATTATAAAATAAAAGAATAAGATGGATCTTCAAAAAAAAAGTACCTTAATTAGATTTTAATCGTGCACACAGAAAACAGATTCATTGTGGCTACCGAATTTATTACCAACCGAATTGCGATAATGCTAATAACCGTTTTTGGGTTCACGATGATTACAATTCTATTACCTTAACAGTAAATATATTATCATAATAGAAAATTTGCAGATGATATTAAATTTCTTTTGATACAATCGAAAATACAGTTGTTCCACTTCAGACCAATTCGGTTGGCAAATATTTTTTCTGTGTATGAGATCTCTTACTTTGAAGCTAAGCCCCGTATAAAATCTTATTTTTCATACAAACAAATATCTTAATTCACAAAAAAAAAAAAACATTTGTGAAATAAATTACTTTTTTGTAAATTCGAAACCCACATTTTGACAGACATTTGTCAGTTTTTTAAGAAATATAACTCGAATTAAATAATGCCCACAGGACATTTAGACAAACATAATAAAACCATATAAAACCAATTTATTTAACTCTTTGTAGTTTTGATTTATCCAAACAAAATAAAAAACGTTTTTCTTTCAGCTAAACCAGCTGTTTCAGACGACTGAGCGTTTAGTGATTATTTAAAAAAAAACTGATTGTACATCAAAATAAATTGTACTTGTTATATAACAGTTAGTTTGACAGTCGGCAAATGTAAAATTAAATGTTTGAAATGCGATATAAATTTCATAAATAATCTTTATGCATTGGTTGGATTTTATTGATAAATAAAAAAAATATAATTAAAATTAAGCAAATAAACTTTACGTGGGAATTAGTTGTTGTATGTGAAGCAAAAGACTAGCGTAATTTATTTTTTGTTACGCGTTTCTGTTTATTTACTTTGGTACCTTTCGCCAGCAAATTATTTCCTTTCAAGAATGAAGCCAGTAGTTCTGATTTTTTCTGAGTCAAACACAAATTTGCAACAATTCCATCCAATTGGTTTTGTGTGACTAGGATTGGGTCCTTTGATGTTTCATAGGATGTACCTTCACCAGGGTCATATTCTGAGAAGAAATCCATGGATGTAGCAGCGGCGGTTGTAGTACTGATATCTGTTTGAAGGTCAATACTTCGGTATGTTGGTACTGGAACGAATTCTGAGTGCGGTAATGGTAGTTTGACACTTGGCACTGCTACATAAGTTTTATTCTTTGCTTTCCTTCTATTCAAAGTTTTATGGTAGTTGATACATCCATAGCAATTTTCTTCTTGATGCGGGCTGTTGTCTAACCACATCATTGGTATACCAAAAGGCATAGCCTTCTTCTTTTCACTTTTCCATTGCATAAGAGTTGAATAGCAATTAAAGCAAACTTTTTTAGGGGCATAGTTTACGTCAGTGATAAACTCTTGCGAGAAATATTGTTTATAGGCTTCCAAAAAAAAATCACTCGCATTGGCACATTTTTTATCGCTTGCTATGAAACGTCCACAAACATTACAAAAATGGTCCATTTTACATTTTGGTTCCGACATTTTTAATACAATATATATTATACAATGTTTTTTTGTTATTTCTATGAAACCGATGCACTTAACTTAAATCACTCACAAAATGAAATAAGTTCCAAAAAAATTAATAGCGAATTTTATCACGACCGAGCGAAAATTAAAAGACATCAGCTTCGGCTGAGTTTCGAGTCTTAACTGAAATTAGTTCGCATGTACGAAATAAAAAAAAATCGCTACCTGTGCGGTGGTTGAATACAAAAAAGTTTTTTTTATTAATTCTTAATTCTTGGAACTTCCCTTTTTAATTACTTCTACCTAAATCGCAATTTATTTAATGGTTTTGGGATTTTTAACGCAAATTATCGACTAAGACCATTTTCTTTTCAAATGAAATTTATTGAAGAAATTGAGAAGCATATTGTAGATCAAACAGAAAAAAAATCACTTAGTTTTGTGGAAAATATTTTCAAAAAGCATGAAAAAAAATAATTTTTCCAACATTTTGCTTCATAAGCACCACAAAAATTTTCTAAATCAATATTTCAAAAAAATTTTAATTGTTGCACAGGTCTCTGGCAATAATTTGGCTTTTACAGATTGAAAAAATATCAATTAGTCGACGAGTTATAGCCAAAAAACCATATAAACAATATGCTGAAAATCGACATTTGACTGCAAAGTTCGAAGGTCGATTAAAAAAAAAATTCGAACCAACATAAACAAACGCCACGATACGGGTCTAGCCTCTATTTTCACCCCTCACTCTCAGAATCGACCTAACTTTTGCTAACCTGAATTTGCTTTACAGTGTTAGCGGAAGTGTGTAGAGTCATTGAGATACAAATGAGCCAAAAATATTATTAAATATTTATATTAAATGTGCATAGGTCTTATGAGGGATTAAACATTATTAGTAAATAGAAAATTAATTAAAAAAGAACATGAAAACAATTGAAATAATAAACAATTTTTTTTTTAAACTTCTACGAGGGTTAGTCTGAAAGTCTTCGCACAGGATCAGTAGAATTTTAGAAATTTTTAGTTTCAAATTGAACACTATAACAAAAAAAAAAAGATCATGTGAGTCCGATTACAGGGGAGATGTGTAAACATCTAGTAATTAAAGATTTTATAGCTCTTTTTTTAAATCAAACAGCGTCATCTATATATCACTTATAGCAAAATATTGCAGGGGCTCTGTTAATATAAAAATATTTATTATTTTTTATTTCAACTGGTTAATTTTTAATTTTTAATTTGTTATTTTTTATTTTTAATTTTTCATTTTTAATTTTTAATTTTTAATTTTTAATTTTTAATTTTTAATTTTTAATTTTTAATTTTTAATTTTTAATTTTTAATTTTTAATTTTTAATTTTTAATTTTTAATTTTTAATTTTTAATTTTTAATTTTTAATTTTTAATTTTTAGTTTTTAATTTTTAATTTTTAATTTTTAATTTTTAATTTTTAATTTTTAATTTTTAATTTTTAATTTTTAATTTTTAATTTTTAATTTTTAATTTTTAATTTTTAATTTTTAATTTTTAATTTTTAATTTTTAATTTTTAATTTTTAATTTTTAATTTTTAATTTTTAATTTTTAATTTTTAATTTTTAATTTTTAATTTTTAATTTTTAATTTTTAATTTTTAATTTTTAATTTTTAATTTTTAATTTTTAATTTTTAATTTTTAATTTTTAATTTTTAATTTTTAATTTTTAATTTTTAATTTTTAATTTTTAATTTTTAATTTTTAATTTTTAATTTTTAATTTTTAATTTTTAATTTTTAATTTTTAATTTTTAATTTTTAATTTTTAATTTTTAATTTTTAATTTTTAATTTTTAATTTTTAATTTTTAATTTTTAATTTTTAATTTTTAATTTTTAATTTTTAATTTTTAATTTTTAATTTTTAATTTTTAATTTTTAATTTTTAATTTTTAATTTTTAATTTTTAATTTTTAATTTTTAATTTTTAATTTTTAATTTTTAATTTTTAATTTTTAATTTTTAATTTTTAATTTTTAATTTTTAATTTTTAATTTTTAATTTTTAATTTTTAATTTTTAATTTTTAATTTTTAATTTTTAATTTTTAATTTTTAAATTTTTTATTTTTAATTTTTAATTTTTAATTTTTAATTTTTAATTTTTAATTTTTAATTTTTAATTTTTAATTTTTAGTTTTTAATTTTTAATTTTTAATTTTTAATTTTTAATTTTTAATTTTTAATTTGTAATTTGTAATTTGTAATTTTTAATTTTTAATTTTTAATTTTTAATTTTTAATTTTTAATTTTTAATTTTTAATTTTTAATTTTTAATTTTTAATTTTTAATTTCTAATTTTTAATTTTTAATTTTTAATTTTTAATTTTTAATTTTTAATTTTTAATTTTTAATTTTTAATTTTTAATTTTTAATTTTTAATTTTTAATTTTTAATTTTTAATTTTTAATTTTTAATTTTTAATTTTTAATTTTTAATTTTTAATTTTTAATTTTTAATTTTTAATTTTTAATTTTTAATTTTTAATTTTTAATTTTTAATTTTTAATTTTTAATTTTTAATTTTTAATTTTTAATTTTTAATTTTTAATTTTTAATTTTTAATTTTTAATTTTTAATTTTTAATTTTTAATTTTTAATTTTTAATTTTTAATTTTTAATTTTTAATTTTTAATTTTTAATTTTTAATTTTTAATTTTTAATTTTTAATTTTTAATTTTTAATTTTTAATTTTTAATTTTTAATTTTTAATTTTTAATTTTTAATTTTTAATTTTTAATTTTTAATTTTTAATTTTTAATTTTTAATTTTTAATTTTTAATTTTTAATTTTTAATTTTTAATTTTTAATTTTTAATTTTTAATTTTTAATTTTTAATTTTTAATTTTTAATTTTTAATTTTTAATTTTTAATTTTTAATTTTTAATTTTTAATTTTTAATTTTTAATTTTTAATTTTTAATTTTTAATTTTTAATTTTTAATTTTTAATTTTTAATTTTTAATTTTTAATTTTTAATTTTTAATTTTTAATTTTTAATTTTTAATTTTTAATTTTTAATTTTTAATTTTTAATTTTTAATTTTTAATTTTTAATTTTTAATTTTTAATTTTTAATTTTTAATTTTTAATTTTTAATTTTTAATTTTTAATTTTTAATTTTTAATTTTTAATTTTTAATTTTTAATTTTTAATTTTTAATTTTTAATTTTTAATTTTTAATTTTTAATTTTTAATTTTTAATTTTTAATTTTTAATTTTTAATTTTTAATTTTTAATTTTTAATTTTTAATTTTTAATTTTTAATTTTTAATTTTTAATTTTTAATTTTTAATTTTTAATTTTTAATTTTTAATTTTTAATTTTTAATTTTTAATTTTTAATTTTTAATTTTTAATTTTTAATTTTTAATTTTTAATTTTTAATTTTTAATTTTTAATTTTTAATTTTTAATTTTTAATTTTTAATTTTTAATTTTTAATTTTTAATTTTTAATTTTTAATTTTTAATTTTTAATTTTTAATTTTTAATTTTTAATTTTTAATTTTTAATTTTTAATTTTTAATTTTTAATTTTTAATTTTTAATTTTTAATTTTTAATTTTTAATTTTTAATTTTTAATTTTTAATTTTTAATTTTTAATTTTTAATTTTTAATTTTCAATTTTTAATTTTTAATTTTTAACTTTTAATTTTTAATTTTATATTTTTAATTTTTTATTTTTTATTTTTCATTTTTCGTTTTTCATTTTTTATTTTTTATCTTTCACTTTTCACTTTTCATTTTTATTTTTTATTTTTCGTTTTTCATATTTTATTTTTGATTTTTCATTTTTCAAAACGTTTTTATAACGTTATTCGCTCCCTCACTTTATATCCAAACACTTCCTAATGAAATCGTGCCTTCGTTTTATCTCCAAATCTTTTCACAAATACAATCGTACCTCACACCGTTTTTGTCTTACTCTGTTTTTGTGATTGTATTTGAAATATATTTTTACCCCCCTGAGCGCATAGAGGTTTACACATCAAAAACTTGTGTAGTGTCATGAATTTATTAATGAATATGTAACCAAAATAATAGTGTTTGTCAAACAAATGACGTAGAAGGGCAAATGCTGAACGCATTTAAGCAAACTGAATATGTTATCGTGAAAAAATTTAGGATTCAAAAAATTAAAGAAATTACCAGTTAATTCATATATTTTAAATTTTTAGTTTATATTTCTCTTTTTATATAGAAATTATTAGCGATTATTTCTGGTTTTTAGTGCATGGAATTCTATCCGCTAGTGATAACTTTCTGATTACTGTACGTCTTCAAGTCACTTTGAAATCATTAAAACGTCTTATGTTTATTGTCAACAAAAGTGAAACTGTGTGTGATGTCTTGTCCCCACAAAATTACTTTTGACATTGTCTTGCAAACACAGTTTAATGTCTACAAAAATGTCTAAAATATAAACGAAATGTAACGAAAAAGATAAAATTTAAGTTTTAAGTGAAATAATTTAATTACTTCAAAACTGCCGCAATAAATATTAAATTGTCCATAAACAAAACTCCACCCAAAAACTCAACACACCCTTTTCCTAAGTTTAACGAAACCCTACACTTTCAACTCAAATGAACCACAAAAATTTAAGGTAAAATACACACACACAGACAGTAAAATAAAATGAAAACAATTTTCCTGAAGGCTGAATAGAAAACACAAGAATTCAACACAAAAAATCATTAAACGAAATACTTTAGAAGCACGTTTTTGACAACGACAAAACAAAGTTCCAGCAGACAATTATTCGGGGCGCAAAAAAATTCGTTCGTGTTTGAAACGGTTATAAAAAATCTAACGCACAATTGAGTTTTAGCTGTATACACAAAAGATACCTCAGAAATTTTTGTGTTTATTCTGAACTCTCATTTGGATAACACGACACTCGTACCTACAAGATAACATCACACATATAGTAAGTGGAAATAAACCAAGCAGCCAACCAACAATCCAGTAAACAAATAAACGAATGTAAGTTGGGCCGGACAGACACAGAAAGAAACCCTCCAGCGGCAGAAGACACTTAGGCCCCCCAAAAACAGAAAAAAGGAACATTTTACAGCACATAAGTCAAATAATATGTAGAAATAGACAAACAGCAAACAAATAAGTAGAAAACAACGCAACCAAAACATAAATAAATAAAAAAGATCATATTTATTTTACTTTTTATAGTCAACTAAATACGCAGGGATTATGAATAAGTGTCTTAAAACAGAATATTGTTTATCAGGTGGACAAGATTGATTAGAATGAGAAATGTAAATTATGTGGTCCTTGGAGTTTTCAAATTTTTAATATGTAGCAGCCAGAACTAATATTTTATATACAGTATTTTTTACGCAAAAAAAAAATACAAATTAAATTTCTTTACATTAATTTTTTTAATAAAAATGTAAAAAAAAAACAATTTAACAATTTTTTTTAAACTTAATCACATCCTGAGGAAATTTTTCTTTGCTGAGTCTTTGTTTCTGCCTTATTGAGAAACACAAAAAATGTATGAATTAGAAAAGTTTTCAGTTCAACATCTGAAAACGGATTTTCATTAAAATATTTTTTTTTTCTATAAGAGTTATTTAAAAACATAAAATTTTACAATCCGGACTCTATATAGACCACTTCCAAGTCTTCTCTGTATTATAATTAAAACTCTATTTTATTAAAAACTAAATGTAAAAAAAAACAAGTAGGAAAATTACACGATACCCTATACAATGCATTTAAAGACCCTATCTCTTTGTTCCAACTATTAGCTATAGAAAATAAACATAAACCAAGTTTGAGTGGTAAGTTTTTATACCCTATACCACTATGTGGTTTGGGTATAATGACTTTGTGCTGCTGTTTGTAACTACCAAAAATATTTGACCTAGACCCATCTTTTATTATACCGATCGACTCAGAATTACTTTATGAGTCGATTTAGCGACGTCCGTCCGTCCGTATGTGTGTCCATGTAAACCTTGTAATCAATCTACAGGTCGCAAATATGAATATATTTTGATGAAATTTGGAATATAAGCTTTTATCGGCCATAGGTTCATCGCTATTGAAATTGGTGAAATTCGGTCCATGTTCAGACCTAGTCCCCATACAAATGACCCCTATGAAATCGACATAAATTGCCATAAGATCCAAATTATCAAATATATCTCAGTCAAATTGGGTCAGCATGTGTGTAGTATATCCATTAATCAGTGGTCCAAAAATAATCCCTATAGGTCAATTCTTAGTCATAGGCCCCATATCGATCTGCTTCCCGATCTTCACTTAAATCTATTAAAAAAATAAAAATATTACACAGATTTTTCTCAAATTTGGTTTGTATATATTTTTTCAAGATATAAGTGACTACCAAATATGGTCAGGATCGGGTTATTTTGCGACCTAGTTCCCATAGAAATATAGCACCCGATATGAACTTTTTCATATCTGCAGCCAAAAAAATTAAAAACAATTCCCCTCAAATTTGATTTTTGCTTATTTTCTATATTGAATTAGTTGGACCGAAGCGATAAGGTCTCTCTAAACCATAGTATAGGGCATCGTATAGTCGGTCTAGACTGACTATAATTTTCTTACTTGTTTTGTCTTCGGATATGATGAAGTTCATATCGGATGCTATCTTTATGTGGGGACTAGGTCGAAAAATTTGGTAAGGTCACTTATTTTTTGCAAAAAAAAAAAAATATGAGAAAAATCTGTGCAATATTTTTGTTTTTTGATAGATTTAAGTGACAATCGGGAATTAGCTTCATAAAGGGGCTATGACTAAGAACTGTCCTATAGGGTTTATTTTTGGACTACAGATAATTGGATGTAATTAACATAAACAAACCCAATTTGACCGAGATCTATATGATAATTTTGATATTATGGCAATAAGTCTAGGACTAAGTCTGAACAAGAACCGATTTTCACCAATTTCAATAGCGTTCGTGCTATGGCCGATAGAAGCTTATGTACCAATTTCATTCACCTTGATTACAAGGTTTACATGGACACACAGACGGTCAGACTGACAGACGGACAAACGGACGCACATCGCTAAATCGACTCAGAAAGTCATTCTCAGAAAGTCATTCTGAGGTATATAATAATTTTTGGTAGTTACAAACATCAGCACAAAGTCATTATACCCTGACCACATGTTTTTGCAATTTCGTGTCCGTATTTTTCGATCAAAGATTTCCCACAGATTTTCTATGGGATTAAGCTCTGGTGATCGAACTGGGCCGTTTCAAATAACTAACTGAATTAGAATGTAGCCATTCGGTTACAATTTTAGAGGCGTATTTTGGGTCATTTTCATGTTGGAACTTCCAGACCAGGGATATATTTTCCTCCGCGTATGGATACATTACGTCATCTAGAATTTGCCTGTATCTAATTCCGGATATAATATCTTTTAATACATGAATTGGACCCATTCCTCATACCATAACATTGCCACCGCCAAAATTTTATTTGTATATTTTGGGTCTAGTCTTTTTCCCTTTGGTAGTTGTTCTAACATTCTTCCATCATGGCCTCTTAAATTAAACTTGAACTCATTTGAGAAGAAAACAGTATTTCAATTCCGTCTAGAGCAGTTCATGTGTTCTTTAGCAAAATTTTGCGAGTAAGACGATTTTCCTGTGTTATCAACCAAGATAAGCCTCAATTGCTAATCGAGAAACGGTTCGAGAAACATATTTTTAGTTTCAGAATGTTAATGAGGTTAACATTTTTTGGATATTTTTTAAATTCCCTTGATATTAAATTATCCCGCGTTTGACTCGTTGTAGCGGGGCCTGCCGCCTAAATGCTGAGCCGTTACCGCACATCTTTCACGATATTTCTTGATAATTTTTGAAATTACAAACCAACACTTTTTTGGTTATTATTGTGAATGAAGAAAAGAAATTACTAATATATTAGCAAATTTAATAAATACACACATAGCATTGTATTATTTTATGTATGTGTTAGTAGCAACTTTAAATATAATTTACTCCAAATCAAGGCCAAATTTAAAAATCTGTAAGTCTTGTGAACAGCTAAAAAGAAATACCTTTCAAAAAATATACGTTTTGTCAAATTCGGGATACAACGGCAGAACAAAAGATCGGTCACAAGAAATCGCCTAGCCTATTAATATTATAGATAGATAAGATTAAAACATTGAAAATAAAATTGTGTTTAAAAAACAACTAAAAGAAAACATAAGAAACTATAAATTTTTAAATAATGGTTAAGATTTTATGCATTTTCTCTCGCACCATTTTCTATTTTATTGTTTTAATCAACTCTGGTATAGAAGTTCAAGAGTTTCTATTGTCTTGTCATCACTAAAAAAATACTTTTTTTCGTTCATCAATTTAGTTTAATTATATTTTTACTCCTTTTATTTTAACTCGTAGTGTCTGCTAGTCTGCGAAAAAAATTTGGATAGATTTTTAACGCTTTTCCCGTGATCCAATCGCACTTTGCAGGTAAACTCGTGGCGACAATAAAAATTATCAACAACAAAAATGTTAATTATAGAATAATTTTGGATTTGTCGAAATTTTACCGGTTTTTATACCCTATACCACTATGTGGCAAGTGTAAAATGCCTTTGTGCTTCTGTTTGTAACTACCAAAAATATTTGACCTAGACCCATTTTTTATTATACCGATCGACTCAGAATCACTTTTCTTCTGAGTCGATTTAGAGATGTCCGTCCGTCCGTCTGTGTGTCCATGTAAACCTTGGAAACTACAAATAAAAATGAATATATTTTGCTGAAATTTAGAATATGAGCTTCTATCGGCCATAGGATGAACATAATTGAAATTGATGAGATCGAATTAAATTGCCATAATATTCAAATAATCATACAGATCTCGGCCAAATTGGGTTTGTGTATGTTTATTACATCCATTTATCAGCAGTCCAAAAATAAACCCTATTGGGCAATTCTTAGTCATAGCCCCCATATGAAGCTTATTTCCGATCTCCACTTAAATCTATCAAATATGTGCAATATATATTTCTCTCAAATTTGGTTTGTATGTGTTTTTTCCAAAAGTGACCTTACCAAGTATGGTCAGGATCGGTCCATTTTTCGACCTAGTCCCGATATGAACTTTTTCTAATCCGAAGGAAAAAAAATAATAAAAAATTAAAAAAAAATTAATCTGAAGACTTCTGGCAAACAAATGGTTGTGTAGTATTTAAAATTGACCGTCCAACGGTGCTTTAATAGTAACAGATGCCATATGATGCCATTTTTTCAAAGCTTTTCCGGCGTGAACAAATATTTTCGGATATATCTTACGTTTACAGACTCACATAGACGACTGCTCGTTACTGATTTGTCTACTTTGATGATTTTCAAGCCCTCTTTTAACGTAGCACTATCGGGTTTTTAAACATTTTTTTACTATTGTCAAAGTATCCAACGCAAATAAATGCTTTGAAGTATTAAATGACAGTAATGGAACTAATACCTAGTATAGTTTACGTCACATCGAAACCCTTAAAAGCCAATCTAATAAACACTTTAACATATCTCCAGGCATGTTTTTTTTCAGCCGATTGGTTTTTCTTATTTCTCCGTATACCCACAGTTGCCATATACCCACGGGCTTCGAAGTGCTTCGTCCGCGAAAAACTTTTTTGAATTTGTTCACCTTTGACAGCTAGTTACTTTTCGGCTCATACTAATGGATCCGTGATTCGGTATCATTTTTATTTTTCAACATTTTCTTGCACAAATCTACACCAGCCTTTTCAATTTTGGAGTGTGTCTCAAAGTATGTAAAACCCAACGTTAACAAAGTTTTTTTAATGCTAAAATGTACACTAGTGGAACTACTACCCAGGGCTGTGAAGTATGTCTTAAGGTGCTGTCACATTGCAACCCTTAAAAGCCAACCTAATAGTAACCAAAATGAACTTTAACATTTCTCCAGCCATGAACTGCAATTCCGCCTAATTTGTCCATTAATATCTCCCAGTACATACATGATTGGGATCTGAACTTTTTTTTAGGATAATATTAATGCTTTAATCAATTATTATTTGAACCACGTATGTATCGTCAGAAAAATAGAATATATATGAGGAGATTGACTCTATTTACTACTTGCATTCTCCGTGTATGTGCAACACTTGAAAGTTATACACAATATTTTCGTTATGGTGACTGTGATTTTGAAATTCTACTATGACTACAACTTTGACTATGAATGATGATATCAAAGTATTATCTGCATTTATATGTACACATGCATTCACACATATTTATTTATACTGCTGCATACATATGTTTGTATGTGTGTGTGTATATATAAACTGTTAAGTGGTTTGCTTATACACCCATAAATAAAGTGGAAATTATACACACATTTTCTATGAGTATAACAGAGTTTGTTTGTTTGAATGTATGTTTGTACGAGTATAAAGGTAGGTATTTACTCATATACCTATGTATATATGAATGTATGTACATATACTTATACTTATAAGTATGAAGTTATATTTATTTTACTCTGTGAGCTTTTCAAGTGCAGTTTAATATGAGTTTAAAGTTTATATGTATATGGTATTATAATGTTATCATTTGTTTGTTTGTGGTTTAGTTGTTGTTTTTTTTTTATTTAGTTTTTTTTTATTTATTTTTTTTTTATTTATTTATTTTTATTTAGTTCCATATTCATTCTTTATTGTCGTTAGTGTATATGACGTTATTAGGTAGAATATTCTGTTCCAATTGCACCAATGTTTATTTCTTTATGTTATGTATTCCATTTGTTGTTGTTCGTTGTTTTGTTTTGTTTTTGGCTTTATAATGTTTTTGTGGTTATCATATGGCAGATAGGTTATCAGTTCATGCGTAAATGATAAATGCCTTTGAAAAGTTGTTAACTGGGTGGGTGCTCATGCTCCAACTTATGTACTTCTAGTTATCTGCTGTGCATGTTCAATTTGATGATGTTTATTGATTGTTGGGGTCTCTTTAATTTCAATTTCAATTCCAATGAAATTTTGTGATAATGTCTACATCAATGGTGGCACATATTTTTTATTTATTATAATTAGAAGGTTGTTAAGTTAAAGCCGCACTCAAGGGTACTGTAAGTGTTGATTGGTCTGTCAAATGTGTGTACATTTGGGAACATATTAACAGCAACCACAAATAATTTTAATACAGTGCGACTTCGGTTAATAAGTAGAAAATTATGAGAGTAGTAAAATTCACGTAAGTTACAAAAACTGCTTTCATTTTTTATGGAAATGTTAAGTAACGTAAATATAAAAAATAAATAAATAAAAATTATGGCATGCATATCTTCGATATCAAAAAAAAAAAATCCAAAAATCATATAAAATAGAATGAGATTTGGAATGAGATTTACCTCTATACCGAAGATAAATTCTAAATTTATATGATTGCTGGAATAATCAGCAGCAAATTGACATTTGTATAAAAATTATATTTATTTTAATTAAAACTATTTAAATTGCTTTTCGAGGGCTATTAATGCCGAGATCGCACTGTATTTCTTAATGCTTAAAAGCCCACACATGAACGATTATAATTTTTTTTATACCATCCACACCGGTGTGCAGTATGTCATTCTATTTGTAATAATTATAACAAAAAAATCTGATATAGCGATGACCGTCAGTCCGTCTGTCCGTCTGTGGAAATCACGAGCATGCACTCAGTAGGTCAGCTGGGCTGTTCCTTTTTATTGGAAATGATTCAATGACATCCTGAGAAGGTTTCTGTTTAAAATCATTAAAATCGATTCAATAGATCCCGAGTTTTCAATGAAAACGTAAAAAAAAAATCTTGAAAAAATAAGATCTTTTCTATGTTGTTCTTGTTAGTCTTGTTATTCTAAATTTCGGTTTTTGTGTGTGATAGCTGCAGTTATTTTTGTTGTTGTCGTCATTGCGTTTTTAGCATTTGCTTAATGAGTGTGCATGTATCGTTATACTCCACAGTTTAGTTAAGGCTAATAGTGCCACTCTTTTTTAAGGTTATCCCGATATAGATACAAAAAATCGCCAATAAGAAAAAAAAAATAATAATAATAAAGAAAATTTTCTTTAAAAAGTAGCTACTTATTTATGAAAAATTAAATAACTATTTATAGATTTTAATAAAAAATAAAAAAAAAATCTTATCATATTCGCATATTTTTACAACACTTTATGTGTAAGCAGTTTTTCTTTTAATAACTCTAAGTTTTACCTTAGAGAAAAATGTACATAATGCAAGTATTTTTCATTTGAAAACATTAACAATTTTTAGAAGCTTTAAGAACTTTAAATTTATTTCCTATTAAATACGTTTAGATGTTGTTTGTCAAATTCTAATATTTTTCAAACCTTAAGACAAACAAGTTAACAAAAATTATTTCCCCCATATTTGGCAAAAAAAAAATATAAGTCTAATGTTACTCTTAGTAACACATTTAATTTTTTTATAGATAACTTGTGAGTCGAATTTTATCAATTGATTTTTAATTTTTTTTTTCAGAAAATGGCTTTATTAAGCCTACAAATACGCGTAAAAGTAAAATTGGTATAAAAATTTTTTGGATTGCTTTTATAATATTTGATTTTGAAAAAAATTGAACACTCGGTTTGTTTCATGTTATTTACATCACTATTTTCCGTTAATTCTTTTCTACTATAAATTTTATTTTATTTATTTATTTCTTTTTTTTTTTTGGTAAAGATACATAGAAATATTTAACATATTATTGATACAAAGCAAAACTAAAATTGCGAAGACATTTAGTCAAGACTAATTGAACCTTTTTTCGAAATATCGTATAATTTTTAAGATCGCAAAACATTGCAATGTATGATCCCTAACTTTTACTTTCAGTATTCTAACGTCGTCTCAGTTAAAAAAAAATATTTCTCGTTGGTCTCTTATGAAGGGATCTTGATAGCTTCTTTAATATTTTGTTACACAAATACTATAAACTTAATTCAACTTATTTGCAAGATTTTTTAATTAAGGACCTATAAAATCCCATGATTACGATTGAGATTGTGGCCATATATTTCTTATATCGAATAAATTAAAAATATTTATTATAATAAATTTAAAAAAAAAAACAAGTAAGAAAACAAGTAAGAAAATTATAGTCGGTCTAGACCGACTATACGATACCCTATATCATGCGTTTAGAGACCCTATCTCATAGACCCAACTAACTGGATATAGAAAATAAGTATAAACCAAATTTAAGTGGGATTTTTATTAATTTTTTCGGCTGCAGAGATGAAAAAGTTCATATCGGATGCTATATCTATATGGGGACTAGGCACAAAAATGGACCGATCCTGACCATGCTTGGTAAAGTCTCTTGTATTTTGCAAAAATATATACAAACAAAATTTGAGAAGAATCAGTGCAATATTTTTGTTTTTTGATAGATTTAAGTGAAGATCGGGAAGCAGCTCTATATGGGGCCTATGACTAAGAGTTGTCCAATAGGGATCATTTTTGGACTACTAATTAATGGATGTAATATGTACATACAAACCCAATTTGACTAAGATTTGTATGATAATTTGGATTTTATGGCAATATATGTTGATTTCAGAGGGGTCATTTGTATGGGGGCTAGGTCTGAACATGGACCGATTCTCACCAATTTCAGTAGCGTTCATCCCATGGCCGATAAAAGCTTATATACCAAATTTCAGCAAAATATATTCATATTTGCGACCTGCAGTTTGATTACAAACTTTACATGGACACACAGACGGACGGACGGACGGACGGACGGACATCGTTAAATCGAATCAGATAGTGATTCTGATTCGATCGGTATAATTAAAGATGGGTGTAGGTCAAATATTTTTGGTTGTTACAAACAGCAGCACAAAGTCATTATACCCAAACCACATAGTGGTATAGGGTATAATTATAGTCGGTCTAGACCGATACCCTATACCATGCGTTTAGAGACCCTATCTCCTAGGTCTAACTAATTAGATATAGAAAATAAGTATAAACCACAATTGTGTGGCATTGTTTTCAACTTTTTTGTCTTCGGATATGAAAAAGTTAACATCGAATGTTACATTTATATGGGGACTAGGTCGAAAAATGGACCGATCATGACCATATTTGGTGAGATCACTTACTTTTTGCAAAAACATATGCAAACCAAATTAGAGAAAAATCTGTGCACTATTTTTGTTTTTGACAGATTTAAGTGAAGATCGGGAATCATATTTATATGGGGGCTATGACTAAAAACTGACTAAACTACTGATTAATGGATGTAATAAACATACACAAACTCAATTTGAGCGAGATCTATATGATAATTTGGATATTATGGCAAGTTAAGTCGATCTCATAGGGGTCATTTGTATGGGGACTAGGTCTGAACATAAACCGATTTTCATCAATTTCAATAGCGTTCGTCCTATGGCCAATAGAAGCTTATATACTAAGTTTTATAAAAATATATTCATATTTACGATCTGTAGTTTGATTACAAGGTTTACATGGACATACAGACGGACAGAGGGACGAACATCGCTAAATCGACTCAGAATGATTGAATTATTACAACAAACACACTGAATTATTAGCATTTTTTAGAGGGGTCTCCATATTTTAGGTCATATCTTGGCACAGTGATGCCTGATTTACCCCATTTTAGATATTAACCTGCTTGAAATAATGACAAACAGGTAAATGGTTTATGTTATGAATGAGCGCGATTTCAACAGACTGACAGGCAGATAAATGGACGGACAGACGGACATAGCTATATCGGCTCGAGATGTTTATATACTTTATAGGGTCGCAAATTTATTTTTCGTTGGCTACAAATGGAATGTAAAATTGATATATATGCCCTGCCCTGTGGTGGGAAGGGTATAAAAAAATTATTGAATTAACGAAGCTTAAAATAATTTAAAGCGAAATAAATAATACAATACATTTTTTAAGTTCGACTTACCCCGCTTTCATATTTTGCATCTTATCGATGACATCCGCAAAATTATAATAAATTTAATGCTTTTAGTAGCAACCAAGACCCAGTTTTTGAGATATCAGTTAAACCTAGTTTTGTTAGAGCCAGAATTTATTCATCAATTCCTTTATGAATTTGGACTTGTCTGACAAAATTAATTATCGGTTTAACTAAACTAGGTTTAACTGATCTCTCAAAAACTGGGCCTTAGTGGTTTCTGAATTGGAAGTCTTAAAACATGTTCTTTTGTGGCTATTTATAATAAATGGTGAAATTATCTAGAAAGAATGCTTTTTTTAATTTATTTTTTTTTAATAATTATTATGTCCGTCCGTCCAAACAATTCTGTGTCTGTGTCTCCATGTAAACCTTGTAATTTTTTTATAAGAGATCAGTGCTAAGTAAAATTTGTATGCGAAAATATTAGATGAAGGGCTTGAAACGAGACGAATTCGCCATAAAAGTTTGATGTTTTACTACTCAAATAACTTCAATATATAATTTTTACTATTTCACTTAATACGAAATAATTGTTTAAAAAGTAATTTGATTTTGGTAATTTCAACTTTATGATTTGCTTAAAGATTTTGAGTTTTTTTTGTAATTTTGTGTCAAGTAGAATAACATTAAACATACCTGCAAAGAGAAGAAAAAAATTTTATAAATTTATTGACCAATAATTTTTTCTTAGATAAAAATTTTTGAATATAATAATTTTCGTAGTGCCATAAATGAGACTTATTTGATTATTTTCTATCATAATTTTTAAACGTAAAATTTCTAATCTGAGAGTTTTTCTACAAACTAAATATCTTGAATTCATCAAAACATGATGCAAAGAACTTTAAATTAGAAAACTTGGAAATAGTTTCAAAAGAAAAAGCATGTAATATGTACATTTTTCTATAAGTTCAAATTTAGAGTGCTTACATGTTAAATGTTTATAGTTATAGTTATTTCATTTCTTAAGAAAATAAACTCTTGTATTAATTGTCTTTCGTATTAGAGATTTTCTGTAGTTATTTCGTTAAAAAAAATGTGGTAATACCAGCCTAAACTAATATCACACGTGGAGTATAACGATACATACTGACATAGCAAATGCTACAAACTCATCGACCACAGCTAACGGGTGATTTTTTAAGAGCTTGATAACTTTTTTTTAAAAAAAAACGCATAAAATTTGCAAAATCTCATCGGTTCTTTATTTGAAACGTTAGACTGGTCCATGACATTTACTTTTTGAAGATAATTTCATTTAAATGTTGACCGCGGCTGCGTCTTAGGTGGTCCATTCGGAAAGTCCAATTTTGGGCAACTTTTTCGAGCATTTCGGCCGGAATAGCCCGAATTTCTTCGGAAATGTTGTCTTCCAAAGCTGGAATAGTTGCTGGCTTATTTCTGTAGACTTTAGACTTGACGTAGCCCCACAAAAAATAGTCTAAAGGCGTCAAATCGCATAATCTTGGTGGCCAACTTACCGGTCCATTTCTTGAGATGAATTGTTCTCCGAAGTTTTCCCTCAAAATGGCCATAGAATCGCGAGCTGTGTGGCATGTAGCGCCATCTTGTTGAAACCACATGTCAACCAAGTTCAGTTCTTCCATTTTTGGCAACAAAAAGTTTGTTAGCATCGAACGATAGCGATCGCCATTCACCGTAACGTTGCGTCCAACAGCATCTTTGAAAAAATACGGTCCAATGATTCCACCAGCGTACAAGCCACACCAAACAGTGCATTTTTCGGGATGCATGGGCAGTTCTTGAACGGCTTCTGGTTGCTCTTCACTCCAAATACGGCAATTTTGCTTATTTACGAAGCCATTCAACCAGAAATGAGCCTCATCGCTGAACAAAATTTGTCGATAAAAAAGCGGATTTTCTGCCAACTTTTCTAGGGCCCATTCACTGAAAATTAGACGTTGTGGCAGATCGTTCGGCTTCAGTTCTTGCACGAGCTGTATTTTATACGGTTTTACACCAAGATCTTTGCGTAAAATCTTCCATGTGGTCGAATAACACAAACCCAATTGCTGCGAACGGCGACGAATCGACATTTCACGGTCTTCAGTAACACTCTCAGAAACAGACGCAATATTCTCTTCTGTACGCACTGTACGCATTCGTGTGGTTGGTTTAATGTCCAATAAAGTAAACTGAGTGCGAAACTTGGTCACAATCGCATTAATTGTTTGCTCACTTGGTCGATTATGTAGACCATAAATCGGACGTAAAGCGCGAAACACATTTCGAACCGAACACTGATTTTGGTAATAAAATTCAATGATTTGCAAGCGTTGCTCGTTAGTAAGTCTATTCATGATGAAATGTCAAAGCATACTGAGCATCTTTCTCTTTGACACCATGTCTGAAATCCCACGTGATCTGTCAAATACTAATGCATGAAAATCCTAACCTCAAAAAAATCACCCGTTATAACACAAATATTATAAAATTTAGAAAAACAACAATAACAAAAACAACATAGAAAAAACGTATTTTTCAAGAGCTTGTTTTACGTTTTCATTGAAATCCAGGAACTTATTAAACCGATTTTGATTATTTCAAATAGTAACCTGCTCAGAATATCAATGAATCACTCTCACTAAAAATGAGTACCAAGCTGACTTAAGGGGGGTGTGATCGTAATTTCTACAGACGGACAGACAGACATCGCTATATCAACTCGGCTTGTTATTAAGAAAAATATATATACTTAATAACATATTTTTCTAATTATTAATTATTACAAAAGGAATGGCAAACTAATATTTACCCTCTGCACAGTGGTGCGGAGGGCACAATACTAGAAATTATTTAGAGAAGTCAAATGTGCTAGTATGTAAAGGTTGATCCGTGTAGAGATACTTGTTTCAATAGCCTTTTTTGACAGATCACGTGTGAGTCGTGTCATGCTGTCATGTTATTTTTGTTTAGTATTGTTTGGCATTTCATCATGGAAAGACTTACGCCTGAACAGCGTTTACAAATCGTTCAACTTTATTACGAAAATTCACGTTCTGTGAAGAATGTGTTTCGTGCACTTCGCTCAACTTATGGTCAACATAATCGGCCTACTGAGCGTACTATTCGCAACACCATCACCCATCTGGAGACCCAGCATTCATTATTGGATAATATTCGACCGAATAGACCACGTCCAGCACGCAGTGAAGAAAATATAGCGGCCGTAGCTGAGAGTGTACACGAAAACCGTGGAGAGTCGTTTCGGCGCCGTTCGCAGCAACTCGGACTGACGTATGGAACGACATGGCGCATTTTACGTCGAGATCTTAAATTGAAAGCGTACAAAATACAGCTTGTGCAAGAACTGAAGCCGCCCGACCTTCCCAAGCGACATCGCTTCGCTCTATGGGCTCTTGAAAAGTTGCAAGAAGATCCGACCTTTTCGAGCCAAATTTTGTTCAGCGATGAGGCCCATTTCTGGCTCAATGGGTATGTAAACAAGCAAAATTGCCGCATTTGGGACGAAGAGCAACCTGCAGAGCTGCCACTTCATCCAGAAAAAACAACGGTTTGGTGTGGTTTGTGGGCCGGTGGAATCATCGATCCATATTTCTTCAAAAATGATGCGGGTGAGAACGTAACCGTCAATGGCGACTGTAATTGTGCCACGATAACCAACTATTTGATGCCTGAAATTGAAGCTTGTGATCTCGGCGACATTTGGTTTCAACAAGACGGCGTCACTTCCCACACAGCGCATCAATCAATGGATTTATAGAGAGAACACTTCGGTGAGCAGATAATTTCACGTTTTGGGCCGGTCGATTGGCCACCAAGATCGTGTGATATCACAATGTTAGACTTTTTCCTGCGGGGATATGTAAAGTCTAAAGTTTATGCGGACAATCCCGCTTCGACTCAAACCTTGGAGCAAAATATCAAGCATGTCATTCGCCAGTTACCAGTCGAAATGCTCAAATGAGTAATCGAAAATTGGACTCAACGGGTGGACCATCTGAGACGTAGCCACGGCCAACATTTGATAGACATAATCTTCAAAAAATAAATGCCAAAGAATGTTCTTTCAAATAATAATAAACATTCCCCTTTAAATTTGAACTTTCTGTTTTTTTTTTTTTTTTTTTCTTTAAAAAAGTAGGGAACCTCGAAATGGATGACCCTTTATGTCGAAAAGTCATGAATGAGCACTCGAAAAATCATGAATGAGCACTCTAAAGGGAAACACGATTTTAATACATTTAAAACCTATAACTCAGTCTTCTCGGAGCCAATATGTCTTAATGTTCAGAAAACCACAAGCCAATTGTTAAAAAGAACATTTAAAATAACTTGAATCTTATTTCTTTAGCTAAGTAGGAATTAGGTCAAAAGTAATTTTCGACCACTGAGCCTTTTTATATTGTGAGTATATAAAAATCTAGTTTTTCATTATAATTTAATGCTGACATTTTTGAAATCTCCCCCAAAGTAGAAGTTATTTTGCTACAATTAAAAAGTAATTGTTTTAAAGTACCATCCCCATATTTGCTGGGATATTTTTACCTTAAACGACTTTTAGAAATGTAATTTATATTTTTTTTTATAACTTTTTAATTTTATGTATGTTTCAATTCCTTAAAATAGTGTATGAGCCTGAGAGTTTAATAAAAAAATAATCTTAAAAATAAAGCAAAATATTTAAATCTAATATTTAGGTTAATAAACAAAACAAAATTTATAAAATTATTATTAACCGCAAAACAAAAACTTTAGCTATGTGTTTTTATTAAACTCTTATATGTTTTCCTATTTAATTAATGCCAAAAAGAATCATTTTTCCATCAATTAACCTCTAATCAATTAAGTGCATAGTCTAGTAGAAGTATCATGGGAGTCATTGATGGTATCATGAGCATTAGGCAGACATTTATTTCCATGGGCTAAAGGGGCAATATTTTAAAGAGTATATTTGAACTCAGTGTTTATCTTATTATTTGGATACAAGAAGCTTTTCTCACAAGCTTTTCTCGTAAATTGTTTATTTTTAAAATAGAGAAAGGTATTTTTTGAACACTTTTCTATATATTCTTAAAGCTACTTTCAAATATTTTAACACAAGTTTACATTAAAATTCAAATTAAAAAAATAATAAGTGCTTACATAAGTATATTCATATTTAATTTCCCATAAGATTAAAATGTTTGTACATGATTGGCATTTTTTTTCATTGCTTACTTAAACACATGCTTAATTGAACTTTAATGGCCTTAATATTGAATGTGAATGTTTGTTGAATTGTTTTTGTTTTGCCAAAAGAAGCCTTGCTTGTATATAGAATATTCATGGGTTTTCTGTTGTTTTGCATGTACAAAAAGTTGATTCAACTTGTGTAAAAGTTTTACTTCTTTTTGAGACATTAAGGCAACCCATTTTCCATCCTGTTGGAACTCGAAAGTAAGTATTGGCTAAAAGAAATACAGCTTTATATAATTGTTGTTGTTGTTTGTTCGATGCTTTTTACTATATTATTGCAACTAACCATAACGTCATGCCTGTTTGCTCTACCAGCGTCTAGATAATGTCAAAATAAATACTTTATGTTATAAATATAAAGCACTGGTTCACCACAGCAGTTGGAAAGAATATTCGAAAATTTTACAAAAAAAAATTATTTACATATATATTTTAGAGTTTTTTAGTATTTTGATAACATTAGAAACAAAATATTGAAATGCATTTCTTAACATAAAAAAATATATATGTTTTGTTTTGATTATGTATAAAGTGTATTTTATTATAATAACATTTTGAATTGGTGACTAATTTTAATAGGAGAAAGAAATTTTTTATATTGTTAGATTCGACTCTAGGGCAAAGTTTTCAATTACCAATCGATTTTTTAGGTTTATTTTTTTGACAAAAATAACATTTTTTTGGATTTTGATTTTTTTTTAGACAAAAATATTTTCTCAAAAAAAGTTTTCTTCTAAAAATATAAAACGATTTATTGATTTGAATTATTTCGGTCAGAATAAAATTTATTTTTTGATTTTTCCGAGCAATTATGAGCATGTTTTGATTTTTATTTTCTCGAAAAATATGAAAGTTTTTTTGAAAGTTTTCTTCAGTCAAAAATAAGTTATTTTTTAATTTTTATTTTTTTAGTCAAAATTGAAAGTTATTTTTTTTTTATTATTTTTTTTTTTAATAAGCTACTTTTTAGTTAATCTTTTAAGCCAAAAATAAGTTACTTTTTTAATATATTTTTTAGTCAAAATTAAAAATTAGTTGTTGATTTTAATATTTTCAGTCAAAAATAAAATTTAATTTTTTGTTTCAACCAAATTTATTAAAATTTTATTGACCCTTTTTTATGACTTACGTTGCAAATTGTTTACAATTGTCAAATATTTTAAAATTTTTTGGCCATTTTTTTGTGATTTACGTTGAAATTATTTACAATTGTTTTTATTGACTGGTTTTTATTTTAATAAAAGATGGTAATAAAATACTTAAGACACAAAAACTGCATTCTGCACTTAAATCTGTTTTGCAGGGTTCAATCAGACATGTAAATTTTTTCGTTTCGCTATTAAAAGTTGCGTATTTTTTATAGCAAAACTTATTTCTGTTATTGCTTTCCAATTTTTTTAATTTTCACAAAATATTTGCAATTTACACAATAACACAGTACACTTATAGATCACGATCTAATGAAAACTGAACCACTTTTAATGAATAAATGACACACGCACTCGCTATTTATTGCAAAATCAATTGCGTGAAATTGTAACACTTGCAAGCAATTGTAACGTAAGTCATAAAAAAGGGACAATAAAATATGAAAATTTTTTTTTGGGTTTTTTTTTTTATTGACACTCATTGAATTTTTACGCAAAACATCACAAAAAATCATTGAGAAAAGGATTGTGCATTGACACTAATTGGTTCGCAAATTAAGGGTGGGTGATTGTGTTTTTTATGATGCAAAATTTGTTTGTGTCTAAAGTTATTTGTTACCAAAAAAAAAATGTTTGCAAAAGATCCTAACAACCAACAAGTGTGTCTTTTATGCCGCAAAATTGGGTTTTTCGTCTATGACACTAATTGGTTGCGATTATTTTTATTGATTTTTTTCGGGTTTTATTTTTAAGATAAAAAGCTTTAGGGTTAAGGATAAAGTTATGATGAGATAAGCTCATTAATGTGGATAAATTCCGAATTAACACATTTGGAATTGAAGTTTATTGTAAGCCGTTCAATCTTGTTTGCCACGAGATTAACGGTGGCTAAAAAAAAAATTAATAAAGGATTTTTTTTACTATTTTTTGTACAAAATAATATGAGATGTATTCTTTATTTACATCATTATTTTCTTTCCAGCATATAAAAAAGCTTTTTGATTTTAATTATTTTTTTATTATCTCGAAAAAATTTAAGTTATTTCCTTCATTTTAATTATCTCAGTCCACAAATTAAATTATTTTTTATTTTTATTCTTTCGACCCAATGTAAATGTATATCTTCATTTTTTATTTATTTATTTTTTATTTTTTTTTTGTTTTGTTTTTAAGTAAAAAAAAAAATAATTCCTAATATTAATTTTAAAACTTTTAGTAAAAAATAAGTTTTTTTTTGATTTTTATCTTTTCTAGAAATTATAAAACTTTACTTTCTGCTTTTAAATATTTTAGCCAACAACAAATTTTTTTTGTTATATTTTCATCCTTTACATTTCAAACATGTATGATATTCATAATTAATCTAGACCGACTACACGATACCCTATTCCTTGTGTTGAGAGAACAGATATTAGGTTCAACTAATTGCATATAGAAAGTAAGTAAAAATCACATTATTATATGAGGACTTGGCCCATAATTGGACCGATCCTAACCATAATTGAAAAAGTCGCTTATTTTTTTTTTTTAATATACAAACCAAATTTCAGAAAAAGCTGTGTTTATTTTTGGACTTCTGATTATTGGGTGGAATAAACATACACAAAAAATCGGTATAATAAAAGATTAGTAGTCACACATTAGCACAAAGTTATTATACCCTGACCATATAGTGGTATAGGGTATAAAAATTAACTAACTATGCGTTTTAATGAAAATAATCATGAGTTTAGAGACCCTCTATTAGGTCCCACTAATTAGATATAGAAAATAAGCATAAACCAAATTTGAGTAGCACTGTAATTAATTTCTTTGACTTCAGATATGAAAAAGTTCATATCGGATGTTATATTTATATGGGGAGTAGGTCGAAAAATGGACCGATCCTGACCATAATTGGCAAGATCATTTATTTTTTGCAAAAAAAAATATACAAACCCAATTTGAGAAGAATTTATGTATTATTTTTGTTTTTTGATATATTTAAGTGAAGATCGGGAAGCAGCTTCAATTGGGGGCTATGACGAAGCATTGTTCTATAGAGTTTATTTTTGAACTACAGATAAAGGGATGTACTAAACATACACAAACCCAATTTGACCGAGATCTATACGATAATTTGGATATTATGGCAATTTAAGTCGATCTTACAGGAGTCATTTGTATGGGAATTAGGTCTTAACATGAACCAATTTTTACCAATGTCGATAGAAAATTATTTACTAAATTTTATCAAAATATATTCATATTTGCGACGTGTAGTTTGACTACAATGTTAACATGATCACAAAGAAAGATAGACAGATGGATGGATGAGCATCGCTAAATCGACTCAGAAAGCGATTCTAAGTCGATCGGTATAATAAAATATGGGTCTAGGTCAAAAATTTTGGTAGTTACCAACATCAGCACAAACTCATTACAGCCTGACCAAACAGTGGTATAGGGTATTAAATGCCAAAGTTATCGCTATCCTCAAGCCCAAAAAGCCCAAACACAATCCCAGCTGTTTATGGAGTAATCTGAGAAAACTGTATGAGAAAATCATTCAAAATCTAATCTGCGATTCCAATACAAATACGTCGATTATAGCCAACGAACTATTTAGTTTCAAAAAACGTCACAGTGCAGTGCACATAGCAAATATAATCAAAGCTATTAAACGAATACAACAATCTACAGACTTAGTAATTTTGGATATAGAGAAGGCATTTGACACCGTTTTCCATAACGTGTATATACATAAATTGTTATTGGCTGATATACCGAGATATCTGTGCGGACTTATTGCTGACTTTCATGACGATAGAACATTTGTTGTCGCATCTAATAAGACACTATCTTCCTCCAAACCAATCACAACTGGTCTATCACAAGGTTCAAATTTTTGGCATTTGAAGAAAATGAAAAAAGGATTGCCGCAGGATTAATTGAAAATAACCCCAACAAAAGTAAAGACATTATAAGTCCCTAAAACACTTTCCCAAGCGATACCCAAACCATCAGCTAAGTTTTGAAATGAGTGCCTCCATTTTGCAAAGCACTTAAACAAAACTTGCAGGAAATCGCTAAAAGGAATTAGAGCTCTGTGGCGAATAATGAATAAACCCTCATCACTCAACATAAAAAGACAAAAATTTATTATTTAAGAGTAATTAGACCAACATTGATATATACTGAGAAAAAAGTGCGCTTTAAAATTAAATGTGAACACTTTAAAATTTTATTTAAAATGCCTCAGGCTAAAGGTTCTTGAGCGGAGCAGAAAAAAAATTATTTTGTAAAAGTGCTAATTCTAAGTTTTTAAAGTGTTTAGCCTTAATTTAAAAGTTAAAATCTTTGTTTTTAATGTAATTTTCTTAAATTTAAAAATTTTTAATATATTTTATAAAGACAAACTTTATATTTTAAAGTAAAATATATTTTTTATAAAGTAATCACTTCTAAAATTGTATTTAAAGTGAGTCCATGTAATTTTAAATTTTTAAACTTTGAAAAATAAAATTAAAACGTTTATTTTCAAAGTGTTAACTTTAAAATGTAAAGTGTTCAATTTGCAGAAAAGTGTTAACGTTTATATTTAAAGTGTTCACTTTATAAATCAAAGTGTCACTTTCTAATTTAAAGTGTTCACTTTAATATTGAAAATTTTAGTTTTGAGTAAAAAGTGTTAACTTTAATTTTAAAGTTTTCACTTTAATATATAGTGTCAGTTTATTACTAAAAGTGTTCACTTTGATATTTAAAGTGTACATTTTGTATTAAAAGTGTTAACTTTTAAACTCAAAGTGTCTAATCGTGAACACTGCAAAACAGAACGCAAAAAATTTTATTTTAAAAGTGTTTAAGTTTATTTTGAAAGTTCGACTTTAAATTTTACCGTTAAAATAAAAAGGCGACGCGTTTGCGGTATTTGTGCGATTTCGTTAATGTGAACAAGATAAAAAATGATCAGTCAGGGTAAAATTATACAAGAAATTGACTTGGTGCGAATTATTGGCAATGATATCAAAATTAATGAGCTGTGTGCTGTAACGTACACGTGTGTTGTTGAAAAATCTACAAACGATAGTTTAAGTGAGGAGTTTGATCTTGAAATACTTTCTCTTGACCTAAAAAGTAAGTAAAAATACTTAGGCAATATTAACACTTATGCAATATTATTAATGTTCCTTAGATGTTGGAATAACTTTTCGAAGCTTAAAATTTTTGTCAAAAGAAGACGTTCACCTTGTTCTTCAAATAATTCAATAAGAAGCGCATTTGGATCACAAGTAAGAATATACCGTACAAAGTTTTGTATTTAATTTAATGGTACACTGCATTACAGCCCCTTTCAATATTTTTAAAGAATAACTCAACCGGAAAACATCTTATTCAATATTACGAGGAAAGGGCATGTTTTACGAATAAGCAAGGCGACGACCTTATAAAAATAATTTTAGAAGGCAAAGCTTAGACCGGAACACTTTGCTAGTATTGTGAAAGAAATTATTGCTTTATTTCCCAAAGAAAAAGAGTCCCAGGTATTATTAAAAACGATATTTAAAGAGATCATATTATAAACTGATTTCTCTCAGGATTATTACTGCATTCCTCAACAAAGAAAAAAAACATCAAGCAAGCTCTATTCCAAATATTTTAACTTAAAGACAAAGATTAGAACGAGTAGTCCATCTGCTGAAAAATCTCTTTCGAGTGAAGTACGTGATCCGTTAGTGGAAGAAAATTTTGAAATTGAAGAAACGGTATCGTTATGTTTGAATAAAAAAAATGTGAATTAAAATCCATTAAAATAATGTGTTTTCTTTCAAGTTTATTGTGAACACTTTTAAATTGCATTCAAAAGTGTTCACTTTGTGAACTTGTGTGAACTTTTAAATCAAAAGTATTTAAATTGTATTCGAAAATGTGCATATTAAAATGTAAAGTTTTCACTTTATTATTCAAAGTGTTAACATTAATAATTTACATTTTAAAGTGTAAACTTTAAAATTAAATGTTTTTTAATACGGCTGGTTTTCATACATGAAAATTTTAAATTTTAAAGTCCCTTGTACTGGATTTAAAGTAAGTTTAAAGTGTTTCTTTTGTGTGGAAGTCTCATTTGGTATAAAGCTATAAAGATTATAAATAATAAGCGATGGAGATATTTTACGCAACTTTTTCACAGCGAAACTGGTCATGAGCGTGTTGAAGAATTCATAAGACTCAATAATAAGTAATTTTAGAATATAGAAAATTCTTCTTATCAGCTGATGAGGGAATGTAGAGAATCGGCTTAATGGCATTTATTAAACATAAACTACCAAATCGAAAATGATAGGTATGTTATCCATTAACGCCTTGGGATAATCCAATTTATATATATGCATATACACTTGTGCTCACATAATTAAGTCACTAGTATGCTACTCGACATTATTGTCAAAAATACGTAAACCCTTTTTTTAAATTCTAATATAATTTTTTTTATTATTCTTATTAATCAATTTACAGTGAAGTTAAAAATTACAAAATTTTGGTTCATTCCAAAAAAAATTAAAAAACTTGGAAATTAGCCATAAACAGCTGCTCACATAGAAATAAGTTATAAATTTTGTCGAGAGTCCCATTTTTTCATTAGCTTACCTCAATATTGAGTAGGACAACGTTTTTGCTTCAATACTGTGGTACATCGCTATGGCATGCTGGCTACCAGAGAAGCGCACTGGCCTGGAGTGATTTTGTGCCACTCCTCTTGGATAACTTTCCATAACATGTCCTTATTTGCCGGTTTTCGTGCTGCAATGACTCATTTTATTAAGCCCAACATGTTCTCGATAGGGTTTCAGTCGGGACTCTGCGGCGGCCATTCCAGAAGCTTGATGGACTGTGTTGCCAACCACGACTTAACTACCTTCGAACAATGCTTCGGGTCATTGTCGTGTTTGAAAATCCACGCAAGCAGCAAATTGTCAGCATATTCGGTGGCCAAATTTTCCTTTAGTATATTCTTATCCATTTCCCCATTCATTATACCATCAATCTTGACTATAGGACCCACGCCGAATGCGGTAAAGCAACCCCACACCATGACTGATGATCCACCGTGTTTCACAGTTTTTTTGGTGTATTTTGGATCCAATTCCTTAAGTGGAGGGCATCGCACATATGTTCTACCATCATTTCCAAAAACATTAAACTTGGATTCGTCGCTCCAAACAATTAAATTCCAAAAATTTAGGCCTTTAGCAAGATGGTCAGTCGCAAATCGGAGCCGCTTCTTAGTGTTCTTCAAGGAAACCAACGGTTTCTTCCTGGCCATTCGTCCATGCAAATTGTTTTCTTGCAAACGTCGTCTTAAGTTCTGCAACGAAACTTTACGCCATAATCCGTTTCCATTTGATCTCTGATTTGCGACGAAGTTAAAAAAGGATCAGTTTTACTCAGGTTTGCAATGCGTCTGTCATCATTTAAAGTCGTTTTTCTCGGTTTTTGGCGCGGAATATTTTCAAAAGTTTCATATTTTTTGTAATGCGTAATGGCATTTGTAATTTTACCCCGAGAAAAGTTCAATATCTCCACTACTTTTGCAATATTATTGTATCTTTGGAAACAATCCGATATTATTTTCTCTTCAGCCGAATTTGAACTTTTTTGTTTACCCATAGCATTTCAGCTGATGTTATTTGTTTTTAATTTAGTTGTTTTTAATTTATTTATTATTTAAACCGCAAAAAAAATCTTCAAAGCACTAATACGCGTGGTGACTTAATTAAGTGAGCACAGCGCATATGAACTTTTTGAGGTTTTCCATATTTTTCGGGGAATACCCAAATTTTTAGTTTTGCTTTAATCAATTAAACAACTGCTAGCATAGCAGGGTTGCACAAAATAGTAAGGTTAGAACCGGAAGAAGTAGGCTTAAGAGAAAAACTACAAAAACATTTCATTGCATACCCATGACTTGATTATGTGAGCATAAATGTACATTCTCTAACTACATATATTTCAAATATTCTACTTTTGTCATGTAAAGGTTTTCCTAATTTTCTTTTTAATAATTTTTTAACATAAAAATATTCAATATGTGTGACTATAAATATTGTTCGCTGTAATATCTAAAGATAAAATCTCGAAAAATGTCGAAAAATTTAAATATGTAAAGAAAAACTGTAGATAAAGATGAATTCAAAAGTGAAAAAAAAATTTAACTAAAATATTCTAAAATATTTTTTTTAAGTGAAATGTAAGTTACATTTTGATTTTGACTTTTCCATTAAAAAAAAGAGTTATTTTTTGATTTTTATATTTTCGAGCAAAAATAACAGTTCAATAAAAATCAAAATCAAAGCAAAGCATTTGCTTAAAGACTAGTTAATATTTCAAAAAATAACTGTTATTTTTAAGTGAAAATATTTTTTAGTTGAAAATATTTTTTTTTTTAAGTGAAATGTTATACTTTATTATATTTGATTTTGACTTTTCCATTAAAAAAAGAATTATTTTTAGATTTTTATACTTTCAAGCAAAAATAACAGTTCAATAAAAATCAAAATCATAGCAAAACTTAAAGACTAGTTATAAAATAACTGTTATTTTTAAGTGAAAATATTTTTTAGTTGAAAATATTTTTTTTTTTTAAATCAAATGTAAGTTATATTTTGATTTTGACTTTTCCATTAGAAAAAGAGTTATTTTTTGATTTTTATATTTTCGAGCAAAAATAACGGTTCAATAAAAATCAAAATCATAGCAAAGCATTTGCTTAATGACTAGTTAATATTTCAAAAAATAACTGTTATTTTTAAGTGAAAATATTTTTTATTTGAAAATATTTTTTTTAAAGTGAAATGTAAGTTATATTTTGATTTTGACTTTTCCATTAAAAAAAGAATTATTTTTAGATTTTTATACTTTCAAGCAAAAATAACAGTTCAATAAAAATCAAAATCATAGCAAAGCATTTGCTTAAAGACTAGTTATAAAATAACTGTTATTTTTAAGTGAAAATATTTTTTAGTTGAAAATATTTTTTTTTTTTTAAATGAAATGTAAGTTATATTTTGATTTTGACTTTTCCATTAGAAAAAGAGTTATTTTTTGATTTTTATATTTTCGAGCAAAAATAACAGTTCAACAAAAATCAAAATCATAGCAAAGCATTTGCTTAAAGACTAGTTAATATTTCAAAAAATAACTGTTATTTTTAAGTGAAAACATTTTTTAGTTGAAAATATTTTTTTTTAAGTGAAATGTAAGTTATATTTTGATTTTGACTTTTCCATTATTCAAAAAATTATTATTTCAAAAAATAACTGTTATTTTCGCTTGCTAGCCAAAAGTACTACCTGCCTTCTAACAATGATATGATATTAATTTTTGCCAAACCCAAAAGATTTTTATAATTTTTATTTTTTTATGATTTCTAATTTATTGTTTAAGTACTGTAAAGTTTATGAAGCTATCTATGTTCGTATAAATATTGGTACCTTCAATGAGAATAAGTAAATAAATAGTTTAGTTGTCCATTGATGCACGTGATTCAATCTTTGCATTTACGTTATAGTACGTGGGCATGTTTCTTTTTACCGGCACCATGCTTTGCTGGGGAGGTAAATATTACGTGTATTGGTTGACTTTAACAGAAACGAAGTTTGTTGTCTTCTAATAGATCTTTGTTTATTCAGTTAACACACAACAAAAAAAAAACTAAAACAAGCCAGTTGACTCGTTTTAGAAAAAATAAATCTATTGACCACCTAGGAAGTGACTTTAAACTACACGGTACTCTTGCGATGTCTGTATATCTTAAAATTAAAATAAAATTCCTGTAGACAAAGTCGATATACATATGAGTGTCAAAACTGCTTTATTAACAAAGTAGTGCTTTTCTTTAAATTATAGGTTTGGATTATATAGGCGTTCCCTTATTTAAGGCCATTTGAAATCTAAGGTTCCGTCAATCAAAAAAATTAAAGCAATCATAATGTGGAAGAAACTGAATTAAATAAAAATGTTTAACAATATTTAGGTGAATAAAAACTCGAATTTGAAAAATAAAGTAAAAAGAAAATGATTGATTGAATACAGAACATGAAGAAAGCATTTTTAAGTAAAATCCAACGTTAAAAAATCTTAACTTAAGGCGCGTACAACAATAGTGGGTAAGAAATAAAACAATGCAATTGTATTCAATAGAAAAAGTTTGTTATAATTAACTCCATGTTACAATAAATATAGGAATCATTACAGATATAAAAATATATGTATATTAAAAAATTATGAAAAAAAAATTTAATTTTTGTCGCTCATATCTCTCTTCTTAAAAAGTCACTTTTCTGAAAAAAAATACCCATTTTCTTAAAAAATTGATTTTCTTAACAAAGATCTTTTACAAAAAAGGTAAATTTTCCGAAAAGTAATTTTTCTTAAAAATATATTTTTTTGTTTTTTTCGTAAAAAAAATATTTTTATAAAAAAATGCCTCTTCTAAATATATATCCTTTTCTTAAAAAGGCACCGCTTCTTAAAATAGCACCATTTCTTGAAAAAGTACTTTCTTTTATATAAAAACATTTTCTTAAAAAGTACATTTTCTTAAGAAGAAATTTTTTAATTAAAATACCTATTCTTAAAAGTACCCTTTTACTGAAGTACCTTTTCTTAAATAGTGACTATTAGAAGTAGAACTGTAAAATTCGGCTATGCCGAATCTTTGATACCCTCCACCTAGGTTTTCTTGCACTATTTGTAACAAATTTAGATAAAATATTTGAAAATGTAAACAATTTGATCAATTTAGTAATTTATTACAAAAAATACTCTGAATTTTCAGCATTTACGTTTAACAATTTTAAAGTCAATAGAAGATATTAAACAAAATATATTTTTAAATTTCGGATCTTTTTCGGAATACTTGACCATGTCTTATATTTTAAAAGCACTAGCGTTAATCAGTTTTATTTTTTCGATCTTATTATGACATTCCATTTGTAACGCATCGATAAATGGATTTGCGTCTATGTGTTTAATGCAAAAGATTTCTTACTTTTGTCGAATTGTAGGGATTTTTTGAAAGTTTTTTTTTAACAACTTAATATTATATACGTTTCAATTTTAAACTTTAAAATTAAAAATATCTATCTTTTTTAAATCTGGTAATAACTCTATAATATGGAGATAGTAAATACGTGGCTTCTTTAATAAGAATGACAAGTAAAAAACACTTTTGTGCAGTTTACTTGTTTTGTGCATTATATTTAATACATACATAAGTACGCCATCTTTGTAGATCTCTTCGATTATATTAAAGGTGCTATTACATGATGTGTTTTTTACATATGTACTGTCAAATTTTCCCACAACAAAAGTTGTACACATGGTGTGATACATATGAAACATTTTTTATGTACAATACATGAAGAAAGTCACATGTACATTTTTCAATTAGAACAGGTTCTATTTTTGCATGACAAACATGAAAATACAACACTGCTTGTGGCGAAAGAAAAACAGAGTAAATTTTAAAGATTAATATTGAAAGAAAAATAAATTGTTTAGTATTAACAATTAAAAAATATATAACCTTTTTTTTAACAATAAATTTTTGTAAATTCACAAATTAAATCAGCTGTTGTTTACACTTAGAGGTTATGTCATACGGAAATACATATGCACGTGTGATAGCAAAAATTATGAATCGTATGTAAAAGACAATTTTGACAGACATGAGGAATTTCATATGGATAAAAAAAAGTGACAGTACATATGTAAAAAACACTTCGTGTAATAGCACCTTAAGTAAGTTTGTAAATAAAAAGAATATTAAAATATTATAAATGTAAACATAATTGATTTTAGAAAAATGTCCGACTCGTTTTTCGATGATGTTGAAAACACATCAAAGAAATACAGAAAACAAAGGTTTTACTCAAGTTAGTTGAGAGACGAGAAGCTAATGGGATAGAACAGGTCAAAGATGACGACTTTAAATACAGATGCAAGGCTTGTGAAAAAATATTAAATTGCGATAAATCAGATCTAAGTATACATGCTAATAACCAATGTCTTAAAAAAATATCTTTTAAAACCAACAACCAAAATTCTGTTTACGTTATAAGATCCCATTTGCAAGCCATTTTAATTGTGTAAATTTTAAATGCACATCTAGCCATATAAAAGATGAATTATACAGAATAGTAAAAATATTTTTTTTATAATACCTGTTGACTTTTTATATTGTTTTTATGTAATTCTAATGATATTCTTATCCTATTTTTTGTGATATTTTTTTCGTTTTTATGTTATTTTTGCATTATTGAAATTGAAAATTAACAAATTAAAAATAATTTTTTTTTTTTGTAAAAATGAAAAAAGTAGTGTAGGGAAAAATGTAGAGAGAAAAAAGTGGGTGTAGGGAAAAAAAGGGATTTTTTTTCATTAGCGTAGAGATTTCTGTAAAAATCTCCTGGCATCACTGGTACCTATTAAAAAATAATGTAAGACTTCACAAAACAATGCGACGTATATCTGATTTGTTCAAAAGCCTTCATAAGACTAAATGAAATTGTTACTTATGCATGAAACACATAGACGACAGAGGCTACACAAACACACGGATACAAATGCTACTGGCTACAATTGTAGTCGTGTAGTCAACTACTTAATTTTTTGAAAACGACAGCAACATATAACAACAATATAAACAGCTGTTTTTATACAAAATATTTTTAATTCAGTAGTGCCAAATATATTTTTTTTTAACTTTATTAAAATAGAAAAACATGTATGATTCTATATAAAATTGTCTGAAATATATTACTTATTTATAATGCATTATTATAACGTAAAAATAAATAAATAAATTTACTTATTAATAGAATTATTATAGCATTTCATTTTGCGATTAATTTTTTCAACAAAATAAAATATTTCATAGCACTAATATTTTTACATATTTTGTTATATTGTCAACACTATTTTTATTTTGTAGCCAACAAAAACAGAAATTAGCCTAAGTTGACTACAGCAGCAAAAGTGGTCATGTAGTCGTGTAGCTGTGTTGGTGTCAAAATAATCGTTTTCATATAAACGTGTGTATTTTATTTTTGACAGGCTGTAGTCGTGTAGCCGCTGTCGTCTATGTGTTTCATGAGAGAGTTCGGCTAACTGGTGCCATTATGTATATGTGTGTGTAAACAAAAATATACGATATCCCAGTAATCATTTCGAAGATTGTTTTAACAAAAATCATCTTACTGTGTCTTCTTCGAGCAGTTTTGATGATTAAAAACTGATTAATCACATGCGGTATTAGAAAAAGATTAAGAAATGATTTTTGCTTACGCTTAAAAAGTGATTTATAGAAAAATTACATTAAATATGACTCAACAATAAGTCGAAATTAATCAGAAAATTGGATAAAAAAGGTTCTCAAGATGAGTCGGGGGTAAGGTAATATTTCCTCCCAACAAAAGAATATTTTGTGATCAGCAAAAGAGCGCATTTATGACTGTTTTAATAGCACAGAGGAGTCAAAAAAAACTCCACATGATCACTTATTGCATAAAATGTTTACTGGGATTTTATTCACTATCTGTAGAAACAGTTTTTTAAGTAAAACAAATCTGCACACAATTTCAATTCTATTTCGTTTACAATGATACGATCACTTTGTTTACTAGCTAGTATTAAAATAAGAAAATAGTATTATAATACAGCGTAATGATGAATTGTACTTCTCAATTAGTTTATTTTTAATGTGCCATAAGAAGTTCGGTTTGTGCTAAGAAATGAATGAATATATGCTTCCCAGGGCGAAGCTTAATCATTGCACTTTGATTGAGTTGAGCCCGCGACTATTCCTGATGTGGATAGCTCGTGGCTACAATTTTTGGTAGTTGGGAATGGCGTTTGTGCAAAGGGAAGCATGAACACTTGTTACCCAGAGCGAGGCTTAATCATTGCACTTTGATTGAGCTGAGCTCAGCGATTATTCCTAATGCGGAATAAATCGTGCATTAAATTCTCGGTAGTCCGGGAATGGCGTTTGCCTGCGCCAAACATTAAATAATAAATTTTAAAAATGTATTATAATTAAATATTATTGACATTATATTATTATCATCTGAGAAAAAAATTTTTTTTTAACACCAATTTTTAACAGGGTAGAATTTTATGGTTTCAATACTACTTTTGAATGCAAGTATGTACTAAAAGTAGAACCCTTAAAATCATACTATTTTTTGCAACCCTAAAAATTGCAATATTTTGTATAAATAAAATAATTTATATTTTATTATTTTTTTTAATATGCGCTTATTATCGAAATACATATACAGAATATATGAATGTTATTTATAGTATTTTGATATTTGCAACAGTATCAATTTGTAATATTTTGTGATCTTATAAAAATCGCAGAATATTGATATTGATTTTATATAGTTTCTTTTATTAATTAATTAACTTAAATATTACACCATAAAATGTTGATATTGGTGAATTTTTATATTACTACCACAACGACCATAAAAACAACAAGTACAGCTGTGACAAAATACAAAATTTAGAATAACAATATAGGAAAACATCATATTTTTTTACCTTTTCAGTGATTTCTCGGCACCTATGAAACCTATTGTCACGATTTAAAAAACAGAAACCTTCTCGTGATGTTGGTGTAACATTCTCACTAACAACAAGCGCCCTAGCTGTCCTATTGAGAACGTTATCGTGACAAGAACAACATAGTCAAATCATATTTTTTCAAGACTTTTTTTACTCCATCGTTCAATTCTCGGGACCAGATAAACCGATTTGGACGATTTTAAATAGCAAACTTTTCAGGATGTTACTGAATCGTTTTTTATACCAACGATCAACCTAGTTGCCCGATTGAAGCCGTCATCGTGATTTCCACAGACGGACAGACGGACAGACGGACATCGCTTTATCAACTCCGCTTGTTATAAGGATCACAAATATATATATTTTATGGGGTCCAGATTTTTTTTTCTAATTATTACAAACGGAATGACAAACTTATATATACCCTCTGCACACTGGAGTGGAGGGTATAAAAATACCTGATTTTAAAAGGCACCTTTTCGTAAAAAGTAAGATTTCTTTAAAAAGGTTCCTATTTTTAAAAAGTAACTTAAGTAAGAAGTACCTCCTCTTAAAAAATCACCTTTTATTAAGAAATTATATTTTCTTAAAAAAGTTCCTTTTCTTAAAAAGTACGTTTTCTTAAAAAAGTATCTTTTCAAAAAAGTACCTTTTCTAATATACGTAAATTTTCTTAGAAACACACTTTTCTTAAATAGTACATTTTCTTAAAAAGCGAATTTTTTAAAAAAGCATATTTTCTTAAAAATTACATTTTCTTAAGCATTTCTTAAAAAACTACATTTCATTAAATGGTACCTTTTCTTCAAAAAGTACGTATTCTTAAAAAAGTATATTTTGTTAAAAAGTCAATTTTTTTATAAGTATAGTTACTTAAAACATAATTTTTTCTAAAATAATATCTTTTTAATAAAGTACATTTTTCTTAAAAATTTACATTTTCTAAAAAAGGACATTTTCTTAAAAAAGTGCCTCTTGTTAAAAAAAAAAAATTTCTTAAAAAGTACCTTTTCATAAAAAAATTACCTTTTCTCAAAAAGTAGATTTTCTTTAAAAAGTAGCTTGTAGTAAAACGTACCTTTACTTAGAAACTAAATTTTCTAAAAAACTAGATTTTCTTAAAAAAGTTCCATTTCTTAAAAGAGTACCTTTTAAAAAAATAACTTTCCCAAAAATTTCTTTTTCTAGAAATGTAAATTTTCTTAAGAAAGTACCTTTTCTTAAAAAAGTACATATTTTTTAAAGTACCTTTTCTTAAAAAGTACCTCTTCTTAAAAAGTACATTTTTTAAAAAACACATATTCTTAAGAAAGTCCTTTTTGAAAAAAATATATTTTCTTAAAAATGTACATTCTCTTAAAAAGTGCCTTTTCTAAGAAAGTATCTTTTCGTAAAAAGTACGTTTTCATAAAAAGTCCCTTTTCCTAAACAGCATCCTTTTTTATAAGTTCAAATTTTCTTAAAAAGAACCTTTTCTTAAAAAGTATCATTACCTAAAGAGTACCTTTTCTTAAAAACGTACATTTTCTTAAACATGTACCTAATCTTAAAAAATACGTTCTTTCAAAAACGAACCTTTTCTTCAAATAGGACCATTTTTTAAATAGTACCATTTCTTAATTTGTTTTTTTTTTAAGTACCATGTCTTTAAAAAGTACCTTCTTTAAGATATTTCATAGCAATGATCAGATCAAGTGATAATGACCAGTGACCAGTATCGCAAATATAATTAAGCTGTATGTCTTTTTCGCTCAAACTCTTAAGAGATATTTTCATTAGCACTACAGCTGAAGACAAATGCAGTTATTTTAGACCACTTTAAAGAGTTTTTAATGATTTTTGTCATTATAAAGTACTTATAGTCTTAAGAGATATCAAGGATGTTGATATATTTTGTTCAAGTTTAATATGCCAACAGATTATTGCAAGAAAAAAAAATTATGCCTCAGTAACAAAAAGTAAAAAAGATTTACCAGAACAAACATTGTAGGACCAATTTTAGTCAAAGCACCCATAAAATAATGCTTCCGGTATTTACTTAAATCTATATTAAGTCATAGAAATATGACTTAAATTTTCTATATTCCTATCTCCTAAACCGATAAACGACCTCCAGTTTTGCACTAACTCCGCAAGTGCAGGCAAAAACTACATGATAATTCACACAATTTTGATTTATTTTTATTTTTTGTCTTTTAAGACCCTTTTCCGCAAAAATCACTGTAAACTCATTGAAGAAACTTTTTTAAAAAATTTAATCAATATTTTTATACAAAATTCTATTTATTCTCTAAAATAAATATTTTTATTAATATTTATTTTTGCAAATTCAATGAGATTTCATACTTTCTAACATATTGCCAAATAAACATCTATAACTACTTTAAGTAGTTGTTTATAGCAGCAGTAACAAGAAGTAGAAGAAGAAGTTAAGAAAAACGAAGAACATATACATAGATTAAATAATTGATTACCTGTCACTAAACAATGGCAAAAGTAACATTTCTTTAATGTTTAATGAAATAACAATAATGCGAATGATAATAAACAAGTCATATATACTAAGCGATACTTTAATTTAACCTGTCAATTATAACTGTAGAGAAAAATGGTTTCTGATACTTGTATACTGGTGTAACAGGTATTGAAAGAAGGACAATTTTAAAATGATTTTTAATTAAATTCTTGGAAGAACAACAAAGGGTCATATTAAAAAGACATTAATAAAAATGCGAAGCCACAAAACATGTCAAATTAAACTACAAGTTTTCCCGTATAATTAATTTTTCTAAACTTCCATATTAAATAAGACATGTCTCATAAATCTGATTTTCCTTAATTTAACCATATTTAAAATTCACAAAGCACAAAAAATAAATAAATTATAAATGCATTAAAAATAAATTTTCAAATTCCTCTTTCTCTCTGCTTTACTCGTTTAACGGTCAATTACTTCTTGTAAATCGTGAATATTTCAATACTGTATTTCAAAAATAAGAAAAAAATCATAAATATATTTTCAACTCAAATTAGCACAAACAACGCGTGCAATTGCAACACGTGCTCATACCCAATCGTCGTCGTTCGCATTCACAGTTTACATATTTGTAAACACAAATACAGCGTTAAATAAATTTCCGGTAAACTATCATTCAACAATATCCATTCATTCAATGAATACGATAATGATAATGATGTCTGTATGAAAATACAAGTTTTATAAATTCCTTATGGAAAAAAAATTATCACAAAAACAAACACCTTATGGCGGAGTTTTTGTAAGTGAAACCACCAAACGACAATAATAATAATTTTATGAAAAGGGAAAATAAAAAAAATTATGGGTCTTTAATTAACATTTTCATTTATGATAATATTAAATGGTTTGAAAGAAAAGTACGATTACCTTAAAGACAATTGTAAGAGCATTAGGCAATGAAAGGTAGAGTTGAACAATGGCACAGAATAAATTAAGTTTAAAGTGATTTTTTTTTGTTTTTAATTTTAAAACCATTTTAATATATTTTAACCTTAAATAAGTATAAATATGAATTTCATAACACTGTGCGCTGCAATTACCTCCGAATTATTAACAAGTAAATGTTGTTTATTATTAAGTACTTATTTATACTTTTGGACCGTTCCTCAAACAGTCGTATGGAAAACAAGTTTACATTGAAAAATAACAAGAATTGAACAAAACTGTTTATTTTTCTTAATTTTTCAAAAATGAGTTATGCATATTAATAAATCGTTGGTTTACAAGAAAAAACAGAAATTAACTTTCAAATACAATTTTAATCACTTGCTTGAAGTTTTATAGATATTTTATGGTTGAATATTAATGTTGAAACGTGTGTTTTTGACAGGTACCAAACCGAATGTTGATATTCTTTTCAGTCTCTACTATGTCTGTACAAGTTTACTTGCGATTTAAGAGGTGCGATTATATATTACTTTTTATTGTTAACATGAATATTTTGAAGTCTATCTCTCTCCTTCTATCTCCCTCTTTTTCGATGGTTGTTATCCGTCGTTTAGTTTAGAGAAGGTTTCACTCTATAATCTTCATCTAATAAAATTTACACCTTAAATAATTTAACCGTAATTGCTATCAGTAGTTGTTGGAAAAAATCTTTCATCTTGTATATCAACTTTTTAAAAATTATAATATTTAGGATGAATTAATTAATCTATAGCAAATAACTGGAATTAAATTCACACATTTTTTTGTTTTAAATTTCATGATTTATTTATAGTAAGTTGTTTTAATGTTCACTTTGCTTTGCAAAATCGTAACCAACCCGATGTGTGCTTTACTTATTATTTAAAATATAAAATGTGATTTATCGGAGAATAAAATTATAACTCTATTCGAACAATAGCAAAAAAAAATTCTTTTTCAAGAAAAGGCAATTTCATAGGAAAAACTACTTTTTTAAGAAGAGGTACCTTTTTAAGAAAAAAGAAATTTCTTTAAAAAAAGGAATTTTTAAGAAAAGGTACTATATTTAAGGTAAAATAATTTTTAAGAAAAGGCACGTTTTAAGATAAGGTACATTTTTAAGAAAAGTTGCTTTTAAAGAAATGTACTTTTAAAGAAAATTCACTTTTTTAAGGAAAGGTGCTTTTGGAAAAAATTTACTTTTTTAATGTATTTTTTTAAGAAAATTAAATTTTTAAAGATATGCACTTTATTAGAAAGTGGTATTTTTTAAGAAAAGGTACCGTATTAAGAAAAAGTACCTTCTTAAAGAAATTTACTTTTGTAAGAAAATGTATCCTTTTAAGAAAATTTACTTTTTTAACAAAAGGTAATTTTTACGAAAAGGTCTATTTTTAGGAAAAGGTTCTTTTTAAGAAAATAACTTTTTCAAGAGAGATACTTTTTTAAGAAAAGGTACTTTTGTAAGAAAAGTTACTTTTGTAAGAAAATGTACTTTTGTAAGAAAATGTACTTTTGTAAGAAAATGTACTTTTGTAAGAAAAGGTACTTGTGTAAGAAAATGTACTTTTTTAACAAAAGGTACTTTTGCAAAAAAAATCTACTTTTTTAAGAAAAGGTACTTTTGTAAGAAAATGTACTTTTGTAAGAATAGGTATTTTAGTAAGAAAATGTACTTTTGTAAGAAAAAGTTCATTTGCAAGTAATAGTACTTTTGCAAAAAAAGGTACTTTTGTAAGAAAAGGTACTTTTGTAAGAAATTATAATTTTGTAAGAAAGGTTATTTTGCTAGTAATAGTACTTTTGTACGAAAAGGCAACTTTGAAAGAAAATGTACTTTTGTAAGAGAATTTACTTTTTTTAACGAAAGGTCCTTTTTACGAGAAGGTCTTTTTGGAAAAGATATTTTTTAAGAAAATGTGATTTTTTAAGAAAAGATACTTTTTAAGAAATACTACTTTTGTAAGAAAATGTACTTTTTTAAGAAAAGGTACTTTTGCGAGTAATGGAACTTTTATAAGGAAATTACTTTTGTAAGAAAATGTACTTTTTTAACAAAAGTTACTTGTGTAAGAAAAGGTCTATTTTTAGTAGTAGTAGTACTTTAGTAAGAAAAGGTACTTTTGTACGAAAAGATAAGGAAATAAAATGTACTTTTCTAAGGGAATGTACTTTTTTAATAAAAGGTGATTTTTGCGAAAAAGACTATTTTAAGAAAACGTAATTTTTTAAGAAAAGGTACTTTTTAAAAAATTTTATTCTTTTAGGAAATGTACTTTTTTAAGAAATGCTAATTTTGTAAGAAAATGTACTTTTGTAAGGAAAGGTACTTTTGTAAGGAAAGGAACTTTTGTAAGGAAAGGTACTTTTGTAAGGAAATGTACTTTTGTAAGGAAAGGTAATTTTGTAAGAAAAGGTACTTTTTTAAGAAAATTTACTTTAGTAAGAAAATGAAAGGGTATTTTGAAGAAAAGTTACTATATTTAAGATAAATTAATTTTTTAACCCTAGAAGATCATCGTTATTTTTGTGACTTAAAGATCATCCTTCGTCGATTTGACTACGTTATTAATCAAACCCACAAATAATTTTAGTTTTATATGATCTAGAGTATTTATTTTTAAAATAAAACAATATCAACTCATTTTCAGCAGCCTTTTTATTAAAAATAACGATTTCACAACTCTTCTCCATTTGGCATTTTGTACTAAATATTATTAAAAATAAATAAAAGATAAGTAAATAAAGGCGTTTCGACTACGCAAATTTAAAAAATAAATACTTACGCGAGGCGTATGAAGCCAATCAACTGCACAGAGCAACATCACAACAGCGACTGAAGCTGTACGAAAAATCAGCACCAAACAAACAAAGGAAACGGAGAAAATCAGAAAAGTATCAACAAGCGTCGTCGAAACGACGAAGCATAACCCTTCCAGGGTTAAGAAAAGGTACGTTTTAAGATAAGGTCATTTTTAAGAAAAGGTACTTTTTGAAAAAATGTATTTCTTTAAGGTATTTTTTTAAGAAAATTAAATCTTTAAAGAAAGGCACTTTATTAGGATATAGTATTTTTTTTTAAGAAAAGGTACCGTATCAAGAAAAGGTACCTTTTTAAAAAAAATTTACTTTTGTAAGAAAAGGCCCTTTTGTAAGAAAGGGCACTTTTGAAAGAAAAGGCACTTTTGTAAAAGAAGGTCTTTTTTAACAAAAGGTCCTTTTTACGAAAAGGTCTATTTTTGGAAAAGGTACTTTTTAAAAAAATGTGATTTTTTTAAGAAAAGATACTTTTTAAAAAATTTTACGTCTTCAAGAAAGGTACTTGTTTAAGATATGCTACTTTTGTAAGAAAAGGTACTTTTGTAAAAAATTTACTTTTGTAAGAAAGGTTCTTTTGCAAAGACATGACTTTTGTAAGAAAATGTACTTTTTTAACAATAGGACCTGGTGTAAAAAAATGTCTATTTTTGGAAAAGGTACTTTTTAAGAAAATGTGATTTTTTAAGAAAAGATACTTGTTAAAAAAATTTACTTTTTCAAGAAAGGTACTTGTTTAAGAAATGCTACTTTTGTAAGACAAGGTGCTTTTGTAAGAAAATGTACTTTTGTAACAAAATGTTCTTTTGCTAGTAATAGTACTTTGGTATGAAAAGGTACTTTTTCAAGAAAATGCGGTTGTGTAAAAAAATTTACTTTTTTAAGCAAAAGTTATTTTTTAAGAAAAGGTATGTTTCTAAGAAATGATTAATTTGCCAGTAATGGTACTTTGGTAAGAAAAGGTACTTTTGTAAGAAAATGTGGCTGTGTAAGAAAATTTACTTTTTTAATAAAAAGTTCTTTTTTTAAGAAAAGGAAATTTTTTAAGAAAATTTGCTTTTTTAAGAAAAGGTACTTTTCTAAGAAAATGTACTTTTTAGGAAAAATGAGATATGTACTGTTCTATTAAAAGAATGATTTGTTTCTCGGTATAATTATACCCTATACCACTATGTGGTTTGGGTATAATGACTTTGTGCTGCTGTTTGTAACAACCAAAAATATTATTAATATATGCGAACAAAATTTGAGAAGAATCAGTGCAATATTTTTGTTTTTTGATAGATTTAAGTGAAGATCGGGAAGCAGCTCTATATGGAGCCTATGACTAAGAGTTGTCCAATAGGGATCATTTTTGGACTACTGATTAATGGATGTAATATATACATACAAACCCAATTTGACTAAGATTTGTATGATAATTTGGAACTTATGGCAATTTATGTCGATTTCATAGGGTTCATTTGTATGGGGCTAGGTCTGAACATGGACCGATTCTCACCAGTTTCAATAGCATTCATCCCATGGCCGGTGGAAGCTTATATACCAAAATTCATCAAAATATATACATATTTCCGACCTGTAGTTTGATTACAAGCTTTACATTAACACACAGACGGACGGACGGACGGACGGACGGAAATTGCTATTTCAACTCAAAAAGTGATTCTGAGTCGATCGGTAAGTCACTTATACTTTAAAAAAATATATACAAACCAAATTTGAAAGGAATCCGTGCAATATTTTTGCTTTTTGATAGATTTAAGTGAAGATCGGGAAGCAGCTCTATATGTGGCCTATGACTAAGAGTTGTCCAATAGGGATCATTTTCGGACTACTGATTAATGGGTGTAATATATACATACAAACCCAATTTGACTAAGATTTGTATGATAATTTGGGTCTTATGGCAATATATGTTGATTTCATAGGGGTCATTTGTATGGGGGCTAGGTCTGAACATGGACCGATTCTCACCAGTTTCAATAGCGTTCATCCCATGGCCGATAGAAGATCAAATACCAAATTTCATCAAAATATATTCATATTTGCGACCTGCAGTTTGATTACATGGACACACAGACGGACGGACGGACGGACGGACGGACGGACGGACGGACGGACGGACATCGTTAAATCGAATCAGATTGATTCTGATTCGATCGGTATAATTAAAGATGGGTGCAGGTGAAATATTTTTGGTTGTTACAAACAGCAGCACAAAGTCATTATACCCAAACCACATAGTGGTATAGGGTATAAAAATCCCACTCAAATTTGGTTTATGCTTATTTTCTAAATCCAGTTATTGGACCAAAGAGATAGGGTCCCCAAACCATGATATAGGGTATAGTATAGTCGGTCTAGACCGACTATAATTTCTTACTTGTTTTCTTTCAATATTTGATATTCCTAGACTAATGTCTTTAGAAGATACAAAAAATATAAATTAGTAAAATTAATATTATTACTGAATATTTACCAAAATTTCAAATTTCAAGTTCTTAGTTCGTAATAAGTTTAAATCATACAGCGTTACATAATCAGTGAGTGTGTATCGATTAGTCAGTTTATATTAGGAACATATTTTCTAAATATATTTTTATGTGTTATATGTGAGTCGCGAGCGTTTAAAGTTATCTGTAAGTGAGACTACGTGAATGAGTATGAATGAGTATGAGTAAGTGAGTGCGTATGACTCTAAATTCACTCATTAATATTTATGGTTTATTTATAACAACTTATATCCGCGGTAGTGACTTAGTACTTATTAAGTGCTGCTTTCCCCGTCTTTTAATACAAAGCATTACTTTAAACGGCTATTTCTAAACACCACATTTTCAGAATTCACTGCCGTGATACAACAAAGCACGAGTCGATCAATTATCGATCAGTTTATTTAATTTTGTGTTAGTTTAAAAAGTGCTCTACGTAGAGGCTTTTAAAGTATTTGCGATTTCTTCAGTACAAAAGTATAGATTTTTCGAAGTTTTTTTTTTTTAATTTTTTTGTTTATCCTTAAATACTTTTCACAAATATCCAGAATTTTAAGTTTCTGCTACGTAGAGGACTAGAATGTTTATTCGGTTTTAAGAGTAGCCTCTGTTATTTTAAAGATAATCAGTAATGGACTTACGAGAAAATTGCATATTAAACATAATGAAATGGTAACCTTGGCAACCCTACCAGTATATACGTTCAATTCAAATTCGTTTATGCTGTTCAAAGAGTATGCCAAATATTATTAACTATTTACATATGAATAAATTTTAAAATGATTTGATTATAATTAAAAATTTTATTGGTTTTATTTTTGTTTTTTTAAGTTTGAATTTAATTAAATAATTTGTTTAACACAAAATAAAAATTAGATTTATTTAACACAAAAATAAAAATTACATTTATTTAATTATGTTACACACAGAAAACAGATTCGTTATGGCTACCAAATTTATAGCCAACGAATTGCGATAAGTTAATTACCGAATTTTGAGTTGATTGCAATTACAATTAGATAATGGTTTATATAATCTAAAATTCAGTTGTTAAGCTTTAGAACAATTCGATTGGCAAATTTTTTCTATGTGTACATATGGTATTTATAAATTCGATTAACTCATTTAGGTTAATTTAATTATTTTTTTTTTTAACAAATTTATTGGTTTGATTTGCAATGAAACCTTTAAATTTTACCTACAAAAATCTTTGAGAGTACAATTAATTTTTTTTTTTCTTCAAACAGATGTCTTTACCGCTGTCTAGTTTTTAAGGATTTTCAAACACAAGCACACAGGTAAATTCCAAACGAGTTCTTATATACAAATACTTCCAATATACATATTTACATCTGCTTGCAAATGTAAAGAGCAAAACCTAAAATTGTTTTGTTTTCTTAAAGTCTCTCAGGATATTAAATTATTAGAAGCGAGTGAATACCGTGTCGTCTATCCTGAGAAATCCTGATGTTCTTATTTATTGTTCTGTACAACAATTGTATCAAGATTTGATGGGTTTGCATGTTTTTACATGTTGTATTTTTCTCAAAGTCATATAAGTGTGAACATGTTTTGTTAACACTTTAATTTAGGGGTTGAAAAACATCATGTTTTCATGTCATGTTCTCTAGGGAATTTTCAAATATATTTTTTTAATTTATATTGTAGGAATCCTAATTGTACGAATATACACCTTCATATTTTGTAATTTTTTTTAATGTATTTCAAGCAAGAAAAAGGAATACCTCATAAAATCATATACATAAAGATTTACATGTACAGTTTTAGTGTGCTTTTGAAGATTTAAGGGGAGTACAAATTTTCAATTCACAGAAATCATAAATATTATTTTTTTGATTATTAACAAGGATTTATTAAATAAACTTGGTTTACTGAATTTCCTCATTCATTATTTTCTACAAATTGTAAGGGATTTCCCTGAAGTACATTTTTTTTACCAGAAACTTGATAGCTTGTTATTTTTATTAAATATGAATTTCTTCAACTACGAAAAGTAAGTTAAAACATACAATAAACTTTCATTTATATTTATATGAATGTATGTTACTTGAGCGTTAAAACAATATTTTATTTATTTTTATTTTTTTTTTTTTCAATTATACCTTCTGATAATTGCAATAGGCGCCCATGTTAATTAAAACAATACAACTTGTTAACACAATACATGTGTATTGCTGCTGTATGTTTATGGCATGATATTATTGCCGGTCTGGGAAGTCAAGTCAATGCAATGCAATTTTCGTACAAAAAATGACATACACAAGTCATTGTTACAATTTGATAATCATTCCTATGAAAGTCATGAAATTTACGACAACGACCTATTTGACATGAAATTTAATTCGATTAAAATAAATAACAAGAAAAGCAATAAAATTGTAATAAAAAAAAACAATACACAGAAAGAACATGTCCAGACTGAAGAATTTTTGTAATATTTTATTTTCTTATTTTTTCTAAGAAAGAAAATTGAGGTTAAAATGAATTTTTGTTTGAAAAAAGTTGTAAAACTTAAAGGAAAATTTTTTTGTGGGAGAAAACAAAAATCAACCCACATATGAATAAAAAAAACAAGTAAGAACGTTATAGTTGGTCTGGACCGACTATACCATGCGTTTAAAGAAAGGGTCATAGGTTCAACTAATTGTATAAAGGAAATATGTACAAACCTAATTTGAGTGGTATTGTTATTAATTAATTAATAAACTTTATATCTGATGTTATATTTATATGAGGTCTAGGTCGAAAAATGGACCGATAATGATCATATTTATTAAATATGATCGAAATTTGAGAAAAATCTGTAATATTTTTGTTTTTTTGATAGATTTAAGTTAAGATCGGCAAGCTACTTTATATGGGGACTATGACTGACCTGTCGAATTTCACCAATTACAATAGCGTTCATTCTATGGCCGAAGAAAGCTAATATATGAAGTGTTATCAACATTTATTAATATTTGCAACCTGTAGTTTGTTTACAAGGTTTACATGAACATACAGAAGGACAGACGGACAGACGGCCATCATTAACTAGACTTTGCATGTAATTCTGAGTCGATTGGTATAATAAAAGATAGGTCTAGGTCAAATATTTTTGGTAGTTACAAACATCAGCACAATTTCATTACAGCCTGGCCAGACAGTGGTATAGCGTATAAAAATTTAAGCTTAGAATAAAATTTTTAAGTGAAAAAAAATTTGTGTTGAAAAAAAATAAATAAACATAAAAGTTTCTTTCGAAAATATTTTGAGCTAAGTTTTTATTTAATGTTCGAGTTGATATTAATAAATTAGTCCAGTTACGGTTAAAAATTATTGTGACTGGGAAACATGTGTAGTTGAAGCAATATTTTCATATCATACACTTTATTCTATAAAAACTTTCTATCAAAAATTTATTTATTTAATTTATATGTGAAAAAATTAGTTTGTTATTAAACATGTATATGTTTGAGTTATTCGTCTCAAAAAAACTTTTTGAAGTGAAAAAAATTTTATTTGGTTCAATGAAATGTACTGATTTTTATGTAAATTTATCGGCCTGTCTGAAGAAGTCTTGTAAAATTGAGGTTAAAATCAATATTTGTATTAAAAATCTTTAAAACTTAAAAGAAATCAGTCCATTTTAAACTGAAATTTGAGTTGAATTTTTCATCTTGATACGATATGAAGTCAATTTTTTTTAACAAAATTTGTTATTAAAAAATTAATGAACATAAAACTTTTTTCCATAAAACTTTTGTGATTAATTTATTGTTTTTTTTTTATAAAAATATGTGTGAGTTTAATATTTCACCATTTCGTCATCAATTAAAAATTCACGGTACTAAAAGCAAGTCAGTGCACTTATATTAAAAAAAATATTTTGATTGAAAAAATTTTATTTTACTAACATTTTCACCTAAATACAGTTCACAGCATAAATATTTTTTAATGGAAATTTTTGATCCAAAAAATAGTTATTTAATTTTGAGATGAGAACAAAAAATTTTTTTTTGTTGTAAAAATATGATTTAAGTGAAAAAAAAAAATTCATGTGAGTGTAAACATCTAAAGGGTCCGCCAAATAACTTTTTTTTTTTTTGAAAATGCTATAAAAAAAAACTTCTGAATATTATCTCAAATTTCTTTTTTTATTTGAAAGTACAATCCTTCCGGTTAATAATGGAAAATAACTTCATTCAAATGGCTGCCTCGGCTGGCCATGCAGTAGCCTACACGATCGGTCCAATTTTTAAGCACATTATCGATTGTGTGCAGCTGTATTTCACCAATGGCTTCACGAATATTGTCCTTTAAAGCGTCAATTGTCTCTGGCTTGTTGGCGTAACACTTATCTCTGAGGGCACCCCACAAATAATAGTCCAACGGTGTCAAATCGCAGCTCCGAGGTGGGCAAACGACATCAGCTCTGCGACTGATAATGCGATCTTCAAAAACAGGGCGCAAAACATCGAGTGTAGCTTCGGCTGTGTGGCACGTAGCGCCGTCCTGTTGAAACCAAATGTTGCCAATATCCTCCTCTTCAATTTTTGTGAACAAAAATTCGTTCAACATGGCCCGATAACGATCGTCATTGACTGCAACGGCCACTCCTTGCTCATTTTCGAAGAAAAATGGCCCAATTATGCCTCTGGAACAAAATCCGCACCAAACAGTGACTCGTTTTGCGTGTATCGGCTTTTCAATGTATGCGTGCGGGTTTTCTGTGCCCCAAATGCGACAATTTTGCTTGTTTACATACCCGCCAAGATCAAAATGAGCTTCATCTGAAAAGATGATTTTTTTTGGAAAAACCGGCATCTTCTGTAAGTCGATCGCAGGCCCACTTAGCGAAGCGAAAACGCATTGGATGGTCAGTTGGCTTCAACTCCTGAACCATTGGCGTCATACCAAGGTCTTTATGCAAAATTCGTCTCAATGATGCCTCCGAAATGTTCAATTCTTGAGAACGACGGTGAATTGATGTTGATGGCGCTTCACGCACACTTTCTGCCGCAGCAGCAATATTCTCGGGTGTACGAACTGTTTTTGGTTTTTCACGCTTTGGTTTATCGATGAGGATGCCAGTTTCTTTCACTTTTTTGACAAGATAACGAACATACGGAGCTGACGGTGCTTATCTTCTTCCAAAATCCGTACGCAATTTTCGCACACATTCTGCAACATTACCATGATTTTCAAAGTAATGTCGCATTATTTCCCAGCGTTGTTCAAGCGTGTACACAACCATATTCGTTCAGCGGAAGGATAAAACTAATTATCTCGCTACCTAAAGTCGTAAAGGTTGTAAGTCCAAAATTTAAAATTTTACAAGAGAGACAAATAACTTAATTTTATTCTTCGACGATTTATTTTTTCAAAAGTTTTAATGCAATTATGTGTAGGTTATTCATGTTGTTGGTAATATTAAAACAAAATTTGAAAAATATGCTTGGTAGTCGTTTTTGAGCATTTTTTTGGACTTTGAACTTTTTCGCTTTTTAAATTATCGATGTGATTTGGACTTAGCGCCTTTTCCTATAGGAAATCATTTTTTTTTTTTTTATAATTTATTTTATTTTTAATTATATTATATTGTTCATTACATTTTTAATTAGAAAGTATATATTTTGTAAGTAAAATTTTATTACTTTAATAATGTTATATTAATATTAACACAAAAAAAAAACAGTCTTACTTCTTTGCTGTTGAGTTCTTTAATAAAATATGTAATAAAAATATTATTCATGAGGAATATTATCATAAAAGTGATGGTGGTCTTTGGGCAACGTAGATTTCAAATATTGTAGGTCTTCGAATTTTTTAGCTGTAATCTTTATTCTTTCTTGATGTAGTTGTTTCAAATTTGACCACTCCAATGCGATTACTTGTCTGTCAATTCTCTGAGGAAGAAGTCTCCAATTATCATTAAACCGAAGTTTATAACATATGTCACCATTTGGCATGTATTTAAGGCCACGAATATCGGTTACTTTTAAATCTCCTTTGCCACGCCCAGGGCGAATATTTTTACAAAACTGTACATTGCTGAATGTTTTAAAAAAATCATGGGACAAGTAAGAAACATTATATGCTTCCGGAATTTTTCTTGCTGATTTGCATATTCCAATATAATCAGCAGGTACATCAATGTTTTTATTTTTCAAAGAACGCTCTATTGCGGAATGTACACTATCAACCTCCATTTGAGTATGTCCGGGCTCAAGAATTTTTTGTTCTATGATGACTTTATGTTTAATTGCTGTATTTAATAAGGCATTACTCATTATATAATTTCGGTTCTGGTATGTACATCCATCACTATAAATAATAATCTTCTCTGGATGGTCTTTTACACGTAGTATTTGTTTTTCAATGAAATATCCCCAAATGCTTGGAAATGCCTCCGCTGAGACTCCGCCCTCGGACTCATTCCATATAAAGCAATCTGTCTTTTTATTTTTAAGATTATAAAAGACTAAATTATGTACTTGCAGTTTTGTACGATAATAATGGCTGCTAGCTTGCGATTTGGGAGCCATTAACACTGCTTGAAGATCAACAGTGTACACATGTGATTCCTTTTCTTTGTCTCTGTTTTTCTCAGTCCTGGCGTCTTCCTTTTTTTCTTGGTGCAAAAGATACTCCTCAAGTGACAGATTTCCAACAGAGTAACGGACGCATTTTTCGCACTGATCTTTTTTTGGGATAAATAATCCCAAATTTTTCAAATATGTCTGTTCTTTGTACATCAGTTACCTGGAAACATTTCATAGTGCCAACATTTTTGCAGTTGCATCTCGGTTTAATTGCTCGTTGTTTTTTCACATTTTTATAAATCCAAGAATCTTCGTGTTTTTTCCTTCCGAGGTAACGGTTTCCATTTTCTCTCAGACGTTTATTCTTTGCACTGAACCATTGACATTTAGAACTTTGTACCCTCTTTCTTCTACTCCGTGATTTGGAAGGTAATTCATACGAGTCGTCTGAATCAGTATTAAATCCATAAGGAACTAATCCAACGAGACCGTCATCATATTCCATTCCATAAGAAGCGTCATTACTTCCTCCGCTGATTAATTGCGAAGCGTTCATATTATCTATAAAAGACAGGAACATCTATAAAATAAAAAGGTTCTGAAATTATGAAAATAGGGACCGCACCTTACCTCCTACAAATGTTGGAAAAATTATGTTTCACTTTTTATAGACAACAGGATCACAAATGTTTATTGGTGCAATAATTTTTCTAGACTGATAAAATCTTAAACTGACAAATGCTCAAAAGTAAAAACCATGCAGTTCCATTGAAATGCTATGACTACTTAATCAAAGCAAATATTTTCAACTTTAAAAAAAAAAAGTAAAAACCATGCAGTTCCATTGAAATGCTATGACTACTTGATCAAAGCAAATATGAGTGGCTAGTACACTCCACAGAGAATGATTAAAACAAAAAGGCTGGACTTACAACTTTTTCGCTTTGTTTGTATATGTTATAGGGACTTAGAACATTTTCTTTTCAGTTATAAAAGGTGACAGGGCATATATTTTTGGTGGTTTTTTGCTTCAAGACAGATGCGTTTTCAACTTATCTTGCGTTCTACATCAAAAAATACATTAGCCAAAAAGTGGACTTACAACCTTTACGACTTTAGGTAGCGATCTGTCAAATCAGACATGAGCTAAGTATCACCATTCACGAAATAAGCACTAGTTGAAAAAAAAAACGTTAGATGGCGGACCCTTTAGTAATTAAAGATTTTTTATGTAACTTTTTAACATCAAACAGCAAGCGTCATCTATGTATCACTTATAGCAATCAACTGCAGGGAATCCGCTAATATAAAAATATTTATTATTATTTATTATTTCAATCGGTTAATTTTTCATTTTCAATTTTCCATTGTTCGTTTTTCATTTTTCATTTTTTTTTTTTCATTTTTATTTTATTTTTTTTTTTTTTTTTTCATTTTTTATTTTTTTCCAGTTTTTATTTTTCATTTCTCATTTTTCATTTTTAATTTTAATTTTTCATTTTTTATATTTAATTTTTAATTTTTCGTTTTTCTTTTTTCATTTTTCGTTTTTTATTTTTAATTTTATATTTTTCATTTTTCATTTTTTATTTTTTATTTTTAATTTTTTATTTTTAATTTTTTAATTTTTATTTTTCATTTTTAATTTTCCATTTTTTATTTTTTATTTTTCATTTTTCGTTTTTTATTTTTTATTTCTCATTTTTTATTTTTAATTTTTCATTTTTCGTTTTTAATTTTTAATTTTTTCATTTTTTATTTTTCATTTTAATTTTTTATATTTCTTTTTTCATTTACTATTTTTCATTTTTCACTTTTCATTTTGAACCAGGTTATTACATATCATAGTTTTTTCACCAATACAATCAAAAGTCACACCTATTAAGTCTTAAGCTCACATTTTACTCTGTTTTTGTGATTGTATTGTAAAATAGAAATTTACCCCCCTGCGCGTATAGATGTTTCCACACCAAAAAAAATTTGTGAAAAAAATATTTATATCAATAAAATGTAGATGTATATCTCAACAGACAGACTATCTGATATTGCTTGATCGTCAAATTAATCAAAATCTTAGAATTGAAATTAAATTATTTACGAGCGCGAATCAATAAATGTGTGACTTTTGGAATTGCCCTTGAACAAAATTAAAAATCAGAACAGCTTCGGTCAATTACTATCTATTGATAGGCTACTGTCGAATTTTGAGCAAGTTCTGTCATAAAGTTTGACCATAATCGCAATTTTTTGACAAATTCAAAGGATTTTACAACTTCAATATGGATGAGTTTTATAATAGAGGATGAAACAACGGGCTTTTACGGGCAAACCGGTGCCACATAAAGCTAAGCTAATGGCTTCAGTTTTTTAGGCCCAACATTTATTACCTTCAAAACGGTGAATATTATTGGACTGATTCAACGATGATTTAAAAAAACGGATACTTTTGGCCAAGAAGAAAGTATTTTTTATCAAGACAACAACCGGGAGCAGACATGTATAGTCGCCATGGCAAAAATCTATTAAAATGGGCAACGAATTGCTACATCATATTTTATAATATTCGTTAGCCGTTAGTGAGTAGAGAGAAACGATTTAGCTGCAACGATGAAATCGTTGATGAAAGAAATTCTTATTTGAGGACCTTCACAAATCCTTTTATTTAGAAGGGATAAACCAAATTTGAAAAACTTAAGCCAGTAGCAGACTGTTTTAATAAATAAATAATGTTTTACTAAAAAAAAACTGTGTGTCACTCAAAAAGTAATAAATTTATTGATTTCGCATGCAGCATGGACCTATAAAATAGCAAATCAAAGAAAATAATCTTTATGAAGTTTGATTCCACATTCTTATCGTTCATGTTTCATTATTTTAACCGAATGAATGTCAGTAAAATAAGCAAAAATTTACAGAATGTCTGATGTATAAACATTTTTAAAAATTTCCTAATTTTGCCTAATTTTTCTCGAGAAATAATTCTTACCAAAAATACTTGATCTATATCTCCTTCACTTTAAATCACTTTTTAAGTCGATTTACTGATGTTAGCCCATCTTGTCTGTCTGTCACAACATGAACTTTAACATATTTAGTATATCTACAAATACCTGACAATTTCCCTTACCCAGTAGGTAAATTCACAAACAAGATTTGGACTTAAATGCATTGAAAAAATATTCGCTATAGAAAATAAATGATTTTGATTTAAATCTTCGTTCGCCTAAATTAAGAATCGATCCTAAGTCGCTCTATTATGGCTTAGGCGTCAGCCATACATAGCTAATGGAAAATATAAGATTTTTATGGTAGGAAAAAAACCAACTAATACATAAAATTTGTATTTAGCTTAAATTTTATCTGTTCTTGGTTTTTATTTTCTTTTTTGTGTCATAACTATTTACACTTGGCTTATTTGTTGCTTTTGAAACTGGAACAAAAATAAATTGTTATAATGATAATCTAAATTTTTGTTATTGGAAGTATTTACTTAAATGTATAAGCCAAATAAAGCATACAATATGTTAACACGCAGAACAAAAACAAAATACATGCTCCGTGCATTAATATTAGATTAGATACAATTTATCATTTTTAAAATGTGTTATTTCATTTTATTTAAATATTTAAATTTTGATAATGAATTTACAATACGATCATCATACTTTGGTTGTACTTTATTAACCCATCGGTGATAAAAAATTTCTGTTGGGTGATGAGATGTTGTATGCCTTCAATAGAAAACATAAGAAAAGGGCAATGAGCTATATGAGATTCGATCGCGACTCGAAACTAATAACGGTTATCCAATTCAACTCTTCTTTGATCTTTTTAATCGTTGAATTTTAAATGTAATTAGTAGCATCATTAAGTATTGTTGGTTTTTCTGCAAACTTTTTTTTTTTATATTTATTTTAAAAAAAGTGAATAAGTTTGGGCGAGAAAAAAATGTAACGCTATGTATAAGAAGTAAAAATATATAAACTATTGTTAAAAATTTAATTAAAAATTTTATAATAGAAACAACTGTCAGCTAATTTGCGATTATACCGATTTTGGAAGAAGTTAAATCAATGAATGAAGCTGCCCATCAATTTGATATTAAAAAATCAACGGTTTGCCGGATTCCATCAGATTCTATGGAGAGAAAGTCAGGAAGTAGTCGCCCACGTAAATATACTGTCCTCCAAGACCGTCAAGTGAAAAACATTGTAAAAATTGATCCACAAAAGAGGGCAGTAGATGTTTCCAGGCAAATTTATTAGCTAGAAGAGCAGCCAAGAATTCACTAATTCAATAAGAAACATGGAGAAAATTATATTCGGTCTAGACCGACGACGCAATACCTCATTTTTAATAGCGTTCGTCCTATGGCTGATAGAAGCTTATATTCAAAATTTAATCAAAATATATTTATATTTGCGATATGTAGTTTGATTGATCGGGAGTGGATAATGTTTTAATTTTTAGATGTATGCGTTGAAGAACATGTTCTGTTTTTTTAGCAGTACACGTGCAAGAAAACGCACTTAAAAAAAAGATATCTGTGTGGTTTATATGTGTTCGAAACAAAAAATGCGTGATATAAAAATGTTCGTATAGATAACGAAATATTAAAACGAAACACAGTCATGAGTGTGTTTGGCACCGTACAAAATTTAGAAACACACATAATTGATATGAAAATAAAAATATGTGTTTGTTGGTCTGAGCTATTTTTGTTTACACATATGTACGAGTTTTTTATTCTGTGTGTATTTTTTTTTTTCTAAACTCTGTTCATAGGTGATGGTACAGGACAGATAACCAAAATTGAGGGAACAATGAATGCCATTAAGTACTGCGGAATTTTGAATTTTTTAAAAGCTTCACCAATTTTCAAAAAAAACAGCCCTGGAAGCACATTTCAGCAGAATAATGATCCTAAAAATACAAGTTGCTTAGCTAGCTAGTTCTTAAAAGACCGTGAGGTGCATATTTGGCAGTGGTCACCGCAATTTCCCGATTTCAATATGTGAGCTTGTAGATCGGAAAGTTAGGAATAAAAGAACCATCAAATTTGCAGCAACTGAAAAAAATCATAAAATTATAATGGGAAAATGCGTCCCCTAATCATTTAATATCCCCAGTCGATTTTATCAATTCCACCCAGATTGAATAATGGCTATGCCACAAAATATTAGTTTAAAGAAAAATTTAGGAATAAGTATTAATTTAATTTAAATATAATTTTTGAATTACAAAAAAAAATATATAAAAAATTACTTATTTTGTTAAAGACATAATCAATTAAACAATTTGACACTTACTGTAAAAAATAAAACCAAAAGTAACAGATTAATAGAATGCATAAATAAGTCAAGAAACGAACCTGCAGACCATGTCGCATCGTGTTGCATTTTCTTTTCTCGCTACTGTAGTTTATATCCCTTGGCTATTAATATTAAAAAATGGTGTCATTTTAATAGGGGATAATCAGTATTCCATGACTTTGAAAAAAGCCAGGGGAAAAATATTATGTCTCAAATGACATTTTGACTGGATTGTATAGACAACACTTAAGGTTTTATTATTATATTATATTAGTTTATTGAGTTTTTAAAAGCATTCATGATCGAAATTTCATTAAAAAAAATCTCTCACTTAAGTTTTTACTTATGTTTTTTTGAACACAACATCAAACCTAAATCTATTTTTAAACGACCAGATTTGGTCTTTCCAGTGCCGTTTGAGGTTTAATAGCAAGGGAGAAAATATGAGAATTACATTTTTAAGTTTTTAATTAAATAATAAAATTTTATGCATTTGTTTTGTTTTCTTGATTTCGAAATTATTTCGTTTATAACTTTTTACTTGTTTATTTATTTTAAGGCATCGTTTATGCTACAACGGTACAATAAATATTGAAAACAATAGGCTTATTATGTAGAAGTATGTTGAATGTTAAGGAAAAATATTCTTTAGTACTTATGTGTATTGTTTAAATCCAAAACGAGACAAAAGCTTAAATCCATGGGTATTTAATTGTGCAAAAATGTATGGATTTACACGTTTGTATATTCGCACATATTTACAGTACATTGACAAAATAATGTGCTGCAATAATTAAATGTTAAAAAACAACTAAGGATTTTAAATAAGGATTTTAAATATTCTTAGTTTGAAATTTGCTTGGATCATTTTATATTTCAAATTTCTAATTTCTTGGAAACGACCTGTAAATACAAGGCTAGCACTTATATTTACTGTAATTATTAAAATAACTAACTGACCCGGCAAACGTTGTTTTGCCATATAACTTATTTCTATGCATGTCTGTATGGGGGGTGCCACGCCCACTGGTTTGATCCCGCCTATTTTTCACATAACTTCTCACACTCACCATTCGTGAACCCACCCGTAGTTTCAAGACTGTCGGGTTTATAGTACTCCAGATAATTTTTTTTGTATGGGAGATGCCACGCCCACTAACGTAATCTTGCTCATTTTTGCACAGATTACCCACGTTAACCACCGATTGACGAGCAGAAATTTTCACGATTCTGGCCACTATAGTACTCTATATATATAATGATATGTATTTACCATGTATGGCAGGTGACACGCCCACTGATTTGATCCCGCCTACACATAACTTCTCACACTCATCATTCGAGGACTCACACCTAGTTTCAAGACTGTCGGGTTAATATTACTCCAGATAATTATTTTGTATGGGTGGTGCCACGCCCACTAACCCAATCCCGCCCATTTCTGGTACGACTTCTTACATTAACAACCACTTTTTTTTTTTTTTCATTTAATTAATCATTTATTTGAAGAATGCAGTGCAACAAGAAAAAGGTCTTATTAATATTACAGTACTGGGGAGATAAAGTTAAGACAGAAGGTGTAATTTAATTTAACATAAATATGACTTAAAAAATAATTTTAATAATCTAAGTTTTAAAAAAAAAATAATTATCTTCAAAATTGATAGGTTACACATAAATATTTATTTTAAATAAATGAAAAAAAAAAAAAATTTAAGAAAGAGAAAGAAAAAAAAATGTAAGTGCAACACAAAAAATTAAAGTGGCGAAATATTGCTGTTTTAAAGAGCTTTGCATTGCGAATGGTTTGTATATTATGAGGTAGTTGGTTCCAAAGTTTTATAGTTTCCACAAAAAAATGTCTTTCAGATATTTGTTTTTGATACCGAATTGAGTTTATTTTATTCCCTCTATTAGATCGGGAAAATTGAAGCCTATTGTAAAGATAATCTGGTTGCTTTGTGCAGAAATATTAGAGTTCCTGCAGAAAGTTTCAAAACTCTGGCCACCATTGTACTCGGGATATTGGTTTGATCCCGCCCATTTTTTCCGAGTACTAACATTCATAACTTATGAACTCACACTATGACCCAAGACTCTTTATCTATTAGAGTACTCTAGATATATGACATTAAATATTTACTTTGTATGGTAGGTGCCACGCCCATTGGCTCGATCCCGCCCATTTTTTCGAAACTCTTCAACTTGGTTTAATATGTACATGTGCATAGTTTCAGAGCTCTTACTGTCAAAATTAGATGTTAAAAATTCACTTTACATGAGGTTTGAGAAAATACAAAGTCAATAAAGTTCCAGAAAGGAACGCTATAGAAAAATTTAGAGGCCAAAAACAGAGCACGGAAATTGAAATCATGTTTCATAAAAAATACTCCTGAGTGAAAATTTTTATGTTGCTATTGCTCGAGGAAATGTCGAAGATAACCAGATGAAATTTCCAAACAAAATTTCTGGTATGCCCATTAATATGCAGTTGCATGGGCTCTATAGGGTGCCAAGAGTGTCAAGAGCACATTAGGGTCAGGCACTAACGGCTGATGTCCCTCATACCTTCCTACTGTCACCTCCACGAGGTGCACCCTGGGCAACCTGAGCAACCCAAGCGGAGATATGGTAGCCAACCTACATGGAAACTTGGATCAGGACTAAAGAGAGAGGGAGCTAGGCGGAGCCACTCCGACATATTCAGTTTAAGGGTTCTTCGAAGATATGCCACCATATCAGAATGGTCTTTGTACACCACGACGTCTCGGGAAGTAAACGATAAACCCAGAATAAAATACAATCAAGATGGCGCACAACCCAGGATCCCTGACCTTGAAGGACAGGCTGATGGCTAAAAATTGGCAGCCCCAGTATCAGTCAAGGATTCAATAGGCCAATCACCCGTTCACCCAAAACAAATATGATTAATGAAACTGAAACAAATGAAAATCAAATAATAAATGGGCTCTATAAGAATCGATATTCATATTAAAGAGTGTTTGCAAAGAAAACTACTTGCTTTCATAAGTCAACACAATGTTTCCGCATATTTTTGGCACAAATATTGCAAATTTTTCGAGTAATTTAGATCTGAACTTGGAAAATGCCGAATTCTTAATTTTAAAATAAAAGCACGAGAAAAAAAATATTATGTTTCAAAACAACATTTTTGGATAACATCGATTTCAGCGACCCCATACTATCCTTAAAAAAATTCTAAAAAATTCTCAAAACACATTTGGACCATCAGAATTCATATTCTGCTTTATAAGTTCCAATAATCAAAAAAGAACAAGATCTTTGGAGAAACGCATTAATATACAGTTATATAACAAATGCAGTTCGGATTTGAAATCGATTCTGTAATTATTTTCTGAAAGGGTTTGTTTTTGCCCTTTCAGTTTTACTGATTAGATAAAATTTGAAAAACTATTTTTTTTTAATTAAATGTGGCAACAAAACCTGTACTAAAATAACAGTCGAGACCGACTACACGATATCCTGTATCATGCATTTAGGGTCTTAGGTCCAACTAATTGGATATAGAAAATAAGCATAAACCAATGCGGCATTGATATTAATTTTTGCCTTCGAATACGAAAAAGTTTATATCAGATAATATATTTATATGGGGACTAGGTCGAAAAAGGACCAATCCTGACCATATTTAAAATTTTCTAATTACATATAGCGCATAAAAAAAAACGCACAAAACAAGTCGCACAAATAAGAAATCGCACAGAGACCACAGAAAAACACGTTTGAGTGTACACTCCAAATTTAACAAAAAAATTTCAATTTGATTTAAAAATTCGACTAATTTTTAGAATAAAAAAATAAAAATTATATTGCAAATAATTATTTGTTATTTATGCTATTTGGCATATAAATATGTAGCTTGTCGCAGAAAAAGTGGAAAATAAAAATCAACATTCGGTTGAGAAATTTTGTTTGAATAAATTATTATTTTGTACGATAGTAATTATCTTTCATTTTGATAATAACATTTGTTGCTAATGTAGATAATTGGATTCGTAAATAACGTAAAAAAACGGTATTTTTAATTCATTAAAAGTTGTGCTGAATTGGTGAATTGCTTTTTTTAGAGTACTAGTTAATAATAATTGAAAGCGGTTTCATTTTGAAAAAAATGAGTTGAGAGTTTTTCTGTGGAAGCAAAATACGTTATGAATTCCACATTCGAACGAAATTTGGCACCGTGACATGAAACAAAAACAAAACTACTAAGCCTCCCAATGTTTCCCTGAATCTGTCTAAATTCAAGCAAATATTATACACAGTTACTACTCCAAATGCATAAGAACCACCCTGTTTTTGCATTAAGTATACAATATGTATTGTTGTATTGTTATTTGCTTGTGCGAGTATAAAGTATAGTATGGGAATTTATATACAGGTAAATTTATTTCGTATTCATTTTTGTTTTTTTCTTTTTCTTCTTTTATGTCTGACAAATTACACCAACAGGATATTGGTAAAAACAATGAAGGCATTTTTGCGGTTTTAAGGGAATTTCTTTTAGAATTATGCAAATTTTGCTTATATGTCCAATGGTAATGTTGAAATGTGAATGTAAAAATTAATAAATATTTAAGTTGAATTTTAATGTGAAAGATATGTTAAGAGCATTTACTCAGCAAAAGGAAAGACAGTGCGTCCTTGGTTAACGTGACTAACTAGAGGTAGAATCAAAAACTAAAAATAATATAATTGGCATTAACGGTACAAATTGCAAACAAAAAATTATAGAGTTTAACTATATTCAACAAGTGCTATCTGCTTCAACAAATTTTCTTCAAGAAGGAGAAAAGCAATTTATTTTTAACCCTTTATTTTAACTCGTAGTGTCTGCTTGTCTGTTGATCCAATCGAGCTAAAACTTTGCAGGCAGGCTTGCAGCGACGATAAAAATGATCTAAAATAATTTCGATAAGAGAGAGATTTGAAAATTGGTGTGAGATCGTCTATTGTTGATGTGAGTAGTCGTGCCGAAAATGGGCGGGATCGGACCTCCTATACAAACTAATTATTCAATATTAAATATATCGAGTTCTATAACAGGGAGAGCTTTGAAAATAGGTGTGAGTGCATATATTGTTAATGTAAGTAGTCGCACCGAAAACGGGTAGGACTGGATCATTGGGGGTGGCACCTCCCTTACAAAATAATTATTCAATATCAAATATCTCGAGTTCTATAACAGGAAGACCTTTGAAAATTGGTTTGTGGCCATATATTGTCAATGTAAATAGTCGTAGCGGAAATGGACGGGATCGGATCAGAGGGGGTGGCACATCCCATACAAAATAAATATTCAATATCAAATAGCTCAAGCTCTATAACAGGGAGAGGTGTGAGATCATCTATTGTTAATGTGAGTAGTCGTACCGAAAATGGGCGGGATCAGATCAGGGGAGTGCCACCTCACATACAAAATAATTATTCAATATCAAATAACTCAAGTTCTATAACAGGTAGAGTTTGAAAATTGGTGTGAGGTCATCTATGGTTAATGTGGGTAGTCATTCCGAAAATGGGCGGGATCGTATAAGGGGGCGTGGCATCTCTCATACAAAATAGTTATTCAATAACAAATATATCGAGTTCTATAACAGAGAGAGCTTTGAAAATTGGTGTGAGGGTATCTAATGTTAATGTGAATAGTAGTACTGCAAGAAAGGGAGTATAATAAAAACTTGGTATTTATGGGTTAGTTTTTTAAAATCTAAAATTATTTGCCGATCGATTTAGTACAATATCTATTAAGAAATAGTTCTACTATTGATGTTTAAAATTAAAATCAATATTATAGATTACAGTTATATCAGAAAAGAGTTTGAAACAAAAAATAATTTTTACAGTTAATTGCAGGTAGCTCTTTTTGAATACATATAGACAATCGATAAGTGTAATAAAAAGGAATATTTAATATCTAATGAGATGATTATGAATACAAAAAAAAAAAAAAACATGTGAGTCCGATCACAGGGGAGATGTGTAAACATGTAGTAATTAAAGATTTTTTATGGCACTTTTTTAAAATCAAACAGAAAGCGTCATCTATGTATCACTTATACCAATCAACTGCAGGGGCTCTGCTAATATAAAAAAATATTTATTATTTCAACCGGTTAATTTTTAATTTTTCGTTTTTTATTTTTCATTATTAATTTTTTATTTTTAATTTTTTATTTTTCTATTCCCATTTTTTATTTTTCATTTTTAATTTTTCATTTTTTATTCTCAATTTTTATTTCCCATTTTTTATATCCCATTTTTTTTATTTTAAATTTTTTATTTTCCATTTTTCGTTTTTTATTTTTAATTTTTAATTTTTAATTTTTAATTTTTAATTTTTAATTTTTAATTTTTAATTTTTAATTTTTAATTTTTAATTTTTAATTTTTAATTTTTAATTTTTAATTTTTAATTTTTAATTTTTAATTTTTAATTTTTAATTTTTAATTTTTAATTTTTAATTTTTAATTTTTAATTTTTAATTTTTAATTTTTAATTTTTAATTTTTAATTTTTAATTTTTAATTTTTAATTTTTAATTTTTAATTTTTAATTTTTAATTTTTAATTTTTAATTTTTAATTTTTAATTTTTAATTTTTAATTTTTAATTTTTAATTTTTAATTTTTAATTTTTAATTTTTAATTTTTAATTTTTAATTTTTAATTTTTAATTTTTAATTTTTAATTTTTAATTTTTAATTTTTAATTTTTAATTTTTAATTTTTAATTTTTAATTTTTAATTTTTAATTTTTAATTTTTAATTTTTAATTTTTAATTTTTAATTTTTAATTTTTAATTTTTAATTTTTAATTTTTAATTTTTAATTTTTAATTTTTAATTTTTAATTTTTAATTTTTAATTTTTAATTTTTAATTTTTAATTTTTAATTTTTAATTTTTAATTTTTAATTTTTAATTTTTAATTTTTAATTTTTAATTTTTAATTTTTAATTTTTAATTTTTAATTTTTAATTTTTAATTTTTAATTTTTAATTTTTAATTTTTAATTTTTAATTTTTAATTTTTAATTTTTAATTTTTAATTTTTAATTTTTAATTTTTAATTTTTAATTTTTAATTTATAATTTTTAATTTTTAATTTTTAATTTTTAATTTTTAATTTTTAATTTTTAATTTTTAATTTTTAATTTTTAATTTTTAATTTTTTATTTTTCTTTTCTCATTTTTTATTTTTTATTTTAAATTTTTTTAATTTTTTATTTTTCATTTTTTATTTCTCATTTTTTATTTCCCATTTTTTATTTTTAATTTTTTATTTTTAGTTTATTTTTAATTTTCATTTTTCAGTTTTTATTTTTTTTTTTTTAATTTCTCGTTTTTCATTTTTCAATTATCATTTTTTATTTTTCATTTTTCATTTTTAATTTTTAATTTTTAATTTTTAATTTTTAATTTTTAATTTTTAATTTTTAATTTTTAATTTTTAATTTTTTATTTTTTATATTTCATTTTTTATTTTTAATTTTTTAATTTTCATGTTTCATTTTTTATTTTTCATTTTTTATTTTTTATTTTTTATTTTTTATTTTTTATTTTTTATTTTTTATTTTTTATTTTTTATTTTTTATTTTTTATTTTTTATTTTTAGTTTTTTATTTTTTATTTTTTAGTTTTTAGTTTTTATTTTTTATTTTTTATTTTTCATTTATCATTTTTTATTTTTCATTTTTTTTTTTTTGTTTTTCATTTTTTTTTTTTATTTCTCATTTTTTTTAATTTTTAATTTTTCGTTTCTCATTTTTCTTTTTTTTCATTTCAACTTTTTATTTTTCATTTTCCGTTTTTTATTTTTCATTTTTCATTTTTTTTTTATTTTTTATTTCTCATTTTTCTTTTTTCATTTTTCGTTTTTCATTTTTCATTTTTTGTTTCTCATTTTTATACGCTATACCACTATGTGGTTTGGGTATAATGACTTTGTGCTGCTGTTTGTAACAACCAAAAATATTCGACCTAGACCCATCTTTAATTATACCGATCGAATCAGAATCACTTTCCGTCCGTCCGTCCGTCCGTCCGTCTGTGTGCCCATGTAAACCTTGTAATCAAACTGCAGGTCGCAAATATGAATATATTTTGATGAAATTTGGTATATAAGCTTTTATCGGCCATGGGATGAACGCTATTGAAATTCAGACCTAGCCCCCATACAAATTACCCCTATGAAATCGACATAAATTGTCATAAGATCCAAATTGTCATATAGATCTTACTCAAATTGGGTTTATATGCATTCATTACATCCATTAATGAGTAGTCCAAAAATTATCCCTGTGGCCCCATATAGAGCTGCTTCCCGATTTTCACTTAAATCTATTAAAAAACAAAAATATTGTACTGATTCTTCTCAAATTTTGTTTGTATGTATTTTTGCAAAATACAAGAGACTTTACCAAACATGATCAGGATCGGTCCATTTTTGGACCTAGTCCCCATATAGATATAGCATCCGATATGAACTTTTTCATATCTGCAGCCAAAAAAATTAATAAAAATCCCACTCAAATTTGGTTTTTGCTTATTTTCTATGTCCAGTTAGTTGGGCCTAAGAGATAGGGTTTCTAAACGCATGGTATAGGGTATCATATAGTCGGTCTAGACCGACTATAATTTTCTTACTTGTTAATTTTTTATTTCTCCTTTTTCATATTTTATTTCTAATTTTCCTTTTTTCATTTTTCTTTTTTCATTTTTCATTTTTCATTTATTTTTGTCTTACGTCTTACATGCTACGCTGTTTTGGTGATTGTGTTGTGAAATAGAAATTTACCCCCCTGCGCGTTTAGATGTTAAAACATCAAAAATATTTAATGTACCTTTGAGAAACTACTACTTTTCCAATTGTATTTCAGAATATATCAATTTTTTTCGGAAAATGTTAATTGTTTTTCAGAAATTATCAATCGTATTTCAGAAAAGTATCAATTATATCTCGGAAAACATCAATTGATTTTCAGAAATGATCAATTGATTTTCAGAGAACATGTTATGTTAATATTTTTTCTTTTTTAAATAAATAAAACATACATATTCTTAAATTAATACAAGAGTTTTTAATTTTAGGATCAAATTTTTTTGCTATTGGCCGTTCAGATCGTCAAAAATATATTTTGTTTCTATGGTATTGTCACTCACTGTATATTGTGCTTATCCAGTAATTTATTCATTGTATTTAATTTCATAAGATAATTTTCACTTATAACACTGTACAAAAAAGATTATCGTGTTTACCGAAAACAGGCGGACACGTGAAGGTGTACTCCCATATTTTCAAGGATATCTTAATAGTTATACTTTATGAAATAGAATGACAAATTAAAATCGTCTCCGGGAGACCATATGTAAAACTTGGATGAGTTTACATACAAAATTTCATGTATTAAGCTTCAGAGATTAAGGTTCAAGCGCACATACATTTAGTTGTCTATAAAATATTCTGGTAACTTTTAGCACTTGTACTCACAACTTTTGAACCCCCTGACCGATTTCACTAATTTTTAATGCCGAAAACTGTTTACAGTGATTAAAATTCTAATTCATATAACTTAATCAAACGTATTCTGTTTTCCTTAACATAATTTGGAATTTAAAAGACTGACAAGTATAGCTAGATCGGTTAAAGATGTTATAATTTTAAAAATATATATAAGTATATACTATATAGGGTCCACAATCTTTATTGTCCGATGCAGATAGAATGACAAATTATTTTATTTTAGAAATATATATTGAAATTTTTAAAAGTCATGGCTACAAGCCACAATATTTACATGTATGTAGGTCGATATGATAACCGTGATTTTTGAAAACAAATTTTTGTTTTCTTAATAAATCTCACTAATGATTTAAAATAATAATTGTGCACACCTGATGAGGGACCACTCAATAACAACAAAAAATATAAAAGATTATGAACAGAAGTGGTTAACAATTAACCACCATAATTAAAATTAGAATTACGAAAACTACAAAGGCAACAACAATCATAAAGCACTTACCTATAAATTATATATTGTGGCATATAAAATGTATTATGGGCAAAACATAAACAATTAATCCGTTAAATATGATGGTTATTTGCTGAAGCACATTGAAGATAAATGATGAGTGGGGATTTTGACAACAAAACCTAGACAAAGTTTATTTGACAGGTATAATATAACTCTGATGGTGCAAAAAATAAACAATAATATGAGTGCATGTATTATATATACATCAATCAAATTGTTTTTGTATGTTTAATTCACTTCTCTTATTTTTGGACACGAATTAATAACAATTTATTTATAATAAATAAAAATGTAAAAATGATATTAAAGAAAAATATATTGATTTATTTTATTTTTATATACGAGTATTTTTAAACGCAACGTTAAAAAGTAATTGATATTCGTTTTTATGGTAACGTATAATTTTTTGTTTGTATCGTGTAAAATGTTATAGTCGGTTTTAAAAGGTTCAACTTTTTTAAATTGCTTTCATTTTTTTTTTTTTTTGTAATTTATTTTTTTTTTTTTTTGTTTACAAAAACACTTAATATTCAAATTTTGTTAATTAACCAAAATTTACATTAAATTGGGGGAAAGAATGGTTCCGGTTATATGATTTTCGTTTTATTTATATGGCGAATGAACTCTTAGTTTGTCTTGAAATCAACCGAATAAAGAGTTAAGTAAGCAAAAACGTACAACGCTACCATTTAAGGGTAAACACACAATATGGCCAAAAGAAAATCGACAAAAAACAAATATTTTCAAAATTAACGTATTTTATATTTTCAAACACGCACGTTTAAACACCTGCTTTCACCAGTTTATGAGTGCAATTTGCTAATCATTATTAAAATTTAGATTTTTTATTCGTATTAATATATATATATTTTTAATCGCAATAATGTTTTTAACCGATTTTATTTTTTAATTTTGTTAATATTTTTCGAATCGCTTCACGCATGCACTTTAAAAGTATCTCGTTACTCTACCGACAACAAACTCAAACTAAATTTGAAAATCCAAACAATTTCAATGGACATGATTAAACTGGTTACAAAAATCAACACATTCACTAATGTTTGTTTAGTTAAGAGATAAATGAGCAACACAAGAGAATGCCAGTTCAAAAATGCAGCTCTTTTTCTAGTGGCTGAGAGACTGTAAGTAATAGGGATGGTAAATTCAGTCCGTTTTTCAAGTACATTTTTAATTCTCAAAGTTCAGCAATGCCAAAGCGGCTGTCAGAATTTTTTTCTTTTTTATGATTTTTTTCCATTTTTGAGCAAATTTATTATGAAAATATATATCTTTAATTTCAAATTTTATCAAAATCAAAAAAAAAAATCAAGTGGCATTCAGTTACAAAGACTTGTTAAAAAGATGATCTGAATTGCACTGGACCAAAGTACACTTTTCTAAAGCTCTTTGGCGCACTAAATCTGAATATGAACTCAAAAACAGGCTCTCACTTTATTGCTTTTCCATTAAAATAGTTATCAAATTTACCATCAATTACAGAGTTTCCCAATTGATTAAACATGACTGCTTAAGTCTGGAAAATCTTAACTTTAAAATTTGGGTTTAAGCCTTATGGCTTATTTAAACAATTTAAAATTATGAATATGGTCACAAGCGAAAACCACCTAAGTCGACTTAAGAACGATTTGAGTTATGTATGCTATCATATTCTACTAATAACGCTTTATATTTACATGAAATTCCCATTTCTCCAACGCTGTTTTTTAAAAAGGTATTAATAAAAATATACTGACCTAAGTCGTAATGAAGCCCCATAACACTTGTATAAGCAGTTATTTTTCTCGAAATAATGATTTACGACGACTTGAGTTATGTCTGCTATCATATTCTACTAAAAAAACTTTATATTAATGTGAAATCCCCATTTCTATAAAAAGTTATTAATAAAAATATACTGACCTAAGTCGTAATGAAATTATTTTTCTCGAAAGCATGATTATCGACTTAGGCGGTTAATGCTTGTGACCACAGATATACAAATCTAGACGACTTAGTACCATATCACAATTATTTTTTTCCATTCCTGGTGTGTGTTATATTTTCTCTGCACTATCTATCTTACTCTCTCTCTCTCTCTCTCTCTCTCGATCTTGTTTTATTTTTATTTAGTGTACCTGTATAAACAACAATTAGCGCCATACCTAAAGGTTTGTTATGTTTTCGTTTTCATATTATCTGTCTAGTCATATTATCTGTATAGTGAGTTCTGAGTTAAGTTGCATATAAAGTAATTTTTCGATTTATTAATTTGAGGGAATTTTTTGTAATCGAGAGTAATCGTTGTTTTAAAGACGGGGAAACGTCAAAAGCAAATGGGATATATAAACAAACAAGCAACATAATAGAGAAACAAGATTAAACAAGATTTAGCATGTTTTTTGTGTTGTTTCTTTTAAATGTAATAATTTTAAAAAGTTGAGCGAATAGAAAGAAATGATGTGCTTATAAATGGAATCATAAATGATTATTTTTTTAAAGAATAATTTTTATAGTTTATGTGAAAAGTTAACAAATAAATCCAAATTAAACTTTTTTAAAGTTCTAAAACGTTTTTTTTTTTTTTAGTTTTTTCAGAAGCAAATACATATGAAAGACTCATTTCTGAGAATAAAAATAATTATTACATAGATAAAACATTGGCTATTAAAAATATATATTAAATTAATTTGTTTAAACCTATTTTGAGACACAACTTAGGCCCTAACGTATTATTTGTAGTGACAAATTTAAATTATCAAATGCACGTATAATTTTTACATGTCAGCACATTTTATTAACGAATCGCTTGAGGTAAATTTCAATTTCAGTTAGCCATTTTAAACGTGCGACTAGATAAAACATAAGCTGAGTGCGTTTTTTACATACACTTACTACAAATAGTATTCGTACGCTCGAAGATACAAATTTTAAATAAGAAGAAAAATTTAAATAAAATATTTTGAATTACGAACTTTTTACCATTGACACATTCGGAATTTTTTCTTTTTTTCAAAAAACTTACGGAACGTTTGTATTTAAATTTTTGTTTACAAAGCAAAAAACGCACTATACGTACATTAACAGTTAGGGGAATCGTACGAATTATGCCATCACGTACATGTCGGTGCTGACGAGAGAAGAAAATTATCCAAAAGCTTAGAAATGAGGATAAATCTTTTCATTACAAAGCTCCGAGCATAGGCAAAACTACTACTTAATGCAGTACGTCATTCAAACACCAGAATTTTGCTAGTGTTTAATTTTCAGATGAAAGCAAGTTTTGCAATTTCGGAATTAAATGAAAAAAGTTTGGCGAAAAAGTGCTACATACTCCATTAAATAAAGAAAATATTTTGCCAATAGTTAAACACGGATTGGAGTTAACGGGGTACACTCGTATTTATTGAATCAAATTAGATACATAAACATCATATAATGAAATTTAAAAGAGAAGTTTTTTGGCTTCAACAGGATAGTGATTCAAAATAACCTCAAATGGGTTAAAATAAGTAAAGAGGATACTTTAAAGTTGGTTAAGTCGATTCCAAATCTACTCACAGAGGTCCTAAAGCGCACAGAGGTCCTAAAGCGCAAAGGACTTAAGCAATATTTAATGTATTTTTTTTTTATGAACTTTTCCTCTTTTTTTTGTTTTTTACCTACATAAAATTTGTTAAAGTTAATAAACCTTAACTAAATTTAAAGAAAAATAATAAATTGATTTATAAATTATTAGAAAAAACCGATTCAACTTAGTAACTTTTTTTTAATTTTAGGTGTACGTATAATTTTTCTAGCTAGTATATTTTCTAGTCACATGTTTGGCCCTTAAATTTTTAATTGACAAATTTTATAAAACGAAACATAACAAAACGGATTAAAGGTGAATTTCAAAACTTTTAATTTTTATATTCAAATTTCAAATGCTTCTTTTTATGTATAAAATATGCTCATTAATACAAATCTCGAACGTTTACTTTCAAAAATTTCATTGTGTTTGATTTTTTATAATGCAACCATTAGTATTTTTTTGTTTGCGACTCATTTAAAATTTCCATGGAAAAAATTAAATCAATTCACCACAGTTTTCCCACAGAATAAAAAATATTTTCTACATTCATTTATTCGTAGATTTCCTTATTTGATTCTATCGGAGAAGACCTCCTCGGAGTATCCAGACTTCTAAGGAATTCCTTTTCCTGAATTTCCTGAAATATATGTTACCTTCTTTAAAAAATTACATTAATTATTTCCGATTCGTTTCCAAATATAACTGATTTCATTCATTCATTCGCTGAATGAATTCTTTGCATTTTCATTACATTTTATAGTTATTTAATATAGCGAAAGATATAACTTTTCGAATAAAGTCATTAAATGAATTGCGTCTTTTAAAATGTTTATTATTAAACTGATTGTCACAAAAGAACCAAGTCCTTAAATATTTGTTTTTATGTGAAATTTCTAAATGATTTATGTGAATGTTATGAAATTAATTCAAAATAGAATTAATTTTTGAATTGTGAAAGCCCTTCAAGGGTTCTTTTTTACATTTGTATTTGTATTTATTTATTAAATTTGATTTTCCATTACAAGAAGACAGTGTCTTATAAAGATAAAGCGAATAATGTTATTGAAAGTTACAGTTAGTTTCCTGTTATCCCTAGAGTTGCAACCTGTTAGAACCTCAGATGCATATAGTAATGTTGGTAAAAGATATGCGTTAGCAAGTAGCAATCTTATTTTCGGTGGAGTAAAGTGCTGTGTTAACCATAAGCTTCTTAACATACTATAAATTCTGCCACAGGTTTGATTAATATGATCTGATCAAGTCAGAGTTCCATTAAACACAACACCGAGATTTTTTACAGAGTCCACGATGTCAATTTTAGAGCCACCGAGGAAGACATGTATCTCACTCTCCAAATACATCACTTTCTTCTTTATTATAATACACTTAGATTTTTTTGGATTAAGTCGTAGACCATTTGCCGTTACCCAATTTAGGATTTGTTTGAGATCATAATTTAGTTCTTGAGTTTTGAAAACAATTGAATCTTTGGTACTAATTAAATATAGCAGAATGTCATCAGCGTACATCTGAATCTTAGAGAATATAATTGTTGTGGAAGATCATTGGCATATATCGAATAAAGTAGTGGTCCAAGAATCGAGCCCTGTGGTACCCCTCTTACAACTTGCAGTGAGTTTGAAATGGAGCTACCATTAGCAACAGATTGGGATCTGTTTATGAGATATGACGACATGAGTCTAACTGCTGATGCAGAAAAGTTAAAAAACTTCTTCAGTTTGAGACATAAAATTGAGTGGTGCACCATGTCAAATGTCTTCGAGTGGTCCAATAAAACCAAAAAAGATACTTTACCATCATCCGTGTAGCTTCTTATCTCCTCAACTACATCAGATAAAGATGTTATACAGCTATGTTGGGATCTGAAACCGGATTGACGCCCTGTAAGTTGTTGTCGTTTAAATACCTAAAGATCTGTCTGTGCTCGAAAACTTTTGAGAGATGTGGAAGAATTGCAATCGGTCGGTATTCATTACCCGTTTTTGGTACAGGAATAATTTTGGCATGTCTCCACTCCATTGGAAAGATGCTAGTAGTGATTATGGAGTTAAACAAGTACATTATGAAACGGACAATCCATGGTAAAATCATTTTTATAAATCTGGAGTGTATATTATCAAGGCCCATTGCATTCGATTTAAAAGCACTGAAACTTTCAACTACCTCTGTTAGTGTTACACATTGAAAGTTATATTTTGGAATGTTTGAATTGTTAGGTTTAAATGTGTAAATAGGGAATACAAAATAGGCCGTTCGGTTGGTAGTTCGTACTAACTGCAGTAAATACCTGTCATATTTTTTAATTCTTTCTTTTAACTCATACTCTCTGCCTGTCTGTCTGTCTGTCTGCCATGGGTAGACCCCATTCCCCCTTATCCGATCGATCTCTAACTTGGCCCATACACTTGCTGTGAAAAAACATTAACTTTGACTCAGTCACGCATAGTCACGCGTGGTCATGCACAGTCACGGAGTGATCTAAATGTCAGTTCCCCTCATCCTATCGATCTCAAACTTGGTCGATATACTTGCTGTAAAGAAAGATCAACTTCGACATAGTCACGCATGGTCACGCACAGTCACGGAGTGATTTAAAACCCATTTTCCCCTATCCGATCGATCTAAAACTTAGTCGATAGACTTGCTGTGAAAAAAGATTAACTTTGACATAGTCACGCACAGTCACGGAGAGATTAAAACCCCACTTCCCCTCATCCGATGGATCTGAAACTTTGTCCATAGACTTGTTGTGGCCAAAGATTAATTTTAGGATAGTCACACACAGTCACATGCATAAGGAAAGAAAGAGTTTTAATAAAAACTTTGTTTTAATGTGTCAGATTATTGAAATAATGAATCAAATAGCCGGTCTAGACTATACCCTGTACCATGAGTTCAGAGAATTGGTTTACGTCCAATTAATTGGATATAGAAAATAAGCATAAACCGAATTTTATTGGCATTGTTATAAATTTGTTGCCCGCCGCTATATGGGGACATATTTGGTAAAGTCACATATTTTTCACAAAAAACATATATAAAACAAATTTGAGATAAATCTGTTTCAATTTTTGTTTTTGTTTTATAGTTTTAAATTAAGATCGGGAACTGTGACTTAAAATTGTCCAATAGTACACGGTGTATTTTTAGATCACTACAAACTAAATTTGGCCAAGATCTATATGATAATTTGGATCTTAAAGCTATTTAAGTCGATCTCATACGGGTCATTTGTATGGAGACTATGTCTGAACGTGTACCAATTTTCACCAATTTAGAAGCTTATATACCCATTCCATCGATATATATTTATGTGTGCGACTTATAGTTTGATTACAAGGTTTACATGGATAGACGGATGGACGGATATCGCTTAATCGATTATTCCAAGTCGATCGGTATAATATATGGTTGTTCTTGTTAGTTGCAAACATCAGCAAAAAGTCATTATACTCCGACCACAGGGTTACGTAGGGTATAACTAAGGGATCGATAAAAATATATGTGTAATACATACATACGTATAATCAATAATGATCAAAATCAAAAACGTGCATAAATTAGTTTCAATACAAAAAGCTATCGTTTAGTATAGCAAAAGTTTCATTTTGTAATAAATTTTGTGTGCATCAGATATTGCCAGCAGATTACCAATCACGTGATAATAACAATATTGATAAATGTTATTATGGTTTTTTAGTTTATTAAAAAAATGTTATCACTTTTAAATATTTATTGATCTAAATCAAACAAAATGGGTGATAATAATATGAAATTTTTTATGTACGTAGTGACTCGTTTTATTAATTAATCATTACCACCCAGCAATAACTGGGAGGTAGTACTAAATATTGTATTTATTCGTAAGCTGAATAGTAGTAGTATCTTTGATGATGATGAATTGTTTTGTTGGGCATGAACAGTTTTAAAATTTAGCTTTTTAACAAATATGATTCAACATGCTATTGCATGTGAAATCAAGATTTATTATTTGTATGCAGAAGAATTGAAAATACATTCTTAAAACAAGACCTAAACAGCAACATCAAAGTGAATGAACACAAAAAAAAATAATAACCACAAATTCGATCAAAACAAACATAAGAAAAATGTAGGGAGTATATGTATCATTTTCAAACCACAAAATCACAGATAGTATTTCTCTCATTTATTTTAACAGGGTTTCTGTTAGAAAGAAAATTATAAGGCAGATTGAAAAAAACTTATCGATAATATTGTGTATTTCGATTTACAACGCAAATCATAAGTGAAATTAAACCGACATAACTATTTTGCTGTCTTCCATAAATCGATTGACTTTGTCTTCTAAATTAAAATATTTGTTTTAAATTAAATCATTGTTCGTTTAGAATCTTAATAAGCTAAAAAAAAATACTTTCTCTAAGATTATTGTAACATCTTTCATTAGAAAAACTTAATGACTTTAACCAAATATTTTAATGCCATAGAATAAAAGATAATAGAACAGTATTTTATAATCCAGTAGGATCTTCCATTAAAATTAATTTTAATAAATTAATATTTTTGGAAACTTTTGTAAGTGGAAACTTGATACACAATGCACAGTGAATTTGATAAAAGTGACTTTGGTTGAATCATAGAATTCTACGCGGGAGATTATTAAAGATCAAGGCAATCAGTTCAAATAACTAATATAAAATCAAAATGGTTATAAATTAAATTCTTACCTAAAACACTCCTTCTGAAGTACTTGAAAATGTTTGCTCCATTTAGTATAAATATTTTAAACGTTTATTCCTCATTAATTCTTGAAAAATTATCTTGAAACTCCTCTCAATGGTGGTATGAAATGATGATGATATTCAAATGAATGGCCATGATTATATAAAAAAAACATGACACGGTTAATGGTCGCAACAAGTATTTGTAAACAGATCCAAATATAAATATTTTGCAGCCTTTAAAAGCAATATTCATATATAAAAAACTTTTTTAAAAATTTTTTTTATATTTTTTTATTGCTCTTTAACATCTAATTTTTTTGGAAGGGATCTTTGCCGATATATTTATCCAACATTTTATCAGCATCAGCCTCAACTTCAGAAAGTTTTTCAAAACCTTCTTCATCCACGAAACAAATTTCATGACCATCAGGATCGGCCAATATAAGGACACGCACTGTTTCCTTACCAGGTGTATCTAATTCAATAAGAGGTGTTAAAATTTTACCCTTATTTTTAGTAATTACTTCATTAATATAAGGCTGTTGATCTTTGGGTACAGCAAATGCTATACGTCCATAAGCCTTAGCACGATTTAATTTTTCACTTGTTTGTTTCAGTATTAAAGCAGTTTGAGTATCTCCATACTTTAGTGAAATTGTTTGTTCATCTTCTGACAATAGATTCATACGCAATAAATCATGCCAATATTTTTTCGATTGTGCCAAATCGGTAACGTTTAAACCTACATTAATCACAGGATCTTGTTGTTTAGATTCCTTTTCCGGAATGATGAAGAATTTATAACCATCAGGAGAAACCAATAACTTTTGTCCCTCAACATCGGTCATGGGGTAGTTGTAGGCTAAGGCACGTTCAATTGATTCTTGAGATTTTAAAACAACTCCTGCAAAATCATTGCCTAAAACAACAACAAAATATATATAACTAGTTAATTGCTTGCCGGATATTATATAATTAGGCCTAAGGAACTTCATTTTTTTTATAACTTACCCAAGTCATAGCTGGTAACACCATAATTATAAGTCAATTCAAACGCAAAATGTGACAATTCAGGACCATAGCCAACCATGGTTTTACTCCAACGACTATCATACGGTCTTTAAAATTACAAAAAAAAGTCTTACTTTCATACCCATTATTACAACAAGTTTACGTTCACTTACCCATTGCATTGAGCATCGCAACCCTCTTTAAATTCTTCATGTCTGAGCACCTGCAATTTAAGAGACACACAAAATTAAACTAGGCTTTGTTGATTTGTTAAAATCTCGCAGCATATCGACAGCTTATATTCAAAACTCTCTATCTTAAAAAACGCAATTATTCAGTAGAGCCAAAAAAATTAAAAATTTTATTCTACAATACTTATTAAAACTGATTACTTAAAGTACTAAATAATCAATTTTTTTGCATTTGCATCACCGGCCGTTTTATGGAAGATTGAGGGTTTTGCTATTCAAAAATACTTAATGTGTATAAAAAGATAGAGAGTTTTGTATAGTAAAAAAAAGCATTTTATTATTTATAAAGAAAAGATATGCTAAAAAAAAATAACAATGAAAAGTATAACAAAAAATCGTAAAAAGATTGTGGACTAATTTTTTCTATTTTATCTATATCACGGTATTAATTTTTGAATCTATTTTCAAATTGTCTTAGAAAAAATGGTATTCTTGTGGAACCACACATTTCAAATCTTGTAAATTTTTCCATTTATTTGGGGATATTGGAAGTAGAACAGAATATAAAGGTTTTGGTTCTATATGGCAAGAGTATGATTTAATGCGAGTAGGTAGATTAACATGGTTTTCATCAAAGTTTACTTTATATTTAACACTGCCATTTGGAAGATATAACAGGGATCTTAAGTCAGATACTGTATGATCATTCTTTACACGACCTGGTAATGGATGAAAAACGTAGAATTTTATCATCCTTGTAATTTTTAAAAATAATAATTTAAATATAATATATATTTGGCAAGTAAATTGATTGATTGGTTTTTCAATTTGATCTCAATTTTTGCATGGGCACTATCACACTCCATTTGTGTATGACCTTTTTCTAAAAATTTTTGTTCAGTGACTTTTTGATGTTTTACCGCAAAATTGGATAAGGCATTAGACAATGGTTTCTTTTTTGATATCCACAACCATCTGAGTAGATTGTTATTGGCAATGAATCTAGCAAGCAAAACGTTTCTAAATGATTTATTATGCAGGAAACAAACACTGAGGCTGACAAATCGCCATTGACTTCATACCACCAATAATTTGTACATTGATGAGTACCTAAATTGTAAACAGTAAAATTGTGTACTTGTAGGCGTTGTTTGAATTAAATTGCTGAAGCATTTATGTCAGGGCACAATTTTACAGCTTGTGCATCCATTGTGAAAACATGGCGCTTACCGTCCAGTGCTTTAATTTTGTCCAATTTTTTTTCGTACTGTGCTCGATTTTTATTCAGAATATGCACGTTGAAATCATCAGCAGTAATTTGATTAGCCTTAAATCCAACACAAATGTCGCATTGATCTTTACGAGGTATATATAAAGCCAAATTCTCTTCTTCAAAAATTTTAGAAAATGTGAATATTGAAACTGCTTGAATCTCCTTTTGTGAGCAGCAATTGCAAAAATCTTTATATATGTCAGCCTTGGTTCTAAAAGCTGCTCCGATATATAATTTATTAGTGTCCTTGCGACAATTGTCAAAATATTCTCTAATTTGTCAAAATATTATTTTAAATGGCCCTTATTTTCCGAAATTTTTGTTTTAAATGGAGTAACTGGCGGTTGTTTGACTTTTAACCAACCTTTAACCATATCCACGTTTACAGACAAAGTGGAGAGAAATGTAAAACGGCATACCTGAAAGGATTCCTTGTTGTTAGGTAGGGTATATATAAAACTTTTCATTTTTTTTTTTTTTTTTTTTGAATTCGCAACAGTTGAATTTTGCTTAGTTTTCTCCGTGACATAGTTTTTCAAAAACACTTGTTTGGCTTCCCACGACATATTCCAAAACATTCTAAATATATTGCTTCTAATTTCTTTATCAAATTTATGGCAGTGTCTTAAATTACTTTTCATACAAAAATTTGATGAGCACGCTAATCCCATTTTTCTTCGGGGTCTTTCAGAATTTTGTTTGGATACTCCTTCTGTAGCAGAAAACCCTAAATATTGTTGACCCTTCATTCTTTTTACCGAGTTTTCTTTTCGAGTATTTGAAATACAATTATGTTTCCGCTTATTTCTTCGGCGATATACCACATTATAGTTAGTTTCGGCTTCGGAGTCTGTGTAAAAGGATTATTTGCTTATTTTTTTTTTTGTTAACTATACAGTTCAAGATAGGCCACATACCTGTTACATATCCGCTTTTCGTGTCTTCATTTGAAGATGCATAATCATTTGCTATACGCTGCAAGGAATTGTAATTTACTTGATTTGGAACACAGTTATTATAATCAAAACCAGACATTTTTAGCTATTTTAAAAATTAATTGTTAAAATTCTATTATTATATTATATGTATATTAATCTTACCGACGATTATATTCATAACACGCAAATATTGCCATTCGAAATACAATTATTTTTTGCTTTGACAATAAAGAAGATTTTTGCAAGGCCTACTATTTATTTATATTTAAAATTATATTAAATCTTCGTAAAAGAAAACCTATTTACGAAATAGGGAAAATTTTAGAATAACATTTCAATATTCCTACTTTTAAAACATAGCTGACCTCAGAAGTTAACATGAAAGAAATTTCCATTTTTACAAACAGAGAAAAGATTATACAAAAATGCTGTTAAATTGACTAAAGAAAAACGTAAACTGTTTGCAAAAATTTATAAAAATAAAACTACTGAGATTTGGTAATAGGAAATAATCTCTAGTAAGAGATTAATATATTTGGATCAGACGGACGAAAAAATGACCTGGCATCAGAAAAACACACAGTTGGGAGCAAAAATCAACTGTTATTCATGGGGCGAGGATCTGTTCTTCTATGGGGCTGTATGAGTGCCAAAGGTGTAAAGAAACTAAATTTTATTGAAGGAATCATGGACCACAACGAATACGTTTATACTTTAAAAGAAAATCTACAAACTAGTGGAGAAAAAATGGGATTGCATAATTACTATACCAAATAGCAATCCCATTGAACACTTATGGAGTCTACATGGGAAAAATATAGGAACAATTAAATTAAAAGCAAATCAGACCTGGAAGGGCCTTCAGAGTGCCAGAAAATTTCAGCAAACAAAAACTTGTGGATTTGGTGCCATTACTTTTAAATAACGTGTCTCAACGAAATTCAGGACCACAAAATGCGTTAGAAATAAAATATTTTTTTTAATTTTTTCTTTACAGGACCGAATATTTTTAGTCAAATATGCAAATTTTCTAAATCAATAACAAGTAAAAAAAAAATAATCTAACCCATAAAACAAAGTTTTTATTCAAACTCTTTCTTTCCTTATGCATATGAATTTTAAATATCTCCGTGACTATGCGTGACTGTGTGTGACTATCTTAAAATTAATCTTTGGACACAGAAAGTCTATGGACCAAATTTCATATCGATCGGATAGGGGAAATGGGTTTTAAATCACTCCGTGACTGTGCGTCACTATATCGAAGTTAATCTTTCTTTACGGCAGGTATATCCACCAAGTTGCCCCACAACAGACAGACAGAGAGTATGAGTTAAAAGAAAGTGTTTAATAATAAGTTTTTCTTTCATTTGTTGGTAGCTATTTAGGTACCTAAGTGTTAAAAATAACGTGGTAAAATAAACTATATTCGATTTTTGATTGATTTTACTCATTTTTTTGTGTGTACAGTACACGTTCCTTTAAATTTATCTAAAACTTAATATTGTTAAACTATTTGATATAGGTTTAACTTACCTTCATGCCCAATATATTCCTAAAGAAAAAATTATTTTTCGAACGGTTACCAATTTTGAAAACATAATGCAAAGCTCTGCCGGGTATTTGAGACATAACAGAGTCGTTTGAATTTTAGAATCACCAACTTGACAACAGAATAATAATACAAAATTTTTAGTTTACACAAAACTTTATGTTCATTAAAAATTTTATAGCTATTAAGCGACAATATTAAGATAATTTTTTACATAAAATTTTTCTTTTTCTTCAAATGAACTTCACAATAACAAAAAAAAATACTGCAAACAAAATAACAGCTGACTCAGTATAGAAATATGGTGGATAGTTTATATAGTATTCAGTTTGCATATATAACACATTCAGTTCGAATCTAACTCTCTTTACGAACGGTCGTGTAAAAAATTAAAGCGCTTAGAGTACAACTATTTAAAATTAAAAACAAGTGTATATTTTTGTTTTTGCAATTGCCTATTCTTGATCTCATTTGAACTCACGTGGTAGACAATCCAGCTTAAAACAGGAATAAGAATTTAGCGATGGCCCGAGGGGCCAAATCTTCATCAAAAAGAAAGCTTGTGAACAAGAAGATGACAAAACTTCCTCCGGGTTTTGTTAACCCGAACATTGCGTCAACTTCAAGCAACAGATTTAGCCTGCTTGCTGGCCTCAATGATATGGACGTAACTCCCGTATCAAATATTACCGATGTTAAGGAACACAAACCTCCACCCATTGTTGTAGAAGCTAACGCTTCATTTACAGAAATACAAAAGCTGCTTGATAAGGACTGTATTTTCAAACGTACTTCAATTGGTACCAAAATTTTCGCTCCAAGTAATAAAATGTACGAATGCTACAAACAAATACTTAAAGAGAATAAGATGGAGTTTCATTCTTATGGCTCCAAAGAAAATAGGTTATACACAACCTTTTTACACGGTTTACCCCGCATAACCTCTGAGGAAATCTCCAAGGAGTTAAAAAACTACAACCTATCCCCTTCTTCCGTAACTGAAATAGTCACCAAATTCAGTTCAAACAATAATGCAGTTTATAAAGTTCAATTTGTTCGTAAAAATTTCAATCCAACTGCCTTAAAACATGTACGAACAATTTCCAATATTATAATTTCTTGGAAAAAATACAAATCAAAATCTAGGAGCAGACCAACTCAATGCTGGAACTGCTTAATGTATGGCCATGGCGGTGAACATTGTCATCGTAGTGCTGCATGTATGATATGTGCAGAACAACATCATACAAGTGTGTGTCCGTTTAACACTAATGAAAAAAGACCAGCTGTTTTTACATGCTTTAATTGCAAAAAACATGGAAAAGAGAGAACTGATCACTCTGCAAACGACATCAATTGTCCGTTACGTTCTCTCTATTTGGAAACTAGAACAAAAGTAACTTTCAAAAGTCATAACAACAGCAGGCAACAACAAAATTTTTCATTTCAATCAAAGGTTGATTTCCCAAATCTAAGTAACAACAACACAAATTGTAACAATAACATTAATAATAACAGCAAAGCTACATATGCTAACCAGCTGAAAACAAACAACGATTTATTTAGCATTGATGAGCTTTTTGATATTTTCACTACAGCTATGGATGATTTGCATAGGTGCAAATCAAAAGTACAACAAATCAAAGTTGTAATGTCAATGGTAAAATACGCCCATGGATTATACTAATAATTTAAACGAATTCAAAATGCTTCACTTGAATGCTAATGGCATTTCAAACTTTTCTAAATTAAAACAATTTGAGATACTAATTGAACGAGAAAATATTAAAATAGCGTCTTTGAATGAAACATTTTTTTCAGAAAATCATAGACCATATTTTAAAAATTATTATGTATATAGAAGTGACAGAACAGATGCTAGAGGAGGAGGAGTAGCTCTGTTAATTCATAAATCTGTCGCTCATAAAAACCTCTTTATATCAAACACCTCATCAATCGAAAACATCTCAATTGAAGTTATTATAAATAATAGACCTATTGTTGTATCTTCGTTATATTCTCCAAGATATACCCATAACTTCTGTGCTGATATCTTGAACCTAACACCTTCCACCAAAGAATATATAGTTTTTGGTGACCTAAATGCCAAACATTGTTCTTGGAATTGCCGTTCAAATAATACGGCAGGAATCGCACTGAACAATCTACAGCAATCAAGCAATTTTTTCATACACTATCCTAATAGTCCAACCCTATTCCCCCATCAACAAAATCGCGAAGCATCCACAGTCGATATTATTTTAAGCAACTCCACTTTAAATATAAATGTAAAAACAATGGATTACGAAATACCATCAGACCATCGCCCCATTATATGTACACTTAAAAGATCAATGGCCTTGCAGGTTGACCTCAATTATTATGATTATAGTGCAACCAACTGGAACATTTATATGAATTTTTTAGACAATAAAATTACATTATTTTCCGATATATACAATACCAAGGCAGTAATTGATCAGGAAATCCAAAAATTTATAAATGTAGTTTTCGAAGCAAGGGATGCTCTACACCTAAAATAACTCAACAAAATAATTACACATTACCAGAAAGTACTGTGAAATATATAAAACTAAGAAGAAGCTTTAAAAGAAAAAGCCAACGATCTTCAAATATAGCCGAGCAAACTTTTTATAATCAATGTACTAAGTTTCTAAGCAACATGATTGATAAAAGTATTAATTCGGAGCGCAATAAGAAATGGTCTCAATTATTATCCAATTTAAAACCAGGTGATAAATCATTTTGGAAAATAAGCAGGAACTTGCGAGGAAAAGGAAAAAATCAAATTGCTCACTTTAAAGTTGGAAATACAAAAATAACATCTGATAAGGACAAGGCTGAAGTCCTGGCAAATACATTTGTCCAAGCAAATAACCTCACTTCGAACTATAACCACTCGGCAGATACACTAATAAATACAACAGTTAATAATTTTAAGAAGGAAACACCCAGTTCTGAATCTGCAATTTATACATCTCTTGAAGAAGTAATGAATATTGTCTCATCAATAAAACCCTCAAAATCCCCTGGTTTTGACAATGTTCCCAACCTGCTCTTAAAGAAACTACCACTCAAAGCTCTAAAATTACTGGTTATAATATTTAACAGCTGCATCAAACTCAACTATTTCCCAGACCATTTCAAAAATGCTAAGGTTATAGCTGTCAACAAACCTAGCAAGCCAAAAAATAACCCAAATAGCTATAGACCTATTAGTCTATTAAGTAACTTTGGTAAAATATTTGAAAAAATTCTACATTCTCGTCTTAGTGAATTTGTAACGACCAATTCTATTGTTGCTAAAGAACAATTTGGATTTAAAAAAGGACATAGCACTACTCACCAAATAAACAGAATTAAAAATCAAATAATCACCAATAAAAACAATAAACGTTCAACGGGTGTAATATTGTTAAATATTGAAAAAGCGTTTGACACCGTTTGGCATAATGGCCTAGTATTTAAACTTCTTGATGCAAATATACCAAAATATTTATGCAAACTTATTTCAGATTTCATTCACGGCAGAAGCTTTAAAGTTGCGATTAATAATGAAACATCATCTCCAAAAACCATCAACACAGGGTTACCTCAAGGATCAGTCTTGTCGCCATTGCTTTACTCGATATATACATCCGATTTCAAAGTTCCGAAGTATATGAAAGTTGCTTACTACGCAGATGATACTGCGTTAATTTCTTCAAACAAACTTACAAGTGCACTCCTGAAGAAAATGGAAAAGGGACTTGTTAATTGCAGTAAATATTTTCACAAATGGAAAATCAAAATTAATCCAAACAAGACCCAAGCAATTATTTTTCCATTCAACAAATCTCCCAAAAGACTGCCAAGACGTCATCTTCTTATTGGAAATAATACCATAAATGTACTTAATCAAGTCAAATATCTCGGAGTCGTCTTGGACAAAAAGCTTACTTTTAAACAACATATTATGGCTACATGCCAAAAAGCTATAAATTCATTTAAAGCATTATGGCCACTGCTAAATAGAAGGTCATTTCTAAACTCCAAAAACAAAAACCTACTCTTCAAAAGTGTTATAAGGCCAATATTAACATACGCGTGTCCTATTGGAGTGACGCTGCCAACTGCCACCTAAAACGCTTACAAATTGTACAAAACAAATGTCTTAAAATGATAAATAAAAAGCCCTGGAGGTATCCTACAAATCTTCTTCATGAAGAAACAGGTTATGAAAAAATTATCGATTTCATAACAAGGATTAATAACAATTACTTCGCCAAAATTGAAAATTCCTCTTACCCACTGATAAGAGAATGTAGAGAAATAACATAAAATTAAAAAGAAATCACCAAATTGAAATTATGTGCTTATAGAGGTCTATTATTTCTAATAAACCTCCTATAAGCACATAAATATTTTCAGATAGTATTTGAATTTATTAAATCATATAAAGGTTTTTTTCTCCCATTTTCCTTTAAAAATCATTAAAAATAAAATAAAAACTATTTAATATCTTTAGATCCTATATATTATTTGTTGCAATATCTATATGTAAAGATAAGATCTCATATGTGAATATCAAATTTGTTAAAATATGTAAATAAAGGATGAATATATAATTGAAAAAATTGAAATTGAATATATAACACATTGAGTGAGTTCACAAACCTAAAACATTTTTTCATATCTTAAACAGTTCTTTTTTTTTTTAAATGACGTTTTGTTTTTCTGGACACAAACCAATTTTTACAATGTTTAAATTTTTCCATGCAACTTGTAATCAGAAAATATTCCTTAAGGTGCTATTACACGATGTGTTTTTTACATATGTAATGTCAAATTTTCCCACAACAAAAGTTGTAAACATCGTGTCATACATATGAAGCATTGTTTATGTACAATACATGAGGAAAGTTACAAGTACATTTTTCAATTAGAACAGGTTCTATTTTTGCATGACAAACATATGAAAATGCAACACTTCTTGTGGCGAAAGAAAAACAGAGTAAATTTTAAAGATTAATATTGAAAGAAAAATAAATTGTGTAATATTAATTAACAATTAAAAAATATATAACTTTTTTTTAACAATAAATTTTTGTAAATTCACAAATTAAATCAGCTGTTGTTTACATTTAGAGGTTATGTCATACGGAAATACATATGCACGTGTGATAGCAAAAATTATGAATCGCATGTAAAAGACAATTTTGACAGACATGAGGAATTTCATATGGATAAAAAAAGTGACAGTACATATGTAAAAAATACTTCGTGTAATACCACCTTGAGTAAGAAGTATTTTGATGAAACAAAATTTAAATAAAAGTTAATATTTTATTGTTCTTGTTGAAGACCACAAATAAAGCCCAACTTCAACTTTTGTTAACTTTAATGAAAGCCTTTTCCATAGATTCAGCCTGCAAATGACTTCTAGCAATCCTTTAGCTATTTCGTTGTTGCTATTCTAGAACACCAATTTCCTCCACAAGTGATCGCATCAAAGCTATGCTATTCATTTTTTTATTTAATTTTTCTTTAAAATAAATTTATTTTCGTTTGCACACACAGAAAAAATAGAAAATTGTCAATAAGCAAAACAACTGGCTTAAACATTCATTTTTTTTTATTCACGCGGAATTTATAATTGGAGGATTTTTTTCTCGAGAAAAGTATTTTCCGTGAGAGAGAAATTTCTTGAGAATATTCCTAATTGGGCTGATTGCGATTAGTTACCCAGTTTTTTAATATTCCACATAAAACTGGACCAAATTGCCTAAAAATTGTTTTTTTGAAAACTGAAAATCGGTCAACTTTGAAGGGTTATTTCTTCTAAACTAAAGATCTGATATTATTGAAGGTAGCAAATTTGTAATCTTTGAACAATTTGCTATAAGATGAGTTTATTCAAAATATCGTAAGCGCACATGAAATTTTTGAATTTGCAACCTCATTTCTTCTAAGGGCGCCACTGTGCGATGTTCAGTATCAGGCAGAACAGTTGAGTGTTTGAATTAATTTAATTAATTGATATTTTTATAATAAACATATGTGATGGAATAAACTGGAGAGTAATGAAGATGAACGTGACCTAGCTTATATATTGCAATAAATCACCATGGTTTTTTAAAAAACAAAACAAGTTTATTATTAACACTGGTGATGTAACAAGTATGCCTATATGTATATAATTAAAAATCGAGGTGTGTGCCGTTAAAAAAAATGTATATGATGTTAATTTTTATGAATTTCATTGTTCTTTAGCATTTAATTCCTTTTGGAACGGATCTTTGCCGATATATTTATCCAACATTTTATCAGCATCAGCCTCAACTTGAGAAAGTTTAACATAACCTTCTTCATCCACGAAACATATTTCATGACCGTCCGGATCGGCCAATATAATAACACGTACTGTCTCCTTACCAGGTGTATCCAATTCAATGAGAGGAGTTAAAATTTTACCCTCATTTTGAGTAATAACTTCATTAATATAAGGCTGTTGAGCTTTGGGTACAGCAAATGCTATACGTCCATAAGCCTTAGCAAGATTTAATGTTTCACTTGTTTGTCTTAGTAATAAAGCAGTCTGAGAATCTTGATATTTTAGCGTTATAGCTTGATCATCTTCAGACGATAGATTCATACGTAATAAATCGTGCCAATATTTTTTTGATCGTGCCAAATCGGTCACAAATAAACCTACATTAACAACGGGATCTTGCTCTTTAGGTTCCGTTTCAGGAATAATGTAGAATTTATAACCATCAGGAGATAATAATAGTTTTGTGCCATTAACATCGGTCATGGGGTACTTGTTGGCTAAGGCACGTTCAATTGATTCTTGAGATTTCAAAACAACTCCAACAAAATCATTGCCTAAAACAAAAATTATACAATCAATAGGCATAAATAACGAACACAAGTGGTTTTTTTTATTTAAATTTTCTATATTTTAATATCTAATCAAGAAATCTCAATGTGTTCTGCGGAAAAAATTGTATAATATCCACCAAAATGTTATCAACGTAAAGCAATAGTATAACGTTGAAAAAGTTCTGAAGTGTTATACTGATATTATTTTTTAAAAATTTAGCAACCGTACAGTTTTACACAAACAAAATAAATTTAAATTGCCCGTCGGAATCATAGATTAAAACAAATATTTAACAATAAAAATGGGATAGGTAAACCACATTTTATAGTTTTTATAAAGACATAACTGGAATCCTGAGGCAATTATCATTTTTTTTTTTACTAAAAAGACGGTAATATTTTTTGTACCAGAGTTACCTGAGCCCAAAAAATTTAACTCTTTCGAGTGACATTTTAATAGGTTGTAATATACCTATGTTCTTAAGCCGTTAAAATTTAGTTCAAAATTCTTTACATTTGTTTCGAGTTATTAAATTGTACATTATATATTTTCAATATCTTACCCAATTCATAACTGGTCACACCATAATTATAAGTCAATTCAAAAACAAAATGTGAGGATTCTGGTCCATAGCCCACCATAGTTTTGCTCCAACGATTATCATATGGTCTGTAAAATCATAGAACAAAACTTACATAGGTACACGTAATTACAACAATTTTACGTTGACTTACCCATTACATTGAGCTTCGCAACCCTCTTTAAATTCTTCATGTCTGAGCACCTGCAATTTAAAACCACAATCATGTGAACTTGCAAAATAACATTCTAATTTTAAAATTATCTCAAAGGTAATATCTTATTTTTATTATCTCGAAAATACTGAGATTTGATAGCATTTTATTACCTTCATGCCCAAAATATTCCTAAAGAAGAAGGAATTTTTCGAACGGTTGCCAATTTTGAAAACATAATGCAAAGCTCTACCGGTTATTTCAGACATATTGGAGACGTTTGAATATCACGAACACCAATTAAACAATAAAATAATAATTTAGAGTTTAGTTATATACACGATTTTTTTCAATTATTTTTATGGTAATCGAACAATTATCTTGAAATATAGTTGTGAGAAATTTTTTAGATATGTACGTACGTCGTCATGGACGTGTTATTCTAACAAAAACAAACTGCAAACAAAACAGGTTGTCTTATATATAAAAGCTGACTCACGAAAAGTGTATTTAACTTTTCGTAATAAAAATCTGCCAAACTTGTCATTAAAACCGCTAAAACCCAGTGATAAAAGATTTTGAGGAATTATTTGCCAGATTACCGCGGTAAATAATGAAAAATGTTAAATTCCTGGGTTAAACGCAAATTTTTTTAGTTTTGAATTCGAATCCTTGATAAATAAAACAATTTTACTATTCTAAAAAACAAAATTAGAAGAAAATATTTTGTTCAAATATATGAAATATATGATATTGATATTCAAAACAATGCGATTTGAATTTAATAATTCACACAAGTCCCGCTGTTTTCGATTATTTGGTATGATCGTTTTATGATATGATAAGTTTGATGATTTTAATTGGTTGGTAAACAAAAAATGTCGAATTTAAAAACCAACAAACAAGGTTATTATTTACTATAGGACACCGTACCGCGTAAGTTTTGGGAAAGTCGAAAATTGTGCAGATCCTAGAAAATAAATTAATTTAAGTGCCATGGATTTATTTTCGGTTAAAGTTTATTTCGGTTACCATTTTTTTATGGAGAATATGCCTAAAAGTAGTCCCATTATATTGATTATATGATTATATATATTTTATATCTATTAAAAAAAAAATACTTTAAGAAGGGTAGGTCTGAATATGGTCTGATTATGACAATATTAATTTAGGTAACTTTTATATGTTTATTCATTCACACGAAACTGAAAAATTAATACTTAATATATGTAAAATATAAAACAAATATGTTAATAAACCTATCGGTGCATTTTCCATTTTGTGTAAATTTAAAATTTTCTAAGAATCATACTAAGGAAAAGGACAATCTGGCATGTTTTGAAGGCAGTCAGATTTGTGGAAAATATAGTTAAATTAACTATAATTCAAAATCGCTCGATTTGCATTTACCTTTTAATTGCAGCAAGACTGCTTTTTTTTATTTAAAAAAAAATAATACTATTTACTTTGTGGTTTATACAAGTATTAAGATAAAATATGTTGGGGTGCATTTAGAACTCAAGTGCCGTCTCAACAGTCTTGAAAAGATTACTATATGTCTATTCTATATAAAAAATTTTAGATTTTTAGAATATATATGCATATAATGTTTGTATTAACTATTTGCAATAAGTACGATTAACTCAATTTTTACACTCTGAATTTTGATATTTTAAATAGGCGGTACATATTTCTATGTAAATGAGATGATCACATTAATTATTTTTTAGTAATATGCCGATTTTTTACTTAATTTTACATCTTTACTGCTTTATAAAAGCACTAGATGCTCCTCTGGAACCATTCAGAAAGCGATTGATAGGGCTGTATGTTAACAACACTGTTCAATAATAAAGAGAAACGATTATGAGATTTCATAGCAATTAGACTCAATATATGCAACATATATTCCACTTTCTATGAGTCAGGTCATAAACCAAATATGTTAATCAGTGCTGCCAAGTATTGCTTTCATAGGCAAGCTGAATCATCTTATGCCGTTTTCTTTTCTGACAAAAAATGTCGCCCTTTTTTGCCCTTTTTTGGAAAACTGTCTTTTTTTTTATATATTCTGAATTAATAGCAACCTTGTATTATATATCAATCGAAAGGTTTCAAAGTGCTGTGTTCATACAAAAAAAAAATTTGATTATTATCCTCTTGGAAGTCATAGGGTGAAAATATTCAAAAAAAAAAGGGGAACAATGGGGAAATATTCTCCCACTATGACCTGAAAGAAGTCAATGGCTCGAATTTTTTGTGATTTATGAGGGCTCGACTTTGAGACCTTTCGATTGATATATACGATAAGGTTGCTCTTAATTCAGAATATATAAAAAAATACACTTTTCGAAAAAAAGGGCAAAAAGGGCGACATTTTTTGTCAAAAAGAAAACAGCATTAGTCTCAAATATATTTGCTTCTTTTTTTAGAAATATCAAATATATGTATGTCATGATATTACTATATAATCAATTTGGTCTATTTCGGGGCTACAGATTATGAATACAGATGGAACTAAATTTAGTTAAAATTACATTCATAAGTAGTATTTTTATACATTTATATTTACAGTTGAATTCCCTTTGGTGAATTCGTACGGCACCTAAAAATGTTTCGTAACACAGAATTTAAGCTCGGCAAAACGTTCAATATCAGTCGGGATGAACTTCTATGTTGGCATCAGTGATTTCCGAACTTATGGTGTTTTGAACAAGACCGTAGGTTTTTGGATTTTTTTTTACCATTCTATACTCACTTAAAACTCCCAATGTATAGGAAGATTCCTATCATGTACGGCGGTTATGCTTTTTAGCATCGCTTCATCTATAAACTCAGAAAGACAGATTCTGTTAGATTTGTGCTTAGTTCCTCCATATTTTTAAAATCACTGTTTTGTTCTATGGTTAGCAAGCTACTGGGAAGGTTTCCAAATTGCTTAGCAATATTTTTATTTTGGTATCCCTTCTTCAACTTCACTTATTTTCAATAACTGTTTTTAGGGGAAAAGTTAATTCGCTGTGACATTTTCAACTGATTTCAGGCAAATGTTGCCAAAATTGTGGGTGTTTTCAACTTTTAGGGACTCATGTACATTTTCATTTACATGCGTAACAATTCAAGTTACAAAATTTGTTTGTTGTAATTCGCAAGGACATTCGTTGAATTTAGTTACAGGGAAGTTCGAAATTTTTTAATTGAGTTCTTAATGAGTTCATGAATTTGATCGTTTCCTATCTCGTTGGATGGTGACTTTTATAAGCATTAGAAGGCTGCATATTTTTTATCCGACTATGAACTGCAAAGATCTTTTGAATTTAGTGCTTAGTTCCTCTACATTTTTAAAATCACTGTTATTGAAAATATATGCATCTTAAAAAATCGTAGATGACTTTAAATTGGTCGGTCGGAGTTTGTCGGCCCATAAGCTTTAACATTATATATATAACGTTTTCAAATAGCAAAATCAATGGGTTTATAGATTTGGTTTCATGGAACGGCCATCTCTGTAAGTTTTCCAAAGATATACCAATATAAATATCTAGACAGAAGACCCATATCTTGGGAACAAAATACGACTGCAAATATTTGTTTCAAATCATCTTACCTTTGATATTTTTAAAGTTGTATTTTTACTGTAATTTATAAATATATACAACAAACGGAAAAAACTCAATTTTTATAACAATTCTCACTTACAGCCTATTTTTAAGCTGTTCTTATGACATTATATTGCTTCATTGTACTTATCGTTTTTAAATGATTTTTAAATACATACGTTTCAACAACCGTATAGTTTAGTTTTAATAAACACAACTTCACCATTTTAACCATTTTTTGGTGGTTGTCAAAGCTTTACATGGGATATAGAAAGCTTTTATATAAAGATATAAAGCTTTACGTATTATCCATAAACTTTTTGTCACAATTTACTTCCAGCAATTTCTATTTACATTAGCAGATTTTAACACTAAAATATTCAACTAGGTTGTTGAATTGGAAAAGTGTGTAAAATTGTCATACACATGCATATACACTCAAATGGGCTACGAATACGTTACTATTCTTTTTGTGTGTAAAAATTTGCAAATTAGAATATTATATTTAGATCTAATCACGTTTTGTTCTTGTAGAATAAAAATTTAAAATAAAATCTCTTCTAGATACAAAATAAACACAAGAAAAACTCATTTCAGTATAAAAAAGTAAATATTTATTTCTTCTTGAACACAGTTCAACAAATGTATTATTTATATATTTATTTGTATATTGGTCTATGGAATTAAAATCCTTATAGGCTATTTACAAAAAAAAAAAAAATTTTTAAATGAATTTTAGTAACTATTCATGAATATAGAAAACATTTTACTTTAAATTAATGTGAAATCAATAAATCTATAAAGTTCAATGGATTGAATACACTTTCTCCTTAGATGGTCTGCATTTGCATAATTAGCGTATTGAACTGCACAGATAAAGGTGTTGGTCGTTGAGGAATGTTGAATGATATATTAGTTCTATTCCTCCACGATGGTGAAGCATGTTCAAGTATGTTGAACATTAGTCGAGTGCGTTCCACCAGAAAAGTGTCAAGCTAAAGAGAGAGACATTTGCAGTTTCTCACCACAACTCACCATGCTTGAACAGCTTGAACTTTGCTAGAACAAATTTGTGTGAGTAAGTTTCAACAATTTACGAAAAGTGACAGAAGCAGTTGTTTTCATTCGTTGTTTTGGTTTTTTGATTTTTGTCGAAAAGAATAAAATTTTGGTAAAAATAAATAAAATGGAAAAATTAGTTTTATATGAAAATTTATTGGAATCAAGCAGTGATTCAGAAGAAGAATTAATTATGAATCATGGTTTTTGCTCCAAGTCGTTCCACCAGAAAAATAGAAAATGAGAGCGAAGAACGAAAATAAGAAATTACTCAATGCTTGAGTTTTGCTAGACTTTAAAAGATATTGTTCTGGCGGAACAGACCTATTGTTAATCAGGAAACCAGAAGAAACATTACCATTAACTATATTAAGAAAATATGAAACATTTAGCATAGTTGTCCGGCTTTTTAAAGTTGGTAGCTTAATTAGGTCAAGTCTACCGGTATAAGATGGAAGATTAGTTGGATTGAAGTTTAAACTCCCACACACCCATAGATCAATGGATCAAAATTTGAAGAATATACATTAAAAACTGATTAACTTTTAACCTACCCCCAGCGTACACAAAATTTTGCGCATGGGAAAAATTTAACTTAATATCAGTACTTACCAATTGAAGAGCTATCAGAAAAAAGCCCAGGAGTGCAAAAATAAAAAATTCTGATAAAAAAATGATTGCAAGGTTTCACGCAGTAGGCAGAATGACACTTCTTCAATATATTGGCACAAATTTCATCACGAAGACATGTTAGAATACAGAAGGATTTTGAAGAAAATTAAATAAGTTTATTAGCTATCGCTCCCAAAGTAGAATTAAGAATTAGTAAATAAAAAAACTCGTATAATAAAAATCTTTTACCAACATTGAAAGCAAAAAAGAAAAGAAAGTGGTAGATAATAAACAATTACATAAATATATTTATAATGAAGTTTCTAGTATTAAAAATATTTTAAAAATATGCATCTGCGATACAAATAAATATCTTCTGAGATTAAAGCGGAAATCACAATGCAAGCGACACTGTCAAAAGCCGTTCACAATGCAAGCAACATATATATGCGGAAATGAGTTCGAATAAACAGCTGACTGACAGATTTTTTACATTTTGTAAAGTAAATAAATTGTGAATAACAAGAAAGGGAAAATTGTTAATGAAGAAGCGGTAATAATAAAAAAAAAACATATATTCTAATTAATAAGTGAACCAAATATATTTATAGGCTGTTGCAAATCGTACCCAGCAAAACTACCACTTTCAAGATACAATATGCGCGTTTTTGTTGTGGCCCAGTTAGTGGGTCCATCCGCGATATTGGTAAAAAAGAATGAAAATAAAAGACGCTGGTGGGTTCGGGATATACTTCAAAAGAGAGATACCTTTGGAGATGGCACTAATCTGGTCCGGGAAATGGGGTTGAAAGACAGCGAAAGTTTTTATAACTTTGTTAGGATGACTGACGTCCAATTTGATTTGCTTCTACATAAAGTTGGTCCATTATTAAGCAAGAAATATATCCGTAGACCAATAAGTGAGCGTGTGAGGCTACTGGTAACTCTAAGGTAAAGACTAGCGTGCGCATTTTGCAAGTGATTGTGGCTGAAATAAAAATAATATGAAAAAAAATTATTTTATAGATTTGTTGCCACAGGTATGAGCTATTCATCTCTGTCCTACGCCTTCCGTATCGGAAAGTCGACTATACATAATATAATAAAGGAAACAACGGAATCAATATGGCTAGCACTTAATGCAGAATTTTTTCCGAAGCCTAACAACGAAATCCTGAAGTTTACAGGCGAACAATTTTTGGCAAAAACTGGAATGCCAAACTGTATTGGAGCCATAGACGGAAAGCATTGCGTAATTCAATGTCCACCGAATAGTGGATCATTATTCTTTAATTACAAAAAGACATTTTCAATTGTTCTCCTAGCAGTTTGTGATGCAGACTACAATTTTACATATGTTAATGTGGGCGCGTATGGATCTGAATCTGATGGTATGTTTTTTATTATAATATATAATAAATTCTTAAACTTTTTGTTCATAGGAGGAGTTCTAAAACGGACTGATTTTGGCCAAGATTTGTTACATAATCGTTTGAATTTGCCCCAAGACACAGAGCTACCTGATAGTATTATAAAATTTCCATTTTATTTTGTTGGCGATGAAGCTTTTCCCCTAAAACGGCATTTGATGCGTCCATATGGTGGAAGTAAACTTTCGTCCGCTAAACGCCACTTCAACACGCGCTTCTCTTCTGCTAGAAGAACAATAGAAAACAGTTTCGGGATATTAGCCAGTAAATTTAGAATCTACCACACTGTCATAAATGCAAGTTGCGAAACTGCGTCTTCCATCGTTCGCTGCACTGTGGTTCTTCATAACTTCATTTTAAAAACAAAAGCTATCAGTACTGCCTTCAATGAAAATGTAAATATCGAGAGTAATGATAATATGAGCAATTGGCAGAATGTATCACAACTGGAATCGAATCCCGCTGGCCACGAGGTACAACAGTTACGAGAAACTCTTAAGGAATATTTATATAACCCACACATTTAACTCAATAATTGTAATCGACTATTTAATTCATTTTTTTTATTTAAAAACAAAACCATAAAAAAGTAAATATAATAAACTAATAATTAAATCGAAACTTTGTGGCCACTTTCATAAGCTCCTTCTCACATGCCTCGGCTCCATCCTTGTTTAATTTGCTCAAGGTTTCCACTATAAAATCAACAACTGACGAGTGATATTTGGGAGACGAAGTCGGCTCTACTGACTGTGACACAGGTGGCTCTACACATGACATTAGCTTATTTGTTAGGGCTTCAAATATGTCCTCGACAGATCTTTTTGCCTTTTTAGGCGCTCTGGTTTGGGAAAATGTAGGCGACGGTGTGCTGCAATCAATTACGGGAGACGGCAATGGGGATGATGTAGTTTGTCGAGATCCTTGTTGTTCAATTGTGCTAAACAATTCGTTTTCCATAATACTCCCATCCTGTGATTCGAGGGAGAAGAAACCACAGTTGTCTATAGAAATTTCAGTGTTGTCAGCAGACCATGCAAGAGAATCAGTGACTCTTGAGGAAAAATTATGTATAAAAATATTACACTCTCAGTCTATTTTGCAAATATGTATGTCCATACCTTTGTTTTTTGAAAGCATTGTCCAAAAAATGTAAGTGCTTAAAAAACACCCATTTCTCCTTACCGTAAGCTGCGGCACCACTTCTATTAGCAGCATTTTCACGATCCTTTTGCCTCCTATACTTGTCCCTCAATGCCTTAAACTTGTTTTTAGCCTTTTTACCTATATTAACAAAAAAAAAAAAAAAAGTATTAAAAAAAGTACTCTGTGTTACTTCTTCATACAACGAACATAATTACTTACCGGTTAGACCAAATGTTTTCCCAACTTCATCCCAGACCACGTTTCGCTGTACAATGCCCTTATATCCATGGGAACTAATATTCCACAAGTTCTCGTGCCCTTGAACTATTTCAATAAACTTGAATGTGTTCAATAAAAATGAATGAAGTCATTTTCAAATTTTAATTGCTGACCAAACAACAAACAAACAATAACACATGTTTTCTTCGAATGCATATGTTTTTTATTTTAACTTATGTTTTCTTCGAATGCAACCGACAGAGTTGTATTTTGAATATTAATAAAATGTAGAAATATGTGAAATATTTATAATTATAATATTGTACAGATAATATTATAACATATATGACATTTTTTTTAACAAACAATTTTAATTTTCATTGATAATTCTTAGTTTAAATGTCAAATTCGAAAACAGCGCTATCTAGTACCAAATGGAAACAACTACTTTCGAACAAATATGTTGCTGGAGTAGGAATAGACCAACTTCAGCGACAAATGTGAGTTACATTTTCTTAAAAAAAACGAGAGGCACTTATGTTAAATTCTGGCATTAAAAATGTAACTGCCGCTTGCATTGTGAACGATGCTTAATACGAAAACTGATTCTTAACCACACTGATCGTAGGCCTGACTTAAGGTGAGTGTGTTAAGGCGTTGACCAAAAAGTGCAAGTATGAGTGCATTTTTGAGATAGACGCAGGTTCAAACTTCACGGCCGCCCTAAGTAGAAAAATTTCATATGAAAACAATCTATGCAATTATAACATAACAATTATCAAATGTTCAATAAAATCACTGATGAAGGCTGAAATGCCATAAACTAGTCTGAATTGTAGTTATGAATTTTAGAAATATATGATTTCTTCTTCACTACCACGCACCATTGAAACGATTTATTGTTTTAGTACTGTAAAAGACGAAAATAAATATAAAAGATGCGCATAAGTTTATTACAAGATTGAAAAAAGGGACATTAAAAAGAAGTAATATATATAAATTGATTTAACTTTGTTCTTTTTTTTAATTTTTCGATCAATGTTTTTTGATCAATGCTTTTTGAGATATTAATTTATTTGGAAAATTTTTTGGAAAAAACGTGGCCAATTTACTGAAAAAAAATTTTCGAAACTCTTAGTTTTTTAAATATTTTTTCATTAGGACACATAATCATAATCGTAGAACACAACTTGGAAAATTACATAAATTTAATAATTTTATTATTTATTTATTTTTGAACTAAAATTAATATTTTTTTCAAATATTTATTAATACTATTTATTTATTTAATAGATATCTACAAAAGTATGTATTATAATATGTATTTGAGATCATATAATAATAATTACCTTTAATTGGCATAACTTAATAGTTGAAAGCCAAATTCGCATAAGCATTCAGACTTTGGCGTGAAAATAAAAATTCCGTCACTGAACTGCTACGCTACGAGCAACGAATGTGCTAAAGAACTAAGGCGTGAAAAGTTTCTTCACGATCAGCGTCTTCGTGCTAAAGTTCTTTCTGCTCCTCGGGGCAGCAAGAGCTTTTGGTCATTTGTTAAAAGAGTACAGAATAATGCTAGTTCTGCAATCCCAACTCTTATAATGAATGACCAAATATTCATTGAATCGGTTGATAAGGCTAATCTTTTAGCTGAACTTTTTGCAAAAAATTCATTTTTGCCGTATAGCGATCAACCACTGCCCGAACTCGAAAGAGTATCTTGTACTATGCCTAAAATATTCTTCCGAGCACGTGCAGTTAAAAAGGATCTTCCGTATGTTCATATCTTAAATATTTAAGAGCTTTTAGCATATTTTTACGAATATATTATATATATTTTGCACTTAAAAAAATGATAGTTAATTTTACTAACGAGTAACATTTCATAAGGTTGCATTTGAATGATCAGTGGTCTCGAATCCCAAAACGAGAAAATTCCAAAAGTATAAAAATTCACACGTTTGAAGAAAAGTACGTCTGCGAAAATTATACACCTGAAAATTAATTTTTAATTTTGGTAATTTTCCTAAGAAATTCAATGTAGTTGACATAAAAATAAAAGAAAGATAAAGTCGGTTTTTGGTGACTACTTATAAGATGCCCTACATCATTTGTATCGAGAAAGTGAAAACGATCTTAAGTTATTAATTCGGTAGCACAAAAAAAATTTGTGCTACTCATTCAATATTTTTTTTTATTTTTAGTAAATTGTCACATGTTTCCAACAATTTAGCTAAGTTTGCAAAAACATTTGTTTATACTTGAAAAACTATCGCACATATAAATTTAATGCTAAAATATTCATGATCACAAACTTTTGCATTTGTTCCACTTTATTTGCTTTAAGATGTAAAATCAACTTTTAAAGTTTGATTGAATAGCAAAAAAAAAAAACGAACATTGAGTGCAAGAAAAGAAAAATAGAAAAAGTCAACTGATAACTGCGCCTAAAACGTGATTACAATCCGTAAACTAACAATCTGCAATATGTATGTATAAACCTCTATAATAGTTTTTTGTTTGACCGTAGGCAACAACAAAAAAAAAACTCAACTCTTTGCATGCATCAGTTGTGGAGCAGTTGAAAAGAAAAATAAGTTGAACGCTGAAGTTACTGATAGAGTGAATATTGAAACCTTGAGTTTTTGCTGCACATTATTTAATTTTTTTTTGTCACCTTACTTATTTTGTTGGTCTATTGTTTGTACTGAGGCTTAAAAATAGGGCAAATGTCGTCAAAATAAACAACAGAGTTATAACAATTTTAACTGCAGCTTGCCTTACACTGCATGTGTAGAGTGGCCTTAAAAATCAATGAAGATGATGGCAGCGCAAAGTACGAATATGAACATGAACATGAACATGAACATACCAATAAACCAACCAAAAGGCATGGTTCAAAAAAATTGACACCATTCTTTTTTAATGTTTGTTCATGTTTTAATGTTTATTGTATTATTTTCTTTTTTTTTTTGTTACTATTTTGGTTGTTTGTTTGCTTTTCTCTCCGCGTTTTGAAAGTTTTATAAATGATAGGAGGTAAGATTTAATGTGTCATCGTAGTTGAACTTGCAGTGAATGTCAAAAGAGTTATTTTATGCCATCGAATTTAAATATTGCTAAAAAAGTTTGCTGAATTTGTGACCTTTAACAGAGCATTTAAGTTTGAAATCTTTTTGATTAAAATCCTTCAAAATTTAACTGAATTTATTTGTCATTCTGCGGTCTAAAATTGAATGAATTAACTGTTAGTCACAATATTAAATAATAAATTAAATGAATTATTTCAATATACAATTCATTGAATTTTTATTTTCAATTCAATAATATAATAAATTGTGAATTCCCTCGATTTTGTTGACAACTCTTCCAGGTCCAGCTTTATGAATAAAAAGAGAAATGAGTAAAAAAAAAAATAAACTAAGTTTTAGTTATAATTCCTTTCCTTTTAAATTAAGATTGTCATCATATAATTAAATAATTGATTTAATGAAAATAAAAAACCGTTAAAATATCGAAAAATCTAAAATTTTACTATAATTAAATATTTTTAATGATAAATTTTTAGATAACTTATATATCATTATTTTTATAAAGCTTGAGCTCGATTGGATCACGGTAAAAGGGTTAAAAATCGATCCAAAGTTTTTTCAGCAGACAAGCAGACAAACAGACACTACGAGTTAAAATAAAGGGAGGAAAAGTAGGTTCAGATTGGTTTGAGTGAATAATTTTAGTGGTTAAAATTATAAAAACCTGTGCGCTACATTGGGCATGATAGACTTGACCACTTGAGAGACAGAAATTGGGTCCGTAAAAGACTTTTCACTTAAGTCCCAGACACAATTTTCTTTTGTCATTGGACTTAAAACTGCAGTAAATATTTAATATACGCACTTAAGTAAAAAGTCAAGTATTTGATACATTTAATTGGAAAGTCTCTCAATAATTTTACTAAAAAATTGTATGTAACCATGAATTATAATTTTTTTTAAAGAATCAATCCATGTACTATCGAATGATTTCATAATTATGTATAAAAAAAAAAACAGATATTTCAAATTTCTTTTATAAACATATCAAGAATTCGAAATAAACTGATAATTAGTCAAAATAAACTGACAATTAAAACTGCTCAGGCTATACATTCATTGAACAATAATTTAATGACAAACATTAACTAAAGAATGAATTCGTTAGAAGCTCTGGCCTTAATAAAATAAAGGTAAGTCAATCATTTTATTTGAACACGTTCAACTCAATAAATGTTGAACTTGTTACCAATTTTAAATTGCCATAATGTAATTGCACTGTTTTCCATTTTACATATAAAAATATGTATACATTCAAGGAGGGTATTTATAAATTTGTCACTCCATTTGTAATGCAAGAAATTAAATTAGGGAGATATGTTGCTACTAGATTTTGATTAAATCGTTTGTTGTTGTTGTTGGACTTTGTCTAGTTTTTCACATTTTAATAAGATTTCAGTATGATGAAAAATGTAGTTGTGTCTGCTAAAAGCATCTGAGGATCAAATTATTTTTACATCTGTAATATTATTATGCTAGGCGATTTCTTGTGACCGATGTTTTGTTCTACCATTTGATCCCGATTTTGACCAAACGTATATTATTTTAAACGTATTTCTTTTTAGCCGTTTTTCAGATTTACGGATTTTTAAATTTTTTCCTTTATTTTGAGTAAATTGCATTCAAAGTTGCTACAAACACATACATAAAATTATACAATGCTATGTGTGTTTTATAAAATATGTTAATGTGTTTGCTAATGAGTTTATTATCTTCATTCACAATAATAATAATCCATAAAAGTGTTGGTTTGCGAATTGGCTAAGTTGAAAAATAAAGCTGCCTAGAAATTGCACTCGAATTTCAAGCGCTGGAATCTGTACCGATTTCATACGAAATTGTATTGCCATATTAAAAACTGAAAAATGAAAAATAAAAAATAAAAAATAAAAAATAAAAAGTAAAAAATAAAAAATTAAAAATTAAAAATGAAAAATGAAAAATTAAAAATTAAAAGCAAAAAATGAAAAACGAAGACTGAAAAATAAAAAATGAAAAATAAAACTTGAAAAATAAAAAATTAAAACTGACAAATGAAAACTGAAAATTAAAAAATGAAAAATATAAAATTAAAAATGAAAACTAAAAAACGAAAAACGAAAAATGAAAAATAAAGCTTGAAAAATAAAAAATTAAAAATAAAAAATGAAAATTGAAAACTGACAAATGAAAAATTAAAAATGAAAAACATAAAATTAAAAATGAAAAATGAAAAACGAAAAACGAAAAATGAAATATAAAAAACGAAAAACGAAAAATGGAAAATGAAAAAATTAAAAATAAGAAATGAAAATTAAAATATGAAAAATGAAAAACGAAAAATGAAGAATAAAAAACGAAAAATTAAAAATTAACCGGTTAAAATAATAAATAGTAATAAATATTTTTATATTAGCAGAGCCCCTGCAATTGATTGCTATAAGTGATACATAGATGATGCTTTCTGTTTGATTTTAAAAAGTGCCATAAAAAATCTTTAATTACCAGATGTTTACACATCTCCCCTGTGATCGGTCTCACATGATTTTTTTAAATTTAGAAAATACATTCGCCTTAAATTGAAGCATTTTTCGACCTGGTCCCCAATATAAAATTCACTTAAACATACTTACAGAATACAAATAAATGACAATCTTACTTCAATTTGTTTTATAATGTTTTTCTATGTTCATTATTGGTCCTAAGATTCTTTACTAACACTCATGGTTTAAATTTTATTTGTTCGATGGTTCAATATTGCTGATAGTTCGATATTTGAAATATTCTATTACTGTAGTTTTATTTAATACTAGCTGAGTCCGGTCCGCGTTGCTGGCCCGAAGAAAACATCTGGATTTTATATTGCATCTAAATTTTAATACCGATTGTCGGGCAAAAGTAAAGCACGAACTCCCTCGAAAATCCTTAAATACATTGCATTTAATAATATTATGAATATGACTGAAAAAAAATATACGTTTTCTTGAATATTTTAACACCAGCGCCACCTACAGGTGAAAAACTTTGTCAGCAACTTTAGTTTTATGTAAATAATATATGTTGCGAATTTGAGCTAAATTGGACCGTAAATAAATTTTTTAGGAAAATCTCGACCCCAGCGCCACCTATCGGGTACAAATCGGAGAACCAAAGGAACATATGGTATGAATACGAAGTCGCTAGCATTAGTGGTTCAACAGTTATTAGAGTACCAACATACGCACCAACGTTTTTATATATTAAGATATTTTACAATATTATTATATATTGATATGTTATGCAATTATGACGATGTTGATGAAACATCACTATCATCAGTTTATTTACTGTCTTAGTGTAAACATTCATATTTATCCCTGGTCGAAATATTGGAAACTAAGAAGATTTATAACAATTTTTTATACCCTATACTACTATGTGGTTTGGGTATAATGACTTTGTGCTGCTGTTTGTAACAGCCAAAAATATTCATCCTAGACCCATCTTTAATTATACCGATCGACTCAGAATCACTTTTTGAGTCGAAATAGCAATGTCCGTCCGTCCGTCCGTCCGTCTGTGTGTCCATGTAAAGCTTGTAATCAAACTACAAGTCGCAAATATGAATATATTTTAATGAAATTTGGTATATAAGCCTCCATCGGCCATGGGATGAACGCTATTGAAATTGGTGAGAATCGGTCCATGTTCAGACCCCCATACAAATGACCCCTATGAAATCGACATTAATTGCCATAAGTTCCAAATTATCGTATAGATCTCAGTCAAATTGGGTTTGTATGTGTTTATTACATCCATTAATCAGTAGTTCAAAAATACTGCCTATAGGAAAATTCTTAGTCATAGGCCCAATATAGAGCTGCTTCCCGATCTTCACTTAAATCTATCAAAAAACAAAAATATTGCACAGATTTTTCTCAAATTTGTTTTGTATATATTTTTTCAAAGTATAAGTGACTTTACCAAATATGGTCAGGATCGGTCCATTTTTCGACCTAGTTCCCATATAAATATAGTATCCGATATGAACTTTTTCATATCTGCAGCCAAAAAAATTAATAAAAATCCCACTCAAATTTGGTTTATGCTTATTTGATATATCTAATTAGTTAAACCGAAGAGATAGGGTCTCTTAACCATGGTATAGGGTATCGTATAGTCGGGCTAGACCGACTATAATTTGCTTACTTGTTTCTAATATTTCTCTTACATTATAAAAATTATTATCTTTCTTTCATTAGAAAATTATATACATGATCTTAAACCGGACAATAAATGACTAATTATTCCAATACAGATCAACAATGCATAACAATAACATACAACACATGAGGTACAATGCATTTGTGTAATCTGTTAAGATTTCACATGCATTACAGTTCCATCTAGAGGACAATGGCAAAAACAAAGAGCTGTTCACATTACAAGACTTGTAATTGATCTGGCTATGTTAATGTAGAGAAAGCTAAAAATTGGAAAAGCTCAGCTTGTTCATACAAACTCTCGTATATAAAAAGAAAAACATTTCTCATGTTCTTTTCTTTCAAATGTTGAGTTAAATAGTTGATTAAGCATGTGTTGGAGTAATAGGCAGAAGGATGCTGACGATGAACAAGTCGCTTTGTTTGAATGTAGCTACTCCATCTAGCGCTGTCTTTAATTTTTGTCTAGTATTTCTCTTCATTAGAAAAATATATACAGGATCTTAAACCGAACAATAAATGACTAATTAGTAATAAATAAATTCAAAAAAGACCTCGAGCTCGACTATTTATTCATTTAAAGATATATTATTATATTGATTAAAAATTCATTTCTTTTAATATTACTTTTAATCAGGGCTGTTAAATTTCGATTAAGATTAGTTATCAATTACATTACATTTAAAAAGGAATTGTAAAGATCGTCTATTGCGCAATTCTTGATTACTAATTGATTACGATTAAAAATAATCTTAATATAATAAGAATTACTTGTAATTACCATAAAATAATCAAAAAGAATCAAAAGTAATCAAAAAATAATTCGATTACTTTCAAAAATTACTTTTGATTATTTTCAAAATCTATTGCATTTCCAACATTAAAAATAAATCAAAATTAGATGTTTTTTGTATAAAAAAATATCCACATATATATTTTAATAACAAAACAATTTAAGTAATTCATAACTAAAAAAAAGAAATAAAGAAAAAAATTACATTCAATGTACACTAGTTAGTATTCTTATTTACAAATATTTGCAATTGGCTTTCATTAAAACTAATTTTTCAAACGAAAAATCAGAGAATGATTGCCGCAAAAGTCGTTCAACTGGAGCTGAAGACGTTAAGGGTGTGGTAAAATCATAAATGCTTCCTCTAGAAGAGAATTGCCATTTAAATTGCTGAAGAACTTATTTTTTATTGTGGGTTTGCGATCTTGTGGAGAAAAATTTGTTCAAGTTCATCAACTGCAAAGTTAAATCTTTAGTTTAAAAAATTAAATTTAATGCATCATGCATCACCACCAAAATTAAATCATTTCAAAATTAAATGTATTGCAATTTTTTGCGTAAAAACTGTAAAGTGTATCCAAAACTCTCCTGGTAATATTCTCGAAAGTTACTTCTGTAATTTATGGACTTAATCTCTGCAACACTTTGAGCAATTTCATGTTGATGCTTGGAGTTAGTACTGTTACCGCAAGTGCGATATTTGCCTCAGTTCTAATAATTAAATAAATATTAAAATCTCCAATATGTGGACAAAATGACATTCAATAAGTGCGAAAGCAATATATTTTGAAAATAATCAAAAGTAATCTTTGAAAATACCCTATACCACTATGTGGTTTGGGTATAATGACTTTGTGCTGCTGTTTGTAACAACCAAAAATATTAGACCTAGACCCATCTTTAATTATACCGATCGAATCAGAATCACTTTCTGAGTTGATTTAACAATGTCCGTCCGTCCGTCCGTCTGTGTGTCCATGTAAAGCTTGTAATCAAACTACAGGTCGCAAATATGAATATATTTTGATGAAATTTGGTACATAAGCTTCTATCGGCCATGGGATGAACGCTATTGAAGTTGGTGAGAATCGGTCTATGTTCAGACCTAGCACCCATACAAATTACCCCTATGAAATCGACATAAATTGTCATAAGATCCAAATTGTCATATAGATCTTACTCAAATTGGGTTTATATGCGTTCATTACATCCATTAATCAGTAGTCCAAAAATGATACCTTTGGCCCCATATAGAGCTGCTTCCCGATTTTCACTTAAATCTTGTTTGTATATATTTTTGCAAAATACAAGAGACTTTACCAAACATGATCAGGATCGGTCCATTTTTGGACCTAGTCCCCATATAGATATAGCATCCGATATGAACTTTTTCATATCTGCAGCCAAAAAAATTAATAAAAATCCCACTCAAGTTTGGTTTTTGCTTATTTTCTATGTCCAGTTAGTTGGGCCTAAGAGATAGGGTTTCTAAACGCATGGTATAGGGTATCGTATAGTCGGTCTAGACCGACTATAATTTTCTTACTTGTTTTTTGATTAATTTTGATCCTTTTTGATTATTTTTTGATAATTTCAAGCAATTCTTATTAATTTTAGTTTATTTTTAATCGTAAGCACAAAAACGATTATAAAACAGAATATAATCGTAATTAAATCATTACTTCACCTTTAAAAAAAAAAGTTATCTAATTAGTAATTATTACCATTACTATCATTACTTAACAGCTATGCTTTTAATATTGTGAATTATGAAATTATTATTCACAAACATTTATGTTTTTCGATATGTGAACAATTTGCTTGCTCCATGATACTTATGTTCTTTTCTTTTCTGACAAAAAAATGTACCATTTTATTTGCACTTTTTTCGAAAAGTGTATTTTTTTATATCCTGAAACAAGAACAACCATATATTATACATCAATCGAAATCCCTCAAGGTCGAGCCTTCGTAAATCGCAAAAAATTGCAGCCATTGACTTCTTTGAGGTCTTAGTTCGAGAATATATTCCCACAAGGGCGGGTCGATTTAAAAGTCGCCCAAGTGACAAGGAAAATCGCATTCTAGGTATCAAAATAAGAAATTTTGCCCGAGGAGCCATACCTCTAAAACGAATTCTGATGTCCCGACTTTTTGGATATAGAAAATAAGCATAAACCAAATTTGAGTGGCATTTTTATTAATTTTTTGGCTGCAGATATGAAAAAGTTCATATCGGATGCTATGTCTATATGTGGAGTAGGTCCATAAATGGACCGATTCTGACCATGTAAAGTCTCTTGTATGTTGCGAAAGTATATACAAACAAAATTTGAGATGAATCAGTGCAATATTTTTGTTTTTTGATAGATTTAAGCGAAGATCGGGAAGCAGCTCCATTTGGGGGCCTATGACTAAAAGTTGTCTCATAGGTATTGTTTTTGGACTGCTCATTAATGGATGTAATAAACACATAAAAACCCAATTTTACTAAGATCTAAAACACAATTTGGATCTTATGGAAATTTATGTCGATTTTATAGGGGTCATTTGTATGGGGGCTAGGCCTGAACATGCAGAGATTCTCACCAATTTCAATAGCGTTCATCCCATGGCCAATAAAAGCTTATATACCAAATTTCATCAAAATATATTCATATTTGCGACCTGCAGTTTGATTAAAAAATTTACATGGACACACAGACGGACGGACATTGTTAGATCGATACAAAAAGTGATTATGATTCCATCGGTATAATTAAAGATGGGTCTAGGTCAAATATTTTTGGTAGTTACAAAAAGCAGCAGAAAGTCACTATACCCAAACCACATAGTTGTATAGGATATAATTAACACTCACACGTATACGTATCTTATACTCTGCTAATAAATAATATTCATACGCCTTGACTATGTTATGGTATTCAAGAAGATCGATCGGATGAGTGTAAATAACTTTTAGATCACTCCGTGACTATGCGTGACTACCTCAAAATTAATCTGTAGTCACTATGGGCCAAGTTTCAGATCGATTGCATGAGGGGGAATGGGGTTGTCCCATGGCAGACAGACAGACAGACAGGTAAAAAGTCGGGACATCAGAATTCGTTTTAGAGGTATGGTTCCTAGAGCAAAGTTTCTTATTTTGATCCCTGGAATATGATTTTCCTTGTCACTTGAGCAATTTTTTTCCTCCCTACAAATCGACCCGCCCTACTTTATTTATATGGGGACTTGGTCGAAAAATGAACCGAAAATATATAAAAACCAAATTTAAGAAAATTCTATGCAATATTTCTGTTTTTGATAGATTTAAGTGAAGATCGGGAAGCAGCTTTATATGGGGGCTATGACTAAGAATTATCCTATAGGGATTATAGGATAATAATCAAAAGTTTTTGCATTTTATGAATACAGCACTTTGAGACCTTTGGATTGATGTATAAGATAAGGTTGCTGTTAATTCAGAATATATAAAAAAATACACTTTCCGAAAAATGTGCAAATAAAATGCGACATATTTTGTCAGAAAAGAAAACAGCATTAGTGTGCGATTTATGTGTTCGTTTTCAATGTAGGTTATATGAATATTTGTTAGAGCGATTTTTTTAAAATTTGTAATTACGCAGTGCAGCAGTCATTCTGCGGTCCGGGGGGGATGGTGAGAATTCTAAGTCAGGGTAAAACTACTAGGTCAGTATAGTAAAACATCATATATCTGTGGTTTTCTAGAATAACCGCGTATATCATAAAATCAAAATGTTCAGGGGAGCCAAAAAAACGCTATATTTGAAATTATGGGCTCGATATAAAGATTTTGGAGCTTTTTATTTAACGTCCTGTATGTATGGGCAATAAATACTTTATATAAAATTTTGAGTCAAAAATCTTCAAAGGAATAGATCCTAGAGAAGGACGAAAAAAACAATATGTAAATTACACTTAAAGTGTGTGCAGATAAAATAACTTATGTCGGCAAATGTCGTTTTCTTTGAAAAAGAAAACTACCAATGCTACCACCCATGTAGACATAAGTTGTTGTTACTTGAAAAATGGATTTTTTTGTTCGTCAACAAAAAGTTAACGGGACTTAGGATGAGAATATAACAACGTATCAAGAATAATAGTGACAAAAAATAACAGAAATAAACACAAAAGTTTTTACAAGTGGTTATAAACTGAAAACTAATCCAAAATTATTTTTATTTTTTTTCATTAATAACAACGTATGTCGCTATGTGTTGCTTTCTGAGAAAATAATTTGTCAGCGATCAAACGTAGGTTGACATACGTCGTTAGTGCCGCAAATTAATTTTATAAACATTTAAGTTACGTTGTTATTTAAAGAAAAAACTCAGAAATGGTCAATATTAAAAAAAAAAAAATTGAACACATGTAAAGAGCGTTAAAAATTAATATAATTGACATCGTTAACTCAAAACTGACAAAAATGGACATACGTGGTTATTCCAGAAAACCACAGATATATTCATTATATTATATTCATTTAGTTTTTCATCTACAACTTAAGAATCATCGTTAATAGTTACAAATTTCTGGCCATAAACGACTGAACAAATAAAGTCAAAGACAATTGATAATATTTTTGAGCACGTAGCAATGACCACTATGTGGTTTGGGTATAATGACTTTGTGCTGCTGTTTGTAACAACCGTCCGTCCGTCCGTCCGTCTGTGTGTCCATGTAAAGCTTGTAATCAAACTGCAGGTCGCAAATATGAATATATTTTGATGAAATTTGGTATTTAATCTTTTATCGCCATGGGATGAACGCTATTGAAATTGGTGACAATCGGTCCATGTTCAGACCTATCCCCCATACAAATGACCCCTATGAAATCAACATATATTGCCATAAGATCCAAATTATCATACAAATCTTAGTCAAATTGGGTTTGTATGTATATATTACATCCATTAATCAGTAGTCAAAAAATGATCCCTATTGGACAACTCTTAGTCATAGGCCCCATATAGAGCTGCTTCCCGATCTTCACTTAAATCTATCAAAAAACAAAAATATTGCACTGATTCCTCTCAAATTTTGTTTGCATATATTTTTGCAAAATACAAGAGACTCTACCAGACATGGTCAGGATCGGTCCATTTTTGGGCCTAGTCCCCATATAGATAGAGCATCCGATATGAACTTTTTCATATCTTCAGCCGAAAAAATTAATAAAAATCCCACTCAAATTTGGTTTATGCTTATTTTCTATATCCAGTTAGTTGGGCCTGAGAGATAGGGTTTGTAAACGCATGGTATAGGATATCATATAGTCGGTCTAGACCGACTATAATTTTTTTACTTGTTTTTATTTCGAAAAAACAATTTCTCTTCGAAAAATAACGGCTTTTCTCGAGTTCTACGAATTCTAACTATAAAAAAACATGTGAGTCCGACCGATCACAGGGAAGATGTGTAAACATCTAGTAATTTAAGATTTTTTATGTCATTTTTTAAAATCAAACAGAAAGCGTCATCTATGTATCACTTATAGCAAAAACTGTTTCAGCTAATTCAACAACCCTTTGCTGTAAACGTTAAAAATGTCCCAATATAAACGTATATAACTGATACATAGATGACGCTTTTAAAAAAGTGGCATAAAAAACAATGTTATATCATAACTTTTTCACCAATACAATCATAAGTCACACAGCGTTATCTGCTTCAGCTCACACCGATATGAGTTACGCTGTTTTTGTGATTGTATTGTGAAATAGAAATTTACCCCCCTGCGCGTATAGATGTTTACACATCAAAAAGTATTGTAACTATAAAAAGTATGTATCACAATATGGGTTCCCTCCCATGAAGTAAAACCGCTTTCAGGCTGCACAGTCTTGAAAAACTAAGAAAACAAACATGAAGATAAGGAAAAAATATAAAAGGTAAACAAAAACGGCAAGGAACGCCTGAGAACGCCAAATTCTTTGAAGGTTTCACTATACTGGTCTAGTTATTTCACACTGACTTCGAATTTCTCACCCCCAGACATTGACAGTGTTACTAGCTAATATGAATATTTATCGAGGTGATTTTTTAATATTTCCGATTTATTTGTTTTGTATTATATTTATGTGTTTTATATTATATTTATATGTTTTATATTATATATAAAAAACCATTATTTTCAAAAATTCAGAATAGCTTTCTGCACACAGAAAAAGTATTCGCCAACCGAATTGTTCTAAAGTTGAACAACTGTATTTTCGATTGTATCAACAGAAATTTAATAGAATCTGCAAATTCTCTATTATGAAAAAATATTTACTGTTATAGCAATAGAATTGTAATCATAGTAAACCCGAAATTCGGTTATCAGCGTTATCGAAATTCGATTGGCAACAAATTCGATTGCAACAACGAATCTGTTTTCTGTGTGTGATGTAAAATATTTTAGTGCTATTATAAAAAGTAGCAGATTTCAGCGCTCGAAATTCGAGTGCAATTTTTTTTTATTTTTCAACTTAGCCAATTCACAAATCAACACTTTTTTTGGTTTATTATTATTGTGAATGAAGATAAACTCATTAACAAATACGTATAATTTTATATATGTGTTAGTAGCAACTTTAAATGCAATTTACTCAAAATAAAGAAAAAAATTAAAAAAATTTGTGAATCTGGCGAACAGCTAAAAAGGAATACCTCTCAAATAATACCCGTTTGGTCCAAATCAGGATAAAACGGTAGAACAAAACATCGGTAACAAGAAATCACCCAGCCTATTAATATTATAGATTCGAAATTAAATTTTTCTAAAAAATCTTAATATTTCTTGAGAAATTGTTTTTTTTTAAGATTTCTTTTAAACTATATTTATTTACAATCTATTCAATTAACTCCATTGAGAAGAACATTACACCAATAACAATCCATTTACAAATCCAGATTTGGAGTCTTTTAAGCCGTCTGACTTCGTCTGTGTTATCAAGAACGTCAACAGCTAATGGGTTTGCATGATTACTTAATCCTACTTAATTGTTACTCTTGATTACTTAATAGTTCTCGCAAAATCTTCTCATTTCATTTACTAACTTAGGAATAAAGAAATCATCATGTATACCTTTTTGGTGATACAAACCATGGGCAGTTAGCAATTGACCTTAAGGTTTTGGACTGGTATCTTTGTAGAATTTCTATATTAGAGTTGCTGGCTGTTCCCCATAGCTGAATTTAATACATCCAGACGAGTTTCAATATTGTTTTGTAAATAAATACTTTATTTTCCGGCTTTAACTGAGATTTGGGACCGAGTAGCCAAAAAACTCGTTTTGTTTTAATATTAAATTGCAAAAGTAAACAAATGTCAACAAAATATTTGAAAAACTAAACTATTTTACAATCTTGATATAAATTATCGCAAAAAACAAAAATCGACAAAATCAAATATCACAAAATAAACAAAAAATAAGTAAGATAATTATAGTCGGTCTAGACCGACTAAACGATACCCTATACCATGGTTTAGAGACCCTAACTCTTCGGTCCAACTAATTGAATATAGAAAATAGGCATAAACCAAATTTGAGTGGCATTGTTATTAATTTTTTCGGCTGAACATGTGAAAAAGTTCATATCGGGTGCTATTTTTATATGGGGACTAGGTCGAAAAATGGACCGATCCTGACCATATTTGGTAAAGTCACTTATATTTTGAAAAAATATATACAAACCAAATTTAGGAATGATCCGTGCAATATTGTTGTTTTTTGATAGATTTAAGTGAAGATCGGTAAGCAGTTCTATATGGGGCCTATGACTAAGAATTGTCCTGTAGGGATTATTTTTGGACTAGTGATTAATGGATATAATGAAAATATACAAACCCAATTTGCCTGAGATCTATATGATAATTTGGATCTTGTGGCAATTTATGTCGATTTCATAGGGGTTATTTGTATGGGGACTAGGTCTGAACATGGACCGAATTTCACCAATTTTAATAGCGTTCATCCTATGACCGATAAAAGCTTTTATACCAAACTGCATCAAAATATATTCATATTTGCGACCTGTAGTTTGATTACAAAGCTTACATGGACACACAAGCGGACGGACGGACTCAGATTCTCAGTGATTCTGAGTCGATCGGTATAATAAAAGATGGGTCTTAATCAAATATTTTTGGTAGTTACAAACAGCAGCCCAAAGTCATTATACCCGAACCACATAGTGGAATAGGGTATAATAAAAGCGCTAAAGCTAAAAATCGCCAAAACCGTTAAAATCAAAAATCGCCAAAATCAAAAATTAAAAAAAAAAACGCCAAATCAAAAATAGCAATGAAATCGCCAAAGTGAAAAATCACCAAAACCTAAAATCGCGAATAACAAAAATCGCCAAAATCAAAAAAAAACCTAAATCAAAAATTACTAAAACTGAAAATCGCGCATAATAAGAATCTCAAAAAAACAAAAACGCTAAAATCAAAAAACGCCAGAACTGAAAATCGCGAATAACGAAAATCGCCAAATTTAAAAATAGCCAAAATCAAAAATTACCAACACTGAAAATCGCGAATAATAAGAATCGCAAAAACAAAAAACGCCAAAATCAAAAAACGTAAAAACAAAATCAAAAATCGTAAAAAACAAAATCAAAAATCGCGAAGTCAAAAATCGCCAAAATCTAAAATCGCAGAAAAAAAATTTTAAAAAAATAAAAATCGCCGAATATAAATAAAACAGTTTCCTACAACATGTATTCCCGGTTTTTTTTTTCGTTACGATGGGTATAGCGAAGCGTCTCGGGTTACAGCTAGTATGGTGTCAAATACGAAATTATAATTTCCTAAAAGATGTTTATACTTTACGAGAAATCTATTCTTTTGTGTAATTTTGAAGTAATTATACGATCGTTATGTGTAACTATCTATAAGAAACTAGAAGTGGCTAGTAGAACATTTAAAACTTTTTTTGCGTTTTTCGATTTTGCGTTTTTAGGATTTTGTGTTTTTGCGATTTTACGTTAATGCGTTTTGCGTTTTTGCTATTGTGTATTTATGCGTTTTTTTTATGATTTTGCAATTTTGGCATTTTACGTATTTATGAATTTGCGATTTTGCGTTTTTGTGATTTTGCGTTTTTGCGATTTTGTTTAAATTAAAAACGATTGAATTTTGGTACATTTTAAAAATTTGTTTCTTGTATACTTTGAATTTAGATAAGTTCTATCATTAGCTAATATGATTTCTTAGGCTATCAGCCGATTCAGTTTAAAACTCTGTACCCTTCATATCGAGTTGAATTTATTTATAGTAAGCTCGAATTGATAGAACGAATCAGTCCAGACACTTAATGAAAATCTTTTCCTGATAGCTTTTTAAATCAAAACTCTCTTTCTATCTACCTATATACTATATATTTATGGGGTTATTTGATCTTTAATCATGTCATTTTAGTAGAGAAATTTTCTTTTAACTAATTCATTCACTAAATGCATTTGTGTAATTCCTTAATTCCCAACAGTATTTTTAAACGAATTCTACTTAGACGTTAAATAAAAAATTTGAATTGAAAATGAAAAAAAAAATCAATTCAAATATGAATTTAGTGTCCATTATAGTTGTATTGTTTGTATTTGTATTGATATTTGTATTTGTTGTGACTTTATGCTTTTAGAATTTCTACTCTATTTTTGTAAGCTTATTATGCTACTGTGGCCAATTTTCCAAAAAATTTAACATTGTAACTATACCCAACAAAGTTTTATGTTCCAAAGAACTCGAATACTTCAAATCGTTTTGTTTCAACGTTGGCACAACACTTGAGTTTGCTAATTATTTTATAACTAACTAGATACTTTACTAAATAAAAATTTCTATATAGCCATTTGTTAAACTAGTTTTATAAATAATTCCAGCTGAACCAATTCCCTTGAACTGGTGATGATGCAAACAGTTCTAGAATGGATGATGTTGTCAACCGATTCTAAAATATATTGCTGGTTAGTTAGTTTATACAATATTTTATACATTTTTATACTTGCTTACTTATATATCGATCAATTATTTTTCGGGTACGTAAATATACTCGAACAATACATTGCTTTGGCCAATAAATTCATATAAGTTTATTTTATACATCAATACGAGTTATATTGTTGATTGACCCAAATTGTGTTGCCATCAATAATGCAAAATACAAAAGAGATATTGTTGGTTTTTTTCTATGAGAATTTAGAGTTTTAATATTTAAGCTTCAACAAAATTTTAATGGAAAAACTCTGTATGAAATATTTAATGACATTGAAATGTGCTCACAATTGTTATTTGTTAGGGTTCTTAACACATTTCAGAATAAGACCTTAATACAAGTGATAGACTAAAATAACGTAAGAGGTAAGATAAGATAATATGTAAAAAAAGTTTTGTAAGTATGTATAGCTAAGACATATTAATTAAAAACAAAAAAGAAAGTTATAGCCTGTATAGACCGAATATATACTTATACCAGAACTTTGGAAAAAGGTCATTAGACCAACTGTAGCCTCATTGAAAGTGAGCATAAATAAAATTTAAGTAATATTTTTAGATATATTTTTGACAGCAAATATTTAAAAGTTCATAACAAATATAAATATCTTATATATCAAAAACGATCCGAATCCGACCATATTAAGTGAGGACACTTAAACCAATAGTAACAAACCATTTGAGTGAAAAAAGGTACTCTATATCTGGGGACTATTACTAATATTTGTTCTACATAAAGCACTGTGGAACTAACTAGGGACCATGATTTTGATACAATTTGTGCTATTTTAGTTAATCTATCTAAAAGTTTTATATAAAAACACACATTAAAAAAAAGATAATAATATTTTGTAGGAAAACCCATCAACATTTCACATACGCTTCTTTTGTTTCGATGTAGAGATTGTTTATTTTTAACAAGCTAACTTTTGATTTTACAAAAGAACAGTAAACGAATTGTTTATAATCCATTGCATGACGTGTAGTGCCGTGTGATTCGTATCATTATTTTGCTGAAATATCGATTTTACCGGCACATTTTCGTAAGCATAAGGCATCATTGCATCTTGTAGAATTTTTTCATATTGCAACTTGTCCATAATACCTTTAATTTTGTGTCGCGGCCCAACACAACGCGACGACATAACACTTCAAAGCATGATGGAACCTTCTCCATGCTTCAATGTGGCCCGGGAATACTTTGGATAAAATTCTTTCCACTTTGACGGCCAACATTTTAGTGCTTACGGGGCAGACCTTATTAGTTTTATTTAGTCCGAAAACAATGACACACCATTCTAAAGGCGGTACTTTCTTGGAAACTCTAGTCTCTTCTTTCTGTTACGCTCAGACTGTAGCGCCTTCTTTCGGGAAATTCTTTCAATGAGTACAGCTTCTCGCAACCATCCAGAGATGGTTTTGATTAATTTTCGCCAAAGACTGCAACCTCTCATTTGCGAATTTATGTGAATTTTTTTTCGAGTCGCGGACATTTTGTGAATCTTTTCTATATCTATGCAAATATAGAAAACTTTATCATCACTGTCCGTATTTGAGTGTATATTTATTTATTTCATAAATTAAAAAAAAAAAGCCAAATAAATTCAGATGGGGAATTTCGTATGAACAGAGTTGGATTATATCATATAACGTATCATATTACTGTCCATAATTAATTGGACATTGCTGTACCTATAAAATTAATAGCTAGATTTCGTGTGATCGATGATGTGTTCAACAACTTTCTCCCGATTTTGACCAAACATTTCTTATTTGAAAAGTATTACTTTTTAGCTGTCCACCAGACTTATAAATTTTTAAATTTTTAAATTTTGTTGGAGTTATGCTCATTTAAGGTTGCTACTAACACAAACATAAAATTATACAATACTATTTGTGTGTTTATTAAATTTGTTAATGTGTTTGCAAAAATATGAGTTTTTCTTCATTCACAATAATAATTATGTTGAATTGAAAAACTGTTTTCCATAAAGCATATATAATTGAAAAAATTAAATTTCCTAGAATTTCCACTCGAATTTCGAGGGCTGCAATCTGCTAGTATTATTAAATAGTTAGTTGTAAGGCACCCGCCTGAAAACTGAAAAACTCTTTAAATTATTATAAAAGAAATATTTATCAGAAGTCCATTTATTTTATTATTAAATGTGAAATTAATAATGCAATTTCATATATTTCGATCTGGAAAATCTAACAATACAATGTTATACAAAGATATTGCAAAATTTCAATCATTTTGCTTGGTGATGCTTTCGAGATACATGCTTTAATTTTTCAAATAGTTACTGAAAAATCCGGAGGGGGTGTTTCAACGAGGGTGCAAAACTTTTATTAACTTTAACTTTTTGAGTTATAATATATTTTATGTTGCACACCAAACTTTTATATTTTTTGATCTGGTAACCCCAAAATTCAGATGAGATGTTGGGTAGTAGTTGTAAAACTTTAACCATTTTCCTCTACGAAGTTTGGTTTTTGAGATATAAGCGATTTATGTTGCCCGCCAAAATATTAGATTTTTTAATCTGCTAACTCTAAAAATTGTTAGTCCACAATTTGGATGGGATGTTTCAAGGAAAGACAAAATTTTAAACATTTTACTTATATACATGGATAAATATTAATCATACGCCATTACAGAATAAGCAGGAGATCAGTAAATCAGTGAGTCAGGCAATTTATAATGATTTTATAGGGAACATTTGTATTGGCGCTAAGTTTGAACATGAACAAAATTTCAATAGAGGAAGATCACTATCGCTGATGAAAGCAAATGTTATAAATTTATTTGTATAAAAAAATTGTTTTTTATTTTCATAATTTTTTATTTTTAATTTTTTGGATCAAATGCCCCCTAAAAAAGTGAGCTTCGTTGAAATTTTTAATTGCCATTAATACAAAATGACAACACGTTTTTCAAATTGATTTTTTTTCACACATGTCAGACTTTTTTTTTTTGGGCGGTGATTGATTTTTGTATTTATGCGCGAAAATAAAAAATAGCATGATTTCTTCTCGAATGAATAAAAATCAAACAATTTTTTATCTCTGCTCGAAAAAAAAAACTATGTGAGTCTGATCGCAGGGGAGATGTAAAAACATCTATTTACAAATTAATGAAAATCAAACAGAAAGAGTCATCCATATACCACTTATATCAAACAACTGCAGTGGCTTAGCTAATATAAAAATTGTTTATTATTACTTATTATTTCAACTGGTTGTTATAGTTGGGGTTGTTGAATTAGCTGAAATAATTTTTATATATATTAGTACAAGTATTGTGGGGTTGTTGAGTTATATGTTATACGTTAATATGATGAAGATTTTAACGTTGTTATAGGAGAGGTTGTTGAATTAGCTGAAATAATTTTATATCATAATCTTTGCACCAATACACTCATACTTCACACCGTTTTTGTCTTACTTCTTACTTCTTAAGCTTTTTTTGTGATTGTATTGTGGAACAGATTTTTTACCCCCCTGAGCATGTAGATGTTTACACATAAAAAAAAATCATGTGGGTTCCGATCACGGGGGAAATGTGTAAACATCCAGTAATTAAATATTTTTTGCGGCACTTTTTTAAAATCAAACAGAAAGCGTCATCTATCAGTCACTTATATCAAACAACTGCAGGGGCTCTGCTAATATAAAATTATTTATTATTATATATTTCAACTGGTTAATTTTTTATTTTTGACTTTTCATTTTATATTTTTAATTTTTAATTTTTTTTTTTCATTTTTCATTTTCTTATTATTCATTTCTTACGTTTTATTTTTCATTTTTCGTTTTTCAGTTTTAATTTTTCAATTTTCATTTTTTACTTATTATTTTTAATTTTTCATTTTTCAAAACGTTTTTATAACGCTATTCGCTCCCTCATTTTATCTTCAAACACTACCTAATGAAATCGTGCCTTCATTTTATCTCCAAACAATCGTACCTCACACCGTTTTTGCCTTACTCTGTTGTTGTGATTGTATTGTGAAAAAGATTTTTAACCCCTGAGCGTTTAGATGTTTACACATAAAAAATTTCCAAAAAAGAACTGCTCAAATAATAAAAATAACTTTTGATGTGTAAACATCTATACATATTTAACAAATTTGAAGAGTTGCGAAAAAATGGGAGGGATCCAGCTAGTACAACAAATAAGTCTATACGTTTTTTGTTTAATAATTACTATTATTTTCCGCACATGGTTTACATGATTTTGAGTCCATCAGTATAATAAATTATGAGCCAAGGGCAAGTATTTTTGGCAGCTAAAAATCGCAGCTTACACTCATTATACTCTTACCACAAATGGAATAATTTATTTTTTTAAAACACAACCGAATAGAAAACAATTAGGTCATTCATTTCGTTAATTATAACGTTTTTAGAGTGTTGAATTAAGAACCTTATTAAATCTTTATAATTTTCTATATTACTTACTAGTTAACTACTTTCTCGTATGTTTTATTTTAATATCCCAGCAAAAATATACTTTTAAAAAAAATTCTTATTTTTAAATTTTATGTGCTATAAAAGAAGAAAACATAATTTTGTAAAAATCAATCTCTTTTAACACTGAATGTCTCGCTGTTGTAGTAGTTGCAGAAGATTAACAATAAAACAATTATTATATATATCTGTTATACAAAGTATCCACATGCGAAAATGTTATTATTTTTAGTTGTTAATGTGTTTTTCTTGTATAGCGATTTTAGGCACATTCCTCAAAATAAGCTGTAAAAGATTTGTATTTATGGCGAAAGTGCTTACTTCCTAAAAAGTAAAATCCTCGAGTTATTGGTGATATGGCCAAAATTGAATTAATTGAACTAAGAATTGTGGTACTTAGAAATATTTTTTGTAATATCTTTTATTTTTTTTGCTGGCATGCATTGCTAATTGACCTTAATAACTGAAAATCATCACTTTTGTAGAGTTTCTTATATTTATTTAACATTTACCTTCATCATTAAATGACTACCAAATTAAAAGCACAACAAATGATAACTATTAAAGCTCTAAAAACCTAATTTTAACATTAGTGAGTTGAGAATTGCTAAAAGCTATAGTGAATGATATCTCAGTCAGATAATAGTTGCTTAACTGATACAAATGATAATCAGCCTGCTACAAATTACTTTATTATCTTTTTTTAGTTTTACTGACTTTATTTAATAAAGCATTCTTCAATGAAAAACCTTCAAAACGGGAATCGATTTTAACAAAACTCAATGGAATCGTACCTCGGCCAGTCAAATATCAAATATAAATTGAAAATATAAATTTCCTACATATAAATTGAAATGTTTTATTTATTAATTAAAGAACAAGAACAAAACCCTCTGTCAAGTTAAAATGTTTTAATTGAAATCCTTCAACAGTTGTACACAAAATTTAATTGACCACACCACATCTTTTATAAGTGTTAACCAGAAAATGCCTTTTTCAAAAATAACATTTTCTTTTGCTTACAATTGTATTTTTATTTTCTGCTACAACACATACCTTCTTCCTTCCGCCCATGGTATTTTTATACAATTCCTGTGCATGTGTATACATATTGAAAATCGTATTGTAATAATAGTAATCGAATATATTTGTAAATAATTAGGGCTTATAATTATTCGAGTTTAAGTATACGTTGATCATATAAAAATTGATCCTGTTTCATTTTAAAAGTTTCAACAAATTACATTTTTCCAAAAATATATTTTATTATTTATACTCAAGCCAATAGCCTAAGCTCCTAGTGCCCTGCTTTTTAAGATTTATTGTAATTATAATCTATAGTATTAATAGGTAAGGCGATTTCTTGTGACCGATGATTTGTTAAACAGTTTTCTCCTGGTTTTGACCAAACGTATCTTATTTGAAAGGTATTTCTTTTTACCTCTCCAGCAGACTTATAGATTTTAAAATTTTAAAATTTTGTTGGAGTTATGCTCATTTAAAGTTGCTACTAACACAAACAAAAAATTATACAATGCTATGTGTGTGTTTATTAAATTCGTTAATGTGTTTGCAAAAAAAAAAAAATAATTTGGTTTCTTCAGTCACAATAATAATTCTGTTAAATTGAAAAATAATTTTGGACATAAACCAATAACATTGAAAAATAATTTTGGACATAAACCAATATTTGAAAAGGTTGAATTGCGAATTGGCTAAAATTTATTAGCATACCTTTATTAAATGACACAATAAAATTTCCTTTGAAACTTCATACATGATTTAGTATCCTTACCATATGTAAATCCTGGAATTAAAAATTCATAAAAAAGTAAAATAACATAATAATAGTATAGAGTTGTGAGATTATAAGGGAAATATTAATGTTTAGTACCTTTAGATATTTTTTTAGATTATCTAAATATGAAATTTTAAAATTAATTCTTCCATTATTTAAGATGTATATAATTCATAGAATATCCAAGTTTTTTCATTCACTACAAAGGTGTCAGAAGTTACATTAAATATGTTATAATATGTATAACAGTTCTGCTCACCAGCGGGAGAATAAACTGATTGAATTGATTTTCATTACTCGATCAATCTAAATGGAGAGCACTAAGATGTGATAATACTAGCATTTTGCAATTTTTCAATGCACATAGGGCCAGATTCAATTTTTTTTGGCATAAAGTCTAATAATAAAGCTAGAGAGCTGAATTTTGGTGGAATTGATTATATTGGCACTTGCAGTAAGTGAGAACAATTTCAAATAAATCCGACCACGCCCACCTATACCGCCCATATAAGGACACATTGCAGAGGAGTAATTTTTTTTTTATTATTTGATGTTTCGATTTAAACCAACTTAAATACTAATTTCATAAAGGTATTAAATTAATACTATTAAATTAATCTTCTTTTTCTACTTCCAAATCCAAGCAAAAGTTGTCTTCATGATCCGTATCCGAGTTGCTATCATCGCTGTCTAAAAACTGTTCCTGGTTATTATATTCTACATTTGGTGCTTCTAAAAGTTCAATAACTTCCTTTGGTAACGAGGTTTTTTTATTTTGAGCTAATCTTTTTTTTTATATTAAGGCTTGAAAGAAAAGGGTCCGATGAATCCATTGATCGGTGGAACACATCCGATAAATTGTTGATACGAGAATTTCGTCTCGCATATGAGTGTCTATCGCGCTTATAAAGTTTATTTCGCGCTTCAGATGCCTTTTCTCCAAAGCAACCGATAGGTAATACCGATGATGCTATTATCTGTGAACCGTGAACTAAAACTTTGTGGACAGTTGCTGACATTGGGTACCATGAATACTTTTCTATATAATTCGACGCAGTTTCTTGGCATAATTGGCTGAATTTAGTAGTATTTACTGGGAATTCACAGGAAATAGTTATTAAAATAATATAAAACCGTTGTAAAATATCATAATCTAGTTCTAATATTACTGAAAGTTGCCTTGTGTTTTTAAATGCCCTTCTTGCGGTATTTCCGTCATTTGTATTTCCACTTCCGTTTTGTTTTGGCTTATCTACATGTAATCCCATTTCACTCCAAAATAATTTTTGTATTTCTTGTTTACTTGCCACATTTTTAGGTGTAGTTTATACGAGATTTTAAGTACGAACTCAAAAAATCTTATCCATGCATGTAGGGGACTGATGCCGTGTTGAAGATTTCCAGACTTAGCTTTAAAGTTTGATATGTCTGTAGTTTTCATAAAATCCTTTGGGCTGGCTCCACAGATAGGACATATTTGACAAGATTTGGTTCCCGTTAATATACTTAACACCTTGCCGTCAATCAATGTCAAATGGAGATCAAAAGTGACAGTGATTTTTCTGTCAATTGAGAAATTGTAATTAAAAGCTGTTAAGTTTTGAATTTGTGATTCTAAATCCGCTTTTTCTGCCAGAATAAGATCTTTGGTTTCTTTAGCGAATTCAAGCTTTAGGGGTCTGCAAAATCTTACTGATTGGGGGATTGATTTATCCACAAAGGCGTCCCAAAATCATCCGTTTGTTTCAGTGGAATGACGCTCGTAACAAATAATGAGTCGTCATTTATATCAGACCTTTCTCCTAGGAATCTCTGCTTGTACATACTCTGCCCCGTAAAGCCGTCAAATCCATAGCTCCCTATTAGTTTGACATCTGCTATGTTTTGATGTTTCTTGAATACATCATCCTGCAGAAGGAAAATTCTACTGGCCGTATGATTAAGCAAATTTTGGAGAGATACTTCGGCTCTTGTTTCCGTCACATTGACTCCCGTAGGCCTGCATTCCAATTTGGCTTCTCTTACTTTATTATAGCATGGATAAATGTTGGAAAATTGTGATTCATTTAAAGCTCTCGTGCTGTTGTATTGCGCTTTAGTGACGGAGTTGTCGATCAAAAATACCAGAGCTTGACTTGGTGTGAGTGGTACCGGCTCCGAGAATGACAGTTTCTTTCTAATCTCACTTGATGAACTAGAAGTAGAAAGAGTATTCTTTAATACAAACGCAGTATCGCTCATTTTGGCCTTTTTCGCTGAAACTGATGCTGCATGAACAAGGAGACTTGTATTATTTTCTTCATTATCTGCCAGTTCCTTTGCCATTTTTCTTTTTAGCCGTGATCCTGCATCACTGTAAGACAGTCGTAGTCGTCCCATTTGATTTTCTGAAGCAACTTGGTCGTTGATTTTCTCCACGACAACAGTCATGCTTGACAAAACCCAACTGGAATGTTTCCTTTTAAATGTCGTAATTGTACGATTACATTTAGGTAGATTTTTCAGAATATAAAGGTGAAAACTCCTTATTTTCTTAGTGATTTCGGCCTTTAAGTCAACTGATACATCATTTAAATGAAATTTATCAACAATCCAGTCAAATAACGCTTTTTCATTTCTGTTTTCATTGATCCACACATCCAGTAGGGCAGAATGGCTTACCTCAAACTTAGCTAAAAATTCAAAATATGCGCGAATGGGCAAAAATTGGCAAAAAATGTTAGCAACAAGTTTAAAAACACAGATTAGAGTAAACATTTGCATAATTACTTTTTGGCACAAATTGGCAGAGTTTTTTACTCCACGATACAGGAATACTTCGGTTAGATTTTTTCTAAAATAAGACATATAATTCGAAAACATATAATAACAATTATATTTGGCATACCTTGACCTTTATTTTCCATTTTGCCAAAAAGATTTGGATACCTGGTGTTGCTACAGCAAAAGCGCAAAGTTGAGTAAAAGACTCTCACCAATTTTGACAAAACAAACAGCTAACCAGACAGCTGACTTTGTTAGCGCTGCAAAAATGCAGCGTTGCCACTGAAATGTTTTTATTTGCGAATTCGATGTACCCAATGTATGCCCTTTCAAAATATTCAGTTACGACTTTATGCCAAAAAAAATTGAATCTGGCCCTATGTGCAATGGTATTCGTAAAGATCTAATGAATGTATCGGATGTTATCAAAAGCATCTTTATTAAATCACTAGTTATTGTTATTTATTCAAATTCAAATTTGTAGTTACATATTTTTTTAAAGCATAATCCATTATGTTAATAGGCTAGACGATTTCTTGTGACCGATGTTTTGTTCCACCGTTTTATCCCGATTTTGACCAACCGTACATTATTTGAAAGGTATTTCTTTTAAGCCGTTTTGCAGATTTACAGATTTTTAAAATTTTTCCTTTATTTTGAGTAAATTGCATTTAAAGTTGCTACTAACACATACATAAAATTATACATATGCTATGTGTGTTTTATTAAATTTGTAAATATGTTTGTTAATGAGTTTGTTATCTTCATTCACAATAATAAACAATAAAAGCGTTGGTTTTTGAATTGGCTAAGTTGAAAAATGAAGCTTCCTAGAAATTGCACTCGAATTTCGAGCGCTAGAATCTGCTAGTAACAATTTAAAGTCTACTTTCGTTTCTCAAACGGGCTTGAATTAGTAATTTTCGTTTTCTTTGAATTTTCCACTTTCTAGTCACCGTTTAGTTTCCAGTCTGTATGATATATGTAAAATACACTAATCGAATGTAGGAATGTAGAATGGAAAGCCCAACGGAAAGCATTTTTTTTATCAATTAGATTTCCTTTAAAACTATTGGGAATATTCATTGAGTTCAGTGTTGGACCACATGGTAGAGAAGAAGAAAGCATGTATTTCAAAAATTCATAACTGCACTGTATTCCTAATCGGACCAGTTTCTGGCGTTTCAGCTTTCTGGCTTTTCAGCTGTCATCAGTGACTTTATTGAATATGCGATAAAAATGCCAAAATTTGCATGTTAGTTGCAACATGGCTGAGAATGACGTCAAATTTAACAAAATAAAATTGTCAATTGAAATTGTGATAATCTTAAAATATTAAATCAGCTGAATATAAAGCAGTATTAAATATGAAAAAAAGGACTAGTATACGTCAACTTACCTTTATGCAGTTCAATTATCACACCAAAAAAATTTATCAAGTCTTTTTATAAAAGTGCTTATCATCTTGACCTATTTGTTATTATCATCAAACAGTGATCCTCTCTAATGCTACTTTAATGAGGCACGGAACCATCTTTCGATACTTCACTAACGGTATGACGTAGTTTGTTATTAATATTTCAGTTTGTGACTCGGTTACCCCAAAGTTATCAGTTTTATCAATGCTTATACAATTTATATGGTGCTGTAATAAAAAGCAATTGCAAATTGGAAAGTCTTTAACGTGCAATGCCCACATGTATAAAGAAATATGTTTGAGATATTTATGCAATGTGTATTATACTTATTTAATTTTTTTATTTCAACGTCGGTTTTTACTGGAAATGTTAATTCGAAATAATCAATGTAACGTAAATAAAATCGTCTGACTGAGTCTTCCATACAAATACGTCATACACTGTGCTAAAAAGTTTCGTATATTTTAATTAAAAAAATATCAAAATATCAAGAAATTAATTAATGGTCTTTAAATGGGAAAATTTAGAAATGTGTACGTTAGGGTTATTATTTTTTTTTTCGCAAAATTGTTTCATCGAACCACGCTACGAGCAATGTTGTACTGATAATAAAAATCATTGTTTTCACATATATATGTATATATATATATAAATGGTATAAATATATTAAATAAATAAATATATAACAACCATAAATAACTATGTTTTTGAATTTAATGATACAAAATTCAAGTTTAATGTACGAATTATTTTATATAACGGAAAAATATCTTGATCAACTTTGAGAGTGCGTTCCGCGCACAAATTCCGCAATGCATAAGGAAACTTTCTATAATATTAATAGAAATGAAATGAAAGAAATGACCGATGTTTTGTTCTACCGTTTTATCCCGATTTTGACTAAACGTATATTATTTGAAAGGTATTTCTTTTTAGCCGTTTTACAGATTTACAGATTTTTAAATTTTTTCCCTTGCATTTATAAATAAAATTATACACATCTATGTGTGTTTTATTAAATTTGCTAATGTGTTTCTTAATGAGTTTGTTATCTTCATTCACAATAATAATAAACCATAAAAATGTTGGTTTGTGAATTGGCTAAGTTGAAAATTATAGCTGCCTGGAAGTTGCACTCGAATTTCGAGGAAGGATGTTGCTTTTTTCATTTTGATATGTTTCAGCACACTTTCATCAATTATCAGCTCAAATGCACTACTTACACTGCCTAGCATAACATTTCTCTATGCGTAGGCCGTTGATTCTGCCAATTCTTTGGAAATTCCCTGCTTCGTGTAAGACGGAACGTATAAAATTAGAAATCCGTCAAACTGACGAGTTTGGTAAATCTTGTCTGAAACTCTTTCTCTAAAATCATAGTATTGGGTCTAGAGCTACTATAATTTTCTTTGTTGTTGAATTTTATATTTAAACTAAAATAATTTAAACTCTTTTGTATTCGTCTCGAAAAATTATTTAGCGTTCGGTAATGACCAATGGAACTGTATTTATAAAATCTTTATCAATGCTCAACTAATGCTAAGATCTGAGCCCAATAATGTAAGAACATTTTGAAGGCAATTTTAATGTGATACACTTTTACCACATTGTATTTGTATTGCCGGAAAACGTTGTGATGGTTTCAATCTGTTGAGTCTTTGTATAAGTGTTCGTAAATATTTACAAGTATTAAATACAAGTGCATATATACTTTTATTTTATTTTATTTTATTTTATTTTGTTTTTCTTTTTTGATTATAGCATCCAATTCAGCTGAATGTTATTACTGTTGCACTCTCTTCAGTTCACATTCTTAAATCCCTCAAACTGAATGTGAAATCATAGTCGTCGTTATAATTTGTTGAAAGACAATATGGCCGAAGACCAAAAAAACAAAAAAAAAAAATGTTATTAAACATAGTTAATTCAATTCAGGAAAATGATTTTTTTTCATTGGCGTAATGGATACGTTTAATACTTGGGAGGTTAAAAAGTAAAATTTTTTTGACTAACACTAACTTAAAGTGAGTACCCATAAGCACTTTTTTTTTTAACTCATGAAATGTATGGCCAAAACTAAAAAGTACCCAAAAAGTTTTGGATTACAACAATTTTAATTAACACTTATTATTATCTGTTTTAGGGTTTCCCTGCCCCTTCGTATAAAAAAGCCAATTTTCGAATATCTACATCGTCTTTATTGCGTTATTTGTGAGCATCATTTATTAGCCAATTAAACGTTGGTAAACATTTTAACAAAAAGAAAATTGTTGAAAACCTTGCAAAGATTAGCACTTATTGTTAAGTACAATAATCAACAAAAGGCGACTATTAGAAGTCAAGTGTATTTTTACTGCTTCTTTTTTTTCTATACGAAATATTTTGCTGTTAGAAGCACATTAAACTTTTAGTCCATTGACCGCAGTTTCATACGCTGTAACATTGCTAATACATTGTGGGTGATTATGAATTTTTTTATATTGTTGTTGTAATTTAAACAAAAAAAAAAAAAAAAAAACTCGTGTCTACTTACTGCAGACAAACATTTGGCGGATTTAAGGTGAAATGTACGATTTTGTAATAATGTAAAAATAGCCATAAAGCAATAGCGAAGGTATATATATGGTTTAAACCACCCAAGAGAAAAATGAGCATACAAGCAAGAAAGATCCTTTACTAGTGATCGAAATGTACTAAAAAGTTATATAAACACCCATGAATTAAATATGAGATTATGGTGGGAGGAAGTTGTCGTTAATGGATCCTGTGAAGTACATTTAAGCCAATCTTTAGAATGTCATGCTAAATTACTTTTTCAGAAAAGATAACGATGTTAATTAAGGAAGCACGTTTTAAACATTTAACAAATATATATTAATATATTTTCCCGATATCAACTTTTAACTCACTATAGTTCTTCATATATCAACATCAATTATACTATTCTCTTTAAAAAAATAATTCTTAATTTAAAATCTCATTAACGTTTTTTTTCTCTTTATCCATTTGTATTAGGGCGTTTAACTAAAAAAGCCTTTTTTCTGATATGGCAACTCGTAGAGCGGAATATGAATTCTTAAAGATTTTTCGGAGATCGGTGCGGGATCGCTAAAACCGATTTTATTTATTAAAAATTATGTTAAGACAAATATTTTTTTTATTTTTGTTCTCTCACAAAACTCGATTATACAAAAACCGATTAATCACTTCTGAAGAGAACTAGACAGTAATACCAAGTTTTGTCCAATTAATACAAATGCAAAAGCGCTAAACGGCGCTAAATTAGAATGAAAATAAAAGCTGTAGTTACGTGTGTGTAAAATAATAAATTTAAAGCGTATACCAAACTAAAAAACAAGTAAGAAAATTATAGTAGGTGTAGACCGACTATGCGATACCCTCTACAATGCAATTAGGGAATTGAACTTACGTGCAACTTATTGGGTATAGAAAATAAGCATAAAATCTGAATGGCATTTTTTAAAATTGTTTTTGCCTGCAGATCTGATAAAGTTCATACCTGCTGCTATATTGTATGGGGACTAGGTCGAATAATGGACCAATCCTGACCATATTTGGTTAAGTCCCTTATATTTTATAAAAACATAAAAAAAAAAATTTGAGAAAAATCTGTGCAATATATTTTTTTAAATAGATTTAAGTGGAGATCGGGAAGTAACTTTATATGTGAGCTATGACTAAGAATTGTCCCATAGGGTTTATTTTCGGATAACTATTCAACTCACACAAACCCAATTTGACCGAGATCTATAATGAAAATTTGGATCTTATAGAAATTTATGTCGACCTCAAAGCGGTTAATTGTATGGAGACTAGGACTGAACATGCACCGATTCACCAATTTAAATAGAAGCCATTTACAAAATTTTTCGAAACATATTCATATTTGCGACCTGTAGTTTGATTACAAGGTTTACATGAACACACAGACGGACGAACGGACATCACTAAATCGACTCAGAAAGTGATTCTGAATCGATCGGTCTAATCATATATTTTTGTTAGCAACAAAAGCATTACACCCTGGCTACAACGTTCAAAACTTTTCTTATACCTTTTTATGTTCAAATAAAAACTTTTCACTTTCTTCCATATCATCAGGCCATAATATTGTTTTAACATTAAACTTAGATGTCTTTGTAGAGAATTAAACTTAATAGAAGCATTTGATGAAACTTTATAATCTAAGACTCGGACATTCCAAACTGACTCACGGACACCTAATGAACATTACAATTCCTCAAATTTGTAACTGCATATCTCCCACCCCAAATCCTTCCCACATCCTCTCAAACTGCCCAAATTTCATTACTCATAGAGAGAATTGTTTTAAAGGTATTGGTCCTACTGGGTATTTATCCAATCCGACCCCAGATAATATAAAAAAAATAATAAAATTCCTAAAAAGAACTGGCACTTATAATTTTATATAGAATGCAATTACTATGTAACTCATAATATTAAGAAATAATGTTATTGTTATTGTTTAATACTATTTTGTGCTGAAGGACATAGTAGCTATTGCACTAATCCTAATATTAGCTTATAACCTGTAATTGTACGTTAATACATAAATAAATAAATAACTTTATAATCAATACAATGAGCATTCTTAATTTTTAGTCCATATTTAATGTGTGTTAAAGAATTTAGACTGTTTAAATACATTCAATTCCTTATACTCTATCTGAAAATGAATTTCACTAATTACTCTTTTGATTTTAGCATTAGAGTACTAAAAAGTCAATATATCAAAAATTAAAAATGCTAATTTAAAAAAATGGAATTCCTTGACTGAGTTTTAGAAATTAATTATGTACTTCAATCCAAAATAAATCACTTTTATCTGTATTTTTACATTTGCAGAGTATTAAAGTGTCGAGATAATTTTCATACTCTTTGATATCTTTTTTATCTTTAACAAATTATTTTATAAAGTTCATAACATCTTCATAGTTTTTTAATTAAAAAATTATTGTCCACGCGCAGTAGACATTTTTTTTTGTGTCTTAATATTTGCTCTTATCTCACACATAAGATATTTTGTATATTTAATTATCTTTTGTTTGATTTAACTGTTTGTCTGTTTCTTCAGTATTATTGTCAAAACATGGCTTTTCAAATCTATAACCTAAATAGCACCATGCTTAGGATCGATTTATTCCTCCAAATAAACAAATTTTTGCATAGGTGCAGTTATCATTTTTTATATCCGATATAAATCTTCGAAAAGTTTTTGTAGTCTGTATTTTGGGCCTCGAATGCCAGGTCCAATTTTTGTACTATTTGCCTTTTGGTTGGTACTACCATCGGGATTTTTCGTGACATTTCGGAATCGTTGTTAAAAAACTTATATATCTTGGTATACAATTTTAGATAGATTTTATTCCTTTACTATAAAAAAGTGAGATTAAAATTTTTTTTTTTAAATATATGAACCTGTATAAATAAGTACACTTTTGTGTATTAAATTATAAATATTACTGAAAATTATGTTACATATTATTATATAGTATACCTGTAAGCCCGCATAAAGGGGCTGAATAGAATAGATTGTAATATAACTTTATTGGAAAAAAATAAAGTGTGTAATAAAATAGAAACAAAAATAAAAATTATACTGTTTATTTATTTATAGTAACTAGCAGATTGCACCCCTCGAAATTCGAGTGCAAATTCTACGAAATTTTATTTTTTCATTAAATAAAGACCCTAAAGGTATGCTAATCAATTATAGCCAATTTACAAATTAATAAAAACACTCATTTTTATTACAAACCCATTAACAAGTTATATAAACACACAGATAGCATTGTGTAATTTTATGTATGTGTTAGTAGCAATTTCAAATGCAATTTATTCAAAATAAAGGAAAAAATTTAAAAATCTGTAAATATGCAAAACGGCTAAAAAGAAATACCTTTCAAATAATATACATTTAGTCAAAATCGGAATAAAACCGTAGAACAAAACATCGGTCAAAAATAAACTATTAAAAAAATACATATAATATTTGACTAACTGACGAATTAGAGAATCAATTATGAGTCTCTTAAACCGAAAAGTTTATATTCGGAGGGAAGTTGCTTAAATAACATGACATGTTTAACATGAATGTTGTATTTAAAACGTGTTAAAAGCATTGAAAATTACGAACAAACAGCGCTAATTTAGTGGAAAATTTTTAACATAAAACTTCAAATAAGAGCATATCTTCACAAATTTGTATAGAGAATAATGGTCAATATCAGTCCAGTAGACGCCACAATTTTGGGTAAAAAAAAAATTACAGACAGTGAAAAAATTTAAAAAAATATTTATTTTTTTTTACACTTTTTGTAAAATTTCCGATCTTTTTCGAGTGGTTGTTTCACACGTCAAAATTTTTGTCGAAATGCTTTGAAATTTTGAAAAAATTTAAATTAAACATTTAAAATGGAAAGTGGATGATCATTTTCGAGTAGTAGTTAGCCCACTCCATAGGCTTTATCAGAATATTTCAATATTTCAGGAGAGAAATCTATCAGTACAACTGACTTAAAAATAAATAAAATCATACCATGTACTCGTATTTTGGATTTTTTTTTTGGAACAACTGTATTTTCTATTGTATCAACAGAAATTTGATATCATCTGCAAATTTTCTATTATGATAAAATATTTTCTGTTAAGACAATAGAATTGTAATCACCATGAACCCAAAAATCGGTTATTACCATTACCGCAATTCGGGTGGTAATAAATTCGGTAGCCACAATGAATCTGTTTTCTGTGTGTATATTAAATGAATATTATCATACATTTGTATGGAAAGTCATCGAGCAGTTTCGAGTAGTAGTTTGCCCATGCCAATAGAACAGTCTTATTCAAGCGAAATTTACGTGTGATATTCTTGTTACTTGCACGATTCATTTGTTATACTAAATACTTACACTTAACATTTTTATATGCTTTCAAACATGAACAATTTTAGTTTTTACTACTCGGGCTTTTTGTTTTAACTACTCGGGCAATTCGATTAGCTCTTTTACTACTCGAGTTTAACCGTAGGCTCTGATTTATACCAGAGCAAGGAAATTTAATGTTGTATTTAAATGAAAGGTGTTTCAAAGACCTATCTAACGGTTTTAATTTAACTCCCAAATATTGCACAATTCTCGAGTTATTGAGATTTGATCTTGGAAAATACAGAATTTCACACCAGTGTGCACAATTATAATAAGTAGGAGATTCCAGCAATCGCAATTCGAGTCCAATTTCGAAGCAGCTTTATTTTTCAACTTAGCCAATTCACAAACCAACACTTATATGGTTTATTATTATTGTGAATGAAGATAACAAACTCATTAACAAATTTATAAAACACACATGGCATATGTATAGTTTTATGTATGTGTTAATAGCAACTTTAAATGCAATTTACTTAAAATAAAGAAAAAAAAAATTAAAAAACCTGTAAATCTGCAAAACGGCTAAAAAGAAATACCTTTCAAATAATATTCGTTTGGTCAAAATCGGGATAAAACGGTAGAACACGACATCGGTCACAAGAAATCGCCTATCCTATTAATATTATAGATTATATATATTGTTGATCCTTATAACAAACGGACAGACGGACATCGCTATATCAAAATGCCCGTCTGTCCGTCCGTTAATTAAAATCATCAATTCCGGTTCAATAATTCCCGAGATTTCAAAGAAAATATTAAAAAACTCTTGAAATAATATTATTTTTCTATGTTGTTCTTGATATTGTTGTTATTCAAAATTTTGTAATTTGTGTCGTAGCTATAATTGTTGTTATAGTGGTTGTTGTCTTTGCTTCATGGATGACCTACACGCGTCACATATTAGCTTAGGCCGCTATTGCCACATAATTTCAAAAAATCGCCAATATGAAAGAAAAATAATAATAAAAAAGTACAATTTCTTAAAAACGCACTAAGTTATTTATGCAAAATTAAACATCTATTTATTGATTTTAATAAAAATTGGTCATATTTTCATATTTTTTTTTTCAAGAATTTATATGTAAGCAGTTTTTCTTTAAAGAACTCTAAATTTGAATTTATTGAAAAATGTCCATACTACAAGTTTTTATACCCAATACCACTGTGTGGTAAGCTTTGTAATCACACTACAGGTCGTAAATATGAATATATTTTGATGAAATTTGGTATCTAAGCTTCCGTATCATATACTATACTATATTCAGACCTAGTCCCCATACAAAAAATTGCTATGAGATCAACTTAAATTCCCATAAGATTCTATTTACCATGTGGATCTCGGTCAAATTGAATTTGTGTATGTTTCTATTTATCGCTAGTCCAGAAATAAATCCTATAGGATAATTCATAGTCATAGCCCCCATATGAAGCTGATTCCCGATATTCCCTAAAATCTATCAAAAAACAAAAATATTGCACAGATTTTGCAAAAAATAAGTGACCTTACCAAATATGGTCAGGTTCGGTCCATTTTTTAACCTAGTCCCCATAAAAATATAGCATCCCATATAAACTTTTTCATATTCAATTGAAAATGCTTTCCAATCTCCTAATATAAATTTATTGTGTAGAATATATCATGTTTTGTAAAAAACTCTCCGATTGGAAACTTTAGGCATTTTAAATATATTTGTCAAATTCACCTTTATAATCACCGCAAATGTGACAGGGATAAAGACAAGTTACAAAAAATCAATTTCTTAGACTTGACAAATAAATTCGCTACGTTTGGCAATCCTCGCTGTAAAACAATATACACATATTCTTTAATTCTTATGTTATGTTAGTAATATATTCAAATTAATTGACAGATAACTTGCGAATTGAATTTTATAAATTGATTTGAAATTTTTATTTTGGAAAATGCCTTTAACCATAATGTAAATTTACACAAAAGATATATTACCCTAATAAAGCCTAGAAATTACAATAAAATTTATATAAAACCATTTATTTAAATATTTTTCTGTAGACAGAAGGTCAAATAAAGTTATTTCTCATCACAAACAATTACCAGAATTGTTCGCGGTGTACATTATATCTAAACTCCTACATATGTACATTGGATGCAATTGTAAACAGTTTGTGAAAATAGTTTTGGAGGTTTTAAGTTAAATTGGTAACAATTTTCATTAAAATTATTATTATTTTATACAGTTGTAGACATAATGTCGCGTCGGTGATTTTTTGCTCTGTAGTTTTTTTTAACGAAATCTTTAATAGATTTGTTATTTTAAGTTAAGAACTTCAGTGTTTATAATTTTTTGGTTTTGTATTTTTTTTTTGTTTGTATAAATCTAAAATTAATTTCTAGTACTACGAGCACTGGTTGTAGATTTGTGTATGGCTGTGTTAATTTTAACATTTAACTATTCGAATGAAATTTATTTTATTTCCGAGCAACACCATCACCAACACCATAAAAATATTGTACGATGTTGTGGTCTGTGTACGGCTTATAAAAGTAATTAAAAACTTTGTCATAACTATGTCAGTCCATTTGTCCGTCCGAATGTTGTTTTATTTTCTAACGAACTAACCAAACAGTCAACTCTAAACCAACCAAAAACAGCGGCCAACCAAAAAACTCAACTAACTTTTCCCTGCATTTTTTTGTTTTCATTTGCGATTATTAGCAAGGAGCACTTTAATTTGTACCAAAAAATATTCACTTTATATCGTTTTTAAACTACCTTTCATCTCTGCAGAACTATTCTACATATTATTGTTTTTTTTGACGAGTGGTTGTGAGTTGGTGGTCCGGTCCAACCGTTTAAATTTGTTAGAGTCATGCATGTAGTTTTTTTCAGGTACTTAAAGTATATTTCAGTTTGTGGTATTAAAATATTAATTATATGAATTTTTATAGTGTTGTAAATGGCATTACATTGTTAAATTGTTGTTGATGTGTTGTACACTGTAACGACGAGTTTCCTCCGGTTGCTGGGGTAAGCTCGTGGGAATGGGGATCGTCACAGAAATTTCTTTCTTTCAGTGACCGAGAGTAAAAGTCGGGTTCTAAACGTTATAAGATTAGATTTTATTAGGAAATTACTCTACAGAGAGAGAGGGTATATCATAGAGAGGTAGTAAATCTCGTGACGAATAACGACCGGAGACAGGTCGGGTGGTTGGCGACGGCACGGCACACCTCTCCTGTTGGTGCTGGTTAGCGACCGGGAACGGTATGCTTCTTCTGCTGCTGATGTGAGCGACCGGGGACGGCACGCTTTCCCTGCTGCTGATGTGAGTGACCGGGGACGGCACGCTTTTTCTGATGTTGATAGGAGCGACCGGGGACGGCACGCTTGTCCTATGGTTGAAATTAGCGACCGGGGACGGCACGCTTCTGCTGTTGCTGAATGTTGGCGACCGGGGACGGCACGCCTCTTCTGTTGTTGTTGGTTAGCGACCGGGGACGGCACGCTTTTTCTGATGTTGATAGGAGCGACCGGGGACGGCACGCTTGTCCTATGGTTGAAATTAGCGACCGGGGACGGCACGCTTCTGCTGTTGCTGAATGTTGGCGACCGGGGACGGCACGCCTCTTCTGTTGTTGTTGGTTAGCGACCGGGGACGGCACGCTCTTCCTCTTGCTTCTATGTGCGACCGGGGACGGCACGCTTCTGCTGTTGCTGACTGTTGGCGACCGGGGACGGTACGCCTCTTCTGTTGTTGTTGGTTAGCGACCGGGGACGGCACGCTTGTCCTGCTGTTGAAATTAGCGACCGGGGACGGCACGCTTCTGCTGTTGCTGAATGTTGGCGACCGGGGACGGTACGCCTCTTCTGTTGTTGTTGGTTAGCGACCGGGGACGGCACGCTTGCCCTGTTGCTGACTGTTGGCGACCGGGGACGGCACGCCTCTTCTGTTGTTGTTGGTTAGCGACCGGTGACGGCACGCTTTCCCTGCTGCTGAGGTGAGCGACCGGGGACGGCACGCTTCTGCTGTTGTTGACTGTTGGCGACCGGGGACGGCACGCTTCCGCCGTTGCTGAATGTTGGCGACCGGGGACGGCACGCCTCTTCTGTTGTTGTTGGTTAGCGACCGGGGACGGCACGCTTTTCCTCTTGCTTCTATGTGCGACCGGGGACGGCACGCTTCTGCTGTTGCTGACTGTTGGCGACCGGGGACGGCACGCCTCTTCTGTTGTTGTTGGTTAGCGACCGGGGACGGCACGCTTGTCCTGCTGGTGAAATTAGCGACCGGGGACGGCACGCTTCTGCTGTTGCTGAATGTTGGCGACCGGGGACGGCACGCCTCTCCTGTTGCTGATTGTTGAAGTACCCTCAAAGATATTCCAGGATTCGCAGGTCCTCTCAAGGATTCGCAAGACCTCCCAAAGGATAAGTAGGACCTTCCAAGGATTAGCAGGATCTTCCCAAAGGATAAATAGGACCTTCTAAGGATTAGCAGGATCTTCCCAAAGGATAAGTAGGACCTTCTAAGGATTAGCAGGATCTTCTCAGGACCTTCAAGGATATTTTCGTAGGACCTCTCAAGGATTCGCAGGACCTCTCAAGGATATACCCGCAGGACCTCGCCAGGATTCGCAGGACCTCTCAAGGATATATTCGCAGGACCTTCCAAGGATTCGCAGGACCTTTAAAGGATACTCGCAGGACCTCGCAAGGATTTTCAGGACCTCTCAGGGATTCGCAGGACCCTTCAAGGATTAGCAGGACCTTTCTAGGATATATCCGCAGGACCTCGCCAGGATTCGCAGGACCTCTCAAGGATATATTCGCAGGACCTTCCAAGGATTCGCAGGACCTTTAAAGGATACTCGCAGGACCTCGCAAGGATTTTCAGGACCTTTCAGGGATTCGCAGGACCTTCCAAGGATTCGCAGGACCTTTAAAGGATATACTCGCAGGACCTCGCAAGGATTCACAGGACCTCTCAAGGATTACCAGGACCTTTCAAGGATGTATTCACAAAGTTGTTCGAGGATACTTACCGAGCTTTCAAGGATACTTGCTAGGTGGTTGGGGTTACTCCTGTTCACTTTCACGACTGCCTTTTGACTGATCCCCGTTTTCCTGTTGTTACCCTTTTTATAGTCGACAGCCAGAGAGACACGGGAATATTGGAAAGAGAGTAAGGAATTTCTCTCATTGGTTATTGTCATGTTAAAATTCTCTCAACTAATTAATGTGTCCTTCAGACTCTAAGCTTCCCTTCAATAATTCCAGTGAGTATAGTTTACCAGTATTTAATAATTCTCGGGGAAAAATAATAGTGACAAATTCATTTAAAATAAAATTAAAGGAAAATAAAAAAGAAATTCATTTGCTGTGGTGTTGATAGAAACGAGTTGGACGACTTCTGTCATTACACATGGTCCCCCCCTGGGGTCCAATCAGATGTTGGCGTTTCACTTCCGAGGGCCATAACGTCGTGGCACGAACCCCTTCTCCTGGTTGTTGCTTATCTTATTAAGCCGTTTCACTACCGCGACATGTTGGCGTGTTATATGAATCCGATATCGGTATCCATCTACCTTGAACGCTTGATTACCCCGTTTACCTTGGGGATAGTGACACAACATGTAGTGGACGTGTGGTTTTAGGAGACCCCGGACTCTTTCCGACAAGTAGTTCTCGGTTGTTATTGGGTGCGATGGGATTATTGGTGGTGGTGTCCATGGTGGCGAGTAACGTGTAGTGCTCGGGGGTGTGCCGGGAGGAGTATACGACTGATGTGGTGGTGTGGCATTCCGGGTGTTCGTAAGCCTTGGATTAACCCGTCTCTCTTGGCGTTCTGAAGCCATTCGATCCACGTCGTCGGTCTTTGCCTGTGGGGAAGGAATTATGGTCGACTCCGACCTGGCTAATGGTGAGGATGAGATATCCGAGGAGGATGACGAGGTGTTTGAGGGCGATGTACCCGAGGAGGGTGAAAAATCGGATGATGAGGATGATGAGGTGCGCGATGTCTTGTCTGATGTTCCCGACGAGGAGTAAGACGTTTGGGAAGACGAGATCTCCTGGCTTTGTATAGGGCGATCGTTGGTTGGCCCCATCTCTTGGTTGGGCGTCTCTTCTCGGTCGTTCCTATTTTGCTCCGGTATGTGCCACGGGGAGACCTGGGGGGATGGTTGAGGTGTCAGCGCCTCGTCGTCGCTAGAAATACAGATGATGTCCCCTTCTTGATCCGACATGGTATTTGTGGGGGTGGGTGTGTTGCGTCCTCCAACTGCGCGACGAATCTCCTCCGCCGTTAACCGTTTGATACTGACGACACAACGGGGCCATAATCGACCGTCCAGTTCCTTGGGTCGATTTGCTCCGACGGGTCTTAATCTTACTTCCGTGTTCCACCAGGGTTGTAAAGCATCCTGCACAAGGTGACACAGATGTTCACCATTCGTCGACCTACGACTGGCCCCTGCCTCTCGTTCTAGGCGGCTTGTGAGTGAGTTGACGTTTCTTCCGTGGTTCATTGTCGTCTCGTGTTTTTTTTTTTTTTTTTTTTTTAACGTTATGTTATGATAGTATGGTGGATGTGCGGATGCGGATGAATGTTAATGTATGATCTGCGGAAGATAAATGAGAATGTACATGTAGCGTGTGAAATGACCAGGGTGTTTAGAATATTAATGATGGTAAATAAGTATTGATGAATAATTTGTGGTAAACAATGAGGATAAGTGTGTGGATGAGTGATAGTGACTGATCCTTGGGGATAAAGGAGGATGTATGTATAGTAGGTGGAATAATTGAGGACTCAGAATGTTAATGATGGTATATTCCTGTTAAGAAGCGAGGTTAGGCATCACTCGTTATGATCTACGTCTATGGTGAGTCCTTGATGAAGGGTTTGATTTCGCTCAAATGCGCGGTCTTTACATCGTTGGCCTCTTGGCCTCTGAGCTGGACTATTACTGGGGATGGAAAGTTCACTACCTCATAGGGGCCGGCAAACTTTGGGGCCAACTTGGCGGCAAAATTCTCTGTTGCTTTTGATAACGGATGTTTGCGAACCAGGACCAGGTCACCTAACTTTGGTGTCCAAGGTCGCCGACGTAGGTTGTAATGCCTCCGCTGATCCTGGGCGGACCTGCCGAGTTGATGTCGAACAATTCTAAATATATCGGCTAGTTCATCCACTTTCTCCTCGGGGTTACGTCGATGAGCACCCGTACCGGTCACGACCTCATCGTACAAAGCCTTGGGTAATCGCGGTTCCCTTCCCTGTACCAGATATGCCGGACTGTATCCCGTCGACTCCGAGCGACTTGTATTAATAGCTAAAGTGATTTCTGGCAAGTGGTCGTCCCACTGAGTATGGTTGTTTCGGACCAATTGGGCGATCATGGTCTTCACCGTCCGATTTGCTCTCTCCGTGGGGTTTTCCTGCGGGCAGTAAGGTGCTGTAAACTGTTGCCGGACGCCAATTTCCTGGAGGTACTTCTGTAGTTCGCGGCTGATGAATTGGCTACCGTTATCCGTGATCAATACTTTCGGGGTACCAAACCTAGCCAGGATCCTTTCCCGGAATGCTTTGACGACGCCTTTGGCCGTAGCCTTGCGGAGTGGTACGAGTTCGACCCATTTGGAGAACCGATCGAAGAAAACCAGGAGCATGTTGTTGCCGTGTTTGGTTCTAGGCAGTGGTCCAACAAAATCCGTGCAAATTGTGGCCCACGGTTCCTCAGGTATTGTTATCAACATCTCGCCAGCTGGCGCCACCTGACTTGGTTTATATCTTTGGCAGGATTCGCAACTCCGCACAAATCGAGCCACGTCACGAAACATTCCTGGCCAGTAGTACCGATCACTAACCCGATGGATGGTCTTTCGTACCCCTAGGTGTCCAGCGGCGGGCTGACTGTGATTCTCTTGTAATACTCGCTGTCGTAACGGTGTGGCGACACACAGCTTCCACGGGGTACTATCTTCGTCGTTCGGATGGATGGGTATATGCCTGAAGAGTTGGTTACCCACGATTGAGTAGTCTGGGTACTTTTCGGGTTGACGTTGAACCTCTTCTCGCTTGTGTCGTAGCCAATTACAATCCGGAATACTGTTTTCGGGTTCCTCCACTACTCGTTGTAGCATCTCTACTGGCTGTCGTGACAAGGCATCTGCGACCACGTTATTCTTCCCCTTGCGATACTGGACCGTGAAGTTGTATTGTTGTAATTCGAGTGCCCACCGTGCCAACCGTCCCGTCGGGTTGTCGATAGAATTGAGCCACTTCAGAGACAGATGATCGGTGATGACGTGGAAATGGTACCCCTCTAGATACGGCCTCATCTTCCTGATTCCCCAGATTATTGCAAGGCACTCTTTCTCGGTGGCAGTATAATTCCTTTCTGCACTATTGAGGCCCCGACTGGCATATGCAATGACGCGTTCCCCTTCTTCCAAATCTTGTGTCAGGACGGCCCCTAGCCCGTAGTCGCTAGCGTCTGTTTGTAGGGTGAAGGTTTGCGAAAAATCTGGACAGGCTAATATGGGTGCTTCGGTTAGTTTCGCCTTCAAGAGTTCGAACGCCGTCTGTTGGTCCTCCTTCCACTTCCAATGCTTCCCCTTCTTCAGGAGGTTAGTGAGGGGTTGTGCGATCGCGGCGAAGTCGGGGACAAAGCGACGGTACCAGGAAGCGACCCCCAAGAATCTTCTGATTTCACGTATATTCGTCGGAGCCTTCATCTCCCGGATAGCCGCAACCTTGTCGGGATCGGTCTGGATACCTGCTCCACTGACCACATGGCCAAGGTACTTCGTCTCCTTCTTGAAAAAATCACACTTTTCGGGGTTAATTTTTAGGTTTGCGGCACGGAGGCGTCGGAATACCTCCCTTAAGTTGGACAGATGATCGTCTAGCGTCTTCCCCGTGACAATAATATCGTCTAAGTAGGCGAATGCGAATGGCTCTAAGTCTGGTCCGATGACGCTGTCGAGTGCCCTTTGGAAAGTAGCCGGTGCGGAGTGTAGCCCGAATGGCATCACCCGCCATTGATATAAGCCTCGCCCAGCAACGGTGAAGGCGGTGTATTTCTTGCTGGCTTCCTCTAACGGAATTTGCCAATATCCATCCTTCAAGTCGAGGCTACTAACGTACCGGGCATCCCTCAATCGATCCAAGATGGTCGCGATTCGTGGAAGTGGATAAGCATCGGGATCCGACTTGCTGTTAAGGTGGCGGAAGTCGATACACAGCCTCCAAGTACCGTTTTTCTTCGGTGCCAGCGTTATAGGGGAGCTATATGCACTTCTAGATGGCTCGATACACCCATTCGCCAGAAGCTCGTTCACTTTAGCGTCGATTATAGCCTGCATGGCAGGGTTTCGTGGAGCGTACCTGATCTTAAAGGGACGATCATCTGTCATTACGATCCGGTGTCGCGCTGCGGTGGATAACCCATGTAACTCTCGAAACTTCTGTAGCTCTTTTTCTATAAAAGTTTTTATTTTCTTTTGGTCCTCTGGACTATGTTCACTTACCGGCACGTGTCCTTTGGCGGTCTCCACTGTTTCGCTGACATTTGGCCCCTCGTTTTGGGATGGAGTTTCCGCGGGGTGGGCTGGATATCTCGGAGTGGGCGACGACGTCAGGTGGCGATTCGTCTCACTGCCTTTCGGCGAGGAATCGTCTGGATGAGTTTGCTGGAACTCACACGAAAGTCCGGCACATATGACTTTGGCTTCACACTTTTCTAAAAAATCCAATCCGAGGATGAAGTCTTCCGTAGTATCGGGCATGACTAGGACTTTGTTGCGTATGTGTCGGTGCCCCAAGGTGATTTCAAGATCGAGGGCATGTGCAATCAGCTTTCGGGATCCGTCCGCTAGGGTCACCTCGGATTGATATGGTTGGACCGCGACGTTTGTTAGGGTGTTGGCCATGCCTGGGCTTATGAAACAACTGGTGGCACCTGTGTCGATGGTGGCCGCTATCATCCGGTTTCCTATCCTTATGTTGGCCACCAGTTTCGTAGAGGTATATTGTAGTGACGTTTGTAATTTTGAGGGTAGTCGTTCTGCGGACCCGTACCCCCTCATTGGGTACGGCCCCGACGATCGTTTCCCGTTTGTCGGCAACACTGGATAGTTCGCACATCTAGTCGGCCGCACTCCCAAAAAAATATGACCCGTGGGTTCTTACACCGAGTGGCTTAGTGGCCGCTTTCACCGCAATTCCGGCAGGCACTCTGGGGGTTGATGATATTCTTCCGTCGACCCTGGGTGTTTTCCTCTGGGGCGGTTAGGCGGTGTTGTTCCCGGGGATGTTGGGGCATTGGGTTTATACCTTCAAGGTCCGCCGCCATTTCCAGGAGCTCGTCCAAGTTGTCGAAATCTTTCCGGCGGATGTACCACAGATATTCTGGGAGGGCATTACGGAATATACGCTCCAGTTTTTCTCTCTCGGAGTAGCCAGTGTGTCTCATCAAGTTTTGCATATCGAGCGTATAATGCCCGAAAGATTCGCGAGGTCGCTGGTGCCTTTTCCTGACCTCGTCTTCCAGCCGTTCGAAATAGCGTGGGGGTAAGAAGAACCTGAGGAAATCTTTTTTGAACCGTTCCCACTCTTGCCACTGTCTATTGTTGTTCCGGTACCAGATTAGCGCCCTGCCTGTAAGGACTTCGGGCATCATAGTTGGCAGAAGGTCGAGGTCGACGGCGTACATCTTCGCGAGTTCCTCGATCCTCTCTGTGAATTCCAACGGCGCTCCTTCCCCGTTAAACTTAACTCCCCACTTTCTGACTTGATCCGCCGTGGATTTGAGGTCGGGCATGTCCCGCGGCGCAGTGGATGGGCTAGGATTGACGTTTTGCCCCAAAGTGTCCTCTGGTGAGGTTCGTTGGGGTTCGGTGGATATACTGACCGGTAGCACGGTCCTTGGTGTAACAGGCCTGCCCTCGGTGACGGTGGCGGATGATTCGTGCTTGCTTTGTAGCTGTAACAACCTCTGTGTTATTTCTGGTTTATTTTATGCGCCAATAAATTGACTTAACCGTTTCCGCAGTTCCTCCACGTTGCCTGTGCTCGTAAGTCCGAACTCGCTGAGGTATGCCGTCAGCTCCTCCTTCCGTAAGGAGTACACCCAGGATGAACGCAACATGATTCGTTCTTATGTGGGTGGTGCCTATAAAACCCTTCTCTTTCGTTTGTGGGTCGTATAAAACTTTAAACTCTCGGTCCCTGCTCGGGCGCCACTGTAACGACGAGTTTCCTCCGGTTGCTGGGGTAAGCTCGTGGGAATGGGGATCGTCACAGAAATTTCTTTCTTTCAGTGACCGAGAGTAAAAGTCGGGTTCTAAACGTTATAAGATTAGATTTTATTAGGAAATTACTCTACAGAGAGAGAGGGTATATCATAGAGAGGTAGTAAATCTCGTGACGAATAACGACCGGAGACAGGTCGGGTGGTTGGCGACGGCACGGCACACCTCTCCTGTTGGTGCTGGTTAGCGACCGGGAACGGTATGCTTCTTCTGCTGCTGATGTGAGCGACCGGGGACGGCACGCTTTCCCTGCTGCTGATGTGAGTGACCGGGGACGGCACGCTTTTTCTGATGTTGATAGGAGCGACCGGGGACGGCACGCTTGTCCTATGGTTGAAATTAGCGACCGGGGACGGCACGCTTCTGCTGTTGCTGAATGTTGGCGACCGGGGACGGCACGCCTCTTCTGTTGTTGTTGGTTAGCGACCGGGGACGGCACGCTTTTTCTGATGTTGATAGGAGCGACCGGGGACGGCACGCTTGTCCTATGGTTGAAATTAGCGACCGGGGACGGCACGCTTCTGCTGTTGCTGAATGTTGGCGACCGGGGACGGCACGCCTCTTCTGTTGTTGTTGGTTAGCGACCGGGGACGGCACGCTCTTCCTCTTGCTTCTATGTGCGACCGGGGACGGCACGCTTCTGCTGTTGCTGACTGTTGGCGACCGGGGACGGTACGCCTCTTCTGTTGTTGTTGGTTAGCGACCGGGGACGGCACGCTTGTCCTGCTGTTGAAATTAGCGACCGGGGACGGCACGCTTCTGCTGTTGCTGAATGTTGGCGACCGGGGACGGTACGCCTCTTCTGTTGTTGTTGGTTAGCGACCGGGGACGGCACGCTTGCCCTGTTGCTGACTGTTGGCGACCGGGGACGGCACGCCTCTTCTGTTGTTGTTGGTTAGCGACCGGTGACGGCACGCTTTCCCTGCTGCTGAGGTGAGCGACCGGGGACGGCACGCTTCTGCTGTTGTTGACTGTTGGCGACCGGGGACGGCACGCTTCCGCCGTTGCTGAATGTTGGCGACCGGGGACGGCACGCCTCTTCTGTTGTTGTTGGTTAGCGACCGGGGACGGCACGCTTTTCCTCTTGCTTCTATGTGCGACCGGGGACGGCACGCTTCTGCTGTTGCTGACTGTTGGCGACCGGGGACGGCACGCCTCTTCTGTTGTTGTTGGTTAGCGACCGGGGACGGCACGCTTGTCCTGCTGGTGAAATTAGCGACCGGGGACGGCACGCTTCTGCTGTTGCTGAATGTTGGCGACCGGGGACGGCACGCCTCTCCTGTTGCTGATTGTTGAAGTACCCTCAAAGATATTCCAGGATTCGCAGGTCCTCTCAAGGATTCGCAAGACCTCCCAAAGGATAAGTAGGACCTTCCAAGGATTAGCAGGATCTTCCCAAAGGATAAATAGGACCTTCTAAGGATTAGCAGGATCTTCCCAAAGGATAAGTAGGACCTTCTAAGGATTAGCAGGATCTTCTCAGGACCTTCAAGGATATTTTCGTAGGACCTCTCAAGGATTCGCAGGACCTCTCAAGGATATACCCGCAGGACCTCGCCAGGATTCGCAGGACCTCTCAAGGATATATTCGCAGGACCTTCCAAGGATTCGCAGGACCTTTAAAGGATACTCGCAGGACCTCGCAAGGATTTTCAGGACCTCTCAGGGATTCGCAGGACCCTTCAAGGATTAGCAGGACCTTTCTAGGATATATCCGCAGGACCTCGCCAGGATTCGCAGGACCTCTCAAGGATATATTCGCAGGACCTTCCAAGGATTCGCAGGACCTTTAAAGGATACTCGCAGGACCTCGCAAGGATTTTCAGGACCTTTCAGGGATTCGCAGGACCTTCCAAGGATTCGCAGGACCTTTAAAGGATATACTCGCAGGACCTCGCAAGGATTCACAGGACCTCTCAAGGATTACCAGGACCTTTCAAGGATGTATTCACAAAGTTGTTCGAGGATACTTACCGAGCTTTCAAGGATACTTGCTAGGTGGTTGGGGTTACTCCTGTTCACTTTCACGACTGCCTTTTGACTGATCCCCGTTTTCCTGTTGTTACCCTTTTTATAGTCGACAGCCAGAGAGACACGGGAATATTGGAAAGAGAGTAAGGAATTTCTCTCATTGGTTATTGTCATGTTAAAATTCTCTCAACTAATTAATGTGTCCTTCAGACTCTAAGCTTCCCTTCAATAATTCCAGTGAGTATAGTTTACCAGTATTTAATAATTCTCGGGGAAAAATAATAGTGACAAATTCATTTAAAATAAAATTAAAGGAAAATAAAAAAGAAATTCATTTGCTGTGGTGTTGATAGAAACGAGTTGGACGACTTCTGTCATTACAACACCAGAAATATTTTTTTAATTTGCTTTTCAAAACAATTACTACTTTTAATAGGAATTTGTATGTGTTTCCAGTAGAAAAGAGTGATTTTACATAAAGAGTTGTGAATACTATTTTGTAGATTATTTAACCCTTCATATTATGCATTCATCTATACTGTTTTAAAACCCTCCATACTATTGTGCAGAGGTTATATATTAGAGACCCCATAAACTATTTATTTTCTTGATCCTTATAAAAGTAGAGGTCGATATGGCGGTGTCCGTCTGTCTGACTGTTAAAAAAAAATTTTCCTGTCCGCAATAGGTTGAGTGGGTTGCACTTCTTAGTCCTAAAATGTTCGTCATAATCTGCGGCAGTTGGGAATTGAGGAATGACGTGCGAAAATAGAGAGACATTCTGATAAAATTTCGTATAAAAAAACTAAAAATAAAAAAGGGAAAAATGTTTAAATGTCACATGTGCGTATACAAAAAAATAAGTATGCTATACTAATAAACAAACAAAGAAAAATATATAAAAAGTGTGTTTTTGTTGTTGTGACCAATTGTTAATATTTAAATTAGATTTAAAAAGAGGGGTTTCCTTACGGGCTATTCTGGTCAATAATCTGTTTTTATGTGTAAATAAAAATCAATTTAATATCATGTTTCTGCTCGACGTTTCCTTTGCTTTATTCAAACTTCCTCAGGAGCGTAAATTTATTATAAAATGATTCTTTGTTACATCGTCAGGGAGTATAATTTGTAAAATTTATTTGTAAATAAAAAACTGGACATTACTACACAGAATTTTAAAAAATATAAATAAATAATTTAATATAATTTGTAAAATTTATTTGTAAATAAAAAACTGGACATTACTACACAGAATTTTAAAAAATATAAATAAATAATTTAATAAAGAGAAAAATATAATAGTATATGTTTACATTTATGCTCATTGTATTTAAAAATTGCTTTCAAATAAAAAAGCACGCAATTAACAAAAATGTTTGTTAATTATCTTATAATTTGAAATCTAGCTTTTTTGTTATGGGTGGTGGGTATCATAATTTCAGCGTAGTGAATTTAACACTCTTGTTTTTTGTTATGTTGTTTATCACAAAATTTTCCTTTCCCTTAAACGTATGAAAAATAGTTTAGATGATAACAAATCTTAGACTCGCAAAGGCAGAGACTTTGTGCAAAATGAACCCCAAAAAAAGCAACGCAATTGAACACGAAATTGTAACGGAGGGGCCAAAGCAGATAATGTAATCGCCAGCTTTGCATTAGGCCGTGATTAAAATTTTTTTGCTGAATTTTTTTAAAACCAAAAAAAAAAAAAATAAATAAGTGCATTTATATTTTAGATCCTATTTTTAAAATTAACATTTGATGTAAAATCTTGGTTTAGCTTTAAATTGCTGAATATATTATTTTTGAAATCTTAATTGTTAAAATTTTTCTTTGCATTAGTGGAGCGAAAGATAACAGAATTTACTTTAAGAGATTAATTTTTGTTTTTTTAGAAAATAGCTTAAAAAATTTGAAAAAGAAAACCAATTTTTTTGTGGAATGTATACATAGTGAAATAGACATTTTAAAGGTTCTTCAAACAGATCTCAAATAAATTAAGAGTGAACTATATAGTTACCCCTTCTTTTACTAATTTCTTTTGAAATTCTTTATCCTTTATATATATACTGCTTCGCTACGACTAACAGAAACTTATTGCCTTGTATTTGTATTGCACAATTAAAACATTTTCTTTTATTTACTTTATACTTTGTTTATTTCAATGCTTGCTGATATACAGTATGTTTTGTTTTTGATTCGATAGAAAAATTTTAAAATTTTTCGTCGTTTCTGCTCTGGGGCAAGGTACATATAGCTAGTATGGCCCATGAGGAAAAACATGGATTTTCCAAGTTTAAACCGGAAACACTTAAAATTGGCCTTGAATTTAGAATATCATTTGGCAATTTTTTATTTTTAGCGATATTTGATTTTGGCGATTTTTAAATTTGGTTATTCCGCCCATATTTTCCATGATTACTCGCATTGGTAATTTATGTACTTGTCGCTTTCATATTGTTTTGTATAGGAGGTGCCACAGCTGCTAATACTATCCCGCCCTTTTTTATCTGACTACTCACATTAATATCTGATGAACTCGTACAAAGTTTCAAGGCTTTCTCTTTCATAGTATTCCAGTTAAATGGTATTATATATTTACTCTATACGGTCCAACTAATCACATGACGAACTTAAGGGCTCATGCAAAGTTGCAAGGCTCTCACTATTACAGTACTCCGGATGTATGTTATTTAATATTTACTTTATATGGGAAACGCCATGTCCATTTCCCTGATTCTGCTCATTTTTTTCAGACTACTCGAAATAATATGTGATCTTAGATAAATTTGTAAGGATTTCTCTGTTATAGTACTCGAGGTGTATGTTATTGAAGAATTACTTTGTTTTGGAGGTGCCATGCCATCCCGCCCATTTTCGGCATGGCTACTAACACTTAGAATCGATCATCTTACACAAGTTTACAAAGCCCTCATTGCCATTATACTCAATATATATGATATCAAAAATTTAATTTGTATGGGGTGCCACGACCACTAAAAATATAATAAAATATTTATAGCCTTTATTTCCTTCCAGGTACACAGTAAGATCCTGTAAAAATTTGGGGAAGATCGGTCTAATGGTTTAGCTTCCTAAAAGTTACAAACAAACAATACATACTATCGCTTTTATATATGTGGCACCCTGTCACGTTTTTGATTTATGTCATTTACATTAATCTTATTATCGTAGTTATACTTTTATAGCTTGATAACAAATTTGGTTTTTTACATTATTCATTCTCTTTTGTTGTCTGACATCATACATACGTATAAAGCGCGGTCTTCAAATTTAATTCAATATTTTAAGTATTCTGAATTTATAATTTATTTTTTAATAAAGTAATTTCAATTGGAAAAAACTCGCAATTTTGTTTATTGGTAATTCGATAAAATTATCAAATATATACTAGCAGATTCCAGCCCTTGAAATTCGAGTGCAAATTCTAGAAAATTTTATTTTTTCATTAAATAAAGACCGTAAAGGTATGCTAATAATTATAGCCAATACACAAATCATCACAAAAAACAAACTCATTTTTATTACAAACACATTAACAAATTTAATAAACACACACATAGCATAGAATAATTTGATGTATGTGTTAGTAGCAACTTTAAATGCAATTTACTCAAAATAAAGGAAAAAAATTAAAAATCTGTAAATCTGCAAAACGGCTAAAAAGAATACCTTTCAAAAAATATACGTTTGGCCAAAATCGGGATAAAACGGTAGAACAAAACATTAAAAATCTGTAAATCTGCAAAACGGCTAAAAAGAATACCTTTCAAAAAATATACGTTTGGCCAAAATCGGGATAAAACGGTAGAACAAAACATCGGTCACAACAAATCGCCTAGCCTATTAATATTATATTTAGATAATAAGTTTATGCTATTGTTTGTTACTATCAAAAATATTTGACTTAGACCCATCTTTTGTTATATCGGTCAACTCAGAAACACTTTCTGAGCTTAGTTAGCCATGTCATACAGGTCGCAGATATGCATTTATTTTGATGAAATTTGGTTTACAAGCTTTCATCGGCCACAAAAAGAACGCTATTGAAATAGGTGAAAACCGGCGGATGACCTGGTCCCAATACAAATTAACTCTTTGAGATGGCCTGAAATTATCTTAAGATCAACTTGGGTGTGTATTTATTTATTATACTTTTTAATCACTGGTCCAAAATTAAACACTGTAGCTTCCATATAAAGCTGCTTCCCGATCATCACTTAAATCTGCTAAAAACAAAAAATTGCACTATTGAAAAAAAGTGTCTGTTTTAATTATGGTCTGTTATTCGGCCTAGTCCTATTATAAATATACCATCCAATATGAACTTTTTCAATGCTTCTCAAATTTGGTTTATTCTTATATTCTATATTCAATTAGTTGGAGCTAAGATCCTTTTTCGAAACGCATGGTATAGACTATCGTATTTCGGTCGAGACCGACTGTAATGTTCTTACTTCTTATGTGCCAGAATCAAAAACTCTGTGGTCAGTGTATAATGAATCCTTTGCTGATGTTTGTAAGCAACAAAAATAGCGCACCTAGACCCATCTCTTATTATACGAATCGTTTTAGCGTTGTCCGTCCATCCGCCTGTCTGTTTGTTTATCTGTCTTTCTGTACATCTGTCTGTCCATGTAAATTGGTTGTCGACTACGAAAAAAAAAACGCACTTTTAGTTAGCTTTTGTGACCTAACTATAAGCTAACTACAATTTAAAGCAGAACTTCCCCCAAAAGAGCTGTTTGCATATTGTATGCTTTCCTAAAATAGAAATTTGAAATTTGTTTAGTGACATTTGTACTTGTTTTTGACATTTTCTTGTCTATTTATTTTGCATTGGTTTACATATTTTTCATTTTCGTTTGTTCTTTACAAAAATCAGTGCTCGTGCGTGCAGTTAATAAGGTGAGAGTGAAATATTATAATTACTTTTATATTTTAACTAGCAGATTCCAGCCCCCGAAATTCGAGTGCAAATTCTAGGAAAATTTTTCTTTTCATTAAATAAAGACCCTAAAGGTATGCTAATTAATTATTGCCAATTCACAAAGCAACACAAAATATAAACTAATTTTTATTACAAACACATTAACAAATTTAATACACACACATAGAATTGTATAATTTTATGTATGTGTTAGTATCAACTTTAAATGCAGTTTACTTGAAAAAAATTTAAAATCTAAAAATCTGTGAATCTGGTAGACAGCTAAAAAGAAATACCTTTCAAATGAGGCATCGGCAACAAGAAATCGCCTTGCCTATTAATATTATAGATTATTAAAACTAGTATGAGTGGTACCAGCAAAAGAAATTTAAGAAGGATTTTTGAAATAGAAAAAGAAGTTTATTCAAATAAATTAATTTTAAATAATGTAGTTGAAGCCAACTGCTTCTCTGCCGATTTGCAGTGTCAAAGTTGAACTTTGTAGGATATCCAAGTGGCAATCAAGTTATTTTTGTGCCACTCTTAGGCCGAGGCCACGCAATGAGCGGCAAAGCGGCAAGCGGCAGAGCGGTGAGTTTGAGCGGCAAGTGGCTTATTACTGAGCGTCATTTCTGAGCGGTTAGTTGCCAAAATGCTTTGACATTATTTATTATTTATATAAAAAGATTTTATAATAAAAGCAAAATATTTTCACTATTTAATGTTTTTTATTTATGTATGACTACATTTCAACCTTTTTAACTTTATATCGATTGAAAAACGACACAAAAATGGTTTTCATTAAGATAAACACAATAGCTGAATATCATTTAAAAATTTTACTGAATACCAAATTCGATAATTTTGTTGTTTTCTTTTTCTAACGATTCGATTATCGTTAAAAAGAAGTTACTGAATTGCGTTACAGATTAACAAAACAAAGAAAAGCCATTTTTTGCCATTTTTATTCTTTGCCGCTCAGAAAGCAACTAAAAATTAGAACGAGTTCTATTTCTGAGCGGCGCCGCTTAGACGCTCAGAAATGCCGCTCACATGCCGCTCATTGTGTGGCCACTTCAGTAGTATGTCATATGTTTTAATTTTTTTTCACTCATCGCTCTGCCGCTCGCCGCTCGCCGCTTTGCCGCTCATTGCGTGGCCTCGGACTTACACGGTTGCAAATAATTGAAATTTAAAGAATTTGTAAACATACATATATAGATGCGGTTTCAAATTTCAATCATGTCAAAGCAGTTCTTCAATGTAATTATTAACTAACAATTTACATAATTTCCTCTAATAAATATTGATTTTACAGATATCAAGGAAGAAAATCACTGCGAAGGTTTAGAAATTAATATGGATGGAATCCATGGAAAGAAGAGACTAAGGGACTTCATAGTTTTCTTCCAAGCTTTAACGGGTAACGGGTATATTAAAAACATATTTATTTCATATAATATAGGACAATTATATTTTAAATAGATGCCTGTCAATCGCTTGGCTGTAATGAGGTGGAAAACGATATCAGATATGCTCTAAGAGTTATAAAAAACGACATATCCATGTTGAATGCATTAAAAAGAAAAAAGTAAAATTGTCAAATTTGGCTAATCCGAACCTCTTATACACTTTCACTGAGTTTACGTTCATCAATATTTTCATATTTCACTATTTTTGATAACACATATAAACAAAATAGTTGAAAAAGAAAACAATTTGATAAACTTACTAAATTTTGTTGAATTTTTAATTTAAATTTCTTATGGGTGTTCTTATTTTGGCTAAAGTAAAGAGTATTATATGTTAAATAATACTAAGCAAACTACTATAAATTCAACTTATATCTAACTATAATATATAAAATATAATTAGCTTGTAGCTAACTATAAATTATGTAACTTTAAGTTAGTTGAAAAATCATGCAGAGTCGGAAAATTGACTACCGCTAGGACAGCGCAATGTTAAAATAGTCAGTTTGCTTCATTGAAAGTAATCCAAATATCAACCACCACTAGTTGCGTAATAGTTAGATTCAAGTGTATTAAATGTTAGTTGAGTTGCCGGCAGGGCAGTAATCAGCAATCTAAAAAATGAATATCATGTCTGTTGAACACTAATTCATGACCTAAGTCTTTATGAAGACCCATTATATTTATATCAACAGCTATTTTTCTCGAAAGCTTTATGTTCGACTATTTGAGTTATGTATGCCATCTATTCTACTAACTTTTAGTAAAAATAATGAAATAAATGTCTGTAAACATTTTTGAGTTGAATAACCGAAAATGTTGTTTTAGGAAAAAAATTTGTTTGTGCAGGCATTTATTCCATTTTTTCTTTTATTAAAAGTTAATTTTTACCAAATTTTTTAAACCAAAGCTGCATTTTACTCATAAATAAACATACTTTTATAATAAGTTCATAAATTATATGGTTTAAAAATAAAAAAATGTGTGAAAACATCTCCAAAATTTAAAAATGGAGAATATTTAAAAAATGAGTTTGCTGGAAGAATACGCACAGATGTAACTGAAGATTTTGAAGGTGTTTCGCAAATTAAAAGGACAGGAGCTTGTTGTACTCGACAGGACCTATCAGAAAAAAGAGTGTCACATCCCAGGTATTTTGTTCTGTCACACAGTGTTTTTACCTGTTTTTAATTATCTTGGCTTTTTCGGTAAAATTTTAATAGTGTTTCGTACACCAATGAAAATGAAAAGCGAATGTCAATTAAGAAATTTTCGCAGATATGGATCTTTATTTGACTATATTTTTTTATATTTTATTTACAATTAACTTATAAATATGACTTGTACTTAGTAATTAAAATTTTCATATTTTTGGGAATACAATAGTGGGAGTTCAAAAACTAAAATGAAACGAACTTGATATTTATTAACTCTTCTTATGGATTTGTACTAAACTTATAAAATTGAAGACATTTATCCCTACCCTGCATGAACAAATAAAAGTTAGGCATTGAGATACTACACTAATTGTTCAAAGCTAATTTCAATGTCATGTTATAAGAATATATATTCGCTAGTTAGGATAATCTTCAATAAAAATTAATTTTGAAATGCGATATTAACCCTTCGGTTAGCGAGAAAGTCCCTGGGGACCTTTTTCATTTTTTCAAACTGAAATTACTCCTATTTCGGCCTGGACAAGGTATCCCAAAAGTTACCCTGTTTTCCAAGAGAATTTTGTCAAAAATCGTTTAAAAGAAAATTCAAGGTGATATGCCTAATAGTTAAGTTTTTATTGAGGTTTAAAGGTGAGTAGTACGGGAACGCATGACAAGGTCCGTAGGGATCTTGTACTGAAATTACAAGAAATCATTAATACATAAACTTTATTTTGGCTTCTTTTTAGCTGTTTTATTGTTGGAACACATTTGAAATGAGTTCTTCGAATTTAAAATTTGTTTTATTACCTTCTAATACTAATCTCTATTTGTAGATATACGCGGATGTTCAAGCTAGAACACAAGTAGGCAACGAAAAGGGTATAAATGCGGTTATAGTTTCGTAAGCAGCTGTTTTATTGTTTGAACACATTTCAGACATTTTCAAAAAAAAAAAATATTTTAATTTATTTATCAACACTTCAATTAATAAACAATAATAAAATAACAAAACAAAAATTTTAAAATGTCTTTTTCATAGAAAATGTCATTTCAACAAAAATAGGTCGCTACGGAGCTTGTCATGCGTTTAAATGTACCAGAAGTGTTGCTAGACGGAGAGTTAAAGAACTACAGGCTTTTAAAATTACTTATAAAAAAAAGAAATAAAATATTAAAGCGCATAAAATAGGAATTTTCTATAATATATTTTTGGTCTTCGTGATGATGTCACTTTGATATCATAAAAACGTCCATTATTTAATGTCCGCATACTACAAATACTTTGCCAGCAGCCACAAAAGTCCTGAGTTGTTCTGAATATGTCTGCGATATTGTAGCAGAAGACCCACTTTTAATATTGTCTTTAACACAACACTTTCAGTTGGGATACTTGAAATGTTTCTATAACATTTTTTTTACGAACTTAAACATTGCAAAACTAAAGGCAGGACATTATTTTTACAATTATATAAATATTATAATAAATCCTTATAATTTTTGCTATCCAACCGAATTTATAGCATGTTGAATTCTGCTCTTCTTAACTTTTAATCTCGCGTACTTTGCGAACTTTATACATGTCAATAATCGCCAACCTACATAGTAATCATAATAATGATAAAAATGTTGTGCTGTCCTTATTATACTCGTAAAAGTGTTTGTAAATCTGTGAGTTTGTGAATATTTAAGTGTAGCAAGCACAAGATGTATTATAAAATAAATGTGAAAAACGTGAAAATCTCTATCTAACACTTATAATACAAGTTCACAACTGTGTGCGTGACACAACACAGCACAACAACATAAACATCATTGCAGATTGTTGTGAATTCCAGGAACTACCTTTTACCAGTACTATATTTTATGTATAAAGCGCAAGTTGGGTTTTCTTCTTTTTTTTTTTTTGTTGGTTGTATTTAATATTTTGTGTCATGTCTGCACATTTAAGCATCATAACGCATTAAACTTACCCAGTTAGTTATTGTTATATACGCACACACACACAGATACACATAGATAAATGCGATGTTTTTTCTATTTTAATATTTTCAGTTTTGTTTTCTTTTCCAAAATAAACGGAAATACTTGTAACGGTCATGTATTCTGCAATATGCTGTTATAAAACAGAGTTGAGTTATTTCATATCACACAGAATGAAGTCAGTAGTGATAGTAGGACACTATGGGCTGGAATGAAGAGAATAATAACTTTTTTTTAATTAAATAACTTAAAAATATAGTTGCACCGTCAGCAATAGGCAGCAACCATTATTGTTTAAGAAAAAACAAAATTTTGTTTTGCATAGCAGGAAAAATGTTGAGTAAATTATGCTGAAAGGAGTTAATAAAATGAGCTACAAATAAGTCAAAATAGCCTCATTTTTTGGGAACCGACCTATAGTTATAGTGGAGCTAAGAAGGAGCATCAGTAACGGAAGAAGTAATGGCTGAAAGATAATTTTGTTGTTTATATACTAAAATAATAAAAAAATACAAAAAGTAATGAAACAGAATATTGAGACCCATATATACAAGCAATGGCGACTAACTCTACTTTTCCCCCCTTTATTTTATTTAAGTATTTTTTGTTTTTGTTTTTGTCGTCGTTATGTGTACTCGTACTCCTACCGAACATTTTACCGTATTTTATCAAGAGGAAAAAATGATGAATGTGCATTTTTTATGACACCGCAAACACAAAAAAAAAACGAAAAATAGAATAAAAAATTACAACAACAACAATATGTCATCGTCATCATAATCATTGACATAAGTATTATAATCATCTGTTTAAAACTCTTGCCTTCCCTAACAAATAATAGTTGATTCCGTTAGTGTTTGTGTGAGTGTGTATGGATTTTTTACAGATATATTTTTTTTTTTTTGATGGATGGCTGGTTGGGTGTCACTTTAAATATTCACTTCGTGTTTTTTAACATGAGTCTCTGGTTTTTATTTTGGCATATTTCTTCTTAAAGCTTTAACTTTAAATGCGTAAAATTAAAAATCCAATTTTTGTTTGTAATATAAATTTTTCATTAAGCTGCGATTGTACGAAGAGTTGCCATATTGTAGATTTTAGAGAAGAATATTTTTCACTTTAAAGGTAACGAGTTATGTTTATAAGATTTGAAAATTGAACATATTGGAAGAAAGTTCAAGTCGGTAGAAATGGTCATTCTACATTTAGTTTAAGACTGTAACACTACCTAGATATAGGTGAACAAACAGAGTTAGAGGCTCGAACACCACAATTTATTTTATTGTGTTTTTAAATTTTTTTCTTTTCAACTTAATACAGGAAATAATTTGGAGTCAATAAAACCGTCAGTCATTAGCCACACAATTTAAGTAATTTATTTTCAATGAAATCCGTGAATGATTTTTTCGGCCTTAAATCAGATTGAAATGTTAAATTAACATAATGTTCATGTATTTTTTTTTATTGTTATTTAACAAAAAATAATTTCATTTAAATTACTTGCAACTTTTGTTTTGATTTGAAGGTTGTAATCTTTTGCGTTGATTTCGAGATATTCGAAGAGTAGAAAAAATGTCCTTTTTGGCGTGTTGAGATAATACTTACTTGAAAGCGCGATGAAATCCGTTAATTTCAACAGATTAACATTCGTACTAATTTAATTATTCATTTATATGCAGGGTACAAATGTAAAAAAAGTTAATTCTCTAAATTTGTTCACATCTCAGTGCTTAATGTTATTTTAAAACTCTACTCCATTCAAAAGTAATAAAGAAACAAGTAAGAAAATTATAGTCGGTCTAGACCAGCTACATATTACTCTATACAATACCCTTCGAGAAAGGGTCTTGTATCCAACTTTGCTGAGGCAACAACTGGATATTGAAAATAAGAATAAATCAAATTTTTATTTGTGGCCTGCATATATGAAAAAGTTCATATCTTATGTAAGGGAACTAGGTTAAAAAAGGGACCGATCATGACCATATTTAGTAAAGCCACTTACTTTTCTTATAAATACGTGGTGTCTTCAAAGGAAAAGGTGAATTTTAAATTTTCGCTGGCTGTGTACATTCGATTAACGATATTTTGTTTTTGTTATATTCGGACACATATCGCACCTGTACCTCTAAAGTGAGTCAACTCAAAATTTTTCAATTTTCACTTTTTACAAGAAAACGATACACAGTGGTCATATCTATCCACTGTAAATAGCTTACATCGGCTTTTCTAGTCTTTCGCAAAAAAAAAAAAATATAGTTGTAACCCTCTTTGTGTTATAAGAGTAGCTTCTTTAGAATCCACTAATAAGACATACTTTGAGTTCCACTCAAAAAACTTGTTATTTTTGATGATTACTGAAAAAATCGCAAAAACAACTACTGTTGTATACTTATTATTCGGACTTTTTTACAATGAAACAACTATTTTTAAATTTTATAGTAAATATTAAAAAAAACCGTTTTTTACCTTTACTTAAAATTTGTAAATTTTGAGTTGACTCACTTTCGAAACTCACTTTGAAAAGTTTAGTCACGTTTTTGTGTGCTCTTCGATTTTTGACTTTTGAAAAAAATGAATCAAAGAATATGTATTAAATTTTGCGTTAAAAATGAAATAAAGTGCTCCAAGGCACTTGAAATGTTGACTGTGGCATTCGGTGATTCCGCTTTGTCTCAAAAAAGTGTTTATAAGTGATATAAGCGCTTTACAGAAGGCCGAGAAGATATTGATGACGTCGAGCGTCCTGTGAAGGTTTTGCTCGTTGTTTTCTTTGAATACAATGGTGTGGTGCATCATGAGTTCCTGCCAAGAGGTCGTACAGTTAATATGGAATACTACAAGGAAGTTACGAAACGTTTGCGTGAAGCAATACGGCTCAAACGATCCGAATTGTGGAAAAACTAATCGTGGATTCTGCATCACGATAATGCACCAGCTCACACATCAATGCTTGTTCTCTATTTCTTGGCCAAAAAAAAAACACCGTAATCATGCCCCAACTACTATATTCATCAGATTTGGCTCCCTGCGACTTTTTCTTATTCCCAAAACCGAAGAGACCAATGAAAAGAGAGCGTTTTGCCACAATTGATGAGATCAAGTTATAATCAAAGAACGAGCTGATGGCCATACCGAAAAGCGCATTTCAAAAGTGCTTCGAGGATTGGAAAAGCGTTTGCACAAGTGTAGTATATCCGAGGGCGATTACTCTGAAGGGGACAAAATGAATATTGATGAATAAATAAGTACTTTAAAAAAAAAAAATTCACCTTTTCCTTTGAACACACCTCGTATATAAATTAAATTTAAAATAAATCTATGCAATATTTTTGTGTTTTGATATTGTGTTTTGATATGAATTTTTCCTGCGAATTTTGTATTGTGCAATTAAAATGTTTTACTCAATTTATTTTATATTTTTTTTTGTTTCAATGCTTGCTGACGTACAATATTTTTTGTTTTTTCATTCAGTGCAACAATTATCTGGCAACACTTAACTATTGGCCTTAAACTTAGAATATCATTTGGCAATTTTCCATTTTAGCAATTTTCGATTTTGGCGATTTTTTTATTTTATTTTGTCCATTTTTATTTTTGGAGATTTTTATTTTTCGCGATTTCCGGTTTTTGCCGACTTTTGGTTTGGTGATTTTTGAATTTTGCAATTTTTGAATTTCGGTAATTCTACCCACACTTCCACGACTACTCGCATTGATAATTAATGAACTTGTTGAAAGTTTCAAGACTGTCGCTTTCGAAGTACTACATATTATTTTGTATAGGAGGTGGCACGTCCACTAGTCCCATCCCACCCAGTTTTTGTCGGATTAATCACTTTAATATCTGATGGACTCGTTCAAAGTTTAGAGGCTTTTCCTTTTATAGTACACCAGTTACATGATATTATATATTTACTTTGTATGGGCGGTGTCACGCCCAGTACTAATCACATGAATAACTTATGGATTCACGCCACGTCATTAAGCTCTCACTATTAAAGTATTCCAGATATATAACACTTTATATTTAAATTGAATGGGATGTGCCACGCCCATTGGTCCGATACCGCCCATTCTTTATCGGACTACTCACATTAACAATAGATGAACCCAGATAAATTTTAAGAGCTGTCCCTGTCATAGTACTTGATATATATAATATTTAATTATTACTTTATATGGGAGATGCTACGCCCACTTATCAAATTCCGTCCATTTTCGGCTTGGCTATTAACATAAACAACAGGTGTCATCACAGAAAATTTGCAAAGCTCTCTCTGTCATAGTACTCAATATATGTGACCTTCTCCGTGAAAAGGGACCTAGATCCTTTTCTCGAAGAAGGTAGCATATATGATATTAAAATTCATTGTATATGGGAGATGCCACGCCCTCTAAAAATATCAAGAAAATTTATATCCTATGTCCATCCTTAAGGACCATTCAAAATATTGGAGCCAAAAGTTTTAAATCAGATGATTAGTTACGGAGATTACCTCCTATAAACAATCAAACTCAAACAAACACACATTACCTCTTTGTTATACTCGGTCTGAGAGGGGTTATTTTTATGGGCGCTGGGTCTGAACATGCACCGATTTTCACCAATTTTAATAGTGTTTGCCCTATTTCAACAAAATATATTCATATTTGCGGCCTATATGTTTACATGGAAACACAGACGGACGGACAGACAAACAGACGGACGTACTGACGTTGTTAAATTGACTCAGAAAGTGATTCTGAGTCAATGATTATAAACTTTTTCTACCCTCACCAAATATTAGTATAGGGTATAAAAGACTAAGATGCGCGCCAGTAGCAATCATATAGTTCAATATGTAGAGTAAACAAGTAAGCAAATTATAGTCGGATTAGACCGACTATACGATACCCTACACCATGAGTTTGAAGCAAGGGCTAATTAATTAGATATAGAAAATAAGCATAAACCAAAATTTAGTGGCATTATTATAAGTTTTTTGGCATGTAGATATGAAAATGTTCATATCGGATGTTATATATATATATGGGTACTAGGTCAAAAAAGGAACGATATTCGGTAAATCCACTTTTTTTTTGTAAAAACATATACTAAGCGAACATAAGAAAAATCTGTGCAATATTTTTTTTATAGACTTAAGTAAAGATCGGGACTACTGATTAATGGGTGTACTAAACACACGCGAACCAAATTTGAATGAGATCTATATAATAATTTAGGGGTGTCTTTTGTATGTTCATACTATGGCCAATAAATACAAAATTTCATTAGAGTATATTGCGATCTGTAGTTTGCTTACAAAGTTTACTTCGACACTCAGATGGACAAATGACTGGAGAGATGAATAGACAGTAAGAGATTATTAGTCAGTTTAGGTCAAATATTTTTGATAGTTAGAAACTTCAGCGCAAAATATTGCATCCCTTCAGAAATTTTGTATATGCAAATTTTTAGAGAAAACCAAGAGAAATAATATCTGCGGATCTATCGAATATTATCCCGCTTAGAAGTAATTGCTATCTAAAAATGTTATTGTGTAACCGGGATTATTTCAAAATATCGATCCAGTCTATCAATTTGCAAATTCTCTCGCATTTACCTGTTATTTTTCGAAAGTTCAAAACGTCCCTACAGTGTAATTTATGGTTATAATATAAAAAATAAAACCTAACTAACTGGGTCTTAAGTCATTTTAATCCAATTAAGTTGAATTATTGTGTATCAATATTGCCCGTTCTTGATCAGATTAAGGCAATAAAGATTAATCTAAACTTAGTTCGATATATAAAAAGAGTGTCTCAATAAAAGTTACCATCTCTGAATAGATCAGTATACGATTATAAAAGTCATGTTAAGTGTTTTCGGTAGTTGATCACAGAGTGGCGGTTATAAAATACACTTAAGATCCTTGATCAAATAAATTTCGCTAGTTTCATTTTCGCACGATTTGATTAAATTTTAAAAAAACTTTGATCAAACTTTGTTTATTGCGACATTAGCAACTGACCGAGATTCCTTTTCGGATTCTAAATGAACTTTATATATCCATTAGTTAGAGTTTTTATATTGATATAGTAATTTTTTGTTTTTTTTTATATCGCAAACCATCGTAAAATCATTGTGCATTTAGGGTATAGAAAATGCCAACCCTTTTCAAGATAAAAGCGCAAAACAGTAAACCAAAAAGTGTTAAAAGGCGTTAAATTAGTCTTTGAGAAAAGTACACATCAAAAACTTGGTAATGATTAGTTATTACCATTGCATTACATGGTAATGTTGATTTGATTTAATTGATTGAATTTAATGATTTCCTGCACAACAAGACTAAGTCTTATAATACAGTACAGGATTTTAGTAGTGTACAAACATGCTTAGCCAAATTGAATTAAATAAAATTGTAACTAATACATATAAAAATTAATATAAATAATATTTTAAAATAAGAATTTATAAAATTGTGACATTAATAAAATATGACATAGAATATTAAAAAAAATTTTAAATTGAAAATTATTAAAAATTACAAAAAAAAGAGAGAAAAAAAATTAAAAAATAAGCATACAATAAGAAATACCTTTAAAAAGTTTAGGTTTAGGCAAATTATTTAAATAAGGATTTTTGAAATGTATTGCTTTGCTATTAAGTTGAATATTAGGTGGAAGGCTATTCCAAAGACGTACAGCATTTATGAAAAAGTGCCATTCTGATGCTAGGCATCGAAGTATTGCGGCTTTCCAGTATATATTATCTTATGAAGAAAAATTAGTACTCTAATCTTTAGTAGGTTTTCCAGTGATACTCCGTACAGGCTTTTCGAGAAAGACGATATGTTCTCAAATTTCCTTAAACCATACACATACTTAAATATATTGTTGCAAAGCATTTCAAGTTTTTTTTGCTGATTGAATCGCAATTCGCAAACAGTTCGCATCCATAAGTTAGTGTTGGAATAAGGTAAGCCTTTGCCAATAGTGTTCTTACTCTTAATGGTGCAAAGAATTGCGTCGCCCATAGGGTCCTTAGTTTAACGTATGATTGTGCAACAAGCATGTTGATGTGGCTTGACCAATTTAAGTTGCTGTTGAAGACCAATCCAAGATTTCTAGCTAGACCCCATAACTTTTGAATAATTTCAAGCTAAATGTAAGGACTTACTGATAATGATTTATGTATATACTTACTGGTAATGACCAGTATTTTATGTAAGTAAAAACTATAAATAATGAGTTAAATTTAATGAAACAAACTATTTCTATTTAGCCATCATTACATTACAATTCATTACATTATTTTCAACATATTGTGCGATACTAATGTATTGTTTTTACAGGAATTTACTTTACTCCCTACATGTAACAAATTACTAAAAACCCTTCTTGTTATCTATAAAGTAACTAGTTATTTGTATCAGTATATAGTAAGGTAACGGTAAGGCATTTCCTCCAATGACACCCCCATGTTAAAATAATGTATAGTGTATCGCATAGACGATCTTGACTGATCATCATTTTCTTATTTGTTTATATATTACTTTTGGTATCAATTTAAGGTTTTAATCTATCGAGGGCTCCATTTTATTCTATTTAATAATTTTATACACTGGCATATCCCAGAATCGGAAAAATTGGCATTAAGTGTACTAAAAAAATATCTAAAAATTGGCAAAATTGGACAATACATCCTTCTCGCCTGAAGTCTTCAATATGTTAATAATATTGAATAGATCAATATTATTAACCCATTTAAGTAATTTTTTTTTTTATAAATTTTTTTTTTATATACAAACGAAAGCTAATTACCACAGAAGCTAGTGCTCTATTACATTAATTGCAAAATAATTTATTATTGTATTATGTTTCTTAAGCAAAAAATAAATTAATTTAAATTTAATAAATTTAAGCCTACATTTTTCTCGGGTTATAATTAGGATGGCGATAGCTACAACTAGACATAATGCCAGGTTATAACGACCTATGCCTTCGCAAGTGAGGTTAGGGAGTGCCATTTGATTTCAATCCTTAAAATTATCCAACAGTGTGGTTCTAAATATAACCAGAAAGCACTTATATACATAACCTATCTGCATGTTGATCAGAAACCACGATGATCAAAAAATAACCACTGTAACGTGTTATCCCTCAACCGGAAATAATGAAGCGACGAAAACGACATTTATTAGTTGAAACGGTAATTACTGTAAAAAGCATGCACTTGGGAAAAATAACTCAACTGTAAGCGAAGCAGAACAACGAGGCAAAAAAAATAAAAACCGCAACGTGTTTCCTCTGTTGATTCGTTGAAGTGCAAATTACTAATGTTAACCTACATACTCGTGCATTAAAATCCGAGTAACATCTGGCAACCTTTTATTTCGAACTGTCATATTTTTGACTTTAAACACAATGTTAATGCTGTGTTCGTGTTTGTTATTTGATGTTTTGTTCTTTTTTTTTAATTCATGCTACAATACATGAAATAAGTGAGCCTACTTAAGCAGAAAATTGCAATTAAATTTATGTTTTATAGTCTCTTTTGTAACTGTCATATTTTTAGTGGTGGTGTCTTTATACAAAAGGAACAAAGAAAAAAAAATAATAAAAAAACAAATAAATAAAAAATAACATTAAAAATATACTGAAAGAAACACAAGTCTATACAGACACGTAGACATGATGTTTACTTTTACTTATTCCGCATTGACAACAGTTGGACGGTTGGTTGGCTGGTTGGTTGGCTGGTTGGTTAAAGTTACGTCTTCGGTTGATGCTCCGTTCCGCATTGTTATTGTCACTGGCTGTTGCTGAAATGTCACACCAATTCATTAGGGAACCGTTAATGGCGTATAACGTGATATAAGCACAAAAGTGTTAAACATAAAATATTATCACAGTTTGCAGTATTAATAATCGACTACAATAAGATTCCAAAACGGAGACACTTGACACACAGTTCTAACGGAGACTAACACAAACAACAAAATAACATATGAAATCACAAAAGAGAAACCTTTCTTTTACCTTTATTTACTTTTATCGACACTCAAAGTAACACTACATATGTATATTCTTTTATATATTTTATCATTCCACTAAATACTGATACTAAGTAGTGCTGTTTATGAAAGAATAATATGACGAAGCAGTTTAAAAATTCTCTCTTATAACACGTTGGTATTTATGAGTTTCTTATTATGTTTGTAACACATTCCAGCATGAACTTTTTATAAAAATTTTTAGTATGCAAAATAAACGAGATTTTTATAAACTCTGTCCAAAGATCATGATTCCAATTGTCAGCATCATTGCATTTTCAAAATATTAAGTGCAAAATTTTGCATTGGTTATTTCAATGTCCTTGCAGGATTTATTTGATTCTTTATGACTTCTATGATTAGATCATTTGAGCTAACTAACTAATTTGTAAAATATAATTCTGGATTATAGTGACCGCTTTCTAATAATGTGACTGGTTACCTTCATATAATTTTGAATAAAATATGTAAGAAACCAGTAAAAGTGTTAAATTTGGCTGTGCGTTCTTCGATCCCATCGACCTGTGCCTTAAACTTAATATTATAACTACTGTTGGGTACGGTTTCCATTCGAATACAGTTACCGATAACTAATCTTTAAATTCTAACTAGCAGAGCCCAGTCCTCGATATTCGAGTGGAAATTCCAGGAAATTTTATTTTTTCACTTAATTTATTTCTTTGAATGCTTTATGCCACCTAAAGGCAAGCCTTTCAATTCAACACAGGGCGTATGATATGCAATTATTATAATGAAATTCGATTGCGTTATTGTCGTTATTGATATATTCCAAAATTATTTTTCAATTCAACACAGGGTTTTTCATAAACAATTTTTGCAAACACATTAACAAATTTAATAAACAAACATATAGCATTGTGTAATTTTATGTATGTGTTAGTAGCAACTTGAAATACATTTTACTCCAAAAAAAATTAGAAATGTAAAGAGGTGTAAGTCTGCGGAATAGCTAGAAAGAAATAGCTTTCAAATGAGGTATGTTTGGTCAAAGTCGTGGTAAAACTGACAAAGTTACATCGGTCACTAGAAATCGACTTGTCTATTAATATTATAAATATCATTTATTTTTCTTATTTGACCAGAATTTAGTTTCTTATTAATTATTTTCTATATAAAAACAATAATGGTTTTTTTTATAGAAGAAATTTGAGATAAATATCAAGTTAGAGTGAAAGTACTAGGTCACTGCCGTTCTCAGGGCAAACTTTTTTATGACCTTTTATATTTATAAAGTTTTTTTTCCTATAACTTAAGAACCATTGGAGATTTCTCAATTCATTCGTCACCAATATTATAGGTAAGGCTTAAATAATTAATTCTTATTAATACATCCATATAAAAAATCAAGTTCGACTAATTTTGCAGAATGAAATCTTCAAAGAATTCCATTTTTTGCCAATAAATCGTGAATAACTCCAAATTCCTCGCTATAAACGACTGCAAAAATAAAGACAAAGACAACTGAAAATATTTTTGAACACTTAGCAGTGAAAAAACAATTACTAGTTGAAAAATAACATCTTTACTCGAATTCTACGAACTGTATCTATAACAAGTATGAATGTTAAATTCGACTGTGCCGAATGGTATCATCACATATGGGTTTTACGTTTACATTAATATCATGTCTTAATATCAGTTCTATTTACAACAAATGTAAACCAAATATTATAAAAAGTGAACAATTTGATACACTTAATACTAAATAATTACAACTGAACAATTTTTAGAGGTATCTTTATATCTTGGCACCAGGATGCACGATCTATCCCATTTTCAATATCAACCTGCTTGAGATAACGGCAAAAAATATTGTTTTAACTTTACCCAGCTAAATGGTTTATTTTGTGAATGAGCGTGATTTCAACAGCCAGACGGACATACACACTTTATGGAAACGCAAATGCATTTCCATGCATTAGAAACGGAATGACAAATTGTATATGCAACATATGTTTAGCGGAGTTAACCATTCTTAAAATATTTCCTATGTCGGCTAAAATTGATTTGCATACCTTTAGAGTTTTTATTAAATGAAAAACAAAATTTCCTAGAATCTGCACTCGATTTTCGAGGGCTGGGATCTGCTAATTACTATTATTGCATTTCTTTTGTGTAAAAACTAACATTTTGAAGGGCATTAAAAATTCGGATCAGCCAAATACAATATTGGTTCGACTTGAGTATTTAGAATTACTTCCTTTTTGTCTGAGCAAGCGTGTGTGTGTGTGTGTGTGTAAAGTCATATTTGTATTTTTGAAATGAATGACTGGATTCTTGTTCATTAGCCCATTCATTAAACTTGTTGACAATTTTAAATATTAACAAGATTTCTAAAACGTTATTAATGTTGATTATAATAGAAATGTTATTTTTTTGAATCCGTTGCATAAACCATGTAATTGACGAGTGTTAGTGCTTAGATTTGTTTGTGTTATTCTTGTTCCCTTTATTGTTGGCTTTTTGTTTTGGGAATTTCTTTTCAAGAACAGACATGTTGACTTGCAAATTTGTTTATTTGTTGTCCATTTAATATGTGGCGCAACGAAGGTTAATTTCGTTTGGCCTTAATTTTATGTGTTAAAAAAAAAAAATGTAAATATATTTTCATATTATTTACAAGTATAGCATACCGAAGACACACGCAATTAGGTCTATCGCTTATATAATTGCTTGTTAAAAATTCGAGTGGTATTGTTGATCGACAGTAAGTGACAATATATGCATTTATAGAGTTCATAAACCTGTTTTTAGTTGTATTGAGTTTATATACTATTTATGCGATGCCAGCGCCTACGAATCCAAAATTCAAAAAGTTTCTTTAGCGTTACAGAGTCACTGAGAAAATTATATAATTTTTATAATAAAAATTTGAACAGAAAGAAATCAAAAAGAACCAGAAAGCGAATTTGAAAATTTTTAACAATAAAACACTAATTAATTCAATCAATTAACTTAATTTAATATTTATTGACCCTTTTTTGCAAATAGTAACAGAAATTTAAACACAATAATTAAAGAAAATTTAAGATTATAATGTAATGCCTTAAAATTACGTTACAGTAACAAACTTATCAATAAAGATGTGTTATAACATTTTTATTTTTTTTACAATCTACTTTAAAATATTTAGTAAATTTGATTACGAAACTTAACTTAACGCTATTAAATATTTATTTGCAGATCTTACTTTATTTATACATAGGGTTGTATGTACACTATTTACAGTATATATATTATATTATTTGTATTATATTTATTTTTTAAAAGGTGAGTCTAAGACGTGAAGCCTTTTTAACCTTCTTCCACCGTTTCGTCCAATAAAGACACTGCTAACACATTACGTAATTACTAGGCCAATCTATACATCGGGTGCTAAGTTTACCAATTTCATTTTTAATAAAAGGAAGTTTAAGATCTGCTTGTATGTCATGTACCATGGTGGATTTGCAGTAACACGTAAAGTTTTTAGAGTTGGTGACAGTATCCCACAATTTAAGGTCATATGTCCACACCAGTTTTAAGACATACTAGTAAAGCAAAACCTTGTTTTACAAGCTCGTTCGTTCGTTTTAATTTTCAAGAGATTTCTTTAGGTAAAATATCATTTCCCCACGTCACACTGTGGGTTGAAATTCCAAAAAATGGAGATTTGTCGCAAAATGAAAATATGATTTTTTAAAAAGTACTTATCACTCGATTAAAGAACAAAATTCTGCATCAATATTGAAAATTTCAATGTCATAAGTTGTTTGCTTTTCTTGCTGCATAGTCTTAAAATTAAGAAATTTTTAATTTTTTTGCGAACAGTTGTGAAAATAATTTGACGCTTAATATTTTTAATTTTGTCAGTCAGCAGTGGTAAATCCATTATGGCATCTTCAACTTCAGGTATTTTAGAGTGAATTGTGAAAAAAAAATCTGTTAACAAAAGTTATGCAAAAATATTTTTAAATATTTTTTAAAATATGGCTAAATTTGGGCTTTTTTTAAAATATATGTGGAGTTTTAAATGGGAATAGGGTCAATGTGGGTCTGAAGGTAAATTATGTATTATGTATATGTTCCGCGTTTTTGCGCCAATGAGATTTATTAATTATATTGTGAAAATAGATACTCTTAACAAAACCGTCTTTAATTTGTTTTGTCCTCTTTTTCGTTGTTATTATTGTTATTGCAGTTAGTATTGTACTCGATTTTTTTTGTTGGTTGGTAGCAGTGTTGCCATATATGACAAATATGAAATGGTGCTAGGAGCTAGAAAGCTACTCAAGATCGGTAAAATGATCTTGCAGAAAAGACTAGCAAAATGACCAAATTTTTTTTAAATACAGAATCACTTTCTGAGTCGATCTTGCGATGTCCATCCATCAGTCTTGTGTCCATGTAAACCTTGTAATCAAACTACAGGTTGCAAATGTGAACATATTTTGATGAAATTTGGTATGCTAGCTTCTATCAGCCATAGCATGAAGGGTGTTGAAATTGGCCAAAATCAGTAAATCTTGAGACATAGCCCCCATACAAATGACACCTATGAAATCGACTCAAATTGCCATATGATCCAAATTATCATATAGATCTCAGTCAAGTTGGGTTTGTGTGTGTTTATTACAACCATTAATCAGTAAACCCTATAGGACAATTCTAAGTCATAGCCCCCATATAAAGCATATTCCTGGTCTTCACTTAAATGTATCAAAAAATAAAAATATTGCACAAATTTTCCTCAAATTTGGTTTGTATATGTTTTTGCAAAAAAATAAGTGACTTTACCAAATATGGTCAGGATCGGTTCACTTTTCGACCTTTTCCCCATATAAATATTGCATCTGATATGAACTTTTTCATATTCAAAGAAAAAAATTAATAACAATGCCACTCAAATTTGGTTTTTGCTTATTTTGTAGATCCAATTAGTTGGCCCTAAGAGATGGGGTTCTAAATGCATGGTATAGGATATCGTATAGTCGATCTTGACCGACTATAATCCTATTACTTGTTTTCTATTGAGTCTGTTATAACGTTTACTAATCGGTAACACTGCTCTGGTGTACCATGTTTATAAGGAAAGCCAAAGCGACGATCAGGGATGTTATTATACCCTATAGCACTATGTGGTTTGGGTATAATGACTTTGTGCTGCTGTTTGTAACTACAAAAATATTTGACCAAGACCCATCTTTTATTATACCGATCAAATCAGAATCATTATCTGGTTCGATTTAACGATGTCCATCCGTCCGTCCGTCTGTGTGTCCATGTAAACCTTGTAATCAAACTGCAGGTCACAACTATGAATTTATTTTGATGAAATTTGGCATATAAGCTTTTACCGGCCATAGGATGAACGCTGTTGAAAGTGGTGAGAATCGGTCCATGTTCAGACCTAGCCCCAAACAAATGACCCCTATGAAATCGACATAAATTGCCATAAGATCCAAATTATCATATAAATGTTAGTCAAATTGAGTTTGTATATGTTTACTACACCCATTAATCAGTAGTCCAAAAAAGATCCCTATGGGACAACTCTTCGTCATAGGCCCCATATAGAGCTGGTTCCCGATCTTCACTTAAATCTATTAAAAACAAAAATATTGTACTGATTCTTCTCAAATTTTGTTTGTAGGGGAAGAGTTTGGGTTGTGGCCATAGTTAGGTTTTCGGTTTATAACTTTTCGCCAAGTGCAAATTATTCGGACAACTGTGTATCTATGGAAAGCTAGAGACTAACTGCTGGTGAAGGAACTAAATCAATTTCATCAAATGGAAATTTTTTTTCTAAATTTTGTGAAGTGGCAACCTTTGGAAAATCTGGTAAAAATAGGAAAATATGAAGAAAAAACCACTTCGAATATAGAAAAACTTAAAGTTTATATATTTTCAAAGCCTTTATTGGCATTATTATTGAGAAAAACTTAAAACTAAATAAAAAAAATAATGATAAATAAATGGCATTATTCCTCTTCCGACTCACATAAAAATACCATTAAAATACACAGTAAGCAAGTTTGATAAACTTTAGTCGACTATCGCACTCACATCTGCCCTACACACCGAGTTATTGCTTATATGTGTTATATTGCTTACTGGGTAGTTATTTTGACTTCTACGACGATATTTCACCATTAAAAAAAAAAGGGTGGCCACAATCCAACTAATTTTAGTGGCCACAACCCAATTTTGCAGCCATCTTGAGATGTGGTGAAAATTTTTTTTGGTGTCAATATATTGGGTGCAATCTATATTTACTCACAAAGTATAATAAATTTACTGAATAAAAATGCATTGCACTCACATTTTTGATTGATTCACTTCGATTTCTAACTCTATTGAAAAGGGGTAAATTTGTATTATTGGTCTTTTTCAAGCACAGAAAAATAAATTTGTTCCCAGCACAAAGCAGACGCGTCTGCCCGTTTCGGTACTCGGTACAAAAAGAACATGTTGCCATAACACACAAATGACTTTTGCAAGAAAAACACATATGCTTTAGGTCAAAAGATACGCTGGGGTGGCCACAACCGAACCATGGCCACAACCCAACCTCTTCCCCTATATATTTTTGCAAAGTACAAGAGACTTTACCAAACATAGTCAGGATCGGTCCATTTTTGGGCCTAGTCCCCATATAGATATAGCATCCGATATGAACTTTTGCATATCTGCAGCCAAAAAATTAATAAAAATCCCACTCAAATTTGGTTTATGCTTATTCTCTATGTTCAGTTAGTTGGGCCTATGAGATAGGGTCTCTAAACGCATGGTATAGGGTATCATATAGTCGGTCTAAACCGACTATAATTTTCTTACTTGATTTTATTTTCGATAATTGGTAATACTCTACTTGATAATAATCTTTCAAAAATTTTGGAAAAAGTTGGTAACAATCTGACGGGTCTATATGATGATGTAGCGGTTTTAGGTTTACTGGGATTAGGTATTATTATTTATTTATTTATTTGTTTATATATATTTTTTTTTAAATAATAGTTTCTCAATCAATATGGATATATAACGTATGGGACAAAAATACAGAAAAACCCCAATTACAAAAAAATATACAAAAACATATTGATCCTGTAACGGTTTGTATTCCTTATTTTTTTTGGTACTTCAGTCATGGATCTCTGAATTCCGCTTTTATCTACGGTTTTTAGCTCTTTTTGGTTTTCCGAATTAGGCTGTCACAAGTTTTTGCTAGGCATACTTTTCTTTTTAAGTTTGCCCAAAAAGTTTCTAAGGTGATTTTTCCTGCTATTTAAGTTCTGCATGATAGCTTTCGCCTAGGAAGACGCTAAGTCAGGAATTTTTTAAAGTTCTGGAGTACACTTATCATTATATATGCTCATTTGCATTTACAGTTAACACGCCCTTGAAAAATATTGATCTTCTGACATCATGCTCACTAATCACCAACCGCAATAAACCTTTCCTGGAAATTTTATCTTACATATATGTTTATTTGAATGTTTTGGGTGGTTCATGTTTAGAAGACTCAATACGATACATTTATTGCCATATATTGCCATCCTGTTTGAAGTACGACTCATCACCCATCATCATACATTATTACGCAGATATTGCATAGTAGTTATTTTGAGAAAGGAGACGTAGCCTGATTTAGTAAATTTTTGAGATCTTATCAGTTATTACTAGTACCTTTTTTATTTTTTTTTCGGAAGACTCCAGGTATTTCTTAAGGGGGGTACGGTTTCAAAACCTTTTTTTTTTTTGTTCCATTTCTCTTTCTGAATGTACAACATGTCGAGATTGTGGTTTCAGAATTTCAAATAAATCGGAGCAAAACATAAGAAGATACAGCGTTTCCAGCGACCGGCCTCATACGGTATATGGTATTTAAAACAGTTCCGTGAACGTCATAACTCAAAATCTACTTGACCAATTCTACACACTATATCTACACATAAATCATCAGGTAACCACGAAGAGTTTTCTTGATTTTTTAGTTTCTTCCCCATTTTTTAGCAACAAATTCTCGAAATTTTATAGCAAATATCGAGTTTTTCACTTCAAAATACAGCAAAAAAAAAAAAAACATTAAAAATCTTTTCGCCGCATTTCGATTTTTTTATTTCACATGATCCGGTAACGAGTTATGATGTTCACCGCAAAACAACAACGCCGCCGGAGATTCGCTGTAAAGGATTTATTTAATAAAATTTTTTATTGAAAATTTTTTCAAAGATTCTTCAAATGTTATGCTATAACAGAGTTCCAACATTATTCTTATCTTCAACCATACCCCCCCTTAACAGTATTTTTGTGACAAATGTATTTATTTTCCAACTCCAGGAAAGGTTAAGGCCGCACCGGTTAACAGGTTTCCTTTCCGCACTTTAGTTTTCTCTATCGAGCTATCTGCCTTGTAGATAAAATTTTTTTTTTAAATCCTTGAAATAATATGGGATTATAAAATTTACAAATCAGTTTAATTGAATCATTTTTAATACAAATTTTAAATGATCCACGTGTTAATATTTCAAATAAGTTATAGTTTCTAAAAATTACAGCATCTACAGTATTCCGTTATATACATATATTAATGTATATAATATCTTTTTTATATATTAATTTAGAAACTATTATTTTCAAAATATTTTAATGAATAAAGGTGTTAATATTTGAAAAGGACTTTTCGCAAATTGTACAATATAAATAACGGGTGATTTTTTTGAGGTTAGGATTTTCATGCATTAGTATTTGACAGATCACGTGGGATTTCAGACATGGTGTCAAAGAGAAAGATGCTCAGTATGCTTTGACATTTCATCATGAATAGACTTACTAACGAGCAACGCTTGCAAATCATTGAATTTTATTACCAAAATCAGTGGCAGAAAATCCGCTTTTTTATCGACAAATTTTGTTCAGCGATGAGGCTCATTTCTGGTTGAATGGCTTCGTAAATAAGCAAAATTGCCGTATTTGGAGTGAAGAGCAACCAGAAGCCGTTCAAGAACTGCCCATGCATCCCGAAAAATGCACTGTTTGGTGTGGTTTGTACGCTGGTGGAATCATTGGACCGTATTTTTCAAAGATGCTGTTGGACGCAACGTTACGGTGAATGGCGATCGCTATCGTTCGATGCTAACAAACTTTTTGTTGCCAAAAATGGAAGAACTGAACTTGGTTGACATGTGGTTTCAACAAGATGGCGCTACATGCCACACAGCTCGCGATTCTATGGCCATTTTGAGGGAAAACTTCAGAGAACAATTCATCTCAAGAAATGGACCGGTAAGTTGGCCACCAAGATCATGCGATTTGACGCCTTTAGACTATTTTTTGTGGGGCTACGTCAAGTCTAAAGTCTACAGAAATAAGCCAGCAACTATTCCAGCTTTGGAAGACAACATTTCCGAAGAAATTCGGGCTATTCCGGCCGAAATGCTCGAAAAAGTTGCCCAAAATTGGACTTTCCGAATGGACCACCTAAGACGCAGCCGCGGTCAACATTTAAATGAAATTATCTTCAAAAAGTAAATGTCATGGACCAATCTAACGTTTCAAATAAAGAACCGATGAGATTTTGCAAATTTTATGCGTTTTTTTTTAAAAAAAAGTTATCAAGCTCTTAAAAAATCACCCGGTATTTTTAAACTCGTGGCGTATGCTTAATATAAATTCTAAATAATTAATACGTACCATTTTATGAATGTTCAGAATCATTTGCAATTTTTATGATATCTCTCTACCTTCACCTTTAAATTGAAAACTGCAAAAAACTTTAAACAGAAATTGTTTGCAAACTTTCGCCTTTTCACCGTAATTTGTATGCCATAAAATAGAACAACAAACAACCACAGCTACCAACAACAAAAAGAAAAAACAAAACCTTTTTGGCCCACATTTGTGCATAATTTGGGATTTTTGACATGAAGAGAGAACAAACTAAATGAAATCACAGCGGTTGGTTTTGTTTAATGCATTTTTTTTTTGTATGGAAAAACAAAAACACAGCAGCAATAAGAAGAACACCACGAACATTATCAACAACACCAAAAATTGCAGCAACAAGGAAAATAATTTCACTGCAACTGTCATGTTCTACAAACCCACTAAACTAATGAAAAAAATTGAAAGGCAAAAAAAAAACTATTTAAACAAAAAATGATTTTTTGTGCATTACACCATTTCCATTTAGGTTTAAGATAATTACTGCGATATGTACTATTATAATAAAATTTGTATAGTTTTAATTTGAACCCAGCAAAAAAACAGAAAAGTGATTTTAAAAGAATTAAAATTTGATTCTAGTAGGGCCTGCAATACCGAGATCCCGGACCTACATTTTTGAATACCGTTCAATACCGTATTAAACTTTTTTTGCTGTAAGTTAACTTTCATATCATTTTTATTTAACTATTTTATTTTTTATAAGTAATTAGCATATTTTTAGGTGTTGTCGTGTTCAAAGATTAAATCTAATTTTGAAATTTGCGTACAGGTGGTGTGGCCCTACTGAAGTAATTTGTTTTTTGTACATTAAGAAATAGCTTTTTTGTACGTTAATTTTCCTTCAGTTCAGAGTTCGTTAGCATAAAAAATATGGAATAATACAACACTGCCTTGTGAAGTTCACTACTACGGATCACATGTTTTATGTCATTTTTGAATTCAATGATTCATTATAATTTTTTTATTTGATAGAAAAAGGGGCTTTTGCTAGAATGCTCTAGAAACAAAGAAGTAATTAACCGATAAAAACGTGTTCTGTTATTTTAAAAGTTATAGGCCAAATCCTATAAATACTAAAAAAACACAAATTCATATAGCAAGCCGTTGCTATGGAAAATTATTGTTTTGTATTTTTCCATATTCTCAATATTTTTTATAGAGAAGTTATGTGCGCATACTTAGTTGTAAAGTTTTAGAAAATTTAGAGAATTGTGTTTGTGTACAATATAAAAGTGAAAAAAAAAAAAATTGAAAATCATAATTATAATTAATAATCACATATCACATAAGAGCTCGCATGACGGCATGTGACGGTTTGTCGTTTAACATATTTTGCACTTCCATGGATATCAGAAAAGGTTTAGCTGCCAGAGGGTATGAAAATATACCAAAATCTATAAACTTTATAAAAAATTTAGTTGTGCAGCACAGTGAAAAAATTCGTGCAAATATGATTAAAGAATTAGAATCTTAAATTCTTTTAGGACAAAGATCTAGTCTTTCATTTGATGAATGGACATCAGTCAAAAACCGACGTTATTTAAATATAAATGCTCATGCTGGCATCAAGAAATTCTAGAACCTAGGATTAGTTCGCGTGCGAGGATCATTGCCTGCAGAAAAGTGTGTTGAAAAGTTGAAAAGCATAAATTATTCCAAGTTTCCTTAAATAAACACATTGTGTGCATTACAACCGATGGTGCATCTGTAATGACCACAGTTGGAAAATTGATTTGCGCAAGGCAACAACTTTGCTTAGTTCACGGAATTCAATTGGCTGTCATAAAGATTTTATATATAAATATGATACACCAAAGTTTAGAAAATGAAGTTGAACTGAACACCACAGATAAGTCTGATGCAGAACATTCTAATTCTAACGAAGATGATAACCAGTATACAAGTGATGAAAGTGATAGTGATCTTGATGACAATAGTTTAGCCATACTTCAAGAAAACAATGCAATTGACTGTTTAATTATTTATGTCCAATGGATTGGCCCATAAAACACATTTCTCTTTCTGAAGTAAAAGAAGAAATAAATAAACTTAATTGCAAAAAATCACCTGATTATGATAGCATAAATTGAAAAGTAGTTAAATCCCTGCCTAAGAGGGGCATACTATTTCTCACATTGTTGTATAACTCGATATTGAGATTAAATTACTTTCCCTCGCAATGGAAATGCGCAGAGATTGTAATGGTAAATAAACCGAACAAACCAGAAAATATTGTTACATCCTATAGACCAATCAGTTTACTGGTTGCGTTGTCAAAAATATTTGACCGAATATTATTGAAAAGATTATTACCAGTTCTTGAAAACTTTAATATCATTCCTGAATACCAATTTGTTTTAGATACAAGCATGGCACTCCTGAGCAATGCCATCGTATCGTTGACTTTATAGGAAACACATTGGAAACTACGAAATTTTGTTCAGGATTATTTTTGGTTGTACAACAAGCCTTCGATAAAGTTTGGAACGTTGGGTTATACTATAAATTAAAAAAACTGCTTCCAGCTCTTTATAATTTACTGCTAAAGTCATATTTATCTGACAGATACTTTAATGTTAAAGTTGATGGTGAACACTCACAATTCTATGACATCAAGGCAGGTGTACCACAGGGCAGCGTTTGAGGACCAATTTTCTACACTATATTTACATCAGGTATGCCAATAACAGAAAACAGAAAACGTACTAGTTGCAACATATGCCGAAGATACTGCATTACTAGCTTCTGATGAATGTCCAAACAATGCATCTAATTTAGTGCAAAGGGAACTCAATGCTATAGAAGCTTGGTTAAACAAATGGAACATTAAAGAAAATACGGCAAAATCTTTACACATTCTTTTCTCGTTACGACATGGCAACTGCGGCAAAGTATATATGAACAATATACAAATTCATCAAAGTAACTGTGTTAAATATCTAGGAATGCACATTGATAGAAGACTAACGTGGAAAACTATAAAAGCAAAAAAAAAAAAACAGCAATTAAATATTAAAACGAAACGACTATTCTGGCTGGTCCAAAATCACAGCTAAATTTAGAAAACAAAGTTTTAATTTATGAAACTATTTTGAATCGGGGATACAACTATGGGGAACAGCCAGCAATTCGAACATTGAAATATTACAAAGATATCAGTCAAAACTCTTAGGTCAATTTTAAACGCTCCATGGTTTGTATCAAATAAATCGATTCATGAAGATCTCTTTATTCCAAAGATTATAGAACAAATCAGAAGATTTAATGAAAACTATTTAGGAAGGTTAAGCAACCATATCAACCCATTAGCAACAGAAGAAATAAGAAGGCTTAAAAGGTTCCATATCCTGGATTTACCATATCGGAGCTAATTCTCATGCACTTTTAAATCAAAAAAAAAAAAAAATAAAGAAATAATGAATTCTAAATATTGTACTGCAAATATTGTATTAAACTTATGCTTCCCTTTGGATTATTGTTATTACTGTTGTTCTCAATCGAGTTCAATAATTACTGCTATTTGCTTCTAGTGTTATAAAATTAGCTTAATATCCTTAAATGGATATATTGTAAATAAAGAAATTAAAAAAAAATAAAATATTCATGAATGGACCTCCACTGATTAAAAAAATCAGAACAGTTATGAAGCTATTCAGACGTTCGCCAATGAAAAATGATAAGGCTTTACAGAAACGTTAAAGAGCAATTTGGGAAGGAACTTAATTTAATTCAGCTTACTTGCCATGCTAGAACGCTTTGTCCAGTTGAAGAACTGCATACATATGGCTTTGATTGATTTAAATTTAAATGCCGAAATATCATTTTCGGAAATTGATTTTTCTTTAGCATCATCAGTTATTTCAGTTCTTCTTCCACTCAAATTTACTATTGAAGCTTGTTGTCGCAAAGATGCTACTCTTCATAGCGCAGATGCAGCTTTACTATCTATGTTTAATCAATTGACAGAATACAGAATACTGCTTTAAGTAGTGAATTCAAGGAAGAGCTAATTATTCGTATTAAACAAAGGCGTACTGACTTATCGAGTCTATAAAAATAATTATAAATTTATTGGAACGCTTATATAATATCGATGATGACGATATTGAAAACATAGGAGCCTCTTCCATCGACGTGTCCGAGTCATCTGCTGATTCTGAGCCAGAAATTCTAATTTCGATGACAATGAAAGAAAAACTAGAAATGACAATTTCCAAGAAAGTTAATGTGATGAATACTGCGAGTGGAATTTCAAAAACGATGAATACTACAGTACTTTATAAAGTTATAAAACAGGAGCTAGCATACTTCGAAGTACAACATATAAGAGGAAAATATCTTCAACTAGTATATGGCTTCCTATATCCATACCACCAACTAGCGTCGAGTCCGAAAGAGCCTTTTCAGCAGCAGGGCTGTAGTGTACAAAAATCCGATGCAGCTTAAACGACAAAACTCTTGATAATTTAACATTTTTGAGGGCATATTTTAAAGGCAACAATAGGACATAGGACTAATAATTCTTATATGTTATTCATTATTTTATTACCCTTCTGTTTATATTTTTCTTCACTTTTGTGGCACTTTAAAAAAAGTTTATTGTTTTGAATTATACATCTATACTAATATTATAAAGAGGTAATGTGTGTTTGTTTGTTTGTTTGTAGGAGGTAGTCACCGTAACTACCCATCTAATATTCCTGAAATTTACACAGAGTCTTACTAAATATTTTTTATTGGGCGTGGCACCTCCCACACAAAGTAAATTTTTAATATCATATACATATATTGAGTGTTATGAAAGGGAGAGCTTTGCAAATTTGTGTGAGGTCACCTATTGTTAATATTAATAGCTACGCCAGAAATGGGCGGGATCGGACAAGTGGGCGTGGTACCTCCTATACAAGTAATAATTCAATATTATATATCTCGAGTACTATGATAGAGAGAGCTTTTCAAATTTTTCTGATGTCACCTATTATTAATGTGAGTAGTCGGACAAAAAAATGGGCAGTATCGGACCAATAGGCGTGGCACCTGCCATACAAATTAAATATAAAATGTCATATATCGGGAGTACTGTAGTAGTGAGAGTCTTGGGACTTTGTGTGAGCCCATAAGTTATTCATGTGATTAGGTAGACAAAAAATGGGCGTGATCGGAGCAGTGGGCGTGGCACCGCCCGTACAAAGTAAATATATGATATCATATAACTGGTGTACTAAAAAAGGGAAGCTTTGACACTTTGCACGACACCATCAGATCTTAGTATGAGTAGTCGGACAAAAAATTGGCGGTTTCACACCAATGGGCGTGGCACTCCCCATGAAAAGTAACCATTTAATGTCATATATCTAGAGTACTGTAAAAGAGAGGGATTTGTGGTTTTGGATGAGCACATAGGCTCTTTGTATGATTAGTTGAACATAAAAATGGGCGTGATTGTTAATGTGAGTAGTCCAATAAAAATTGGGCGGGATGGGATTAGTGGGCGTGGCACCTCCAATATAAATAATATGAAGTACTACGAAAGCAACAGTCTTTTGTTAATAACATTAGTTATCAATGTGATTTGTCGTGGAAAATATATCGAAAAAATCAAAAATTCGCCAAAACCGAAAATTGCGAAAAATAAAAATCGCCCAAAAAACTTCAAAATCAAAAATGGGCCAAATCAAAAATCGCTTAAAAGAAAAATTGCCAAATGATATTCTTTGTTCAAGGCCAATAGTTAAGTGTTGCCAGATCTAATTTAGATAATCCATCTTCTTCTCATGGGCAGTTACATGTACCTTGTTCCAGGGTAGGAACGCCGAAAAATCTGATAATTGTTGTACCGAATGAAAAAACAAAAAACATTGTATATCAGCAAGTATTCAAATAAAAAAATCTATGTTAATAATCGATACTAACATAATAAAGAGGTAATACGTGTTTGTTTGTTTGTTTGTTTGTAGGAGGTAATCTCCGTGACTACTCATCTGACCTTCCTGAAATTTTCACATAGTCTTACTGCGGATATGGGAGTGCTACAGGCTGTAATTTTTTTAAGCGGGCGTGACACCTCCCATACAAAGTAAATTTTAAATATCATATATATTAATATGATAGAGAAAGCTTTGCAAATTTGTCTCAGGTCATCTATTATTCACGTGAGTAGTCAGACAAAAAAATGGGCGGGATTGGACAAATGCGCGTGGTACCCCTACACAAACTTAATATTAAATGTTATATATCTGAATTACTGTATTACTGAGAGCCTTGGGACTTTGCGTGAGCCCTCTCATAACGATTCGTGGGGGGAAGGGGAGGGTGTAGCGAAGCACACCGGGTTACATCTAGTTATTGAATAAAATATTTTATTTTGTTTTTTAATTATCTTTTCTATTTTTTGCAGTGTAGTTTCGCTTTTTTCTTTGTTTTTTTAAATAACGGTATTAAAACCGGGATACCGGTATTAATATAATGAAATACCGAAATAGCGGTTTTGAAAATTTGGTCAGGTATTGCAAGCTCTACTAGCCAGCGAAAAAGCAAGTAATTTTAAAAGAATCTTCTAAAGTATAAACTGCTTCGGTTGAGAAGACCTTAAGTTACAGTAAAATTAATAAAATAAAATAATTCAATATACATTTTAATACTTATTAAATAGCTTATAATTTGTATGATCGGGGGATAGTTAAGGGATAGAATAAGTAAAATGGTAGCAGATTAGTTCCTGAAAATATTTGATTTCTGAGGTTTTAAACTTAGAAACAGAAAGGAAGTGTTCTACATTTATGGAGCTATTGTTGTCACAATCACTTATAGGGGTATTACTACCTGATATGATGTGACTATCTGCAATATTGGTATGACCTAGTCGTGGTCTTACAAATATAATTATATCCTTATCATTGATGATATTGTTGTCAGGCACCCAAGAGTAAATTTTATTTCTATTAGGGTTAACTGATTTATACCAATAAGTTGTATCATTCCAGATGTTGAGATTCCTAATGTGTATTTGTTCCCTTTCAATTTTCCTTAAGCCAGAAAAATTATAATATTAATATGCAAGGCGATTTCTAATGGCCCCTTCTGCGCCTTTATTTATCAATAGTTTTTGACAAAAAATATACCATTTGAAAGGTATTTTTTTGCAGATTGGCACCTTCTTTACAGACATGCACAATATGGTATATTTTTTTCATTTAAAGTTGCTACTAACGCATACATAATACACACATTTAAGCTTCAAATAAAAAACTGTACAAAGCTGTGTTTATGAATTGGCTAAAATTGATTAGCATATCTTTGGGCTCTTATAAAATTAGTTATTTACATTCCCACAATTAAATTTAATGAATTTTTTTTTAAATTTACAATTTATTGAATTTTCTTTAAATATTCATTTTTTTTTTATATATATAAATTAAAAAAAAAATATATATTTAATGAAAGAAATTTAATGACAAAATAAAATTTCGTAGAATTTGCACTAGAATGTCGAGTGGTGAGCTCTGCTAATTTATATTAATGGTCAAGGTTAATGGTGATTTGTGGGCAGCATAAGCAGTGATTTTGTTCCCTGTGATTAAAGAATGACCGGATATTCAAACTGTGATAATTTTAGGGAAAAATTTAATCAGTGAGTTTTTAATATTGATTGGATAAACGTTGCTGTTATTAATGGTGGTGAGAGTGTGGATTGCTGACAGTGAATCTGTGCATATAGGAAATTTACCAGATCTCTAGCAGAATTCAATTGCTTTATATATTGTTGTTATTTCAACAGAAAAATGGAGCTGAAGCTAGGAGGAAGTGAGTTTGAAATTATTTTGTCTTCATTTAATCTAGATCAATTTATATATGTAAGTTATGTAAATGTTCTGTCAGTTGGTTGCAATTTTCATGAAATAGTATATTACCATGGAGGATGTGTCGAATTGTTTGATTTGGGAATTTTGATTGGAAGATCGAATTCTGAGGAAGAGAAAATTGCCTTATATAGAGCAGACTTAATTTTAGAAGTGTTTTTTGATTTCGAGTAATCTTTTGTTGTTAAAGTTGGAATTAAAGATTTAATTCTAAAGTATTGGTTTCTACCATTATGTTATTAATTGGGATAGTTTGAAGTGCATCAAATACACATTCAGTGTTAATTATTTTCTGGACGTTTTGGCTGCATTTCATTACAGAAACGGTCCATATATAATTTTCGATATAATTAAAGACTGTACTATGTTCTGGAGAATATTTGAGTTAGGATTAAATTTGGAATGTAATAAATATTTTCTGATGTTAAGTCGATTTACTCAAGGTTTGGTTAGATATTCGATGTGGGTATCCCATTTAAGTGTTTTATTGAAATATACGCCCAATATTTTTAATGATTAGTTTTTGTAAGTTGATTATTACCTGAAGTCATGTTGCATTTGCCATTGTGTTTTCAACAGACATGCATATATTGATATTTTGTACTGGATAGTACGGCACCTGATTCATCGCACTATTTCAAAATATCATCGGTTAGGTTACTAATATTAGTAGTAGGAATTTTTCCATAGTTCCTTTTATTAATTTATTTTATGCTTTCTCAAAGTCAAATGAAACTAACGTAAGGTGATTATTTGAAGCCAGACTACTAACAGCCAAATGTTCATTATATGGAGGGGAAAAATAGTGTTCGATTTTAAAGTATCACCCCCCTAGAGATATGCGAATAGCAAAAAACTTGAGAAATACAAAGCTTTGGGTCAATCAAATAAAATTTAGAGGTGCCTCAACGCGATTGAAAATTTCAGATGTGTTTATATGTAGAAAATATGACTTTTTTCAGATTTTACGAAAATTTCTTTCAGTAGTTAAATTTTCGACAAGTTGTTATATGAATCAATTTTAGTGCTGAATTTTCTCTTTAAAAAGCTATAAGACTTCAAAATCGACAAAAACCTCGCCAAGAAATTGCAAAAGCCCCAGAACACTTTTGTGCCAAAAAAATATTAGGTCATATAATTTGATGGCATTTCTTTCAACTTTAAGAAATTGATTAAATCCAAAATTTCTTTTTGGTTTCTATACTTATAAGTACTCAGATATGAAAACCATCTGATTGATGTTTGGGAGTTTAGTTGAAGTGATAAACCTTGATTAAAATCAATTTTATCTAAAATTTTTTTAATACACGAACTGAGAGATTTTGGCTTGTCAGATTTTGTTTTAGTCTTGTCTCATATAAGATTTTAGGATAGGAATTACTAAGATGGTTTAAAATTCTATTTTCGTAGTGTTTGGTGACTTTTTAAATCAAATTGTGTAAAAGAAATTCAATCTTGTTAACATCTTGTTCTATGAAATTGCCTTATTATCATAGAATTTTGAGAAATCATCACTAATTTGAACGTAAAAGTATCTGTCAGATAAATAAGAGCAGTAGATAATAAGCATTTGGAAGTAGTTATTTAAATTTTTAGTGTACCCAGTATGTCAAAATTTATTGAGGGCTTGTTATACGCCTGAACAAAATTTTTTAGTTTCCAATGAGTTTCTTCCAGAGGCAACAAAACGATGGCGCTACTCAGAAGTGCGTTGCTTGCATCTATAATCAATTTGATGTGATTGGCAACTCTGCACTTAAAGTGTCAAAACGTATTTTATTCCTGCTTTATTAAAAATTTTTAAAATAGATTTAATAATTTTGTATTTAAACTCAGAAACACATATATATTAAAAAAAAAAATGCCATCATACGCTATACAATTTGTTAGAGTTTTTGCTGGAGAGCTGTTGTAGTTGCTGTTTTGTGGAAATTTCGCTGCTACCTATATGTTGCTTGTTCTTTTTGGCAGCTGGTGTCTCACAGTCAATTCATTGTTTCCTGTTGGTGTCTGGCGGTGAGAGAGTTGAATTTTAATAATTATTATAGTTGGTATTCTACTTGTTGATTGCATATGCTGTTTTGTCTTCTGGTGCCCTAGTTGTATTGATATCAGCTGTCTACTTCCAATAAAGTCACAATATCTGGTAGCACTACCACTGCATCTCGAAGTCCGCCTTAAAGTATGCTATTAAAAGCAGATGAACAATAAACGTCCACATCATCTAACATCACCAGAGTACACTGACAATAACAATTGTAAAAAACATTCTTAGTACCAAAACATGCCAGAACCAAATAATTCACAGGATGTTTTTTCATGGGAAAAATTGTGTAACCTTTTAACCGTCTAGCTTCAAGATGTTACTAGTAAATCTGATTTAGTTGATCTCAAAAATGTACAACTAAAAAATGATGTGAAAAAATTAACTTCACGTCTTGAAGTCATAGATCGCAGATCAAGATCTTCGAATGTAGTTGTCTCTGTATTAGAAAGTGAAAAAGTTAATGCTGCCAAACATGAATTTAGTAAAATATGTTTAGATATACTAAAAGTTAATATAAATATCGTGTAAACACGAATGATAACTAGAGGTAGAGCATGCTTTACTTTAGAGTCAAGTACACAGGCTTTCAACGTTACAACTGCCAAAAAGAATTTGAAGGGTAAACCGATATATATACAAAAAGATTACACGGAAGACGAACAAAATGTACGATACAATCTACGGCAACTTAGTAAAGGTATTTCCAAAAATGATAGAACAGTAAAAGTAAGACTCGGTGAATTCTGTATTTATATCAATAATAACCAATATACGTGGTCCAAGAACAAAATTATGGCAAATACCAGTAGCGATGATGAATACTTAAATAAATTACTAAATAAATGTAACTATCAGGCTGATGTATGCGTTAAAATGGTGCCCCAAACAAGGAAAATACTAGCTCACAATAGCAATTTAATTTATGTAATTTATTATCCTATAATGTAGCAAATTTAGCAAGCTCAATAAATTTTGGAGATTTTGTATCATATTTAAATAAATTTGATGTATTTTTCCTATATGAAACCCACGTAGTAGCAGATAAGCAACATCAATTTTCAAGTTTCCTAAAAAATTATTCTCTGCAATGGATTGCTGCAAAGAAATCTCATAGATCTGGTCGTGCTAGTGGTGGTTGCCTGTTTGGATTCAGAAAGGAATTACGCAGAAAATATGGATTCAAATTTTTAAATATTCGCAATAATATAATATTACACATAAAGCTTGAAGGTATCTTGTTTTATATTATTCCAAGATATTTGAACTGCACAAATTGGAATACAGACTTAGAAAAATTTGATGAATTCTTGCAGGAACTAAATCCTTCCAATTTTTTGATAGTTGGTGATTTAAATGCTAGAATTTCCGATGTGCAAGTTTTAGATACTAACTTTTTAAAATATACACCTCATATACGTGAATTAAGATGTTCAAAAGACAAAGTAATTAACACACAATGAAAGAAACTAATGGAGTTGATAGATCAATTTGGTGGCATTGTGCTTAATGGAAGGACTGGAAAGGACGTTGAAGGGGAATATAGCTTTTGTGGAGTTATGGGTAGCTCAGTAATTGATTATGGTATTTGTTCACACAGTTTTATGCAATTTGTTGATGATTTCGCTATAGCATCCAAACCCTACTCCGATCATATGCCATTATGTTTAAGCATAAAAACTTTTTATTCTGATATCGAACACAATGATAAACTGCAAAGATTACGCTGGAACAACAACTTATATGGTAATTATGTAGAAAAGCTTAATTTACTTGCGAGTAATATTGATATTCAATCAAATGAACCAGTGGATGAATTAATTTTGAATTAAACAAGGAAAGTAAAAGAAGCTTATTCGAAGGGACCTGGTAAACAATTTTTTGAACCTAAGAAAAAATGGTTTGATTGGCAGTGCGCTCGTCATCGTAAGGTCATGTTGCAAAAGCTACGAGCCTATAGAAGACAACACTCATATGTCAACAAATTGCGTTATTCAACAGCTAGAGCTAAATACGTGAAGATATGTAATAACAAAAAACTAGCATATTATAATAACAACTTAGAGAAGTTAAATAGAGTAAAATGCAGCACTGAATGGTGGAAGCTTTCCAACGTGATGAAGATACGCACACATCCGGTAAAAATATATTTAACAGCAAATAATTTTCGATTCCATTTTAGCGCCTTGTTGAATAACATCGCAAATATACCTTCAATCAGCTGGTCAATGCCGTATTTCAGTGATGCCCTTCTAGACTCTCCTTTTGAATTTTGTGAAGTTGCACCTGTAATTAAAACTTTAAAACTAAATAAAGCTCCTGGAGAAGATGGTATTAGTTATGAATTTTACAGATATGCACCGGATTGCTTTGTCAATGAAATACTGTATATTTTCAACAAAATATTTTTGCATGAGAAAGTACCTTCCAGTTTTAGGAAATCTATTTTGATACTGCTGTTCAAAAAAGGGGATGCAAACCAGCCAACAAATTATCGTGGGTTATCCTTGATGAATACTCTGTGTAAAATCTTTAATACTATATTGTTAAACAGATTAACTGAATGGGTTGAAAACAATAACGTTCTGAACGAATTTCAAGCCGGATTTAGAAAGCACTACTCAACGGTGGACAATATGTTCAATCTCGTGAATATAGTCAATCTAAATAAATTGAACGGAAAAAATACTTATGCATTCTTTGTAGATTTTTCGTGTGCTTTTGACATGATTCCTAGAAATTGTTTATTATACAAACTTTCTTGTTTGGGACTATCATCTAAAATAATAAGAATTTTACAGTACTCATATTTAAATACTGAAAGCCGTATTTGGGATGGTAGCTCGTTTTCTGAACCGTTTTCTGTAGAGCTTGGTGTAAAACAAGGATGTATCTTAAGCCCTTTACTGTTTTCGTTGTATGTTAATGATCTCGCTGATATATTACCAAATGGTGTAAATGTTGCAAATACAATTATTAAAATTTTACTTTATGCTGATGATATTGTCTTACTAGCGAATTCACAAGCCGAACTACAACAAGTGATCGATGCCCTGTATTCTTATTGTTCAAATTGGTGCTTGAAAGTTAACCTGGATAAATCAAAAATAATTGTATTTCGCTCTGGCTCGAGAATATCCACAAATCTAAACTGGCAGTTTGGTGATGACAACATCAAGATCGTCAATAGCTACAAATATCTGGGCGTTGATATTACATATAATTTGTCCTTCAAAAAACACCTTAATAATAAATTAGCTGCATCAAAACTTGCTATAAACTCCACATGGTCAAAATACATAAATCACCCAAAAATTTCAAAAGACAGTAAGCTTAAAATATTCCATGCTGCTTCTCGATCAATCATGCTGTACTCTGCTCAAGTTTGGGGCTATCAAAAACATGATGAAGTAGAAAAGCTGTTCAGATTTTTTATTAAGAAAATGTTGTAGCTACCTTCTACAACACCTAACTATAGGTTATATCTGGAAACTGGTTTAAACTCAACTCTAAGGCTTCACTTTTGTTACATTAACAAAGTACTCAATATGAACCACCACCGACTTCCACGAATTTTAGCTGAAGTCATCATAACCAAAAACGAGTTCTGGGCTAAGGATTGGACAAATCTAAAACAAGTGCTTAACTTTACACCTCCTAATCGAAACCTACCACTAAGCTCATCTTGGAAATCGATACTAGATTTACTAATTGTTAAAGAACGTGAGGATAATGTACTTAAGGCATCACACTCAAATCACGATCTCTATTCGCATCTAAATTATAGTGTAACTCCACTCCTTATTATTCATCCCGTGTCACTAGCTTAATTGTAAAAGCGAGAGGAGGAATGCTCGACTTAAACGCCATGGCCTACAGAAATTATCTAGTTCAAACATTCACAATATGTAATCTAGACATAGCTGAAAATACGTTCCACTTTTTAGGCATTTGCCCAATATATAACGGACTTAGACTGCAATATTTTGGCAAAACTCAACTTGCGATAAATGATGTAATAAATATTCTCAATGGCTCTAATTTCTATAACTTAATTAAATATTTAGTAATTTGCTCAAACTATAGAAAATTAATAATTAATGAATTTGTTGTTTAAACTTTTGAAATTCCAATAACTTTAAAACTTTAATTACTTTAATACTTAAATATTTTTTTTTGTTTTTTAAATTAAGAATAATAAAATGAATTGTATTAATAATACCAGTATTCTGCCAATCTGGCTAACAACATATACGTTATGCCACAAATAGATATCAAAAAATTGTAAATAACATGAATAATGTTAATACAACCTTAATATATCTATTAATAAATAATAAATAATAAATAATAATAATCAATTTGATGATATTCGGGTGTATTTTAAAATTTTCCCAGAATTGCTAATAATCTTTTCATTAATATTCTTTTATTTATTTTGGAGAATACAACCAGGAAACTGATTAGTCTATAGAGAGTTTGGTTTATTTACCATTATATTCTCTGTGAATTTCAATGGCTATAGGAAGTAATTGTGTCTCAATATCGAGTTGTGCAACAATGTCAGAAGTGGTATGAAAATATTTAGTGGGGATTTAACTACTACTCCACCCATGCTATCGTAGCCAGGCGAATGTTTGAAATTAGGGATTTGTATTTTTTTTCTTATTCCTGAGGAGAGATGTGCTTTATGGACCAATTCATTGGACACGTCCCATCTAAGTATTCGATAATTTTAGCAACATTACGCTATGGAACATTTTCGGGGTCATTATCAAGGGGGTGAGAAGTTCCAAGTCAAGGTGAAAGTACTAGGTTAGTGCAGTAAAACCTGCAAAAGTATATGGCGTTGTCAAGCCAAACCTTTCATATTTTTCTTTATATTGATATATGTTTGCTTAGTATTTCAGGTAAAGCTCAAGACCCTTTGATGATTTCTCATTTCTTCGTTCAGCAAAATTGTAGCTAATGCTTAAATAAAGAATTTTTGTTAATTTGATTTAATCTATAATATTAATAGGCTAGGCGATTTCTTGTGATCGATGTTTTGTTGTACCGTTTTGTTCGGATTTTGACCAAAACGTATATTATTTGAAAGATATTTCTTTTTACCGGTTTTGCAGATTTTCAGATTTTTAAATTTTTTCCTCTATTTTGAGTAAATTGCATTTAAAGTTGCTACTAACACATACATAAAATTATACATATGTTATATGTGTTTTATTAAATTTGTTAATGTGTTTGTTAATGAGTTTGTTATCTTCATTGATAATAATAATAAACCATAAGAGTGTTGGTTTGTGAATTGGCTAAGTTGAAAAATAAAGCTGCCTAGAAATTGCACTCGAATTTCGAGCGCTGGAATCTGCTAGTATTTATAAATATGAATATGCAAATATGTATATAAACAAAAGAGTAACACAAATTTTTTGATTAATACCAAGAAAGTTGCAAAAAATAGTGACATGTAGTGACCAATACTTAGAAAGAATTAGATAGGTGATAAAACTAAATTGTTAAACCCAGATGAAGAGTACGAAAAGTTCCTATTAAAATAGGAACCAAGCTCTTTAGATAAATCATGTATTAATATGTTGGGTGTATTTCCAGGCATGTTATTTAACAAAATAGCCTTGAATTTTGATGTATTTAAATTAATTTTGCTATCTAATATAAATAATGTTAATATTTTTAAATCCTCAATAGCACTTCTTCCTAAATCATCTTCCGATTTCGCGATATCTACTGCCTGTGTCCAAATAACTTTGGACACCAAAATAAAAAAAAAAAAACGAAGAAAAAATGGATTTTTAAAAATTTTATTATTTAATATTACATTATAATATTAGTTAACTAAATCTTAGTGATTTATCTTTTGAATTATTAAATCAAGCAAATCGCTAAAATACATACACCTTAAAATGTTAGTTATCAACATTTAAATGATGGTGTAAATATAACTTCGAAATTAAATTCAGCCGTTTCAATTTTATAAAAACGAAGTGTAATAATATTGAACCTAAAATCTGCACTTCACTTACCATTTTGATTTACAACCATACACTTGTCGCTGACATTTAATTTTAAATAAATTGTGAATTCCATCAATAAAATAATTGAAAATATTTAACCGACAGTTTTTTTTTTTTTGTTGCTAAGAAAAAGCGACATCCAAAAAAAAATTGTTAATTTAAAAAAAAAGAAAAACAGCCCGGAAAGTTCGAAACGAAACAATATAAAAAATTAGAATTCGCCAGGGAGCATGTGAATTTCCCGAAAAGTGACGCAAGATTTTGTGATCAGATAAAACCAAAGTAATTTTTTTAAACTCTTGGATGTAGCGTTCCTGTGCGCAGATCCCCCAACATTGTAACATCGTAGTACGTCTCCAAAACACAAAAAAACCGTGAAACATGGTGGTGGCAACATAATGGTGTTTTTCCAACTATGGTACAGGACTTTTGGTTCGGATTGAGAACGCTGTGTATAATACTTACGATAAATAGGATGTGTTGATTCGATGGATGTTTCAATAAGACAACGACCCGAAACACAAATCTGCACAGTCCCTAGGCTTAAATCATATTTCGAATTTGTAGCTAGAAACTAAAATGGCTCTTAGAGGAACGAATCAATTTATTATGAATGAGCTATGTACATTAGTTGAAGCTGCTTGGAAGAATATTCCTAAATAGACTTGTCAGAATTTGGCGGATTAAAAGTAAAGTCGTTGCATAGTAGATCTGAAAAATAAACTAAGAGATAACTTAAACATGTGTTTCATTTAATACCCATGTCTATTTCTTCTTATTTTATATCAGGAAACTAAATTTGCTGGTTTTATTTTTGTTCACAGGCAGAACCAGGCAATTTGAAGTATTTTTATGTAAAAATGTTCTTTTTAAGTTTTGAATTTCCACATTGATATTTTAATACATTCAATTTATACTCAATTGAAAAAAAAAGAACTTAAAAAATAAAATATTTTTACATATATTTTATTTGGAAATATAGATGTAACTCAGTTTAATATCACACCACTCTAATAGAAATGTAATAAAAAATGCATGATTGGTAGTGAAATATGCGGGACAGATACTGATTATTTAAAAGTTAATATTTTAAAAGACATATTTATACTGAAAAACTTAAAACTGATATTAGAAAGTGGTTCAAAAATAAGCTCTTAATACATTCATTAATCATTACTTACATCTTTTTGAAAATATAACATTGGAAGTCCTTACAATGATGGAAAGTAAAGATAAGACAATACAATTTTTATTAAAATAAAAGCAGTTGTTAAAAAAACACCAATTTTTTAAAATTTATAAGCTCTTGTTAAGAAAAACATCACCGAATTACTATAAGTCAAATACCATCATATGACAAGCTCATGGTAAACTTCATTAGATATTCGGGAATATTGCGGGAATTTTTGAATTTCTCTAAAAAACATCAACATAAAATATAGTAAGGAAAAAAATTAGTAAAAGAATATTCATAAAACTATAAAAAATTATTTTAAATTTTCTTAAATAAAATTTAAATTTAATTTAAATATAATTTTTGAAAAAAAAAAAAAAAAAAAAACTTGAAACAGTGAAGTGTACGAAAAACTGCATATAACTTCAAAAAAGACAAAGTAATACAAATAAATAAAAAAAGAATATCAAATGAAAAAAAGAACTGGAACTCTAACACAACAATGAATGACGTTTGCAAAATTATTTCTCATTTATAACATCATAAAGGAAGACCCCAAACGAATGTAAGCAGTAAAAATATGATACCTGGATAAAAGAAGATAGTGTTTTTTTTTTGTCTATTGTATTTGCATTTATTTACTAGGACTTAAAAGAAACTAAAGTAGAGGAAAATTAAAAAAAAAAAATTCTATACAGCCTACTAAACTGACCTCAACGCCTCGACCTAAAGGTATGTAGAGTAGAATAGAGAACACAGCACAGAGTACAAAGCAAAACGTATGTTGTATTGCAATGACTCTACAACAGCAATGAAGATGACAATAGCAACAAAAACATGTGGATAGGTTTTATTAAAAGTATATATGACAGGCAAAAAAAGAAGAAAGTAAAACTGAACTGAACTAAACTGAACTCTACAATGTGAAATAATATGATTGCGATAGAAATAAAAGAAAGACCAAAAATAACGGCAACAATATGTTACAATGACACTAGGCCAAACTCAAAGCAAACTTTCAAACCGAATAAAAAAAAAAGAAAAATTACCAACAATGTAGAAAAAATATACATACATGTAGAAATGGCTAAACTACCTGCTAAAAGCAATGTAATGAATACTACTTTGACATACTACTCAGAAAGAAAAAAAGATCCAGACCTTTTAATGAATTTAAACATTTTAAAAAAAAATTTTTTACCAACGATATAAAATATTAACCAACTTTAATTCTAAGACACAACAGAAAAGTACATCCACAAAAGTGAAAAATATCCCTAACTAGTGAAGCGGATGAGGTGAAAGTTCAATCACCAATAATTTATATGATAAAGGAATTTGAAAAGATGAACTTGATAAATGGGAAAACAAATTAAAGAAATTCTTTTAGACTTTCATCACTTTCATCACGCTAGACAGAAATCTTTAAAAAACTGAAATAATCCAACCCATAAAAATAAAGTTTTTATTAAAACTCTTTCTTTTCTTATTCAAATAAGATTTGAATCTCTCCGTAACTGTGCTTGCGTGACTACTTTAAAACTAATATTTGGTCACAAAAAGTCTATGGACCAAGTTTCAGATTGACTGGATGAAGGGAAATGGGGACCTTTTAATGAATTTAAACATTTTTAAAAAAAATTTTTACCAACGATATAAAATATTAACCAACTTTAATTCTAAGACACAACAGAAAAGTACATCCACAAAAGTGAAAAATATCCCTAACTAGTGAAGCGGATGAGGTGAAAGTTCAATCACCAATAATTTATATGATAAAGGAATTTGAAAAGATGAACTTGATAAATGGGAAAACAAATTAAAGAAATTCTTTTAGACTTTCATCACTTTCATCACGCTAGACAGAAATCTTTAAAAAACTGAAATAATCCAACCCATAAAAATAAAGTTTTTATTAAAACTCTTTCTTTTCTTATTCAAATAAGATTTGAATCTCTCCGTAACTGTGCTTGCGTGACTACTTTAGAACTAATATTTGGTCACAAAAAGTCTATGGACCAAGTTTCAGATTGACTGGATGAAGGGAAATGGGGTTTAAATCACTCCGTGACTGTGCGTGACTATGCGTGACTATGTCAAACTTAATATTTTTTCACAGCAAGTCTATCGACCAAGTTTCAGATTGATCGGATGAGGGGAAACGGGTTTTACATCACTACGTGACTGCGCGTGACCATGATTGACTGTGCGTGACTTAGTCAAAGTTAATCTTTTTTTCACAGCAAGACTATGGGCCAAGTTTCAGATGAATTGGATGAGGGGGAATGGGGTCCACCCACGACAGACAGACAGAGAGTATGAGTTAAAACAAAGAGTTTAAATCATCTAACCCATATAAACAAAGTTTTTATTAAAACCCTTTCTTTCCTTATGCATATGCATTTTGAATATCTCCGTGACTCTGCGTGACTGTGTGTGACTATCTTGAAATTAATCTTTGGCCACAACAAGTCTATGGACGAAGTTTTAGATCCATCGGATGAGGGGAAGTGGGGTTTTAATCAATCCGTGACTGTGCGTGACTATGTCAAAGTTAATCTTTTTTCACAGCAAGTCTATCGACCAAGCTTTAGATCGGTCGGGTGAGGGTAAATGACATGTTGATCACTCTGTGGTTGTGCGTGACCATGCGTGACTGTGCGTGACTAAGGCAAAGTTAAACCTTTTTTCACAGCAAGTGAATGGACCAAGTTTGAGATCGATCGGCTGAGAGGAAATTGATCTGTTGTCACGACATGGGCCAAGTTTAAGATCAATTCGATAAGGGGTATGGGGTCCACCCATGACAGACAGACCGAGAGTATGAGTTAAAAGAAAGAGTTTAAAATTACAATAATTTTTTTAATTTGTTTTAAATTTTTAATATGTAATTATTTTAATACACAGAATCTCAGCTTTAATTCTCTTGGCATTGACTCTATTTATTTTTACATTTATATTGGGAATACCCTCACAACTACTCTTTACTGCTTTCAAAAGATGATTTTTGTTCGTGAAAACCATTTATTTTAAGCTAATATTCAGTTCTATCCACAAATTCTCAAACTGGTAGAGAAAGATTTAATTGATTAAATGAGAAATCAGCGATGGTTTTTGAGTAATAGAAAAAATTATAAAAGGCCATAAACAATTGGGGTTAAATCAACAGAAATAGATATAATAAAGGAAGTTGGAAAGATGAGCTTGTGAAATGGGAAAACAAATTAAGGAAGTTCTTTAGGACTTTCATCACTCGTTAACGAAAAAACTCCATAAAAACTGGAAATAAAATTAGCTTTCTGATTATGATTACTCAATATCATATATCTCGAGTACTAGGACAGCGACAGCTTTGAAAATCTTATCTTAGGTCATCTATTATTAACGTGAGTAGTTGAACAAAAAATGGGCAGGTTCGGATAATGGGGTGTGGTACCCCCCATACAGACCAAATAATAATGTCACGTATCTGGAGTACTGTAATAGTGAGAGTTGTTACAGATTTTTTATTTTTTTAGTAATAATAGTTATAATAAATTATATTTTAAATTTGAGATGTCACTCAATTTGGTTTTACCAGTTTTAATCTATTTTATTTATACAGTACATATTTTTATTCATGGTTACTAATAATTTTATTAAAGATTTTTTGCGACTGCAGAGATAAGTACTATATTTTGGGTAAATTGTATAGATTTTTATTCAAGTTGAATCGTAAGTTTAAAAAAAAATAAATATGTAATCGGGTTTTGAAGTAAATTAGTAAAAAAATGCAACCTCCATAATATTTTCTTTGTGGAACGGTCAAGAATAAAAATATTAAAGTTCAGATGTAAAAATTTTCTTTTGTTATAATCAACAATCTGATCATGTTTTTCTCCAAAATGATTTGAATTCATTTTATTCTTGTTGTAATTTAAATTTAATGGAGCTGAACCTAAAAAATTGTAAATATATGCGTTTCGTCAGAAAGAGGCCGATATCTGCCAATTATGTGCTGGGTGATTATTGTCTCGATAAAATAGATAACTTTATAGATCTTGGTGTTTTATTTGATCATAAACTGTGCTTTATTCTTCATATAACAATTACTGTCGATAAAGCCAGAGGTGTGGTTTCATAAAACGTTGGGCTAAAGAGTGTAATGATCCCTATGTTATCAAAACTTTATATGCGTCACTTGTGAGATCTATCCTGGAATATGCTTCTATAATTTGGGACCCAATCTACCAAATTCATGCCGACAGTCTGGAATCTATGCAGAAACAACTCCTTTTGTTTTGTCTTCGAGTTTAAACTTCAATCCAAGAAATCTTCCATCCTATACCAGCAGACTTGCCCTTATTAAGCTACCAACTTTAAAAAGTCGGAGAACTTTGCTAAATGTTTCATTTCTTCTTAATATAATTAATGGTGATGTTTGTTCTGGTTTCCTGATTAACAATATATCACTCAACATTCATCAACGACCAACGCGTTACTTCTCAGGAGAATGTGTATTCAATTTAATGAACTTTATAGATTTACTGATTTCTCATTAAATACTAATCTAATTAAAAGTAAATTCATGAATAGCTATGTACTAAAATTAATTTTAAAATCTTTTTATTTGTAAATAGTCTATAAGGATTAATTCTATAGACCAAGATACGGTTAAATAAAAAATGAAATAAATAAATACCAGACACCCCAGAGGACCTATAACCTCCAAATTGCAACGTGGAGTCTAACATTTACGCTTCTTGGCTTCACCAAAATGCATTTCACCAAAGGATTTGATTTGAATGGAATAAATTTGCAAGTTCAGCATTACAACGACAATTACCAAAAGCCTCATCAGAAAAATCTATTTTTTTTGTATAAATCGTAAGGAAAAAATATTACAGCGCTCTAATTTCATGGATGACAACATTGCCTACACGATTTTTATAATTTAAACTGCAGCACCATATAGTCAACATACAAAGTAAGATAGTACTAAACAATACATTACAAAACTGATTTAAAAATCAAAAGCAAAAAGCAAAAATTAATCTATTGAAGTAAATTACATGTATTATTTTTTATATTAACCAAACACCATTACATTGTATGTCAAAAAACCAAAAAAAAAAAAAAATAATAATATTAATTAGTAGCTGCAAAGTAAAATAGATTCAATTAAAATTGTCTACATTTCATCAAGCCCATAGTGCATTTGCATTGCTTTAAATAATGGTTTTTTTTTTTGGAGATGAGCTGTACAAAAATACAGCTTAATGCAGCGATGTCATCAACATTTTTTTCATTTCAACGAACAAAACCATATTATACCAAGACAATTCAATATCAAGTCTCTCATTAAAAATATATATATATATGAATATCGCTAGATATAAATATTGTGTATATATTACACAAGGGAACAAAATTGAACTTTTTTGAAATTTTTACTAATTTGAGGTCGCTGATTTCAAATCTGCACTTGGTTTTTTTCTATCAGCTCGACTTTTCGAGATATACCGTTATGTTCAAAATTAAGGCACTTCCGCTACTTATATTGGAGTAACTTGAAAACGGTTCACCATATTAAATTAAAAAAAAAATCCGAAACTCGCAAACAATATTCTCTTAAAGCCGTGCTTACTTTGTTTTTAAATTTTCCAAGTAGTTGTAGAGATATCGTTCAAGTTTTGAAAAAAAAATTAAAATTTTTTAAAAAAAAACATTTTTTTTGTTCTTTAAAAATTCCTAAAAAATAAAAATGGGATAAAAATCACAGTTTTGGTCTACAAGCAGTTAGTTAAATATATTTTGAATAAAATGAGCTTTATTTCATTGCAATCGGTGCACAACTTTTGATTTTGTTCACGATTTACTGAATTGATATAAATCGCGATTTCCATACAAAAATAACATTTTCTAATGTGTAAGTGTTTGCATGTAATAAGTTAGTTTTTTATGATTCTAAGAATTAAAAAAATTAAGTAATAAAAAAAGATTATTTCATTTTTATGGTCAGCTATACTTTTTAATTTAACACAAAAAGAGAATTTTAAAGAAAAATAAAAAATTTTAATACACAAATATTACAATGTAATTACAACTCATCGAAAAATTTTCTTTTATAAGATTTTCTTAAATAACCTTGTTTAGAGGGATTTGTTTTAATGCTCCAGCAATAGTCCGCCATCATATGCATATCCCAGTGACCCTGGTACCGCTCCTCTATAGTGCGGATATCTTGATGGAAACGTTCACCTTGTTCTTCACTGAAGTCTCCAAGATTTTCAGGGAAACAATCCAAATGACTGTGTAGGTAGTGCACCTTAATGCTCATATTACAACCAAGCTGCTTGAAATGTGACAACATGTTATCCACGTGGTCCGAATAGTGCTCACCCTTTTTGTTTCCCAGGAAATTGCGCACTATCCAAACAAATTCATTCCAAGCATTTCTTTCAATATCTGTCATGGAATTACTAAAATTTTCATCATTGATTAATTTTTTGATTTGAGGGCCATCAAAAATGCCAGCTTTCAGTTTCTCCGAACTCAAATTGTTGAACTTTTTACTGATATATCTAAAACAATCACCGTCCTTGTTGAGAGCTTTGACAAATTGCTTCATAAGTCCTAGCTTGATATGGAGAGGTGGCAGTATTATGCGATCCCTGGGCACAAGTGGTTGATTAACTATATTGTGGTTTCCTGGAACCATAGCTTCCCTCGAAGGCCAGTCTTTCTTACTCCAGTGTTCAGATCTGGCTCTGCTATCCCATAAACAAATGAAACACGGATATTTTGTGTAGCCACCTTGTTGGCCTAGAAGAAAATTCACCATTTTTAGATCCACACAAATTAGCCAGCGGTGTTCGTTGTACTTTATTTTATTTATAACTGAGGCAATTGTAGAATATTCTTCTTTAGCTTTAGTTGAATGTGCAATGGGCAACGTACCCAATTTATTACCGTTATGCAGAAGTACACATTTTAGGCTGCGTTTAGAATAATCTATAAATAGTCGCCAGTCATTTGGATCATACTCCTCTAATCCCATCGCTGTTACTAAACCAGGAACATCTGAACAATAAACAAATTCATCGTCTTCGGAAAAGAATGGAAGTAAGTTTTTTTCTCTGTTACGGTAGTATGAAATTGTTGTTCCTTGGGTTAACAGATTTTTTTGCTTTAATCGAGAAGCAAGAATTTCAGATGCTTTTTTAAAAAGTCCAAGGTCTCTCACTAAATCACTAAGCTCCTCCTGATTAAATTGCTCGCGTTCAGAAGAAATATCTAAATGCAAGTCATCTGATCCAAATTCAGAAATTGGTGAAGGAACATTTTGTCGTAAGTCGTGGAAATTGTGTGTAGATGTAGATGGTTGTGGTTCTGAATCCTCACTAGAGTACAGGACTGGTTGGGTAATAGACAACACGTTAGGATAAATCCATTTAGACCGGTTTGTTTTATTAATGCCTGTTATGTTGACAGCGCAAAAATAACAATCATCATAATGATTCGAAGGTTCCCGCCAGATCATTGGTGTTTTATACTTGAAGTGGGTCCGTTGCTTGTTTGCCCATAACCTTAAATACTCTACACAGTTTTTACATACAGTATTAGGAATCCAGTACTTGTCACGGGTTTCCATGGTAAATCCGAAGTAGTCAAAATAAATTTTTTTAATAAAATCTGACACACTTTTTCTATTTTTTATAAACGTGTATTCGCCACATATGTTACAAAAATAGTTGGGATTGATTTTACAGGTGTTTCTTGACGTAGCCATTGCACAATTTTGAAGTATATATCAAAGTAACACAATTTTCAATAAATAACACACGGGAACAAAATTGAACTTTTTTGTGTTGACTTATTAAATGTTCAATGTAAAATGATTTATATTTTTTGTCGTTATACTTTTCGCTTTCGTAAACACTTGTTGATTGAGAAAAATTGGTTGAATGAACCCATATAAATACTTAGTAGTTTTTTACTGAAGTACCAAAAAAATTATATCCACAATTTTATTGACAGTCACTTATGAATGAACACATGTGTTCAGGGGAATTCCTTTAAAAAATCATCCGTTACCAACGGTAAACCACACATCAATAAAAACAAGTGGACTTTTCTTTTTTCTCTTTAATTGACTGTGAACTGACTAGGTGTCATAAAGGGACAATAAAATTTATAGGCGTTATGAGTTTGCTACCGCAACCATAAAAATGAAATAATCTTTTTTTATTACTTAATTTTTTTAATTCTTAGAATCATAAACAACTAACTTATTACATACAAACACTTACACATTAGAAAATGTTATTTTTGTATGGAAATCGCGATTTATATCAATTCAGTAAATCGTGAACAAAATCAAAAGTTGTGCACCGATTGCAATGAAATAAAGCTCATTTTATTCGAAATATATTTAGCTAACTGTTTGTAGACCAAAACTGTGATTTTTGTCCCATTTTTATTTTTTAGGAATTTTTAAAGAACAAAAAAAATGTTTTTTTTTAAAAAAATTTTAATTTTTTTTTCAAAACTTGAACGATATCTCTAAAACTACTTGGAAAATTTAAAAACAAAGTAAGCACGGCTTTAAGAGAATATTGTTTGCGAGTTTCGGATTTTTTTTTAATTTAATATGGTGAACCGTTTTCAAGTTATTCCAATATATGTAGCGGAAGTGCCTTAATTTTGAACATAACGGTATATCTCGAAAAGTCGAGCTGATAGAAAAAAACCAATGGCAAATTTGGATTCAGCGTCCCAAATAACCTTAAAAACAATATTCAGTTCTTAATCAACAGAACCATTGTTCCCTTGTGTTATCAATTCCTTTTTTTTTACATTTTATAGATTAATTATTTGTTGGGAATATATACTTTATCGAAAGCTTAATATGTATGAATATGTAAACTTCAAACAAGTAGTTTTTTTAAAATGCTTAGAATATAGCATATATATATTCGAAATTATTATTGTAATTAATTGATACATATTTTCAGTTTTTTTTTCTAACTTAAAAAAAATATAAATATCTTAAAAATTATTGAGTTTTAAACATCTTTTCTTACATCTGACATTTTGGCATTGTTAAAAGTATATTGTAAAGACTTGTAAGTCATGGTAAAGATTTTTTTATATAATACAAATGGCTAATTTTTTTATATTTTATACGCAAAATATTTAATGTTTAATGAATAAGAAACAAAAAAAAAAAAACACTTATAAATTTGTCATTTTTTTAGATCATCGATATCCTTTCAACGGATCCAATAATGTAAGTCAGTTGTTTGATAAAAAAAATATATAAGTTTTTAAATATACGTAAACATATTTCAATAATTTTCAAAACATATTTAAACTTTATATATCAAAGTTTCCAACAATTGTATACAAATTATACGCTCGAATAATTACAGAAACATTTAATTGTTTAGAAATAATAAGAATTCTTAAAATAATTAGAATATATGCAGGAAATTTATTTTAATAGACGAAGTGTAAAATTTTTTAAATGAAAATATATATTTTTTTTAAATTGGGGATAAAGTATTGCAAGGCGATATGGATGACGAGGAAAGGAGCGTTACAGTAAGCGTTAAATTGGATTTTTTTTAAAACAAATGTAGGCCTTGCAATGTTAACATCAATCGCTGAACAGTAAGATATTTAAAATCGTATTAGTTTTATAAATTATATTTTTTTAACTTAATTAATTTTTCATAGCAGTTTTGGAATGAAGGTTTATTTTTCTGTTGGTAGTGCGTGCCTTAGAGAGGTCAAAGACCTTCCCAGTCCGGCGAGGTAAGCCGCTTTTCAACATTCTAAGATCGACCCACCTAAAGCAACAAAAAAATTTTAAAAGGACCAAGAGTCAATAAAAAAAATCATGTGAGTCCGATCACAAGGGAGATGTGTAAACATCTAATAATTAAAGAAGACATCAACATCATATTCTCCAGTGCATAAAAAATAAGTCGATTATGCTGTTTTCTGAAATTCAATTGATGTTTTCTAAAATACAATTGATGATTTCTGAAATACAATTGGTATTTTCTGAAATTCTATTGATGTTTTCTGAAATTCTATTTATGTTTTCTGAAATTCAAATGATGTTTTCTGAAATACAATTGATGTTTTCTGATATGCAACTGATGTTTTCTGAAATTCTATTGATGTTTTCTGAAATTCAATTTATGTTTTCTGAAACTCGAATGATGTTTTCTGAAATTATATTGATGTTTTCTGAAATTCTATTTATGTCTTCTGAAATTTAAATGATGTTTTCTGAAACTCGAATGATGTTTTCTGAAATTATATTGATGTTTTCTGAAATTCAATTGATGTTTTCTGAAACTCGAATGATGTTTTCTGAAATTAAATTGATGCTTTCTGAAATTCTATTTATGTTTTCTGAAATTCAAATGATGTTTTCTGAAATTATATTGATGTTTTCTGAAACTCGAATGATGTTTTCTGAAATTCTATTGATGTTTTCTGAAATTCAATTTATGTTTTCTGAAACTCGAATGATGTTTTCTGAAATTATATTGATGTTTTCTGAAATTCTATTTATGTCTTCTGAAATTCAATTGATGTTTTCTGAAACTCGAATGATGTTTTCTGAAATTATATTGATGTTTTCTGAAATTCAATTGATGTTTTCTGAAACTCGAATGATGTTTTCTGAAATTATATTGATGCTTTCTGAAATTCTATTTATGTTTTCTGAAATTCAAATGATGTTTTCTGAAATTATATTGATGTTTTCTGAAACTCGAATGATGTTTTCTGAAATTCTATTGATGTTTTCTGAAATTCAATTTATGTTTTCTGAAACTCGAATGATGTTTTCTGAAATTATATTGATGTTTTCTGAAATTCTATTTATGTCTTCTGAAATTCAATTGATGTTTTCTGAAACTCGAATGATGTTTTCTGAAATTATATTGATGCTTTCTGAAATTCTATTTATGTTTTCTGAAATTCAAATGATGTTTTCTGAAATCCAATTTATGTTTTCTGAAACTCGAATGATGTTTTCTGAAATTATATTGATGTTTTCTGAAATTCTATTTATGTCTTCTGAAATTTAAATGATGTTTTCTGAAACTCGAATGATGTTTTCTGAAATTATATTGATGTTTTCTGAAATTCAATTGATGTTTTCTGAAACTCGAATGATGTTTTCTGAAATTTTATTGATGCTTTCTGAAATTCTATTTATGTCTTCTGAAATTCAAATGATGTTTTCTGAAACTCGAATGATGTTTTCTGAAATTATATTGATGTTTTCTGAAATTCTATTTATGTTTGATGGTGGTGTTGATGGTTTCTGAAATACAATTGATGTTTTCTGAAATTATATTGATGTTTTCTGAAATTCTATTTATGTTTTCTGAAATTTAAATGATGTTTTCTGAAATTATATTGATGGTTTCTGAAATACAATTGATGTTTTCTGAAATTCTATTGATGTTTTCTGAAATTCAATTGATGTTTTCTGAAACTCGAATGATGTTTTCTGAAATTATATTGATGTTTTCTGAAATTCTATTTATGTTTTCTGAACTTCAAATGATGTTTTCTGAAATACAATTGATTTTTTCTGAAATACAATTGATGTTTTCTGAAATTATATTGATGTTTTCTGAAATTCTATTTATGTTTTCTGAACTTCAAATGATGTTTTCTGAAATACAATTGATTTTTTCTGAAATACAATTGATGTTTTCTGAAATTATATTGATGTTTTCTGAAATTATATTGATGTTTTCTGAAATTCAATTGATGTTTTCTGAAACTCGAATGATGTTTTCTGAAATTATATTGATGTTTTCTGAAATTCAATTGATGTTTTCTGAAACTCGAGTGATGTTTTCTGAAATTATATTGATGTTTTCTGAAATTCTGTTTATGTTTTCTGAAATTCAAATGATGTTTTCTGAAATTATATTGATGGTTTCCGAAATACAATTGATGTTTTCTGAAATACAATTGATGTTTTTTGAAAAACAATTGGAAAATGTTTAGAAAAGAACACATCATAATTTTTTCACAAATACAATCAGATAAAGTCACACCGATTTACGCTTCAGCTCACACCAATGTGTTACGCTGATTTTGTGATTGCATTGTGAAATAGAAATTTACCCCCCTGCGCGTATAGATGTTTACACATCAAAAAATAGCTACTGTAACAAAGCCTTGGCACTTTGCGTGAGCCCGTTTATTAAGATGCGGGGGGCGGGGATGCAGGATGTGGAGGGGGTAGCGAAGCACACCGGCTTACATTTAGTGTTTCATATTTTTCTAATATTAAAGAAAAATACAATAAATTTTTTAATTAGATTTAAATTTTTAATATACGGAATTCCACCTTTATTATATAGGACAGCTTCGATTCTATTGGCATTGACTCTGTTTACTTTTACATCTTGATATCCGCACTACTGCTCTTTACTGCTTCCCAAAGATCATTTTTGTTCGTGAAAACCTTTTCTTTTAAGCTTCTCTTCAGTTCCATTCCCAAATTCACCTCTCCACGAATGACCCCGAAAGTGTTCCACAGTATAAATGGCATGTTTGTTAGTACTGTACTATAGGCCTGAATGCATAAAAGGATATGATCAAAAAGTGTCGTCCTAAGTAAAAAAAAAAAAAAAAACATGGGAATCCGATCACAGGAGAGATGTGTAAACATCTAGTAATTAAAGATTTTTTATGTCACTTTTCTAAAATCAAACAGAAAGCGTCATCTATGTATCACTTGGTGGGTTTGTTGAATTATATATATGTCTAAATTGTGAAATTTTTAACGTTTTACAGTAAAGTGTTGTTGAACTAGTTGAAACAATTTTTTATTATAATTTTTTCACCAATACAATCATAAGTCACACCGATTTGTCTTGTGAAATAGAAGAATATTTTGTTATGAGTTTAAGAATAAGAAAATAATATTTGCTTTTTTCTTCTCTAGAATGCACTATTGATAAGAAATTTTGTTTATTTACTCAATATTAATTCCTCATATTACAGACATAATGTTGTGAGTTCTGAGAATCCGTTATGCATTTTATAATGCTTAAAACATTTTAATTCATTTCAAATAGATTTTATTCCTTTAAGCTGTGTAATAAACAATGTTCATGCATTATGTAGAGAAACATAAGTATTAATTCATTTCTTTATATTCATTCTTATGCACAGATCCTACTATGTTTGGGAATAATGTTAAACAAAACAAGAAAAAACTATAAGTCCACAAAAAACATAACCTGAACATTTCACCAACCTATGGCATCGTGAATGACTATACGTATAAATGTATGAATGCATTATTTAAGCACTGACTCATTTATGAATTATAGCAGTGGTGTTGTTACGAAAGGGAAGTATATTTTGCAGGTTTTCAAAGTGGATATTTTAACGCTATTTAACTGTAGATTAGACTAAGATTTGAAATAGGAAAGTACTCTTATTTGAGTTTAGCAGATTAAAATGTTTCTTTTATATCATTATTATTTACTATACTATACTCGAGAATATGCTTATATGTATTATTGGCATATGTATACTAGGGTGGCCCTTCGTTATATGGAGGGAAAAAAAAGTGTTCAAACTGTCGGTCTCACCCCCTAGAAATATGCGAATAGCAAAAAAAACTGAGAAATGCAAAGTTTTGGGCCAATCAAAAAACGTTTAGTCGTGGCGCAAAGCGATTGAAAATTTCAAGTGTGTTTATATTGGGAAAATATGACTTTTTTTCAGATTTTACGAAAATTTCGATCTACTGTTTAATTTTTCCGACAAGCTCTTACATAATTCGGGATCAGTATTAAATTGTGCTTTCAAAGGGCTATAAAACTTCAAAATCGTATGAAACCTCGCCAAGAAATAGCAAATGCCCCAGACCACTTCTGTGCCAAAAAAAACTAGGTCATGAAATTTGATGGCATTTTTTTCAACTTTGAGAAATTGATTAAAGCCATCATTCTTTTTTGGTCTCTATACTTATAAGTACTCAGATATGAAGTATTGTTTTATTACCACGTTGTTAACTTATTGCGCATTGAGACCGAAAATTCAAAATTTTTTGATAAAATTTTTAAAACTCCTTTTTCAAGTTTGAAAAAATTTTCTATAACAAAATTTAAAAAAATTAATATATTACTTTAAGGTTTTATTAAATGCATGTTGCAGATTAACTGTGTAAATTTTTAAGAAAAGCCCTCTACCAGAATTTTTTTGACAAGGATTTAATTTTTGCGGATTTCGAGAAAACTTCGATTTTTGTGAAATATTCTGTAAATGTACTCTTTCTAAATACTTTGTATCAAAAATTCATCACTTTTCTACTTTAAAATGTTATATTTTATCTTAATAGCCTAGGGTTTTGAAAAAAAGTAATACGACTCCATTAACCCATTTGGAATTGGGGTCACATATGACCCCAAGCTAAAAAAAGACAATTTATGCAAAAAAGTCACATATTTTGTAAGCGCTGTCCAATTTTTAGATGGGATGCTTAAAATATAATAACCAAATGTGTAGAAGTTTCGTTCCAAAAATTTTGGATATATCCGAGAACGTTAACCCATTATTTGCCAAGGCCAGATTTGGATTTATTCGAATCTATTACACTCGATGAAACCACTATGTAGAATTTAAGAAAAATAATGCGGTTAATTTTTTATTTATTTAACCCTTCAGTGCTCCTGAGATCAAAATTATCCATTGTGATATATCTCTGGTGCAATTATCTGCTTATTGCTCGCGAATATATATTAAAACAACTTTTAACCAATTTTGTTATAAAATTACTTTATATAATAAAGTAATAGTTGAATTTCTTGCGGTCTCACTCACCAATTTGGTGGATATTGATAAAAAGCGCTAAAAAAAAAATTCAGGTCAATCGGTGAAGATGCCATTACTTATAATGGTTGACATTTTTGATTTTTAGTAATCGGTCGCTTTATATTATCTTCAATGTCACCTACATCTTTTCAAACTTCTAACATTTTATTTCCCAAAAGTAAATTTCAAATATAATAATATATAAAAGGTAATATTAAATTAATACTAATCTTAATGGAATAAATTACAAAATTACATCAAAGTGTATTTCAAAAAACGTCCTATTTTTTAGACATATGACTTAAGTTGTTTTAATTTATATTCGCGAGCAATAAGCAGATAATTGCACCAGAGATATACCACAATGGATAATTTTGATCTCAGGAGCACTGAAGGGTTAAATAAAAAAAAATTAACCGAATTATTTTTCTTAAATTCTGCATAGTGGTTTCATCGAGTGTAATAGAAAAACTCGTTTTCGGTAATTTTTATGTAAAAATATCTTAAAATCCAAATCTGGCCTTGGCAAATACTGGGTTAACGTTCTCGGATTTATCCAAAATTTTTGAAACGAAATTTCTACACATTTGGTTATTATATTTTAAGCGTCGCATCTAAAAATTGGACAGCGCTTACAAAATATTTGACTTTTTTGCATAAATTGTCTTTTATTAGCTTGAGGTCATATGTGACCCCAATTCCAAAAGGGTTAATGGAGTCATATTATTTTTTTTCGAAACCCTAGGCTATTAAGATAAAATATAACATTTAAAAGTAGAAAAGTGATGAATTTTTGATACAAAGTATTTAGAAAGAGTACATTTACAGAATATTTCACAAAAATCGAAGTTTTCTCGAAATCCGCAAAAATAAAATCCTTGTCAAAAAAATTCTGGTAAAGGGATTTACTTAAGAATTCACACAGTTAATCTGCAACATAAAGTTAACAAAACCTCTAAGTAATATATTAATTTTTTTAAATTTTGTTTAAGAAAATTTTTTCAAACTTGAAAAAGGAGTTTTAAAAATTTTATCAAAAAATTTTCAATTTTCGGTCTCAATGCGCAATAGGTTAACAACGTGGTAAAAAACAATACTCCATATCTGAGTACTTATAAGTATAGAGACTAAAAAAGAATGATGGCTTTAATCAATTTCTCAAAGTTGAAAAAAATTCCATCAAATTTCATGACCTAGTTTTATTTTGGCACAAAAGTGGTTTGGGGCATTTGCTATTTCTGGGCGAGGTTTCATACGATTGTGAAGTTATATAGCCTTTTAAAAGGATAATTTAATACTGATCCCGAATTATGTAACAGCTTGTCGGAAAAATTAAACTATAGAACTAAATTTTCGTAAAATCTGAAAAAAAAAGTCATGTTTTCCCCATATAAACACACTTGAAATTTTCAATCGCTTTGCATCACGACTAAACGTTTTTTGATTGGCCCAAAACTTTGTATTTCTCAGTATTTTTGCTATTCGAATATTTCTAGGGGGTGAGACCGACAGTTTGAACACTTTTTTTTTATTAAGGGCACCCTAATGTATACTCGTTAGAGTTTCCCTTCATCATATGGAGGTGAAAAAAGTGTTCCAATTTAAAGTCTCACCCCTTATAAATATGGAATAGCAAAGTAACTGAGAAATATAAAGTTTTGGGTCAATCACAAACAAAATTTAGAGGTGCCTCAACGAAACTGAAAATTTCAAGTGTGTTTATAGTATGTATGTTTATAGTATGGGGAAAATATGACTTTTTTCAGTTTTTATGAAAATTTCGTTCTATAGTTTAATTTTTTCGACAAGTTGTTATATGAATCGTTTTTAGTACTAAATTATCTCTTTAAAGAGCTCTTTAAAATCGAATAAAAAGTCGCCAAAAAATAGTAAATGTTCCAGACCACTTTTGTGCCAAAAAAACTAGGTCGTGAAATTTGACGGAAATTTTTTAAAATTTAAGAAATTAATTAAAGCCATAATTTTTTTTGGTCGGTATATCTAAGAGCACTCAGATATGAAGAATTGTTTATTACCACGCTTTCAACCTATTGTGAAATGAGGCTAAAATGCAAAATTTTTTTGATAAAATTTTGGAAACTTTTTTTTTTAAATTCTTAAACAAAATTTCTTAAACAAAATTTCAAAAACTGGAGTTGGCACTTTAAAAATTTGTAAAATATATGTTACAGATTAACTGTGTGAATTTTTAAGTAAATTCCTCTGCCGGACTTTTGGCATATTTGTATAAATTAATTGTTCTAGTAAACTAGATGAAACCCCTTACTATAGTTAGGAAATGTGCTATATTTTACCGATTTTTATGATTTGATGGTTATGATGATTTTATAATTTGACGCCATTGACCCAGTTGGATTTGGCGCCACAAATGACCCCAAGCTGGTATAGGATGATTAAGTCAAAAAGTTCAAATATTTTGAAAATACTGCCGAATTTTGGATCATTTTAACCCTAGGAGCACATAAGGGTTAGTTTTCGTAAAATATAGCATAATTTGATTTCCAAAGCCATAGTAAGGGTTTTATCTAGTTTACTAGAACAATTAATTTATTTAAATAAGCCAAAATTCAATGTTTGGCCAGTATGGAAGACTTGCACATTTGGTTATTATATTTTAGGCGTGACTTCTAATAATTGAACAGGAGTTAAAAAATATTTGATTTTTTTTGAACAAATTGTCTTTCATTAGATTGGGGTCATATACGACCCCAAGTCCAAAAGGGTTAATAGAGTCTTATTATTTTTTTCAGAAACCCTAGGCTATTAAGATAAAATATAACATTTTAAAGTACAAAACTGATAAATTTTTAATATAAAGTATTTAAAAAGAGTACATTTACTGAATATTTCACAAAAAAGTAATTTTTCTCGAAATCTGAAAAAAATCTTTGTAAAAAAAATTCTGGCAGAGGAATTTACTTAAACATTCACACGGATAATATCTAATATATATTTAACGAAATCTTAAAGGGCCAAATCCATGTTTGACATTTTCTTTAAGAACATTTTTTAAAACTTAAAAAGGAGTTTTCAAAATTTTATCAAAAAAATTTTTTAATTTGGTCTCATTTCGCAATAGGTTATAAAAGTGGTGATAAAACAATTCTTCATGTCTGAGTGCTTTTATGTATAGAGACTAAAAAATGATTAATTTCTTAAAGTTGAAAAAATTTGCGTCAAATTTCACGATCTAGTTTTTTTTGGCACTTAAGTGGTCTGGGGAATTTGCTATTTCTTGGCGAGTTTTTATTAGATTTTGAAGGTTTATAGCATTTTAAAGAGATAATTTAGTACTATAATGAATCAATCATATAACATCTTGTTGAAAAAATTTAAATATAGATCGAAATTTTCGTAAAATCTGAAAAAGTCATATTCCCGGGTTGAGGCACCTTTAATATTTTTTTTTTTGATTGACCCAAAACTTTGTATTTCTCATTTTTTTGCTTTTCGCATATTTCTAGGTGGTGAGACCGAGATTTTTAACACTTTTTTTATTAAGGGCCACCCTAATACTCGTATATGATAATAATATAAACAATATTATTTTAAATTCATTTTATTATTAATTTGCGATTAAGCTGTATATGATAGTCTAGCAGCAATTTACAGGTCGATAGCCTTAATTTATTAATAATTGCTGTGAACATGGGAAACCTGTATTCTGATTATGATTCTCTATTATTCTACATTAGGTTTATTAAAAGCTGATCAGATGTCAAAAACTTCAGTTGTGTTGTTTTAAATTAAATCCAAAAGTTGTTGGTTTATTTGAAATTGTCTCCTTTTTACTTATCTGCTTTAGAACATCACTGTTTTTGTTTTTTTTTTTTTTTTTGATGTAGTCGACATAATTTTTGTAACTATAGTAAATGATGGAACGTTGTTTTGCGGTATGACGATATACCCATGTTTGTATAGACACATGTACACATATACGAGAATTTTAGATGAAAATATATGTGTTAATAAAAGACATTCACACTCATATTTTATAAATTGCCATAATATTATTGTGGTTTAAATTTTTGGTTATATCTCCCACACTACTGTCATATATCAGTTTATCTTTCCATTTGTAATACAAAGAAAAATTAATTAGTGACCCCATGGAGTATATATTCTTGAACCTTATTACAACTGGCGTTGATGTCCCTCTGTCTGTTGAAATCATCACTGCGTTTTTTTTATTTATTTATTTATTTATTTATTTATTTAATTCAGCTACAATAAAGCAACAGCTGAGCAATATTTACAAAAATATTTTATAAAAATAATACCGACTTTAAATACAGTTATAACCATTAGAGTTCAAATATGTCGTTAATCTTCTTTTAATAACATCAACATCATCGGATGAATCAATTAAAGCATAGTGTCTGTTCACTTCGGTGCAAATTCTTCGGAATGGATCGAAATTAATGAAATTTGATCTGTGGAAATTCAGGTAAACCGGCTCATACGATCGAAGTTGTCTGTTAGGCACATTTATACAAATTTTTCCGAGAAGGCATTCAGAATCAATTTTACCATGAACCAGGTTGAGGAAGAATGTTATATTAGAAATGATCCTTCTACTTTTCAAAGTTGGAAGCTTTATTAGAGCCAAACGACTGCGATATGGTGGAAGACTCAATTCCGCATTCCACTCAAGATATCGTAGACAAAATAGTAAGAATTGTTTCTGAACTGATTCAAGTTTTTTGATGAAAACATTGTACTGTGGATCCCAGATTACTGATGCGTATTCAAGTATCGGCCTGACCAAAGACGTGAATAGATTTTTTGTTATATAAGGATCATTAAATTCCTTTGCCCAATGCTTTATAAAAGATAAAACACCATTCACCTTATTAACAGTCATTGTTACGTGAGAATTAAAACTTAGTCTTTTATCAAAATGAACTCCCAAATCTATGAACGATTCAACTGAGTTTAGTTTTGTGTCATGGATGACATAGTGGTTCGAAGATGGCGAATATCTAGGTCATAGACTGACATTTTTTTAGATTTAATTCCATTAAGTTGACATTGCACCATTTGTAGAAGCTATTTAAGTCAGACTGGAGACGTATACTGTCTTCGTTGTTTATGATGGTGGAGTAGATTTTTACATCGTCGGCATACAAAAGAATATTGCTATATTGAATAGACTTTGGTAGATCATTAATAAACAGCAAAAAGAGGAGAGGTCCAAGGTGACTCCCTTGAGGGACACCGGAAGTAACATCTATATATTTCGATTTAGAGTTATTGAAAATTACACATTGCTTACGATGTTTTAAGTACGACCGAATCCATTTTAAGAAGTTCCCGGAGAATCCAATAGCATCAAGTTTCGCTAGCAGTAGATCATGGCTAACCTTATCAAAAGCTTTGCTAAAGTCCGTGTATATAACATCAGTTTGTTTATTTTTGCAGAATCCAGAGTTTATATAGGAAGTAAATTCCATTAGATTAGTAGTCGTAGACCGTCCTTTGCAAAAGCCATGTTGAGCTGGTGATAGAATTGATGACATTTCGTGTGATAATATATCAGTTATAATTTTCTCAAAAAGTTTAGGTATAGCATTAAGCTTTGCAATTGATCTATAATTAGTAGCATCACTGCGGCTACCAGATTTGTAGTGCGGAATAATAAATGATTTTTTCCAACACTTTGGAAAGAAGCCGAATTTAAGAGAGTTATTATATATAAGAGTTAACGGGGTATCCAATATTTCAGCACAATTTCTTAAGATACAGCTGGGATTACCATCTGGACCTGGATTAAGTGAACTTTTTATACTTCTTAGATTCTTCAGAACAGTCAACACGTCTAAGGACGAAATATTAATTGATGTCAGCCTTGGAATATCATAGGGATATCGTGTGTTGTTTAACGTCCTTGTGGAAAATGTGGACGCAAAGAATTCAGCAAAAACATTTGCAATATCAACATCGTTTGAAAGGACAGTACCATTCATTTTCATAGTGGTTGGGTATGATGAAATTTTACGTTTGGAATTTACAAAGTTGTAAAACATTTTTGGATTTTGTTTTTATATTTGAATCCATTTTACTAAGATAACTATCGTAACATTTTTTATTTTCTAGGTTATAATGACTTCTAGCTATGATATATAGACTTTGATCAATTTGGTTATTACTTTTCTTAAATTTCCTATAGAGCCTGTTTTTCCGATTTTTCAACCATGCTAGTGTGATTGTATTCCATTAGCTATTTTTATTAAAGGAACAGTTTTCGTTATATTTGTTGAAATTATCTTATAAAAAGTTTCGATTACCTGATCAAAATTACTTCCATCGTTTGAAAATGAAATGATTTCAAGCCAGTTTTAGTCAGATAGCGTTAAGACAATATTGTTTGTTTGTCATTATTTCGAGCAAGTTCATGTAGAATTTGAAGCGTTCAGACTCAATAGCCACGGAATGACGTACCAAAAAGTAAAGATGGATAAAATGTCATATTAAAAACTGAAAATATTTGAAAATTTTTACACGTTACAGAACATGTGTATATATTTAGATATCTCAATGCTTATACTCTTATTCCTTTTAAACAAACAAAAATGTAATTGTATTTATTTATATTTATGCTGATTGCATTTATAATTGCTTTCAATTGAAAAATACATGAAGATACCTAAAATTTTTATTAATTATCTTATTAATTTTAAAGATCACAATAAAAAATCTAGCCGTTATAATAGAAAATCTAGCCTCTGTTGTTCTTAGTGTTGACAACCTTGGTTATAATATTGCTCTCAGAATACCGGTGGAGGGCATCAAAGATTCGTTGCAGCCGAATTTAACACTCTTACTTGTTACAGTTTTGGTTTTGTGTATTTTTGACTATCAAACAAGTTTTGGTCATTACAGAAGGAAATATAATATTTTTTTGTTTTTGTTTGAAACTAACTCTAACTCCAGAGTGTAAATTTGAAATCCAAATGTATATATAGGTATGCACTTCTGTCAAAAAATTTTCAAGTTGTTAATATATTGCATAGTCAAACAGAATCTTTTAATTCTTTAGTTTAAAGTTTAATGAAAGTTTGTTTTTATTTGTTACATTTTGTCATTTAGGTTACAGTGCATATCCAAAAAAGTTTTAAGTAAAATAATGTAACGACAGTAATCAAAAGTTCTGTTGTGTTCCCTTTCATTATTATAATTTTTTTTTACTTTTCATTGAACATCTGGCCCTCTCTGCTCTATGTTTGGTACTTCAGTATACATTGTATGCAATCAAATTGAACTTCTTCGCAAGAATTGTTACTGTTGATCACTGTTTGCATTTTATGCATTACGAACATCATAATGCCCTACATAATTGTTTAAAGAATATTTGAAGTTTTCTTTGTACAGGAGATTAGGAAAGGGAGATAAATAGAAAGAGAGGAATAGAAAGAGAGATAAATATGTATGGTTATTATAGAATAAGCAGTTGCATTCGCCAATATTTCGGATTGCATATTTTTCTCTGCTTTATAAGGATAGTTTAATAACATTAGTTTATTAATTCGTATAAGGAATTTGATTTGGTTGTCGTAGATACATTGTGTTTATAAGATAGAATTTTGTTAATAAGATAGTTCTATACGAAAGTCTATTGTATTTTTAAATATTAAGTTATTTCAATAAAAATTCTTATTACGTTAAAATTTTTTTCTAATGGTAACCGAATTCCGACCAATATTTTTTCTGTGTGTACCCAACTGGTTATAATACTGAGTTTAAGACACGGGTGGAGGGTATCAAAGATTTGTCAAAACTGAATTTAAAACTCTCACTTGTTTGTACTAAATATACTTAGATTTGAATTTTTATTTATAAAGCGGAAACAGTTAAAAACCCACTCTTTAAATTTATGCTTTCAAAAACTATAGTTCATATAATTATGACCTTTGAGGTTTGCCAAAAAAAATAATTCCATTTGTCATTTTAGATTCATTACAAATATGTATGTACCTCAGCTTTACTTCTAGGTAAACCACTTTGTTTAAACACAAATACTTAATTTTGTATATGTTCTTCAATTTATAACATTTTTAAACGGTGACCCCTTTTTGGTTAAAATCTATTTAACTTCCCTTTTTAACATCTTTGTTAGGAGTTTTTACACAGATTCTAACTAGTAGAACCGTTAGCGGTACTTGTAAACATTGTTTGTCACCCTGTTACATCCCTAACTAATAATAATTAGTCTAGTCTTAGGAAATTGTTAAAATTTTGACCCATCTTTATGAGTTTTTTTTTTTTGGTACTTTCACTTTTGGCGCCATCATAGACTTCGTAGATTTCGTACACTGTTTCTAACGATTCTGTGGGGGAGTTCAGTGCCTATATATATCAGTAACATTGACTTAAGTTCAATGTGTTATGCCTCTATTTTATAATATACTCTACAGCCTTTTGTAGGGTGTACTCTCTACGCGTTCAAACTATTACAATTCCTCAGTTCAATACCTACCGTATTTTGAAGCATACCAAAATAATTATAAAAATTGAGGCCAAAATACAAAAGGAAGAAGGTCGCGTCATGACATACACCAAAATAATTGGTAAAAGTATGGTACATTTTTTTTTCAGCTATATTCACATACCTTCATATATAGTTGAGTTGTTAACGTTAACGTTGGTGGTATTGTTGTTGGTGGTATTGCTGTTGGTGGTATTGTTGTTGATGGTTTTACTGCTGTTGTTGTTATAAGAGGGAAAACAAGTTATCAGGGGAAATGAAAATGCTAAAATGACACGAGTAAACGAATGAATGAACAAATCAACTCAACAACTTTACCAACCAAACAATCACTCTGACTAACACAAACAGAAGTAGACAATCAACACACACACACCAACAAATACACATCCAAATAAATCAACATAAAGGGAACTCAACAAATAAATGCAGTTCAAAAAAAAAAAAAAAAAAAACCCCGAATTAAATCGAATTCAAATTTAATATTTGGCAACAAACACAAGGTTATTTTTGGGGGAAAAAAATAAAATTAAATTCCTTTATAAAACTATTAAGAGCTTTTATTTTAATAGTATTTAGTGCATATAACAATATAATGTACAATAGTATAGTGAAGTCTTTTGAAGGGTATTAAAATCTATATATATAAAAGAAAGTCGTGTTAGTTACTACGCTTATAACTCAAGAACGGCTGAACCGATTTAGCTGAAAATTGGCAGGGAGGTAGTTTAGAGCCAGGAGAAGGACATAGGATACTTTTTATCCCGTTGGACAGCATTCCCGTGTGACTTGACATGAAACGTCAGTCACTATAAAACGTGGTATAACAAAAAAGAATCAGACTTGCAATAACAAAACGTACATGACAGCTATGTAATTGACGTATAATGACAGATATGTAATGACGTAGTGATGACAATTTGATATTTGTAAGAAACCAATAATAAAACTATTTCTATTAAATAAATAATTAACAATTATAATGTAATGATAGTGCCATTGCCCATCCGTAAAAAGTGAAGTGAACTATAAAAAAATTGAGTTTTTAGGTGAAGTGAAGTTTAATTAATAATGCCGCGACCAAGACGATCGAATCTTTCCCGACAAAGCCGTGATACAAGAAGAATACGAAATATTACAAATGAAAGGACTGAAGAAGAACAAGAAATTGCACGTGAACAGCGCCGCGATAGTATGGCTCGACTTCGTGCTTCTCAATCACGAGAGCAAAGTGAAGCAGCCCGTGAAACAGATCGGTTGGCAATGCAGAATCATCGAGCGAACAACAGAGGCCAACAAATAGATAATTTGCGACGCAGAACAAGATATTTATCAAGTGCTGATTTGAATCGAGCAGCGTTTCAATACGATTGCAGCAATGATTACAGCTTGCATCCTAGCGTTTGCATTGGGCAAATAGACGTAGTTTGCGAGTATTGCGGTGCATTAAAGTTTTCCAGAGAAACCCCTGGATTATGCTGCCTTAATGGTAAAGTGAAATTGCCATTGTTGACTCCGCCACCTGAGCCATTGTATTCATTGCTTTGTGGCGAAACACAAGAATCACGCCACTTTCTTGCAAATACACAAAAATACGAGGGTTGTTTCCAGATGACGTCATTTGGGGCAGATATTATCGGAGAACGAGGATTTAATCCGACATTTAAGGTATTTATTTTTGTAATTATACAGATGTAGTTAAAGAATAATTTACTTTATATATTGGTACCTATGTAGCATATATTTGCTAATTCTGAACTCTACTCTCCGACCGAAAAAAGTGTTTATAACACAGCCGAATTGTGATTATACCAGTTCAAGAAACCTGGTTTGATTAACTGTCTGGTTTTTATTTTGTAGATACAAGGACAGATTCATCATCGAATTGGATCATTACTACCTTTCGAAGATACACAGAATAAATTTTTACAAATATATTTCATGGGCAACATGGAAGAACAACTTGATCGACGCCTAGAGCTCAATGCAGGAATGAAGCGAGCAATTCTTCAAGACTTGCAGTGTCTGCTTCATGAACATCATGCGTTAGTCAGGTTGTTTAAGAGTGCTTTAGAGCGCATGCCAAGTGATGACTATAAAGTTGTCATCAAAGCAGATAAACGACCATCTGGAACACACGAAAGGACATTTAATGCTCCAACATTAGACGAAGTTGCCATCCTGATTGTTGGTGAACAATTGGAAAAACGCGATATTGTGCTTACACGTCGCGATAATGGTCAACTGCAACAAATATCTGAAACTCATCGATCATATGACACATTGCAATACCCGCTGATGTTTTGGCAAGGAGAAGATGGATATTATTTTAATATTAAAATGAAAAATCCATTGAATGGTGAGTATCAGTATCATAACTTATTTCATTTATTTGTGAAAGCCACTGATTTAAAATAATGCTTATTAAAAAAATGGTTAATGTCTGCATTGTTTGCCTTTAAAATTTGCCTTTGAAACGGTTAATTATCAAATTTTTAATTTCAGGTGAAGAAACTACAAAGAAAGTTAGCTCAATGAATTATTACGCATATCGTTTGATGATTCGTCTAAATGCTGACAACTATTTGCTGCGGTTTCGTCGATTGTTTCAGCAGTATTGCGTTGACATGTATGTAAAAATAGAAACGGAACGTTTAACATTCATTAGATTGAACCAAGCCAAACTGAGTTCTGAGGAGTACATCCATTTACGTGATGCAGTTAGTACTGAAGGAAATGCAGCTAATATTGGTCGATTAACTATTCTGCCGGCAACATATATTGGTAGTCCACGTCATATGCATCAATATGCACAAGATGCTATGACATATGTTCGTCATTACGGTCGGCCCGATCTCTTTATTACTTTTACCTGTAATCCTAAATGAATAGAAATTACTCAATTGCTGCTTCCCGGACAAACATCAAGTGATAGACACGACATCGCAGCACGTATATTCAGGCAAAAAATTCGGTCCCTGATGAACTTTATTGTTAAACAACGCGTCTTTGGAGATACTCGATGCTGGATGTATTCAATAGAATGGCAAAATTGCATTTGCCATGACCATCAACAAATCACAAGGCCAATCCTTAAAAGTTTGGGGTTTAAATCTAGAACATTCATGTTTTTCCAATTGTCAATTATACGTGGCATGTTCACGGGTCGGAAGACCATCGGCGTTGTTTGTTTTTGCGCCTGATAATAAAACAAAAAATGTCGTGTATCACAAGGTACTTAAATGAAGAGCAACCTATGTACTAAAATACAGAAAAAATTATGAATGATTAATGTAGGTATTTAATTTTTTTTATATTTTTTTCAATTAAAAAAAAAAATTTTTCCAATTAAAAAAAAAAATGCTTATTTATTGCCTTTAAGGAGGAACAAAGTTCGCCGGGTCAGCTAGTATTTTATAAATGTGTTGGATTATTTTTACTGTACAGTACCTCGCCTTAATACTTAGAATGATAAAGATTTAAGATATTACGAGTTTTTAAAATAATATCTGCAACAATTTCTTTATAAAATTAAAAAAAAAAAACAAAATATCCTTCTTATTAGGTACAACTTTGTTCGTTTAGTTAACTTTATTACATTATAAAGGTTGCCTATAATGTTACACAGTCAAAAAAAATCATGTGAGTCCGATCACAGGGAAGATGTGTAAACATCTAGTAATTAAAGATTTTTATGTCATTTTTTAATATCAAACAGAAAGCGTCATCTATGTATCACTTATAGCAAAAAAATGTTTCAGCTAATTCAACAACCGTTTGCTGTAAAACGTTAAAAATATCCTAATATAAAGGTATATAAGTGATACATAGATGACGCTTTTAAAAAAGTGTCATAAAAAAACAATTTTATATCATAATTTTTTCACCAATACAATCATAAGTCACACAGCGTTATCTGCTTCAGCTAACACCGATATGAGTTACGCTGTTTTTGTGATTGTATTGTGAAATAGAAATTTACCCCCCTGCGCGCATAGATGTTTACACATCAAAAATTCTTGGTGTAGTGGTTAGGGCTGATATTATGATTTTGCAAAATAGATTTTTGTAACATCCAAAATTCTTTCAAAAAGGGATCTTTTGAACGATATGGTATAAAAATTTTTAATGTGTAATCGTTCGTATTGCACTGGGCACATACGTATTTAACGAACAATTATAACAGAAATTTTTCAGATATACTAAAACATTATTGTAGTTAAAAAATAGCAAATATTTATTTAAATACGAGTAGCTTAAGGCAGTTGTTAAGTTTTTTTTTTTGCCGAAAAATGATATTTATTGCAATTGTTATGATAATATTAATACCACCGATATATTTAATATTATTGCCATAGTACTTATATTAAATTAAGCTACAGATTATTTTTTTTTGGAATTATGTACCTCATGCTGAAAGATTCTGAAAAATCTTAATAGTTCAATTCAATTCATTTTCGTTTGTAACATTTTTCATAGGAGCATATATATTATAAATAAAAAAATTTGTTTTTTTAGTTTTCTTTAAATAGCATATTCAATTCAAGTATTTGAAGTATGGCATCTAAAGAGCGTCGTAGTGCAGTAAAACCAAAAGCAATTTGTGTAAAATGTAGAATAGAAATCAAAGAAGAAAATGATAATTATATACAATGCGACAAATGCTCTAAGATTTACCATCCACAATGTACTGGTTTGAAGAAGAGACAATTTGATCACTTGTTAAACAACGAGAGTGAAGAATATGTGTGTATTAGGGGCTGTTCACAAATTACGTAACGGTCAAAGGGGGGAGGGGGATTTGAAAATTTGTTACAGTTTGTTAAGGGGGGGGGGGGTGGTTGTTCATACAAATGTTAAGTAACCAAATTTCTTCCTTTTTATATAAAAATATACACTATATAATATTAATGTACGCAACAAAAACGAACATTTTCATGAAATTCATATGTGCAAAAAAAAATCCACTTATTTTAAATTTTAAATCTAAGTAGGCTTTGACTTTTATTTTTGTACTCGGCGTAAGACCAATGTTCTGTGAAATATATGTTTAGATGTTTGTGTAATATTGTTAATTGCCAAGTGAATATCATCGACGTAAGACATTCTAATTTTTATAATTATTTTCCAATTAGTTTCTAGTGCTTAAATTTTTGTAAACTTGTATGATTAATTTTTGTTTCGTAATCAATATTATTATTATTGTGGTATTTATACATTAAATTAAAAAAGTTAAAATGTTTGTGTTAAGTTTATTTGAAATATTTAGATTCTAATTATGGATAGGTCGTCGCTATATAAGTCGTTGTACGATGCGTATTTGAGAGCATATCCTGACAAATCCAAACAGCAGTCCCAAAAAGATGTTAATGATATATGGAATAAGATAAAATGGTAATGATTTATCTACAAAAATTTCTGAGCTATTAAAAAGCTATGAGTCCGTATGTTTGAAAAGAAAAGGAAATTTAATGCAATTTTGGTCTAAAACGTTAATAAAACCGGCTTTAACTAAACGTATTGAGCAGAGTGGAATACATCAACCACGTTCTTCCGAATCAACGGCGATTGATATAGATAAACCTTGGTCATCTAAAAGTCAATCGTTACCATTAAAAGAATTCAAAGCTCCGGTCCAAGAACAGTTGAAAAAAGAAATTGATATTTTTAATGCAGATCTTGCAGGTCTTTATAAGCGTATAAGTACAGGTATGCTCTCTTCTGAACAGGAACAAGATATAAAGAAAATTGAAAAGAAAAAAAGGAAGCTAGAATGTAATTAAAAAACAAAGATGTCTAATCAGGAAAGACAAAAAAAAAATTTAGAGAAAGTACCAAGAAAAAACTTTCAGCTTTGATAGAGGCGAACCCAGAAAAAAGAGATTTTCTCAATCTAAAGGAAAGACCTGGAAGACCCAGGATTGAAGTTGATCAACCTCTTTTATTAAAAACTATAATTGACATTGTTATTCATGGATCAGCAGCTCATGAAAAACGACATAGTGATATATATAGGAGCATCAAAACACTTGACGAGTTCACACAAGAAATAAATAAAAATGGATTTTCAATATCAAGAAGTGGAATTTATCTTCGGTTACTTCCAAAACGAAGTCTCTCTACTGAAGGAAAGCGACACGTAGTGACAGTTCCCATTAACCTAATGCGATCCCAAAATGATTTTCACTCCAAACACATTGATGGTAAATTTTGTACATCGACAATAAGACATCTTGAAGAATTGGCTTCTGTTCTTTGTCCAAGCGAAGTCTGCTTCATTAGTCAAGACGACAAAGCCCGAGTAGTTATTGGGTTGACAGCTGCGCAAAAACAGGCTCCAATTCTGATGCATGTCGAATATAGAGTTAGTCTTCCTGATCACGATTGGGTCGTTGCATCTAAGCATAAACTTATTCCTTCTGTATATGCAGGTATTAGCGTGAAACCTGATGGACTGGGCAAAGTTGAGGCTGTGAGTTATTCTGGCCCAACATATATCGCTATACGTTCCGGAAAGCACTCTTCCTCAACCGCTATTGCACGTGGGCTAGATTTTGAAAGAATCTTGCAGCTTGCAGAATTCGACATTATCACCAAAAATAATAATGTAGTCAATAATGTAAAAAGTGCTGTTTTTTAAATGTTTGGTTTTTATTTCAGATCGCCGGACTATTGTTGCTTTTTTCTATTTTAAAAATATAATGAATTCTGTTTTGTTGTTGTTTTTTTTTGCTTATTTATTATTTTATTTTTTCCATTTTTGTTTTTATTTTTATGTTATACTGAAGTTTGTTTTGATCATTCGAATACAAAAATTGTTCAAAAAGTAATATAAAAAGTATTTTAACTTTTGTTACGTTATTCCTCTTGGGGGAGGGGGACTTTGGAATTTGTTACGATCTGTTACTATAGGGAGGGGAGGGGTTAAAAAACGGCAAAAACAGCGTTACGTAATTTGTGAACAGTCCCTTAACTGCAATGAAGGAGATGTAACAGTGAAAGGAGAACTAAATGAAATAAAAAAACAACTTTGTAGCAATAACAATAAGCTCGATCAGCTGCAAGACTCGTTGACATTTATGTCCAAACAGTTTGATGAAATCATACGAGGGGTGGCTGAAAATAAAAAGAAAATTGATGCTGTGCAAAAAGAAAATTGTATTTTGAAAAATGAAATTAAAGAGCTGAAAGGTTCCGTTAAACTATTGAATGATCAAAGAGTGAAAAATGATTGCTTAATAAGTGGTGTAACAGCTAATGAATTATGAAGGCTGTTGACAAATTGGTGGAAATTGCAAAAAATGTTGGTATGAACATAAATGAAAACGAAGTTGAAAATGCTTATTTTTTGAAGAAAGGAAATAATTCTAATGGAAAGGATAAACAAACAATGGTTGTTAAATTTGAATCTAGTAAATCTAAAATTAAACTGATGGAAGTGAAGAAGAAGCTTAAGGAAAGAAAAGAAACTGAATCCATCTTTATAAATGATTACCTTAGTAAGGAAACACTTAATGTTTTTAAACATGGAAAAACTTTAAAAACGGTTGGTTCCCAATCTGTTTATACTTACAATGGAAGAAGCGAAGAAACGAAGCGAAATATCTAAGCCAAGATTAATAAGAGATGAAGAAATATCTAAGCCAACATTAATAAGATGAAGTTGATGAGATGCAAATGGAAGCTACAACAAATAAACTTCAGAGGCGCAGGTCAAACCTTCTACCCGGACGCTGTAAATAGCAATGATGAAGATGATGATGATGAAGATCGTGCTTCGTTTTTGTCACCAGCTTAAAACCATAAGTATTTTATGCAATAAAAACATTTGCTAAACATTTTTTTCTTTGTCCAAAGTTTTTCTTATGAACAATAAACATTTTACTAATTTTATATCTTTTAATAACTTTTTTAATAAAATTAAATGCCCTATTTTCAATATTGTTTCTGTAAATATGAGAAGTATTTCTTCTGTTGATAAATATAATAAATTTAAGGAGATGATTTCTGAATTTCAAAATCTACCCAGTATAATAGCAGTTTAGGAGACATGGTTTTGTTCTAATCTTTTGAAAATTTATAATGGTTACAAGGTGGTGCGTTGTTGCAGAAATGATAGCTATAGTGGAACGTCTCTTTATATTCGAGATTGTTATCAATTCAACATGGAAATGTGTAGAAGCAAAGACTTTGTACTGTCATTTTTTAATTATTTATCAATTGATAACGTTTACAGTAATATAGCAGAAAGCCTTTTTATTGATACAATGGAATCTTATTTAACAGATCATAATGTAATATCGTGCAAACTCAAAGCTCAAACCTGTGGCCATGAATTTCGAGAAAGTATTCGCAAAATTTGTGATTATGACAAGGCGAGAGATAACCTAACTAGTTATTTGTAATTATTTCATGAAATTGGTAATCCAACAGAAGACATTTCACAATTAATAGCATGTATAGCTAATGCTTCGAAGGATTCAACTGTAGAAAAGACTGATAAACAAATGATAAAAAATAAGTTGACGCCATGGATAAATAAATATCTACGATCCCTGATAATGTATAAAAATAAACTTTTTAAGTTGAGAAGGAAGCGGAAAAGCGAGGAGTTGGCTAGAAGGTTAAAGAGAATAAGCAATGTAATCAAGAAAGCTTATAGAGAGTCAATGAATGATTTTTACTAAAGCAATTTGGAAAAAATCCCACAAGAACCAAAAAAATGCTGGAAATTTTTAAACGCAAACCTTGGTAGAAAGACTAAAAGCCCAATAAGAATAAAAGATTCTTATGGAGCAGTTGTAGACGATAATCAGACATGTGATTTGTTCAATCAATACTTTCTGGAAATTCCGAGAACATTAAAACAACAGATTGAATACTTACCTGGTGATTCTATTAATGCTTTTAGAACACTGGCTCATTGTCGAACCATATTCAATTTTTCATATACCACTGTTTCAGAAATTGAACAAATTGTTTCTGAATTATACTTAACAAAAGGTTGTGGTTGTGATGCCATATCCCGAAGAATGCTGTTCGAGTGTAAAGATCTCATATCTCCCTTCCTTTCTAGAATTTTTAACTCCATTATAGATACCTCTACATATCCTGATAAGTAAAAAATTGCTAAAATCGTACCAGTACCTAAGGAGAATAATGCTACTGAATTAAGTAAGTTCCGGCCAATTGCGGCATTGACTATAATAGACAAAATCTTTGAACGAATTCTACATAAGCAATTGTCATCTTATTTGGAAAACGAAAATTTGCTAACCCAATTTCAATACGGGATTAAGAAGGGATGTGGAACAGAAGAAGCTGTTGTAAATGTGGTTAACAATATTTGCCAAGTCTTGGATAGTGGTTTTAACGGAGTTGCTGGTATTTTTTATGATTTTTCAAAAGCTTTTGATTAAGTAGATCATAATGTATTAATTCATAAGTTGAAATATTATGGTCTTGGTGGAACTGCATTAAGCTTACTGGATAGCTACTTAACTAATCGTAAACAATACGTTGAAATGGAAAGTTGTAAAAGTAGAACCGGTCTAGTTGAATATGGGGTGCCTCAAGGAAGCATTTTAGGCCCACTGCTATTTACCATATATCTAAATGACATTCACAATCTCAGTTTGTCGGGGAAAATGTATATGTATGCGGATGATATATGTCTTTTTTATCCTTATAAGCATGAAGCAGTTTTGAAGGCATATATGGAGAGAGACGCAGCTATAATTAGTGAATTTATAAGGTTAAATAAACTTGTTTTGAATACTGAAAAACTGTTAAGATTTTGCCCGTATTTGGTAAATAGCAGAAAATTTAGTATTTTTGCTGATGGGAGAGAAATTGTTGAAAGGGATTCAATAAAATATCTTGGAATTTATCTTCAAAACAATCTGTCATGGGATTTTCATATCCGGATGCTAAAGAATAAAATAGTATCTGCTCTCGGACTCCTTTATAAATTTAAAAATAAGTTTAATAAAAAAACTAAATTTATATTATATCAATCTTTGATACACAGCCACTTAAACTATTTACCGATTGTATATGGAAGTAAGAAAAGTAATGAGTTTAGATCACTACAACGAACACAAGATAAAGCAATAAAGGCTGTTTTTAATTTGCCGTTATCGTAGTCCACAATTTCTTTGTACAGGGATATATCGATAAGAATTCTACCAATCTACGGACTATTTAAGTTGCAGTTACTTCTCTACGTTTTAAATCTATAAATAATATTGGTCACCATACAATTTCATTTCAAAGAAATCAAACAACATTTAACACCACAAATAACACGCATCTTAGGACAACTAGATGTCGGCTTCATACTACAAAGCAACGCGTTGAATATATGGGTAGTTTTGAATTTAATACTCTACCTCAAGATATAAGAAGTAGTGAAAGAATTTCCGTCTTTAAAACTAGAGTGAGCGAGTATTTGCTCCATAATCTAGAAACACTTCTCTTATAATTAATTATAAAATAGTTTAATACAGCATTGTTCAATATTATTTTCTAATAATTTCATATTTTTTTTTGTTTCTTTCCTTTATTTGCACATAATTGTTTTAAATATGAAGTTCAGAATTTTGTAAATATTTTGCCAGCTCGCCTCAATAATGTCCAAGTGACGCTGAGGCAACTTATTTTTTGCTGTATAAAATATATTCTTGAATAAGCAATAAAAATAAAAAAAAAAAAAAAATTCTGCTACTCAATCTAACAATAGTATTGTAACAGATTCCATTTCTCCCAAAATCCGATGGAATGACAAATTTACGTTCAAGTATTCAAATAATCTGAAACTACTAACTGTAAATTTAAACAATGTGCAGAACAGCTCAGTTGATGAAATGCTACTAGGCCAAAAGAACAAAATCTTAAAAGCTAATGTGACTACAAATAAAAATTTTTAATTTTGAATCTAAGCTAAAATGGTTTAATTGGAAATGTGCTCGCTCCCGTAAAATGGTGATGAAATCCCTCAACAAATATAGGAAATAACGCAAAATATTTTTCCGCCAAAGACAAATATTTAAACATTTGTCGTAAAAGAAAACTTGAATTTAATAACGAAAATTTACAACAACTTAACGTGGTTAACTGCAGCAGATCATGGTGGAAACTGTCAAACGATATGAAAACGGAAACAAGAATAACAGGAAGTGAATTGACAGCAGACGTCTTTTTTATACGTTTTAGTGCTATGCTTCAAGATGAAAACCACACAAATACATTGCAATGATGTATGCGTTGTTTTACTGATGCTTTTCGCTACTCTCCAATTGAGCTGTGTGCACTCTTCCCAGTGCTACGAACTATAAAACGTAGAAGGCTCCAGGCTATGATGGAATCAGTTACGAATTCTACAGATATGCTCCAAATTGTTTCGTTAAGGGAATTTTAGCTCTTCTAAACAACATATTTTTAAAAGAAAATATACCATCCAGTTTTCAAAAAGGCGATTCAAATAATACAACAAATTACCGAAGATTATCGCTAATTGGTACATTATGTAAAATTTTTAACAACATTCTATTAAACAACAACAACATATTAAATGATTTCCAGGCACGCTTTAGAAAGCATTACTCTACAAGAGATAATATTTTTAATTTCGTTAATATTGTTCGTTTAAATAAAATAAATGACGATTCCAAGGAATTATCTTTTTTATAATTTATCCCATATGGTCCTGTCGTCAAAGATAATTCGCATCTTACAACTTTACCATGAAAATAACACAAGCCAAATATTTTTTGGAAACAAATTTTCTGAACCAGTCTGTGTGGACATTGGCGTGAAACAAGGCAGAGTTCTTAGTAATATTCTGTTTGCTTTATACTTTAACGACCTGGCTGATATATTACCTGGAGCTAGCTGAACCAATAAAAATTCTTCTGTACGCTGATGATATTATCATCTTACCTGATGCGCCGCCATACGATTAATGTTAAAAACGTAAAATAACTGAGTCATTCCAAAATTAAAAACAAAATTTTTTTTAAAAAAGGTCCAAATTTTCCGAAAATCTCCTACTTAATAGAGCAAAACTCCTGCCAGTCAAAAGCAGTCTGAAAAAATCTTGCACTCTACTATAGTCCGAACCCTTTCCTATACTGCTATACCCCATTATACACCTGCCAGTTTCTGCCCGTGTGCACCAGAACAATTTTTCTGACCCAAGGTTAGATATTTTCTGCAAAATTTATGAATACAAAAGTTGTCCACTATGTGGTTAGGATATATTAAGTTTGACTGACAACTGCCAACGAAAGCGGAAAAAAGGGTCGACCAGAAAAACCAATTGACGGATGTAGTGAAAGATCTCGAAGGCGCAAGCTGGAGAATATCAATGAAGAAATTTGTCAAAGAATTATTAAGGATTCATTTTTGCACCAAATTCAACCACCCAAAATAAAAAAATATAATTGAAATAATTGAAAAAATAGTAGAAGCGAGCCCAAGGCGCACAAAGGGGATTTTGAAAAGCATTCCTACACCAATTGAAGATAAGAAATTTACGCCGGAAGAAGCGTTCGCCTTATTTTTGGATTTGAAATTGACCAAAAATCAATATAAGGAATTGCGGAAGCGAACCAATGAAAAGAATTGTGGGATTTTTCCAGATTATCGAGATTTAGTTTCTGCGAAAAAGGAATGCTTACATTCACAATCTGCTATTAGTGTCACTTCAACATCAGCAGAAATAAAATTGCAAGATCTCCTTGAACATACTGCAGAACGATTGCTAAATACGCTTGATACTGATCATTAAAAAAAAATGGTAATGGCAGCATTACTTTAACTTCTAAATGGGGATGTGATGGCTCCTCTGGTCAGAAACAATACAAGCAATTTAATGCCGAAAATTCATCAGATGCTAATTTATTTATGGTATCTTTCGTTCCATTGCGCTTAACAAAAAGATATAGCGTCTTAGAGCCGTCAACTAGTAGAGGAACAGAAATTGATATATGGAAAAATGAAATTACTTCTTCAACAAAGTATTGAAGACCAATAAAATTTGCATTCAAAAAGGAAACTAAAGATGTCATAGATGAAGAAGTTAAAAAAATAAAAGATCAAATTAAGGAACTTCAACCAGTAATATTTAAATTTGATGACCAAGACATTGAAGTACATTTTAAAATGTGTCTCACAATGATTGATGGAAAAGTTGCACAAGCTTTAACTGGAACAAAGTCAACGTCAAGCTGCATTATATGCCAAAAGACATCCCCCACCCGAAGACGATAGTTTTAAGGAAGCCTACGAATTTGGAATGTCCCCTCTTCATGCTATAATACGTTTCATGGAGCATAAATTGGGTTATGATTTGGAATTTGGTCGTTAGGCGAAACAGTGAGAAAAAACACAGAAAATGAAGAAAAAAGAAAGCAAAAAAAAAAACAAATTCAGCAAAAATATCTACAGCTAGGCCTAGTAATCGACCAACCAAAACAAGGGGAAGGAAACACAAATGATGGAAATACTGCAAGGGGATCATGCAAGGTGTAGATCATGAATTAATAAGACAGTTCAAAATCATGTTACAAGTTCTAGCATGCAGCAGAAAGATAAATGCAAAAAAATTTGGAAAGTACGCCAATAAAACAGCTATACTTTATAATGAAAAATACTCTTGGAGATATATGCCATCCACAGTTTATAAAATTTTGTACCATGTGGAACAAATAATTCAAAACAATATGCTACCAATAAGAGATCTATCTGAAGAAGCGCAAGAAAAAAGGAACAAAGACTACAGACGCGAGCACAACACAAGGAAAATGTCCAGATGTCGTACTAATGAAGACCTTATCACTATTTTGTTGTGCACTTCAGATCCATATATGTCCAACATTCGTCAAAAGTGGAAAACTACCTCTATTGAATTAGACGAAGAAGCTAAACAACTTCTGGAAGATGAAAATTAAGGCTATTTATAAGAAATTTTTACTAAAATTGGTTGATTTAAAGTAATTTTTCATTACACTAACAATAAGTTACACTTTTTTTTATATAACGGGTGATTTTTTAAGAGCTTGATAACTTTTTTTTAAAAAAAAAACGCATAAAATTTGCAAAATCTCATCGGTTCTTTATTTGAAACGTTAGATTGGTCCATGACATTTACTTTTTGAAGATAATTTCATTTAAATGTTGACCGCGGCTGCGTCTTAGGTGGTCCATTCGGAAAGTCCAATTTTGGGCAACTTTTTCGAGCATTTCGGCCGGAATAGCCCGAATTTCTTCGGAAATGTTGTCTTCCAAAGCTGGAATAGTTGCTGGCTTATTTCTGTAGACTTTAGACTTGACGTAGCCCCACAAAAAATAGTCTAAAGGCGTCAAATCGCATGATCTTGGTGGCCAACTTACCGGTCCATTTCTTGAGATGAATTGTTCTCCGAAGTTTTCCCTCAAAATGGCCATAGAATCGCGAGCTGTGTGGCATGTAGCGCCATCTTGTTGAAACCACATGTCAACCAAGTTCAGTTCTTCCATTTTTGGCAACAAAAAGTTTGTTAGCATCGAACGATAGCGATCGCCATTCACCGTAACGTTGCGTCCAACAGCATCTTTGAAAAAATACGGTCCAATGATTCCACCAGCGTACAAACCACACCAAACAGTGCATTTTTCGGGATGCATGGGCAGTTCTTGAACGGCTTCTGGTTGCTCTTCACTCCAAATACGGCAATTTTGCTTATTTACGAAGCCATTCAACCAGAAATGAGCCTCATCGCTGAACAAAATTTGTCGATAAAAAAGCGGATTTTCTGCCAACTTTTCTAGGGCCCATTCACTGAAAATTAGACGTTGTGGCAGATCGTTCGGCTTCAGTTCTTGCACGAGCTGTATTTTATACGGTTTTACACCAAGATCTTTGCGTAAAATCTTCCATGTGGTCGAATAACACAAACCCAATTGCTGCGAACGGCGACGAATCGACATTTCACGGTCTTCAGTAACACTCTCAGAAACAGACGCAATATTCTCTTCTGTACGCACTGTACGCATTCGTGTGGTTGGTTTAATGTCCAATAAAGTAAACTGAGTGCGAAACTTGGTCACAATCGCATTAATTGTTTGCTCACTTGGTCGATTATGTAGACCATAAATCGGACGTAAAGCGCGAAACACATTTCGAACCGAACACTGATTTTGGTAATAAAATTCAATGATTTGCAAGCGTTGCTCGTTAGTAAGTCTATTCATGATGAAATGTCAAAGCATACTGAGCATCTTTCTCTTTGACACCATGTCTGAAATCCCACGTGATCTGTCAAATACTAATGCATGAAAATCCTAACCTCAAAAAAATCACCCGTTAGTTAAAAAAATTTTCTTGATATAAAAATTTATATATTTTGTAAATTTACAATAAAAATTGCTATATTTCATAAATTTACCATAAAAATTGATATAGAAATATTTAAAAGGACAATAAAAAAAAATTTAACTAAAGCAAAAACATACGAGTTTTTCATTGAAACTTCTCTATCTTGAACCAATATAAGGTAACTTTTTCATTCGCTGCTTAATAAATTATATTTTAACTCGGGATTTTTAAAAAAAAAAAAAAAAAAAAAAACAACCTTTGGCCCTTGTGCACATTAGGACTAAAAAGTTTACGGGGGCAAAGTTTGGCATTTTCTGAAAAAATTAACTTAAAAGATTGTTAAAAAGTATTAGTTGTAAAATTAACTGAAAAAATAAGACATATTAAAAAAAACCTTTTTTTTACCTTCTAACACTTCACTTTTGTACTAAAATTCAACTACAAATGAAAATGTATTTTAAACCCTCCGTAACTTTTTTTTCTTTTCTTAACTTAAAAGATTGTTAAAAAGTATTAGTTGTAAAATTAACTGAAAAGAATAAGACATATTAAAAAAAACCTTTTTTTTTACCTTCCAACACTTCACTTTTTTTACTAAAATTCAACTACAAATGAAAATGTATTTTAAACCCTCCGTAACTTTTTTTTTATTTTCAGTCGAAAATTACATTTTATAGCAAAACTTAAAGGCCAAAGTCTCACCTACCAAACAAAAGAAACCGCATATCAAAATTCCAATCCAATCAAAAGTTATAGATTTTTGACTGCCTTCTCGTCAAATGGTCCACTGTGCGCCGTGTGCTCTACAGAATATGATAGATAAGCTGCATACTTATTGCAACATGTGGAGTTTAAAAGTAATTCTTGATAAATCAAAGATATATTGATGTGAAGTTGGAAAGGAAGTTAATTTTATAAAAAAGAGTTGTATATTCATAAAATAAAATTGTCGTATAAATAATAATTGGTAGCAGAATAATCGAAATCGGAGCACTTTAAAGCTGCCCGTCCATCCATTTAAACCTTGCGTTGTAGAGTAATTATATTAAAACTTTAAAATTAGTTGGCTAATGGACAATAATGGAAATATTTCACAATAGCTGGAACCTACCAAAACTATCCCCGCTGTCTCCTATATTTTTGTCATAATAAGCTTAAAAACAACTCAAAGTTCAAAACACATTAAACACTATTTTTTTGTGTGACAATTTTTATGTTTTTTCTTCTATTTTCAATAAAACTAAATTTCGTTATACTCTTTTATTTTTAACATATTTTATTACCTTCTAACGTTTCATCTGATGGGTAAGTCAGCCACCGTTGTATTTTTCTACTTTGATTAATTGAAAAAATATGTGTTAGTGTAGTTCCTAATAGTTTGTTAGAAATAAAATACGAAAAAAAAGAACAAAATACGAAACTAACGAAGAAAAACTTTGACAAAAATCTAGCATGTCATATGCAAAAGTTACAAAGCTAAATTTTCTCTCAAAACACCGTCATTTGAAGTTCTTTGTTGATGAGCGACATATGTGACAGTTTGTTTTTTTTTTGTGCTTTGACGCTACTGTGATTTGTTGTGTTTATCCTAGAGACCAAACTCATACAATCCAACAAATTTAAATGGCAGGCACCCAGGGATATTTATAAAGATCTAATCTGATACCCCTTATTATTTTTATAAAAAAGTTATTTTTACGTTTGCTTTATAGTATTAAACATTTTGAGAATGCTTAAAGTTATAACGATATTTGAAAGTAGCAAAATTTTGTCGGAAAAATTACTAATACCGAGTTGTAAAAAAATACTTTTAGCACTGAAGTAGTATTAATTTTTTAATTTTAATTTTATTTCTAGTTGTATTGTTATTATAAAGTACCGATTTATAAAAGGGTTGTAGAAGACTTTTAATTTGCACCAAAAAGGAGATTAAACAATATCTTTCTTCTTCATTGTTATAATATAGCATTGTAAATAACACACTTTTTTGCAAGGGTAAAAAATATTTAGAAGCCGTTGGCATCTTTTTTGCAAAATACTTGCGAGCATTTAATGAAATGGTTTTAAAATGACCTTTATTATTTGAAGAAAATGTATTACAGAATAATCGAGTAATAAGGGTATATCATTTTCCGTTCGTCTGTCTGTTCGACAGTCTGTGTGTCCAGGCAAACCTTGTAATAAAACTACAGGTTCAAAATATGAATATATTTGGACGAAATTTGGAATTTAAGTTTTTATCGACCATACTGGTGAAAATCCGTGCATGTTCAGAGCTGGTCGCCTTACAAATGACTCCTAATAGGTCGACTGATGTTGCCGTAGTATCCAAGTTGTTGTATAGATCTCGACCAAATTTATTTATTATAATAATCAGTAGTCCAAAAATAAACACTGTAACACAATTCCCAATTCTGATTTCAATTCTGATTTTTCTCAAATTTGGTTCGTTTATGTTTTTTTTTTGCAAAAAAATAAGCGATTTTTACCAAATATAGCATTCGATATGAACCTTTTAATATCCGAATGCAAAAAAATTAATCAAAACGGCGCTCAAGTTTGGTTGAAGTTTTTCACTTCTTATTGTTTCGAGGACATTTTTAACAAAATAACTGGCATATGTAATTGTTGAAAAATTTAAATTGATTAACAGGTGACAGAGTTGGCAACTGCTAGAATTGAAAAAAGCATTTATGGGTATTCTCAAATTAAGATTCTTGTTATTTTGTCATGCTTCGTTTTCATTATTTGTTTTGAATATTCACTTTCTGGGAGTTATTACATTAGTATTTCAGACTTTATTATTTCTATACTGCACTTGTGTGGTGGTTTTAACTATATATCGCGAAGTGTACATAAAGGTACAACGAACTGTTAAGAGAATAAATTTTCATATATTACAAATAAGAAATTCATCATTATACATTCTCTTTCTAAATAAACATACTCCCTCGTCTTCTTCTTCTCTTTCTTTTTTTCCTTTGTACAGTCAGTCAATAAAGTTTGTATGCAAATTGTAAATAAAAATTCAGTTCAAAAATTTTCGCACACCCTGTATTACCTTGTCGTCTTTATTCTTCTGTTTTGTTGTCTATTATGTCAGCTTCCAGCATCTAGCTAGAATAACCAGTTTTCAAAGCACCATTAGATTTGCAAGCAATTGTTTTTCTGATTGATGTAAAAATATAGTCAATAAAGTTTGTATTCAAAACGCACAGTTAATTCCGGTCTTTGCGGGTAAGATGACAAAGTGAACTTCAGAAAAATTATTTTATACTAGCAGATTCCAGCGCTCGAAATTCGGGTGCAGTTTCTAGGCAACTTTATTTTTCAACTTAGCCAATTCACAAACCAACACTTTTTTGGTTTATTATTATTGTGAATGAAGATAACAAACTCATTAACAAATACATTAAAAAAATTAATAAACACACACATAGCATATGTATAATTTTATGTATGTGTTAGTAGTAACTTTAAATGCAATTTACTCAAAATAAAGGAAAAAATTTAAAAATCTGTAAATCTGGAAAATAGCTAAAACGAAATACCTTTCAAATAGTATACGTTTGGTCAAAATCGTGATGAAACATTAGAACAAAACATCGGTCACAAGAAATCGCCTAGCCTATTAATATTATAGATTTTGATTAGAATTTACATTTTCTTAAAAGTTTTGGTTGTATATTTGAAAAAAAAAAAACATTAAAAACATACATAAAATAGCAATGGCACCACGGGGCAAAGAATTGTCTTCGGATCTCAGAGAAGTGATAATGAAACTCTATCTGAAGCACAAAACGCTAAGACAAATGGCAGAATTGGTTGGAAAAAGTCATGCAACCGTCCAAAAACAATATAAAGGTACAGAGGGTAAGGAAATAATAATAACAAGCCAATATCTGGTCGGCGAACCACATTCACACCCAGTGAGTAACGAATTATCGTGCACAATATGCCAAAAAATTCGAAAATTTCTGCACGAAAATTACTAATGGAAATTGAAAATGAGGTGGTAAAAGTTTGTATTACAACAACAATTCGCAAAGTATTCCATTTGGCTGGATACCATAACCGTCAAATTTGCAAAAAGCCGTTGTAAGCCCAATAAACCGAAAATAGAGACTCTTATTCGCAAAAAAATATGATACAGCTGGCCAAAGCTGCTCCAAAAATTTTGGAACACCATTAGTTTTTCGGTCGAAAGTAAATTCGGATCAGAAGGACGAGCCAAGGTATGGCGAATACCCAATTTTGAGCTTGAGCCACATAACATGATGGGCACAGTCAAACATGGTGGTGGATCAGTACTCATTCGGGGGTGTATGGCTGCCTCTGGAGTGGGTAAACTTGCTTTTATAGATGGTATAATGGATCGGTTTTTCTATTTAAATATAAAAAAAAAAAAAACTTGCATATACATAAGTGGTGCTAAACTTGGGTTTCCAGCAAGACAACGATCCCAGCACACTTCGCTTATTGTCAAAGACTGGTTCCTTTATAAGCCCCATCGCAGTTGCCTGCTTCAAGCACTGCAAACAATTTATGACGATGATGATGATGATGAAGTTAGTGAAATAATAGTGAATGAACCAAACAAAATACATATTCCTCCTATTACTATATTAAAATGTAAAACAACAGAGATAAATGATATTTGCAAATCTTTAAAAATTTCTGAATTTTCCATTCGTAAAATTTCTATTGGTATTAAACTTTTTTGTACCACTAAAGAGGACTTTGATTTAATATGCTTGAACCTGGAAAAAAATTTGAATACTTCACTTATGGAGCAAAAAATGAAAAGCCATACAAAGCAGTATTGCTTGGACTCGACAAGTTTGACCCTCTTGTAATAAAACAAAAGCTAAATGATATTAAGCTATTATGTTTCGATGTTAAAATAGTTACCAAATCTTATGGTCCCCATAACGAGCAAGTTTTATATATTGTTTACTTTCAAAGAAAGTCGATCTCTATCAAGGAGTTAAGGCAACACTACTCCATAATTGATTATACTAAAGTTAAATGGGATTTCCAAAGAAATATGTCTTCTAAAATAACCCAGTGTCACAATTGTCAAATGCTAGGTCATGGCTCTAGTCGTTGCAAAGTAAAGACGTTTTGTGCAAATTGTGCTGGTAACCACAAAACTTCAGAATGCAATACTGAAACTATTAAGTGTGCAAACTGTAATGGTCCACACAAGTCGTTATCTCTTGAATGCCCAAGCCGAATAAAATATCAGCAAATAAGACAGCGTTATCAACCAAGATCATTTAGATCTAGACAACCCCTTCCTAATAATATTGTTCGATTTAACAATAGTAATGAGAGCAACAGTATAAATTTTCCAATAGCCTTAATCAAGACGGTAATAATACTCATCGCGAATGGATTCGTCCACAAAACAATAATACCAACAGCTCCAACAACCTATTCACTGTTGAGGAAATAAAAAATCTTACGTTTGAACTAATCTTTAACTTAAAAAGGTGCCGACCAGTTCGAAGTGATAACATCACTCGCATGTAAACTCCTGTATGAGTAACGATTTAAATATAGTAACGTGGAATGCCAGAGGTATTCGCAACAAAAAAGACGAACTCTTTAGTTTTCTTCTTGCGAAAAACATCCATATTTGCTTAGTTTCGGAAACATTATTAAATCCATCGATCTCTATCAAACACACAGCATTTTACTGCTACAGAAATGATAGGATAACAGAGGTGGAGGTGTAGCGGTTTGGATCAGAAAAAACGTTGAGCACTCCCTCTTACCACCTTTAAACACTTTTCTTATAGAAAATATTAGTATCAAAATATATACAACAAATGGAACGTACATTAACATCTTTTCCTGTTATTTTCCAGGTGGATCCGCAGGAAATTCGAAAATTCTAGAGTAGCAACGAAAAATTTATACTTGGTGGTGATTTCAATAGCAGGCATAATTTGTGGGGTTGTCAACGATCAAACTGCTGAGGTAATCTTCTCTTTGAAAGATTAGATTCTGAACATCTGCAAATTCGGTATCCAAGTGATCATACATATATACCCGCAGATCCAAGAAGACGATCATCTACACTGGATTTCTTTTTAACAAATTTAAATAGTGGCAATACTTCTTGTAGCTTTATAAACGATCTTGGTTCTGACCATCTTCCTGTTGAGATAGCTATTAGCAATCCAACAAATCTTACTGAAAGATCGTTTTATGATTTTAGAAAAGCAAACTGGTTTCAATGTGCTTCGTTTATTAAAAGAAATTTAACAACTACAATTGAAAACACCGATATTATTCCTGAACAAATTGACTTGATGATATTGACATTAAACAAGACAATTCAAGCTGCTGCAAATTTCAATGTCCCAAAAAAAGTATACTCAGTAAATACCAAGACTCTGCTACAGCATATAAGATATCTGATTCAAATTAGAAATGTTTGCAGAAGAAATTAGAAACGATAAAGGAACTTAATTGATCACAGTCGAACAAAAGAGTATAATCACCGTATATCAGAAGAGATAAGGATATTTAAAAATATCACTTGGAACAAAAAACTCTCAACATTGGAAAAAGGCTCTGCTCCTTTTTGGAATCTCTCAAAAATTTTAAAGAAGCGGTCTACAAATATTCCAATATTAAAATATAACAATGAATTCTATAGCACCCAAGAATGAAAATGTGCGATATTGGCGGAAATATTTAGTTTAAATCATTCAATCTCATCAAATCTTAGTGATCCGACAACAATATCAGAAGTAAACCATAATATTTGCAATCTCAGCTCCCTCGCCACAAGCCCTCAATCACTACACCCATTTCTACTGATAAAATAACTTCCATTATAAAAAATCTTAAGACAAAGAAATCGCCTGGATCAGACTGTATTACAAACGTATGTATAAAAGCTCTAGCAAAAAAAGGATTAAAGTTCATCACTTATTTTATCAACTCTTGCTTGCAAATTTCTTATTTTCCTAAGGTATGGAAACATTCAAAAATTGTACCGATAAAGAACCCTAATAAACCGCCCGACTGTCGACTATCCTACAGGCCTATAAGCCTCTTATCATCACTATTAGAAAAAGTCATTAAATAAGAACTTATCGACTTTATTGACACAGGAAATATACTGCCGACTCAACAATTTGGCTTCTGCAAGAAGCATAATACGATTCAGCCACTTGTCAGAATACGAAACTTGGTCAATTCAAATTTCATAAATGGAAAATCAACGGGAATGATACTATTAGACATCAAAGCAGCATTCGATTCTGTCTGGCATAATGGCCTTATATATAAAATGATGAGATTAACTTCCCAATTCAACTAATTAAAATAGTACAAAGTTATGTATCAGAGAGATCTTTTAATGTTTTCATTGGCTCCAAATACTCAACAAAGACTGATATAATAGCGGGATGCCCTCAGGGCTCCTGCCTTTCACCAATATTGTACAATATATATACAGCTGACTTCCCCTCTCTAGAAGGTTGTGTTACCTCTATTTTTGCGGACGATATGGCGATTCTTAGCTCAGGAATACTATCGACTGATGTTCTATCCAACTTACAAACAGCGTTATCTGATGTTAACAGCTATTTTAAAAAATGGAAAATTCTTGTCAATTCAATTTCACCAGAAGGCGTAAACCGTATTTCTTACCCCAAACCTCTATTTCTTGCAACAACAGTTCAGTACTCTGGTTGAATACAGTAAAATATTTCGGCGTTATTTTGGATCCCAAACTTAAGTTCAAACATCACGTATCATATATTATAGACAAAGTTAAAAAGCCAACAAGGCTTTTGTATTCATTAATAAACAGGAACTCCAACCTCAACATTGGTAACATAAGTGGAAATTCTAGAGATGTGACGTTTAATATGGTAAAAATCTTGGCGAAACAAAAGAAAGGAGTACAAATCTGCCACATAAACGCACAAAGTTTAATGTGCAAAATTGATGAGTTCAGATTCGTTTTCGAAAAATCAAATATTGATGTAGTGTGTGTTTCTGAAACATGGCTCGATGAATCTATTCCGGATAGCCTCATTTGCTTAGATGGTTATAAAGTATTTCGGTTTAAGAGAAGTTGAAGAGGAGGAGGTGGTGTGGCAATATACGTCAAAAATACTATAACATGTAGTTTTCGTTGCAAGGCGGAAGAAAATGACAGAATTGAGTATATTTTTGTTGAAATCTCATCATCTGGAAGAAAAATGCTGATTGGTTGTGCTTACCGACCCAAACGTGATGTACCTTTTGCCGATTTTATGAACAAAATGGAAATCTTAACCATACCTTACAATGATATAGCAATTTTGGGAGATTTCAATTCGAATCTACTAAAAGAATCGTCGTTTAAAGATAGTATGCAGTCATTAGGACTTACACCAACGAATATTACAACACCAACACAATTTACAACGTCCAGCAGTACATTGATTGATCTAATATTTGTCGCTAATCCATCGAAGGTCTTGCTGTATGATCAAATCTCAGCTTCCAGTTTTTCTAAACATGATCTGGTTTTTCTAGCCTATGATTTCCAGCTTCACCAAGAAGATCAAATTTTTTTCTCCTATCGTGATTACAAGAATCTTAACTATAGTTTGTTGTATGAAAATTTCAACTTATTCAATTAGAACCAAATATACCAAATGACTTCTGTTGATGATCAGTTGGAGTTTTTAGAACGTAATATCTTAAGCCTTTTTGATGATACAGTTGCGTTAAAAAAGAAAAAAGTTACCAGAAAGAGTAAACCATGGTTTTCAACTGATGTCCAGCAATCAATACAACGCAGAGATTTTGCTTATTCCCGGTGGAAACGTTTCAAAACGAATTAATTGAAACTCGATTTTCGCACTGCTAGAAGTGAGGCTAATTCTAAAATAAGAATGGCTAAAACTAATTACTATTCCGAACGATTTTCATCCGCCATTGACTCCAAGGATACATGGAAAACCATTCGAGATATTGGTATTGGCAAAAATAATAAAAATGAAACATGCCCAATTGATGCAAACGAACTTAATAGCATTTTCACTTATCTTCCGACGACAATAGTGAACAGTACAGATTCGAACAACAATATTATGAATAATAGCTTCTCTTTTGAACAAACTGAATTTGAGTTTTCTTGTGTTAGTCAGTTTGATGTATTATCCAGTTTTTCATTAATAAAATCAAACGCCGTGGGTTTCGATAACTTACATCCCAAGTTTATCAAGAATATTTTGCCATTGATATTGCCTTATATAACACACCTATTTAACACCATTATTACATCAAGTTCTTTCCCTACTAAATGGAAATATGCAAAAATAATACCTATTCCAAAATCGAAAACGGAGTATCACCCAATAGCTATATTAAGCTTTCTATCAAAAGTAATGGAAAAACTACTACATCTACAAATGAGCAATTATATAAACGAAAATCAACTAATGTCTGACAAGCAGTCCGGATTTCGTTCTAACCACAGTTGTACTACAGCTTTGGTTAATGTAACCGAGAACGTAAGACGTGAACTTGATTGTGGTAACATAAACTTTTTGGTACTTCTCGACCATTCAAAGGCGTTCGATACAGTAAACCATCAAACACTATGTATGAAACTAAAACACTTTTTTAACTTTTCATCCACTTCTACGCAGCTTTTACATTCATACCTCACAAATCGGACTCAATCTGTATACGTTAATAATTCGACCTCAAGACCTGTAACACTCACGAGAGGCGTACCTCAAGGATCGATTCTGGGTCCACTTCTTTTTTCCATCTATGCCAATGATTTGCCACAACAACTATCTCACTGTAAAATACACATGTATGCGGACGACGTTCAGCTGTATCTGAGTAGTCCAGTAAGCTCCATAGAAGAAAATGTTGAAAAGCTAAACTATGACCTTAATAAAATACATTTTTGGGCCACTGCAAATGGACTTTGTCTCAACCCGCATAAATCAAAATGATTGATTATTCATAAAAAAACTTTTCAGCCTGTTCTTGAACATGATATACTAACAAACCATCAGAAAATCGAGATTGTAAAAAAGGTAAAAAATCTTGGCATAGTTTTCAATAACAACTTGACTTGGTCAAGCCACGTAGATACACTTGTGGTTCAAACTTATATAAAGCTAAGATCGCTTTGGGTAACTCAGTATTTTACGCCGTTAAGAGTAAGACATCTTCTTGCAAAGGCATACTTAATTCCTGGTCTACTTTATGGCTGTGAACTTTTTGGCAACTGCGACTACGCCAGCAAGAAAAAGCTAAATATTTTGTACAACAATATTGTTAGATATGTTTATGGACTGAAGAAACGTGATAGCGTTTCGACTTTCTCAAAAAGTCTTTATGGAGTCTCATTCGATAACCTTATTAATATAAGGGTTTTAATGTTTTTGCACAAAATTATTTACACTGAGAAACCCCTATATCTTTATGATCAAATACAGTTTGCTAGATCCTGAAGGGGCAAAAAACTTATTATCTCTATGCGTCGATGCCTTGTGTCAGAATGGCAATTTTTCATAAACGCCACACGTCTTTGGAATGCAATTCCACACAACCAACAATTAGTTAGCAACGCGATACATTTTAAGAAATTTTTGTTTAGTTACTTTGTTTAAATATATTTAATTTTAATTTTTTTTTAAATTCATAAATTTTAATAATTTCTTGTGTTTATTTTACTTTATTTTAAATAAGTTATAATTATTTTTTTTATTGTATTTTAATTTTGTGGCGAATTTCTGAACGATGAAAATCCTGTACTTTAATTATAAGACATGTCTTGTTGTACAGGAAATTAATAAAAAGAAATAATAATAATAATAAAAACAAAAATCTAATACTAAAAACAATCTTCCACGCCGTAATGTTTTACGCTGCTCCAGTTTGGTCTACTGCTGCGCAGTGTCATGTTAAAAATGTACGGATTGCTCAAAACAAATTATTAAAAATGATATACAATTTACCTTGGCATTACTCAACACAACGACTACACACATTAGCCAACGTTGATCTCGTGGCAAACAAGATTGAACGGCTTACAATAAACTTCAATTCCAAATGTGTTAATTTGGAGTTTATCCACATTAATGAGCTTATCTCATCATAATTTTATCCTTAACCCTTAAACTTTTTATCTTAAAAACAAAACCAAAAAAAAAAAATAAAATCAATAAGGTTTTTTGAGAATTTTCACCTTACTTTGTAATGTTATGTAAATTCAATACATTCTATATTTTATTGTTATATATATTTAAGCAGAAAAGGAATATGTATCTTAAACTCTTTAAGAAAAAAATTGTTAAATTAATAACTGATAAATGTTACATAAATAAACATTTAAATTGAAATTCTTTTAAAAAAATTAGATTTTCTTTCATCGTTGTACAGTGAATATGTATATATTTTTTGATGTTATAAGGATAAGCTACTCGCTTGCATACAAACTTAATTGACTGACTGTTTATGAAATGCCTCACTTGCCAAATTGGTTAACTCCACTTCCTGATTTTTTTTATTTATTGTCACTGCTTGATTGACGCCTAATTGTTTATATTCCAAAATAATTTCTTCAATAGCACCGTGAAACACTTTCAGGGTCATTGTCTGAGGGTGAGAAATTCAAAAACAGGGTGAAAATATTAAAACCTCTAATGGTATATTTGATATATGTATGTTTGCTTAGTTTTTAAGCTATACTACTCTACTCTACTAATAAATAATCATACGCCGTCATAATGTTAGATTTCTTAAGAAATAGAAAAAAAATTTCTTTCAATAAAATTAGTCCAACATAATGCTATTTGCTGCAGAATGAAAAAAGAAATTATCAATGGCTCTTGAATTATAGCTGAAAAACTAAGTAAACATATATAAAGATAAACGAAAAAATATTAAAGATAGTAAAAAAATATTTAAGCATGAGAACGCGAAATCTTTTGAAAGTTTTACTATACAGGCTAGTACTTTCATCATAACTTGGAATTTTCACCCCCCCTAGAATGACTTTTGGACTATGTTTGTTAGAGAAATTTGTTTTGGATATTAACAGCACTTTGACTTTATATTAAAAAAAATAAATAAAATGGAGTTAATCGATTTGGCAGGTGAGGCCTTCATATGAATCTTTGTATCTAGATATCTTCGATGTTTTAATTTGATAAAGGTTTCTATTCTCCTAAATAGATGTTATTACTTTCTTTTGTAATACCAAAAATTTATCAATGATTGTTATATAAAATAAAATATATTTTCATTCTTATTTTAATCATTGTAAATGCTGACATCAAGGTTTCCCTAGATTTTTTCCCTACATTTTTTTCGTATTTTCTATTTACTTAACACACATAAAAACTTTAGTTTACCTTGAATTGTTGTACATTTGTTTTTGTATAAAATTGAAATATTTACTGCCAAAAACACAATTCGCATCACACAATGTTTGTGTTTGGCACTTTGATTATGCATTTCTATTTCTATATTTATTTTACTTAGTTGAGATAATCAAACCCTGATTTTACGTCGTTTTTATTTATTGGCAGATGTTAAACTAGTGCTAAATTTAACAATAGATGTATTGTTTTTTTTCTGTTTTTTCCTGTTTTTTTTTTTTTTTTGTTATGGTACACTGATTATTCCGACTACAGCATATTGGATGTGTCAACCATCCACATGGGGGGTTTCATAATATTTTAATATTTTTGCTAAAACCATATTTTAGCCAAAATATAAAAAAAATCGAAATAAAACAATGCACGTTTTTGTTTCGGCAATGTTGACTACTATGTTGCAAATATTATGATTGATGATTATGCAGATTTAGACTGTGTTTTAAAACCTTGAGCTAAATTTGGGAATTTTGCGAAATATTTATTAGAGTTTTCATAAAGAATAAATTGAAAATAAAAATTTCTAAGCCTTCAGACTTTTTGCCTCTTTAATGAATTTTAAACTAAATAGTTTTATAATAAATTGAAGTCACACACGATATCTTTTCGTTGGTTTTTTTTTAAGTGGAGTAGAAGGGGATTTTGTTTTTCATTACTTGTTATATTGAAATAGTTTTTTGGGTTTCCTAAAATTAGTCATTCTATCATTGAGGCAGGAAAAATTTGTCTACTTAATTTTTTTTTTTTTTTAGATTTCATTGAAATAAAAAGTTTTATTGGAAAGTTTAAATTAATTCATAAAATTATTAATTAATCATTCTTATTTCTCCATTGCCATAAATTTAAACATTGCTTAGATTTTTTTTATATTAACCAAGACTACAAATGCAGTGCATTGTGTTGATTTCAGGATAATAGGTTGTGGAGAGGAGGAAATAGGGAGTAGTGTTTGTGGATATTAATATTTAAATTTTATTAGATTATAACTATCAGGAAAGACCTCTGCGGGGAGTTTATTCCACATACGGCTAGCTCAACTGATAGGCGAATTCTCTCTGTAATGCGTTGTGTGGTCAACTGGACAATAGACTATAAACGGAAGTGATCTACTAGAGAAGCCGGTAGATCGAACCGAAACTCGGGCACTTGCAATAAGTTCGCTAATCTCAGAAGAACATTTCCCATGGTAATATCTATAGAACAGTGCTACACAACCCACATTCCGACGGCGTTCCAATGTATCAATAGAGTTGGATACCCTTCTGTCATTGATAAGCGCCAATGCCCTCCTTCGCACACGGTCCAGTTGCTCCAAAATAGACTTTGAAGCTCCTGCCCATATATGGGACTTGTATTCCATTTTCGGTCAGATGTAAGTGGTATAGATGTTAAGGAAAACCGAAAGAGTGAAGTAATTTTTACACCGTTTTAGAAAACCAAGACTCTTGAATGCTTCTTTCGACACCTGAAGAACATGCTCGTTCCAACGAACATTAAATTAAAATCTCATGCCTAGAACATAAAGAGTATCCGATTCCTCAATACCTATAACACCCATATATACAGACGACATTGTTAACTCCGTGGCCCTATGGCTCAACATACAGCATTGAGTCTTAAGCGCATTAAAATCAACGCTATTCGCTTTACCCCACTCGAAGATTGTTAACAGGTCTTGATTGAGTGTGTCATTCATTGTCTGCCTTCTGCCCCCAACTTCCAAGAGGCTTGGCCTACAATTAAATGAAAATGAATGACAAATGCTGCTGTCATCTGCGAAAGAGTAAATAGAATTAAAATTTGACCAAGAAGGTAGTTCAGAAAGATAAGGAAAAGAGAAGGGGAAAGAACGGAACCTTGGGTACCCCTGAATTAAGCTGAAACTCATTAGATGAGACCCCATCAATAACAACACGTATTGTTCGGTCTCTGAGAAAACTCGATATAAATCGAGAGAAGTCATTACCGACGCCAAGTGCAATAAGCTTTGATATCAACGCACCGTGCCACACATGATCGAATGCCTTGGAAATATCCAGAGCAACTACTTTACTTTCGCCAAAATTACGACTGGATCGACTCCAGCGCTCAGAAAGTAGAGCTAGCAGGCCTCCTGTGAAACAATTTCTACTGAAGCCATACTGTCTGTCATTAATAAGTAAATTGGACTCTAAGTAGTTCACAAGATGGAAATTGGTCATGCTCTCCATCACCTTTGAGAGCGCAGAGCAGATTGCAATTGGACGGTAATTTTCAGGATTATTAGCCGCACCCTTTTTAGGGATTGGGTGGACATTAGGAACTTTCCAGCAAGAGCGAAAGACTCCCGCACGGTACGAAAGGCTGAAAAGGTTGGCCAATGGACTGGCTAGCGCCGAAGAGCACTATTTCAGCACCAGTGCTTGTACACCATCCGGTCCCGGAGACTTATTAATCTTGGGATCCGAAAGCACCTTTCTAACTGCACGTGCTCCAAAGAATATTTTAAGCATAGTACAAGATACACTTTCAAGTTCGGGCAGAGGTTGATCGCTATCCGGCAAAAACGAGTTTTTTGCAAAAAGTTCAGCTAAGAGGTTAGCCTTATCAACCGGTTCAGTGAATATTTGGTCATTCATTAAAAGAGTTGGGATAGCAGAGCTAGCATTGTTCTTTACCCTTTTAACAAATGACCAACAGCTATTACTACCCTGAGGAGCAGAAAGAACTTTAGCACGAAAACGCTGATTGTAAAGAAACTTTTGGCGCCTTAGTGTTTTGGCACATTCAGTTCTCGCCTGTTTGCGTTGCAGTTCAGTGGCAAAATTTTTATTTTCACGCCAAAGTCTGAATGCTTCCTCTCTGGATCTGGCTGCATCACTGCAGGTCTGGTTAAAGCATAATTTTTGATTTGGTTTAGCCGAAATGTGGTTTGATGGAATGAATAAATGCATACCAAGCACTATTATTTTTGCCACCATTTTCGCAGCAGCATCAACATTTTTATCCAGGAAACAAAGTTTCCAGTTGAAATGCTTGATAAAATCGTTGAGCTCAGCCCAACGAGCCTTTTCGTAAATAAAAACTAAGCGCTTCATAGCTGGTGCAGTGATCCGAATTACCGAGAGGTGCAAATATTTTCACTTAATACTTATCAGGGTGTGAAGTGAGAATAAGGTCGAGAGTATTTTGTCGTTGCCCTTCAATGCACGGAATGCTAGTTGCGCAAGATGGTTTTGCGTCGCGAAAAGCTCAACTAACGGCCTTCGGGAGTTGTTTGACTTTAATGGTGAAGCCATGTAGAGTTATGGATATTAAAATTGCCAGCAACAACGATTTCACTATTCGGGTAACTCTCTAGGATTCTAGAAATGGATTCAGAAAGGGCGTCGAAGCGATTATAGGTATGCTGCCTTTCTGCATTTGGGCTTCTATATAGAAACCCAAAGTGAAAAATGTGTGACCTGATTTTGAACTTAACCCAAAGTGAGTTAAATTCTGCATCATTACAGTTCAGATGTTGCTGATACTGGTACACAACATTTTCGCGAATGTGCATAACAAGCCCCTATGAAGAATAAAGAAAGATAGAAGGTGATAGCCAGGTATGTGAGGATCAGCGTCCCCACTTAACTGGGTCTCACATAAGGCGAAAACATCCGGCCGATGAAAGCAAATTTGGGCATATACAGAGAAAAAAATTCGATCTGAGTCCACGTACATTGCAGAAGTCGATACGAAAAATACCTGACATCAAATAAAATAGAAATTAGGTCAATTTTCCTTACGATAGTACAAGTGCAAGTAACCTGTTTTATTGCTGAAACGATTAATTGTGATCAGTGCTATACCTTCATCACTAATTAACCGAACAACGAACCACATACCAGCTGCTTGTACTACGTAGAAAAGGGAAAAACAATAAGAGGAGTGTCAAGCAACAACAATGACAGTGATCGTCGTAAGCAGAAAATTCATTTGCTTTGTCATATTGAAGGGAAAAAAAAGAGTTTTAAAAAAAATAATAAGTTGACTTTTTTCCTGCGTGAGTTGTTTTGTTGTTGTTAGCTGAATGTTGAAAACAGGAACAAAAAATTAAATCATATATTTCCATCATTGAGATAATTGTTTAAATTCCAATTCAGTTAATTTATATCTCAATGATTTAATTTTATCACATCTCTCTCATTGTTTTTTACACACATTCAATTTGTTAGTATAAATCTGTATCTATCACATGCGGTATCTATCACACGTGTATACAGCTATTTAGTACATGTATTCGTACACACAAACATTCTATAATAAGTTTGCTTATACAAAAAAGAAAACATACATTGAATGACAAAAGCCGTTTTGTGGAAAATTAAGAAAACGTATACAAATATGACCAAAAGTGGCTAACTTACAATATCCTATGCCGCGCTGTGTAGTTTTGCTGGCAAAAAGTCCGTTTTGCGAGTGTAAAATATCAAAATTTAAATATTCTGTTTTAAAGAGAATTGTTTAATTTAGAGAATAATTTTTTTTAGAAATTCGTTTTTTGTCCAAAGTAAAGCGGCAAAGTCACCCAAATGATACTCTGCAGTAACTGCCTCACATTTTCATGTATTTCAATGGTCCGGGTAGATAATTTCTTTTTGTCATATCTATCTGAAATATATCTATCTGAAGTATATCTGAAAAACATGGTATTTCAGCATTAATTTTGGAAAAAAAAAACAATAACTGGATAGCAGCAATAGTTTAAAAAATATTCAGGTTTTTATGACGACACTCAAAAATTATATGTTTTAAGTTTTTCTTGGACAAAAAAAGGTGAGCTTTATCGACCCTTGTATCCTGGTTATAAGCAAATTAATGGCAGGAGTGTATTCTTTTTATTTAATGAATAAAATTCAGATCATATAGTATACTGTTGAACAAAGTTATAAATTATATAAAAAAAGTCACACGAATTTTCATTTCAGTAATTCAAAGAAACACGATATAAAATGCTGAATACTTTAAGCACCATGTGTTTTAAGAAGCTGAAAAAGCTCGAAATAATGTTCTCCAGAAATTGCAACAGAGTCGCAAAAAGTACTGATGCTTTACATAGCTTCCTTGTATCGTCAGCATAAGATTTCAACCCCATAAACATGTTTTGGAACTAGATGATGCCGTCAAAGTAATGACAGACAAGCTTTATGCGTACAAATATAAAAAAAACATTCCCAGATCGAAGAACTTTCAAATTTATTTAGATCTACCATTTTTTTTGTTGACTTCAATTCAATTATATATTCTTCCTTTATTTACACATTTTAACAAATTTGATATTTACATTTGAGGTCTTATCTTTATATAGAGATATTGCAACAAATAAAATATCTATAATATTAATAGGCAAGGCGATTTCTTGCGAAAGATGTTTTGTTCTACCGTTTTATCCCGATGTTGACCAAACGTATATTTTTTAAAAGGTATTTCTTTTTAGCCGTTTTGCAGATTTGCTGATTTTTAAATTTTTCCCTTTATTTTGAGTAAATTGCATTTATAGTTGCTACTAACACATACATAAAATTATACAATGCTATGTCTGTGTTTATTAAATTTGTTAATGTGTTTGTAATAAAAATGAGTTTGTTTTTTGTGTTGATTTGTGAGTTGGCTTTAATTGATTAGCATACTTTTAGGGTCTTTATTTAATGAAAAAATAAAATTTCCTAAATTTTGCGCTCGAATTTCGAGTGTTGGGATCTGCTAGTAGGATTTAAATACATTAAATAGTTTTTATTTTATTTTTTATTGGTTTTTAAAGGAAAATGGGAGGCAAAAACTTTTATATGATTTTATATGATAGCCTAAGTTGCTAGTGGTTTAACTTTAAAATTTATTATAATTTGAATAGTAATAAATATCAAATAAATAAATAATAATTTTCTCAAATATTTTACCCAAGTTACTTAATAGACTAATAGGTCTGTAGTTGTTTGGGTTATTTTTTTGGCTTACTAAGTTTGTTTATGGCTATAACCTTAGCATTTTTGAAATGGTTTGGGAAATAGTCGAGTTTGATGCAGCTGTTAAATATTATAATCAGTAATTTAGAGCTTTGAGTGGTAGTTTCTTTAAAAGCAGGTTGGGAACATTGTCAAAACCAGTGGATTTTGAGGGTTTTATTGATGAGACAATATTCATTACTTCTTCAAGAGATGTATATATTGCTAATTCAGAACCAAGATTTTCTTTCTTAAAAATATTTTATGTTGTATTTATTACTGTATGCGCTGAGTGGTTGTAGTTCGAAGTGAGGCTATTTGCTTGGACAAATGAATTTGCCAGGACTTCAGCCTTGTCCTTATCAGATGTTATTTTTGTATTTCTAACTTTAATTTTTCTTGATTTGTTCCTTTTGCTAGCAAGTTTCTGCTTATTTTCCAAAATGATTTATCACCTGGTTTTAAATTGGATAATAATTGACACCATTTGTTATTGCGTTCCGAATTAATTCTTTTATCAATCATGTTACTTAGAAACTTAGTACATTGATTATAAAAAGTTTGCTTGGCTATATTTGAAGATCGTTGGCTTTTTCTTTTAAAGCTTCTTCTTAGTTTAATATATTTCACAGTACTTTCTGGTAATGTGTAATAATTTTTTTGTTAAGTTATTCTGGGTGCATACATCTCTTGCTTCGAAACCTACATTTATAAATATTTAGATTTCCTGATTAATCACTAACTTGGTATTGTATATATCCGAATATAACGTGATTTTATTGCCTAAAAAATTTCCAAAAATATATACCAGTTGGTTGCTCTATAATCATAATAATTGAGGTCAATCTGCAAGGTTTGGTGATGGACTGATGGTATTTCGTAGTCCATTGTTTTTACGTCTGTATTTAAAGCCGAATTGCTTAAAATAATATCGACTGTGGATATGTTGTTGAGTGCGATACCTGCAGTTTTATTTGAACGGCAATTCCAATGATTGGCATATAGGTCACCAATATATATATTCTTTGGTGGAAGGTGTTAACTTCTAGATATTTGCACAGAAGTTATGGGTATATCTTGGTGAATATAACGAAGATACTACAATAGGTCTGTTATTTATAATAATGTAAATTGAGATGTTTTCGATTGTTAAGGTATTTGATATAAAGAGGTTTTTTTTTATGTGCGACAGATTTGTGAATTAACAGAGCAACTCCTTCTCTTCTTGCGTCTGTTCTGTCATTTCTATATAAATAATAATTTTTAAAGTAGGGTCTATGATTTTCTGAAAAAAAGACGCTATTTTAATGTTTTCTCGTTCAATTAGTAGCTCAAATTTTTATTCCTTATACCACTATGTGGTTTGGGTATAATGATTTTGTGGTGCTGTTTGTAACTACCAAAAATATTTGACCTAGACCCATCTTTTATTATACCGATCGACTCAGAATCACTTTCTGAGTCGTTTTAGCAATGTCCGTCCGTCCATCCGTCCTTCCGTCCGTCTGTGTGTCCATGTAAAGCTTGTAATCGAACTACAGGTCGCAAATATGATTATATTTTGATAAAATTTGGTATGTAAGAATCACTTTCTGAGTCGATTTAGCAATGTTCGTCCGTCCGTCCTTCCGTCCGTCTGTGTGTCCATGTAAACTTTGTAATCAAACTGCGGGTCGCAAATATGAATATATTTTGATGAACTTTAGTATGTAAGCTTTCATCGGCCATAGGATAAACGCTGTTGAAATTGGTGAGAATCGGTCCATGTTCAGACCTAGCCCCCACACAAATGACCCCTACGAAATCGACATAAATTGCCATCAGATCCAAATTGTCATATAGATCTTACTAAAAGTAGGTTCGTATGCATTTATTACATCCATTAATGAGTAGTCCAAAAATGATCCCTATGGGACAACTCTTAGTCATAGGCCCCATAGAGAGCTGCTTCCCGATCTTCACTTGAATCTATCAAAAAACAAAAATATTGCACTGTTTCTTCTCAAATTTGGTTTGTATATATTTTTGCAAAATACAAGAGACTTTACCAAACATGATCAGGATCGGTCCATTTTTGGACCTAGTCCCTTTACAGATATAGCATCCGATATGAACTTTTTCATATCTGCAGCCAAAATAATTAATAAAAATCGCACTCAAATTTGGTTTATGCTTATTTTCTATATCGAATTAGTTGGACCCAAAGATAGGGTCTCTAAACCATGGTATAGGGTATCATATGGTCGGTCTAGACCGCCTATAATTTTCTTACTTGTTTCAATTTAGAAAAGTTTGAAATGCCATTTTTTGTACATGTGCAATTTTTGATTGACCTAAAATTTTGAACTCACTATAATAATTTTCTGAGAAAAATGTTAAATCTTACGATTCTAATGTCTGATTTGATATTTCTCTGAGTTGTTGCCATGAGGTTATCGTTATTGTATAGAACAGGGATCGAAAAGGCTCTCTGTTGCTATATATAGACATCACCAAAAAAACTTGGAATAAAATTAAGTTCCCTTAAGTCTCTAAAGAACAAACGAGTGAACAAGCAAACCAACTAACTAACCCGTAAAATGGCCCTTGAAGCTGATGTTGCTGCTGCTAAAACTACTGAGCCAAAATTTTGTGTCGCAATGATATTTAATGAAAACCAAATCATAACAAAAACGCTTGCACAAACAAGACAACAACATAAAATAATAACAGCAGCAACAACAGAAACAAAGACTTAAGCCAAATTAGTTTAATGCCAAAATGATAAAGAAAAAATGACTAAAAAGATTTATATAAAGGGAAATACTTCTTAACATGGCTTCATTGATCAGTAACTAGAACGAAGTGAGAAGAAAAAGTATATCAGAATTTAGGAACTATAAATATCCCAGTAATAAAAATTAATAGGATATGCCCTATGAATTGAGAACAAACCTCGTACTGTGAAATAAAGTACAGGAAACTAAATGGAACGAGGCCTGGTTGTAAATGACAATGATTTCTTTTCTTTGTATATTGCAGCTAAATTTTCATTAAAATGTGTGACATTTATAAATTTTAAATATACTATGAATGGATTGCCAATTCGAAGATTTTCACTTTTCTTCTCATACAATTGATGACGCAGAAAAAGCTAAAGTTAATTTTAAATAGATCCATGTATTGTGATGCACCACAACATAACGCAAGGGACAAACAAATTTTTCAAAGTACCAAGAGGAAGAAAAAGAACTGCAAATAAAATTAGGGTGTTATTTGGCAATCAATGCCAGACTGTATCATACACAAATACGAGTACAACAACTTTAACAACTTCACAACCTCTGCAACAACTAGATCCATACAAAAATGATGAAGACAACTACAACAAAAAGACCATTAACAGACGCGTCTTCGAACTACAGACATTTGTAGATGACTGCAATGTCATATAACCAAAAAAAAAAGCAAAAGGCAGATAAAAAGGCGAACAGACAGATGTATGGATATTCCATAGTACATGTACATATACAGATAAACCGTAACGATGACAAACAATTAGAAGACGACTGAAATTCTGCGTGCCAAAGTGTTGAATCCTTGCAACAATAGTTGGGTAATATGGATGGATAATATCCTCTTCAACCTCAACGTAGTAAGTATTCGTACAACTTCTTATACATTTAAACTTCATGTAGTTGTTGTAATTGGTGAAATGTTTTGGTTCCTTTATAAAAGATGAAAACAAAAGGATAATGACACTTTGGCAGCCACACAGTACCAGTGACAACATTGGATACAGCAGTTGTTAATGTAATTGTGGTGCAAGAACAATAAAAGCCAGTGTGTGTGTGTGTGTCTGTGGGTGTTCTAGTTGGTGGGTGGTGGCACGTATATTGTGTGTAATTTAATCTAGGCACTGGTATGTGTGTATGTGAGTGTGGTGTTAAGATTGTTTACTTCATTTGTTTAAGTGTTTGGGAATACCCTGCAACTACTTCAATGTTGTTTTAAGATTTCATGGTTAATTTGAATATTCTTGTTTGAGTCTCGTTTTAACACCAACATAAAGGACGGGCGGCAGTCTCTCGTAAATACTAATAACAGTAGATTTGATTCACTCTAACAGAGTACAGGGCATTTCAAAATTATTAATTACATTTGAATTTGAAAAAATCTCAAAGAAATTTTAAACAATCTTTAGTAAATTGTTAGTCGCTTAAAAGAAATCACAATATATTTTTCAAATTATTATTTCAAAATATAAATTGCTGACCTTAACCAAAGTAAAAAAAATAAGGTAAATTGTTTTGTTGCTTCAAAAAAAAAAAAAAAAAAAAAAAGAGAAAAAACAAAAACAAATACTGTTCAGATTATGTTTTTCTGCTGCTCTGTTAATATTTGTCATTGTCATTCTTATTGTTTTTGTCGTCCTGGTTGTTGTTGCTGTTGTCATTTCCTTTTTCCGGCTTTGTGTGGTTCTTATTTCCTCTTTTCGAAACCATGAAATATGAGTCTAATTAGTTTGTTATATGTTTTTTTTTTATGTTTTTGGAATATGTGCTGTTGTTACTCCGGCATAGAGAGAATAAATGGGCAAGCGAACATCTACCAAATATAAGGCAGCGTTGTTATGTTGAAATAGATGATAATAACGGAAGCTCGTTTACTGGCTAATATTTTATTAAATGGTCACCTAGTTTGAAGCGAAAATAAGATGTTTACTTTTGGCTATAACCAAGTTGAAGAGTACATTGGATATGTTGGTTAGTTTTTAATGAGGTTTTCCTGCTAGGGGAATTTAATTTGAACTGTTATTTCAGTGGACTTATATATTTTTTACGATTTTGCTTTCTCCGATCTTGTTGGTCTAAAATTATTCTTGGCAAAACAGATATGTTTTCAAAGATCAATGCAATTGAGTTATTATAACATATTTTTGGTTATATCAATTGTACCGGAGCAAAAACAAGATCATAGAACTAATGTAAATACTATTCTTCATTACCAATGAATTTAGCATAGATTTGTTAAAGGGTAGAGGTTGCATTTAAAAATCACTTCTTCTATATATGTTTTTTTAAGAATAGTTTTTGTAAGTACTTCATGAAACTTTTTTACATTTATATTTTAATTTTGTGTTTAATATTTAATATTTTAATATTCTATAATGTATTTTTATTTTTTATTTTCCCAATATAAAATTCTCTTAACTCAATATCGGTTCAGTTATATGAATTGTCTACATTTTAATTTTAAGGTATGTTGTAAGAAAGCAATCGTGTAGACCTTTTTCACCCATTTTCCGGTGGATATAATGAGCCAATATCCACCGACGATATCATGGCGTAATGATGGTGTTGGCACAAACGCCGCACAGTGGACCATATTTTGAGAAGGCGGCCAAAAATAATTTTTTTTTTTTGTTACCGATTTTAAAGCTTTGTTATTCATTTGAAAGTAAATAATAGTAAACCTCGGAAGCCAAAAAATTGCGACTCTATCTCAACAATACCACAGCGAACAGGGTCTTCGGAAATGGGCTTTCTCAGTATTTTGCTAAAATTAAAAATTTCTTTGTAAATTTTTATTTTTGAATGACTGTAACTTTTTTGATTAAAAAGATTTTGAAGTGAAATAAATTCTGTATAATTTCGTGGCTTCCACGCTATGAATGTTAAAAATATAAAATCACTGAGTCATTCCGAAATTTAAAAAAAATTTTTTTTAAAAAAGGTCAACATTTTCCGAAAATCTCCTACTTAATAGAGCATAACTCCTGCCAGTCAAAAGCACTCAGAAAAAATCTTGCACTATTCTATAGTCCGAACCCTCCCCTATACTCCTATACCCCATTATACACCCGCCAGTTTCCGCCCGTGTGCACCAGAACAATTTTTCTGACCCAAGGTTAGATATTTTCTGCAAAATTTATGAATACAAAAGTTGTCCACTATGTGGTTAGGATATATTAAGTTTGAGGTGATGTTTGTAACTGCCAAAAATATTGGACCTTTATCCATCTTTTAGTATACGGATCGACTCAAAAACACTTTCTGAGTCGATTAAACGATGTCCGTCCGTCCGTCTGTGTGTTATGAATTCAAAAGTTGTTCGTATCGGTGCACCGCGGTGTATTTTTTTGCGTGTCGGTAGAGTTGTCAGGAGTTGTTATATACTTATAAAAAAGGGTTGAGATATAATGCGCTTAATTGTTACAGGTACATTTACATAGGTATCTTTCAAAAACATTAATGGTCTGAATTAGAGTTATATAGTTTAAATACCTGTCAAAATGGGAAACAATTTAAATAACAGGTAAATGGTAAAAAAATACTATTGCGACATAGCCCTTTAAGATATGAGCAGGTATTCTCCACCTTTTAAAAGGGGTTAGGGTGTGGGTTTTTGATGCTTCTAAAAGTGGTAATAAAAGATAAAAATTTGTATATGGTAAAAAAAAACTATTGCGACATAGCCCTTTAAGATATGAGCAGGTATGCTTCACCTTTTAAAAGGGGTTAGGGTGTGGGTTTTTTATGCTTCTAAAAGTGGTAATAAAAGAGAAAAATTTTTATTTTACATAATTGCAAGAAAGAGTATTTATAATAATGTTTCCACAATTATTATTCATTACAATTTGTGCAATGGCTAAGTACTGTTACAGAGATCTGGCAGATATTTATTTTCAACGAAATGATGTAGACGATGTAATTTTGCACATAGTGAGTAACGACTTCTTTAAGAATTGTAACCTAGAAGACATTGAAATGCAGAAAGGAAAAATTACTAATTTTGCATCGAATTTGAAAAGACGGTACGTTGAATGCTCTCATAGCAAGGCAAAGATGTACAAACGTTACCAAGACTGGTTAATAAAGGAACTTATTTTTGTGAGTGCATCTACAACTGCCAACGAAAGTGAAAAAAAGGGTCGACTAGCAAAACCAATTGACGGATGTAGTGAAAGATCTCGAAGGCGCAAGCTGGAGAATATCAAGGAAGAAATTTCTCAAAGAATTATTGCGGATTCATTTTTTCACCAAATTCAACCAACCCAAAATAAAAGAAATAAAATTGAAATAATTGAAAAAATAGTAGAAGCGAGCCCAAGGCGCACAAAGAGGATTTTGAAAAGCATTCCTATACCAATTGAAGATAAGAAATTTACGCCGGAAGAAGCGTTCGCCCTATTTTTGGATTTGAAATTGACCAAAAATCAATATAAGGAATTGCGGAAGCGAACCAATGAAATGAATTGTGGGATTTTTCCAGAGTATCGAGATTTAGTTTCTGCCAAAAAAGAATGCTTACCTTCACAATCTGCTATTAGTGTCACCTCAACATCAGCAGAAATAAAATTGCAAGATCTCCTTGAACATACTGCAGAGCGATTGCTAAATACGCTTGATACTGATCATTTAAAAAAAACTGGTAATGGCAGCATTACTTTAATTTCTAATTAATACCAATTTAATACCGAAAATTCATCACATGCTAATTTATTTATGGTATATTTCGTTCCATTGCGCTTAACAAAAAGGTATAGCGTCCTAGAGCCGTCAACTAGTAGAGCAACAAAAATTGATATATGGAAAAATGAAATTCCTTCTTCAACATAGTATTGCATACCAATAAAATTTGCATTCAAAAAGGAAACCAAAGATGTCATAACTGAAGAAGTTTAAAAAATAAAAGATCAAATTAAGGAACTTCAACCAGTAATATTTAAATTTGATGACCAAGACATTGAAGTACATTTTAAAATGTGTCACAATGATTGATGGAAAAGTTGCACAAGCTTTAACTGGAACAAAGTCAATGTCAAGCTACATTATATGCCAAAAGACATCAAGTCAATTGAGCCAACCCCCACCAGAAGACGATAGTTTTAAGGAAGCCTATGAATTTGGAATGTCCCCTCTTCATGCTAGAATACGTTTCATGGAGCATATTCTTAAATTGGGTTATGATTTGGAATTTGGTCCGTTAGGCGAAACAGTGAGAAAAACAAAGAAAATGAAGAAAAAAGAAAGAAAAAAAAACAAATTCAACAAAAATATCTACAGCTAGGCCTCGCAATCGACCAACCAAAACAAGGGGAAGGAAACACAAATAATGGAAATACTGCAAGGAGATTTTTTTCCGATCCGGAAACTGCAGCATCTATCACAGGTGTAGATCATGAATTAATGAGACGATTCAAAATCATATTACAAGTTCTAGCATGCAGCAGAAAGATAAATGCAAAAAAATTTGGAGAGTACGCCAATAAAACAGCTATACTTTATAATGAAAAATACACTTGGAGATATATGCCGTCCACAGTTCATAAAATTTTGTACCATTGGGAACAAATAATTCAAAACAATATGCTACCAATAGGAGATCTATCTGAAGAAGCGCAAGAAAAAAGGAACAAAGACTACAGATTCCTTCGCGAGCACAACACAAGGAAAATGTTCAGATGTTGTACTAATGAAGACCTTATCACTATTATATATGTCCAACATTCGTCAAAAATAGAATACTACCTCTATTGAATTAGACGAAGAAGCTAAACAACTTCTAGAAGATGAAAATCAAGGCTATTTAGAAGAAATTTTCACTAAAATTGGTTGATTTAAAGTACTTTTCCATTACACTAACAATAAGTTACACTTTTTTTTATATATTTAGTTAAAAAATTTTCTTGGTTTAAAAATTTAGATATTTTGTAAATTTACAATAAAAATTGTTATATTTCATAAATATAACATAAAAATTGATATAGAAATATTTAAAAAGACAATAAAAAAAAATTTAACTAAAGCAAAAACATTGAAATATTTTTCGTTGAAACTTCTCTATCTTGAACCAATATAAGGTAACTTTTACGTTCGCTGCTTAATAAATTATATTTTAACTTGGGATCTTTCAAAAAAAAAAAAAAACAAACAGCCTTGTGCACATTAGGACTAAAAAGTTTACGGGGGCCAAAGTTTGGCATTTTCTGAAAAAATTAACGTAAAAAATTGTTAAAAAGTATTTGTTGTAAAATTAACTGAAAAAATAGGACATTATATTAAAAAAAAACCTTTTTTTACCTTTTAACACTTCACTTTTGTACTAAAATTCAACTACAAATGAAAATGTATTTTAAACCCTCCGTAACTTTTTCTGTTTTGAGTCGAGAATTACGTTTTATAGCAAAACTTAAAGGCTAAAGTCTCACCTACCAAAAAAAAAAAAAAAAACCGCATATCAAAATTCCAATCCAATCAGAAGTTATAGATTTTTGACCGCCTTCTTGTCAAATGGTCCACTGTGCGCCGACTGAAGCAGTCACTTTTTGGTCCATGAAATGGTATTTCCTGGACTTCGTGTATATTCTCCATTACCCAAATGCGGCAATTTTGCTTGCTAACATCATCACAAAGTGAGAAAGGGGCCTCGTCGATCATCAAAATTTTGCTTCCAAAAGTCAGGTTCAGTGTCAATTATTCGAGCGAATGTTTGGCAGTATTGCATTACGTGGCGGGCTGCCAGCAAAATTATTGGTGTCAATTGCACTTTATATGGAAGCAATTGCAAATAATTATCAATATTACCCACCAGGGGCTCCCCGGCACTTAAAAGTACTGAAAATTAGAGTAAATACTTTCTAATATTTTTTTTATAATGAGGACATTTTTGATCATCAAAATTAATTTCGATTTATGAAAACGTATAAATTTAAATTTAAATATATTGTAGTCGATTGTAATCGATGCAGTATTTTAGTTTTATATATAACAAAGCTACTATTAACCTTAGGCCGTCAGTTTGTATCTTTCGGGCTTGCATTTCGGTTTGAATTTGTATAGATAAGTTCGGATTTTTTTAATTCACTTCAAAGTCTTTCATGCAAATTTTAAGAGTATTGTTAAATTTTTTTATGAAATATACACATTGATTCAAAAAAGGTTTTTTGGGGCAAAAAATTTAAGTAGGTTGACAAGAACTAGTTTATTTTCGAAAATTGATCACAATAATATCCTAAACTAGAGCTAACTTTGAAATTTCAATTATTTAAGAAGTAAAAAGCAGTTTGTCAGTGGAAGAACCGGCCGAAAGTGATGATAACTTTAGAGCTCTTTTGAGATAGTTTAGAAAAGGCATTAACATATTAGTCCGTTTATACAAAATGAACTAATAAATACATTCAGAAAATAAATTCAAAAAAACATTGTCTATAAAGTCAACGATGCAGTTGACTTTGTGTGTTAGATTTTTTGACAAAACCACGATTCAAATTAAAGAATATTTTTTAAATTTTGTCAAAATATATAGAATAACACGAAAAGAGATTTCACAAACTTTATTTGATACGGTCAAAAACCTAGGCCTTGATTTGAATATGTTGACAGGACAAGATTATGACGGTGCCGCAAACATAACTGGACGGCATATGGCGTTCAAGCCATAATAAGATAACTGCGTAAAAATATTTTACAATTCAATACCAAATTTAATTGATGGCTTGGAAAACATTGATGACAAAGGTGAGCTTTTAACGAAATACTTTTTAAAAATAGAAGACGTAATTTAAGTATTGGGTAAAAACTCGTAAAGGCAACAGAAAACGAATAATTTTGGCTTCACCACCTACGAATTAATTTACTATAATTAAAAATTGAGGTAACTTTTATTTGTATTTAAAAAATATAAGGTAAAACAAAATACAAATTTCTTGAACGTTTTCATTACTAATACAATATTGGCCATCGCGTAGTGCTAGGGACGATTTCCTTAGACCTATAAATGCATACATACATTTGTATGTATATTATTCTAAAATTAAAAAACTTAATCCATATTTGATAAGTATTTTTCACATCCAACATGATTTACAAATACTTTTCCCCAAAATTTCGAGGAAAAGAATATGACCAATTTAAATTACTGATTTGAGTGGACCTATGCGATTTATGAAATAACTGCGTATGTCCATGTTTGCCAGTTTTTAGTTAACGATGCCAAATATATTAATTTTTAACACTCTTTACATGTGTTCAATTTTTTTAAAAACAACATTGACCATTTCTTTAAATAAGGACGTAACTTAAATGTTTATTAAATTAATTTTCAGCACTAACGACGTATGTCAACCTACGTTTGATCGCTGATAAATTATTTTCTCAGAAAACGGCACATAGCGACATACGTTGTTATTAATGAAAAGAAATGCAAAATAATTTTGGATTAGTTTTCAGTTTATAACCACTTGTAAAAACTTGTGTATTTATTTCTGTTATTATTTGTGATTAGTATTCTTGATACGTTGTATATTCTCATCCTAAGTCCCATTAACTTTTTGTTGACGAACAAAAAATCCATTTTTCGAGCACCAGCAACTTATGTTTACATGGGTGGTTGCTTTGGTTGATTTCTTTTTCAAAGAAAACGACGTTTGTCGACATAAGTTGTGTTATCTACACACACTTTAAGTGTAATTTATATATTATTTTTTCGTCCTTCTCTAGGATCTATTCCTCTGAAGATTTTTGACTCAAAATTTTATATAAAGTAATTATTGCCCATATCTACAGGACAGGTAATTAAAAGGTCCAAAATCTTTATATCGAGCCCATAATTTCAAATATAACGTTTTTTTTGCTCCCCTGAACATTTTGATTTTATGACATACGCGGTTATTCTAGAAAACCACAGAATTATCGTTTCTCCAAATTTTTTTATGCAATCATTTTACCTCTTTTTTATTTTGAAATTAAATTAATTCATTTAAATTGACTTTAAATAAGTAAATAATTCGTTATCATAAAATTCAATTCTGTAATAATTACACTAAAATTTTACCCATTGGCTTACATATTTGGTCATTTATTTGTATCGTTTAACTAAATTGGTTATTCCTTCTTTTTTGACTGTCGTTAAAAATATACTTAATACGATTTTTCACGATGGTTACAATTTTTATGGAGAGAATTTGAAAAGTTGTATCAAGAGGTTTCTACAATGGCTAATTAGTTTGGAATCAGCCCCGAACTTCCCAGAAGGGTAAGAACGCATAATATAAAAAAGAGACCCCAAAGGCATACAGCAGTGCAACATTATTTATTGCATATTTAGACGAAATCAAAAAACTATTGTAAAATCTCTATACAACGTAGTTTCCATCAACGTTATAAACTTAGTTCGAAGATCTCATAATTTTGTACAAAAATTATTTGAGCATAACGAAGAAAAACCTTCTAAACCATTACATACCACTGGAATGTGCGATGAAAATCTTTTTTCAAATACATTTATTTTGTTAAAAATTTTGATTGTCTTTCCTGTCACAACATTTCCGCAGAAAGAAGCTTTACCACGTTAAGAAGGACTAAAATATATCTTCGTAATACCATGCGCGAAGAAAGGCTTTCTTCGCTAGCATTCATATCAGTATATGAGAAGGAAGTAGTAATTAATAGAATTATTGAAATATTTTTAGTTTCAAATAGGAAAATAGATTTATAAATTGATCTCATAAATAAATAATGTATTTCTGAAGAAACACAAAATTTACTTTCAAAAATAAAATGCAGAAATTTCACGAACAGTGTATTCGGCATTGCACGGCAAAACGAATATCTGATATTGGGTTTAAGCCAAAATTCGAATAATTTAATTACTCATTTGGATATACATAAATCAACGCTGCTTATTATCTTACTTCAATTATTCGAGTTGGAGATAGTAGCTACGTTTTGGAGCTTACTTACTTATAACGAAGACAATAACAATAAATCCTTAAACAACTTAACTATGAAATTATACATATATGTACAAATTCTTTTTTTTAATGTCCATATATGACGAAACACAAAAATGAAATTTTTTTGAATTTTTTGAATAAATTGTCTTTTATTATCTTGGAGTCATATGTGACCCCAAGTCCAAAAGGGTTAATGGGGTCATGTTATTTTTTCCGAAATCTAAGTCTTAAAATAAAGTATAAAATTAAAAATTGGGAAAGTGATTAATTTTTGATGCAAAGTATTTAGAAGGAGTACATACACTGAATAATTCACAAAAATCTCATTTTTCTCGAAATCCACAAAAAACAAATCCTTTTAAAAAAAATTCTGGCGCAGAAATTTACTTAAAAACTTACACAGTTAATTCATAACATGAACTTAACAAAATCTGAAAGTGCCAGATCCATTTTTTTTTAATTTTTGTTTAAGGACATTTTTTAAAATAGGTTAACAACGTGGTAATAAAACAATACTTCATATTTGAGTACTTATAAGTACCTATAGGGACCAAAAAATGATGGCTTTAATCAATGGTCTGTGACATTTGCTATTTATTGGCGAGTTTTTCTTCGACTTTAAAGTTATATAGCTTTAAAAAAAAAATAATTTAGTTCATATTACAACTTGTCGAAAAAGGTAAAACCTATATATATAAAATTCATTTTCTGTTTGTTTGTTTGTTTTTATTTTTCAACGAATTTTCGTGAAATTTTGTACACACGACCTCTATACCCCATCAAAGGTCGCCATATACTTTTTACCGGCCAAGCATTCTTTAACGCCCACTTTTTGTATACAATCCATTTTCTGTTTTTTGGTATATTTGTTTGTTATACAAATTTTTATTTTTCAACCGATTTCTCTGAAATTTGGAAAACACAATTTCTCTGCTCCAGGGAAGGTCGACATATTCTTCGTACCGGTCACGCCTACTGTTACGGCCACTTTTTGTATACAATTCGTATTCTGTTTTTTGGTACATTTGTACGCTACACAATTTTTTTTAACGGATTTATCTGAAATTTGCTACACACAATCTCTGTACTCCAGAGAGGTCGCTATATGACTCTTGCTGGCCACGCCTAATTCTACGCCCACTTTTTATACAAAATTAATTTTCTGTTTTTTTGGTATATTTGTTCACTATAGAAATTTTTATTTTTCAAGGGATGTCTCTAAAATTTGGTCACACGATCTCTATACTCCAGGGAAGGTCACCATATGCTTCCTACAGGCCGCACCTGCTTTGCGTCCACTTCTATGTACACAAAACTTATTTTTTTCCTTTTATTTGTTTCTTTATTTGATTGCTATACAAACTTTTTTTTTCAATGGCTTTCTCCGATATTTAGTACATATTCCAGGGAAGGTCGCCATATGATTTTTACCGACCACGCCTACTTTTATGCTCAATTTTCATATAAAATTCATATTTGGTTGTGTGGTATATTTCTTCCCTATACAAATTTGTATTTTTCAACGGATTTCTATGAAATTTGGTTTACACGGGAATAACTACACCTACTTTTATGCTCCTACGCCTACTTTTGTGCTCAATTTTCAATGAAGAAGGTACCCAAAAGAAATGAACAAATTCCCCATTTTTTTTTTTAATCGAAATTCATTCTTAAATTTTTACATATTTTTATTTAATGAATTTTGTTATATATTTATTTTAGTGAACATTTGCATACTGATCTCAATATATGTCCTACAATAAATGCATTTAATATGAGTATTCTTTTCAATAGCATTATTTCGTTGCGCGGAAGCCTCGCGTACGGGGATTACAGCTTAGCTAGAACATCGGAATGATCTGAAAAATATATTTTGCCAATTAAAATAAGTTGGTAAAAGCTGCGCGGCAGCACAGGTGTGGCTGCCAAACGCGTGGAAGGATGCGGACGCGACGAGCTCGCGGAACACAGCTTAGCTAAAATATCGCAATGATCTGAAAAATATATTTTGGCGATTAAAATAAGTTGACAACAACTGCGCGGCAGCACGGGTGTGTTTGCCAAACGCGCGGAAGCGGACGCGACTCGCTCGCGGAACACAGCTTAGTGAAATGTCGTATGATAAATTTTATCTACGTATGTGAAATAATTACCTGTTGATCAAAATAGGCGACACATATACTATAAGCAGTTGCTTAAAGAAACCTTGCGACACAATATTAAACGTCGCATTAGTTTTTCATTTCTGAAACTTGAATTTGACGTCTCTGCTCTTATTGAATGAAGTAATTCAATTTTTAAAAGTTCTGATTCCTTTAATTTGCAAACGATTCCGTTATATTTAATGTTTATAAATAAACTTAAAAGAAAACTTAAAGCGGCTTGGCAACTTATTTTTGAAGCATTTTTGCTGCAGCATATTAAAAAAACTTCTAAATTAAAAAATCAAAAAATTTTGAATTGAAATAAAAAATGAATTTACTGCCCATACAAATTTTTGGGGAGAAAGTTCATTTGTTTGGGGAATTGGTTCATTGGGGACTAAGTACTCAACGCCTGGTAAGCATAGTTAACCATTTTTCAAGTCAAAGGCCTTTTTATCCCGGGCAAGACCGGGTAAAGCAGCTAGTGTAAAGTATAAAAAAAGTCATATTTTAACACTCTTGATTTTTTCAGTCGATTTCCGGCGCGACTTTTCTTTATCCGATTCTCTCCAAACTTCATATATATAAGTTTTATATAGAAAGGAAACAAATTGGACCCGACACGGCCAAAAATCGCCATTTGAAAAATTACCATGGAACGTGGGATCATGCTAATATTTATGTTATCAGTCTGCTATGAATTACTTTATTTACTTTGACTTGTTAGTTCAAAGATCATGTCGAATATATACAGTTTTGTAGATTTAGTATTTTTCGAATACACGTAGTTGCAAAAAATAGAAATCAGAATTTATTTTTAATATAGTGGAATATTGTAACGAATTGACGATGGTATGGGAAAAATTTCTGTTGTTGTCTTTTTCCAATAAAATGTTTAAATTAGGTAGCTTGAAGGAAAAGACCACAGTTTTTTTTTTATACATTACTACGAAAAAAATAAGAACATATTTATTTAGCTGAATTATTATACCGTATACCGTTATGCGGCAAGGGTATAACGAGTTTGAGCTGATGTTTGTAACTACCAAAAATATTTGACCTAGATCCTTCTTTTGTTATAACGAATCATTTTCTGCATCACTTTCTGAGTCTATTAGGCAATGTCCGTCCGCCCATATGTCGTTTGTCTGTGTGTCCCTACAAACTTTGTAATCAAACTACTAGTCGCAATTGTAAATATATTTTGACGAATTTTGGTATGTAATCTTGCATTGACCATATAATTAGTGAGAATCGGCGCATGTTAAGACTGAGTCTCTTTACAAATGACGCCTATGAGATCGACTTAAATTGACATGAGATCCAAATTATCATAAAGATCCTGGTCAAATACATCTATTAAACAGTAGTACAAAAATAAACTCTGTAGGAGAATTAGTCATAGCTCCCATATAAAGCTGATTCCTGGTATTCACTTAAATCTATTTTCTATATCCAATTAGTTGGACTGAAGAGATAGGGTCCCTAAACCATGGTAATAGGGTATCGTAAAGTCGGTCTAGATCGACTATAATTTTCTCACTTGTTTTTTGATTAAATTTTTTCAGGTTGCAACTGTTCAGATCAACCAAAATATCGGAAGAAAACTTTATCAACATTTTAAATGGTGAGTTTTATAATGGGGAAATTTTAGTCAATTATATTATAAATGCTTTAATCACTAAAATTTTTCCTTTAATTTTTATATGCATATATCTAAAACAACACTGTTATTATAAACCGATTTTCCGGCTTACGACTATGTGAAAGCCGTATGTAACATTCTTTATTTTAAGCATTCTATTGTAACATATTATTATAATATTGAATTTTTTGAAAATAAAGGAGTTACTACCACTCCTAATACTACTATAAACAATTTGTGAATATTTAAATAAAATTCACAATATTATGAAATTTTAAATAAAATTCATTAATTTCATTATAAATATTTGTTGAATACACAGAAGATATATAAGTGGGTTTGTAACAAATTTTATAAGAGCCTAAAGGTATGCTAAACAATTTTAGCCAATTCACAAGTCAACACAGGGTATTAAATTAACAAATTTAATAAACTCACACACATCATTGTATAGTTTTGTGTTTTATGTGTGTGTTACTAGGAACTTTAAATGATTATTACTAAAAAAAAATAATTATATAAATCAGATGATGCGCATCTCTAGAGATGTTGCACATATTTTAGGTTTCACGTGGTATATTTTTTTAATCTGAATTGGCTGATAACTTAAGAAAACATATCTAGCATGCCAAAGAGATTCAACTTGGAAAAAAAAACTCTTAAAAATCAGCGTAAATTATAGACTGCAAGTCAGCGTTGCCAAGTGTTATCAATCCTAAAGCACAAAATAATATTGCAAAGAGCGCTAAAAGGCGGTAAATTAGAAAAAAAGCGCTGGTAGTTGATGTTACTGCCGACTGTGTTCTCATGTGTTTTGTGTTTGAAATTAATTAATTTTATTAAAAACATTTGACAAAATTTTATAATTAGCACAAAATTAATTTTACCTCTTTAGCCCGTCCATATTTACTCTGTATTAAAGAATTTGTGGAATTATAGATCAAAGAATTTAAAAAAATTCACTGCTCTGTATACTTATTCAGCTTCAGCGTTTGAGTATGGAAATTTCAATGTATCTATAATGAGACTCGATAATTCAAATATGGATACTTATTGACGGTTCTGTCTCGATTTCCTTATTTATTTAGTTCTAAACTGTTAAGATAATTATCGTGCTCTTCCTTTAAAAAAAATAATATTTTATAAAATTAATTATTTCTTTAGAATTTATTGTTGTGAAAAAAATTATAATGACATGTTTTTTTTAATGTTTTAAACTCAAACGAGGATTTAGCTCTTATCTCATAATGAAAATTGCAACCTTAAAAGCAAATTTCTTGTTATAATAAAATTTTTCCGTGGGTACAATTATTCCTCTTGTTAATTATGCCCTGCTTTTATGTATACTAGCACATTCCAGCCTTCGCAATTCGAGCGCAAATTCTAGGAAGTTTTATTTTTTCATTAAGTAAAGACCCTAAAAGTATGCTAATCAATTATAGTCAATTCACAAATCAACACAAAAAACAAAATCATTTTTATTACAAACACATTAACAAATTTACTAAACACACACATAGCATTGTATAATTTTATGTATGTGTTAGTAGCAACTTTAAATGCAGTTTACTCAAAATAAAGAAAAAAAATATAAAAATCTGTAAATCTAAAATTCGGTGGAAAAGAAATACCTTTCAAACAACATACGTTTGATCAAAATCGGGATAAAACGGTAGAACAAAACATTGGTCACAAGAAATCGCCTAGCCTATTAATATTATATATCTGGGAAAATTAAAGCCATTACATAAATATAGCTCAAGTTTTAAAAATTTTTTTAAATGAATTTTTTTTAAAAGACTTAAAAATGAAAACGAAACACGCCAACTTAGCGGTTATTTACAAAAAGCGCAAATTGGAAAAAATAATTTTTTTTTGGGATATCTAAATGATCTAAGTTGGCATCGCTGCAAGTTGTATCAATGTTAATGGATAATGAGGAACAAGTATAGAATAAATTCCATCATTAAAAATAATAAACTAAATTTAGTTTTTATAATATAATACTTAGACATACGAGTATATATTTTCATTCAAAAATTTGTTCATTAGTCAAATATTTTTATTAGTATTCATAAAATTATTTTCTTTTTTAATCTATAAAACATATCATTAATTATGTCTAAAAACTTTTTTTCTGCCTCCTTTAACGTTATCATAATATTTGTTGTTTTTGTATCACATTTCTTTGTCTCTTATCCATTTACATCGCAATGAAGAGTTCATTCAACCACATTCTCGTCATTGCCAAAAATGTTATATCTGCACTAGCTTCACACAATCCCCATGTACGTTAACGTAGATTTTCTGTATCTAAGTGCCTCATTGAAGGTCTGTATTTTGCCCTTACTTGCCTATCCACGTACTGTGTTTATCAATAGTTTTGCATATCGACCTATTAACGAGTTGAAGTTTTTTTCTTCTTAATTCTTTGCAATACTATAAAATTTAATTTATGTCGCAAATTTTTGGACATTTTTGTTTGCATAGTTTGCCAATATAAGAGCAATTAATGGACCGCATCGTTACCACTACAAATGACCGCAATTGCTTATGCAGTAGTAGCAGAAATAAAGGTTTAAATACTCATATGTCGAATAGGTTGTGTAGGCGATGTCGTTGTAAGATGTGGTGATGGTAGCAACCATATGCCATCATCATGTGTTCGTGACTATTCATGCACAGGCATTGTTATCTTTGAAATTATATTTATCATTCTTTGTTGTTGTTGTTGGAATTGTTGTTATAATTGCAGCTGCTTGTTGTTGGCTATTCGGTATCTTTAATTGGAAATTAAACATAACGGACGTTTTGCGGGCTTAAATTACTAACATAATTGAAATGATTCTCTTGTTTATTATCTTTTTCTCTGAATTTTTAATTCCTAGAGTTTAGTGTCTCATTAATTATTATTTGTTTGTCGACATTACTCTGCCATATGAAATATGATAATAATGCTAACAAATCGGAATAGTAACTTCAAATTCGAAATTGAAAATATAAATCTTTTGTTTTTAAGTTTGAAAATTTTTAATTTTCAAAGTTTGTCGATGTAACGGATTTATGAAAAAACCTGTTATAACGAAAAACTGATATAATAGATCGTATACCGTCACACTGTGAGATTTTGCTGACAAGAAGTACGTTTTTCGAGTACAAAAATAACAAAAATGTAATGATGCAGTTTTGTAGAGAATTGTTTAGTTAAGAGAAATTGGACATAATTTTTTTTTCTAGAAATCGTTTATTGTTCAAAATCACACGGCAAATTTACCTAAGTGAAACTCTGCAGTAAATACCTCATATTTTCAAGCATTTCAATGGTCCGGGTAGTAATTTCTTTTTGCCATATCTATTTGACGTAAGCATATTTGAAAAATATATTATTTCAAAATTAATTTCGATAAAAAAAATAATTAAATAATACTAATAGTTTAAAAATTAATCAGGTTTTTATGATGACACTCAAAAATTAAGTGTTTTAGTTTTTATGGGACAAAAAAAGTGAGATTTATCGAGGTTTGTGTTCTGGTTGCAAAACAATTAAAGGTGTTAGTGTATTCTTTTGATTTACTAAACAAAATTCGGATAATATTGGGTATTGTTTAACAGAGTTATAAGTTACAGTTACACGAAATACTAAATACTTTTAGGCCCATGTGTTTTAAGAAGTCGAAGAAGCTCGTAATAATGTTCTCCAGAACAGAGTCGCAACAAATACTGATATTTAAACTAATATATAAACTTTACTTAATCGAGTTGATAAAATGCTCTGTGACAAATGCCAATGTTCTACGAGCTGTCTTTATACCTTTTGCCAATAAATGTATGAAGCGATCCCACTGTGCGTCATGGCATTGAAATATAATTTATTTTATTTTCATTGTGGAATTTCTCATAATATCATTTTCAACTCTCACCTTCTCTCTAATGTAGCCAATTTTATACAGTTGCTGTGATGCATATCAATTTTATAAACAAACGACAGTTAGTACAGTGCGGAGTGCGGGAAGTTTTATCGTTGCGGGAAAAATTGCAAAAAACAACGGACAACGGTGACGTTAAGAATATGCATTTATATTATTTAAATTTTGTATTATTATTAAAAATTATACAAAGAATATTTTAAATTGCTTAAAAAATAGCCACAAGACAATATTAGAATATTGCAAAGTGAAGGCAATTAGTTTGCCGCCATACATCCCCACACCATTACTGAACCGCCATCATACCTTACTGGGGAGAAGATGGAGTTTTCTTAAAGTATAGTATTTACTAGCACTCGTCTCGAAAAAGAACGTTTTTTCCAGAACGAATGATTTTTTTTTTCGCTTACTTTCGCAAAATGTAGTCATTGCTTCTGATGATAGCATTCACGTATTTTCTCTGCACTCGTTTTCTATATTATCAGAATTTTATTTCTCTTTTGACTCTAATTATATATAACTAAACTAGTTGACCCGGTGAACTTCGTACCACTTAAGATTGATTGATTGCAGATGTTTTGTAAGCGATTACCAATCCGTACCGTGTACGGTTTGAGTTTCGGACCTAGGCCCCATACAAATTACGTCTATGAAATCGAATTAAATTGCAATAATTTCGAAATTATCACATAGATCTCGGTCAAATTGGGTTTGCGTCTGTTTATCACATCATTTTATCAGTAGTCCAAAAATAAGCCCTATAGACAATTCTTAGTTATAGCCCCCATATGAAGCTGATTCCCGATCTTCATTTACATCTATCAAAAAATAAAAATATTGCACACAGTTTTCTAAAATTTGGTTTGTATATGTTTTTGGAAAAAATAAGTGACCTTACAAAATATGGTCATGATCGGTGCATTATTCGGCCTACTCCATATAAAAATATAGGGTTTATGCTTATTTTCTATATCTAATTAGTTGGACATAATAGATAAGGTCTCTAAACGCATGTTATAGGGTATCGCATAATCGGTCTAGACCGACTATAACTTTCTTACTTATTTTCTTATCCGTGACTGACTGAGTTTTACGACCTATGTTATCTTGTCCTATCCATGGCATTGTAAGTTTCGTAAATCAAGTACTAAATGTAATACACAGCGCTATAAAAATTAAATTGAATATAAAAAGAGAATAAACAATTAATAAATAAAATAAAGATTATCATGATTATTATTAAATAATACCCCAGATATACGACAATAAATTTTTACTTCATGTGGGAAATTCCATGCCCATTGTACCTGTATAAGTCTGGTGCGAATCTAAACTATTCAGATACTAACTCAAATACCCAAAAAAACTTAATCAAAATCGGTCGAATCATTTTCCCGTTTTTGCGAGGCTGCAATTATTTTCCTTAAGTTACATGCAATTTAAATGTTTATTTCAAACGTTCTTGAAATATAAACAAATACTTTAAAAATTCATTGTAATTTTCGTAAGATAATATGAACAAAAAAGTACACATTTCAATATGAAAACAAGTAAGAAAATTATAGTCGGTCTAGACCGACTATACGATACCCTATACCATGCGTTTAGAAACTCTATCCCTTAGACCCAACTAACTGGACATAGAAAATAGTAAAAACCAAATTTGAGTGGGTTTTTTATTAATTTTTTTGGCTGCAGATATGAAAAAGTTCATACCGGATGTTATATCTATATGGGGACTAGGTCCAAAAATGGATCGATCCTGATCATGTTTGGTAAAGTCTCTTTTATTTTGCAAAAATATGTACAAACAAAATTTGAGAAGAATCAGTGCAATATTTTTGTTTTTTAATAGATTTAAGTGAAGATCGGAAAGCAGCTCTATATGGGGCCAAAGGGATCATTTTTGGACTACTCATAAATGGATGTAATGAACGCATACAAACCCAATTTGAGTAAGAGTTATATGACAATTTGGATCTTATGGCAATTTATGTCGATTTCATAGGGGTAATTTGTATGGGGGCTAGGTCTGAACATGGACCGATTCTCACCAATTTCAACAGCCTTCATCCCATGGCCGATAAAAGCTTATATACCAAATTTCATCAAAATATATTCATATTTGCGACCTGCAGTTTGATTACAAGGTTTACATGGACACACAGACGGACGGACGGACGGACGGACGGACGGACATTGTTAAATCAACTCAGAAAGTGATTCTGATTCGATCGGTATAATTAAAGATGGGTCTAGGTCAAATATTTTTGGTTGTTACAAACAGCAGCACAAAGTCATTATACCCAAACCACATAGTGGTATAGAGTATAATGAAAATGATATGTTTTTTTAAACTACATTTTACTTGAAAATTTTGTAGGTTTTTACTGCTGGAAATCGACATGGTATCGAATATACCATTTAAAAGCGAGGTAATGAAATGATAGTAATGAAAATTGTCGCCAATTCCCAACTTTCCACCAGATTACTTTAAACAGTTTTTATACCCTATACCACTATGTGGTTTGGGTATAATGACTTTGTGCTGCTGTTTGTAACAACCAAAAATATTTGACCTAGACCCATCTTTAATTATACCGATCGAATCAGAATCACTTTCTGAGTTGATTTAACAATGTCCGTTTGTCCGTCCGTCCGTCTGTGTGTCCATGTAAAGCTTGTAATCAAACTGCAGGTCGCAAATATGAATATATTTTGACGAAATTTGGTATATAAGCTTTTATCCGCCATGGGATGAACGCTATTGAAATTGGTGAGAATCGGTCCATGTTCAGACCTAGCCCCCATACAAATTACCCATATGAAATCGACATAAATTGTCGGTCTAGACCGACTATAATTTTCTTACTTGTTAAGAATTACCATATATATCTTCTAGTCTATATTTCCATCGATTATGCATAGCTCTCCGAGCTCAGTAGTCGACGTCTATCTTCACATCATTTCTGATCTACCACCATTAATTACAGCAGCCTTTAAATAACGTTAATTGAGCTCATGGAGTGGTTTTCTGCACACGTATGATGGTCCGTCGGGGGCAAAAAGCTTGAGTTTTGACTCAATGCTAAACTAAAGTCTTTTTAGTTTATTTTAGTTGCTGATGAGTGGCCTCCGATGGGGTTTAAGCCATCGTATTTATGTTTACTGAGTACAGTTCGTATTGTTTCTGTGCAGGTGTCTCTTTTGAGGTATTGTGATGCTAACTTTGCCAACTTTGGTGCTTTGAACTTGGGGCCTTTCTTAATATGTTGGGGAATACATCGTTCATCTGATTCAGAAAATATCGTTTGTTAACCCAATTTCGCCTTAGTTTCGACGGATTTTGATAAATTGTAACATTTAATAACATTATGGGCCGCGGAGCGAATTCTGTTAATTGATTAATTCTCCGATATTTCGTGCCGTCTTTCCACCTTTAAAGTGCTCTATTACCAAAAGTGTTTTATCTACACTAATGTGTCCCACCACGTTATTTAATTTTGTTTTTTTAATATTTTTTTTATTTACTATTTTTATTAATTCTTTTTAGTAAATTTATTGTTTAATAATATTTTATTATTTAGAAGTGCAAGAGCGTGTTTTTTGCGTAAAAAATCACCAAGATAAGTTATAAATATTATTCATAGTTCTCATGCGTCCTAGTTTTATTTTGACTTTGTTGCTTGTAATGTTTCTTGTTGTTGTATTGAAATAAGCAGTAATGTAATCTTGAAATTTTTTGTTTATGGTTTCGATAAAAGATAAACAGAACTTCATCGTTTGAGAGATGGCAGTGTATAAAATGAGTGCAAAACGAGACAACAATCTCTTCTCTAGGCATCTGTCAGGACGACAACAGACCAGAGGATAATATATATAATATGGACATATAATTCTGGAAGTCTAAACAAAGGCAATCGGCAGAGGAGGATCAGTAGCATCGGTAAATTTATAAATTTCTAATTCATTTACAAAGTGCCAACTCCAACTCAACAGTGTAGAAGCCGACTAAATCCATCCAATTAGGTGTATTACATCCAACAAGTGTAGGAACAGATGAGGTAGTGTCAGGAGCTGTATTAAATGTAGCTCAGATTAGGGGCGTATTATATTTGTCCGTGTCTTGGATTACATCTAAGTCCAGAAGAGGAGGAAGTTGATTTACCAGATCAGGCTGAAATACATTCCGGAAAAGAGTAGGGCCGCTAAGCTAGGAAGCAACCATCAGAACCCGCGATACCAGCAATCATCAGTACCCCAAATATCCGGGTATTGATGAATCACTATACATTATAATAAATAACAGGTAAGAAAATTATATTCGGTCTAGACCGACTATACGATACCCTACACCATGGTTAAGATACCCTATCTCTCCGGTCCAACTAATTGGATATAGAAAATAAGCATAAACTAAACTTGAGTGACATTGTTATTAATTTTTTTGGCTGCAGATATGAAAAAGTTCAAACCAAATTTGGGAAAAATCTGTGCAATATTTTTGTTTTTTGATAGATTTAAGTGAAGATCGAAAATCAGCACTATATGGGGCCTCTGACTAAGAATTGTCCTATAGGGATTATTTTTGGACTACTGATTAATGGATAATGGATTAATGCAAACCCAATTTGACTGAGATCTATACGATAATTTGGATCTTATGGCAATTTATGTGGATTTCATAGGGGTCATTTGTATGGCGACTATGTCTGAACATCGACCAAATTTTGTCAATTTCAATAGCATTCATTCTATGGCCGATGGAAGCATACACCAAATTTCATTAAAATATATTCATAGGAGCGAACTCAGAAAGTGATTCTGAGTCGATCGGTATAATAAAAGATGGGTCTAGGTCAACTACTGTTGGTAGTTACAAACAGCAGCACAAAGTCATTATACCCAACCCACATAGTGTTATAGGGTATAAAAATACATGGAAAAAAAGTTGTTGTAAAGCTGCCCAAGCCTTTTGCATCCAATTGAAGATTATAAATACCAAGTAAAAGAATTTTTTAAATACAAATTTGTTTTTATTTGCTTATAATAAGACGTTAAAATTTATGAAATTAATACTAAATGAATAAGTTATAATTGGAAAATTTAATACCAAGTTAAGAATAGCAACTTTTTTCGTTAGGAAACCAAGAGCTACAGTTGATTAGTGGAACAAGCTAAACTTTGTAAAAGCTCTTGCTTAAACATTTATATTTTTTTATTATAATTTGTTTTCTAATTATAGTTTGAATTGTGTGAAAAGTGTTATTCTTCACGATGTTATACTTTTAATTACACCGCCCTCTACATTTGGATAAATGCTACAAATACACTTGTTATGTATCGATCAATTGACATTCACATGTTTTCTATTTTCTTTAAACGTTTGTAGAAATGGGAATAAAAACGTTAGCTTCCCTATTGCGCCAAGTCATGGCTTGTGAAAACCGAGGTTTCGTTTAACCAAAATGCGAACGTCTCGTTCAATTTATTGCCAAGTATTCATTGGCGGACTTCGTTAAAAATATTAAAATAAAATTAAATAGTTCAAGAGTTTAAATTTAATTATTTTTCCTTAAATTAAGAGAGAATTTGAACCTATTAATTAAAAAGAAAAAACTAAATGTAATACAATCATCAAATTTAATTTATGAATGTTTTTAGTGACTTTTCTTGAAAAAGTGAGTATTTTACATTTTATATAAAATAAAAATTCTACAGCAACCCAATTTTATTTCTTTATACGTAAAGAAATATCATATTCTTTTTTTTTCACAGATTTGTGTGCTTAGCTAAATAATTGTCAACTGTGGTACCTTACACCACATTACATTTCCGCCAATTGGCCCTAATAAAAGTTTGCTTTTTTTATAAAAAAAAAGAAGACAATTTCAAAAGTAAGTTATGTTCGACTCACTGAGTTAAAATTTTTATCCCAATTTATGTACCAAATATATTCTATAGCCATCAGACTGAAAAAGCTTTAAAATATAAATATTACTGGAATTCAAGTGGCATTGGGGTCCATTACAATACATATCTACCCCTTGGTGCCAACTCTAAATGGTAATATTTAATTAATTACTCTTTTTGTATACCATTTCTTATTAAAAATTAGCTTTAAACAGATTTGGCACCTTGTACATAATTAGAGCAGAATAGCAGAGAAAAAACTCTTACATCAACAAAAAAACCTATATTTTCTCCCTATATGGGTTTACTTATGATCACTCTCTTGTACATTAGAGATCAACAGTGGTTGAAATACATGCAAGTGATTTTGTGCTTTAAAAAAAAAACTGTCGGTTGTGGAAGTAACTTTAAATTCTAAAAAAACGGTGTTACTAACGGGTGATTTTTTTGAGGTTAGGATTTTCATGCATTAGTATTTGACAGATCACGTGGGATTTCAGACATGGTGTCAAAGAGAAAGATGCTCAGTATGCTTTGACATTTCATCATGAATAGTCTTACTAACGAGCAACGCTTGCAAATCACTGAATTTTATTACCAAAATCAGTGTTCGGTTCGAAATGTGTTTCGCGCTTTACGTCCGATTTATGGTCTACATAATCGACCAAGTGAGCAAACAATTAATGCGATTGTGACCAAGTTTCGCACTCAGTTTACTTTATTGGACATTAAACCAACCACACGAATGCGTACAGTGCGTACAGAAGAGAATATTGCGTCTGTTTCTGAGAATGTTACTGAAGACCGTGAAATGTCGATTCGTCGCCGTTCGCAGCAATTGGGTTTGTGTTATTCGACCACATGGAAGATTTTACGCGAAGATCTTGGTGTAAAACCGTATAAAATACAGCTCGTGCAAGAACTGAAGCCGAACGATCTGCCACAACGTCTAATTTTCAGTGAATGGGCCCTAGAAAAGTTGGCAGAAAATCCGCTTTTTTATCGACAAATTTTGTTCAGCGATGAGGCTCATTTCTGGTTGAATGGCTTCGTAAATAAGCAAAATTGCCGTATTTGGAGTGAAGAGCAACCAGAAGCCGTTCAAGAACTGCCCATGCATCCCGAAAAATGCACTGTTTGGTGTGGTTTGTACGCTGGTGGAATCATTGGACCGTATTTTTTCAAAGATGCTGTTGGACGCAACGTTACGGTGAATGGCGATCGCTATCGTTCGATGCTAACAAACTTTTTGTTGCCAAAAATGGAAGAACTGAACTTGGAGAACATGTGGTTTCAACAAGATGGCGCTACATGCCACACAGCTCGCGATTCTATGGCCATTTTGAGGGAAAACTTCGGAGAACAATTCATCTCAAGAAATGGACCGGTAAGTTGGCCACCAAGATCATGCGATTTGACGCCTTTTTTTTTTTTTTGTGGGGCTACGTCAAGTCTAAAGTCTACAGAAATAAGCCAGCAACTATTCCAACTTTGGAAGACAACATTTCCGAAGAAATTCGGGCTATTCCGGCCGAAATGCTCGAAAAAGTTGCCCAAAATTGGACTTTCCGAATGGACCACCTAAGACGCAGCCGCGGTCAACATTTAAATGAAATTATCTTCAAAAAGTAAATGTCATGGACCAATCTAACGTTTCAAATAAAGAACCGATGAGATTTTGCAAATTTTATGCGTTTTTTTTTAAAAAAAAGTTATCAAGCTCTTAAAAAATCACCCGTTAGAATAAATTAATTTTACTACTTAAATTATTAAATAATACAAAACCTAATAAGAAAGAAAATAATAAAGGAAAAAAAAAGTGAAAAGAATTTAACACCAAAATTAAATATGAAGTCATTTGTGATATTTCTTCCTTTTTAACAAACCAAAAATACGGGTCTTTATAAAGATTAGATTGGAAACGAAAATTGTGATCTAAACCATTAATTATGTTTAAATATTGTAATTGAAATAGTATAATTCTTAATCCAATTACGTAATTATTACATGTGCAGGTTTTACTAGTGTTAATCAATATTCAATTTGCAAAACAAAAAAAACCCGTTGTTCATATTTTTATTTATTAAATGAGTTCATATTTTGCATGTCTTACTAAAACAAAAAAAAAAAAAAAAAAAGAAAAGGAAACAACAAAATCTATTTTACACATTGCAATGCATATAAATATTTAATACGAATTTACATGTTGTATTAAATCAATTCAAGATCAATACTGTCAATTAACAGCGTTAGCTGTAAAGGTTAATTATGTTACCTGCTGATGTGTAAAATTTATAACTTGTTAGTGTTTTTTTGAATATGAACCAGTTATAACCAGTTAATAACTATATTTTTCCTTAAAACAAAACAAAGAAAAAGAAATTTATTTTAATTTTGTAAATTTTTTTTTCTTCTCAAAAGTGTCTCAAAGTATTTTAGCAAAACCATATACACAATTTCATAATATACATACATGTTGACAACCTTTTGTTCGCAACATCTCTCTTGAGTAAAAGATATTAATTTGTCTCTAAACGAAAAAAAAAACCTACAACATCAATTACAGCTTACAACCTGCATCGATAGTACTTTCGGCGGAGGAGCAGCTTCATCATTCAGCAATGTAAGTGGTCTTTTTTTATATTAATATTTTTCCTCTTAAGTTTTTTTATTTTTGTTTACATTTCTAAATTCTAAATGAGTTCAAATATTTATTAGTAAGAGGTGACCAGCTGAATTTATTTTTGGTCCAATCTTATCTAAAATTTTCATATATTCATTTAACAAAAACCATAAATTGAGGCAAGTGTAACTCGTAACGAATTACTCCTTGTTTATAATATTTTTTTTTTATTTAATGAAAACTTAAACAAATTATATTCCTATTACCAATCTTTAACTGGTTACTGAAAATATGGATATTGTAAGGTTTATTTTCTTTGAGCTTCGAAAAACATATATTTTTAGAAAAGAATTTTTGCTAAATTAATACATAATTCTTTTCTTTATTTGATTGTTTATTTATTATCAGTTTATTATATCATTATTTTTTTTTATATAACAATATTTAATTTTTTTTTTCTGATTCGCATTAATGAATTTTTGTTCTAAGATAACCTTAAATTCATTTCATCGTAACTATAATGCTATTATTAAATGAATTTCTGAATTGTAATAAAGCCGCAATGGATCAGTGCTAAATTAAAGATATCCTGTTTGATTAAAAACTATGGTTATAAGGTAGTTGTGTTAGGATAGGGATCATGATTATTAACGTATTTTTTTTTGGATTTAATTTTTTTCATGATCAGGAATGGGAGGGTGTATACCGGTACAACTGCACCTTAATACCGCGTTTTGTTTATATGGGCAATTCTGTTAATATGGGCATTTTTCTTCTAACTACTGTTCCTTTCTTTAGAACTTTCTATTTACTTCTATCTTTGCTATTCTGTCAAAATTGAGCTCTCTTAACGCACGCGTTTAAAATAATTATAATGCAGAATTGTGGTATTGGGTATGGCGAAGTTTTTATTTTGAACCCCCCCCCCCCCCTAGCGACGAGCAATAAGGCTGGAGTTTGTGCGTGCCCAACTTCAATAGTCATCCCAATTTGACATCGACCATTTTTAAATACATCGTTGTATGCTACAACTTGAAATGCAAATAATTGCTCTTATTAAAACGACCGCATGGAAATATAAAAAATACAATTCATTTTATCGTTTAGCCAGTCACAAATAAAACATTTTAAGTAAAACAATTATGACTGACAATCAAACGATAAAAAATAAAATGAAATGCAATACAACGATTATCAATAATTTGTGACGTACACTAGCGATTAGACAGTGTGTTGCATTGAACATAATTTTAATGCAAAAAACCAGGGACAGCTGACATATCTCTGCTTCAAACCCAGATCAACCGGAAGGTCCTTACAATATTAGTACTGGATAGTGTAGAAAATTTCACAGTTATTTCGAATTACTTATTCCCACATACTTATTCACATTTCAAAAGTAAATATTTGGCAATGATACAAATTTAGCACTTGTTCTGCTAGATGTAGCATAATTGGAAATTGAAATTTCCATAAATAGTGCAATATTTTGTGAATGGAGTTCTGTCAGGTGGAAAATGTACTCTCATACAATTTTTATCAGACCCCATTATCGGAAACATTTTTTTTTACTTAAACATGAGATATATAAAAAATTGGATTAATTTTAATAAAAAGAATTCTTTAAATAAAAAAGCAAACTTCAAGTGACATAAATTTCATAAATTGCAAACAACATGACCTATAAATCTAAAAGAAATATAAATAAAACTGAAATATACGGATTGATTGTGTTCAACTCTTAAACTAAATTGATTTCATTGCAATGCAAAATCGAAACAGAAAAAAAAAAAAATGGAAAAAATGAAAAAATATGGAAAAATTTAATTTTGTACCTCAATTTCTGGGTAGAATGCCAATACATAGCTAATGATGATGATGATGATGACGACGATGATGCTACACAAACAAACTATGCTTACACGGTGACGCATCCATATAAAAAAGGGATGTTTGAAGATATTGTCGTTCAATTGCAACTAACAGATGTTGACTTACAAAATCAATGCTACAGTTAGCGAACGAAGAGGATAAAGGAGCTGAAAACTGAATTGATATATACAGAGGAGAATGGAATGGGGAGATATACCTACATATAAACGGAGATGAGAAAATTTTCAGTTCAACTAAAAGCAAATCTTATTTATGCAATAAATACACTTTTCGTCTTATTACAATTTCATCTCTTTAGACGTCGACTTTGGCATAACAACAAGCCAGCCAATCAAATGCAATTTAAACAACAATTTGCTTTAAAGTAAATGTTGGCAAAATTCGACAACCAACTGGCATTTTCTCAAGCTAAACTCTAAACAGGTTAAATAACAATAAAATATATTTTCTTGTTAGATTCAACATACATTCAGTTGTTTTAAAGTTGTTAACACTAAAAGTTAATCAAAAGTTAAAATAATAATTAATTTTTTTCCTAATTGTCATTAGCAATTTCAAGTGAAATCTATCATTGACACAGCAAAAGATTCCAAAGATAATACTTATTTGCATAATTCGTTTTTGCTCTAGAAGAGCAAAGAATCACAATGAAGAAAAGTTAGTTTTAGTTTTGCCAAAGTTTTAGAGCTGTTAAATGTCGTTTATGTTGTTGTAATTTTTCATTTTATTATTTTTAAAAACAATTTAAGTTTGCAAAATGGACTTTTACAAGTACAGTGTCTTTCAGATAGTTTCATATACCAATTTACATATATTTATTATACACACTTTTGCATATACATATTTCCTAGAGAAACTTATATGATATCCTTATGGTTTGGTGAATATTATAAAGAGGCTCCACAGCATGTATAGATTTTTTAGAAATGAGTGCGGTGCATAGGTCTTCTTTCTGCGTAGTCCTGATTCATTGAAAGTCAGAACCGGTTACCACCAAACTTCATGCTAAAATCTGACTATATAGACTGGATTTCAGGAGTTCATTCCAGGGCCAGAATATTGCTGAATAGACAAGGAAATTGCTGATCCATCGACAGGTTATGAAACTTTCATCTTCATTAACCCGTTCATGCCCACTGTTACATAAACGTAACGGTACTTCAACCGCATGATAGGAGCATGCTATTTTAATTTTGAAATCTTATAATCTGACGTCTATTTTACAAATATAAATAGCAATTGATTCAGTTGCACTCTTAGTGCCGTTGTGTAAGGTTGAAAGTGAAGTGATAGTTTTGGTAAATTGAAAAAATTCGGATATGGCGACACGCAAAAGGTAAGACTATTTATTAAGTGTGTTTAACAATATTTTAGAAAAAATATTTTTGTGTAAAATGATAAAGAAATAATCAAAGGCCGATTCTTAATTTGTAAAAAAAAAATATTCGCTGGCTTCATGGTAATTTAGGAAGTGGACACTTAAGGCGTTACGTATATATAACACTGGGCTATACTCAATATTTTTTGTCCCACTTTGCATATATAGCAAATATAGAGCAGTGATGAACTTTTAAGTTATTTTTTTATGTTAGTTCTACGAAAATGTAATTTTCTATTTCAGATATGGATACTTGACATTAGAGGAAGCCACTAACTTCCTTGAGGAACTAAGGTCCGATGACAGTCAAAATAATTTTATTGAGCAAGTGGTTATTGAACCGCCCAGTGGTCAAAACTTTCAATCTGATGAAGATTCTGCAAATGAAGATGGTAGTAGAGACTCCGTGAAGATTTACCTAAGACACTGCTAACACAGCCCTGCGAAGTTACTGTTCGCATATCTGGATCTAACTACACTGAAGAGGTTGATGAAGAAAACAAGATGTTAGAGTAAGCGCTGGAAGATGTAATGAAGAATTCTATTACATCAATTTTAAACTCGTCATTCAACTCGCGGGAACATGAAATTTTAGATTCGCCTGCTGAAAAAAGGATTCATAAAAAGCCATCTAAGGTTCCTCGTGCTAAATCTCTTGAAACATCAACATCAAATTCGACACCAATTCCAAAAAAAAAAGGCAAAACGCATGATATGTAGAAAAAGTAGGTACACGAGATCTTAATCTGATCTCTTTATCCGGTGAATGGATGATGATGATATAGGGTGTCAGAGTATATTGCCTTAGCCTGATTATTCTGATTGCACCGACTTGCCCCCTCATGAGCAGTTTGAAAAATTTTTCGATGATTAATTGTTACAAACAATATGTGATGAAAGCAACAACGATGGGGTATATTGTGAACAAGTTAGTCCAATGATAACATTACACGAGATGCATGTTTTCATTGGAATCTTAATAGTTACTGGTCAAATGAAAGTGATCTCCAGAATGCAATGGTATGCGATACTATGCGGCATAATATTTCGCAGCATACATTTTATTGATAATGCAAAACAGCAAGCCGATGACAAAATCTGGAAGCTTCGGCCATATACTGGTGCACTAAAAATTCGTTTTTTAAAAAATTTTCATCCTGAAAGATGTTTGTTATATGATAAGTCGATGGTTGAATATTATGGGCGACATGGATGCAAACAGTTCATAAAGGCAATCCACTTCGCTTCGGATATAAAATGTGGAGTCTAAATACTCCTTTAGGATACTTAATAAATTTTGAAATGTATCAAGGATCAAATCCGCGTATGAAAGCTGAATATTATACCAAATATGGAAAAAAACATATTACCATTATTTGCATGGTGGGCGAATTCAATGAAAAAATCAAACATCTTGAGTTTTCATTCCATTTCGATAACTTATTTATGACTCCTGCTGCCTTAGTGGGTCTAAAACAACGCGGTTACCATGTAACCGGTACAATCCGGTGGTAAGTGTAGCTTCTACTATGCATGGTAAATTGCCTATCAAAACGCTGGAAGATTCTCTTGTACTGAAAGAAAAGAATTACGGTTCTTTTACCATATTCAATATCAGAGTATAACTAACATATGGGAGGAACTGATAGAATGGATCAAAATGTAAATGCATATAGAATTGGCGGCCGTGGAAAAAAATTGTGGTTTTCTATATTTACGTGGCTGATAGACATTTCTATGAGAAAGTCTTGGATTTTACACCGTAGGGGTGGAGGCAGCATGTCCCAATTAGATTACCGTATAGCGATTGCCACTCGTTACTGCAAAACGTATTATGGCGAAAGAAGATCTTCTCAAAGTTATCGCCGATGTACTGCAGATGAAACTGAATACTCAAGTAGATATAATGGAGTAAATCACTTTGTGGTGGGAACAAAAAAGAAGAAAAGACGGTGATGCGCTGGTCTCATTTGCCAAGCTCATCCCACTTCGATGTTCAAAAAATTTAATGTCGTCTTATGCATCAAATCCTTCGAAAAATATTATTATTTTGGCAATAATAAAGTAAATTTCTAAATATTTATATAAATATCAATGAACTAATTAATTTTTTTAATACGTGCATTAAATTTAAGCTTTAAGTTCAATAAATTTAATGATTTCTTACGTTATTTTCATAAAACATATTGGTTTTAATTAAAAAGTTTTAGATTCAAAAAGTACTGTTACGTATATGTAACAGCTTCCAAAGAACGATTCAGGTAAGGCATTTAATTTTTTTTTATTTTATTTTGTTTATATATCCTATGAGACCTACGTCTCATAATTTCTGCATTGTAAACGCTATAGATCGCTGTTGGCATTAATGGGTTAATGGCTAACAGATGAATGCGATGTTGGTGCGGTCATCTTCCCCTGCGATTACGATGTTTAGCTCTGTTGTAGAGTACTGGTAGAAATTATAGCGTTCAATTTTTCTGACATATGTCTCTTGTCTTTTACGTGAGAATCTGTCACGTTTTTTCTGACAGTCGGGCAGAATATTTTCCACTTAACTCTCACAGGAACTGATAGAGCTTAGCGGCTTCTTTGCATTTACTATATTAGGGGGTCCCCGGCAATTCCATAACGTATCATTGGTCATCATAATCAGCGAACTGCAAAATTATCTGTAAAAATTTAAACATATGTAGAAGTTTTGGAGCTCAGCATATATAAGTCTCCGGGGCCGTATAGTATACCAGTGCTTGTGCTGAAACGATGCTCCTCGATGACACGTACTCCATTGGCCAACCTTTTCAGATCTCATGACGTGCGGAAGTCTTGCCCTCTTGCCGATACCCTACCAATCCCTAAAAACTCTGTGCTCTGTGCCCTCAAATTTGGCGGAGAGCATGATTTATTGTCATCTTGTCAAACATCTAGAAGCCGTAAAAGTAGTTCTACGGGAGAGCTGTTAGCTTTTCTTTCTGAACGTTGGAGTCGATTCATTCAGAATTTTGTTGAATGTAGTATGGCTGCTCTAAGTATTTCCATGTGGCTTTCAAGTCTCGCAAGAAGCAATAAAGTGTATAGGCTTTCTAAAACGGTGCAAAAATTTTGTATTTGTATTTGTATTTATTTATTAAATGCGATCTTCCATTACAACAAGACACAGTATCTTATAAATTACAGTAATGGAATCAGATAAGTTATTCAGTTATAGTAATTTTCTAAACCCTATTGCGTTGCTTGTATTTTGCATGACATTAGGAAGCTGATTCCAGAAACGAATAGTTAGAATAAAAATTGACATTCAGAGGCATGGTCTCGGTATTGAAATTGAATTATTCGATTCCCTCTGGAAGATCTTGCGAACTTTAATCGTTCAAAAAGATATTTTGGAGCCGTTGTTATAATAACTTTTTGTAGGAATATAATGTTCTTGAATTTAATATAGTTGTCAAATGACATGTGTAAGACATGACACGAGTATTGGGATAACTTGATCAAATTTTCTTAATCCAAAGATATAGCGAATAATTTTGTTGAAAGTTACAGTAAGTTTTCTTTTATCACTAGAGCTGCAACCTGTGAAAACCTCAGATGCATATAGTAATGTTGGTAAAAGATATGTTTTAGCAAGTAGCAATCTTATTTTCAGTGGAGCAAAGTGCTATGTTAACCATAAACTTCTAATCATACCATAAATTCTGCCACAAGATTGATTAATACGATCTGACCAAGTCAGAGTTCCATTAAACACAACACCGAGATTTCGTACAGAGTCCACGATGTCAATTTTAGAGCCCCCAAGTAAGACATTAATCTCATTCTCCAAATGCATCATTTCTTCTTTATTATAATACACTTAGATTTATTTGGATTAAGTCGTAGACCATTTGCCGTTGCCCAATTTAGAATACGTTTGAGATCATAATTTAGTTCTTGAGTTTTGGAAATAATTGAATCCTTGGTACTACTTAAATATAGCTGAATGTCATCAGCGTACATCTGAACCTTAGAGAATTTAATTTGTTGTGGAAGATCATTGGCATATATCGAATAAAGTACTGGTCCAAGGATTGACCACTCTTGTAACTTGCAGTGAGTTTGAGATGGAGCTACCATTAGCAACAGATTGGGATCTGTTTGTGAGATATGAAAACATGAGTCTAACTGCTAATGTAGAAAAGTTAAAAAACCTCTTCAGTTTGAGGCATAAAATTGAGTGGTGCACCGTGTCTAATGTCTTTGAGTGATCCATTAAAACCAAAAAAGATATTTTTCCATCATCCATCGGGCGGTATTCGTTACCCGTTTTTATACCCTATACCACTATGTGGTTTGGGTATAATGACTTTGTGCTGCTGTTTGTAACAACCAAAAATATTTGACCTAGACCCAGCTTTAATTATACCGATCGAATCAGAATCACTTTCTGAGTTGATTTAACAATGTCCGTCCGTCCGTCCGTCCGTCTGTGTGTCCATGTAAAGCTTGTAATCAAACTGCAGGTCGCAAATATGAATATATTTTAATGAAATTTGGTATATAAGCTTTTATCGGCTATGGGATGAACGCTATGGAAATTGGTGAGAATAGGTCCATGTTTAGACCTAGCCCCCACACAAATTACCCATATGAAATCGACATAAATTGCCATAAGATCCAAATTGTCATATATATCTTACTCAAATTGGGTTTGTATGTGTTCATTACATCCACTAATGAGTAGTCCAAAAATGATCCCTTTGACTCCATATAGAGCTGCTTCCCGATCTTCACTTAAATCTATTAAAAAACAAAAATATTGCACTGATTCTTCTCAAATTTTGTTTGTATAAATTTTTGCAAAATAAAAGAGACTTTACCAAACATGATCAGGATCGGTCCATTTTTGGACCTAGTCCCTTTATAGATATAGCATCCGATATGAACTTTTTCATATCTGCAGCCAAAAAAATTAATAAAAATCCCAATCAAATTTGGTTTAGCTTATTCTCTATGTCCAGTTAGTTTGGCCTAAGAGATTGGGTCTCTAAACGCATGGTATAGGGTATCGTATAGTCGGTCTGGACCGACTATAATTTTCTTACTTGTTGGTATTGGTATAATTTTGGCATGTTTCGACTCCATTGGAAAGATGCTAGTGGTGATTATGGAGTTAAACAAGTACATTATGAAACGGACAATCCATTGTAAAATCATTTTTATAAATCTGGGGTGCATATTATCAAGGCCCACTGCATTCGATAGCATTGAAACTTTCAACTACCTCCGTTAGTGTTACACACTGAAAGTTAAATTTGGGAATGTTTAAATTATTACAGGGAAAATCATCATAAAATTCGTTATTTACGGCTGGTAGAGGAATATTTACAAAAGCTTCATTTAGCGCATTAATGTCAACATTCACTGATTGATTAGTTGTCTTATTTATTCCAATTTCTCGTATTTCTTTCCAGGGTTTTTTACTTCCAATAGCTGTATTAAATTTATTTAAATAATAATAAGACTTATCATGCCTTATTTTGGAAACAACCGCTTTCCTAGCCATCTTATATGCGTCGTGATATTCTGATATCCTGTAACGTTTCCACTTCTGATACAGATTATCACGGTGTTCTATTAGCATCTTGGTTTCCATTGTGAACCAAGATCTATCTCTATTTTTAATAGTTTTCGTTTTGTTGAGAACATGTTTGTTGTAAATTCCTAAAATTTTACCATTAAGAAATGACAGTTGTTCTCCAACAGTCGGTAAATAGAAAGCTGATCCCATGGAGTAGAAAAAGGATCATATCGCAAAGCCAAGATATCACTATTATTAAAATCACGATAAGTCGATGTTTGGGGCTGGGCTTCTATTGAAAAATCATATGATAAGAAGAGTAGATCGTGCTTCGAAAATGCTGGTGCTGCTAACTGATCATAATGAAGGACTTTACTTTCATTACTGGTAAAGAAAAGAAACGTAAAGTGTGTAGGTCTCGTTGTGTTGACAGCTGACAAGTTAAGCATCGACATTATAGTGGTAAGATTTGAGTCATGGAAAAGATTGTTATTAAAATCACCTGATATAATGACTTCGGAGTATGACATTGATGAAAGCTCCAGCTTCATGATAAGACTGTCAAACTTTATCCGTTTATGTGGACTGTATACACATCCAAGAAGAAGTTTATCACCACGACAATTTACGTCTACAAAAACATATTCCACGTCATTAGCTATGTTATGTGTACAATTTAATTGACATGAAATATTATTTTTTATATAAATTGCGACACCGCCAGCATGAATACTTCTGTCGGAACGAAAGACACAGTACCCCTTCAGCTCATAGATATTGTCGCTAACATTATCACAGAACCATGTCTCAGAAACACATATAGCGTCAGCACCCGAATTTTCAAATAAGAGGCGAAACTCATCAAGTTTATTACATAAACTTTGTGCATTTAAATGACAAATACTGAAACCCTGTCTATGATTAGCCAGGATACGTACCATTTTATAATTACAATCTCTGGAGCCAACTTGTTCATATGATGTACTTGTCATAATGACATTCTAAAGCAACGCAATAAAATTTACATTTAGTCGTATAAAGTAAATTTAATAATAAAAAATTAATGTTACAAAAATTTAAAAACATGATTGTCATATATAAATTTAAAAATAAAAGACAAATTTTGCAAAATTTTAAAAACATATAGAGAAATGAAAAACATATGTAAAATGAGCAATAAACAATAAGATTTGTTAAACAATAGTAATATATAGCATTAATAGCATCAAAGTTGATTAATGCTTTATGTTTATTATTCACGAAAAAGCTCTTTCAGATCATCAAAACATTCTATTAGAATTGGGTCATCTGAGTTAAATTTTTTTACATAAACGAGACCTCGCAGAGTGAATGTAGATTGGATCTGTTTAAGTTTTCTCATAATTAGGTGTAAGATTTTCATTTAAATAAATCGGTTCATCGCTTTGAAAACCAACATGATGTAAACACAAAGATTTTTTATTATTACGACGGTATTTAGCAATTGTTTTTAGAATAAAGTTTTTTTCATACGGAGATTTTAATTTTGCCACTATAACCTCATCTGGAGGTTTATAGGGTTTATTGTTTTTGTAAAAAGTCTATATATATTTTCTATTTATGGCGAAGGTATATTCAAGCTACCACATATGTTATCAAAAATTTTATGAAGATCTTCATTTTCATAGTAGGGGACACCAGATATTCGAATACTACCAGCTACTACTGAGTTTTCTTGCTTTAATATATTTCTCTTTAATTCATTTAATTCGTTTTTCATCTCTATAATTCATTTCTTATTTATTGACTCGTTCAGTTATTGTATTTAATTGGACCTTTATATTGTCAATTTTTTTCTCAATTACCTCCCTCCTTCTAATTCCCTTAAAGTCTATGCCACTTATATCCGACCGAAAATGGAATACAACTGCCGGAAGCTTTAAATTCTATTTGGAAGCTACTTGACACCATATAGGAGGGCAATGATGCCCATTAACGAAAGCAGGGTATCAAAATCTATTGACTCGTTAGAACATCATCGGAATGTGGTTTGTGTAAGACCGTTCTATAGATATTACCAAGGGAAATATTCTGCTAAGATTAATGAACTCATTCCAAGTACCCGAGTTTTTGTTCATGCTACGCCTTCGCTAGCAGATTACACATTATAGAGAAAATTGGTTTTCAGTCTTATCTGATTGTTAAAATCTAATAAAATTTTGGTTAAATATCCTCAAGCATTACTTCCTCTTTCCTTCTTCCCATAACCCATCTTCCTGGGATAAACACAATATAATGCATTTTTTGGGGGGCATCATCCCTAAAATAAATAAAGAAACAAAAACAAGTAGGATTATTATAGTCAGTCTAGACCGACTATACGGTACCCTATACAATGCCTTTAGAGACCCATCTCTTATATATATATATATTGATTCCTATGGTTCCAAGTTGGAACAAAGGGCCGTAACGAAATTCTTCCATTGGGATCTGTCCTGTGCGATTATTCTGATCTCAGACCAAGTTCTTCTTGTTTCGCTAATTTCGGAGTCTAGCTGCCTTCTCCAAGTGTTAGCTGGTATACCTCTTCTTCTGCTGCCATGAGGGTTCCAGTCAATTGCCATCTTTGATATGTCATCATGGGGTCTTCTCAAAATATGACCAACCCAGCTCCATTTCCTCTTTGCAATTTCTATGCGAATTGGTGTTTCACCTGTTCTTTGCCAGAGGTCTCTGTTGGAAACTACGTTCGGCCAAAATATTCGCAAAATTTTTCGCAAGCAACGATTAACAAATACTTGCAGGGATTGAATGTCGTTTGCAATAGAGTTCCAGGACTCACATCCATATAGCAGGTCCAACTCTTAGGTCCAACTAATTAGATACAAGAAATTAGCATAAACCAAATTCGAGTGGCATTTTTATTAATTTCTTTGCTTTCGGATATGAACAAGTTCATATCGGATGCCATATTTATATGGAGGCTTGGTTGAAAAATGGACGGATTCTGGGTAGGGTCACCTATTTTTTTAAAAACATATTTAAACCAAATTTGAGAAAAATATGTGATTTTTATTTATAGATTTAGATTTAAGCTGAATCCAAAGTCGTTCTATAATTTTATAAATTCTAAAAGAAGATCTCACGAATTTCTGCCTATTATGAAATTTCAAAACTACGAATCTGGTGATGATATTGCTATAAGTAACATGTTTGCTGATTTTTTTGCTACAACTTATTCTGATGCCCAATATGATAACTCTAGTTGTTATCCTTTTGATCTTTCTTCAAATCAGACAATTCATTTACCATTTATTGAACTTGCTGAAGTTGCACGTGAATTAAAGTGATTAAAAACTTCATTTAACCATGGACCTGATGGTGTTCCCAATTGTCTTTTAAAGTATTGTGCTGAAAGTTTATCTGTTCTTTTGACCATCATGTTTAATACATCCATCAAATATGGTTACTTTCCCAATTGCTGGAGAAAGTCATATATTATTCCGTTATTCAAATCCGGTTGTAAATCTGATGTAGAGGAATTGCCAAACTTAGTTCAATTCCCAAATTTTCGAGAAATTCATCATAGACTATCTGAGTCATAAGGTCTCATCCTTAATATTACCGTTTCAGCATGGCTTTCTGGAGGGTTGCTCAACTTTAACTAATCTTTTACAATTAACTACTTTAGTCAACCGAGGATTTGTAAATAGTAAACAATATGATGGTATATACACCGACTTTAGCAAGGCGCTTGATAAAGTTAACGATAATCTGCTTCTAAAAAAATTAAATTTGTTGGGGTTTACTCTTTCGGGAGTTCTGTAAGGCAGTCAATTGGGTCCAATCCTTTTTTCCTTATTTATAAACGATCTCCTGAACACTAAAAAATTTTGAAATATATATTAATGTATGCTGACGATTTTAAAATTTTCCTCACTTACAATGAAAAGAGTGATCACTTATATCTACAGATGGACCTTGATAACTTCTATATGTGGTGCAATATAAACTTAATGGAACTGAATATGAAGAAATGTAAGTACATGCGATTTTCAAGAAGAAACTACATAAATGTAAACTATTTCTTGAGTGGACAACCATTGCACAGTGGCGCCCGTAGAGCAAACGAGGTTGCAAAAATCAAAATCTTCATGTGCGCCGACGAAGTTTTGAATAAACTCATGTTATAGGAAACTTTTCAAAGATTTCAAATATGCTACTCTTAATAATATCACATTTTTAGTTTAGAAGATATAACCGTTCAAAGATGACCGACTTTCGGTTTTCAAAAAAACACACAATTTTTAGTCAATTTGTTGCGATTTCAGGTGTAATGTCACGAAAAATAGGTAACGAATCGCCTTATTTTTTATCTGTGGTGATTGATGTATTTATTTAATGTATATTGATAAAAAAAATTAACTGTTTGCTTTGTGTTTCTCCTGGAAAATCACTATTTAAAAACTTTCCGTTTTTTCACTATTTTTCAACTTTGACGGAAAATAAAAAAAATCCATATCTTTCTATATTTGCCATATTCGCAAGGCATGTTCCTTGATTATTTCTTTATATAATTCAAAAGGTTTTGTCTGCCCGTATGTGCCCGTTTGGCTTCTAGGGGTAAAAAAGTTTAAAAAGACATGGTTGCAGAAATTGTATGGCGTACATCCCTTACATGTTTTGACTGACAGTGGTTTGATCTAATAGTTTTAAAATTGCATTTTAAGTCGGTTGTCTACCTGTGAGCCTCTGCCAAAGTCTACTCCCAATATTCTGTTACAGACACAGGATGCACAAAAAACTACTCATTGAAATTCGCAGGTACGCACCTCACTTAAAAATTACTTTGGAGTACAAATGGTCAAGAACAATATTGACTTATGGTCCTTCCAGGTAGGCACAAATCTTATTTAGACACGAGCATAATATCAAAATTGCATAATTCAGCCTAAATCCATATGTATGCAGGGAACAGGTAAATTTTTAGGCATGGTAGCATAAGCCTATATATTGCAAAATAAGCATAATGCCTGGATTAGTCTACGACTGAAAGTTGGCACAACAAATACTGAAACCATGGCGTTAAACAATTTAAAATTATTTGAACTGTTTAGAAGGTCAACCACACCAAAGTTTTTCACGGAAGCTGCTTTAGAAGAACTTCATAGCTTATACGGAAATATTGAGAGAAGCGAAATTATAAAAAATAATTTTTATCTGATATATGCAAATATTAAGGCGAAATGGGTGAAATCTAATCGAACCATTCAGAACTTCAACTCCAAATACGAGGATTGGCTTAATGAAGACACCATCCTGGATATTTTGGCAGTAGATAAACCCACCACATCAACCAGAGGAGCAAAAGGAAGGCCAAAAAAAGTATTGAGGAGTGTTCAATTTTCACAAGAAAGAGGAAACTTGCCGATGCCACCAATGACTTGACCACGAAGCATTTATTGGACGCGCTGTCTATTAAATATACAAAGGATAGTGAAAGAGTTAGGTCGCAGATTACAAAATCTGTTGCTGATGCAAGCCCATTGCGACTAAAAAGGATTAAGGAAAGCATTCCCATGCCCACAAACACACATATTAAAAAGTATGGTTCCGAAGAAGCCTTGGCCTTGTTTATGGACTTACAACTTTCCAAAGAAAAATATGGCATACTACGGGCATCCTTGATGCGACACGGGGCTGACGTTTTACCAGGATACAAGCATATTACGCAAGCCAAAATAAATTCACGACCACTGCATACGGAGTTTACGGAAGTCTCTGTGAAAGCCAATCTGCAGGATCTCATGGGCCATACAGTAAAACGGTTGTTGGAGAGTCTTCCTGAAAATGAGGTGAAAATTCTTCCTGAGAAACTGACATTGATCAGCAAATGGGGCTGCGATGGATCATCCGGACAAAGCGTTTATAAGCAAAGGATATCTTCCGATGACGCTACAATATCGGACGGAAATATGTTTATGGCATCTGTTGTTCCTTTGCGGCTAAATCTGATGTTTCCCTACACTGGAAAAATCCACGTCCATCATCAGTGCATTATTGCCGACCAATAATGTTTCAGTTTGCAAGGGAATCGGCAGAACTCATAAGGACCACGGTGAAGGACATTGAAGAACAAATAAGAAACATTAAGCCTACAAAGTTGCAAATTGGAGAAGGAAAATATATTGAATGCAATTACGAGTTCCACCTGACCATGGTTGACGGAAAAGTCGTAAACGAACTGACAGGAACAACCTCAACATTGTCATGCCCGATTTGCAAAAAGAGTCAGACGAACTTTGGTAATTTAAACGATTCTACAAACGAGGAGAATTACGAATATGGAATGTCACCATTGCACGCAAGGATAAGGTGTATGGAGTTCTTGCTAAAACTGGCGTATCCCTACCACAAGAGGAGGAAAATTTCGATGAAAATACATCAATAAAGGATAAGGAAAAGATCAGAAAGAAGCAAATACAGGATGCTTTTTTTAAACAACTTGGACTAAAAGTAGACTGTCCCAAGCACGCATACGGTAACTCAAACGACGGAAACACTTCTAGGAGATTTTTTGAAAATGATGAGGCAGTAACTAGAATCACTGGAATTGACAATCAAATCGTGAAAAGATTGGGAACGATCTTGAATGTTTTACACTGCAAAGAAAATGTCAATTCTACAAAATATGGAGAATATGCATCGAAAACTGCATCTCTTTTAGCAGAAATGTATCCACAGAAGAAGTTGACCCCGACCGTCCATAAAATATTGGCGCATGGCAAAGATATAATTGGGTACCAGTCTTTGCCAATTGGAGAGCTTTCTGAAGAAGCACAGGAGTCTCTTAACAAATTTTATAAAAAATATAGATTGCAGAACTCATTCAAAGCATCAAGGGTAAGGCAAAATGAGGACCTCTTCAACATGTTGGCAGCATCTTCCGATCCACTTATTTCTTCCCTGCGGCATGTGAAGTCACGAATAGAGTTAGAAAATAATTATAGTTTAGAAATGATTTGTCTTTTAGATATACCTTCTCTTACGAATTGTGATGAATATTTAACAGAAAATTGAAAAAATAAATTTAAAAAAGAAGTAATTTTTTTTTAAATTTGTTGGGTAATAATTTAAAACATAAAACCCTAAAGAAAAAAAATAAAAACAATCTAAAAATGTAAAAATAATTTTTTTTAGTTACCATAAAATTGATTTTTCTACAAATTTTAACTTTGATAACCCATAAGTAGGCTCCTACAAAGCGTAGCACCCTTTCGGAACGCTCATTTCATAGACTGAACAGTTGCCTATCATATGCTGTTTAAACTGTTTAATTATGTTATTCGGTTCAAAAGATATGATTTTTGCAACGAAAAAACTCAAATGGCGCCACTGTGCGTCGTTTTCTTTAAAAAGAAAACTACCAATGCAACAACCTATGTAAACATAAGTTGTTGTTGCTTAAAATATGGATTTTTTTGTTCGTCAACAAAAAGTTAACGGGGCTTAGGATGAGAATATAACAACGTTTCAAGAATAATAGTGACAAAAAATAACAGAAATAAACACACTATTTATTGATTCTGTTGCTCAATAGCAGTTCATACCTTTTTGGATCTGGGGATTTTGTTTGATGCAAAACTGAGTTGAATTTCACACATCAATATGATGGTCAACAAAGCTAGAGGTGTACTGCCTTTTATTAAGCGATGGGCCCAGGAATTTACTGATCCCTATATTAATAACAGTTATATACATCCCTCGTAAGACCTATACTTGAATATGGGTCAATTATCTGGGATCCTTTATACAACATCCACATAGATCATATTGAATCCATTCAAAAACAATTTCTTATGTTCTGTTCGCGGTGTTTTTCCTGGAATCCGGCGACAAATTTGCCATCTTATGCCAGTAGATTAGTGTTAATTAAATTGCCAACACTTAAGAGCCGTAGAACCATGTTGAATGTGTCGTTTTTGCTAAATCTGCTTAATGATGGTGTATCGTCAGAACTCTTGTTACGCAATATTTCATTTAATGTTCCTTAGTGTTACTTTCATCCACTTTCAATTCCAGTTTTCCGTATCAACTATGCCAACCCCGATCCGCTAAGAAGATTTTGTGCTAATTTCAATGATTTGTACCAATTTGTTGATTATTCTCTAACCAATAATATTGTAAAATGTAACATTATTCTGTTTTTAAACTGTTAATTTTAGAAATTAGTCACTTCATATGGTAAAATATTTTTATATATTGTATTTTATGATTTTAATGTCTGTAAGGATTTATTCCATAGACTAAAATAAAATAAATAAATAAATATAAATAAGTAAAGATCGGTAATCAGCTTCATATGGGAGCAATGACTGAAAATTATCATATAGGCTTTGTTTTTGGACTGCTGATAAATTGATGTAATAAACATAAACAGACCGAATTTGAACGATATTTATATGATAATTTGTAACTTATGGCAATTTAAGTCGATGTCATAGGGGATGGACTAGGTCTATAAAAGTTAACTTTTTTTTGTTATCTTTAATATAATTTCAATTAAATAAAAAATAATCAAAACTCTAAGTTCAATGTCTTCTTTGTTATTACGTTTTAATGGTATTAAGATTTATTCGACCTCACTCTTTACTTACTCAATTTACCTGTCTATAGTCAATTTCCGATCACTCATACAATTAATTTTTCCAATCATTTCTTGCAATTAAAAAAATTGTACGGCCACGTTAAAATTCAGTTGCCCAATATTTTTGGAATTATAAAGAAACTGAACAGTCCCAATAAACTGCGACCATTTCTGCTATAATTTCCCAGCTCCATACTTAATTTGATCCATTTATGATAAACTAAAAAAACAGCAAAATACTACAAATGGTTGTTAGTCACGAATCGGATGATATAGCAGCCTGAAAATTGAGCGTTTCAAACTTACTTATTTAAAATAGTTAAATTTTAATTCTAACACTAAATTCGCTTGCTAAAGGCAGGTGTTTATCATAAGGCCCCCGTACATATATAAACAAGTTTTTAGAAAATTATCAGCTTACACACGAGTAGTCTAAATGGCACAAGTGATGTTTCCTAAAAGCGTTACTTAAGAGTTCTCTGTAAGTTACTTTAACCGCTAATTTAGAAATTTATTATATTATTCTCTTACCTGTGTCTAGTCGGGCCGTCTAGAAATTCCTAAATCTCAAATTAAGTAATAAGTGTCATCTTTATATTTACAAACATACATGCCTCAGAACTTAGTATCCATGTTAAAGTGCAAACACAGCTTTGACATATAAGACCATAAATATTCACACACTTTCAAAAAAATTTCAGGTGCATACAAATATATACATGAATATAAAAAAATTCAAAAAGTCACATAAAACCTTCTTTACAGGCAAATTTCGTTTCTGACGGCATCAAATGGTCTACATTTTACCAAAAAAAAAAAAAACTTTAAGTAAATATGTATGTGATGAATTCAATAAAGTGCAATTTGAAAATACACACTAAATGTGTCTCTTACAATTATAAGCGAAGCTCTAAGTAAGTGCTGAACAATTTTTGTTGCGAGATTTATTGTCAGATTTTTTGGTTGCTTTTAATATAAAAACTTAATGGTGAACAATATTTTTTGTGCAGAATAATATCCTAATTTGGAAAATTTTACTGAAACCATCTTCTTACAATTTCAAAATATTTCGTGCTCAGCTTTTAGTTTGACCCCTCTTTATTTAAACATTTAGAACATTAAAAAAAACATACACATTTTAAAACAAACTCTTATTCAAATATTCTCTTAGTTCTATTTCTAAATAAATTTTAATATAGAGAATAATGCGACCACATTTAGACATTTGTAAAGAAAACTTACTCACAATTACAGACATTCACAAACTCATACATACCTACATTCATACGTACTCTTGTTTGTTTTTATAAGGGGTGTCGAAATGCAAGTTGAGCCGGAAGTCATTGTAACAGCAAAACGGAAATCAACAAATTTAGTCAAGAAGCATTAGGAACTTTTCTAACATGTTAAATAACACCGTGCGACATACAATTTCACTCGTGAACATGAAACTGGGGACTAAATGTATTTAAGCGGCGTACTCAGTTTTTCTATACTTAACAGTTGAAAGGATCCATATGTTTTAATTTTTTTTATATAAAATAGGGGAAGTCTTTGGTGGATAATTAAAAAAAAAAAAAAAATCAAGGAAGAGCGTTAAACTCGGTTGTGTCACATCCAATTAAGTCTTAAACTCAATATTATAACCGTTGTTGAGTACGAGTCATTATTGCAACGTGCCAATAGCTAAAGTTGGGATGTTTTCGAACAGATTCTTAGTTCTTCGTTACTATAAGCTAAATTGACCAATAAGCTAAAGGGAAGATAGCATTGCTTTTAACTTTTAACGTAAGGTTTATGTATTTATATTTAATGTTGCCACATTTTCTACATTTCTTTGTAAAGTTTCCTTCTTTGGCGTCATCATTTTAAATTATTTAATATATTTTAATGTATTTACCACATGACACGAAAGGAAAAAAATAATATCCAATTTTTTATTGTTAGTTTGTTTGTCAAAAGTAATTGGGTTTTCCTTTGGTGTTGCCACATTAGCAAAAATATTAATTTTGTTTTACTGGAAAGTTGTGATAATGAAGTTGTAATACTTTATTAACATTTTTCATTAAGTGTTAACAATTAATGTAGAAGAAAGCAGTTTTTACTCCAGATAGTAGAATCACACTAAAAACAACATCGTTCAATAGAAAAATAATAGAAAACTCCTTTTCGGTAATCTTTATTTAAATATGTCATAAAATCCAAAGCTGGCTTTGCAAGTAACGTCTCGGATTTATGTGAAATTTTGGGCACGGAAGACCTAGGGATAAAATTTTAATAACGCTTAAAAAAATTCAACTGCAAAATATTTGAATTTTTTGAATAAATTTTCTTTTATTAGCTTGGGGTCATTTGTGACCCCAAGTCCAAAAGGGATAATGGGGTCATATTATTTTTTCCGAAACCCTAGGATATTAAGATAAAATATAACATTTAAAAGTAGAAAACTGATTAATTGTTGATACAAAATATTTAGAAAGAGTACATTTACTGTGTCTAATTTTTCTCGAAATCCGCAAAAAATAAATCTTTGTAAAAAAATTCTGGCTCAGAAATTTACTTAAAACTTCACACAGTTAATTTACGATATACGTTTAACAGGTCCGTAAAGTGCCAGATTCATTTCTTGAAAGTTTGTTTAAAAAAATTTTTAAAACTTAAAAAAGGAGTTTTCGAAATTCCATCTTTGGTTATAAAACAATACTTCATGTCGGAGTACTTATAGGTATCGAGACCAAAAAAAAAGAATAACGGCTTAAATTAATTCTTAAAGTTGAAAAAATTTCCGTCAAATATCCCGGCCTAGTGTTTTTTTTTGGCATAAAAGTGGTCTGGGGCATTTGCTATTTCTTGGCGAGTTTTTCTTCGATTTTGAAAAGGAGATTTAGTTCTGATAACGATTCATAAAAAAAACATAAAATTAATCTGTTGAAGCAAATTTTCGTAAAATCTCAAAAAATCATATCTTCCCTATATAAACACACTTCGGGTACCAAAGAACTAGGCACCAGAAGGCACCGTCGCACAGTACTTTGTCCAATACACAAAAATCAAAAAAAAAAAAAAACTTATCACCATTGTAAATTAAATTAGTATTTTCTTTAAGGTACTTAGTTAACTCATTCGTATAAGAATGACCATGCTGATGTAACATCTTTTCTCGTCACTAGGGGTCGCTAAAATCAAGTATTTTTCAATATAAATAAAATTAATAAAAAAAAAAATTGTTTTAGGTTTACAAAAATAGTTGTCAAAAATTCATTTTTTGAGATATCAATAACTTTTTTATTTTGTTTAATTACCCGAAACATTTCCAATAAGCAAAAATATTATGGAGGTTAAATATTTCGATGATATGTACTTTGTAAAACTTTGAAATACTAATTTTATTTGTGTTGTTAGCTTAAAAATCAAAAAGTTTGGTGGAGTTCTAAACAAATAGTATTAACGGATTTTCGTAATATATTTTTATTTTTAAGCTTATACCTTTTGCTTTTAGAATCTTTAACCAGAACTTGCCCGTTTTACCTACAACAATTTTTTTTATTTTTTTTTAGAAATGTCTAAAATCATGGTTTGGTAATTTTAAATTAAATGGTTTGCGGAAAAGGCCCTAACTTTCGTGTTTTTTCTTTAATTTATTTTTTGTTTATGCAGAAGTACTTGAAAATAGATATACATTCTTCAAAAATTAAAAAAAAACTTTAGCTAAAAACACTTTTTTGTTTACAAGTCGAGAATTACATAAATTTTTTGTTGAAATTACAAAAATTTCTTAAGTTTTAAAAAATTAAAAAAAAAAAAATAGTGTTAATTGTTTTTTTTTTTTACTTTTTTTTAAGTGCCTAGACTTTCACCTATTAGGGGGGAAAAAAGTAGTTGCCCATTTTGATGACAACTATAAAAAAATAAATAAATGTTAACGCCTATGTAATGCACTTTTATACACTATATGTTGTGCAAATTGTCAACAGGCTAAAAAAATAAATAAATTACAACAACACTTAAATTACAAAACAAAAATCTTGATTTACAACAATAACTTTTTATTATTTATTTCTTTAAATTTCTATTACTTTCATCGTCATTCCTTACATTCTTAAAACCAATCATTACCGTTACTTTTTACAATAATAAAAGTGAAAGAATAAAGTCAATTTAAATTTGTCAATTGTTTAAGTGCAGTGTTTAACAATATTTAATTTAAATTGAACGAAAATCGTGTAAATTAATTTTGTAATGGGTTCTTCATTAAAAAATTCTGATTTGGTTGAGTGCTGGTTATCAGCACCTCCATATAACAAAATATCTGTATTAAAAAAATTTGTAAACTGGCTGTTTTTTAATACAGACAATGTAAGTTTAATAAATTTTTAATAATAATAAAAAGAGTAAAAAAAAATATTTTTTTAGCAACCTAGTACAATACAAATACAGCTCCAATAGCAGAGGAACAACAAGCAGAAGCAGAAGAACAACAAGTTGAAGCAACACCAGTGACAGTGGAAACAGAAGCAATGCAAGCAACAACATCAACGCAAAAAAAAAAACAAAACAAGGTAGACCAGCAAAACCATTTCACGAATTGTCACTAAAAGTAAAACATCGTAAAACTGCTGAGTTGATTGACAGATATTCTCTAGCAGAATTGGAATTTGCTGTCGAAAAATTAAAAAAAATCCGAAATCAGTAAGAATAACCAAAAAAACTTACTACCTGCTGAAGCTTTGGCTCTGTAGATGGACTTAGACCTTTCAGAAAAAAAGTACAATGTTTTTCGTCAAACAATTAACATCTTACATCCAAACTGTTTGCCCTCCTTATATGCCTTACAATGCGAAAAACGAGAAATTGTTCCGCTTTTTACGGCTACAGAAACATCAGCAGAAGTAAAGTTAAAATATTTAATGCGTAGAACAGCAGAATGAATACTGGGGCTATGTGAAGAGCAAGATGACTTATCTAAATTGTCTTTAATTTGTAAGTGGGGCATGGATGGCAGTTCTGGCCATAGCCAATATAAACAAAAATTTGCAGATTCTACCAAGACAGACGAGTTTATGTTCTTCATAGCATTTGTACCTCTTAAGTAAGTAAAGTGTAAATCAGACCGAAAATTTAGGTTGGCAATATATTTGGTTGTTACAAGAAATCTGTTTCCTGAAATTTTTTTAAAATTTTCAATGAGCCATTTTCTATTTAAAAAACCATGAATTTTTAAAAATCCCCAATTAAATAATGAAAATTTTCGGCCACTAAAACAAGTGTTAATATAATTTTTTATATACCACCAAATTAAACAACTTTTGTACCATATAAATTTTCACTCAGTTAACGTTTCACTTCTTCTATTATTTAAGAATGGTAAACATTACAACTCAGAAGGAAATTTGGATCAACAAGGCTTCATCTTCGACACGATTCTGTAGGCCAATTAAATTTATTTTATCGAAAGAAAATGCTGAACTTGTACGTGAAGAATACAAGACAATGACAAAATCAATAGAAAGTCTAGAAACCGATATTATAAAAAGAAACGGTAGAGTTTTAGAAGTTTGTTATGAAATGCATTGTACCATGATAGACGGATCAGTGGCAAATGTAATCAGCAATACAAATTCATCAAGTCGATGCTTCATTTGTAAGCCAAGTCCAATCCAAATGAACAAAATCGACTTCGTAAGAGAAACAATTGTAGACAACTATAAATTTGGTCTTTCCACATTACATTGCTGGATACGTTTCTTAGAATGTGTGTTACACATTGCCTACCGACTTGGATTCAAAAAATGGCGCGTCAGTGAAGAAACCAGAGGAGAATTAAAAAAAAAAAAAAACAATCCAACATCAATTTAAAACAAGAATGGGATTGGTTATTGATCAAGTCAAATCTGGATTTGGCACAACGAATGACGGCAATACGGCTAGGCGATTTTTTGAAAAGAGTGCTATATCCGCAGAAATTACTGGAATAAATAAAGATTTAATTGAGAATTTCCATATAATATTAAGGGTGCTGTCTTGTGGGATACCAATAAATAATGAGAAATTCGAAGAACTTTTAATAACAACAAGAAACATATATCTATCTCACTATAGTTGGTTTTATATGCCCAGTAGTGTACACAAAGTTCTTATACACGGATGTGACGTTCTTAAGTTTTTTGATATTGATATATAAAACAGTATTCTTTTATATTTTTTTTAAGGATGTTTGTCTGAAGAAGCTATTGAAGCTAACCACAAAAACGTTAGAAAGGTCCTATTATCACATACACGAAAACCATCCAGAGAAAATACAAACAAGGATTTAATGACCCATTTGTTGTTGGCTTCAGATCCTGTATTGTCGTCAAACAGAAAGCTAAATAAAAAAACAAATAAAACTAATGACGAAGAATTAGAAAAATATCTTGTAAAGGAAAGTGTAAATGTTGAAATACATGCTAGTTCTCCTTCTAGTGAATCGTATTCTTCGGAAGAATCCAGTGACGATCAATAAAATGTTTTTTCTTTTTGTTAAACTCTAAAAAGCTGTTCCGTAAACATATTAATAAATATTTATTTTATATTACAAAAAGTAGTTATTTATAAAAACTTTTTCCATCATGCTTTTATTATTTTTTTAGTAGTAGTTAATTTAAAATTCAGGATATATGTGTGTCCTTGCGCTGTTTCTGTAAAAATTGTATACATTTTTTATTATTTCAACAAAGGAAAAAAATTTTTTACAACATTGTAATCAGAATAGAAGCTTTTTTCAAAATTTAAGATTCAGGATGTACGACAGGTGTGAATGTCCTTGTGCCGATGTGGAGTTTTTTTTTTTAATTTGGACTGAAGAAAAATAAAAATTTTGACAATTGGATGGTTTTCAGAGCGTATTTTGGCTTTTAAGAAAAAGGATGTATGACAGCAAAACGAGTCCTTGCAGCAATATAAACAAAATTTAACAGAAATTGTTATTACGTTATATCTACAATTATAACAAGTTTCTAAGTCGTTAAAAGCCGAATTATAGATTTTATTCAAAATTTTAAGGTCAAGATGTATGGGAGGTATGAGTGTCCTTGCACCAATTTTTTCAAAAATTCGTTTGTTTTCTAATTTTGACAAATAAAACCAGCGTGCCAATTTTTATTCATTTACGATAACTCCTTCTATTTTTGTCCCTTCCTTATATGGGATCAAAGCACTGTGCGTCGGGTCGAGCAGAAAAATGACGACCGCATTCATAACAGCAAACCTCATATTTTAGACAGCGCATATACATATATCAATTAAAGAACAAATTTTTTGCCGACCAGACTAATATATTTATATGTAAACGGATGGTACTACACCTATAGATATCTGCTAAAACTTTTGGTGGGGTTCGTGCTTTACTTTTGTCCGACACCGTGTATTCGATATAAAAAATATAACAATATTAATAAGATGTTTTCTTAGGGCCAGCAACGTTTATCTTTGCATTAAATTCTTGGTCTGTCAGACCTTAGTCAAAATCTTGACGACTCATTAGTTTCCGTATGTCAGGACTATTAGCAACCCCTTCCTCAATTTTGTCGCTACTTAGTCTTGGGAAAATGTCTTTTAAGCGGTTGAATACTGCTGGTCTTTTTGCAATACATTTCAAAAAATTTTTAGCAATGCGAAGTTTAATGTGGAGCAACGGCAAAAATTTTATTTCAGGAACAAGACTTTCATGTAACCTATTAGCTTTAGGTCATTTCCGTCCAATGCGACTATTCCAGTTATGCTGTTTGTACTGGTTTCTTCCTTTAATACCTTCTCCGTTTCGTGAATCCCAATCGCACAAAAAACACGGATATTTTGGACGGCCAGATGCTGTTAAGCCTGTAATCAATGAATCTGCGCCACTGGTGTTCGTTATATTTGACTACTTCCAGAATGTGTTTCAAATTATCAAAATTTTCACTAGTGTCAGCGCTATACGCAATCGGAACAGAAGGCATTCTATTTGTCTTGTGCAAAAGCACAACTTTTAAGCTAATTAGTGAACTATCGATGAATAAACGCCAATCATCTTTTTTATAGGTTAACCCTATCGTCTCCATTAACTCTTCAATATCGTTGCAATAAGCGAAATTTTTTGCATCATTCACATTGAAGAACTTTTCTAACTCTTTTTGGCGTTTTCGATATGCTGTTACTTTGGTACCTTTTGCCATCAAATTATTTCCTTTCAAAAATGAAGCCAGTAGTTCTGATTTTTTCTGAGTTAAACAGAAATTGGAAACAATTCATTCCAATTGGTTTTGTGTGACTAGGATTGGGTCCTTTGATGTTTCATAGGATGTACCTTCACCAATGTCGTATTCTGGGAACAAATCCATGGATGTAGCAGCGGCGGTTGTAGCACTGATATCTGTTTGAAGATCAATACTTCGGTATGTTGGTACTGGAACAAATTCTGAGTGCGGTAATGGTAATTGGACACTTGGCACTGCTACATAAGTTTTATTCTTTGCTTTCCTTCTATTCAAAGTTTTATGATAGTTGATACATCCAGAGCAATTTTCTTCTTGATGCGGGCTGTTGTCTAACCACATCATTGGTATACCAAAAGGCATAACCTTCTTCTTTTCACTTTTCCATTGCATAAGAGTTGAAAAGCAATTAAAGAAAACTTTTTTAGGGGCATAGTTGACGTCAGTGATAAACTCTTGCGAGAAAAATTGTTCATAGGCTTCCAAAAAAAAAAAAAAAAAATCACTCGCATTGCCACATTTTTCATTGCTTGCTATGAAACGTCCACAAACATTACAAAAACGGTCCATTTTAGATTTTGGTTCCGACATTTTTAATACAATATATATTATACAATGTTTTTTTTTTGTTATTTTTATGAAACCGATCTACTTAACTTAAATCACTCACAAAATAAAATAAGTTCCAAAAAAATTAATAGCGAATTTTATCACGACCGAGCGAAAATTAAAAGACAGCAGCTTCGGCTGAGTTTCTAGTCTTAACTGAATCTTCATTTTTGAAATTAGTTCGCTTGTACGAAATAAAAAAAAAAAAATCGCTACCTGTGCGGTGGTTGAAAACAAAAAAGTTATTTTACTAATTCCTAATTCTTGGAACTTCCCTTTTTAGTTTCTTCTACCTAAATCGCTATTTATTTATTGGTTTTGGGATTTTTAACGAAAATTATCGACTAAGACCATTTTATTTTGAAATAAAATTTATCGAAGAAACTGAGGAGCATATTATAGATCAAACAGAAAGCAAAAAAGACTTCGTTTTGTGGAAAATATTTTCAAAAAGCATGAAAAAAAATAATTTTTCCAACATTTTGCTTCATAAGTACCACAAATCAAAATTTAAAAAAATTGTAATTGTTGCACAGGTCTTTAGCAATAATTTGGATTTTACAGACTGAAAAAATATCAATTAGTTGACGAGTTATAGCCAAAAAACCATATAAACAATATGCTGAAAATCGGCATTTGACTGCAAAGTTCGAAGTTGGATTAAAAAAAAAATTCGAACTAACATAAACAAACGCCTCGATACGGGTCTTCTAATTTAGCCTCTATTTTCACCCCTCACTCTCAGAATCGACCTAACTTTTGCTAAACTAAATTTGTTCCACAGTGTAATGGTATAGGGTATAACAAGAAGTTGTACATTGAGTGACACTACGATGGAAACTTTTAACAAAATATATTTTTGACGATTTAACCGGCCAATACCAAAATATTGCAACTTAAAATTAAAAAACTCTTTTATTAATTTACAAATTTGTGTGTTTTATTTATTATTAGAACAAAAAAGCTTAACTTCAGAAATACTCTTAAATAAAACAAGTAAGAAAATTATAGTCGGTCTAGACCGACCATACGATACCCTATACCATGCATTTAGAGACCCTCTATCTCAGGCCCAACTAACTAAATATAGAAAATAAGCATAAACCAAATTTGAGTGGGATTTTTATTAATTTTTTCGGCAGCAGATATGAAAAAGTTCATATCGGATGCTATATCTATATGGGGACTAGGCCCAAAAATGGCCCGATCCTGACCATGTTTCGTAAAGTCTCTTGTATTTTGCAAAAATATATACAAACAAAATTTGAGAACATATAGTGCAATATTTTTGGTTTTTGATAGATTTAAGTGAAGATCAGGAAGCAGCTCTATATGGGGCCTATGACTAAGAGTTGTCCAATAGGGATCATTTTTGGACTACTGATTAATGGTTGTAATATATACATACAAACCCAATTTGGCTAAAATTTGTATGATAATTTGGATCTTATGGCAATATATGTTGATTTCATAGGGGTCATTTGTATGGGGGCTAGGTCGGAACATGGACCGATTCTCACCAGTTTGAATAGCGTTCATCCCATGGCCGATAAAAGATTAAATACCAAATTTCATCAAAATATATTCATATTTGCGACCTGCAGTTTGATTACAAGCTTTACATGGACACACAGACGGACGGACGGACGGACGGACGGACGGACATCGTTAAATCGAATCAGATAGTGATTCTGATTCGATCGGTGCAATTAAAGATGGGTGTAGGCCAAATATTTTTGGTTGTTACAAACAGCAGCACAAAGTCTTTATACCAAAACCACATAGTGTTATAGGGTATAAAAACCTAAAAGTTTTATTGGAGACCTTTCCTATAAAACAATTAAAAATTTTCCCTACTGTTGGTTTCAATATTATGTTCTGTATCCATTATTTTTTAGTACGGCTTCACAAATAAATTGCTGATGATATCCGTTGAAATTTTTTTTTACTATGAATTAACTACCTCTATAACAACGGTCTTGTGTGTGATATTTTCTAATGATATCTGGTGATTGGGCTGGACATTCCAAAATACCAGCTGCATTGGAGTGTAGACATTGGGTTACAAATTCGGAGGTGAGTTTCGGGTAATTGTCATGACGGAACTTCCCATCGGGAGCACATTTTTCTCCGCGGGTACATGCGTTATGTCATTTAGAATTTGCCTGTAGCCGGATCCAATTAGAATATTTATTATTACCTTACTTGGACTCATCCCTTTCCTCGAGAAGCAACTCCATACCAGGATATTGAAACCGCCAAGCTATACAGTTTTATTTGTTTAGACTTTTTCCCATCGGTCGCAACCCCTAGAAATATGCGAGTAGCAAAAAAACTGAGAAATAGAAGGCTGTGGGTCAATCAAAAAACATTTAGAGGTGGCTCAACGCGATTGAAAATTTCAAGTGTGTTTATATTGGGAAAATATGACTTTTTTTAGATTTTACGAAAATTTTGTTCTACAGTTTAATTTTTTCGACAAATTGTTATATAATTCGGGATCAGTATTAAATTATATTTCCAAAAAGTTATAAAACTTCAAAATCGAATAAAAACTCGCCAAGAAATAGCAAATGCCCCAGACCACTTTTGTGCCAAAAAAAATCTAGGTCATTTAATTTAATAGCATTTTTTTCAGTTTTGAGAAATTGATTAAAGCCATAGTTTCTTTTGGTCTCCATACTTATAAGTAGTCAGATGTGAAGTATTGCATTATTACCAGTTTGTTAACCTATTGCGCATCGAAACCGAAAATGGGATTTTTTTTAATAAAATTTTGAAAACTCCTTTTTCCAGTTTTAATAAATTTTCTTAAACAAAATTTAAAAAATGAATCTGGCACTTTAAGGTTTTGTTACATATTACATATTTCAGATTAACTATATGAATTTTTAAGTAAATCCCTATGCCAGAATTTTTTTGACAAGGATTTTATTTTTGTGGATTTCCAGAAAAATGGGATAATTGTAAAATATTCTGCAAATGTGCTCTTTCTAAATACTTTGTGTGAAAAACTCATCACTTTTCTTTTTTTAAATGTTACATTCTATCTTAATAGCCTAGGGTTATGGAAAAAAATATGACCCCATTAGCCCTTTTGGAATTGGGGTCATATACGACCCCAAGTTAATAAAAGACAATTTATGCAAAAAATTCAAATATTTTGTAAGTGCAGTTGAATTTTTAGATGGGACGCTAAAAATATAAAGCCAAATGTGTAGAACTTCTGCCATCAAATTTCATGACTTTTTTTTTTTTGGCACAAAAGTGGTCTGGGGCATTTGCTAATTCTTGGCGACTTTTTATTCGATTTTGAAGTTTTACAGCTTTTTGGAAAGGTAATTTAATACTGATCCCGAATTATATAACAATTTGTCGGAAAAATTAAACTATAGAACGAAATTTTCGTAAAATCTGAAAAAAGTCATATTTTCCCCATATAAACACACTTAAAATTTTCAATCGCGTTGAGCCACCTCTAAATGTTTTTTGATTGACCCAAAACTTTGTGTTTCTCAGTTTTTTGCTATTCGCGAAGTTCTAAATTTCTAAGGGGTGCGACCGAAAGTTTGAACACTTTTTTCCCCTACATATAATGAAGGGCCACCCTAGTACTCATATGAACGTTAGTTTATATATCTAATTAGTTGGGTCTAAGAGATAGAGTCTCTAAACACATAGCATTGAGTGTCGTATAGTCGGTATAGACCGATTATAATTTTCTTACATGTTTATAAATAACTGTGTACTTTCTTAAGAAAATACACGTTAAAAGTTGTGGCTATATCTGCCATAATATGAGATGTGAAGTATAACGATACATTCACACTAGGGCGGGTCGATTTAAAAATCGCACAAGTGACAAGGAAAGTCGTATTCTAGGGATCGAGGAACATACCTCTAAAACGAATTCTGATGTCCCGACTTTTGAATGTCTCACTTTGACCCATTTAGAGTGCCCCAATCGAGTCTAAATTTATGATCAACCCCCACTTGCTTTGGAGGGCTGACCCATCCATGCCAGTGGCACACCCTCTGGAACCCCTGGGGGGTTCCCCATAAAAACATTTCAAAAAATCACCATTTTTTGTTTAGAGTTGGGCTGACTATGTTTGATTTAATATTAAAATTAACACTCATACGTATACGTATCTTCTACTCTGCTGATAAATAATAATCATACGGCTTGACTATGTCATGTTATTCAAAAAGATCGATCAGATGAGGGTAAATAACTTTTAGATCACTACTCTGCTAATAAATAATAATCATACGGCTTGACTATGTCATGTTATTCAAAAAGATCGATCAGATGAGGGTAAATAACTTTTAGATCACTCCGTGACTATCCGTGACTCTGCGTGACTACCCCAAAATTAATCTGTAGTCACAACCAGACTAATGGCCAGGTATGGTTCCTAGGGCAAAGTTTCTTATTTTGATCCCTAGAATATGATTTTCCTCGTCACTTGAGCGATTTTGTTGCCTCCCTACAAATCGACCCTCCTTACACACACTCATTAAGCAAATGCTAGAAACACAACGAGCACAACAACAATTACAGCTACAACACATAAATTACAAAATTTAGAATAACCACGATAACAACAACAATATGGAAAAACAATATTTTTAAAAATCTTTTAACATTTTCATATTAATCTCAGAACCTATTGATCCGATTACGATGCCTTTAAACAACAGTATATTCAGAATGCCAAAGAATCATTTCTCCTAAAAATGAGGTAAAGATCTTGCGAAATGAGGGCGTGATTGTGATTTTCACAACATAAATTTTTGTTATACGGTGTCATAATAGAATATTTTGTAGAAAGTAATATGCTGATATCATCACGACGTACAATATGTAGAAATATAGCACTTAAAAACACACACACATAGCTATACTAACATATGTATGTACATGAATAGCAGCAGGGCATAAGTAGTTACGTACTCATACTCGTACATAGCAATGTCTGCAACATATAATATTTTTTTTTTGTGTAAACTTATGTAAATACAAGAAGAAATTTTATAAATGTTTTTTTTTTCTTTTCGGTATGTTGTTGCAAAAATTATAAAATATTTGCTCTATTTTTGGCAAAAATATCAAAATATTTTAAAGAATATTTATATAACTAAAGGAAATTTTATAATTGCTATTAATATTCATATGTTAGTGGTTGTCTAAATGTCTGAGGTTGTTATTTGGTATTCTTGAAATGGCAAGAAGATATATAGGAAATATTTTGCAATACTTTGTTGAAGACAACACCATCAACTTTTAGAGAGTGCATTTTTATGGAAATAATTCAAATTTAACATCGCTATTAATTTATTTAAAAAATTTATAATTTGAAATGAAGAAAGTTTTAGTCAACTGAGAAATTATATTAGTTAAGAAAGATATCAACTAGTAGTGTTTCACACTAAAGCGGAATATGAATTATAATATATTTTTGGGAATTTTTTTGAATTTTTTGGAGGTTGCAAAAGTTAAAATGAGTATTTTTTAATACATTCATGTACTGTGAAACAGAGGATTATATACTTCATCAGTAACCGTCAAAATTATTGTCATATGTTGTTTTTTTTGCTATACTCTCTCAAAATTAGATTATTTTTAAAAAGTAAATAACGAGATATTTCCAGTGTAATTATACCCTACACCACTATGTGGTTTGGGTATAATGACTTTGTGCTGCTGTTTGTAACAACCAAAAATATTTGACCTAGACCCATCTTTAATTATACCGATCGAATCAGAATCACTTTTTGAGTTGATTTAACAATGTCCGTCCATCCGTCCGTCTGTGTGTCCATGTAAACCTTGCAATCAAACTGCAGGTCGCAAATATGAATATATTTTGACGAAATTTGGTATATGAACTTTTATCGGCCATGGAATGAACGCTATTGAAATTGGTGAGAATCGGTCCATGTTCAGACCTACCCCTATGAAATCGACATAAATTGCCATAAGATCCTAATTGTCATATAGATCTTACTAAAATTGGGTTTATATGCATCCATTACATCCATTAATGAGTAGTCCAAAAATGATCCATTTGGGCTCATATAGACTGCTTCCCGATCTTCACTTAAATCTATTAAAAACAAAAATATTGCACTGATTCTTCTCAAATTTTGTTTGTATATATTTTTGCAAAATACAAGAGACTTTACCAAACATGATCAGTATTGGTCCATTTTTGGACCTAGTCCCCATATAGATATAGCATCTAATATGAGCGTTTTCATATCTCCAGCCAAAAAAATTAATAAAAATCCCACTCAAATTTGGTTTTTGCTTATTTTCTATGTCCAGTTAGTTGGGCCTAAGATATAGGGTTTCTAAACGCATGGTATAGCGTATCGTATAGTCGGTCTAGACCGACTATAATTTTCATATTTGTTTTTTATGTTTCTTGTTATTAAATTATAACTTTTGTTTTTTAGATGGATGCATCAACTTCAGGTATTGGAATATATTGTCATTAAATATTGGATTAAATAAATGTTTCGGATTTAAAAATTCAATTATTATTGAAAATTTGCAGTTGCAAATTAATAGAAACATTTTTTGTTTGTTTCTGTTTTGCCATCATTTTCGTTGCTGTAATTGATGCTGTTACTATTGTTAATATATAACCTAGTATTAAAACAAATAATCTGAATGATTATGCATATTAGTGTGGAGCGAAAAATTGTTGCTGTCGAAATTCAAAATGTACATAAATACATAAATTCATTTTTTCACGGGCCAGAAATAGTAAGATATGCCTTACTGAAAATAAAATTCGTTGATGCAGATATATTCAATAAATATTATGCCAACAAAATATGTAATAGTTTACTAATTAGTTCACTAATTCTGCCCAAGGCTCAGATGCAGAACTGATTAATGAAGATATGGAAGATGATGAAAATGATTACGAAGATGATGATGTTTGCTTAAAATATGAAAACATTATGGTAAAAAATTATTCAAAAAACTAGAAGATCAAAATGAGAAAAACAGCAAAATACAATATACAGTAATACACAAAAATATAAATGCTTAAGAAACTAATATAAAATATAATAATAGAGACATAGTTGTAGAGAAAGATATAGTTGAAGTAGAAAATAAAATAAAGTTGAAAATAGTTTCTTATAATGTCCATGGTTTAGAAATCAAGTATCTTCACCATGATTTCTTCGAATATATAAAACATAACGATATTTTCGTACTGTTAGAAACTCAAGTAGAAGAAAGAAATATCCCAAAATTTGAAAAACGCTTCAATAATTTTGACTTAATATCGAAAGCAGCATTTCGCAATAGCAGATTTGGAAAAGGTGTTGGAGGAAGTGTTTGTGATGTCCGAAAAGCTTTGGCTAAAAATGGAGTGAGTCATTATTTTAAAACTGATGGTAATATAGATATAATTAAAATCAAAATGTTGAACTTGCACTTCACAATAATACCATTGTATATAAGAGGAGCAAACTGGAATCAAGGATTTGAGAACATAAATAGATTTTTCGAATCCAATGATATGGAGAATCCAATAATAATCGGTGATCTAAACGTTCGAATTGGAAAAGAAAATCAAGATTTAGAGGAAGTGATTAATGTAACGTTCCCCGCAACGTTCGTATGGCAAAAAATTTTTGGAACTATGTAGAAATTATGGAATGGTAGCGTTAAATGGAAGAATCTTAGGCGACGAGGAGGCAAATTATACCTTTATAAGTAATATGGGTAATTCAGTGAACTATATTTGTGCCGTTTCAAGTGATATGTTAAAGTTTGTTGAATGTTTTGAGGTTGAAAATCAAATATGGTCTGATCACTTACAAGTTAAGCTTAGTATAACTAAATATATGGCACAAAAAACTTCCAAAGAGAAAATAATGCTGTTACCAAAATTAAAATGGGGCAACCATAATGTAGAAAGAAATCAAACATAAACTTAACTCTTATTTAAATGCATTGTTGGAACAAGAAACATATACAGGAATACAAGATATGAGCAGTTTGATAGTGAAGTATTAGGCAGTACAAATTATTCCCAACAATTTTCAGCATAAAAATTAAAGGTTTGATAAACAGTGTAGCAAAGCCAGAGAGGAGTCATTGCTTTCGCTAAAGGCATATCAAAAATCGCAAAACACATACGATAAACAAAAATATACTGAAAATAAAAATTTTTATCAAAAGCTTTGTAAAAGGAAATGAAAAGAATATTATATTTGCCTTGAAAATAAATTGAATTGTATAAATTACAGTAAAAAATGGTGGGCCCTGGCAAAAGAATTGAGGCAATAGGAATTTTACACTATTGGCAGCATAGATGCTCACAAGTTTGCTGATTATTTTAAAAACCTGTTAAATCCTACGCTAACTGCCAGTAAAATAGAGTATGCACTAAATTTAGTTACAAACGAGCAATTGGATAGAGCATTTAATGTAGATGAAATAAAATTACAGCTTAAAAAGGCGGAATCAAATAAAGCACCGGGAGAAGAAAAGATACCATACGAATTCTACATTAATGCCGGTGATGAGTATTTGAAAGCTTTGGCTGCTGTTTTTTCAAACTTACTCAATGGATATGGCTCTCTGTATTCCTTTAAAACCAGTATCATTTTCAATATATATAAAAAAGGAGATATAAACCAAGAAAGTAATTACAGAGGGATATGTTTCATGAACTGTATTGCCAAGATAATGATGGGTGCGCTGAAAGAAAGAATTACAATGTTCTAAATGAATTTCAAGCGGGTTGTCGAAAAGGCTATTCCACCATTGAAAATATATATAATCTCGCAACAATCGTCAGTATAAAATTTGAAGAAAAGAAAAAAGTTTACGCCTTTTTTGCTGATTTTAAAGCTGCATTTGACTGCATTCGAAGAAACCTATTAATATAAAAGTTACAACAAATTGGACTGTCATCAAAACTGTTTAAGTTTATTGAAAATATTTATCAGGACACAAAATCGGCTGTCAGGACAGGATCCGAGCAATCCGATTATTTTGAAACTCACTCCGGGGTAAAGCAAGGATTGCTATCACCATTGCTATTTGCCTTATATCTGAATGAGTTCTTATGTATGCTGATGACATTGTCATATTAGCGAAAAGTTTCACGATTTGCAGAAAATGATTGAAAATTTAGAGAAATACTGTACCTTATGGGGTATGGAAATAAATCTAGCCAAATCCGATATAATGATTTTTAGAAAAGCAGGCGGAGTTGCTGCAAATGAAAAGTGGGAGTTTAATGGTGCGGAAGTTAGAGTGGTGTCGGAGTATAAGTACTTGGGAGTCAAACTGACCCCGAAAATGTTTTTCTCTAAACATATCGTAGCGAAAAACAATGCAGCTAAAAGCTGTTTAAATGCCACTTGGAAACATTTTATCGGCAAAAATGAAATAGCTTTAAAGGAAAAATGGAAAATGTTTTTTAGCGTTTTGCAGAGCTATACAATCTTACGGAGCTCAGAGGCGATGAAAACAAAACAACGGCAAGAACACTTGGTTAAAGCTCAAGACAGTCAACAAAGGTTCTACAGATTCCTGGATCACAGTAAAGGTCTCACTTATTGCAATGAGAATAAGCTATATAATGATAAGCTATATAATGAAAATTAGAGGTGATTTATTGTGGTTGAATGGTACCAGTTTTAGGGAAGGTGACAGCAGATTATGCTCCATGTATAATACGAAAGAAATAGAAACCCTTCAGCAGTTCTTGGGCAGATGTCCTATATTAAAAACGATATGAAAGAGATATTTACAGCGTGCAGTACTCACAGAAAACGAATTGATTAGTATACTGAATGGTGGTGAAGATACTAATTGGCTAAACCTTTTTTATTACGCAAAATATGCATTAATATATAGAAGTACATTAATAAATGTATTTAATTTTTAAATATTTCTGTCAAAACAAAAAATAAATACCCAACATTGCGGCAAACGGGTTTTTTTTATAAACCATGCCGTACTTTTCTTTGTAATTAGATTTTAGAATTTAGGAATGTAATGAATTGAAGAATTAATAAAGAAAATTTATCTATCTATTAAAAAAGAATAATAAAGGGTCCGCCATCTAACGTTTTTTTTTTTCAACTAGTGCTTATTTCGTGAATTGTAGCACCTAGCGCATGTCTGATTTGACAGATAATTAGTTTTATCCTTCCGCTGAATGAATATGGTTGTGTTTACGCTAGAACAACGCTGGGAAATTTTGCGACAGTACTTTGAAAATCATGGTAATGTTGCAGAATGTGTGCGAAAATTGCGTACGGATTTTGGAAGAAGAGAAGCACCGTCAGCTCCGTATGTTCGTTATCTTGTGAAAAAAGTGAAAGAAACTGGAATCCTCATCGATAAACCAAAGCGTGAAAAGCCAAAAGCTGAGAATATTGCTGCTGTGGCAGAAAGTGTGCTTGAAGCGCCATCAACTTCAATTCACCGTCGTTCTCAAGAATTGAACATTTCGGAGGCATCATTGAGACGAATTTTGCATAAAGACCTTGGTATGACGCCATACAAAGTCCAATTGGTTCAGGAGTTGAAGCCAACTGACCATCCAATGCGTTTTCGCTTCGCTAACTAGGCCTGCGATCGACTTACAGAAGATGCCGATTTTGCCAAAAAAATCATCTTTTCAGATGAAGCTCATTTTGATTTTAGCGGGAATGTAAACAAGCAAAATTGTCGCATTTGGGGCACAGAAAACCCTCACGCATACATTGAAAAGCCAATATACCCAAAACGAGTCACTGTTTGGTGCGGATTTTGGTCCAGAGGCATAATTGGGCCATTTTTCTTCGAAAATGAGCAAGGAGTGGCCGTTACAGTTAATGGCGATCGTTATCGGGCCATGTGAACGAATTTTTGTTCACAAAAATTGAAGAGGAGGGTATTGGCAACATTTGGCTTCAACAGGACGGCGCTACGTGTCACACATCCGAAGCTACACTCGAGTTTTGGGCCCTGTTTTTTAAGATCGCATTATCAGCCGCAGAGCTGATGTCGTTTGGGCACCTCGGAGCTGCGATTTGACACCGTTGGACTATTATTTGTGGGGTGCCCTCAAAGGTAAGTGTTGCGCCAACAAGCCAGAGACAATCGACGCTTTAAAGGACAATATTCGTGAAGCCATTGGTGAAATACAGCTGCACACAATCGATAATGTGCTTAAAAATTGGACTGATCGTGTAGTCTACTGCATGGCCAGCCAAGGCAGCCATTTGAATGAAATTATCTTCCGTTATTAACCGGAAGAATTGTACTTTCAAAAAAAAAAAAAAGAAATTTGAAATAATATTTAGTAGTTTTTTTTTTATAGCATTTTCAAAAAAAAAAAAAAAAAAGTTATTTGGCGGACCCTTTATAAATACAATTTGCATATAAAGAAGTTTTAAGTAAGGAAAACAATCAGTTTTGAACCTGCAACACTAAAATAAAAATTATAAAGTTCATTATGAGACTACAAAGGAACATAATTTCTTATTTCCGTCTCGATTTTTGCCAATATAAGAATTATCAGCACAAAATATGTATAGATAGATAAAAAACGAATGGAAAAGATCGAGTCTCCACGACAAACAAGAACAACAAAGCTCCAATTCCAATAAAACAAATACGCTAGTGGTAACCAGCACTCAACAACACTTGCAACATCAACAAAGACAGCCACCAACTACTTATAGCTCTTCAACGAGTAATCATTATCATAATATTTCTTCTTCTTCATCCGTCGCTCGGCATCATTTTTTAAATGGTAATGACGGTCAATGTAGGAAAAGTTCTCCAAATTATGTCACCAGCCTCGGAAAAAATAGCATCGGTAACAAATATATCGTATTTCATAATTAAAGATCTCGGTAGTTTTCATTAACAAGCAGTGGATAAGTCTAATGTAATATTTTCACCACTTAAAATTCTTATACACAGACAGGAACAAACGAGCCTTATTCATCATCTACTGGTACAAAAAGTGCAGCCACGAATTGAAATATTTTTACTTAATCTATTTTTAATTTGTAACTGTAAACTAATTAATTATTATTATAAATTATTTTATAATATAGATATAATTACTTCAATTGTGCATTAAAAATGGATTACACCGATAAATGATTGTAACCATCAATAAATAAAAATGTAATTCCATTATATAAATTAAATTTGACAATTCATACAATCAAATTTACTTAAAGTATCAGTTGCCATAAACTTCGCACTATTATTTCGAAATTATAATTTAGTTATCACAACAAAATAATTTGATAGTACATGGAATTATCAAAAATCGGTTGGCAACGAATTCGCGTTTCTTTTTAAATCTACTGCAGTGGTAATTTGTTAGATGTAATTACAAAAACTTATAGTACAAGGGACTACTACCAAAATTCGGATGGCAAAAAATACGGTTGACACTACGAATACGTTTTCTGTGTGTAATTGTTCGTTATATAAAATTCTTTGAAAAACTTAAAACATGTTTTAGATTTTTCACTAATGTGAAAAAAAACCAAGCTGGTCCATAATTTAACATCGTATATTTTTTGGTAAGGTAATTCTAGCAAAATAAAATTTTGTAATTTTTTTTATTTTGGTATTTTAAGGAATTATAAATATTGTTGCAGATGTGTTGTTTCTAAATGACTGACTAAACGATATGATATCAGGTATGAAATAAAATGTTAAACAATTCAAATTATTAAAAAAATCAGTATTTTATTTTTCAAATAATATATACACATTTTCTACATTGTTTCTTAAAATAGTTGAATGTCATCCATATCGATAATATGCCAGTCATAAATTTTTGTATAAAATTCACCAACAATGTTTAGAGGTATATAGGCTTCGACTTTCTTGAGGTCATTGATTTTGTTGATATTAATAGGTACACATTTTTGCGGGAAGGCACTTATTTTTGGAACCTCTGGTGAACTAGGTCCCGGATTTTTCAAGTCAAAAGTTTGTTCATTGAGTCCACTAATAAAGGTTTTTACTTTAACTTGGCCGACATGTTTATGAGAGTAATGAAAATCCATAAAAGTTGAAATGTTGAATTTTATTTTGTTTTCCTTTGGGATGTTCCTTGCTTGAGTCTCCGCAGATATTACATTGTTGTTGTAAAATTGTCCACACCATGATTTAAAATTCTTTAATTTTTCACTTTCTACTATTTCCACCAGGAAGTTGTCCTGAATAACAGCAGAGTGAAACATAAGTTCAGCATACTGTAAATGCGTCAGTTGTTTTAATTTTTCATTTGATTATACTAAAGTCACAGTCATACGGAAGGTACAAATGACCTCGAATAGGAAAATAGTGATGAATACTCTCGAATCAGCCAGTGTCTATTAGGAGAAAAAAAGACCGCACAATGACGGTATTTTTGTTTTGTCCTGGTGCACCATCGGAAAAAACATGAAGATGCCTAACACCAGCATCAAGAAATTCATTGATATAATCAACTTAAAATTAACAAATTTAATTTGGCCCATTCTTAGCTAAGCCCTCATGATATACATAAAATATTTCTTGAACTGTTGTTTGAGAAAGTTGAAGGTTTTGCATAAAATCCATGCAGATCCCACCTACTTTTTCATCCAGCCACATTTCTTTGTAAGTCATTTGAGAGACAACACATTTCCAGGAGATGGGGTTTTTCTCAAAGGAATGGATATTTTCAAATGCGGCATCACCATGGTTACTAAGTGCAGATGAGTTTTTTTAATGCATATTGGATTGGTCTAGTCTTCAAATTTAATATGTGTAACTCAATATTGGCCGAAAATGGCCAAGATGTGTTTCTTAAATGACTGATTCAAATATGATGTTCAGTGACTAAAAACATTTGCTTCCTTTTACTTATATTTTAAAATTCATGTTCTAACTATTTCAAATATTATAATTATTATTAATCTCTAACCGATTTATCAATCAATAACCGTATGGTAATCCATATTATTGTTTTATCCTATCCCAACATCCCACATATTATATAAACAAATATTATTGGAATTCAATGCCAAACCAAATATTAACATTTTACTTGTTATTTGTATCCTACTTGTAACTAAACATAGTTTACAAAGGCAGCATTGTGTTGTCTACATTGCTTTCAATAGTAATGCCAATTTTTTTTATTGAAGAAATATTTTAACAAATTGTTGTTTAGGTATACATAGAGACTGACTAGTAATACTAGGGTTTTGTGAAGTACTAAATATTGTTTGTATGTAAAATCATTAAAAGTTCAATAGCATCATTGTCCTAAAATACTTGTATTAGTATAAATACTTTGTAATATTGTTAGTTTCTAATGGTTTTACGAGTAAATATTATTACCCAGCAAAAAATTACGAACTTACTCAAAACGAACAACATAATTGTTGCTTATTAAAAGTCGATATGGTCCGATTTCTCTTCTTAACAGCCGAAAATGTTAATGAATTTTAATTATAATTTGATTTTTTTTAAATTGATTTTTAATAATCAGTTCGCGGTGCAGAAAATTTGTGCCATTTTTTTTTGATTCAGCCATTTTTTTTTTGTTTTTGTATTAGTTTATTTTATTTGTTATATATTAATTTAAAGAAAAAAATTTACACCAATTTTTGGTATTTTTATACCCTATACTAATATGTGGTGATGGTGTACTGAATTTGTGGTGATGTTGGTAACTATCAAAAATATTTGATCCAGATCCAACTTTTGCAGTATTGATCGACTCAGAATAACTTTAAGAGTTCGATTTATTTATGTCTGTCCGTCTGCGTGTCCATGTAAACATTGTAATCATACCATCGCGTTACGAAAACGAGCTTTTGTTCTGTCCTATGAACCAAATATACTTTTTCGGAAAGGGGAGAAAAAATAAAAATACACGTGTATCGGCGATTTTCATGTACATCGATCGATTTTTAACCCTTTTTTCATCATCCAATCGAGCTGAATTTTTGCAGGCAAACTCGTGGAAATATCTGTATCACGTCAAATTTAAAAAAAAAATAATAGATTTTTATCAATTCTTAGATTTTCCTGAATTTTTTTTTTAAAAAATGGCTATCGGTTTTTTTGTAACGGTTTCAGTTCGCTAACAAACCGAAGTTTTTTTTATTAATATTGTTATATTAAAATTAAAAATTGTTACATTAAAAATTTCATTGCTTTTTAAGAAACTGAGGCCTTTTATTTTTGCGTTTGTAAGCATTTGTGTCAGTATCGCGACAAATAGACCAACAGTATTCGGCAAGCATATTCGTAATGTCTTGTCCTTTAAAGCGCTTTTCAATAGCCACAATGTCCTGATGGAGCCTTTCGCCATGCTTATCGCTACAAGCTCCTAAATCATCAGGGAAAAAATCTAAATGATTGTGAAGGAAATGAATCTTTAGCGACATTAATATGACCATTTCGCCATATGCCGAAATCATTTCTGCGACAATATTTTTATAATTGGCAGCTCGTTTGTTACCAAGAAACTGCTCAATAACGGCAACTGTGCATTTCCATGCACGTTGTTCGATAGCATTAAATTTTTATGAAAATTCATAACTTGCAACTATTTTTTTTAAATCATACACATCATTAAAAAAAATAAAGTTACTGAATGACTTCTTAAAAAAATACCTGCATGAATATTTGCGCCGCTCAATTTCGGAAAAATTTTGCACAAACTTGCAATCGCCTCGCCCTCACGATCCAGTTTTTTAACAAAATTTGATACGAGACCAAGCTTAATGTGTAGTGGTGGCAAAATGATTTGAGATGGCTGCACCAATGGTAGATTCTCTACGCTTTCAACGCCTACTTTGTAGCATGTCCGCGGCTTCCACTTAAATTCAGTGTAATGCTGATCTCTTTTGCGACCTTCCCATGTACACAAAAAGCACTGGTGGGTTGGAAATCCACGCTTAACACCCATGAGTAATCCGACCACTTTCAGATCGCAGCATATTTTCCAATTATGCTCTTGGTACTTTATCAGCTGTAATATTAATTCCATGCCTTCGTATGTTTCTTTGAGGTTTGTGGCATATGCGATCGGGACAGATGGATGTTTGTCACCGATATGAAGCAGCACGACTTTAAGGCTGTTGACCGATGCATCTATGAAAAGTCGCCACTCCTCTGAAATATGGGGGTAACCAATTTTTGCAAACATCGAATCAATATCATAACAACAAGCCAGTTTTTTCCCGATCTTCGTGCAATTTAAAAAATTCGTCATATGTAGTTCTACGTTGATCACGAGCGGCTGTTATTTTAAAATCAGACGCCACTACATTCCACTGCTTAAAGCGTGATGCAAAGAGTTCCGCTGTTGTCCTCGACAAATTTCCGTCTCGTGCAAGGTCATTGAAGTCGGCTTGTGTTACTAAATGCGGCACTGCAGTCCCAAGTTCACTGGGTGTTGGTACAAATTCCGATATTTATGGACTCTCGCATCTCGTACTCGATGCAAGAAATGTTGATAGCATTGTTGGAACTACTGTTGGTTCTCCATGGCTTAATTTGGGAACATCATCAAAAATCTCCACTGAAGCCGCTATACGTTCTTCTGGTGAGTACAGAACTGCTGGAATAACCGATTCTACATTAGCGTAGCGAATTTTGTTGCGGCGAAAGTATTGGTACCCTTTAGTTTGAGTAAAAGTTACGCAAAAGTAGCAAAATTCATTGCAGTGCTCCGTACGTAGTAGCCAAATTGTTGGTATAGCGTACTTTGTTGTTGACCTTCCACCAATAAACTTGCATAAATTTCTATAGCAATAGTCGCACACGACTTCCGGAGTATACCACAAGTAAGGAACATAAGCAATCTTGAATATTTTCTGAAACGAATTAACCACTGTTTTCGTAATATTTTTCAAATTTTTACTTGGTGCGAATAAGCCACAAACGTAACAAAAGTTATTTCGAGTCGGGCACTGCATTTTTGGGAACGCTTTAGTAGTTTAAAAATTTGGAGTTTCTTCAAATTATGCTGAAAAAAGTGACAAACAAAGATTTAAAAAAAAAAAAAAAAAAAATTCAAGAAAATCTGATAATTGATAAAAATCCATTTTTAAAAAAATTTGATACAGACATTTCCAAGAGTCTGCCTGCAAAAATTCAGCTCGATTGGATCACGGAAAAAGGGTTAAAAATCTATCCAAATTCTTTCACACAGGCGGACAGACGGACACTACGAGCTTTATACTTTATACATAAAAAAAAATTCTGACGTGTACATGAAAATAGCCGATACACGTGTATCTCTATTTTTTCTCCCCTTTCCAAAAAAGTATATTTGGTTCATAGGACAGAAAGTGTGTAACGCGGTGCACTAAATACATGTATAATATATGAACATGTTTTTATGAAATTTAGTATGGAACTTTTATCGATCATCGATCACGCTATAACCCCTACCATACCGACTTAATTGTTCGTAAGATGTAGATAATCATAATACTTCGGTGCGTATCTGTGTATTATACCCGCTGATCTGTAGTCCAAAAATAGACTCTGCAGGACCATTTTTATTCATAGTCTCCATATAAAGCTGCTTTCCGATCTACAATTTAATCATAAAAAAAAAAAACTAAAATTGTACTAGAGAATCTATGCAATTTCTCTAGTACATATTTTGAGAAAAGCAAGTAACTTTACTTTTTGACTCAGCCCCCACATAAAAATAACATCAGATATCAATTTTTCAGTTTATATACATTTGGCGATTTTTCAATTTGTCAATTTTTGACTTTGGCTATTATTTTTTGCGATTTTTGATTTTGTCGATTTTTGATTTTGGCGATTTTAGTCGTAGCGATTTTTTTTGCTACTTTTTATTTTGGGGATGTTTGTTATTCACGATTTTCGGTTTTGGCCATTTTTGATTTTGGCGATTCCGCCCATATTTTCCGCGACTACATTGGTAATTAATGTATGTATTATCAAAAGTTTCAAGACTGACACTTTCATAGTAATATAAATTTTTTGTGTATGGTCCGCCCTTTTTTTGGGCAACTACTCACATTAATAAGACTAAGTCCCTAGGCTTTCGTTACGACAGTAGTCCGCATATATGATATTAAATATTTACTTTGTACAGGGGGTGACACGGCCACTGATCTGATCCCGCCCGTTTCTTTTCCGGGTACTAACATTAATAAGTACTAACGTTAAAAGCTATTACAGAACTCTAGATATATGACATTAAATATTTACTTTGTATGGTGGGTGCCACTCCCATTGGTCCGATCCTGCCCATTTTTCCGCGACTCTTCAAATTAGTTTAATATGTACATACATGTATATAGTTTCAGAACTCTTGCTGTCGTAGTACTCCATTTATTGTATGTTAAAATTTGCTTGCTTGATGAAAACACAATATCATATAACAACAAACTACTTCGCCTAACTCAGTCATCATTTAGAACCAAAAATAGCTTAGGAATTATATCACGCTTATCACATAAGAATAATGTTTTTGTTTTCAAATGTCATCTAGCTCAAAGTAGTGGTTATTTATCGACATACCACTTTTTTTTGCGGGGTTTTATTAAAATTATATGTTGATAATTATGAGCATGTTTAGTGTCATTGTCCTTTATGTCCTATATTTAACATTGTTATCGAATGGTTAATTCTCGATGAAATAACTTGTGTTCATCAGAGGCGGTTTAAGGAAGGGTAGATTGTTTCGTTTAATATATATTACAAAATAAATTGTATTTGAAGAAATTTTTACAAGCGTCATAATGTTCCATCTACTTGGGGTAGTGCCGCCAAACTCCCGCTTAAATTTTGGGTGGAAATGAAGGACTGCAAAGCATGGTACCGCAGCACTATCGAAATCCTCTTTTCGGTATCCCAAGCATAGAAACTTTCGAAATTAAAAAAATAAGCCGATTACCCACACAGGCAAAAAGTTATTACGTTTTGTTTTGTAGCACGATTCGTGCGCCATCCGTATAGCTTAAATCCCACACTATTCTATGTATACGTAAACTATATGTAAATGTAAGGACACTTGGACAAAATTTGCTACATGGGCGATTGCTGTTATAATTGGTGAGAGCTGGTTTTCATACAGGAAAAGTTAATTAACCTAAACGGCAGGTAATGTGGTTTTAAATCTTAGTACCTAACAGAGGAGCCTCTCATCATTCACCTAAAGGCAAACAATTTTTTTTTTCAAATTTTACTCGAATATGGTATATAATATGGATTTTACAAATAGGGGATTTTTCGAGATTATGAAATTTAGTTCTATTATATTTTTTTAAAAATAAAAAAGGAAATAATATTTCACATAAAACAGAACATTAAATTTTAAATAATTCATTAGAAATTTATTTTTTTTATAATTCTTATGCCGGTTTTCTCAATGTATCGTCAAACTGGCTGTTACTTAACCAGGACATAAATTAATTGGACCGATAAACTGCCGGTTAACAATTTTGGTTTTCTCAGTGTACCGACAAAAACATTATTTTCAGTTGGCAATGCCTCTCAAAATACGTATAGAAGTTGTGAGAATTATTTTCAGTTGGCAATGCCTCTCAAAATTGATATGAAAGTTGGGAGAGTAATTTATCTGTACGATAAATAAATAATTGGCAGATGAGTGCCGGTTAGCTTTGCGACAAAATAGAAGCAAACCAGACATTGAGAAAACCAAATTTCTTTAATCGGCATTTTGTCGTTGGGATAAAAGATAATCGCCTATTGAGAAAACGGGCATTAGTATAAAAAAATTAAAACACAACAAGAATGTTTAAAGAAATAAAATTTTAAAGAAAAATATGACTTTGATATCACAATCAAAGCTTTTTGGAAAATTGGGGAATATCTTTTTCTATACAAAACTTAATATCATCTGCAATGAAATTGACAGACTTGATAGATCTTTTGAGTTTTTGTATAGCATTATTGGCATTATTGGCATTATTTTTCTTAGGAATTGGTTTCCCAAATACAATGTCGCCAGAATGCATATCAATAAATTCTTCAATCGACAGATCACGCTCAGCATTACATTTAAAAGAAATAATCAAACATTTTAATTTAAAAAATTTTAGATCTGGGTGATTCAGGATTGGCAGCTCTATATTTTTTGTATATGCTTGATATGTTTAAGAATAAACCTTTTGGCTCATATATAGTCGCTCATATATCAGTTATAAATTTTAACATATTTGCAAGCAAAAAATGCGTTAAAGTCTCACTTAAACTCAGTTTATGCTTTGTACTAAACTCACTACAGGCTCTGACTATTTTCGAACCAAAAAGAAATATTTTGTAATGTGGCAGACATGACACTGATTTCATTTTCAAAATTACTTAACTACATTTTTCCTTTCTTACTGCAAAAATAGGGGCTATAAAAATACATATAACAAACTATTGTCATATTTCCATGTCATTTCAGTCTTTTTATTTGAAATGAAGTCAATAAAAATTATTATAATTAAAACTGAAAAATGGGACCTAAGGCTGACCTTTGCATGGAATTGAATGTTAAAATTAAGCATATCCTGCATTTAAGTGACATTGCCAAACATTTTGACAGAAATACTTTTTAAATTTCATATGAAATGTAAGTATTACGCGTGGACTAGGTCCATTCAGATCCAGTCCATCCAGTCAGTATTTATGTGTAATAAAAACATATACAAACTAAATTTGAATAATTACTTTTATACTTCTATTCTGTGGATAGATTTAAATGATTATAGGAGGCTGCTATATAGAGGGACTATGGCTAAAATTTGTCGTTCACCCTTTAAGTCTGAAGTGATGATTTTTGGGTATAAGGAAAATAGATATACATTTCATATAAATATGTATATATATCTAGATCTCAGGCCAAGTTTTAATTCCCCTAGGAAACACAGGAGACATTTGTTTGCAGGCTAGCTGAAAAATAGTAACGATCTGCACCAAATTCAATTATGCACCAAGTTTCATCACAATATATTTCTATTTGCAACTTGTAGTTTCTGTTTGAAGTTTTCATGAACAAATAGCCAGATGGATATCGTGAAATGACTAAAATTTGATTCTAAGTAGATCGATATACTATAAGGTCTTTTTTATCCATAGTTCTCGTTTTAGCACATAAGCTTGAATCTAATTGTATTGGCTATCATGTTATCGTCTTAAATGTCTTATATTTTCAAGATGTATAACTTTTTTTTTTGATAAAATCGAAATGGCGGCAATTGACGTTACAAAGGTGGCGTAAGTTCAGCAAGGTACCACTCACTGTTTTCGCAGTGGAAGAGTGTAAAGTTGTTATATTGAACCAGCACGACCACGACCATTTTTTAAATAGTATTACCATTATTTTTAAGAATTCTGAAAGAAAATGTTGTTTTGACATTTAAGACACTTAAGCATTCAATGAAATGTTTAAAGTGCATAGCAATAATAATCAGTAACAAAATCATAGTCGGTCTAGATGGAATGTACTATATCTTATACCACGCAATTAGAGAAAGGGTATTAGGTCCAACTAATTGGAAATAGAAAATAAGCATAAACCAAATTAGAGAGGAATTGGTATTCATTTTTTTTTTGCATCATATTGGATGTTATATTTAAATAGGGGCTAGGTCTATTCTATGGCTAATGGAAGGAAGCACATGTATCAAATTCCATCAAAATATAGTGATATTTGCGACATGCAGGTTAATTACAAATGGACGGAGAGACGGACAGACAGACATATGGACAGACAGACGGACAGACAAACAGACGGACGGACGTACGGACATCGATAAATTGACTAAGAAAGTGAGTCTGGGTCGATAGATATAATAAACATACAGGTATAGATGATAACAAAAAATCCGCTAAATTAAAACTTTTCATTTGTTCCTCAATGGAACGCGTTATTAATAAAACGCGTGTTTTTAATATTTAGACCATATCACAGTGGTCAAAAGCGATTAAAAATCTATAACTTTTTTATTTCTTCACCGAAACTTTTGAAACAGGGTACTCGGAGGTTTTTAGTGCCGCTGAACCCAAATCTTTTATCAGATTTAAAAAATTGAAAATGGCGGATCCAATATGGCGGCCAAATTTTTTACTAATGCTCGGATTAGCTTAAAATTTGGTACTCGGGGGTTTTTGGAGTCGCTGAACACGAGTCTGATATCACATTTTAAAAATTCAAAATGGCGGATCCAATATGGCGGAAAAATTTTTTCTCCTAAAACACTTATGAGATTTTTTTAAAAATAACTAACACATTAAACAACATATTTAAACTAAATTTATTTCATGTTTGTATAGATAACAGCTTTTTTTTTTAACTAAACCAAACTAAACTAATATAAACTAAACAACTAATTCTAAGGCCTCTGGAAGCAACTCGGTGTTATTTTTCTCTTTCTTAATTCTAATACTACTTATTAACGGATCTGAGGATATTAATAGGTAGTGAAATACGTCTTCATTATTTAATTTTCTTGATAAATTTCTGTTATTATTTAGCCTTGCAATTCTAAAAATTTTGTTGGATGCCTCTTGAGCTTCTTCGGATAATGAACCAATTGCAACTCCCAAATGGTTAATAATATCAGTTCGATGGATAAGATAACCATTTATCATATCATTATATTGTATGATAATAACTAATAATTAACTTAAAAATTTGTATACAAAAAATTGTATGCACGTACATGGCACATTTTAAATGTTGTAAAAATAATTTAGTTAATTTCAAATTTATAGGGCCTAGTTTAAGCATTAATATTACATATATATATATATATATATAAATGCACTTAAAATTAACCTAATTTTTTCACCAAAATTTAAAATTTGTTATGTACGTGCAGGCACTAAAACGGATCGATAGCCCTTTCAAATGTCTTTCATTTCATATACAGTATGCACATATTCATTTAAAAGTTGTGTACAAAAAGTTAAAAAACGAAAAACATCCATTTTCGTATGCCTTATATCTCCCAAAAATTAGGGGTTCCGCCCTAAGAACCAAAATACTGGTCCGTTTTTTTCATGCTCTATCAAAGTTTGAAAAACTTCCCTATTGAGATTGTATGAATTTTTTTAAAATACACTTATAAATAGGGTACCTTAAAAATGCTCTACATTAAAAGTTGCATAATATTGCACTTAGGTCAAAACATATTTTGTTTAGGACCCTTAGGTGTATTAAATACCATTTATAGCTAAGCGGTTAAGAGCCGCTATTTTTTTGGCAGCTTATGCAAATAGGTCAATTTCATTTTTTTAAACCTATTTTTTTGCCACTTAAAAATTATAAGAAATAATCACTCAAATGCCCAAGAAATTACATGATGTGATTAAAAACAATATATATTTTTTATAACTGTAAAGTTATAAAACAATATCATCGAAAAAAGTAGGGTTTCTCTACTTAGTTTCCGAGTATAAAAAATTCCGATTTTTTAGTTTGAATTTTTTTTAAAAAACTTCAACTTTCGTCCATTATAGCATAAAAATTAGATATTCTACAACCCAGAAAATGCTCAAAACATCTTATCTAATGTATTATCTGTCGATAACTGCAAAAAATTAAAAGAATTATTAAAAAAAAAATTAATTTTGAGCGCTTTTGACGACTATGCCTGTATGCCTGTTTTATGCCATTGTTTCGACTCAGTTTTTGAGTTAGGAAATTATAGCTTTTATTTTGTGAAAATGATTGTATTCTTATTTCATTTATGTTTGCCAAATGCTCACGTTGTAGCTCCTGTTTCTGGATCTATGATTTTAGCTGGAATTAAATTAAAATTATGAATTTATGAATGAAAAATATGGAAAGTCGCCACAAAAAATAATAACGATATTTTGCTGAAAAAATATGAAAAGCCGAAAAAAATTCAAAATCGTAAAAAAAATCAATTTTGCCCAAAAATATGGACAATGGGTAAAAATATGAAAAATATTAAAAAAAAAAAAAAAAAAATCTGACAATATTTTCCATATGAAAATTCAGTGAAAAGTCAATTAAAATTATGCAAAATTAAATATTTATATTTTAGGATTATATAATGAACTGGTTTTTATTATGTAATGGATTCATATAAGTACTTAGTATACAAAAATAATTGACGAGTGTATTGCACAACTGTGTGACAAACATGTTGCTTTAGTTTTAAAATGCTGGTTGTAAACATTAGTGCAATATGTAATTTTTGTATTAGTGACGCATAAGGGAACCAATTAATAATCTCAGTTTTAATACGAACTATTAGAATTAAAAGGAAAATAAGAAAGAAATATGAAAAGCCTCAATGAAGAAATGAACAAATGTGCTTTTTGGTTAGTTCAAAGACGCTAAATTTAGCGCGAAAAGCGCTAAGTTGGCACCGCTGTTTATCATGCGCGATGTAGGCGTCTTAAGTTTCAAGGGAACACTTTACTCTTTTCAACAATATAATTTGTAACGTCACTGTATATTAATAATATGTATTTATTAACGAAAGTCAACTGAATAAGATTAATGTTACGAAATTGAGGTAAATTAAATTGAAAACTTGGGAGAGATTTGGTAACAAAGAGTATAGGATAAATATCAAAGGCAAAATAGTGTACTAATACCACACTTCTGAATATGTACGAATAACTTTAATGAACTAACAAATTCGATTTAAGAACAAAGACATAATAAGGTCTTATTTATGTAAAGCGAAATAATATAAACAATTAAAATTTCTTGTTAGGCAAATCAATCAACTGAAAATCAATCAATTAAGATATATATTTTTTTTGTTAACAGCAAAAGGGAAAACAATTCTTTAGTAGATAATGTATAACATTAATCAGATAATTCATGAAAAAGCTGGCAACAAACCTTTTTATTTGTTAAATGTAATTGGAGAGAAACAAAATGTACAAAAAAGAAAAATCTGAAGTAAAGAATTCATTGTTTGATATCATAAATGTATGTAAAACTAAAACAACAACAATAAAGTATAATTTGTTTAACTGAAATTGATATCTTCCATATAGTTCATCTATAGATGATATCAGATGTTAGAATAATGGATTGTACATACAGCTGCGGTATTTAAAATAGTAGCAAAATTGTATATTTTTTTTAGAGTTTGTGTGGTACACGGTAGGCAGGAAGCATCGATAGGTTGAACAAAAATGTCGAAAAAACTGCAAGCTGGGATGTATTTGGTGACGATTATAGGTGCAAAATCCATTGGAATTGAAATCCTACCTGCTCCTTTTCAAAAGTTATTCATATTTTTATATTTCAGATCGGGACAATTTGGAATAAATATCAAAAGTATAATCTGGTTCGAGTTTTTATTATGCAAGAGAATAATAAAGAAACTTACGTAAATTTTTAGCCGATTTTAATCGTTTCCAAGGTACACCACGTGGAGACAACTTACTTTGTACTTCTTTTTTCTATTTTTTTAGTTTTTTGTTTTTTTTTTTTTTTTATATTGTTTTGTTTTTTTTAGATTTCTTTGTTTTTTTTATATTTTTATATTTTTTTATTTTTAGATTTTAAGATGTGGTACTATTTATGTAAATATTACTTTGAGTTTTGCAAACTTAAGTTTATAAATTGAAACATGCTGTGATGAAAATGTAATAACAGCTTTCTTTAGGCGACTTATAAAAGATGGTTCGTCTAGCAAATTTATTTTAAATCTATCCCAATATTTATTGAACTCACTATGAACTGACTCTCCAGCCTGCTCGGACCAGAAATTTAAGCCATCATTATTCAAGAATATGATTGCTTCCTCCAAATGCTCCAGATAATATGAATTTCGAGTGTTTGAGAAATTTCAGTACTTTTTAAGGCTTCACAGAGTTTTATTATTATTATTAATTTTTTTATTAAAGTCAGTAATATCAGTTTTTTTTTTGGCAGGAGAGCACTTTTCAACAATTTTATTCATAAACTAAATGGTCATTCAAGCTTGTAAATTTCAGGATCCTGCAATTTATCAGCCTGTTTAAGTAATTTCCGTTATTGGTTGCCTTCAAAAATATCTCCTTCATAGCTCTTATGAGATATACCTAATTTATTCGGCCACAATAACGCTCTATCTTTTCCAATTTCCTCAATTTTAACTATACCGTCCCAGAAAAGATGGTTGACAAACCATTGTAATAGGTGTAGTTCAGGAGGAATGCGTACAAGTTATCATCTTCAGTAGTGCCGTCTTCAATAATTAATGGGTGCTTAACTGTAACTCGACATTCTTTAGCCTTTTTTTGTCATTACCCATATGTTGATTGTAGTTCTTGGGAACTGATTTTCTACCAGCAGAACTACGAATGAAGTTAGCCAATTTTTTTTGTAGACGATCCATTTGTAGACGATCCAGTATTAGATTGGAAATTGCCTAATCTTTTGGCAGAAAATCTTAATTCCTTTTATTTTTTTTATTTACAGTTACCCGAATCTTCGATCCCAGATTATTTAACATGAGCTCATCTTCATCTTTCTTGTCATTGTTGGATATTTTTTTTTTTCCAGATTTTAGTTATTATTTGGTTCTGCTCTTTCTCTGATAACTTTTGTACTATATTCAAAACATTCTCACGAGCATTAGAAGTAAGAAGAGAAATCCCTAATTTGACCTCTACTTTTTTTTTTGTTTTTACCATCCAACCCATCGTTCTTATTTCTTTTGATAATTTAAGATCCGCATAATTGGGTATAGTTGGACGAGGTCTTTTGAAAATATCATTTCCATATTCATTTAATGTTAGTCGGCAAGAGCTACATAAACTTTTTGTGAATTTACTATTATAAATATTAAATTCATTATTGATATTCTTTTTTATAATTTCAATATGTTTTTCAGATGGCAAGAAATGATGGGAAGGTTTATTTTGGAAAACAATTTTTTCCCACAAAGAGCGCATACTTTTGTGCGATTTTCTTTATGATCGCATTTATAAAGCAGATGCTGATTATTCACCCGACTATTCAGATGACTATTTATTATAACTTACTCTTAAAAAACTTTTAAATATCTATTTAGAAAAGAACTTTTGATATTTATTTCAAATTGTCGCGATCTGATATATAGAAATATGATGCGGATGCGCAAAGAAACACATGACGGACGAACGGACATTGCTTAATACATTGAAAAAGTGATTACGGGTCGATCGGTATAATTAAAGTTGGTTCTACGCCAAATATTTTTGGTATCCTTATCACATCGTGTCAAAACCAAAAATGAGACATGATACGACATGGGAAAATTTGTGCAAATTAATAGAAATGTAAGAAAAATTTTATTGTTACTGAAAATTTCTTTTGTTTTTCCAACATCTGCGGGCCAGTGTGGACTGTAACATTCACAGAAATCTACTGCCACATATTTTGCCTACTTCATTGGTAGTATAGAATTTTTTTTATTGGGCTTTCCCAAAGAACCTAAAATTTAAGTTAGGAAAGATAACATTACATCAATATTATTTTTTATTTTTTCTAAATGAAGTTTATTAGGTTTTAAAGGATGAAAGCTTACACAAGTGCTGCTATTGAAATGACTTCTACTGTACGTTTTAGATGTTTTTGCGGTTTGTTTTTATTTTAAAAATATCACCCTCATTTCTTTAAGAGATTTAGCTATTTGAATTGAACTTTTCCAACCCAACCCCAAATTAATTTGATTCCCCAAATTCATAGTCATATGTATTAAAACTATAAATGTGATTTATTGGTATGCCAACGAAATGCGGTCATGCTAAAAGATTTAGCATATACATGGGTTGTTTCATAAATATTGAATAAAGTTGGAAACAAAATTAGCGATTATTTTTTTTTTGGGCTTTGTAGAACTTATAAAAATTTATGGATTCTGATAAGAGCCTAAACTTATTGCTTTACCCTCCATGCCACAGTGGATTTTCATTCTCAAAATAAGTCATTTTCTTGGGTTAGATTAGGGCAACAATATTTGTCATTATTTCGAGTAGGTTGTTATTGAATTTGGAGCATTTAGGTCCAATAACTGGGAATGACGTACGAAAATGTAAAGCTACTCCGATACTATTTCATATAAAAAACTAACTAAAAATAGCAACAAATGTTATATGTACCAGAAAATGTGCATGTAAATATGCAACAGCCATGCATCCACATACATTCTAGTTAGCTTGTTTGTTTTTTTTGTACGTGTGAACGAATGGTTTATCGATGAGAATAAGAGAACAAAATGATTGTTATGCTCTCATTATCTTACAAGAAACAAGACTGCAATTTTATGTATTTATATTTACTAGCAAATTCCAGCGCTTGAAATTCGAGTGCAATTTCTAAGCAACTTTATTATTTAACTTAGCCAATTCACAAACCAACACTATATTGGTTTATTATTATTGTGAATGAAGAAAACAAGCTCATTATTAACCACATTAACAAATTTATTAAACACGCACATAGCATATGTATAATTTTATGTATGGGTTAGTAGAAACTTTAAATGCAATTTACTCAAAATAAAGAAAAAATTAAAAATCTGTATATCTGGTGAACAGCTGAAAATAAATACCTTTCAAATAATATACGTTTGGTCAAAATCGGGATAAAATGGTAGAACAAAACACCGGTCACAAGAAATCGCCTAGCGTAGTAATATTATAGATGCCTATTGTATTTATTAATTGCATTCAATTAAAAAAGCACGAATTTACCTAAGATTTTATTAATTGGCATCCATGTGTTTGTAACATGGGTGGAGATAAAAAAGACTTGGCACATCCCAATTTACTTTTTATAAAACAATGTAATTAAACAATTATTTAATGCCTAGCCTGCTAAGAAACGCTATATGATTTTTCTGAAAAATTATAAAAACAGCCTACGTTATTGTTCACATACATGTATTCCTTGGGAAATTGTAAACCAAAGATCCCACTAATTTTTATGAAAAAATAACAAAGCTAATCCATTCATACAGATAATTCATAAATTTCTTTTGTTTTTTTTTTACCCTGTGAAAACGTTAGAAAATTATATCGTTTTATCAGTAAAGTTTTCCATGTTTCAGTTGTTGTAGTTATCGCTGTTATTTAAAAACACAAAGAATCCAAATGATTTGTCATGAATTTTTTTATATCCCAGAGTATAATATTTACATAAATTCATACATATGTTCATATGTACTTTCAATGATATGCGTAACTAACCGACGGATATGCAGATTTTTTTATCACTTGCAATCCTTTTGATGTATGGGTGGAAAAGAGTTTTTCAAGTTTACACATGATTATCATTTGTTATTGACATTTACCCTCCCACATTGAAATTTATGTTTTTTTCTTTCTTCGGTGTTAAAGATGTGAATTTTGTATATTTTTTAAAGACATGTCTTGTTATTTTGTATGTACAGAGGTCGTATAATTTTTATATGTATTCTTTTTTAATTTTAAAGTGTATAAAAATTTTGTGGATAAATTTATTTGGCCTCCGTATTCGTATTTTATAACACTTTTTTAGTTTTTTTTTAGTTTTAAGTCTATAGAAAAGACTTAATAATTATTTGTAATTATTGGAATGAACTTCAAGTCATAAGTAATTCGTTGTTATACACTATACAATTACAATGTCAGGTAATTATGATATGTTTGTAACTTGGAAAGCTGTTTGACCTAGACATACCTTCGAATTTTTTTCTGAGTAGATTTAAGGATGTCTGGTTTATTTAACTGGGTGTTCATTATCTTTAAAATCAGAAAGTGGAGGTAAGTGGCTCTGTTTTGAAAAACCATGCCACTCGAAAGGAATATTTAAAAAGTAGTAGGTCCAACCTCTGACATTATGATAGCGGCTAAGATCAGTCAGATCTAAATCTGATATCTGCCAATGTTTTGTAGCTTATACTACGCAAGGCTTCACACATGCAGAATAGAAGATATACTTCTCGAGGTATTCCGCAGCTACGGCAGTGATCATTGTGCTGAAGTCGGAGTCTTCCTGCATGTTTACCGCCAAAACGGCCGTAAGCCTTGATATGTCTTTTCTATTTCTACCGTGTTAAGTAATAGTAGGGCAACGTCTGCCTTTCAGTCCTGCATGTGTTAATTGTCTTACATATATTTCCCAGCTCGTATGAAGTGCACGAAGTTTCCTTCCTTAGTGGTTCCCAGTAGTGTTGCGACTAATACTGTAGAAAAAGTATTAAAAGCAGAACTTATTCTTGCTAGTTCGTCTGCTTGTTGATTATCGAAAAAATTCTTATGATCGGGAACCCATAAACAATTAATTACGGAAAGACAGCTTAGCTTTGACAGTTCCTTCTTGCGTTAACATCCTAAAAGCTTCCCTAATTGCCAAAATCTCCGCCTGAAGGATACTAACATCATTTGGTAGTCTATAAGAAAGTTGAACATCGAGATCACAGTACCGACACTACAATTCATATTTGAGTCATCAGTGAAAACGCGAGTGTCATACCATGGACTACCCCTAATCCCAATTCTCTCGTGCAGGGAACTTCATGTAAAACTCTCTTTCAAAATACAGTTTAGAAGAAAAGTAGTCAGATTCAAACCTTAAATTATGTAGTAACTGATTTAGAACCCTAGCATGTCCATTGAGTGGTCCATAAAAATGAAAATTCAATTTTGGGTATAGGCGGGATCCAGTTTATTACTTTTCAATACAAAACTAAAAAATGTGAAGTTTGGGGACAATCGGCTAAAGAAAAGTTGCGCCGGAAATCGATTAAAAATTTCAAGTGTGGAGAAAATATGAATTTTTTTTTTTGAGATTTTACGAAAAGTTCGTTCTATAGTTTAATTTTTCCGATAAGTTGCTATAAGAGGAGGCGGTATCAGTATTAAATTATCCTTTAAAAAAGCTATAAAAATTCAAAATCGAATAAAAATTCGCCAAGAAGTAGCAAAAGCCCCAGACCACTTTTGTGAAAAAAAAACTAGGTCATGAAATTTGATAGCAATTTTTTCAGCTTTGCGAAATTGATTAAAGCCATAGTTTTTTTGGTCTCTATACTTGTAGGGACTCAGATGTGAAGTAGTGTTTTATTACCACGTTGTTAACCGATTGCATATTGGGACCGAAAATGGGACATTTTTTGATAAAATTTTGAAAACTCATTTTTCAAGTTTTAAAAAATTTTCTTAAACAAAATTTAAAAAAATGGATCTGGCGCTCTAACGTTTTGCTAAGTGCATGATACAGATTAAGTGTGTGAATTTTTAAGTAAATCCCCGTGCCAGTGTTTCTTTGACAATGATTTTATTTTTGCAAATTTCGAGAAAAATGGGTTTTTTGTAAAATATTCTGTAAATTACTCTTTCTAAATACTTTGTATCAAAAATTCATCACTTTTCTTCTTTTAAATGTTATATTTTATCTAAATAGCCTAGGGTTTTGGAAAAAATAATACGACCCCATTAACCCTTTTGGAATTGGGATGACATACGAACCCAATCTAATAAAGAACAACTTATTCAAAAAATTAAAATATTTTGTAAGTGCTGTTGAATTTTTAGATTCCACTTCCAAAATATGATAACGAAATATGTGGAGTTTCCGTTCCCAATATTTGGGATAAATCCGAGAACGTTAACCCACTATTTGCCAAGTCCAGCTTTGACTTTTAAGATATTTTGAAATAAAAATTAGCGAAAACGAGTTTTTCTATTAAACTCGATAAAACCACTATTTAGAATTTAAGAAAAATAATTCGGTTAATTTTTATTTATTTAACCCTTCAGTGTTCCTGGTATCAAAATAATCCATTGTGATATATCTTTGCTGCAATTATCTGCTTATTGCTCGCGAATATAAATTAAAACAAGTAAGAAAATTATAGTCAGTCTAGACCGACTATATGATATATACCATGCGTTGAGAGACCATGTCTCATAGGCCCAACTAACTGGACATAGAAAATGAGCATAAACCAAATTTGAGTGGGCTTTTTATTAATTTATTTGGCTACAGATATGAAAAAGTTCATATGGGATGCTATATCTATATCGGGAGTAGGCCCAAAAGTGGCCTGATCCTGACTATGTTTGGTATAGTCTCTTGTATTTTGCAAAAATATATACAAACAAAATTTGAGAAGAAACAGTGCAATATTTTTGTTTTTTGGTAGATTTAAGTGAAGACAGGGAAGCAGCTCTATATGGAGCCTATGACTAAGAGTTGTCCCATAGACATCATTTTTGGACTACTCATTAATGGATGTAATAAGCGCATATAATTCCAATTTGACTGAGATCTATATGATAATTTGGATCTTATGGCAATTTGAGTCGATTTCATAGGGGTCATTTGTATGGGGGCAAGGTGTGAACATGTACCGATTCTCGCCAATTTCAATAGCGTTTATCCTATGGCCGACAGAGGCTTATATACCAAATTTTGTCATATTTGCGACTTGCAGTTTGATTGCAGGGTTTAAATGGACACACAGACGGACGGACGGACGGACGGACATAGTTAAATCGAATCAGTTAGTGATTCTGATTGGATTGGTATAATAAAAGATGGGTCTAGGTCAAATATTTTTGGTAGTTACAAACAGCAGCACAAAGTCATTATACCCAAACCACATAGTGGTATAGGTTATAACAACTTTAACCAATTTTGTTAAAAAATTATTTTATGTATAAAATATCAATATTTTTCTACAACGGAAGTGATATTGTTGCAAAAATAAAATTAGTAAATAAAACAGCATAACGCGGTGTTAAATTGATTGAATAGTATAATAACATATTAACAAGGAACGTACAAGAAAAGTAATACTTATTGCAAGTCGTAAGTGATTACAGAAAGCAATTTGAATCGCACACTAAGTAATCCTTAAATACTCCAAAATAAATAGAATTAATTTTATATTTCATATTCTTTTGAATAATTGTCTTTTATTAGTTTTGGGTCACTTGTGGGTCTCCTTGTTTTATTTAGAAAAATATAGATAGTTTTTATACATAAAATAATTTTATAACAAAATTGGTTAAAAGTTGTTTTAATTTATATTCGTGAGCAATAAGCAGATAATTGCACCAAAGCATATAATTGCAGCAAACATAAATCACAATGGATTATTTTGATCCCAGGAGCACTGAAGCTTTAAATAAATAAAAATTAACCGAATAATTTTTCTTCAATTCTAAATAGTGGTTTCATCGAGTTTAATATAAAAACTCGTTTTCAGTAATTTTTATTTAAAAATATCTTAAAATCCAAAGCTGGCCTTGGCAAATATTGGGTTAATGTTCTCGGATTTATCCCAAATTTTAGGAAAGGAAGTTCTGCACATTTCGTTAAACCTTACCTAACGTCTCGATATCTTCCATCTAGGAACTGATTTTTCAAATATTTTTTATATATTAATTCTGCTAATTTGGATGAGTGTAGAGGAATTTATGATACGATAGAAGATGAATATAGAGTTATAGGTTATAGTGTGTAAGTAGCAAAAGGATCTAAAGTAGAAGACTAAAATTTATTAGTAATAGTTCGGTATGGTTACACTATAGACTGTTCTTATTCTAAGCCAAAACTTCACTGTTACTTGATATTGTCTTCTCCTTGTGATTTAGTTAATTATTCGTCTTATTTAAAGATACTACGACAAAAATATATCCAAGCACTTTTTTATAAACTCCTCACTTTGCTATCATCAGAAATAAGGACGACACTCGTTTGTTCAAACTCAAACATTGAGCCATCTAAGAGATATCTGTGGTTTTCTAGAATAACCGCGTATGTCATAAAATCAAAATGTTCAGGGGAGCCAAAAAACTTTATATTTGAGATTATGGGCTCGATATAAAGATTTTAGAGCTTTTTATTTAACAGTCCTGTATGTATGGGCAATAAGTACTTTATGTAAAATTTTGAGTCAAAAATCCTCAGAGGAATGGATTTTGGAGAAGGACGAAAAAACAATATGTAAATTACACTTAAAGTGTGTGCAGATAAAACAATTTATGTCGCCAAATGCCGTTTTCTTTGAAAAAGAAAACTACCAGTGCAACTACACATTTAGACATAAGTTGTTTTTGCTTGAAAAAAAAATTTTTTTTTTCATCAACGGAAAGTTAACGGTACTTAGGGTGAAAATATAACAACGTATCAAGAATAAAGTGATAACAAATAACAGAAATAAACACAACAGTTTTTATAAGTGGTTATAAACTGAAAACTAATCCAAAATTATTTTGAATTTTTTTTCATTAATAACAACGTATGTCGTTGTGTGTCGTTTTCTCAGAAAATAATTTGTCAGCGATAAAACGTAGGTTGACATACGTCGTTAGTGCTGCAGATTAATTTAATAAACATTTAAGTTACGTCGTTTTTTAAAGAAAAAACTCCGAAATGGTCAATATTTAAAAAAAAAAATTGAACACATGTAAAGAGCGTTAAAAATTAATATAATTGGCATCGTTAACTCAAAACTGACAAAAATGGACATACGCGGTTATTCCAGAAAACCACGGATACAACAGTGTTGTTATACAGCTATTCTGCATAACAACTTTGTCATGTATAGAATTGTAGCAATATCTGGGTGTCAGTTCAGTTCATGAAATACTTTTTTTTCGAAACTCTCTAATATATATATATCGTGATTAGTTTTGGTAATAGGCACCACATAAATCAGTCTCCCGATATTTGCTTAATTCTACCTTCAGATTTATAACCATGGCGTATTTTATTCAAATTTGGGATATTTATGTTAAAAAAAATACACATCAGTGGCCTTGTCTAAATCAGTATTTTTTGAAATGGTCTCCATATAATAAACACATCCGATATGAACTTTAAGCAAATTACTGGAAGAAATATATTGCTTTAAAATTAAATACTAAATATAATAATTAAATGCAGATTATATGTATTTGTATGCCCCATACTATTACGCGGTGAGGGTATAATTAGTTTCTGCTGATGTTTGAAACTACCAGAAGTATTTGACCTAGATCCACTTTTTATTACTTTTTGAGTCGATTTAACTTGTAAAACTTCAGGTCACAGATATGAATATATTTTGATGGTATTTAACGACCATAGGATAAACGCTATAAAATCGGTGATTATTCAGATATCGATTATCATATATAGTACATTGATAAAATTTGGTTTATGTGTGTTTATGGCACCCACTAATAAGTAGTACAAAAATAATCCATATAGGACCATTATTAGTCATAGTCCTCATGTAAAGTTGATTCCCAATCTTCACTTTAATCTATCAAAACTCATAAATATTGCATAGATTTTCCTCAAATTTGGTATGTATACGTTTGCGAGAAAAGTAAGTGACTTTATTATATATGGTCTTGATTGGTACATTTTGCGACAATCTAATAACTACACCATTAAAGTCAGGTTTATGCTTATTTTCTATTCCCAATTATTGCTTTAACCAAGCTGGCTGCAAGACCTTCTCTCGAAACGTTTGGTTTAGTGTTTTTTAAGGTCGGCCAAGAGTTGTTTATATTCATTTAAACCATCATCCAGTTTGGTTTCCTTAATTTTCTTTACGAAACTCATGGTATAGGATTATGTAGAGTTTTGCTCAATGTTATATTTAGTTCAAATATGCTGTACCTTTATTAAAAACCTGTTATAACATTAAAATCTTTTTATATAGTACAAGAGAAATATTACCATAAGCCTTTTCGGAAATACTTATATAGTTTGCTCATCTGCTGTGAACTATAAAAACAAAAAAAAAAAAATAACTAATACTATTAACTGCATACACTTAAAACCATCTATAAACCAATTCCCCAAATGCCAACAAGTCGCGACATCACTACTGCGATGATGATTATGATGACGATGATTATAATGATGACTTTGGTTATGTTATACTCATGGCTGAAACCTAAGAGTTTAGTGAAAAACAACACCATTATACAATTTAACTATTTGGATTTTTAATAAAAAAAAAAAAAAAAAAAACACGATGCAGAAAATATGAAACCGCCAAAATGAAAAAGCTATGAGGAAAATTGTTAACGGTGTGAGAGATTTTTTTAAACCATTCAACATAAATTAGACAAACTTTACATTAAACCAACAGACCAATGCCATAAATAAATAAATATTAATATTTGTTTACATTTATTTATGATAAGTTGGTATGGGCTAAAAGGGAAGAGAAAAGTATTTGTAAGTTGTTATTTATGCCATTTGTAAAAAGAGGATTTCTTTTTTAAAACAATGAAGGTATCCAGGCTGAAAAATAACAAATGCACTGAAGCTTGATGATAGCTTGTCATGGAAGAAAAAATATAAAAAAAAGGTTTGTCTTTTAATAGTCAAATCCCATTCTTAAAGACCGAGGCTGTTAATGTGTTTCTTTATGGTTTTCCTCTATCTTTTTAAAAGACCATATATAAAGACAGGCCGTTTATCAAAGAGTTAACACACCATGTACCAACCATACACATATAAATTCATTAGAATGTCTGAAACAAAGGAAATGTTTGATGTAGCCCCTGAAATGAAACCTATGTACTTTTAATTCATAATGATCCCCATTTTTGACATTTTTTTAATGAAAAAAAAAAAACATATTGATTTAACTTTAGTAAATTTTTTTTTATAATTATTAAATTTTTCGATTATGCAACAAAATATTTGTGCTTAGACTAGTGATAAAGATATTTTCTTATAATTTTTATTATATTTTTAAGTATGACTTGTTCTTTTAATATTATTATTATTTCCTTAAATTTTTTCTTTCAACGTTTCTTAATCTATATATATAAAATTTATGAATATTTAAATGAGCCTAAAGGTATGCTAAACAATTTTAGCAATTCACAATTCAACACTATGCGTGTGATAAAAAGTTTTAATCAGAGTTCAGAAAAAAACACACACTGAATAAAAAACTCGTACATATATGTAAACAAACATAACTTAGACCAACACACACATATTTTTATTTTCATATCAATTATGTTTGTTTTTAAATTTTCTTCGGTGCCCAACACAACCACGACTGTGTTCGTTTTAATATTTCGTTATTTACACGAACATTTTTCTATCACGTACTTTTTTTTTCAATCACACATAAAGCACACATTTTTGAGTGTTGCTTTATTTGAAGTTGATGTTCTGGTACGTGTAGTGAAAAAAAACACAGAACATGTAAAATAAACAGGTTCGAGTTCAGTTATATTTTAAGTCGTGTTGTGGCTCGTGTAGTAAGAAACAACAGAACATGTACAGTAAACAGGTTCGAGTTCAGTTATATTTTAAACACGACTTAAAATATAACTGAACTCGAACCTGTTTACTGTACATGTTCTGTTGTTTCTTACTACACGAGCCACAACACGACTTAAAATTTAACTGAACTCGAACCTGTTTATTTTACATGTTCTGTGTTTTTTTTCACTACACGTACCAGAACATCAACTTCAAATAAAGCAACACTCAAAAATGTGTGCTTTATGTGTGATTGAAGCAAAAAGTATGTGATACAAAAATGTTCGTGTAAATAACGAAATATTAAAACGAACACAGTCATGGTTGTGTTGGGTACCGTAGAAAATTTTGAAACGCACATAATTGATATGAAAATAAAGATATGTGTTGGCTGCTTTCGAACAGAACATTGTGTGTTTCGTGTGTGTATTTTCTGAACCTTGGTTTTAATCATTTGCATTAACGAGGTGTAACGAATTATAATAAATATTTTATTTTATTTAGTTTAATATATTTTAAGACAGATTATACCTAAATTTTATCAATGTTATCTTCTCCTTCATATGAACTATAACTATGCCAATTTTCACACCCCTCCGTGCCCGCATATTGCTTAAAACGGGAACTAAAAATTTTCCTTCACGTATTAATATATAGACATTTTCATAAAATTTTTCATTCTACATTTGAATTTGTTTGAACTAGTTTGCATAATTTTTTTTTTCTATAAGTAAACCGTGATACTGTTTCTTCTAACATTTCAACTGGATAGGTTGAGTTTATAATTAGCCAGACATCATTAATATTATTGCGAATTCGAATTTTGTTAAAAATTAGAATATATCATCTGTGACAAATTTCTGTACAATCGGTTAATTGGAATCTATGTATAAGGGGATCTGATAAATTGAGGGAAAATCGATGGCCAGTGAATTTCAAAAGGCCTTATTTAATATACCTGAATTTACAACAATTGAAATCCTGGAAATTTTCATCTTAAATCATCAAAATAAAAGAACTGCAAAACAGTGCATAGAATTTTCATCAGTACATACAAAATTACATGGTTTTAAGTGAGAAAATACAAAGGAAAAAAGGAGAAAATTAATTTAAAGTAAAAAAAGGATAAACTATTAAAAGACAAAAAGCAATATAGCAAAAATATTATAGTGGAAATATCGATAAGAAGAAAAAGAAAAAAAAGAGCTAAGAGCTATATATATATATATATATAAAAAATTAGTTATCCATGGACTGTTTTTTTTTGGAATATTTAATTTTAAAACCTAACGAAATTTTTAATGATTTAATTTTCTTTATATATCGACCTTTTTTGTATTGTTTAATAAATATTCAGAACCTATATTTAATTATTTATTTAATTTTTTTTTTCCTCCTACGTTTCGTTGGGATTTTCCAACTTCTTCAGGGACATTTTTATTAAATATGTAATCTTTTCTTTAAATTTCACATATTATTTTTTATATAAACAGTGTAAATTGAATTATTAAAAAAATGTATAAATGTAAAAATAAATAAAAAAAATTTATTTTAAGTATCACATATAAATATTGCTTGGTATCACAGTTGAACTATTACTCATTAATTATCTTTCTACGAATTAATGATGATACATTTTAAACACAATTAACATACACACATTAGGTGGCCCTTAATAAAAAAAAGTGTTCAAACTCTCGGTCGCACCCCCTAGAAATATGCCAATATTAAAACGAGCGAGAAATGCAAAGTTTTGGACCAATCAGAAAACATTTATAAGTGGCTCAAAGCGATTGAAAATTTCAAGTATGTTTATATGGGGAAAATATGATTTTTTTTTTCAGATTTTACGAAATTTGGTTCTATAACTTAATCTTTCCGACAAATTGTTATATAATTAAGGATTAGTATTAAATTATATTTCCAAAGAGCTATAAAACTTCAAAATCGAATGAAAAGTCGCCAGGAAATAGCAAATGCCCCAGACCACTTTTGTGCCAAAAAAACAAGATCATGGAAATTGATGGCTTTTTCAATTTTAAGAAATTAATTAAACTTTTGATTTAGTCTTTATACCTCAGATATGAAGTATTGTGTTATTACCACCTTGTTAAGCTATTAAGCATTGAGACCGAAAATGGAAATTTTTTTTAATAAAATTTTGGAAACTCCTTTTTCAAGTTTTGAAAAATTTTCTTTAACAAAATTTAAAAAAAATTGATCTAGCTCTTTAAGGTTTTGTTAAATGAATATTGGAGATTAACTGTGTGAATTTTTAGGTAAATCCCTAGACCATAACTTTTTTTGGCAAAGATTTTATTTTTGCGGATTTCGAGAAAAATGGGATTTTTGTAAAATATTCTGTAAATGTACTCTCTCTAAATATTTTGTATCAAAAATTCATCACTTTTCTACTTTTAAATGTTATATTTTATCTTAATAGCCTAGGGTTTCGGAAACAAATAATACGACCGTGTTAACCCTTTTGGAATTGGGGTCACATATCGCACCTGTAGCTAGCACTAAAGTGAGTCAACTCAAAATTTTTGAATTTTCACTTTTTGCAAGAAACCGATACACAGTACAGTGGTCATATCTATCCACTGTAAAAATCTTACATCGATTTTTCTAGTCTTTCGCAAAAAAAAAATATACAGTTGTAACCCTCTTTGTGTTACAAGACTAGCTTCTTCAGAATCCACTAAAAAGACATATTTTGAGTTCCACCCAAAAAACTTGTTATTTTTGATGATCACTGAAAAAATCGCAGAACCAGGTACTGTTGTATACTTATTATTCGCAATTCTTTACAATGAAACAACTGTTTTCAAATTTTATAATAAATATTAAAAAAACCGTTTTTTTGCCTCTACTGAAAATCTGTAAATTTTGAGTTGACTCAATTTAGAGGTACTGGTGCGATATGACCCCAAGGTAATAAAAAACAATTTATTCAAAAAATTCAAATATTTTGTAAGTGCTTTTGAATTTTTAGATGCGAGGCTTAAAATATAATAACTAAATGTGTAGAACTTCCGTTCCTAAAATTTGAGATAAATCCGAGAACGTTAACCCAATATTTGCCAAGGCCAGCTTTGGATTTTAAGATATTTTTATATAAAAATTAACGAAAACGAGTTTTTCTATTAAACTCGATGAAACCACTATTTAGAATTTAAGAAAAATAATTCAGTTAATTTGTATTTATTTAACCCTTCAGTGCTCCTGGGATCAAAATAAGCCATTGTGATATATCTTTGCTGCAATTGTCTGCTTATTGCTCGCGAATATAAATTAAAACAACTTTTAACCAATTTTGTTGTAAAATTATTTTATGTATAAAAACTATTGACCCAAAGCTAATAAAAGACATTTTATTGAAAAGAATATGATTTATAAAAATTAATATCTATATATATAAAATTCATTTTCTCTCTGTTTGTTTGTTTGTTTGACCGCTATACAAATTTTTATTTTTCAACGGGTTCCCCTGAAATTTTGTACTCACGATCTTTGTACCCCAGGAAAGGTCGCCATTTACTTTTTACCGGCTACGCCTACTTTTACGTCCACTTTTTATGTAAAATTCCTCTTCCGTTTTATTCATATTTGTTCACTATAAAAATTTTTATTTGTTAACGGATTACTCTGAGATTTGGTATACACGATTCCTGTAGTCCAACTTAAGTCAGCATATGCTTCTTACCGGCCACGCCTACTTTTCCGCCCACTTTTTATATAAAAATCGTTTTCTGTTTTTTGGTATATTTGTTCGCTATACGATCTCTCTACTCCAGGGATGTCACCATATGATTCTTGCCGGCCACGCCTACTTTTACACCCACTTTTTGTACAAAATTCATTTTCTGTTTTTTGGTATATTTGTTCACTATAGCAATCTTTATTTTTCAAGGGATGTCCCTGAAATTTGTAACACACGATCTCTATACTCCAGGGAAGGTCACCATATGCTTCTTACAGGCCACGCCTACTTTGCGCCCACTTCTGTGATATAAAATTTATTTTTTTCCTTTTATTTGTTTCTTTCTTTGATTGCTATACAACCTTTTATTTTTAAATGGCTTTCTCTGAGACTTGGAAAACGTGATCTCTCTACTCCAGCGAAGGTCGCATTATATATCATTCTTGCTACGTGTACCTTTACGCCCACATTTTTATAAAATTAATTTTTTGTTATTTCGTATATTTGTTCTTTATAGTAATTTTTATCTTTCAATGGCTTTCTCCGAAATTTAGTACATATTCTAGGGAAGGTCGCCAAATGATTTTTACTAACCACGCCTACTTTTACGACAACTTTACTTATAAAATTCATTTTTTGTTGTGTGGTATATTTCTTCCCTATACAAATTTGTATTTTTCAATGGATTTCTCTGAAATTTGGTTTACCGTGTAACAAATTATCCAAATTTAAAAAAAATGCCGCCAAAAGAAATGAACAAATTCACCATTTTTTTTTTAAACGAAATAAAAAATTAACTTACTCCCCACATTCATTCTTAAATTTCTACATATTATTTAATGAATTTTGTTAAATATTTATTTTATTGGAAATTTGCATACTGCTCTCAATATATGTCCTACAATAAACACAATTAAAATGAGTATTTTTTTCAATACCATCATTTAGGAGCGCGGAAGCTACGCGGAACACAGCTCAGCTAAAATATCGCAATGATTTGAAAAATGTATTTTGGCGATTAAAATAAGTTAACAAGAACTGCACGGCAGCATGGTTGTAGCCGCCAAACGCGAGGTGACGCGCGCGGACGCAGACGCGACGCGCTCTCGGAATATAGCTTATTATAATGTAGGAATGATCTGAAAAATATAATTTGGCGATTAAAATAAGTTGATATCAACTGCGCGGCACCACGCTCGCGGAACACAGCTCAGTGAAAAGTCTTATGATAAATTTTATCTACCTATGTGAAATAATTACCTGTTGATCAAAATAGGCCACACATATAATATAAGCAGTTGCTTAAAGAAACCTTGCGGCACAATTTTAAACGTCGCATTAGTTTTTCATTTTTGAAACTTCTATGAATTTGACTTCTCTGCTCAATGATGATCACTTATTGAATGAAGTAGTTAAATTTTTAAAAGTTCTGATTCTTTTAATTTGCAAACGATTCCGTTATATTTGAGGTTTATAAAGAAACTTAAAAAAAAAAACTTAAAACGGTTTCGCAGCTTATTTTTGAAGCATTTTGGCTGCAGCATATTATAAAAAACTTCTAAATTAAAAAACCAAAAAATTTTGAATTGAGATAAAAAATTAATATTCTGCTCATGCAAATTTTTGGGGCGAAAGTTCATTTTATTGGGGAATTTGTTCATTGGGGACTAAGTACTCAGCGCCTGATAAGCATAGTGAACCATTTTTCATGTCAAATGCCTTTTATCCCGGGCAAGACCGGGTAAAAACAGCTAGTAATAATATAAATTAAAGAAAAAACAATACTTATTGCAAGTCGCAAGTGATTACAGAAAACAATTTGAATCGCACACTAAATAATCCTTAAATACACCAATATAAATAGGTTTGATTTTATATTAAAAATACGTTTTTTAAAAACTGGTTCGTGATTTTGTTTTTCAATCACTTTAGTATATATCTAGTTAGATTAAAATATAGATTTTTGTTTTCAAAATAATTAGTTTTCATTGCTCCGCATAAACTTTTTTTTTTTGAAAATAAAAAAATTAGTGAAGTTTGTTGGAATATAAGAAAAAAAAATATACCGAATTAGATATTTCCCCCCTTTTTTTGTAAGTTGATATTGTTACCTAATAGATCATTAAAAAAGTAGTGCCAATTTTTTACCATAAACTAAAGAAAAATGTGTTGTTTTTAACGCCTAAATTCATGATTTTTACTAAAATTTTACGCATTTAAGAGGGTTTGGTATTCAAGTTTAGCTAGAAATTAATTTAAATAACTCGCAAATTATAAATTAGATTCAAGAAACAATATAAAATTAATTGGGTATTGCTGTACTGTACCAGAGCTTTACAAAAGGGTTCTAGTTTAAGATAATTTTTCACGAAATGTGTTAATCGATATTTTCATGTAATTTTTATTACATTTTAAAGTACGACTTTCATAAAAACTAAAATTACTTCGACGTATTTTATTTGTTTTTTAGTTCAACAATAGCGTTGGAAAATATTGGATATCTGTCCACGACGAATTAAAAAATGAAAATCAATCAGAAAATGAAAATGGTACTAAAATGTATGTGACAAATTGGCAACACAAGAAGTGTGAGTTAGTTACTAGAATTATTATCAGTATCTGAAAACTGTTTTTAATCGTTCACTAATATTTTCAACTTTAACTCTATGTAGAGATGTATCCGCAACAATTCTTCTTGTGAATGGATTTTATAAAATGTAATTTCTAGTACATGTTTTCAAATCCATTAAAAATATTGTTCATCATATGTACCATTTCATTCAGGAGAAATCAAACTGTATTTAATACAAGGAATGCAATGAATTTAAGGATTGCGAGATGTCGTTTGGAAACATCGGAGCAGAGGGTGGACCATGTGGGAAGTTTGGAATATAATAATCTTACAGAAACGACAAGAAATATTCAAAGAATTTCTTTTTTTCCCATTTCTCACTCTTTTTTATTTTTTATTTATTTTTTTTAAATTTTTATATATAATTTTTATTTTCTTTTCTTTTTGAGCTTGAAATATTGAGTTTGTATATTTTTTGGCAACTGCCCTGAATAATGTCCAATGAGTGCTGAGGCACTACCACCGTAATTAATATTGTTATGTATAAATTTAAATATTATTAAAAAAAATAACACCATTGAATTCGGATTCGCCAAAAAAATAAACAAAAAAATTGTTTTTGGTGCCATACAAAACTAGGCAGTAACATACATACCATATATGTATATTAGGGTGGCCCTTCGTTATATGGAGGGGAAAAAAGTGTTCAAACTGTCGGTCTCATCCCCTAGAAATATGCGAATAGCAAAAAAACTGAGAAATACAAAGTTTTGGGCCAATCAGAAAACGTTTAGTCGTGGCGCAAAGCGATTGAAAATTTCAAGTGTGTTTATATGGAGAAAATATGATTTTTTTTTCAGATTTTACAAAAATTTCGTTCTATAATTTAATTTTTCTGACAAGCTATTACATAATTCGGGATTAGTATTAAATTATCCTTTCAAAAGCCTATAAAACTTCAAAATCGTAAGAAACTTCGCCAAGAAATAGCAAATGCCCGAGACCACTTCTGTGCCAAAACAAACTAGGTCATGAAATTTGATGGCATTTTTTTCAACATTGAGAAATTGATTAAAGCCATCATTCCTTTTTGGTCTCTGTACTTATAAGTACTCAGATATGAAGTATTGTTTTAGTACCACGTTGTTAACCTATTGCGCATTGAGACCGAAAATTGGAAATTTTTTTGATAAAATTTTTAAAACTCCTTTTTCAAGTTCGAAAAAATTTTCTTAAACATAATTTAAAAAAAAATGAATCTATCACCTTAAAGTTTTATTAAATATATGTTGCAGATTAACTGCGTGATTTTTGAAGTAAATCCCTCTGCCAGAACTTTTTTGACAAGGATTTTATTTTCGCGGATTTGGAGAAAAATTGGATTTTTGTGAAATATTCTGTAAATGTACTCTCTCTAAATACTTTGTATCAAAAATTCATCACTTTTCTGCTTTTAAATATTATATTTTATCTTAATAGCCTAGGGTTTCGGAAAAAATAATATGACTCCATTAACCCTTTTGGAATTGGGGTCACATATGACCCCAAACTAATAAAAGACAATTTATTAAAAAAATTCAAAGATTTTGTAAGTGATGTCCAATTTTTAGATGCGACACCTAAAATATAATAACCAAATATGTAGAAGTTTTGTTCCGAAAATTTGGGATAAATCCGAGAACGTTAACCCATTATATGCCAAGGCCAGCTTTGGATTTTAAGATATTTTAAAATAAAAATGACCTAAAACGAGTTTTTCTATTAAACTCGTTGATACCACTATTTAGAATTTAAGAAAAATTATTCGGTTAACTTTTATTTATTTAACCATTCAGTGCTCCTGGGATCAAAATAATCCATTGTGATATATCTTTGGTGCAATTATCTGCCTATTGCTCGCGAATATATATTAAAACAACTTTTAACCAATTTTGTTATAAAACTACTTTATGTAATAAAGTAATAGTTGAATTTATTGCTGTCTCACCTACCAATTTGGTGGATATTGGTAAAAAACGCAAAAAAAAAAAAATTTCAAGTCAATTGGTGAAGATGCCATTACTTATAATGGTTGACATTTTTCGATTTTTTATAATCGGTCGCTTTATATTATCTTCAATGTCACCTACATGTTTTGAAACTTCTAACATTTTATTTCCCAGTTTTAAATAGTTTATTAAATAAAAGTAAATTACAAATATAATAATATATATAAAAGGTAATATTAAATTATTACTACTCTTAATGGAATAAATTACAAAATTAAATCAAAGTGAATTTCAAAAAACGTCCTATTTTTTAGACATATGATTTAAGTTGTTTTAATTTATATTCGCGGGCAATAAGCAGATAATTGCACCAGAGATATATCACAATGGATAATTTGATCTCAGGAGCACTGAGGGGTTAAATAAATACAAATTAACCGAATTATTTTTCTTAAATTCCAAATAGTGGATCAACGAGTTTAATAGAACAACTCGTTTTAGGTCATTTTTATTTTAAAATATCTTAAAATCCAAAGCTGGCCTTGGCAAATAATGGATTAATGTTCTCGGATTTATCCCAAATTTTTGGGACGAAACTTCTACACATTTAATTATTTTATTTTAAGTGTTGCATCTTAAAATTGGACAGCACTTACATAATCTTTGAATTTTTTTCCATAAATTGTCTTTTATTGGTTTGGGGTCATTGTGACCCCAATTCCAAAAGGGTTAATGGAGTCATATTATTTTTTTCCGAAACCCTAGGCCATTAAGATAAAATATAATATTTAAGAGCAGAAAAGTGATGAATTTTTGATACAAAGTATTTAGAGAGAGTACATTTACAGAATATTTCACAAAAATCCAATTTTTCTCGAAAACCGCGAAAATAAAATCCTTGTCAAAAAAGTTCTGGCAGAGCGATTTACTTAAAAAACCACGCAGTTAATCTGCAACATGTATTTAATAAAACCTTAAGGTGATAGATTCATTTTTTTAAATTTTGTTTAAGAAAATTTTTTCAAACTTGAAAAAGGAGTTTTAAAAATGTTATTAAAAAATTTCCAATTTTCGACCTCAATGCGCAATAGGGTAACAACGTGGTAATGAAACAATATTTCATTTCTGAATACTTATAAGTATAGAGACCAAAAAAGAATGATGACTTTAATAAATTTCTCAAAGTTCAAAAAATGCCATCAAATTTCATGACCTAGTTTTTTTTTTGGCACAAAAGTGGTCTGGGGCATTTGCTATTTCTTGGCGAGTTTTTATTCGATTTGGAAGTTTTACAGCCTTTTGAAGGGATAAGTTAATATTGATCCTGAATTATATAACAGCTTGTCGGAAAAATTAAACTATAGAACGAAATTTTCGTAAAATCTGAAAAAAAGTCATATTTTCCCCATATAAACACACTTGAAATTTTCAATCGCTTTGCGCCACGACTAAACGTTTTCTGATTGGCCCAAAACTTTGTATTTCTCAGCTTTTTTGCTATTCGCATATTTCTAGGGGGTGAGACCGACAGTTTGAACACTTTTTTTTATTAAGGGCCAACCTAATGTATATATACCAAATAATATCTTAGAGTGTATTTAGTACGGGAAAGATTGTGAGCCAAATTTATTTTCACGGGTAATATTTATACCCTATACTACTCTATCGTTAGTGCATATTTAGTTTATAACTAGCAAATGTATTTGACCTGTTATTGCGATCCGCACGAAATTATTTTATGAGTCAATATATGTGTCTGATTATATGCCTGTGTGCCCATCTAAACTTTTAATATTTTTAGTCTATAAAATAATCGCTGTTCAAAGAAAAGAAGAAAATAAAATAATCGCTGTTCAAAGAAAAGAAGAGCATTACTTGTTCTACCTAGACCATATAAATATATACCCTATTAAATAGACTTAAATTACCGTAAGATGCAGAATATTAAATTTGTTATGTGCGTATATATTATACCAGTTAATCAGAAGATCGGAACGATCTTCGCTTAAATCTATAAAAAAATTTTGTTTGTATATTTTTTTTTTTTTGAGAAATATGACTGGTCCATTTTTGACCTAGTCCACATACACAAATATCATGCGATATTAACTTTTTCATATCTGTGGCAGCAGATTTATAACAATGCCACTCAAATTTGTATTATGTTTATTTTCTGTAATAAATCTTGACCTCACAAATTAATCTTAGATCCGATGGTTAATGTAAAATGATAAATATATGTATTTAGTAGACTTGAATCAGACGGTCCTACTGGCGTGAGCAAAAGCTTGATCACTTTCCAAAAGCGCCCCGGTAGGTGAGTAGGTAGCGTGCTCGCCTATCATGCGGCGGTCGTGGGTTCGATTCCCACCAGAGGCTTTGGTCTGTCGCTGCAAAAAGCTAGCCAAATCCGGCTTATCTCTGGACCCAAATTAGAATCTGTAGACAAGCCACTCGGCTTCGCGGAACTAGGCTTAAACAAAATGTATGAAAATCTGCACTCCATAGATGTTTGACGTCATTTTGAAAAAACATTTTCCAAAATAATGTGATATTATTTTATATATTTTCAAGTTCAAAAATGTTAGCCACTTTCCTGGCCAATGTACGTAAGTACGTTCTCCATATATGCTTGATGTCTATTATGAAATAAATTTTCAAGACCATGTCACCCAATCTCACTTTTACAAATTTTATGATATTCAATAATTATTTTGTATGGTAGGCGCTCCGCCTACTGATCCAATGACGTCAATTTTCAGCAAGGCTACTGACACTAATAACCTGTGAAAACACACAAAATATTGTTACTCTTCTTTTATATTGCACAAGATATAGCGTATTGAAAATCCACTTTGTGTGGAAGGTGACACGCCTACTTATCAGATCCCGCATATTTTCGAAACGCGACTTACAATAGTAGTTGGTAACCTAACACAAATTTCCAATCTCTTCCTTTCGCTGTACTCGAGATATATGATATTGAATAATTACTTTGTATAGAAGGTGTCACGCCCACTTAACCAATCAAGTTGTTAAACTTAACAATTATCGAATTAACTTTGTCGCATACACAAAATTTTATAAAAAGCTGTCAAACACAAGGACAGAAGAAATATATCATATGGGGAGATTTATCAAGAATGTCGAAAGTCCTTTTGGTTTAAATTTTTCTTAGTTGAAGAATTGATTTTTGAAACATTTTTGACACACAAATGGGTTTTGAGTAGGTTTTTTGGCTTTTCAGATGCAAAATACTTCTTAAATATATTAGAAAAATTTATCCAAATTATAAGGACAGATACTGAAAAATGTTCCAATTTGATGAGTAGTGAATTTATTTTGGTTTCAATACATGAAGTTTTTGAGTTATATTTCTCATTTGAATAAAAAAAGAAGAATAACACTTAAAACAACTTCAACTATATGACAAAATCTAAATAGTTGTTTTCAATTAAAACGAGGGTGTATGCATTACAATAAAAAGTACTGCTTCAAATCAACACCCAACTATCATACAAAGAAGTTCAATATAAATTGTTGGATAAATTTATACTTAACAGAAGAAGGAAATTAAATTGTCATATTATGTCTGCATATTTGTCTGAAACATTTTTTGCTACAAAATCGAGATTATGAAACTTTTAATTGCTTACCAGACAGAATGAACAATAAAACCAAAAAACATAAACAGACACCATAAATATAGCAAAAAATTTTCTGGGATTTTGCTGACTTTTGTTGCAGATTTTCCAAATTTTCACCATGTTTTTTTTTTATCTCTTCCAATGTTTCGTTTTAATTTGGTTTTCAAAAACTTTAGCGACAAAATATTTAAGCCATGTCATAAAACGTTACTTGCTGTAATATACAGATGTGTGTGTGTCTGTATTCTAGAGGTGTTGTTTTATGCATTTTTTTTTTGTGATGTTGCTTTAGCTAAAAGAGTGTACGAATTGGAAAAAAAATTGCTGCAACTTATACCAAACAACAACTAAAATTCTTGTTCATATTGTCACATATTTGTAATAAAAACTTTATAATTGAATTTATTTCATCTCTGTTCTTAGTGCCTTCTTCTTTTTCCTCATATTGTTTTAGTCATGTTTTGTAACAATAAAGTGTATATAAGTGCATAAACCAACACCTTTAGCTAAGTTAAACGTAAAATTCTAAAAGTAATAACTTTTTTTATATTGATTTGTGATTGCTTAAAGGTTTATTTTAATAGTTTTCATATATCAAACATTATCTTTTGTTAAGGTTAGTTCGTGTTTTAAGATTTATTAAGTTTATCTTTAAGGATGGCGAAGCTAATGTTTGAAAATATTATTTTTATTGTAGAAGAAAATTTAAATTTAAAATTAAATATAAATAACAATAGATTTTACCTGAAATATTATCTTAATACAGTTTCCAACTAGCTTCTTAAATGACTGGAAGAAATATTTACGACCATTATAATAATAAATCACTTTCAGGAATCGTTGTAATATCGATTTAGTATAATTCATAGGATACGCATCCTTTTAAATGCAATAGATCCACATTGATTTTGTTGGTCAGAAGAGGTTTAGAAATCAAATTTGTTAAAATTAATTGAGGAAAAAAATCACAAAGACAACTAAAAGTGTTAAATTCGGCTGTACCGAATTTTTGGTAATGAGCATGCTTTTAACAGACAGTCGGACAGACGGACATCGCTATATCGACTCGAGTTGTCAAAAACTGGAGGGTATAAAGAAAATATATATATTTGTTTATCTTTGGAAATAAAACTCTAATCTTTTGTTTAATTTATCAAACGAACTTTAACAATAGTCGACTATCGACTTTTAAAATCAATTTTTTGTTTCACTTTGTTTGGCTGCTTTATATACCCTATACCACTATGTGGTTTGGGTATAAAGACTTTGTGCTGCTGTTTGTAACAACCAAAAATATTTGACCTAGACCCATCTTTAATTACAACGATCGAATCGAATCACTTTCTGAGTTGATTTAACAATGTCCGTCCGTCTGTGTGTCCATGTAAACCTTGTAATCAAACTGCGGGTCGCAAATAAGAACATATTTTGATGAAATTTGGTATATAAGCTTTTGTCGGCCATGGAATGAACGCTATTGAAATTGGTGAGAATCGGTCCATGTTCAGACCTAGCCCCCATACGAATTACCCCTATGAAATCGACATAAATTGCCATAAGATCACCATTGTCATATAGATTTTACTCAAATTGGGTTTTGTATGCGTTCATTACGTCCATTAATGAGTAGTCCAAAAATGATCCCTTTGGCCCCATAGAGAGCTGCTTCCCGATCTTCACTTAAATCTATTAAAAAACAAAAATATTGCACTGATTCTTCTCAGATTTTGTTTGTATATATTTTTGCAAAATACAAGAGACTTTACCAAACATGATCAGGATCGGTCCATTTTTGGACCTAGTCCCCATATAGATATTGCATCCGATATGAACTTTTTCATATCTGCAGCCAAAAAAATTAATAAAAATCCCACTCAAATTTGGTTTTTGCTTATTTTCTATGTCCAGTCAGTTGGGCCTAAGAGATAGGGTCTCTGAACGCATGGTATAGGGTATCGTATAGTCGGTCTAGACCGACTATAATTTTCTTTCTTGATTAAATCTGTGCTTGTGTTTAATATTAGTGTGTGTATATTCCGTTTGGTCATCTCCTAGAGAGAATTGTTTGGTGTTGGTTAAATCTTGACAAGTCTGTGCGTGCAAAAGTAACTATATTAGACAGCTGCAATCGTGCGTGTATCTTAGGATAGTTATAAACACATTTGTGGTCTAAATGATAATCAAAAGTACAGCAGGACGTCTGCTGATTAGCAGTAATAGCAACAAATACTTATTTTCTCAAGAAAAAAGTTTGATTTATATACTGTTTATAAATATATCGATTTAAATATATTATCTTGATTGTGTGTGAAGATTAATATTGATTCTGTTAACAGAGCTCGGCTAAGTTTGTTTAAAAAAATGCCCCTGTTGGATGGAATTATAAAGAGCATTCATTAGAAAGTGTTTTATATGTAATTTTTTTAATTGCACAATTTTTGAAAATTTATCTAAACAATTTAAGACCACTATGGGCCAAGTGTTTGGGTGCTCCCCAGTAAAAGTTAAACCGCTGAACTTTCGTGATATAGTTAGAATTATAAATTATTAAGAAATTAATTTTTCAAGAAAACTAAGCAATATACAGCAAAAAGGGTTTTAATTTGGATCGCGCAAAAAATATGAAAATTCAGTTTTCTCAAAAACTAAGCCAGATACAACAAAAAGAAAAAAATTTAGGATCACCTATATATTTTAAACAATGTGCAATTTTGTATGAAGAAAGAAAAAAAAAAAAAAAGAAGTAAGAAAACGGTCAAACTTATTGAATATAGAAAATTAGCATAAACCAAATTTGAGTGGCATTGTTATTAACTTTTTTGGCTGCAGATATGAAAAAGTACATATCGGATGAAATTTTTATATGGGGACTAGGTCGAAAAATGGACCAATCCTGACCACATTTGGCAAAGTCAGTTAAATTTTGAAAAAAACCAAACCAAATTTAAGAAATATCTGTGCAATATTTTTGGTTTTGATAGATTTAAGTGGAAATCGGGAAGCAGCTTTTTATGGGGGCTATGACATAGAATTGCCATATGGGGTTTTGTTTTTGAACAACAGATAAGTGAAAACACACAAAACCAAATTGACCGAGATCTATATGATAATTTGGGCAATTTAAGTCGATTTTAACGTTATCCCGAAATAAATGCAAAAATCTATATGGGAAAAATTATGATTATAAAGTAACTAGTTTTTAAAAATTAAATAACTATTTATTGGTTTTAGTAAAAGTAATAATTTCACATATTTTCACAATCATATCAGTTTGTGAATCGGTTTGTAACTCATCGAAAGAAATTCCCGGACTCCATAAGCTATTTACAACTTTGATCCTTACAAAAGGATAAGTCGATCTAACAATGTTCGAGCGTCTCAGCAGCAGTTAGGTGTTTCACTTCGAGCTTTTAGACCAACCAAATAGGTGAGGAATGACGTGTGAAAATGTAGAGATATTCCGCCAAGATTTCATAAAAAGTAAACGTAGCACAGTGGCGCCTGTAGAACAAGTGAGGTTGCAAAAATCAAAAATTTCATGTGATCCTAAAAAATATTGAATAAACCGATTTTACAGGAAATTGTTCAACAATTTCAAATATGCTGCTCTTCTTGTAATCAGATTTTTGCTTCAGAAGATATAGCTCTTCAAAATTGACTAACAGGCAATAGATTAAGCTAAATATTTGAAAACAATCATAATCCCGGGATTAGTCTACGACTGAAAAATGGCGACGAAAGTAATTTTAAGACACTTCAAACATGAAATTATTTGATCTGTTTAAGAAGTCAACCACAGCAAAAAATTTCATGTAAGCTGCCTTCGAAGACTTAAAAGTTTATACGGCAATAAACAGAGAAGCAAAAATATAAAAAATAAACATGTCATGATGTATGCCATTCTAAACTGAAAATGGGTAAAAGCAACCCGTCCGACTGAGAGATCTAACTCCAAACACCAGGACTGGCTTAATAATTATACCATCCTGGATACATTGACAGAACATGAATCCAGCAGATCAACCGGACGTGTAAGATGAAGGCCAAGAAAAAAACGGAGGAGTGTTCAAATTTTATAAGAAAGAGGTAACTGGCTGATTCCGCCAATGATTTGAACACGGAACATGTATCGGAATCGCTGTCTATTAGATATACAAAGGATGATGAAGTTCATAAAAAATTGTCGCATGGCAAATATGTAATTGGAGAGTTTTCTGAGGAAGCACAGGAGTTATAAAAAATATAGACAGGTGTTATAAAAAATATAGATTGCTAAACACTTTCAAATTACACTGTGGAACAACTTCAGGTTAGCAAAAGTTAGGTCGATTCTGAGAGTGAGGGGTGAAAATAGAGGCTAAATTAGAAGAGCCGTATCGCGGCGTTTATTTATGTTAGTTCGAATTTTTTTAATCGACCTTCGAATTTTGCAGTCAAACGCCGATTTTCAGCATATTGTTTATATGGTTTTTTGGCTATAATTCCTCGACTAATTGATATTTTTCAATCTGTAAAAGCCAAATTATTGATAGAGACCTGTTCAATAATTAAAATTTTTAAAAAATTGATTTAGAAAATTTTTGTGGTACTTATAAAGCAAAATGTTGGAAAAATTATTTTTTTTCATGCTTTTTGAAAATATTTTCCACAAAACTAAGTCTTTTTTGCTTTCTGTTTGATCTATAATATGCTTCTTAGTTTCTTCATTTGAATTTCATTTGAAAAGAAAATGGTCTTAGTCGATAATTAGCGTTAAAAATACCAAAACCATTATCTAAATAGCGATGTAGGTAGAAGTAATTAAAAAGAGAAGTTCCAAGAATTAGGAATTAGTAAAACAACTTTTTTGTTTTCAACCACCGCGCAGGTAGCGAATTTGTTTATTTCGTACAAGCAAATTAATTTCAAAAAAGAAGATTCAGTTAAGACTCAAAACTCAGCCGAAGCTGATGTCTTTTAATTTTCGCTCGGTCGTGATAAAATTCGCTATTAATTTTTTTGGAACTTATTTCATTTTGTGAGTGATTTAAGTTAAGTGCATCGGTTTCATAAAAATAACAAAAAAACATTGTATAATATATATTGTATTAAATATGTCGGAACCAAAATGTAAAATGGACCATTTTTGTAATGTTTGTGGACGTTTCATAGCAAGCGATAAAAAATGTGGCAATGCAAGCGATATTTTTTCGGAAGCCTATAAACAATATTTCTTGCAAGAGTTTATCCCTGACGTAAACTATGCCCCTCAAAAACTTTGCTTTAATTGCAATTTAACTCTTATGCAATGGAAAAGTGAAAAGAAGAAGGCTATGCCTTTTGGTATACCAATGCTTTGGTTAGACAACAGCCCGCATTAAGAAGAAAATTGCTGTGGATGTATCAACTACCATAAAACTTTGAGTAGAAGGAAAGCAAAGAATAAAACTTATGTAGCAATGCCAAGTGTCTAATTATCATTACCGCACTCAGAATTCGTTTCAGTACCAACATACCGAAGTATTGATCCTCCAACAGATATCAGTACTACAACGGCTGCTGCTACATCCATGGATTTCTTCTTAGAATACGACCGTGGTGAAGGTTCATCCTATGAAACATCAGAGGACCTAATCCTAGTCACACAAGACCAATGGAATTGTTGCAAATTTGTGTTTGACTCAGAAAAAATCAGAACTACTGGCTTCATTTTTGAAAGGAAATAATTTGCTGGCGAAAGGTACCAAAGTAACAGCATATCGAAAACGCCAAAAAGAGTTAGAAAAGTTCTTCAATGTGAATGATGCAAAAAAATTCGCTTATTGCAACGATATTGAAAAGTTTGAAATAAGGTAACTATAGAGTGTGCATATTTCTAGATTCCTAGATTTTTCTAATATCTTTGTTAGAGTGCACAATTTCAACATGTTAACTATTGAAAACTATTTTCGTTTCAGGTACAGAGGAAAGAAATCTCCAGATGCAATAATCGCTGAAATTTGTTGGTGGTATAAAAACACCTTTGAAGAAGAGGAAGACGAGGAAAAAGAGGAAGAAGGGGAAGACAAAGTTGAAATTCCAGAATATCTGTTGCGCGAAATTATCGACCTTTCTGATGATGATGACGATGACCAAGATATTAGAGAGAGCAGTGATGTTGATCCACAGCCGCTTGCTAAACTGCAACTGGCCAAATCATTAATTTAATTTATTTGATTTTTTTACTTAAAACTTTTCATAACTAACATTTCAAAAATATATTTTTTGCCATGTTTTTATAATTTCTTATCCAATGTTTCTTCAAAACCAACACTGAACAAAATTGGTACATAAAAAATGAGAAGTAAATTAATATTTAGCTGGAAAACGCAAGTTTTGTATTATGATTATTTTCTTTTCAAATGAAATTTATTGAAGAAACTGAGAAGCATATTATAGATCAAACAGAAAGCAAAAAAGACTTAGTTTTGTGGAAAATATTTTCAAAAAGCATGAAAAAAAATAATTTTTTTTAACATTTTGCTTCATAAGCACCACAAAAATTTTCTAAATTAAATTTTTAAGAAATTTTAATTGTTGCACAGGTCTCTAGCAATAATTTGGCTTTTACAGATTGAAAAAATATCAATTAGTCGACGAGTTATAGCCAAAAAAACCACATAAACAATATGCTGAAAATCGGCATTTGACTGCAAAGTTCGAAGGTCGATTAAAAAAAAAAAAAATTCGAACTAACATAAACAAATGCCGTGATACAGGTCTTCTAATTTAGCCTCTATTTTGAACCCTCGCTCTCAGAATCGACCTAACTTTTGCTAACCCGAATTTGTTCCACAGTGTTATTAAGTGTGAGCCAATATTAGGACCTCTGAACATGTCAGCAGCATCTTCCGATCCACTTATTTCATCACCACGGCATGTAAAGTTACGAAAAGAGTTAGAAAATAATTATAGTTCAGAAATTGTTAATCTTTTAAATATACCTTCTTTTACGGATTGTGATCAATATTTTACAAAAAATTTAAAAATAAATTAAAATAAATTTTTTTTTTAATTTTTTTAAATCATAAAAGCCTTTGAAAACAAACATAAAAAATCAAAAATTTAAAAAAATATTTTATTTTACTTCCCATAAAATGGATTTTTTTTCACAAATTTCAAGTTTGCTAACCCATAAGTATAACCCTTTTTAAACACTCATTTTATGGGTTGATCAATTATCTAAAATATGCCTTCTGAATTTTTTGACTATCTTATTTAGTTCAAAAGTTATGATTTTTTACAACGGAAAAACTCAAATGGCGCCACCGTAGTGTAATATATTTATATGTATCAGCAGTGAATATACATATATTTTGGTTGGCTTGCTGATTTTTATACCCTATACCACTATGTGGTTTGGGTATAATGACTTTGTGCTGCTGTTTGTAAGAACCAAAAATATTTGACCTAGACCCATCTTTAATTATACCGATCGAATCAGAATCACTTTCTGAGTTGATTTAACAATGTCCGTCCGTCCGTCCGTCCGTCTGTGTGTCCATGTAAACCTTGTAATCAAACTGCAGGTCGCAAATATGAATATATTTTGATAAAATTTGGTAAATAAGCTTTTATCGGCCATGGGATGAATGCTATTGAAACTGGTGAGAATCGGTCCATGTTCAGACCTAGCTCCCATACAAATTACCCCTATGAAATCGACATAAATTTGAATAAGATCCAAATTGTCCTATAGATCTTACTCAAATTGGGTTTATATGCGTTCATTACATCCATTAATGAGTAGTCCAAAAATGATCCCTTTGGCCCCATATAGAGCTGCTTCCCGATTTTCACTTAAATCTATTAAAAAACAAAAATATTGCACTGATTCTTCTCAAATTTTGTTTGTATATATTTTTGAAAAATACAAGAGACTTTACCAAACATAATCAGGATTGGTCCATTTTTGGACCTAGTCCCCATATAGATATAGCATCCGATATGAACTTTTTCATATCTGCAGCCAAAAAAATTAATAAAAATCCCACTCAAATTTGGTTTTTGCTTATTTTCTATGTCCAGTTAGTTGGGCCTAAGAGATAGGGTTTCTAAACGCATGGTATAGGGTATCGTATAGTCGGTGTAGACCGACTATAATTTTCTTACTTGTTAATTATTATTTTAAAAGATGGCTTTGAACGTAATGTACATTCTCAGAAAAGCCTAGAAATAACACTAAAATTGATATGGAAATTTTTGCATAACTTTTATAATAATTGATTTTGAAAATATTCGAACACTCGGATACTTTCGGTGTTATGTACATCACTATTTTCCTTTAAATATTTTAGTAGTGTTTTTTTTGTCGTCCGCAAATTTATATTCATCTCAGCATGTAAATATGATTTTTATTTTGTACAAATAATTTTACTCTTCAAAACTATTATGATTTTTGAGTCCACGTGCACCGATTTTAACTTAAAAATTAGTTTTGTTATATTTTTGTATTAAATCTATCTTCGGATCTTTAAGTTATATTACAAGCTAATCCGGATAGAAATATTTAACATTTTACTGATACAAGGCGAAAGAAAAATTGCCCAGAGTTTTTGTCAGTTTGAAATTCTTTTAAATGTCGCATAATTTTTAAGTTCTCAAAATATTGCAAATCATGAGCCCTACTTTTAACTTGGGACACGCTAATGCTGGCTAAGTTAAAAAAGTACTTCTTTTTGGTCACCTATAAGGGGATCTTAACTCTAATAATAGAAAAATTATGCAATTATGCAAAATACAGATCAATGAAAAAAGCAATTGACTTTAAATTTAAATTGTATTAGAATTTATGGATTATAATATTGGATTTCAGATACACTTGGATGGTATTAAGAATTCAACACAACCGAATTTGACACTCTGATTTCTTTAGACTAGTTTCCCTTAAAAAATTGTTGCCTCAAAAAAGTTGAAATGATAACTTGATAAAAAAAATGAAAACCTTTTATCTAGTATTAGATTTTTTTTAAATTTGTTTAGTATCGCACTGCAGAATGATGTTTATAACTGCGAAATTCTTTATAGTTGCTTAAAATTTTTTAATTGAAACCAATTGAAAGTGTTGATTCAACAACACATGTCTATTGGACGTGCTGGTTTGTTTTGTTTATGTTTTATTTACGTTAACAAACAAAAAGCAAACATTGTGGCGAAACATGAGCCTGCATTGCTGCTGTTGTGTATTCATTCTTGTTTACATTATACCGGTAACTTCATGTGATAATTCTTTTAAATAAGTTAATCACTCAGCTTGTTACATTATTGAATTGTTTTCTACATATTGCACTTTTCGATTTCGATTGAGGTATATCTCAAAATATTAGTTTTGAATGCCAAATATTTCAAAACAAGGCTGGAAAATTTTAGGAAAATTTATTTAACATACAATTTTTGGATACATTACAAAAATTCTGTTTAACCGAACATAATATTGGTACACAATAGTTTTATTATAGTTTTAAGACATCTATCTTCTATCTATATAAAATGGAATGTGTGTTTGTTTATTTGTTTGTTTGTACCTTATAGGAGACCAAACCTCTGGACCTGAAATTTTTACAGAATTTAACTGGGAATCTGGCATGATTAATAGGGTACTTTTTTTTTTTGCTCCCATATAGTTTTTAACAGATTTACTTCAAATTGTATACACATTAAACTCCAGGCGAGTTAGAAGTAAACATTTCTTACGCCACGCCCCTTTTCACGCCCCTTTTCACGCCAAATTTTGTTTGAAAGTTTTAAACTTTTTGTTCTCTGCACAAATTTGTTCCTTCCAACGGATTTTTTTTTATTTGGTAGTATATTGCTCTTAATACTGTTAACGTCGCCATATAACTATGAACCAGGCCCACTTCACCGCCCCCTTTTTTTAATTCAGATACTTACTTATACCACTAACAATGTTTGCTATACAAAATACTTTTTTTGTAATATGTATTTACCTAAAGTTTTATAGACTTTTTATGTACAGCTAAGGTAGCCATACATTTTTTTATTACCAAATCCCCCTTTTTCACCCCATTTTACCTTAAATTATAATTAATCTGCTTTCAATATATTTATATATATAAAAATGAATGTGTGTTTGTTTGTGCTTTATAGGAGACCAAACCCCTGAACCGATCTTCCTGAAATTTTCGGAGCATGCTACTGTGACTCGGAGAGGAATAATAAGCTATATAATTTTTTGATTGGACACGCCCACGCCACTCCCATATAACCCAAAATTTGAAATCGTCATATCTCGGAAATTTTTTGACCTACAGCGGTCATATTTGGTACATATGGTATTGGAATGAATAGAAATACAAACCAGAAGAAAAGTGGGCGGGACCACGCCCCTTTTTTAAAAAAATACAAAAATCGTAATATCTTCTAAACTACTGGAAAGATCGCACGAAATTTTCACAAAAGGATATTTTTGTGAAATAATAAGTCCTTAACTATGTAAAGTTGTTAGTGGGCAAAGGGGCGTGGTCCCGCCCATACAACCCAAATTTAAAAATCGTCATATCTCGGCCATTTTTTAACCTACGGCGATGATTTTTGGTATATATCGTATTGGTATATATCTCAGAATCGACAGAGCTGTAAACGATTGCAATCGATTTAATTGCAATCACATGATTTCTCGTTAATTGATTTCATGATTTCAAATTGAAATCAAATTGAAATCAAATTGAAATCAAATTGAAATCATGAAATCAATACGACAAAAATGATTGAATCAATTTTTGAAATTAATTCATATATTAATTGATTGCAATCAAATTTGATTACTTTGCAATTACTTTAATTGCAATCAAATCCAGTAATTGCAATCAAAATTAAATCAAAATCAAAATCAAAATCTTCGTTCTCTTCAAATAAAGCTCCTTCTTCTAGAAACAAAGATGACTCTGATAATTTTGAATTACCAACAATGTAAATTTTGGTTTGAAGTTTAAAGTTTTGTAAAATTGGTAAACATAATTTTTAATTGCAATCAGTTTTGTGTCAAATTGCTAATAAATTAATTGTTCATATCAAGGTTTATGCATACAAGGTTACGCCATCCCAGCCCCCATCCCTTTTCTGTTTTTTTTTTGACGTCTTACTCGTATGACGTCACGCAAAGTTTGTTCCTATTGGCTAAAAATTTCGAGCTTACAGCTGATAATTTTTGTGTAAACATAACAGTGGGACAATTTACTATTTTTACCATCAATTTATTTATTAGTGAAAAACAAAATGAAACGAAGTAATAGCTTTAGTCAAAAACGCTCTTCCCAATGAGACTCCATTGCCATCGTCCCGAGTGATTTAAATGCAGCTAGCAAATACTTCGGTTTTTGCCTTGAACGTATACCGCGATTATGTTTATCAAAATAATCTATTATAAAATTAATATAATATTTTCTCTTTTAGGTAGTCCAGATATTTTATCGGATACACAGCAGAATCCTACTCACACAAGCTTTGATTCGTATCTAGCAGATACGGACACATCGTTTGAATGCTTGATCGTTATCCGATTCTGAAATCCACATTTATGAAATTCAACGTACCTTTACCGTCATCAGCTGCAGTAGAAAGGTTATTTTTTTGCAACTTTGCTAAATAATCCGCGTCATGGATCGTGGTTTCCACCATATTCTAGTGGAAACTAGATTCCAAGTGTATATTTTTTCGTAGAACTTTCACTTTAGTTGTGATTTCAGGGCAATTCATTGAAATCACATGATTTCATCAAAAATTTGATTGCAATCGAATTGATTGCAATCAATGATTTCTAAAAAAATGATTTCAAAATGATTGCAATCACAAAATATTGCAATTTTGACAAGATTTCATTTTGAAATCTGAAATAATTTTGAAATCAAAAAATGAAATCAGTTTGATTGAAATCACTTTGATTTCAATGCCAATTGATTGCAGTTTTTCACAGCTCTGAGAATCGACCTAAATTTTGCTAACCTGAATTTGTTCCATATTGTTATCAAGTGTGAGACAATATGAGGATCTCTTCAACATGTCAGCAGCATCTTCCGATCCACTTATTTCATCACCACGGCATGTAAAGTTACGAAAAGAGTTAGAAAATAATTATAGTTCAGAAATTGTTAGTCTTTTAAATATACCTTCTTTTACGGGCTGTGATCAATATTTTACAAAAAATTTAAAAATAAATTTAAACAATTTTTTTTTTAATTTTTTTAAATCATAAAAGCCTTTGAAAACAAACATAAAAATCAAAAATTTAAAAAAATATTTTATTTTACTTCCCTTAAAATGGATTTTTCACAAATTTCAAGTTTGCTAACCCATAAGTAGAACCCTTTTTAAACACTCATTTTATAAGTTGATCAATTATCTAGCCTTCTGTATTTTTTGACTATCTTATTTAGTTCAAAAGTTATGATTTTTTACAACGGAAAAACTCAAATGGCGCCACTGTGCGTAGTGTAAAATGTTTATATGTATCAGCAGTGAATATGTATTTTGGTTGGCTTGCTGATTTTTTTTCTGTACGTCTAAACGTTCAAGCAAGCAAAAAATGTGTATATATCGCTGATAAACAAACAAACGGGAATGTAATTGCATTAAATAATAACTTTGAATAAAAGAAGCACGAAAATATATAAAAATTTTTTTAATTACCATATTTATTTTAAACATCATCGTAAAAAATCTAACCATGATAACGTGAAATCTAAGTGAAATCAAAGCTTAAGAAAAGTTAATAAAAAATTATTTCCCCTGGATTTGGCAACATAATTCACAAGGTCTGGCAGCCCTTGCTTTTTAACAGTTTTCATATATATTCTCTAACTCTCTTATTTCACGGATAACTTGTTAACCGTATTTTACCAATTGATTTTTAATTATTATTTTAAGATATGGCTTTGAACGTAATGTACATTCTCACATAAGCCTAGAAATAACACTAAAATTGATGTAGAAATTTTTTGCATAACTTTTGTAATATTTGATTTTGAAAATATTCGAACACAAGGATACTTTCGGTGTTATGTAAATCACTATTTTCCTTTAAATATTTTAGTTTTTTTTTGTCGTCCGCAAATATATATTCATCTCAGCATGTAAATATGATTTTTATTTTGTACAAATAATTTTACTCTTCCAAAACTATTTGTATTTTTGAGTCAACGTAGACCGATTTTAACTTTAAAATTAGTTTTGTTATATTTTTGTATTAAATCTATCTTCGGATCTTTAAGTTAACATATTACAGGCTAATCCGGATAGAAATATTTAACATTTTACTGATACAAGGCGAAAGAAAAATTGCCCAGAGTTTTTGTCAGTTTGAAATTCTTTTAAATATCGCATAATTTTTAAGTTCTCAAATTATTGCAAATCAATGAGCCCAACTTTTAACTTGGGGCACGCTAATGCTGGCTAAGTTAAAAAAGTACTTCTTTTTGGTCACCTATAAGGGGATCTTAACTCTAATAATAGAAAAATTATGCAATTATGCAAAATACAAATCAATGAAAAAAAGCAATTGACTTTAAATTTAAATTGTATTAGAATTTATGGATTATAATATTGGATTTCAGATACACTTGGATGGTATGAAGAATTCAACACAGCCTAATTTGACACTCTGATTTCTTTAGACTAGTTTCCCTTAAAAAATTGTTGCCTCAAAAAAGTTGAAATGATAACTTGATAAAAAAAATGAAAACCTTTTATCTAGTATTAGATTTTTTTAAAATTTGTTTAGTATCGCACTGCAGAATGATGTTTATAACTGCGAAATTCTTTATAGTTGCTTAAAATTTTTTAATTGAAACCAATTGAAAGTGTTGATTCAACAACATATGTCAATTGGACATGCTGGTTTGTTTTGTTTATGTTTTATTTACGTTAACAAACAAAAAGCAAACATTGTGGCGAAACATGAGCCTGCATTGCTGCTGTTGTGTATTCATTCTTGTTTACATTATACCGGTAACTTCATGTAATAATTCTTTAAATAAGTTAATCACTCAGCTTGTTACATTATTGCGTTGTTTTCTATATATTGCACTTTTCGATTTCGAGTGAGGTATATCTCAAAATATTAGTTTTGAATGCCAAATATTTCAAAACAAGGCTGGTAAATTTTAGAAAATTTATTTAACATACAATTTTTGGATACATTACAAAAATTCTGTTTAACCGAACATAATACTGGTACACAATAGTTTTGTTATTATTGTTTTAAGACATCTATCTTCTATCTATATAAAATGGAATGTGTGTTTGTTTATTTGTTTGTTTGTACCTTATAGGAGACCAAACCTCTGGACCAATCTTCCTGAAATTTTCACAGCAGTTAACTGGGACTCTGGCATGATTAATAGGGTACTTTTTTTTCGACCATGCCTACTTTTACGCCTACTTTTTTAAAATTATGTAGTTGCTCCCATATAGTTTTTAACAGCTTTACTTCAAATTGTATACACATTATACTCCAGGCGAGGTAGAAGTAAACATTTCTTACGCCACGCCCCTTTTCACGCCCCTTTTCACGCCAAATTCTGTTTGAAAGTTTTAAACTTTTTGTTCTCTGCACAAATTTGTTCCTTCCAACGGATTTTTTTTTATTTGGTAGTATATTGCTCTTAATACTGTTAACGTCGCCATATAACTATGAACCACGCCCACTTCACCGCCCCCTTTTTTTAATTCAGATACTTACTTATACCAGTAACAATGTTCGCTATACAAAATACTTTTTTTGTAATATGTATTTACCTAAAGTTTTATAGACTTTTTATCTACAGCTAAGGTAGCCATACATTTTTTTATTACCAAATCCCCCTTTTTCACCCCATTTTACCTTAAATTATAATTAATCTGCTTTCAATATATTTATATATATAAAAATGAATGTGTGTTTGTTTGTGCTTTATAGGAGGCCAAACCCCTGAACCGATCTTCCTGAAATTTCCGGAGCATGTTACTGTAACTCTGGAAGGAATAATAAGCTATATAAATTTTTGATTGGACACGACCACGCCACTCCCATATAACCCAAAATTTGAAATCGTCATATCTCGGAATTTTTTTGACCTACAGCGGTCCTATTTGGTACATATGGTATTGGAATAAATAGAAATACAAACCAGAAAAAAAGTGGGCGGGACCACGTCCCTTTTAAAAAAAAAATACAAAAATCGTAATATCTTCTAAACTACTGGAAAGATCGTCATGAAATTTTCACAAAAGGATATTTTTGTGAAATAATAAGTCCTTAACTATGTAAAGTTGTTAGTGGGCAAAGGGGCTTGGTCCCGCCCACACAACCCAAATTTAAAAATCGTCATATCTCGGCCATTTTTTAACCCACGGCGATGATATTTGGTATATATCGTATTGAAATTAATAGAAATAGTACTACAAGAAAACTGGACGGGACCACGCCCTTTTTAGAAAAATTAAAATCCATAATAACTTCTATTAAACCCTTGACTATCTAAAGTTGTTAGTGCAATAATTAATTCTAAGTTAAATAAATAATATTTTGTTAATTTATAAATATTTATTTTTTTTTTATTTTATTTTATAACGATGCGGGGTAGCGAAGCACACCGGGTTCAGCTAGTATACATACAAGAACATGCACAAAAAAAAAAAATTTAATAAACTTCTGTCTATTTTAGGTTGAAAATTTAAATTATTTAGAAATGTTTCAGTGAAATTAAGAAACATTCGAAACTATTAATAAATTAACAAAATAAATAATGAAAACTTAGTATTAGTCATATTTAACCAGAATAAAATTCCAAGAGCTTATTATATACAATTTGAATAAGTTACAACAAAAAAGTAAGAAAAACGAAAATAGAATGGTATTAAAAAAATATATTTTGAATTCAATATAAATAATATAATATTATTGATATATCATGTTATTCAAAATACAACACTGCATTAAATAAAAATTATATAAATAATTCTTATTTCGGCTCTCGAAATAACCATGACCCTGAGGTCATATTAACAATGGTTTTGTCAAGAAAAAACAAACGGATTTATTATACACCGATTTTGGTAAGGATTTCGATAAAGTAAACCATAACCTTCTACTTATCAAATTGGATTTATTAGGTTTAACACCATTAAGCCATAAATGGATAAAATCATATCTTTCTGATAGAACACAACATGTAGTGTATAATAATATGTTATCTAAAGATATTACTGTGACTTCTGGTGTTCCTCAAGGCAGCCATCTTGGGCCAATTATTTTCTCCCTTTGCAACATTTTTATGTACGTTGAAGATGTTAAATTTTTTTTTAGTTACTGCCAACATATTAATCATATTCATCTCCAATCAGATCTCAACAATTTCGTTTCGTGGTGTCACCGTAACTAAATTTGAAAAAGTGTAAATTTATGCGTTTTTCACGAAATAATGTTTTTCTACATTCAGCGGTAAGCCTAAAAAATGTTAAAAGGTTACAATCAGCCTTTACAATGAGGGGTATAGTATATATAAAACTAAATGCCGAAGAAAAACCCATTCGTAGTGACAGCATGGATGAGCTGTGTAATTTTTTTCCTGATCTCCTTAAATCTGCTGAAAATTAGTTGCTGTCAAACTATGCTAACTGCGCTTTTTATATTTTATCTTAAATATTTTTATTACTATTTTCAATTTACTAAATTCTGTTATTACAAATATCTTTTTAAACTTTTTAAAGTTATTTGTTTATTTTCTGTACTTGAGTTTCTTTGTATGTTATTCTTTGTTGCTTGCTTACTAAACATTATTTTTATTATGACATCTTTTACGGATAATGTAGTCTATAATTCCAAAGATGTGCCTTCTGATATGATTCGGAAGTTGTGCAAACAGCGATGAGGTATTAAGATATGTAATATAAAAACGCACAGAGTTTGAAGAATAAAATTGAAGAATTTCTTTGAAAATTGTGGAGTAGATATCGTATGTGTAACTGAGACATGGTACAACAAATATATCACAGATGCTATGATTGGGCTAAACAATTTCAATATTTATCGTTGTGATAGGAAAATTTTTTGCGGTGGTGTTGCTATGTACGTCAGAAAGGGAATTGTAAGCAAAATGATTTCAAATTCCAATATTGTGGAGAATTCAGACAATAGTAATATACAAGATAATATCTCAAATAATAATGTACAAAATATCATAATATAACCCCCATTTTTTGAAGTTGTAAGCAGTGGTAGAAAATTACTGGTAAGAGTTGTATATAGACTTAATTGTAGAGTAAAAACTGTTGGTTTTCTGAGAACTATCAAAAATATTAGCATGAAATATGATGACGTAGTAGTGTGTGGAGATTTCCATTCTAATATTCTTGTTGAACAACATCTACTTAATGATATGAAAACATCTGGCTTTGATCCTACAAATTCTACTATGCCAACTCATTTCTCCACTACAACTAATACATTATTAGATATATTCTTTGTCAGCAATATACATAAAGTCTTCCTATATGATCAGTAGTCAGCACCATGTTTCTCCAAACATGATCTTTTATTCTTGGCGTATGACTTCAAACATCAGCATGAAATTGAGACTATAACCTACTATGATTTTGATCCCATAAACTATGCCAATGAGCTATCAGCAATAAATTGGAGTAGTATCTTCTATATGCCCTCGGTTGATAATCAACTGAAATATCTAGAGGAAAATTTGTTGCAAGTTTTTAGTAAATCTGTTCCGGTGAGAACTTTGGGGAAAAATACTAGGAAGAAACCGTAGCTCAATATTGAAATAAATTAGCTATTACTCGTAGGGATTTGGCATATAAACGCTGGAAAATGTTAAAAATCACTGATCTACATACGGAATATCTAAAGGCATGAAGAGAAGTGAACAGGATGATCAAAGCTGCTAAATCCAATTTCTATGCATGTCGTTTTTCATATGCAGCTGGTACTAAGAAAACTTGGAGAACTATACAAGAAATTGGGATTGGAAAATCATCGCCATAAGTATCTAGTGAAATAGACGTGGATAAAATCAATGTATCTTTCATGAACATCCCTAATATTACTTTAAATATGAACTTTTATGATCAAAGAGAAATTTTAGCCCCTCAATATAACTCATTCTGTTTTAGTTGTATAAACCACGAAGATGTATTTTCAATCTGTCTAGCAATTAAATCTAATGCTGTAGAGTTTGATAATATTCATCCTACATTCTTAAAAATTATTTTACCGTATGTTCTGCCATTTATAACGTATATATTTAATAATATAATTACAAAGAGTATTTACCCGCAAAGTTGGAAACATGCAAAAATTATACCCACCCTAAAATCTAACAACGATTATCATCCAATTGCCTTACTACCTTATCTATCCAAGGTTTTTGAATGACTGCTTCATAGACAAATAAGCAAGCATATTAATGATAACGATTTACTGACAAAAAGGCAATCAGCTTTCCGACCCAAGCATAGTTGTATATCAGCACTAATAGATGTTTCAAAGCATATACGAGAAAGTATTGATGCTGGAGACAATTCTTTTCTTGTCTTACTTGACCATTCCAAAGCGTTGGACATGATGGATCATGAAGTTCCTTGCTTTAAATTACACAAAATGTTTAACTTCTCTCCTTGGTCTATTCGTTTGTTGTCTTCATATCTGTTGAATCAACGCCAGTAAGTTTTTGCTAACAATAAAACTTCTCGTGTGTTGCCAGTTATGAAGGGCGTACCCCAAGGTTAAATACTGGGACCTCTTCTTTTTACCGTCTACGTGAATGACGTAGTAGAACAATTATTGTTTTGCAATGTACACATGTATGCTGATGATGATAAGTTATATATAACTACCGGTATAAGCAGCATAAATGATTGCGTTGCAAAATTAGATTCAGATCTTAATAAGATTTATACATAGGCAAGTGCAAATGGTTTATGCCTCAACCCCTCTAAATCAAAGTGTTTGATTTTTACAAGAAAAACAATGACACTTTCTTTTGAACCATTGATTAACTATGTTAAACAACCAGCAAATTGAAATCTAGGTATTATTTTTAATGATAATCTCACATGTTCTAACCATATTACTTCTGCTGCTGGGAGAACTCAATGCTTAGAACATTATGGAAGACGTTATAAAAGCCTCAGCCTCAATATTCGAAAATATGACCCGATTTCGTACTACTCGAAAAGACTTTACGGAGTAACATTGAAAATTTGTTAAAGATAAGAACACTACTGTTCTTATATAAAGTTGTACGTACACATCAGCCAACATATTTGTATGACAGACTCGTTTTTATGCGCACGCCTAGAAATCATGACACCTAGATACCAATATTTAGTATCCAAATTAGAGGTGCACATGGGCCGTGCTTTTTTTCGTGCTTTTTTTCGTGACCCAACGGGCCCCCGTGTGGCACACTGGGCTTGGGCCTCAAAATTAATTTTCGTGCGTGTTTCGTGCGGGCCTGGGCCTCACCTCAAAAGCACGAAAAACACAGGCACGAAAAAGCCCGAAAAACACGAAAAAGCAATGAAGGCACAAAAGGCACGAAAATTTTTTTAATCTAATTACTAATACTTTTTCGATATTATTTCCCATCACTTATATCGATACTACAAAAATGTTTATTTTGCTTTCTCATCACTGATATCGATAAACTACAAGACAGATAAACTACAGAAATTGGAAACATTCAATTTGTGACGTCACTTGTTCTTTACTTGCGTTTTTCCTTTGCTTTTTATGGAACAACGAACGTCACGAACACACGCATTACCCAGATACGACACAGGAGTTATCGTGGCGTGGAAAAGAGTTATTGCTGTGCTTTTTTATGTGGTGTAAAAGAGAAAACAATATAAAATAATTATTATTATTTAAACGTATTTATTTGCTGCTCTCTTCTATCCAAACGTCGTAGATTTCCATTTATTTACATTTACATATTTCGTTTGTCTTTGGTGGCGTATCTAGGTAATCTGTGGTCACTAAGAGAAAATACAGAGCAAAACAAAAACTACGAAAATAAATAACTTTAACAAAATAAAAGCAATGTCTAAGCAATTCATACAGGACGGGATCAGAAATAATGATCCAGATATAGTATTAATTGAAAACCCAAAGGCAAAAAGCGATGTATGGCGTACATTTACTTTAATTGAGTTTAAAAAAGTCTCTGTTGACTTTGTGTGTTGCAGAAAATGCAAAACTATCTTGGCGTATACGAAAAAGCATGGAACGGGAACTCTTTTACGCCACAAATGTACATTGCCAGCCAATGCGGAGACATGGCAAGGCAAGGCACATTAGATATGTTTTCTAAGAAATTGGTGCCTACACAGAACATGTATCAAAATTAATTCGTTGGTTTTGGCAACTAGGTTGTGGTTTTCGCGATTATGCACAGGTTCTTGTCAATATTGGCGCTCAATACGGTATGCAAAAAATAGAAGACTTGGTCATTTCCAGAAAAACTTTAACAACCAAAGTTTTGGTGGCTGAATACAACAAATTAAAGGCACAACTAATATTAGATTTGGCGGATCAGACCGTCTCGTTTACAACTGATATGTGGACAGATAGCCACACTCAAAAGAGTTTTGTGTCCCTTAGTTCCCATTACATTAGCACGGATTTTCAATTCAAAGTATCCCTATTAGGAGTTAAAGAATTTTTAGATGACAAAAAAACAGGTGATAATATTTTCAAAAGTGTTAGTGAAATTTTAGACGACTTTAACTTAGAAGATAAATTGAAAAACTCAATTATAGTAACAGATGATGGCGCAAATGTTGTAAATGCATTTTCTCATTACAAAAGACTTTCATGTGCATGTCACAACTTAAATTTAGTAATGAATGACGTCTTTGAGAAGGACCCAGTTCTTCACGTTAAAACTTTGATTGACAGTTCGAAAAAACTTGTTAAATTTTTTAAACACTCTGAACTAAATAATAAGTTGTCGAAAACTTTAAAACAAGACATAAAGATAGCAATAGCATCAACGAAGTGAAGCAAGAAATAAAAAATATTTTGTTAAAGAAAGATAAATTGCACCGAATTTCCGACATTGATTTCAACTTGTTGGAAAAGCTACTTTTATTTTTAAAACCCTTCAAGGAATGCTCTGAAGAGTTAAGCTCCGATAAAGAGCCTACCATTCATATATTCACACTGTGGTCAGAAAAACTAATAAAACATTGTAGTACGTCTACTTTTGATTCGGAGGTTATAACGGAGCTTAAATGTGCTACACTAAACTCTTTAAAAAAACGATTTATGTCTACAACAGTTCATTTAGTCGGCGTGTTTCTTAATCCGCCATTTAAAAAACTTAATTTCTTATCTGATGAGCAAAAACAGCATGTCCTTAACACTGTCAAGAGTATGGCTTTAGAATTTTTTGAAGGTGATAAGTATTATGCTATTTCAGAAAATGTTGCCCTTAATACAGGAGAGCAAAAGTTCGCCGAGTTTTTAGATGATAATTTTAGAAAAAAAATTTAAAAGGAAAGGAGACTTATAGAAGTCGAAATTGAAAAGTATTACAATTCATCTTTGGCCCCAGGGCAGAGTGTTTTAGCATTTTGGCAAAATGCCAAAGAACATTAGCTAAAGCCGTATTAGCAATTCCAGTTAGCTCGGCAACCAGCGAGCGTATTTTTTCTACGTCAGGAATAATATTAAATGAAAGGCGTACCAGGCTCTTAAGCAGTAACTTAGATAATATTATATTTATACCCTATACCACTATGTGGTTTGGGTATAATGACTTTGTGCTGCTGTTTGTAACTACCAAAAATATTTCACCTAGACGCATCTTTAATTATACCGATCGAATCAGAATCACTACCTGATTCGATTTAACGATGTCCGTCCGTCCGTCTGTGTGTCCATGTAAAGCTTGTAATCAAACTGCAGGTCGCAAATATGAATATATTTTGATGAAATTTGGTATGCAAGCTTTTGTCGGCTATAGGATGAACGCTATTGAAATTGGTGAGAATCGGTCTATGTTCAGACCTAGCCCCCACACAAATGACCCCTATGAAATCAACATAAATTGTCATAAGATCCAAATTATCATATAAATCTTAGTCAAATTGGGTTTGTATGTGTTTATTATATCAATTAATCAGTAGTCCAAAAATGATCCCTACGGGACAACTCTTAGTCATAGGCCCCATATAGAGCTGCTTCCCGATCTTCACTTAAATCTATCAAAAAACAAAAATATTGCACTGATTCTTCTCAATTTTTTTTTGTATATATGTTTGCAAAATACAAGAGACTTTACCAAACATGGTCAGGACCGGTCCATTTTTGGGCCTAGTCTCCAAATAGATATAGCATCCGATATGAACTTTTTCATATCTGTAGACAAAAAAATTTATAAAAATCCCACTCAAATTTGGTTTATGCTTATTTTCTATGTCTAGTTAGTTGGGCCTATGGGGTAGGGTCTCTAAACGCATGGTATAGGGTATCCTATAGTCAGTCTAGACCGACTATAATTTTCTTACTTGTTTTGTATAAAAATATGTAATTTACGTTGTTTTAAAACTCATGTACGCATTTTATACTTATATCAATAAACAGAAAGAAAAAATTGTACTTATATTTTCATATATTAGTTTCCTGTTGGGCTGGGCTGGGCTGGGCCTTTTCAAAAAATGATCGTGCGGGCTCGGGCCTTTTTTTAAAAATGAATTTCGTGCTTGTGCAATTTTATGTCTCCTCAATACGTCTTTGGAATACGCTACTATCGTCCATTAAAATTATAAGCAACGCAATGCATTTTAATAGGGAACTTTTTAAATTTTTTAGGTGATCCTTTTTCTTATTTTTTTAAAATTCTTTTGCTGATCCGTTTATATTTTATACTTTGTGCTGCTGTTTGTAACAACCAAAAATATTTGACCTACACCCATCTTTAATTATACCGATCGAATCAGAATCACTATCTGATTCGATTTAACTATGTCCGTCCGTCCGTCCGTCGGTCCGTCTGTGTGTCCATGTAAAGCTTGTAATCAAACTGCAGGTCGCAAATATGAATATATTTTGATGAAATTTGGTATTTGATCTTCTATAAGCCATGGGATAAATGCTATATAAACTGGTGAGAATCGGTCCATGTTCAGACCTAGCCCCCATACAAATGACCCCTATGAAATCAACATATATTGCCATAAGACCCAAATTATCATACAAATCTTAGTCAAATTGGGTTTGTATGTATATATTACATCCATTAATCAGTAGTCCAAAAATGATCCCTATTGGACAACTCTTAGTCATAGGCCCCATATAGAGCTGCTTCCCGATCTTCACTTAAATCTATCAAAAAGCAAAAATATTGCACGGATTCCTTTTAAATTTGGTTTGTATATATTTTCTGAAAGTATAAGTGACTTACCGATCGACTCAGAATCACTTTTTGAGTTGAAATAGCAATTTCCGTCCGTCCGTCTGTGCGTCCATGTAAAGCTTTTAATGAAACTACAGGTCGGAAATATGTATATATTTTGATGAAATTTGGTATATAAGCTTCCACCGGCCAAGGGATGAACGCTATTGAAACTGGTGAGAAGCGGTCCATGTTCAGACCTAGCCCCCATACAAATGAACCCTATGAAATCGACATAAATTGCCATAAGTTCCAAATTATCATATAGATCTCGGTAAAATTGGGTTTGTATGTATATATTACATCCGTTAATCAGTAGTCCAAAAATGATCCCTATTGGACAACTCTTACTCATAGGCCCCATATAGAGCTGTTTCCCGATCTTCACTTAAATCTATCAAAAAAAAAAAAAATATTGTACAGATTTTTCTAAAATTTGGTTTGTATATATTTTTTCAAAGTATAAGTGACTTTACCAATTATGGTCAGGATCGGTCCATTTTTCGACCTAGTCCCCATTTAAATATAGTGTCCGATATGAACTTTTTCATATCTGCAGCGAAAAAAATTAATAAAAATGCCACTCAAATTTGGTTTATGCATATTTGCTATATCCAATTAGTTGGACTGAAGAGATAGGGTCTCTTAACCATAGTATAGGGTATCGTATAGTCGGGCTAGACCGAATATAATTTTCTTACTTGTTTTTATTTAACTAATTTTGTTTATTTTTATTTTTTTAAATATTATTTTATTTATTAATATTTTTGGTTATAATATGTTATTTTTTTTTCTTTAAAATTATTTAATATTTTTATATATACATTTATTATTTTTTTAAAACAAATTTATTAAAATGTTCTATTTCAATTCAATGTAAAACTCCTATTCTTTAATTATAAGATTATGAATCTTGTTGTATGGGAAATCATAGAAATCATAGAAATGAACTAAACTAAATAAACTGCTAACTACTCTTTGGGCGGATATCAGCTTGAACTTGTTGATACTTTTCTTGATTTAGGGATCCTACTTGATCCTAAATTATACTTTGTGTCTCACGTCACCATAACAGTTAATAAAGGTTGAGGTATACTCGCCTTTATTAAACGATGGGCAAAGGAATTTATTCATCCTTATAAAACCAAACAACTTTGTAAAACCCTTGTAAGACCTATTTTAGAATATGGCTCAATAATATGGGATCCCTACTATAACATTCATATTCAACGAATCGAGTCTGTACAACAACATTATCTACTCTTTGGCTTACGTGGCTTACTTTGGAATCCCGCAATTAATCTACTGTCATAAGTTGATCGACTTAAATTAATAAAATTACCTACTTTGGAAAGCCGTAAGACTATGCTAAAAGTAACATTTATGTTCAACCTAATTATTGGTGAAATCTGTTCTGACTTTCTTTTCAACAATATAACTTTTAATGTTCCTCAAAGAGTATCACGCCAATTCCAAAACACTCTTAGTTAAATCTTTAAAAACCAACTATGTTCTAGGCGGTTCTTTTAGAAGAATTTGTTGTGATTATATTTGTTGTGATATTATCTTTATCAATTGATTCCTAACTATTTGTTTTATTTGTATATCTATTTAATTGTTTCAATATATGTATTTACATATATAATTATATCATTTATACAGGTTGTAAGAATTTATTCCATTGACATAATAAAAAAAAAAAAAAAAAAAATAAAAAAATAAAAAATATTGCGATCAAAGGTGGAAATGAAAAATGTGTTCATGAGTACTCTGTAAATAATGTGAAGGTCTAATTTTCTGTCAGTGTGACCACAATTTCAAAATATTTAAGCCGGTTAGAAATGATGTTCATAACAAATGCTAAAAAAATAAAAATCAGGGGAAATGAAATATAACCAAAGATTGATTTCGTGAGAATCGTACTAAACAAATATGTTATAAGCGGTAAAAGTTTTGGAATCAGAGCTTTCAAAAAACGGGGGTTCATTTCGTCTATGCCAACAGCATTAGATTTAATAGACAATAGGCTAGTTAATACTTCTGATGGTTCAACACAACGAAAAGAGACAAGTAAGAAAATTATAGTCGGTTTAGACCGACTATACGAAACCCTATACCATGCGTTTAGAAACCCTATCTCTTAGGCCCAACTAACTGGACATTGAAAATAAGCAAAAACCAAATTTGAGTGGGATTTTTATTAATTTTTTGGCTGCAGATATGAAAAAGTTCATATCGGATGCTATATCTATAAAGGGACTAGGTCCAAAAATGGACCGATCCTGATCATGTTTGGTAAAGTCTCTTGTATTTTGCAAAAATATGTACAAACAAAATTTGAGAAGAATCAGTGCAATATTTTTGTTTTTTAATCGATTTAAGTGAAGATCGGGAAGCAGCTCTATATGGGGTCAAAGGGATCATTTTTGGACTACTTATTAGTGGATGTAATGAACGCATACAAACCCAATTTGAGTAAGATCTATATGACAATTTGGATCTTATGACAATTTATGTCGATTTCATATGGGTAATTTGTATGGAGGCTGGGTCTAAACATGGACCGATTCTCACCACTTTCAACAGCGTTCATCCCATGGCCGATAGAAGCTCATATACCAAATTTCATCAAAATATATTCATATTTGCGACCTGCAGTTTGATTACAAGGTTTACATGGACACACAGACGGACGGACATTTTTAAATCAACTCAGAAAGTGATTCTGATTCGATCGGTATAATTAAAGATGGGTCTAGGTCAAATATTTTTGGTTGTTACAAACAGCAGCACGAAGTCATTATACCCAAACCACGTAGTGGTATAGGGTATAAAAAAGGTATCCAAAGGCACTGTGTGGTAATTTTCATATATATTATCTTTGGGACTTGCAAAAGTATTATTTAGGATATTTACGTCAACATCATTATCAACGGCATACATTATCTGAATATATATTATTTTTTGTATGAAAGTAAAAAAGTAGTAAAATAATTTATAACTATTTGTCAGATATATGTAAATTTAATTAATAAAATATTAAGTTATTGGATTTTTACGTAAATAAAAATTTTTGTTTGCTCATGTAAGGTGCACAACACAAAATGTTAAGTGTTGTGAAAATCTTAGCAGCTATTTAATACGATATTTATCTTCGTACCCTTAGTTTGAATACAAAGTTTACAAGGGCATACATACAGACAGCTGGACGGATGAACGGACGGTGATCGGTATAGTTACTTAGAATATTATTCTGTAGGTCAAGTATTTTTGTTAGTTGCAAACATCACCATTAACTCATATGACTGTGACCACAATGTGGTAGGGAATCATTAAATTATATTTTAAGACGATACAAAATATATGCTAGTGTCATCTGATAGCGTTACAACTGCAATATTTCAATGATGAGCATCAATTTATTTTTATTTATTTAGTGACTACATTAAACTAATTCTACATCAGAAGTTATTTTTAATGTTATTTTTCCACTTTTTTTACTAGATAATTTGACAAAATAAAGAAAAAAGTAATTTTAAATATACACCCACATTAAATTTGATGTCGTCGGTAATTGAAGAATATAAATATTAGCATAATTGCTGAAGTTTTTTACGGTTCTTAAAAATAAAATATTTTTTTTTGAATTTCATCATATCACTATTATTTATATTTTGTTTTTTTTTTTCACTATGTAATGCCCTTCATATATTTTATGTTTTTTCTTGAAGTTTTTTAAGTGCTTCAATCAAATTTAAAACGTTTATGATAATATCTGTTTTTGTTTTTTTTATTCTATTGCTTACCTATTTTTAAGCCAAACATCCAACAATGTATACACCTCAAATGCTTCGTAGTCACATTCTAACCAATTTGAATTTAAGCATGAAATATAGAAGTTAGTTTAGTTTTTTTGTGGGATATTTGTAGTAATCTCTTAAAAAGTGTGTTTTCCGTGCTAGACAAAAAAAAAAAAAAAAGAAACAAACTGTTCAATATTCAAAAGCTCAATTTACCATTCATTCTTTGTGCGGGTATAAATACTTATAAGAGGATTCGAAGTGTTTTTAGGAAGAGTTCATGCTACCAATGCCGCATAAAAGTACATCATTTTTAGATTATTTTTATTTTTTTATTTTTAGGAGACTTTAATGGATTTGGTAAAAATAGCTTTAAATGTGTAATAATATTTTCGACACTTACGAGTATAACAATAAGTGGGAATGCTTTAGGTCTTTAATCATAAACATGTTTTAAACTACCAGAGGGTATTCCTATATAATTATTGATTTTAGTATTTTAACATAAAAACGTGTAAATTATTAAAGAAAATATTTATGATTAATCTGAAGGAAAATAAGAATTGTGCAAGCATTATATTGACAAATTTCTCTAAAGAAATTTTGCAAAGTTGGATCTACACATTTTTGGCCAATATTTCTACTATTAAATTTCCAAAACGTCCTAAGATCTCTGGAGTCCAAACTAAAAGTTTTGCGTAATAATAGCCCGTATATTAGGAATGAAAAAGTTGGTGCTATTGGAATTTTTTTTGGTACAATTCAAACCTAAAAAGTCCCTCGTCTCATTTGGTAAAATTGAAAATTTTCCAGTATATTATTTTCGATGGATAAACATTTTTTTTTAAACTTTTATTTGTATATTTTTGGCTTAACAATATGTAGTAAAATCTTAAAACTAATATTTAAAAAACTTATTGCTCCCATGTAGGTGCCATTTTCTAATACGGGCCTCATCTTAGCTGGGTGGTAGATCGGCTCTTCTAAGCCTTGTGTGCGTACTGGTTTGAGTTAACTGCCTAGCAAGCGGGTTTGGATGATATTGAAGTTTCGCAAGATACTTCTCGCGAATTTTAACGAACTAATGCTTCACTAGAGGAATTTCCAAGTCCCTATGTATATTATCGTTTCGTATGTACCATGGTGTCCCTGTCATGGGCCTAAGAATTTTTGATTGTGCCCTCTGTATAAGTTCAATATTCGAATTACAGGCGGTTCCATATAATTGGATTCCATACGTCCATATGTGCATTAGAATACTAGTATACAGGATGACTTTATAGTCAAGGCTTAATTTTGAGTGGTCACTGACTAACCAGTGCAGGTTGCAGGCTTTCAGCTTCATTTGAAGCCTCTTGGATTCAATGTGTCGATGCCAAATAAGACGTCTATCGAGATGAACACCCAATTTCGCCAATTATTTAACCATGTCTCCACATTTATGAGATGACGGTTTAGTTCCACCAGCTACTAGACTTGGATTTGCGTGCGAACTGAGAATTTCCGTATCATCAGCAAATGTTGATGTCATAAGCATATCACAAATTGGCAAGTCAGAAAATATATGTTAAGTAAAGTGTTGGTCCAACAACACCACCTTGTGGAAAACCTGCCTTAGTTTCGTAGTCGTTTGTTATATATTCACTGTACTTCACCCTAAAAAGACGGTTTGAAAGGTAAGACTCTAATAGTTTGTATGTAGAAGTTGGTAGTAAACATTTAATTTTGTATATAAGGCCCTCGTGTCACACTTGTCGAAAGCTTGAGCGACATCCAGGAAAATAGCAGAGCAATATTTTCTATCTCTCCAGTTAAACGATTAACTTGCTCAGTAGTTCCATGTTGTTCATGGAAACCAAATTGGTGCACTGGAATATTCTGACTATTTAGGAATGGCTTTATTTTTGTAAGATATATCTTCTCGGATTGCTTTGAAAGGCAGGGTAGTAAACTAATAGGTCTGTAGGATGATGGCATTGTATAATCTTTAGCTGGCTTGGGTATCATTTTTATCTCAGAAATTTTCCAATTGTGTGGGAAAAATCCAAATTTTAAGATAGCATTAAACAAAATTGTAAGCACAAGAATTGCAGTATTTAGTAGGTTTTTGATAATAGAGGGTGTAATGAGATTGCAGCGTGGAGATTTTTTTAAATTCATGTTATCTCTAATAACACTCTGTACATCTTCTTAATTTATCGTCATGGATTCGAAATTTGTTTCTCCTTGTTCAGGTATTTCCGATATAACAAAATCATTTATTGGAGAATTTGTCTGAAATACTGCACTTAAGTGGTTGGCAGACAATAATGCTTTATCCTCATCAAGTTGTCTTAATGGTTTTACTCCCTGTACCGGTGGCTTAATATTTTTAGTTGCTCTCCAAAGAGAGAAGTTTGTGTGCTTGGTGTTTGTAAGACTTTCAATATAGCATCTGACATGACTGCTTATATATTTTCTATAAGTTAGCCAAATTGTTTTATAAGATGCCAGATTTATTGGGGACCTTGTTGAATTGGATCTACCGTAATAGTTAATTATTACAGGGGAATGGTGTGAAGACAGGTCATATGATACTTCTGTGGATATTGTATTTCTATTGATATTCTTGGAAATGGCAAAATCTATAAGATCCGGAGTTTTTCTATGATCAGTTGGCTAGTATGTTGGATGCCTTGGAGACACAAAATCAAGGCAGTTTTTCCAATCAACTAGTGCCTTATACAGCTGTTTATCTCGAGGGTTCATTAAACGAGAACCCCAGTATGTATGTTTCGCATTGTAGTCGCCACAAGCCAGGAAACGATCTCCTAGAGTTCCAAATAATCCCTCAAACTTCTCCTTCGTCATTGCGAATCGTGGAGGACAGTAAATTGAACTAAGAGTTAATTCTCCAAACAAGCATCTCAGATGGATGGATGTTGAATGTAAATAGTCCTTTGAGAATTCTTCTAAGGCATTGTGCTTAATTCTGTTTCTAATTAGGATGCCAGTACCACCATGAGCCTTACCGTCTGGGTGGTTTGTTTTATGGAATGAAAAACTTGGAATGCCAAAGTTGTATCTATTTGTAAGGTGTGTCTCCGAAATTAACATCTTATCGATGTTTTCTTTTAACAAATACTTAAATATGTGCTGGTTATACCATTGGCATTTCAAGAGAAAATTTTTAAATAACTCATTTTTTCTACAAAAGGATTTGTAGCAGTTGGTTCTGCGCTCTCAAAAGCTCTTGCATTGTATTATGCATGATCAATTCAAATACATACATACATATTGTGCATGGATTTTCAAGAGACCACCCGTAATGACGGGAGAATGGAGTACAGTCCAAATTTTAGGCTTTGATACCACGTATATTCAGAAACGGTTGCATATACAACATTTTGAATTTAATATTTGCGGTAGCATCCAAGTGTGGAATTACCATGATATTGACAACTTTTTTAAAAGAAATTGGTAACAACTTCTCTTCGAAGAGATGACTTTTTCTCATTTAAAGCTTATTTTGGAACGAATTTTGCTAATATTTTAAAAAAATTTAGCAACAAGTTTGTTATCACGCTAGGAAGTCATAAACAGAATTTGGGAACTGTTGGAGCCACTCCATTATTATATCACACCGACTAATTTTGAAGCTAATTTTACAAGTGCAATGATTAATTTTATTATATCTGAATTCTAATCCACTTTATAAAATATCTTTCCCCTTTCTACAGTGTTCGTTGAAAGTTATGAATACGATAAAACTTAAAAATTTTAATTTCGTCAAATGAGACGCAATTTTAAAAATGGAAATATTTCAAAAATTTGAATTATTAAAGTTAGACTTTAATACAGATTATCTTCCTCTGCAAATATTATTGAAAGCGGTATAGTTATGAGATTTAGAAAAAGATTGATCAATTCTATATCACCTTTTGTGAGACTTTAATATGTAAAGCTAACTTGAATCTTCTACAGAAAATGTTGTTTATGGTAAATCTAGCATTATAGTAACTCTTTTATCAAAAATGTTCCCAAATGAAAGTGAAAATTATGATGTTGTATTTCTGCAATTTATTTTTCAAAATCTTACGATATTCAGATTGTATCGAACTGAAATATTTTTGACCTCTATGCAATTTCGTGCAAGTTTTTTCCGTTAATTCCAAAACCAAAATTACATGGTTTCCGCATTTTTATCTTGCTAAAATTAGAATTTCTGCAAACGCTTGAAGCTGACATTCAAAATAAATTTCAATACGAAACTATCCTGAGCCATATGAAATATAATCCGGACACTAAACAAATTCTTAAATTAGCCATAAGTAAGCAATTCTTTACACTAGAAAGTCCGTTAAAATGTTAAACAATAGTTAGAGCTAGTAGCTAGAATAATTTTCTGTCTGTCCGTCTTTTTGCAATACTGAGTGTATGGCATTCGACAATCTTGCATTATGAGTTTTTTCACAACATCAGTATTTTCTGCAACAACATCTGACTCTGGATGATTTTCTCGAAATTCTTCCTGCAGTGTAAGACGTTCTCGATAGAATTCGAAACATTAAATGTCGATGCGAGTAAGTCAGCATACATTAGAGTAAATCTTAGTTGGAAAAAATCAGAAATTTTTCAAATTTCTGTAAAGATGCACAAATGGCATTAAATCATATTACAACTTTTACGATTACACTGTACACAGTCCGAAAATCCCAAAGTTGCTTAATATGAATATGATGTCAGGGGGTAAGTCCTAGCTTCCTACTGTTAACTAAATCAATGGAGATGGTCAGAGGGGCTTAATATATATAACCGAGCCCAACTTTTTTTTTGAGAGGAATATTTTTTTCATTTATGATCTATATCATCCAGACAAATTTACAGATTTTATGATTTTTATTTAACCTTATTTTTTTTTGTGCTTGCAAGATTTCGCGGATTAGACAGAATGAGTACCTTTTCAATATGTTGGCAGCCTCTTCAGACCCACTAATTTCATCATGAAGACATATAAAATCTTGAAAAGATTTGGAAGAACATAATTATATCTCCGATATGTTAGGTCTATTAGATATCGCTCCAATGTTAATGACTATTTTGAAGAGAACTAACTAACAAAAAAATATTATACTAGTTTTAAAAAAATACTAAATAACTTAATATCTTAGCATTAATATATTAATATTAAAAATATTGCAAAAATGTGTATCTGTAATATTAATAAAAAATTAATATTAGTTTAACATATTATATTAGAGTAGTATTTTTTTTCTAGACTTTCGGACTTAAACGATACTTATTGTGGAATTATAAGTCCTATGATTGGTTAATTAATAAAATTTCATTGCGAAATTTGCAATTTTGAGAATTTTGGGTGTTTTTCTTTACAAAAAAAAAAAAAAAAATCGGGAAAATAAGTCCATATAGGTCCGATTTCATAAAAATTAAAAAAATTTTTTTTCTATTTTTGTAAATTTCTTAAATATAATACAGAAATTAGTAAATTTGACATCTTTTGTGGCTTTTGAACCAAATTTTGAAGAAAATTTTTATGGGGCCTAGACCAAATGTAGACCGATTTTAAAGATTTGTTACAGATCTCGTCACTGGCCTAATAAACCCTTATGATTCAAATTTCATCGCAAGAGTGGCATTAAGACTAGGTGCAAATATGAGTCGATTCCAACAAGTTTAAGTAGGGTTCGTCTTTGGGTCAAAAACACTTTAAGTTCAAAATTTCAACACATTGCCTTTATATTTGCAACATGTAATATTAGCACCAAGATAATATTAACTTTTGATAGGATCCCTCCGCCAGGACACGTTTTAAATGTAAAGAGGCCGTCTTTCGAAATCATTTAAAATTTTTAAAATGCCTTAATTTGTTTATATTTATGGGATCGTCTTAATATTAATCATACGCCAAATATTCGTATGTAGTATTTAAAATTTTTCTAAATTAAAATAATAATATTTATAAGTTTATAATTCCGCTGGTAATAATTAGAAAATATATATACAGTGGATTTCCGATTTAACAAGCATATTGATTGTCAGTCCTGTTCCTTAAATTGAAAAAGTCGTTAGAGCCAGTACTAAACAAAAAAAGAATTTATTCATGAAATAACAAATTAAAAGTACAATTCAAATCACATCTTTTTACTAAAAAATTTTGATTTTATAAATATGATAGTGCAAAAGTAATTGGTTAAACAAATTAAAGACCAAAAGTAATTATGTAAAAAAAACTTGTTATTGACGTTTGTTTTTGCGATATTTGAAAAGATTTTCAATTGCTTCCTCGTGAAGCTCTCGTAAAATCTATGTCTTGGATATATCGATACTAATTCCCTGTGCCCACTGAATACATACATAAATACATACATAATTTTTAGCCCATCATTTGCACGTATATCCTCTAATAGTGCATTAATTTCTTTATCTTCGTCATCATCCAAAACAACTTCACATATAGGTCCTTGTTGGGTAATGTGTTCTGCAGCTAATTTGTTCTGCAAATTTGTAAATTTTTTTTACATATACACATAATAATGAATAGAACAAAATGCCTTATGATAACTTTCTGAATAAATTGAATTTCGCAATCCAACACCGTTTCTAGCCATAAGGAGATCATTGTCTTCTCGTAAAAGTCTTAGCAATGGCGTATCATCCTCTTCATTAAAGTGTTGGTCGTTCCTGTACAATAATTTATTCCAACATTTTGGTAGCGATGTCTCTGAAACAGGTTTCAATGGCTATGCGAGTATTATAGAGGCTTTGTCGTTCTTTCTTTTGCCATTTTCCAACCAGGGGCACTCTCTTCTTCAACACGTACAAGAGTCTTGTCAGGAATTATCTTCCAAAATAGCAAGGTCCTATCTGCATTTAAAATTGTCTCCTAAGATAAATCATTATCATGTAAGATTGTATGAAGTTCCTTTTTAAAATATTCTACTAACTCTTTCCGTGAAGATAATTTTTCGCCGCATTGCTTATGTAATTCAGAAATCCAGATTTTGAATATATTTTATATATTTTAATAAGTTTTACGTATTTTTTTTTTTTTTTAATTTTTTAGTTGTTCTTTAAATTGAGTACTAAATTGCATTTTTATTCCTAATGTACAACAAATTCTGCCTGTTCATTAAAGCGCGAATTTGTTAAATCTAGAGTTAGTTAAATTGGGAATCCACTGTACATTTTCGATCGTTATAACAAACGGAGTTGAGATAGCAATGAAAAAAAGTCACTTCCTCTATGGTCAGCTAGGTGTGCTCATTTTTAGTGAAAATTATATATTGACATCCTGAGTATGTTGTTTTTCATACAATCAAAATCGGTTTAACAGGTATTTCAATAAAAATTTAAAAATACACTCGTTCTGATTGTTGTTATTCAACTTTTTAAATTTATATATTATAGCTGTAGTTGTTTTGTTTGTAATTTTTTTTAGTCATCGTGTTCATAGTATCTGCTAAATGAGTGTATATATATCGTTATAATCCATGTATCTTATAAATTTAGGCTGGTACATTCGTTTTGTAAAAAAGTACTCAGTAATTTACAGAAAATTGAATAAATAGTTGAAAATTTTAACAAAAATAAAAGTTAATCAGATATATTCTCTAACTCTCATGATATTGTTAGTAACACATTCAATTATTAAACCGATAACTTGTGGATCGTATTTCATCGATGGATTCTCTATTTTTTACTTTAGAACATAATATAAATTTTCCCCAACAGATTTCTTTGCCTTAACAATATAACAAAAACAACATTAACATAGCCTGGGTTAAAGTGATTTTATCGAAAGAAATCTTAAAAAATGTTTCCCCCTCTTTTTTTAATTTTTTAATATAATTTTCAGGACGTATTTAATTATTAATTTTTAGTAGAGTAGAAGAGATATTTTTAATACTAATTTAAACATACATCAGTATTTTTGGTCTATGTTAAAGATGGTTATAAAAATTAATAAAATATATTTATTTAAGTCCTAGCTACAACGTTGCTGGTATTTCTTATCCCCAGACAATGACCCCGAAAATGTTTTACAGTGTACTAAACTTCTCATTTCTTTTTATTGTATTTTTGTATTCCGTCTATCTTAGTGTCTTTAAATTAAAATATTGCAAGCTGCTATATGGAGTGAAAACTCCATGGCCTAACAATGAAAACCCACCTTTTTTGGATTTGAAATCAATTTTATTCATCAATATCCTTTAAGTGCAGTGCACGTCTTTCAACAATCCTAACATGTTAGTACCCTTGAAAAAAATTCGATTTTCAAACTCTTCAAAATAGGCTTCCGTCCCTGATATGACTTCTTTATTTGTGGAAAATCTCTTTCCCTGGAACCATATTTTCAAGTTTGAGAGCAAACAAAATTGCTGGGGGCCAGATCTGGAGAATACGGGGGTGGAAAAGAATTAAATTTTTTTGGAGCTAATGCAGATCAATGAGTGGGTGCATTGTGATGATGGTACAAGATTTTTTCTTATTTAACTTGGGTCGATTTTTCTTAATTTCTTCATCCAATCTATCCAATAACTCAACGTGGTACTGGGCAGTCATTGCGTTTCCATTATCCAAGTAATTAATAAATATTATACCACGTGCATCAGAAAAAACACTGGCCAGTACCTTTCCAGTCGATTGTTGAGTCTTTGGATGCTTTGGTCTGCTTTCATATGCTTGTAGCCTCTGCGCACACTATCTATTGGATTCCGGTGTAAAAGAATGAATCCACGTCTCATCCATTGTTATAATTCGACAAAAAAATTCAGTTGAGTTTACTTCAAACATCTCCAAAGCATACTTTGAATCATTGATACGTTTCAATTTTTGTTCAGCTGTTAAAAATTGCAGCACAATCGAGCAGAAAGCTATTTCATATTTAAGTGATCATATCTTATCTGCATGTTAATATCTGTTAGTATCTTTATAATGCCGGCAATTTCACTAACTTTAGTCTTTTGATCACACAATGCAACCTGATGCACTTTTCCTACGTTTTCTTCGATAACTGCCTCATTTGGAAAACCAAAATGATCTGAATTATTTCCGCTCGTATGACCACGTTTAAATTCTGAAAATTTGAACAAGAAACTATTTGCAATCTATTTTTTCTTAAACCTTAAAAGCAGCATCATTTTTATAATGGTGTCCAAACTACATTTGAACAATATTACAATTTTCTTTTTTTTTATTATAAAATTTAATACCGATTACTTAACATTAAAAATTTTCTAATAAATAACATTAATGAAATGTTGTACGTATATATATTTGTACCCGTTGAATTTTAGTAACTTTTTGGAATTACAAAATGAATTAAATTTAGCTAAAATCATTTTCCTTTGTATGTTGAACCTTTGTATGTTGAACCGATGCTTTTTAAATCTGACAAAAAAGACAAAACTGAGCACATTTTTATTGAAATTTGATCGCTTGGAAGGAAGAAGCTAGTTGGCTGCATTTATAGACCAAATAGTCGTACGGATTTTTCAAAACTAATTAACACTATCCAAACATACACCGTGGCATATATCGATATATCGTTGAATTATCCTTCAAGGACAGTATGTTGACAAATGGACCCACTCCAATCAATATTACCACCCCAAAAAATTTTACAACCTCCAACAGCACACTTACAGACCTTATTTTTGTGAGTGATACATCTTAAGTGCTACTGTATGATCAATTATCTGCCTCATGTTTCTCAAAACATAACCTTATATTTGCAGCATATGATTTTTTGATTCCTAAAGTAGATAAATTTTATTCTTATAGGGATTTTAAGAACATAAACTACAATACATTATATGATAATTTCTCTCAAATTAATTGGAGTAGCATTTATTGGATGGCCTTCTGTTGATTATCTATCAATTATCTTTCATTAAAGACAATATTCTAAAATTATGTGATGACACGGTTCCCGTAAGAATGAAAGGGATAACACCAAAGAATAAACCATGGTTTACCAACAGAATTCAGCAACTAATACACAAAAGAGAATCAGCCTACACAAGATGGAAACGTTTCAAAACACTTGAACTGAAAACTGAATTCCGATCAGCTCGAAGTGATGTCAATCACCAAATAAGGATCACTAATTCAGAATATTACACTTATCGCTTTAGTACTGCGTTGGATTCTAAAAAACCTTGGAATACTATTCGCGAAATTAGTATTGGTAAGTTTGATAAAACCAGAAACTGTCCTGTTATGAACTCAATATGATGTTCACTAATATACCTATGATTCCAACAGGCATTACAAACCGTAATGGTTTTTTCGCAAACGTCAATAATTATTTGTTTCTAGAAGAAAACAAGTTTGAGTTTTCCTGCGTCAACCAGTCTGATGTTTTCTCTTATATCTCGCAAATAAAATCTAATGCTGTTGGATATGATAAATTACACTCCCAATTTATTAAAATTCCTTTACCACTAATCTTGCCTTATATTATTCATCTGTTCAACACCATCGTCACGTCGAGCCGTTTTCTTACAAATCAAACTCAGGATATTGTCCAATTGCCATACTTAGCTTTCTTTCGAAAATTTTGGAAAAACTACTGCACTTGCAAATGAGCACATACTTACATGTAAATCAACTTTTGACTAACAAGCAATCCGGCTTTCGTCCCAACCATAGTTGCGTTACTGCCCTTAATGATGTTTCCGACAATATAATACGTGAGTCAGATGACGGCAAAGTTAATTTTTTGGTTCTTCTTGATCATTCCAAAGCCTTTGATACTGTCAATCATTCTACATTATGTATAAAGCTAAGTCAATTATTAAATTTTTCATCAACATCAATACAGCTAATATCAACATACATCTCAGAACGGATACAATCAGTATTCGTAAATAATACAATATCTAAACCCTTAGCTAGTAGTAGAGGTGTACCCCAAGGGTCAATTCTAGGACCGCCTCTTTTCTCTATTTATGCCAATGATTTACACCACCGCTTATCACATTGCAATGTTGACATGTATGAAGATAATGTACAGCTTTATCTTAGCAGTGCTGTTAATTCTAGTCGCCAAAACGTGGATACCCTAAACGATGACCTTAGCAAAATAAATTGTTGGGCAATTTCTAATGGATTTTGCTTAACACCAAATTAATCTAAATGTAAAGTGATACACAAAAGGACTATAAACCCACTTATTGACATGGAAATAATAAATATTAAAGAGCAGAGATAGTTCCAGCAGCTAGAAACCTTGGATTGGTCTTCAACAGCAACTTAAATTGGTCAAGCCACATCAACATGCTTGTTACACAATCATACGTTAAACTAAGGACCCTATGGGCAACGCAGTTCTTTACACCCTTAAGAGTAAGAACACAATTGGCAAAGGCCTACATTATTCCAACACTAACTTATGGATGCTAACTGTTTGCGAATTGCGATCCAATCAGCAAAAAATTTTTGAAATGCTTTACAATAATATTGTTAGGTATGTGTATAGTTTAAGGAAATTTGAACACATATCGTCCTTCTCGAAAGTCCTGTATGGAGTATCACTTGAAAAGCTACTAAAGATTAGAGAACTAATTTTTCTTCATAAGGTATTATATACTGGAAAGCCGCAATACTTATGCAATCATATACGATTGGCCAAATCAAACAGAGGTAAAAAATTAATTATTCCTAAGCATCGATGCCTAGTATCAGAATGGCACTTTTTCATAAATGCTGTACATCTTTGGAATAGCCTTTCACCTCATATTCAACTTAATAGCAAGGCAACACATTTCAAAAAATCCTTATTTAAATACTTTGCCTAAATCTAAACTTTTAAAAGGTATTTCTTATTGTATGCTTATTTTTTTTATTTTTTTCTCTCTTTTTTTTTGTAATTTCTAATAATTTTCAATTTCAAAAAATTTTTTTTTAATAATCTATGTCATATTTTATTAATGTCATAATTTTATAAATTCTTAAGTTGTAATATTATTTATATTTTAAGTTTGTTTGTTATTTTTTTTTTTGGCCAAGTTATTTAAATTATATATGATTTTGGTTAAGCTAATTGGGCCTATTATATTAATGTAAATAAAAAACCTTTTATTACATATTTCTCCCTACATTTCGTCAATTTCTTGTTGACATCTTCAGGGTTTGTCTATTTAATTTTTTCAAAAACATTAAATTAATACAAAAAAAATAGACATCATATATTATAAACTTACAATTTCCAATTAATTTTTTTACATTAAATTATAAATTGCTTACATAAAACAAAAAACATAAAACATTTAACATATACTAAAATTAAATTAAACACACAACTTAAAATAATATCACAGTTTTTCCTTCTATTTTATTGCAACTCTGTAACTTGTTCTTATATTATCTGTGTCTTCCTTTAGATTCATCGTTTTGTCTATTTTTTGTTGTATACGTAAGCTTTCAATTGTGTAACGTTTTTTATGTTTTGTTTCTATGTCTAGTATTCTTATTCTATTGAAGTCGGGTTCATGTTTTTCGTTGATCATATGTTTTGACAAGGCTGTTGATTGCCTTTGTTTCTCAATGTCATTTTTGTGTTCGCTCACTCTTGTTTGTAGATTTCTTTTTGTTGTGCCGATGTATATTAGATCACATTTTTGTTCGTCGTTTCCCCTACATGCTATTTCGTACACAACATTGTTTTGTTGTTGTTTTTCAACAGGCGCTTTAATTTTGGAAAAAATAGAGTTGAGTGTAGTTTGTGGTTTGTAGGCGAAACATATGTTTTGTGTTTCTATTGTTGTTTCAATATTCTTATTGTCCGTCAAGCCAGGAATAAACTTTACACTGTGAAAAACTTTGTCGTTGATTTCAGTGTTATTTGGAGATATGTTGGTTTTTAATTTTCTTTGCGTTTCTTCAACTAGTTGTTTTATAAGTTTTATTGGAAAACTATTACTTATTAATACTGATGTGATTTTCTTTATATTTTTGATATGAAATTCCTCGTCACTTACATGTAGTACCCTAAAAATGAAATTTTTCGCCGTATTTATTATTTGGTATTTTGGTTGTGTTGCGTTGAAATTCATCAGTCTTCCAGAAGATGTTTCTTTTGAATACCAGTCAAATTTAATCAGACTATTGTGTCTATATATGTATGTATCCAAGTATGCAATTTTATTATGTGTCTCAGTTTCCGTAGTGAACTGAATTTTAGGATGATATGAGTTGAGAATATTCAGGATCTCTTCTTTGTCGTCACGTTTTACTATAGCTAATATGTCATCTACATATTTCACTATGTATTTTAAATTAATATTTTTCTTCTTTAACTCAGTTATTGCTTCGTCAAGTAAACTGTCTAATACTATATCCGCTATGGTGGGTGATAGAGGATTCCCCATCGGCATTCCGAGGACTTGGCAGTAGATTTTATTTTCGTATACAAAATAATTGTTATCCATTAGGCAAAATTTGATTATTTTTAAGAACTTAGCTCTCGAAATTTTAGTTATGTTCTTTATTGTATCCCATTTTCCCATTATGTTTTTTATTGCCGTATGCACAGGTATGCTAGTAAATAAAGACACGACATCAAAAGATATTAGAATTTCATTGTCTGCTATATTTTTATGTTGTAACTGTTTTTTAAGTTCCATAGAATTTTTAATATTATATTTATATTTTAGTTTTTATATATTAGGTACAATTTTATTTAATTTAATTTGGCTAAACATGTTTGTACACTACTAAAATCCTGTACTGTAATTATAAGACTTAGTCTTGTTGTGCAGGAAATCATTAAATTTAATCAATTGAATTTAATAAATAAAAATAAAGGTCGATTGGATTCTAACTCTCAAATTGTAAGCAACAATTTAAAATAATAAAACTTTTATGGAATTAAAACTAATTGTAACGTTTTATTTCTTAAAACCTAAACTCAAACTTTCTCACCATATAATCCTAACCCTACACTTACTATAAAATTTCTCAATCTACGAGAAAGTACAAAAAATTTTAATCCTTTTTCTTAGCACTGTCAATTGCAGTTAATAACGTTTGTTTCGGAGCACTTATAACCCTTCTTGGCTTACTACTGTAAAGCAAATAGTTGTCAACAACTTAAATGGAAATAGCTGCCCACTTTAAAAATACATGGTCCTTCGAACCGGTAACTTTTTTCCTAATTAGTGAAATGTCTGGAAATTTTGATACAATTTTTCTAACAGACAAAATTGGCAATTGTCACGCCATCTCTATGTTAGGCCACTGAGTTTTTACTCCATATAGTACTTCCGGAAATATTTGGCAGATATAAGACTAATTTCCTACAAGACTAGTCTCAAACCTTTTTTTGAAATATCGCCTAATTTTTAAGCTCTCAAAATATTCTAATGCCGGCTGCTTTAAAAATGTATTTCTGTTTGGTCTCTTAACAAGGGATGTTAATAGTTTTTCTACTCTATTATTAGAAAAATACATAGAGATTAATTCCTTCTATAAATAAGCCTGTTTTTTTTATAAAAAAAACAATAAATAATATATTATAAATAACTCTGATAAATAAATAAAAACAATTAACTTCTAATATAAATGGAATTATATTCAAAAGATTTATTATCGGCCACTGTATTGAATTAGTAACCGTACCCACGAGTGGTTATAATATTGAGTTTAAGACTCAGGTCAATGGCATCTAAGATTCGGCACAGCCGTTAAATTCGGCTCTAACTTGTTTTAAATATTTATTTTTTTATATTTAGATAAACTAACTATCTACATGAGAATGTAATAACAAAAAATACACCACCTGGCATTTGAGTTAAATTTAGCTTTTGTTTTTACAATTTTATTTTAAAATTGTTTTCTTAAAATGAAGTATATGCTATTTAACAAATGTTACATGCATTTTATTCTATCATCTCTCGAATACTTACAACATGGTTGAAACATTTAACATTCCACAAAATGCTGAAACATCATGCCTATAAACTTCGTGTATATTTCAGCATAAAACATATTTTTTTAAATTTACAAAAAAATCAGATCTATGGCAAATTATAAAAAAAAAACACTCGGGAAGAAATGTGCATACTATATAAATTACCAAACACCTTTACCATACTTCATACGCCTCCTGTATCTCTCAGCATCAAAAGAAAATTTATATATTTTTAGAATATGATTGATGGTAGAGGAACATAACGTCCAGTAAAGTTTTAATACCGAGATACACATATTTTTGTTACAATAGCATGGAAAAATATCGACAAATAGAAGAAAATAAAAAAGAAAATAGTAAACTTGAGCGTAAGTTTTTCTTCATAGATTTTATATGTTTATCGTTTGTCTAAAATACCAGACGGCTCTTAGAAACACCTGCAGCAAAGAATTATTTAAAAAAGAGAAACAGTAAAAAAAACGTATAACGGGTTTGTTTGTGTTTTTTTTTGTAGTTGCTCGCTTAGTTTTTTTTTTTTTTTTTGGGTTTTGCTATTCTAAAAAAATTCAGAAAATGTTTGAAAAGTTCAAAGAATATATTTTTGTACCCTGCACTAATCATTTTATGTTATGTCCTCAAGTGAGTATGTACTAAGTTGTGCTACTATCTTATTTTTTAACATAAGATCCACATTTCCTTTGTCAGTATCACTTCTGACTCAAGTTATGTAATTTCAGGTTATTAATAGGAAATTTATTTTATATACTTTCCTCTTTTGGATTTAAAGAAAAGCGTACCTTATTTATGTAGATTGGCATTGTCTCCAAATGTCGTCTCTGGTTGTTGACTTAATTAATATTTGTCTTAATCAATATTTGAAGGTAAAATTAAGATATGTGTATAAACTGGTTATCTGGTAGGAGAAAATGAAACAAGGCCAGTTGGACTTTCAGTCTTAAAAATTAACTAAATTAAGTTCACTGCTTTGTTGACAGTTTGAGAATATTTATGCAGAATCTTTCATAAAACTAAATCGAAATTTGGTATTAAATTTATTTGAAATTATGTTTTAGGGTATATTGCTATCGACTTGTTTTGATAATAAGTTTTTTAACTTGTTTTCTTCTTTTGCTATATGCTTGCTTTAAAAAACTGTTTTACCTACTACTGCTCGTAGGTACTGAAACATATTTTTTCTCACACAAATTTCATATAAAATTTTATTGAATGCTTTCTAAAATGAAAAAGAAAAAGAAAAAAAATTGAAAAGTTAATCGATTGTTATTTTTTAATCAGAGTTTTATGTAACAGTTTATTTTTATTACGAAAGTGTTGGAATATTTGTTTACTTATATTTATGTATGCAGGTATTTTAAAACTGCAGCAGCAATTAAAGTTTAAGGTCAAACGTTTGTTTTTGATGGCCTTCGTATATGTAGTTAAATCAATTTATATTATTCATTTTAGGTAAATAATTACAAATAGAAGTATAATATTATGTAATTTTTAAATATTTATATTTAACATTAATATATATAAATCCGATAAAATTAGAATGTGTTTTTATACGATGTCATGTAAAAATCTCTTAATAATTGATTAAGTAATATATATTCAGCCATTTAACGCAAATGTTTAAAGTTTCAGAGCCCTAGTCGGTCGAGAAGCTGGTTAAAATAAATTACAAAAAATCGGCTTTCAGGTCAACCTGAATAATATACATGGACACACAGACGGACATACAGATAGAAGGATGGACGGACATCACTAAATCATCAAAGAGTGAGTCGAAGTAGGCGAGCAGGTTTACATAGATCCAAAGCAAAAGCTTATAATCATTTATCTATGCCGTTCACCGTTGAAAATAACATTCTACCCATCATCATTTTTGAAGCCATATGGACCAATGACACCGCCGCACAGTGGACCATATTTTGAGAAGGCGGCCAAAAATCATTTATTTTTTTTGTTACCGATTTTAAAGTTATGTTATTCATTTGAAAGTAAATAGTAGTAAACCTCGGGAGCCAAAAAACTGCGACTCTATCTCAACTATATCACAGCACACAGGGTCTTCGAAAATGGGCTTTCTCAGAATTTTGCTAAAATTATAAATTTCTTTGTAAATTTTTATTTTTGAATGACTGTAACTTTTTTGATTTAAAAGATTTTGAAGTGAAATGAATTTTGTATAATTTTGTGGCTTCCATACTATTAATAGTAAAAATTTAAAATCACTGACTCATTCCGAAATTAAAAAAAAGTTTTTTTTAAATAAGGTCCAAATTTTCCGAAAATCTTGCACTCTTCTATAGGCCGAACCCTCCCCTATACTCCTATACCCCATTATACACCCGCCAGTTTCCGCCCGTGTGCGCCAGAACAATTTTTCTGACCCAAGGTTAGATATTTTCTGCAAAATTTATGAATACAAAAGTTGTCCACTATGTGGTTAGGATATATTAAGTTTGAGGTGATGTTTGTAACTGCCAAAAATATTGGACCTTTATCCATCTTTTATTATACTTATCGACTCAAAAACACTTTCTGAGTCGATTAAACGATGTCGGTCCGTCCGTCTGAGTGTTATGAATACAAAAGTTGGTTGTACCGATGCACCGCGGTATATTTTTTTGCGTGTCGGTAGAGTTGTCAGTAGTTGTTATATACTTATAAAAAAGGTTTTTGATATAATGCGCTTAATTGTTACAGGTACATTTACTTAGGTATCTTTCAAAAACATTAATAGTCTGAATTAGAGTTATATAGTTTATATACCTGACAAAATGGGAAACAATTTAAATAACAGGTAAATGGTAAAAAAAAACTATTGCGACATAGCCCTTTAAGATATGAGCAGGTATGCTTCACCTTTTAAAAGGGGTTAGGGTGTGGGTTTTTATGCTTCTAAAAGTGGTAATAAAAGATAAAAATTTTTATTTTACATAATTGCTAGAAAGAGTATATATAATAATGTTTCCACAATTATTATTCATTACAATTTGTGCAATGGAAATGATGTAGACGATGTAATTTTGCACATAGTGAGCAACGACTTCTTTAAGAATTGTAACCCAGAAGACATTGAAATGCACAAAAGAAAAATTACTAATTTAGCATCGAATTTGAGAAGACGGTACATTGAATGCTCTCATAGCAAGGCAAAGATGTACAAACGTTACCAAGACTGGTTAATAAAGGAACTTATTTTTGAGAGTGCATCTACAACTGCCAACGAAAGTGGAAAAAAGGGTCGACCAGCAAAACCAATTGACGGATGTAGTGAAAGATCACGAAGGCGCAAGCTGGAGAAATTTCTCAAAGAATTATTAAGGATTCATTTTTGCACCAAATTCAACCAACCCAAAATAAAAAATAAAAATAAAATTGAATTCTTCAACACAGTATTGCAGACCAATAAAATTTGCATTCAAAACGGAAACCAAAGATATCATAACTGAAGAAGTTCAAAAAATAAAAGATCAAATTAAGGAACTTCAACCAGTAATATTTAAATTTGATGACCAAGACATTGAAGTACATTTTAAAATGTGTCTCACAATGATTGATGGAAAAGTTGCACAAGCTTTAACTGAAACAAAGTCAACTTCAAGCTGCATTATATGCCAAAAGACATCAAGTCAATTAAGCCAACCCCCACCAGAAGACGGCAGTTTTAAGGAAGCTTACGAATTTGGAATGTCCCCTCTTCATACTAGAATACGTTTCATGGAGCATATTCTTAAATTGGGTTATGATTTGGAATTTGGTCCGTTAGGCGAAACAGTGAGAAAAAACAAAGAATATGAAGAAAAAAGAAAGCAAAAAAAAAAACAAATTCAATAAAAATATATACTAAGGCCTCTAGGCCTCGTAATCGACCAACCAAAACAAGGGGAAGGAAACACAAATGACGGAAATACTGCAAGGAAATTTTTTTCCGATCCGGAAACTGCAGCATCTATCACAGGTGTAGATCATGAATTAATAAGACGATTCAAAATCATATTATAAGTTCTAGCATGCAGCAGTTAGATAAATGCAAAAAACTTTGGAGAGTACGCCAATAAAACAGCTATACTTTATAATGAAAAATACTCTTGGAGATATATGCCATCCAGAGTTCATAAAATTTTGTACCATGGGGAACAAGTAATTCAAAACAATATGCTACCAATAGGAGATCTATATGAAGAAGCGCAAGAAAAAAGGAACATAGACCACGAGCACAACACAAGGAAAATGTCCAGATGTTGTACTAATGAAGACCTTATCACTATTTTGTTGTGCACTTCATATCCATATATGTACAACATTCGTCAAAAATGGAAAACTACTTCTATTGAATTAGATGAATAAGCTAAGCAACTTGTAGAAGATGAAAATCAAGGCTATTTAGAAGAAATTTTTACTAAAATTGGTTGATTTAAAGTACTTTTTCATTACACTAACAATAAGTTACACTTTTTTTTATATAGTTAAGAAATTTTCTTGATTTAAAAATTTACATATTTTGTAAATTTACAATAAAAATTGTTATATTTCATAAATTTACCATAAAAATTGATATAGAAATATTTAAAAAGACAATAAAAAAAAAATGTAACTAAAGCAAAAACATACGAGTTTTTCATTGAAACTTCTCTATCTTGAACCAATATAAGGCAACTTTTACGTTCGCTGCTTAATAAATTATATTTTAACTCGGGATCTTTCAAAGAAAAAAACAACTTTTGGCCCTTGTGCACATTAGGACTAAAAAGTTTACGGGGGCCAAAGTTTGGCATTTTCTGAAAAAATTAACTTAAAAAATTGTTAAAAAGTATTAGTTGTAAAATTAACTGAAAAAATAAGACATATTAAAAAAAACCTTTATTTTTACCTTCTAACACTTCACTTTTGTACTAAAATTCAACTACAAATGAAAATGTATTTTAAACCCTCCGTAACTTCTTTTTATTTTCTTAACTTAAAAGATTGTTAAAAAGTATTAGTTGTAAAATTAACTGAAAAAATAAGACATATTAAAGAAAACCTTTTTTTTATCTCTAACACTTCACTTTTGTACTAAAATTCAACTACAAATGAAAATGTATTTTAAACCCTCCGTAACTATTTTTATTTTCGGTCGAGAATTACGTATTATAGCAAAACTTAAAGGCTAAAGTCTCACCTACCAAACAAAAAAAAAAAACGCATATCAAAATTCCAATCCAATCAAAAGTTATAGATTTTTGACCGCCTTCTCGTCAAATGGTCCACTGTGCGCCGGCCAACAAAGCGCACCAAACATTAATTTTCCGTGGATGTATTGGTGTAAAATGCGCAGTTTCTCCAGATCTCTGTATAACATTACTTAACAATCTGAACTTAGTCAAAACACTGAGGGTGGAGAACATCATGTACCTCCTGGTTGTAATTTAGGAGTAATAAATACTAAACCCAGTTACATCGTAATTCATAAATCAAATTTGCTATATAAAGCATAAAATCACAACAGCAAACATCCGAACAAAGTACAATTTTACCCCTGGAATAATAAAACCATCCAATATTCATTTTGGCTTTGTTTTTATTAAACAAAAAATTTGCATTTTGCTGCTAAATTTTGTTTAATAAATAACAATTTATAAAAAACTAAAAATATTCGTATTTTATAATCCCTTAGATTTTGAATGGTACAGGCGGACAAAATATTTTAAAACAGACGGACGGACGGGCATCGCTAAATCGACTCAGAAACTGATTCAGAAAGTGATTCTGAGTCAGTCGGTTATATATTTTTGGTAGTTACAAACATCAGCATAAAGTCATTATATCCTGACCACATAGTGGTATAGGGTATAAAAATGGAATTTATTAAATTCAAGTCATTTGAAAATATTACTTATATTATAGATTAAAATACAAAATTTTTTTCAAATGACTTAATCGACTTTCATAATTATGAACACGTATTTACAATGATGCAAACCTTAATATCTAATCGTAGTAATCGTAATAAGTGCTGGCGTAATTACTTGTTTTTATACCCTATACCACTATGTGTTTTGGGTATAATGACTTTGTGCTGCTGTTTGTAACTACCAAAAATATTTGACCTAGACCCATCTTTTATTATACCGATCGAATCAGAATCACTATCTGATTCGATTTAACGATGTCCGTCCGTCCCTCCGTCCGCCTGTGTGTCAATGTAAAGCTTGTAATCAAACTGCAGGTCGCAAATATGAATATATTTTGATGGAATTTGGTATGTAAGCTTTTATCGGCTTGGGATGAACGCTATTGAAATTGGTGCGAATCGGTCCATGTTCAGACCTAGCCCCCATACAAATGACCCCTATGAAATCGACTTAAATTGCCATAAGATACAAATTATCATATAAATCTTATTAAAATTGGGTTGGTATGTGCTTATTACATCCATTAATCAGTAGTCCAAAAATGGTCTCTCTGGGACAACTCTTAGTCGTAGGCCCCATATAGAGCTGCTTCCCGATCTTCACTTAAATCTATAAAAAAACAAAAATATTACACTGATTCTTCTCAAATTTTGTTTGTATATATTTTTGCAAAATACAAGAGACTTTACCAAACATGATCACGATCGCTCCATTTTTGGGCCTAGTCCCCATATAGATATAGCATCCGATATGAAATTTTTCATATCTGCAGCCAAAAATTAAGAAATATCCCACTCAGACTTGGTTTATGCTTATTTTCTATATCCAGTTAGTTCGGTCTGAGAGATAGGGTCTCTAAACGCATGGTATAGGGTATCATATAGTCGGTCTAGACCGAATGTAATTTTCTTACTTGGCTTTTCTGAAATTGATACCGAGTTTGGGGAACCTTTTTATTACATTTTAATTGCTTAAAATACGTGATTTAGAACAATCTATACCATCTTTTATTATACCGATCGACCCAGAATCACTTTCAAAATCATTTTAGCGATGTCTGTCCATCTGTCCGTCCGTATGTGGGTCCATGTAAACCTTGTAATCAAACTACAGGTCGCAAATATGAATATATTTTGATGAAGTTTGGTATATAAGCTTTTACCGATCAATGGATAAACACCAGTGAAATTGGCGAAAGTCAGTGCATGTTCAGACTTAGTCCCTATATCATATAGATCTCTGAAAAATTTGGTTTATGTATGCTTATCATATCTATTAATCAGTAGTCCAAAAGTAAAACCTGTAAGACAATTCTTAGCTGCTTCCCGATCTTCACTTAAAGAGTGCGCGTAAAATAAATATAACATGTATTTGTTGTAATTAAATTAAAACAAGTAAGTTAATTATTGTTTTTATAGTTTTTAATAACTAATTTTAAATTTACAAGGTTATAAAATCATTTATTTGTTTTTAATAAAAGTTTTAACTTCTTCGGGAAAGCTTTACATAAGGTATAAAATGGCGTTTTTAGACACTTTTTTAATAGAAACTGCCCACTTCTTTCCAAATTATTTCTCATATATGGTCAAGATTGGTTTATTTTTCGAGCTATAACCTTATAAATATAGCATCAGATATGAACTTTTTCATATCTGCAGGCAAAAAATTGATAACAATGCCACTCAAATGTGATTCATGGCTATTTTGTACATCTCATTAGTTGGTCCTAAGACCCATTCTTTAAACGCATTGTTTTTTTGTTTTGTTATACCGATCTACACTAAATAAGCTTCTTATTCAAAGGACCCCTATTAATTCTACCTAATATCCCAAGACCCTGAAAATCATATATACTTTGGCCAAATTGGGATCATTTTGTTCATATTCCCTTCTAATAAACAGTCTCTCCATCAACGTAAAAAGTATTATATTAACTATACTCCGAAAATTTTTGGATCCAGTCCCATTTTTAGTATATAAACTTAAATCCAGTATTTTTGAAATAACCATTTTTATATCCTCCACACCACTGTGCAGAAGGTATATGTAAGCTTGTCGTCATATTTTTAACGCATCAAATTAAAATAAATTAAATTATTTGATCCTTATAACAAGCGAAGTGATAGAAATATCGATCACGCCAGATTCTCGGCCTTTGCATGATTTCGATTACTAATGAAGGGATTGACTTGCTATTTAAAATCATCCAATTCGGTCCAACGGGTCACAAAATATGCAGACGTGATAAAACTCTTGAAAAAATAAAAATATTCAATGTGTTTGTTGTTTTTCTTAATATATGTGTTGCGTATATTCTTATTGTTGTAGACATTGTAGTTGTGACATTTGCTTCATGAGTGTGTGTATATGGTTAAACTGTACGTATCACGTTAGCTTCAGCAAGTATGGCTACAAGTTTTTCTTTAATCGTTATCCCGATATACTAGTAAAAAAACGCCAATATAAAAGAAAACAAGTAAGAAAATTATAGTCGGTCTAGGCCGACTAAAGTTCATATCGGATGCTATATCTATATGGGGACTACGCTCAAAAATGGACCGATCATGACCATGTTTGGTAAAGTCTCTTGTATTTTGCAAAAATATATACAAACAAAATTTGAGAAGAATCAGTGCAATATTTTTGTTTTTTTTTATAGATTTAAGTGCATTGAATCGAAATAGCGATGTTCGTCTCTATGTCTGTCTGTTGAAGTTACGCTCATTCGCTAAATAAACCATTTAAGTGTGTAAAATTAGGAAAGTATTGCTGTTATTATTTGGAGCATATTGATGTTTGAAATGGGATAAATCGGGCATCATTGTACCAAGATAAGACCTAAAATATGAAGACAACCTTGAAAATGTTAAAAATGCGACGTGTTTCTTAAAATAATTTAGTATTAAGTTTATCGAGTTGTTTTGTTTTTAAATATTTTGTTTACATTTGTTATAAAAAAAAAACACATTTGTTATATCAGTCTTTCTCTGACAGTGATAAAGTGCAGACATAAATTGTGTTCAAATTCTATTATTTTGTTCAGAATTATAACCAATAACCTTTGTTATTGTACTGCAAACTTTATTTTAACATACTTTTGTGTTAAATATATCAACAACTTTTTACTTTATTTTAAAAAAGTAAAAACAAAGGGATTAGCGATCTACTTTACTAATCCATTTCTGCTACAGCAGAATGGTTAGTAACGATTCTGCTGATGATGACGATGCTGTTTGGCAAACAGTAACTAAGCCTACAACAAAACGTCGGCTATCAACGTCACCAGATATTTTTAAACATAAAAACAAAGCTGTGAAAAATAATCATTTACCAAGCACAAACAACAACAACGTTTTAAAAAATTCCAGCAACAATGACCACATACCAACTACAAGCAGTAACAGATTTGCCACTCTTGAAACAAATAATATTATTGGTGATGAAGATGATGACAACGAAGCAGTTACCGAAGCAAAACCGCCGCCAATATTCATTCCAAATGTCTCGAATATTAAGGCAATGATTAATAATTTATCAAAACTAATAACATTAGAAAATTATTCATACAAATCTATGAGAGATGGCCAGGTAAGACTAGTGATCAAAGACATTCAATCATATAGAGTGATAGTAAAATATCTTGATGACAAAAATATTAACTTTCACACTTACCAACTCAAACAAGAAAGAGCTTTTAGAGTAGTTGTTAAAAACTTGCATTTTTCTACACCAACCTCTGAAATAAAAGATGAAATTCAAAGCCTAGGTCACAAAGTTCGAAACGTTATGAACATAAAAAGTAGAGTAACGAAACAGCCTATGTCAATGTTCTTCGTTGATCTAGAACCAATGGTAAACAACAAGAACATTTATGAAATAAGAAATCTTTTGAACGCAACTGTCAAAATAGAGCCTACATTAAAAACACATGAAATTATACAATGCCAAGGGTTTGGTCACTTAAAAACTTATTGTAGGAAAATGTTTAATTGTGTGAAATGTGGACTAAATCATCCATCTGCTACTTGTCTGCAATATCATACCACAAATTATAAGGGATGCCAAGTATATAGAAATCTTTTGAAAAGAAAATATGAACATCGCAGAAATAATTTAAATATTTCCCAAGCAAATTATAATCCTAACCCAGAATATTCCCCATCATTTAATAATAACAATAATTTTAACAGTCTATCTAAAAACAATCAATTATCATATGCGCAAATTACCAGAAACGATAACAATCAACAAGAACAAAATATTCTAAAATTCTTAGAAACATTTATGAAACAACAAAATGAATTAACAAATAAGCTAATAAGCATGATGCAGTTAATCATTACAGAACTATGCATTTAAACTTACGTATAGCGCTATGGAATGCTAATGGCATTACGAATCACACACGAGAAATAGAAATTTTCCTTCTAACTAACTTCATAGATATTCTTTTAGTCTCCGAAACACACTGAAGCCACATTAAAATTAATGGCTACCACCTCTTGCATACCAATCATCCCGATGACAGAGCACATGCTGGCTCTGGAATCTTGATAAAATCCACAATAAAATATGAAAACTTGAATGGCTTCCAACAAAACTATCTGCAGGCAGCTTCTATTAAACTAAAATGTAATGACGGTGACTTAGTTGTATCCTCAATTTACTTTCCTCCCCGACATACCGTACTTTGTAAAAATTATGAGGATTTTTTTAATACACTTGGTATTCGTTTCATTGCTGGAGGCGACTTTAACGCCAAACACCCTTGGTGGGGATCCCGACTGGTAAACCCAAAAGGAACTGAACTTTAAAAATGTTTGATGAACAAAAACCTTTCAGCCCTTTCTACTGGATCACCAACACACTGGCCCAGTGACCAACGAAAAAATCCAGATTTATTAGATTTTATCGTATACAAGGGCATCCAAAATCATAAACTAGAAATTAGAAATAGCAATGAACTTAGTTCTGATCATACTCCAGTTCTTGTAAATTATAACGTTTCAGTTCATTTAAATACTCCTAGGTATCACGTATTATCATCAAACACAAACATACCTCTTTTTCAACAATATTTGGATGATAATGTTAATCTTAATATAAATATTAAATCTGAAATCGAATTAGATGAAGCAGTCGAAAATTTTACAAATGCAATACATACCGCAGCGAATATCTCAACACTAATATTAAATTCTTCATCTCAACAACATTTCTCAAACTTTGACGTTTCACTCGAAATTCGGCAACTTCTAAGAGAAAAAAGAAGATTGCGAAAAAGGTGGCAGATAAGTAGAAACTCACTCGATAAGCGATTATTTAATAAATCTAGCAAGGATCTTAAAATATTGCTTGATAAGCACAAAAACGCTAAAACATCACAATTCCTTGAGGAAATAAATAATTCAAGATATGACGAGCACCTACTATAGAAAGCTACTAAATTCCTTAAAAGTCCAGCAAAAAGGGCTATTGTCTTAAAAAATACAGATGGCTCGTGGTGTAGAACTGACAAAGATACTGCTGAGACATTTGCTACTCATTTAAAAAATACTTTTGTACCATTTTCTTTTAATACAACAACTCAACAAGACGATATATCAGATTTTTTGAACTGTCCTTTACAAATGGACTTTCCAATAAAATTTTTCACTCTACAAGAAGTAAAAAATGAGATCAGACTGCTGAATAAAAAGAAAAGTCCAGGATATGATTTAATTGATGGAAAAGTTATCAGTAAGCTAACGCATAAATGTGTTGTATTTCTAACTTTAGTATTTAACTCAATAATAAGTCTTAATCATTTCCCTTCACAATGGAAATGCGCAGAGATCATAATGATATAAAAACCCAACAAGCCCGGAAATTTGGTAACATCATTTAGACTAATAAGTCTACTTTCAATTTTCTCCAAGTTGTTTGAAAAAATTTTTCTACAAATACTATCTCCAGTTTTGGAAAGCAAAAATATCGTCCCTGAACATCAATTTGGTTTTAGACATAAACATGGTACCCCCGAACAGATTCATAGAATTTTCAACAACATAACTGATGCTTTAGAAAAGAAGAGATGCTGTTCTGCTGTATTTCTGGATATTCAGCAAGCTTTCGACAGAGCTTGGCATATGGGGTTATTATACAAAATCAAAAAATTCATGCCTGCACCTTTTTATCAGTTTTTCAAAAGCTATTTCTGCGAAAGACATTTTTACATAAAAATCAACGAAGAAACTTCGGAACTATATGAAATAAATGCTGGAATATCACAAGGTAGTGAGTTGGGTCCTATACTATATACTATTTATACAGCAGTGATGCCTGTACTCGACAATGTCATGGTGGCTACATATGCTGATGACACAGCTGAAGCATCTTCTTTTGTACAAAATGAAATCAATGAACTTGACCAATGTCTAAAAAAATGGAATGTTAAAGTTAACTGTGAAAAATCTCAACATACAACTTTTACACTCAGAAGAAAACATTGCCCTCCAATTACTATAAATGGTTATATAATTCCGAAGACTGATACTGTAAAATACTTGGGTATGGCTCTCGACAGGCGACTTACCTGGAAAAACCACATCAAAAATAAGCGAGAATAACTCAAAATCAAAACTAAAAAACTTTACTGGCTTTTAGGTACAAAATCTCAGCTAAATCTAAACAACAAACTGAGAATATATAAGGTCATACTCAAACCAGTGTGGACTTATGGTATCCAGTTATGGGGTGCAGCTAGTAATTCAAACATCGATATACTTGAAAGATACCAATCAAAAACGCTAAGGCACATTGCTAACGCGCCATGGTATGTTACGAACAAATCCATCAGAAATGATCTTAATATATCAACAGTTCGAAACGAAATTAGAACCGCAAGTGAAAGGTACCTGCAAAGGCTAAGCGACCATACTAATCCTTTAGCGATATCGTTACTCGACAGCACCAACGAAATAAGAAGACTAAAACGGAACCATATTTTAGATATCCCATTCCGCAGTGTGCATCTGTAAATAGTTAACCTTTTAAAATTTAAATTATATTTAAATAAACTTTGTAAATAATTATTATTCTAACACCAAATTTAAATTATATTTTTATATATGTAATTCATTTATTATTTTTTAATGTTATGTATCTCATTGGAGTTACATAGCCTCTGCGATATATCCCAAATTTAACAAATTTGCTTATTATCCTCGGATAGATTGTAAATAAAGAATTCATTATAAAAAAAAAAAAAAAAAAAAAAAAAAAAAAAAAACATTTGTTATAAATGGTGAAATAACTCTAAAAATTAATTTAATTGTAACCCATTCAAGTTTTGCTGTCGAGCGAAGTAAATACATATTCCGATATCACTAATTTCCATGGGTGCTTATTATTCACTTTGAAAGATTTGTATCTTCTTATTCCAAAGTATGAAGCAACTTCAGATTTAGAACAGGGTTGAACGATGCTTATCTTTTATAGGCCAATGGGGGGAGCTGTTAGAAACAAAAAATAAATCTTACCAAATGAACCGATTTGTTACAATGAAAATGTGAAGTAATCCTCTGCTACAACAAATATAAAATCCGTTTTAAAAAAATAATTTTAAATTATATACAAAAAGTAACTCGCTTTCATAATTTATTGCAGATATACAGTCAAAAGTTTTTTTTCCAAAGCTGTTAAAAAAAAATTAAAAAAAACCAACAAAAAAATTCGTGTTTTTTTAATAATCTTTTTATCTATACAAAACAACATTTGATGTAAAATTTTGATGCATTCGTTTAAAGTGTTAAAGGACAGAATAACCAGTCTATATATAATCTTCTTTTAAACAGTATAAATATATATATATATATATATATATATATATATATATATTTGCAATTCACTCCATGACCATTTTATTAGTTTAGTAAAATGTACTAAACATAAATGTATCAATACAAAATGGTCATCAGCCTTTGTTTTGCGGCATAAAAATACCGCATATAAAACCACTAAAAATTGGTAATAATATGACAAGCAAACTAATAAAACTATGTTCATTTTAGAGAGGTTAAAAAATAACAAAAAAAAAACTTCACTTAACCAAGTTAGTAGCCAAAATGAAAAAATAGAAAAAAATGCAGCTTTTATATGTAAATTAAGCCACTCTAAAGAATTTATGGGTAAAAAAATGTATCTGTAGAGTTTAATCAACTTAGAATTGGAGATAAGCCAATAGTATAATCAACAAATCAAGGGAAACGTAAACGAAAAAATAAACTCAATAATATAAAAGAAAAAGTTTTTTTTTGCATATTATGGATGCACAAATGAGAGAGAGAGATGGAGAAATACTCTGGCATTTTAAGCGATTATTGAAATGTCGTTAAAATCAACAACATCAAATAAAACAAAAATTATTGTCATTATTGCCTAATAATAATGCATATGTAGAATTTTTAATTTTTACATTATTTTTATTCCCTTTTTGCCGTTGAATTAATAATAAATTAATAATTTATGAATTGGCTATTAAGTATAAATTAAAAAAAAAAAAAACTTTAAGTAAAGTAAATTATTTTAAACTAAAGTATAATCTCCAGACTTGCCATGAATTCTCTAATGAGAAAGTTATTTAGTCAATTTTAGTTTAATTGCAATTCCCCACCATTTCATTATATTTTCCTGTGTTCGTTCACATATAAGTGAAAAATGTTTAATGATTTACATTTTATAAACTGCGCCAGTTAATTTCACGTTTAAAATGAATCCACGCGCAAAAAAAGGGAGTGTAACAAAATCAACAACAATTTTATAGTTTATGTACGAGATCAAAAAGAAAAAAAAATTGGAAAAATGTTTTAAAAACTGTGTCTCTTCTCTAGGGTGATATGAAATGTGAAAAAGCGTATAAACGATGTAATCAAATCGTACATTTGTTGGTAATTAGTTTCACGCACTCAAAACAGCAAGAACAGAAAAAGCATAAAATGAAATCAGTTGGTTGATGTGTTTGGTTTTCAAAACATCAAATGCAAAGTTTAAATGTGTACATAACCTCATTCAAATGTTTGGAGTTGGAAATAAACATGGAGGATTACACAAACAGGGAATCATATTTACTTTATTTTTCTATTTATAACAAACCATGAAGTGCTTTTACATATTTTTCTCATATATGGTTGGCTTATGCCAGTGGTTATATATATTTTTTGCTGCAAAGCATTAAACATTGGTTGAAAGCAGCATTATGAAAGAAGAAGTCTATAGAGAATTAAGTAGCCAACCAGGTATGTCTCTCTATATGAATATGATAAATGATCTTTTAGTAGAGTTTTTAGCTGCAGCATTTTTTTAAAACTAGTTTCAAGCATTTTTGGTGAGTCAGACTGTTATGGATTATTATTAACATTTCTTAGATTGGTTGGAAATATACTTAAGTTAATAACAAATTTCCACAACTCATGACATGACTACCAGCGATATTCTTTAAATTAAGGTTCATCTAAGAGCTACTTTATGGAACAGAAGTTATTTAGGAAAGACCTCATAACACATTCATAGGAGGGTTAAACCATCTGAACTCAACTTAAAATATGGCTGTTTTTTACATCACTGTCTCCAAATTGGCTGAATTTTTGGCAGGATTAAAGTGTATCCAAGAGATAAGAAAAATCCTAAATTTAATTTCACTGACGCATCTGGATCCGGAAATATGAGGTCTGGAATATCGGGAAAAACTATAAAAATGTACAAAGTTGTACTTACTTAATTATCATTTTCTTGATTAATATTATAGTGACGCAACTTATCAAGGCCGCATTTGAAAGGTTAATTAATTTCCTTTAATTTGATATACAACATGATTTTTTTTTTGGAAAGGTCAAAGGTCACATCTCTTGACCTATAATTCGGGAGGCTATAGCTGTAAAAACGACAATTTTAAAAATCTGAAAAAAATATATGTTTAAGATTGGTTCCTTCCCTAAAGTTCCAAAAAATTTCAGACTGGGGTATGCTTGGATCCAGAAATATTTATCATAGAGTAAAGGTAGATATTTAACAAGTGAATTATTATTATGATGAATGCTGTTGTTGTTGTTGTTGTTGGCGTTGTTGACATTATTATGATGAATGCTGTTGTTGTTGTTGACATTATTATGATGAATGCTGTTGTTGTTGTTGACATTATTATGATGAATGCTGTTGTTGTTGTTTAGTTTTATTATAAATGTTTTCAATTACAAATTTGCTATCAGCGGAATAAATTTTAGCTTGTAATTGTGTTTTTGAAATTGGTATGAAGCTGTGCTGCTTTTGAGTTCCCGGAATTGTACGTAATCCTATAAATCTATCAGTTAGCAATTTCTCTTCTTCTTCATAATCTTTTTCCGTTAAATATGCAAAGTTGCAGTTCTGAAGAGTTTGCTGACACCAATTATACAAGTGGAGAGGAGTAGTTATCTGATCTTCGAATGGACGTTGCAAGCTGGCTCTTCGTGCTTCACGCTTTACCGTTCCCCCAAGACCATTACTAGGTCCTTTGCCGTGACTGGTAGCAAAGAAATGCCACTCAGCGGAACAATTAAAATCTTCGTTATGATGGCATAAATTGGCAAAGTTTTTTTATTTTTAAATTGAGCGGAAGAACCGTCCGAAAAATAAAAAATTTTCTTTGGTATTTTCAAAAACTTGTTTTTTAAAAACTCATTTAGGTGGCGATGAAATAAATGAACTGCTATGGTATTATGTATTAGACAGTCTGATATTATTATAATATTTGTAGTTTCTAATTTTCCATTTGATTTGTAATAAATTGCTATTGGGTATAGTGTGGCCTGGCTATTATTCCATAAAAAGCCTTGCACAGAATCCTGAACCACAAAAGTTGCATTTTCGGAGAAGTCGCAAATTACTAAATACTCATTTTCTTCCAACGCAGACTTTTTGTGAGCCATAAATGCACCCTGCTCTTTAGATACGAATGAATGGGGTAGAAGAGTTTGCAGTTTTTCGCATAAAGAATCCAGAAAAGAATCAGTTTCTTTAATAATAGTTTCCAAAGAGTCTCTATCTACACTTATCCACTGTTTATATATGATTTCATCAATTTCATTTTCTAATAATAATTCACCAAGTTTCTCTTTAAAATTTTGTATATCTGGACACATGCTACATCTGCCAAGGTAGCAATTTGGTGATGGGGGATTGCATATAAGTCTTTTTAAACAATCTTTATAAGTTTCCAGCACAAAATCCTGCACATTTTCTGTTAATTTTTTCAGGTTTATTGCGTGGAGCATTAGTTTTGTATTTTGATGTATTTTACAAACACATACATTATGGCCCTGACGCATCTGCTAGAACCACATTTTTTGGCCGAAGTTCACAAAATTTAGAAATTCCAATAGTTATCCCTTCATGTTTTTCTTTAAATAAAGCATAAACTTCTCGAAGATTTCCGAGTAAAAGTCTTTTATTTTTTTTTTACTTTTACACCATTTTCTGTTATTGACACGTAGTCTTTACATCTTGGTAGACATCTGCTGACATCATCAGTTTCATAAAAGATTTTCACCACATCAACAATTTCTAATGGCAATCGTTTTCCAAGATTTGGATTCGGTGTACTCAATACGCCTTCTGTCTCAACCAAGTTTTTTACCTTTCGTGCCATGAAATTTGTTATTTGAAATTCCTCCTCCATTCTTTTCAATGTCCAGGTTTTAGGTAAAATATTTAAAAGTTGAATTTTATCACTGTTTTTAGTTATTGATTTAAACTTTTCTTTTAGTTGTTCGATTATTTCCGATTCTGGGCATACGTGAGAGGTTGAAGGTGTTGAATTTGGGAAAATGTTGGTTTTAATTGATGTTGTTATTTTTTCTAACTTTCTAGTTGTATACCCTTTTAATGGAATTTTTCTCGAACATATTGGAGATTCTTGTAAATATGTTAAACTTTCGTTTAACTTAGAAATTCGAACATCTCCCGAAACTGATGCTTCACTTTCCGAGTCTGAAGTCTCGTTTTCTGGCTCGTTCATAGCTTGAATATTATTGTTTTTAATTTATAAAGTTCTCTTCTGCATATATCACATATTTTATTTGATATTGAAATGTTATTACTAATTCCAGTCATCCATTGCTGAACTTTTCGAAGTCCTCTTTCATTCCGGACATGAGCAACTTTTTTAAATGGATTACAACAATATATTGTATTAAATGACATATTGTTTACAGAGGCAAAAAACAATCACTCTGAACACTTTTGGTTTTATTTAAAAATATTGATTTTATAGCAACACATGTGGTTTTTTAAAGCAACGTGCGTAGAATGGTTTTTTTTCGTGGTGCTTCCTTTGACTTCCTGTTTTTCAATAATTTCTCATTATCCAAGTTATTTGACACTACGAACCACACCCGACAACATTTATACTGTTGTCTCGCTCTAACATAATTACCTGTCAAACCAACCCTAACACAGGTCTGTACTGAGTACAGTACAGAGCTAAAGAACCAGAAACAAATAGCGGCGTGCGTGCATAGCCCGCCGACGCTCACGAGCACAACCAACCACATTCATAAACAGTAACAGTAACAGCACCGACTTTTTAAATATCTACCTTTACTCTATGATAAATATTTCTGGATCCTGAAATTTTTTGGAACTTTAGGGAAGGAACCAATCTTAAACATATATTTTTTTCAGATTTTTAAAATTGTCGTTTTTACAGCTATAGCCTCCCGAATTATAGGTCAAGAGATGTGACCTTGGACCTTTCCAAAAAAAAAAATCATGTTGTATATCAAATTAAAGGTAATTAATTAACCTTTCAAATGCAACCTTGATGAGTTACGTAACTATAATACTTTTCAAGAAAATTATAATTAAGTAAGTACAACTTTGTAAATTTTGACCTTTTTTTACGATTTTCAAGACCACATATTTCCGGATACAGAAGTGCCAGTGCCCTCAAGCTTTGCACTTATTTTAGTTCTGTAATAATCTGTCTTCCTAGGAAAAATCATACAATTTGGAGAAGGTAGTGTACACTCATTGGTTGATTTGACATGGAATTACCCAGGAAGAACGCCTTTTGGGTTGCCTTATGCATTTTAATATAACCATCAGTTTCAACAAATTTGGTGAGGAAAAAGTGCAAATTAAAACAAAATACTAAAAAATACAAAGTATTAAAAAAAAAAAAAAAATTATGTTATTGCAACTATTGCTTTTATGTTGCCCAAAGAAATACATTATTATAAATTATGCTTTTACTTTTCCCATCTTATTTATTAGAAATAATTTTAAGAACTTCTTAATATTTAAGGAGTGAGATTGAAAAAATCTTAGCATAAAAGAAACCTAGAATTTTTTTTTTTTTTTGTACATTTAATGTAATTTTTTCACACAGATTTCAATTAATGCTATAAATTATATGCAAATTTTGGTATGGGGCTTTAATAGTGCGAAGGAGAGAAGAAGAAAGAATACTATTCCTAAAAATCATATCTACTCCGTATTCTTTACTACACCGCACAGTGGCTGAAAATCGTTTTTCATTGGCCAAAATTCTGTAACTTTTGAACCGCTCAAAATATTTAAGTATTTTTTTTAATGGATAGATATTTAGTTCAGCTTGACTCAGTTTTAATTACATTGAAATTGATTTAGGACTTTTTAAGGAATTCTAGGTCAAAGTTGAACTTTTGATTTTTATAACTTTTAGAGTGAGATATGTATTTATTTTTTTTATATATTAAAAAATTTAATATTTGGATTTTAATAATAACACTAGTCAACAGTCAAAATGTACTCGGGATGCGATAATTTTTTCTGTGTAGATAACCTTGACATGAGCTCGAAAAACGCAATAAAAAATTTTTTTTTCGTTTGGTTTTTTTTTTTTTTTTTTTTTTTAAATTTTAAAAATTTTTTTTTGGTTAATTTGTTTCGTCCGGCATAACTCGGGAACCACTAGCCCGATTTAATTGAATTAAATTGTAAAAAATTTAAAATTACAATTCCCTTAATCTGTTTATATATTGTTTTCCTATACAAGCAACAGTTTCCAAGTTAAAAATGAATATATAAAGGAAAAAACTTATTTTTGCCTAAAAATTTAAATTTTTTTTTTTTTAAAAATCCATAAAAAATCCCAAATGAAAAAAAATGTCAAATCTTATTACTTTTACGTAAAGATACATAACCTATGAGCAAAATAAGAGAAAGATCATGAAAATCGATGCACGCGTTTCGCTTTTATTCGCAATTGAGTAAAGGTATGAATTTAAAAAATTTGCTCGACATATGCACAACTTTGTCTATGGTAAGGTTTTTTCTTTTTTTTTATGATTCTCAGAATTAACAAAACGGAATAAACAAAGGGTTATTTAATTTTTATGATTGCGTAAGCAAAGTAATAAACGGTAATAAATGTGCGTGAACAATTAAAAGGAAAAAAGGAAAGGGGAGTTTTTTACTTATTTGGGTTTTCCGGTGACTACCTGTATGATTTTTTTACATAAATGCAACCCACATTTATTCGGAAAATTTAAGACTCACACATGGTGAAACAGGTATGTAGCCACCGTAAAAAAATATACACCCATTTATAAGTACCTGTCAGTAAAATACTAAACAATACACAGTACAAATAGGTCTTCATTGATCGATTTTACTCATTCAACAAGTGTCGACGAACGCGATAGTTAAAATGAGCAAACGTTCGCGAGTATTTGAATGCAATACCAATCCAAGTAATTTTTGTTACATGTGCGGAGAATACGTTTGTGGAAAAAACAAGCGTTATTTTTCACCTAAATTGAGAGATTCATTTGAAGAGAGCTTCAATTTAAAGGTCTCAAACATAGATGAGCGGTGGACACCAAGTGCTCTATGTCCAAGGTGCTACGTACAGCTAAGTGACTCAAGGTAAGTGTAGATTACGAAATTCAAGAACATATATAACTTATTATTGCAATTCTTTCAGACGACAGCCGAGAATCATCATGCCAATGCTTTGGAGAGCTCCGCTTTGCCATGCAACAGATTGCTACTTCTGTCTTAGCAAAAAAACAGGCGTGGGAAAAAATATACGATGGACTTACGCTGCTGTTTCAACAGTGAATTTTCCAGTGCCATTTTCCAAAGAACCAGTGGACCCGCAACCGCCCGTTTCAAGATGGGCATCTAATAATGAGGCGATACATCCATCATCAGATCCGGAGACAGTAGGAACCACATCAGAATGCGAGTCAACATATACATTGCATGGAGGTCAACGCTTATGTTCCCAAGCAGAACTGAACGATTGGGTTAGAGAATTGGAACTCTCCAAGGAAGATGCAGAGTTGCATGCATCGCGCATGAAACAGTTCGGTTTCTTGGCTCCTGGTGTGGTGACAACAATCTACAGGAAGCGTCATGAACCATACGCAAGGTACTACACAAAAAAAGACAACATCTGTTTTTGTAAGGACATTCCCGGATTATTTGGTGAACTCGGGTACTCTTACGATCCAGGAGAGTGGCGTCTTTTCATCGACAGCAACAAGCAGAGCCTTAAAGCAATTTTACTGCACAACGGCAACAAGAAACCTTCGATTCCAATTGCTCATGCCGTTGACACCAAGGAAACATACGAAGTCATGGACAATCTACTAAAGTGCCTTAACTATGAGAAACACGATTGGAAAGTTTGTGCCGACCTTAAGGTTATCGGTATCCTTTGTGGATTACAAGGTGGATTCACAAAGTACTGTTGTTTTCTCTGCCTTTGGGACAGCCGCGATCGTCAACATCATTACACCAGGAGGAGTTGGACAGAAAGAGTTAACTTCATCCCCGGCAGCGACAACGTGAAATATACACCACTCATAAAAAAGGAAAATGTTTTTCTCCCACCTCTTCACATAAAGCTCGGACTCATAAAAAACTTCGTGAAAGCTATCAACAAAGATGGCGAAGCGTTCGCCTATTTAAAAACCATTTTTCCTCACCTTTCATCGGCAAAGATTAAGGAAGGCGTTTTCGACGGTCCGCAAATTAAAAAGTTGTTGCAAGACCAACAGTTTGAACACATTTTATCACCAAATGAAGCTGCAGCTTGGAACTCATTTCGGCAAATTGTTTCCGGATTTCTTGGAAACAACAAAAGCTCAAATTACAGAGAGATCGTCGAACAACTACTCCAAAATTATAAAAAAATTGGAGCAAATATGTCGCTTAAGATACATTTTCTACACTCGCACTTGGACTTCTTTCCGGACAACCTGGGCGATGTGAGTGACGAGCATGGTGAGCGTTTTCATCAGCAAATGAAAGAAATTGAGCACCGATACCAAGGATTTTGGAACGAAGCTATGATGGGGGACTATATCTGGTTCCTAATAAGAGAAACAGACCCACAACAATATAAAAGAAAGACAAAAGCACATAATTATTTTTAATTTGAAGGTTTTTATTTTTGTGTTTAGATATTTTTTTTTAAAACTTTTTTATAATTAATTAATGTTGATATCCTTAGGATAATTTCTTGTACATATATCGAATTGTTTTTTAATTTAAAGTCATATATTTTTGTCACCCAACAAATTTTAATTTTTTTTGTAATAAAAAAGAAAAAACCTTACCATAGACAAAGTTGTGCATATGTCAAGCAAATTTTTTAAATTCATACCTTTACTCAATTGCGAATAAAAGCGAAACGCGTGCATCGATTTTCATGAACTTTCTCTTATTTTGCTCATAGGTTACGTATCTTTACGTAAAAGTAATAAGATTTGACATTTTTTTTCATTTGGGATTTTTTATGGATTTTTAAAAAAAAAAAAAATTTAAATCTTTAGGCAAAAATAAGTTTTTTCCTTTATATATTCATTTTTAACTTGGAAACTGTTGCTTGTATAGGAAAACAATATATAAACAGATTAAGGGAATTGTAATTTTAAATTTTTTACAATTTAATTCAATTAAATCGGGCTAGTGGTTCCCGAGTTATGCTGGACGAAACAAATTAACCAAAAAAAAATTTTTAAAATTTAAAAAAAAAAAAAAAAAAAAAAACCAAACGAAAAAAAAATTTTTTATTGCGTTTTTCGAGCTCATGTCAAGGTTATCTACACAGAAAAAATTATCGCATCCGGAGTACATGAAATTTTTTTCATTTTGTTGAGTAGTGTAATTATAAACATTTTTTGTAATGATGGGATTTTTTTAATATTATACTCAAAAAAATTTTTACACTCAAAAAAAAAAAAAAAATAGTAAAATCAACTCGAGATTTTGCTATTATTACTGAAAAATTACAAAATTTTTGTTGTCAAATTTGCAAATTTGCTTACACTCAAAGAATATTTGCATTAAAAAAAAACGGTAGTAATATTAACCTAAAATCTTGCTATTACTACAGAAAAATGTGTTATTTTTTGCTGTCAAATTGGATAATTTTAAAAAACATTTAAAAAATAAAAACTGCAGTAGATTTTAGTTGCATTTGTAACAATGGTAGTTTTTCTATATTTATGTTGGTTGGCCAATGTAGTTGTTTATTATATTCATATTTATTTTAGCTAGTAAGGCCTAAAGTTCTTTATGTAATTAAAAATGCATTTAATCCATATTTTCCCAACGTTTCGTGAATGTTATGTTTGTTCACTTTATCAAGGGATTCGTCTATTTAAATTAAAAGAAAAATATATTTAACAACATTGGAAAAACTTTTACCACAAACAATTATGACTTACAGTAAGAAAAATGTTTATATTACATTGAACAATAATTTGTTGTAGACAAACATAAAACAGTAAATATGAAAATTATATCAAACACAAACTTAAAAATTATATCACAGTTTAATTATAATATTGCAACACAGTAACTGGCATTAATGTTTTGTGTGTCTTCTTTTAAGTTCATCGCCTTTTTTATTTTCTGTTGTATCCTTAACGTCTCTATTGTGAATCTTTTCTTTTCTATTTTTTCTCGATCTAATATTCGTATTTTGTCAAAATCTGCCGTATGATTTGTATTTTTTATATGTTGTGCTAATGCAGTACTTTCTTTTGATTTGTTTATGTCCATTTTATGCTCTGTTATTCTTGTTTCTAATGTTCTTTTTGTAGTACCAATGTAAACCAAATCGCAGCTTTGATCGTTTATTCATTTACATGATATTTCGTAAACAACGTTGCTTTGTTGTTGTTTGTTTATTGGTGTTTTTATGTTTGTAAATATAGAGCTTAAAGTTTTATTAGGCTTGTAAGCAAAACATATGTTTTTCTCCTCTATTGTTTCTTTGATGTTCTGTTTGTCAGTGAGGCCCGGGATGTATTTTACACTGTAAAATTGTTTTTTCTCCTTGTCGGTATTAGGGTGGCCAGATGTTTTGTTTTCTATTTTCTTCACTGCATTTGTTATTAAAGTTTTTATAAGATTTTTTGGAAAGCTGTTGTTTGTTAAAATTTTTGGTAATCGTTTCTATGTTTTTAGAGTGATATTGTGTGTCACTAATATTGAGTACTCTCTCAATAAAATTTCTGGCAGTATTAATTATTTGGCTCCGTGGTGGTGTTGCATTAAAATTCATAATCCTTCCCGATGAAGTTTCTTTTGCATACCAGTCGAAATCTATTTTATTTCCACTAATACGTAGTTTCGTATCAAGGTATGCAATTCCCATGTTAGTTTGCGTTTCGATTGTAAACTGGATTTTACTATGATATTTGTTTAGAGTCTTCAGGATTTCATCTTTATCGTCAGATTTTATTATGGCTAAAATATCATCTACATATTTTGCTATGTATTTTATGTGAATATTTTTAGTTTCCAATTCCTTGATTGCTTCGCCAAGTAGAGTATAGGTTTTGTTTTTTTATTATTTTTTACTAATACTATGTTTTTCGCACTTTAACAATGAAAGGCAATTATAACTATTAATTATTTGACTCAAATATTGATTGCAAATATTCCATATTTTTTTCTGTAATGTTTCTGTTCTAGTAGTTTTTTGACTTCTTTATCTAAGTCCCGATGTTCCACTTTCCATTGATTTTGAATACTGGAGATGAACGGATCTGATTGTGGAATTTCGTGAATTTCTAGTATTGTGCTCTCTATAAAATCTGTAATCCTTATTCCTTTTTTCCTGAGCCTCCTCTGATAGATCTCCAAGTGGCACCAAATGATATTTAATGACATCTTCTCCATGATAAAAGATTTTGTTAACTGTTACAGACATATTTCTCCATTCGTAGTTGGCTGTATATATTTTTACAGTTTCCTTAACATAATCTCCAAATTTTCTAGAGTCAATTTCTTCATTGCACGCAAGTACTTCTATGAGTATTTTAAATCTGAAAATAAGGTTTAAATCCACTCCTGTTATTTCAGATGCTCTTTCTGGATCTGAAAAGAATCTTCTTGCGGTATTGCCATCATTTGTATTGCCTGACCCTTGTTTTGGCTGATCCATAATCAATCCAAATTTGCGATAATCATCTTGAACATGTTTCTTTTTTGAACTTCTTAACTCTTTGTTTGTTTCGTTGTTTCTTATTGATCCTGAAGACCCGAAATCCAAATCATAACTGATTTTTATATTGATTTCCCGCATGTAGTGGTGATAAGCCAAATTCATATGCATCAGTATTATCTAATGATTTTGTCGGGATTTGGTTTAACTGGCTTGATGTTGCTTCGCATATAATGCAGCTGGATGCAGCGTTCGTGTTAGTCAAAGCCTGACCTATTTTTCCATCTCTCATTGCCAGCACTAATTTTTAGCTTACTTCAATTTGCTGCCCATCTAACTGTAATTGTAATGGCTGTAGTGTTGCAATTTGGACCTTGATACCACTAACTTCTTTGTTAATGGCACCATGAGTTTCTTTTTTGAGTTCAAATTTGATTGGCCTGCAATATTTCGTAGAAGATGGTGTCTCATTTTTCCAAATATCCATTATTTGCGTTGTATTAGTCGAAGGCTCTGATTCTTCCAAAATCTTTTTCAATCGAAATGGTACAAATGATACCATGATCATATCTGAGTCCGAAATATTTTCACATACAAATTGTTTGTATTGTTTCTGTCCCGAAGAACCATCACATCGCCATTTACAAAAAAGAATTAACTTTGTGTTTCCATGTTCCTTTAACTCATTTCCTTTTATTGATTGTAGCACGCGTTCGTCCGTGTGTTCAAGTAGAGATTGTAGTTGTTCCTCTGACGAAATTGGTGTGATTGTAATAGTGTCATTTGTTGGCAAACAGTCCATTTTAGCAGCGGTTATGTGATGATATGCCGGATATATATTTGAGCCTTTTTCACGCAATCTGATCTGAATATATTGTTGTTTTGTTAATTTCAAATCCAGAAATATTGTTAATGCCTCCTCATTTGTGAACTGTTTTGTATCGCTCGGAGTTGGTATACGTTTAAGAATTCGTTTGTTCTCACTGGACTAGCTTTAACAACTTTTTCAATGAGAGCAATTAAGTTTGTATTCAAATGTCGCTTTCTTATAAGACTTCTCATAAACCTTCATACTAAGTTTCTAGGTAAAATAAATCGGTAAGAAAATGGCATTAGTGCATCACTACTTAAATAATATATAAAAAACCCACTATATAACTGAATTACCTGAGTGTGTTTTCTTTACTACTTGCATTAGTGCATTGTTAGGGAAAATAAAAAGGTATAAAAAGGTATGATAATAAAAAAAATCATGTTACTAATGAATTACATCCTCTGTGTATTGACATTCTTACTTACAAATATATTATGGTAATAGAACAAATAATGACTATTATAAGCTATAAAATACCTAAAGTACAAATTTAAAATACCATTGTATACGAGTACTTATACGGCTGTTTAAATTATCGTTATTTGAATTTTTTTAGAGTAATTTCATTAAAATGAAAAAGAGTGTTCTACCCACGGGTCGTCACGGGTGCAAAAGTATAAATAAGGTCAAAGAGGACACTTTCACCTTGCTCCGGCTGGTACACATTTCTTGTTCTCTTTTGCTACCTAGAAGTTCTATTCTACTAAATTTGAAATTTGAGAAATATATAGTAGTTTCATAAATATTTCATAACGCCCCTAATATTAAACAGTAGGACTGTGGACACTTACAACAACTAAAGACTATAATCCTACCAATATTAAAAAAGAGACCACGGGTCGTTATCGATGACAGCTTGCGAGTAGTAACCATTTATTTTTGATAAAAAACAAAAAAAATTACCATATGAGTTTGACAGCATGCCACGCTCAAAATTAGCAATAGTTTAACCTAATTTTTTGGCTTCCTTAATCTGGAAATATTAGCTACAAAAAAGCGCTAAAATTTTAAAAATCGGTGACAGAAAAAAATTAGACTTTTGGCCAATGAAATAAAAATTTCAGCCACAGTGCACCGGTTACTGGCATTTCAGCGCTCATTAGTGATTGTATTAGACACTGTAGCAATTGTTATTTTGAAATTGAAGATTGTTGCTATATAATTTTTTTTTGGGTGGTCGTGAGTTTCGAACCTGCGTCTATCTCTATACATACATAATGAATATATAGTATATAGATATTAGGGTCACAGCAGTTTTTTGGAATTTCAAGGCGTGCGTGTCGGATTATTATGACACTGTGTCAAAAGCTATAGTGAGTTAAAATTTCAAATATGCATTTATATATAAAAATTATCAAAAAAAAAAAAAAATTATTTTTCACAAAAATTTTGATATTAATAAATGCGTTTTAATAAAATTAGTACATAAACCATAATCTAGAGTAAGTTATCCTTCTAATAAAATAACAAAATCTATTATTGGTTGAAGAAAGCCAAGTAATATCAAGTTCCCCAGACAACAAATGCGCTGCAGACCACTTGATTAAGAAAATGTACCTCACATTTTTAAAGACATTGAAATAATTTACAACAACAACATTTTTGCATTCTTCTGATCCTAGAATGATTTTATTTAAAAATCTTGCATCTCGTGTACTGTTATGCCATTCTAAATTAATATCAAAATGGTGCGTATTTTTTGGCAATATTTAAAAATCTCAAATTTTACTGTTTCCAAAATTTTCTTCTGAAGTTTTCCGAAATCAGCGATTGGATTTAAGTGTATTTTTTATAAAATATGTGCGATGAAAAATTACAAATATTGTAGGTATCCTGTTCTTAATTTGGCGAGGGCAGCATTTTTATTTCAGCGGATTTGAAGAAAAATTAGATTTTTCATAATTTTTCAACTTTTAGGCTACATATTTTTGTTGTTTTCATATTTAAAATATCTTTTATCAAAATATTATACTACTTGATATAAGTTCGCAATCTTGTGAATTAAGATTAAATTGAAACACTATAACCTGTTCCTCTTTAAGGTCAAAAGTCAAATTTAAGAAGATTTACGTTTTTTTAAACAAAATATCGAAATAATATATAAGCGGCCCAGTATGTGGGTAGGGAGCATGCTCGCCTATCATGCGGAGGTCATGGGGTTCGATTCCCACCAAAGGCTTTGGTCTGTAACTGCAACCACGAGGCAAGTGGTCTTTGTCACCCGGCTTATCGCTGGACCCAAATTAGAATACAAATTTACTTTGAATTGTAATTAATATAAATAAATAAATAAATGTATTTGTGGAAGGATTTCGATAAAACTAGTTGATAATATTTTAATAATTTTAAAAAATAATATTCTGGAATGAAATTAACCCGTAGGATACTCTTGATGTCAAATTGACTCTTTAAGAAAATCTACAAATATTTGCTTTATCAGCACTTTTTTTTAAACAAAACAAATTTAATGTATTCATAAAATTCCTCAAATTTATTCGTTATTTTATGAAAATATGTGAATTAATTAGTTTTTATATTTAATACAGTATAAACAAATTTGTAAATCGAGGGCTTATATTCAAAAAGTGCTATCTGCATCAATAATTATTAAAATCAATTTATTAATAGTAGTTTAAAGTATTTGTAGATCGGTTTGCTACAATATCTATTAAAAAATAGCCGTACTAATCATGTATGTGATCAAAATTAGTATTATATTTGACAGTTATATAAGAGAACATTTTAAAATCAAAAAATTAATATTGCTGTCAAATGTAGATAGCACTTTTTGAATATAAGACCTCGATATATCTTTATATGAATATAATAATTCAGAAAAAAAATTAAAACTAGGACACATTTTGAGTACCCCACGGGTTAAATTCAGAAAATATTTCCAACTTTGACATCTAATAGTACCATGCCAGTTGACTTTTGTTTGTTAAAATTTGTTCTTACTAAATTCCTTATTCTTATCTAAGGATGAACTGTATTTTGTTCTCTTCTGAACCCAAACTGTTGCGGTGAAATTATGCGATTTAATTACTTTTTCCAGGATTTTGGTAACACTCGACAATAAGTTTATGGGACGGTAAGAGAATAGACAATCAAATTGCTTACCAGTCTTTTTTATTGAAATAACTTTAGCTTCTTTAAATTTGTTTGGATAATAGCAAAGTTTTAGACGAAAGTAAATTATAATTGTGAAATATTTAAGGCCCTTGTTTGGAAGCCATTTAAGATATCTGTTAGTTATACCATCTCTACCTGGTGATTTTTTATTTAAAAATTTTCAGAATGTTTGGGATCTGAGAAGAGTTTATCAAATGTACATCTGATGTGTTCACACTTGATGTAGTTGGGCCGCTAAGTCGAGCTTAATATCGAGTAATTAGAAGCAAATATTTCTGTTACAATTTCACACTTTTCTTGGTTTGTTAAATACCGAGAATCGTTTGTTTAAAAATGGGGATATTGTCAGACTTTTTCTTCAAAATTTTTGTCCAATTCCAGAAAGGTGGATCTTAAGTTGTGTGAATTTCGATTCAATGTGTTGAGTCCAAGTGCGATGACGATCGAAGTGTATACCAAGAAATTTTATATGGCTTTGTGGTGGGATATCGATATTATTCATTTTCCGTTTCTTTTTCTCAAGGTGAATGTAATATATGGGGGGTTTCATGTCAAGTGCACCAATTTTTGAAACCGATGTCTTCCGATCGGGATGAAATTTGCACCAAGGTTAGTCCTATTGGATAGTAGTTTAGACACAATTTTTCAATAAGATCGGTCCAGATCTCTCTGAGTTAGAGGGGATTAAAATTTGACATTTTGGCCAAACAGGTGTTTTTTCTCATCCATGTAACTTATTACCCATTGTTCTTAGAAAATTTTCTCCCAAATAGTTTAGATGGATATTTCTTTAATATTTCAGAAAAAATTTTAGACTTTTTTTTTTGCTAAATTAAAGCATTTTTTGCCTTTTTTGTTAAAAAGTGCATTTTTTTTTCATAAGAAAGCTTAGGATTTTTCCTTTAAGAGCTTTTTGGTCGCTTAGTGGGATGGGACTGGGATATCTATCAAAATAAATTTTTCACAAATGCACTATTTTGAATTTTTTCCGATTTGTGTCTAAAACCTTACAAATAAAACTTATACTGAGAAACTAGACAAATTAACCTTTCCGAAGGTATGTAACATAACTTCATAACATAACAGAAGAGAATGGTTATCTGTAACCTGAAACAGTTATTTTCAACATTTCAATCTGGCTTCACGAAATTAACCCAAATTTACACAATTACGCCGATTGCCTTAAATTGACTATGTGGCCTAATGCAACAACTTCTTGCCACTTAGGTGAATGTACCAATTGCCCGAAAACCACATTCAGCAAAGAAAATTTAATCAACTCTTTAGATCGAGAATATATAGAAGAGGTCAAATTTGATTCTTGGATTCAGACTGACAGATGCACATTGAAAACAATCATTTTAAATATGGATGATTTTGTGGAAGAAATGTGTACAGGATTGCTAAACTTGAGAAACCATGACTTTTTAGTCAAAGAGCAATGGTCATTCTTCAAGGATTTGAAGATACATTTGAAGTCTGGTGAATTCGTTACTTCATATGATTTCGCAGAAAACTATAAATATGTTCTTCAGGTTGCCATACAAGCATTCCACTTCAATAACGACCAAGCAACTTTATTCACAGTAGTTACTTACTACATGAAAGATGAAAAACTAGAACACAAAAGTATGGCCATCATATCCGACGATTTAAAACATGATACCGTTGCAGTTTATGAGTACCAGAAGAGAATACTAAAATTTTTGAATTCTAAATTTACAGTAAAGAAGGTATACTACGTTTCGGACGGAGCTCGTCAACATTTTAAAAACAAAAGTAGCTTGGCAAATCTTATGGCCCATGAAAAAGATTTTGGAATGCCAGCTGAGTGGCATTTTCATCCTACTGCTCATGGTAAAGGAGCATGTGATGGTATTGGAGCAAACCTTAAAAGAAATGCAGCGAAGTATAGCCTCCAGTGCTCTCATCAAGATCGCATCTTAGATGCGACTGCTTTATTCCATTGGGCAAAGTGTTATTGTAAAGAAACTAAAATAGTTTTTAGTAGCAAAGAGGATCATCAGGAAACATTGAAAACACTGAAGAGCAGATTCGATGCTGCGGTAACAATCGATGGCACCGCTCAATACCATGCTTTTATACCGCTTGTCGATGGAAGACTCAAGTTGAAAAAGTTTTCTGCCTCTATTCAATGCGATTTCTTTCCAAAGACAACAAATAAACCAGCAGCGAAATCAACAGTTGAACCTAGTAATGCCAAGAAAGGATTGACAAAAAAACGCAGTAAATAAAGGCAACAAAAACGCTGGATGAAAGACTGGGTATTTAAAAATTTACAGGACTTAAATACTTCATCAGCTAAAATAAATTAAGTATAAAACAAGAAAATTATAGTCGGTCTAGACCGACTATACGATACCCTATACCATGCGTTTAGAAACCCTCTCTCTAGGCCCAACTAACTGGACATTGAAAATAAGCAAAAACCAAATTTGAGTGGGATTTTTATTAATTTTTTTGGCTGCAGATATAAAAAAGTTCATATCGGATGCTATATCTATAAAGGGACTAGGTCCAAAAATGGACCGATCCTGATCATGTTTGGTAAAGTATCTTGTATTTTGCAAAAATATGTACAAACAAAATTTGAGAAGAATCAGTGCAATATTTTTGTTTTTTAATAGATTTAAGTGAAGATCGGGAAGCAGCTCTATATGGGGTCAAAGGGATCATTTTTGGACTACTCATTAGTGGATGTAATGAACGCATACAAACCCAATTTGAGTAAGATCTATATGACAATTTGGATCTTATGGCAATTTATGTCGATTTCATATGGGTTATTTGTATGGGGGCTAGGTCTGAACATAGCGTTCATCCCATGGCCGATAAAAGCTTATGTACCAAATTTCATCAAAATATATTCATATTTGCGACCTGCAGTTTGATTACAAGCTTTACATGGACACACAGAGGGACGGACGGACGGACGGACGGACGGACGGACATTGTTAAATCAACTCAGAAAGTGGTTCTGATTCGATCGGTATAATTAAAGATGGGTCTAGGTCAAATATTTTTGGTTGTTACAAACAGCATAAAGTCATTATACCCAAACCACATAGTGGTATAGGGTATAAATAGTTATGATATAAATGGATCTAATGCAATTAAGATTAAATTTTAATAAATTATTTATCTTTTTATTTTTAATATTATTATTATACATTAATTTAGTTATTATTAATAATAAATAAAAAATAATAATTTTTCAACATTTCTATAGAAAAAAAGCGATTTTTTTCCTGAGGTTAACACATTCTGGGTATTACAGTATCGAGGGTATAACATTTTAGTTAGGTATGTTATATACCTTCGGAAAGGTTAATTTGTCTAGTTTCTCAGTATAAGTTTTATTTGTAAGGTTTTACATACAAATAGGAAAAAATTCAAAATAGTGCATTTGTGAAAAAAACCGTTGTCTTGAGTTACAAAACATTTATTTTGATAGATATCCCACTCCCATCCCACTAAGCGACCAAAAAGCTCTTAAAGGAAAAATCCTAAGCTTTCTTATGAAAAAACAAAAAAAAAAAAAAAACAAATGCACTTTTTGAAAAAAAGGCAAAAAATGCTTTTATTTAGCAAAAAAAAGTCTAAATTTTTTATTTTTTTTTTAAAGTATTTTTTTCCGAAATATTGAAGGAATAGCTATCTAAACTATTTGGCAGTAAATTTTCTAAGAACAATAGGTAATAAGTTAAGATGAGAAAAAACACCTGTTTGGCCAAAATGTCAAATTTTGATCCCCTCTAACTCAGAGAGATCTGTACCGATTTTGTTGAAAAATTGTGTCTAAACTACTATCCAATAGGACTAACCTTGGTGCAAATTTCATCCCGATCGGAAGACATCGGTTTCAAAAGTTGGTGCACTTGACATGAAATCCCCCATATGCATACTATGTCGGATTTATTTTTTTTTTCCAGTATTTTATTTTATCATTTTATTATTATTTTATCAAAATTTTATAATATCAAAATTTTGAGAAAAATGATTTTTTTTGATAAGTTTTACATATAAATGCATACTTAAACTTTGAACTCAATGCGCTTCCAGAAAGCACTACCCGATTTGGCTCAAATTTTGCGCAATAAAGTTTTAGATCCAGTGTCACAATAATCCGATACGCACGTCGTGAAATTCCAAAAAAAAACAAATTTGGCTGTCACCCTAGTATATATATGAGAGGGCCTAGTGTAATGCCCTGGGAAACTCCAGCTGTGATTTTACTTGAGGCTGAATGGTGATCTTTGCGTTTAACTACAAATTATCTATCTAATAAGTAGTTCTATAGTAATTTCTAGGAATTTCGGGGTAACAATCAGCCTATTTCATGTAATAGACCATTATACCAGACTTGGTCAAATGCTTGAGAAATGTTTATAATGTCTTCTCAATAACACACCTACTCATGAAAAGAACCTTTTCTTAAGAAAGAACATTTTCTTGAAGAATTAGTTTATTTTAAAAAAGGACGTTTTCTTAAAAAGTGAAATTTCTTAAAAAATAAATTTTGTTATGCTCTTACGTTTTCTAAAAAAGTATATTTTCTTAAAAAAGTACATTTTCTTAGAAGAGCTCATTTTCTTAAAGAAGTACATTTTCTTAAAAAAGTGAATTTTCTTAAGAAAGTAACTCTTCTTAAAAAAGTACTTTTTTTTCTTAGAAAAGTAAATTTTTTTAAAACAAGTGCATTTTCTTAAATTAAAAAAAAAGTTTAGAGAATTAGTTTATTTTAAAAAAGGACGTTTTAAAAAGTGAAATATCTTAAAAAATAAATTTTGTTATGTAAGAACCTTCTCGTGCTCTTACGTTTTCATAAAAAAGTATATTTTCTTAAAAAAGTACATTTTCTTAGTAGAACTCATTTTCTTAAAGAAGTACATTTTCTTAAAAAAGTACCTTTTCTTAAGAAAGTAAGTCTTCTTAAAAAAGTACTTTTTTTTCTTAGAAAAGTAAATTTTTTTTAAAACAAGTGCATTTTCTTAAATTAAAAAAAAAAATTAATTCTATTAAAATATATTATTAATATATAGAATTGTTTAACGTTCTCTTCTAATAATGCCTTTTCTTCAACAAGTTATTTTTCTTCAAAAATAAATTTTCTTTAAAAACTACCTTCTCTTCAAAACGTGCATTTTCTTAAAAAAATTACTTTATCTTAAAAGTTTACGTTCTCTAAAAAGAAACAGAAATAACTTTCTGTAACTAATTCTTGGTCATTTAAACCTAAAAGTTTCGGTCCAGGAATCTGTTTAATCGTTAATGGAAAAAGTAGTTCTATAATCTAACCTGCTTTGAAAATAATTGTTGGTTAAACTTAACAATTTCTGGAGATTTCTGTATAATTTTTAATTTTTAATGCAACTTTCAGTACAAATCATTACAACTTTTAAACTCTACAACAAAATTTGATGTAATGTTAACAAAAATTTATAGAAACTTTGCACATACAGCTAAATTATCCATGATCTGTCTGAGGCATTTATTTTAGTTAGCTAAGCTTGAAGCATGTATCTCCTGAGTATAATGGAATTTCATTTTGAAATTTAAAAGGAATTTTTGTTATTACCAACTTTCAATTGACATGACGTATTGAGTTGCTTCCAAAAAATAGTTATTTTTTTAATATTATTTGTTTGTTGTGTATGCGATTCAACTAACAGTGAATATGTTTCTTATCCATTATCATTTAAGTCTTGTTCACTCAACTATATTGCCACTTCTTCTATCAAGTATATAATACAACAATTGAGTATGAGTGCGAGTACAAGTATGTACTCCATAATGAAACATGGTCTTATGTGCTCTGAACATTAAAAGATTTTTTTATAACTCCCCTTTTGTGAACAAGTTGCAACATATAGAAAATTTTTGTTTTCGTTTTTTTTTTTTTGGCACCGGCCTATGTGAATTGAGTCCAAAAATATTTAAACGTTAATTTCGAAACCAGCCAACAGATAAAAAAGAACCAGGCACAAGGTAAAAATTGACTATTCATAGGGCGTTATCCTTAAATAAAACTTGATGTTTTTTAACTTAATTTTCTTTTAAACAACGAACATTCTTTGTGATAAAGTTCATATGAACGAAAAAAAATACACACGGTTTTGAAACAGGAATTAAAATGAAATCAAAAAGAATGCGAAGTTCAGGGATATTCCAGGAGCGTAGCAAAAGGTAGTTTAAAAATTTCCAAATATCTCAATAATTAGCTTTAGAATGCTTTAATGGCACCACTTAAAAGTATTTAACAAAATCATTTTGTTTGTATGATTTCGGTACTACCAAATATTGGTCACATTTTGTAAAATATGAACCTAAAAAAGTGTATTCAGTTATTATAAAACATTGATTTCATGTATCGTAAGACCTCCCTTTCACTCACTTTTGATCCGTTACTGATAACAAAAACTGCGGTGCTTTCCAAAGCAAAACAAAAATAACAACCTCACTTAATTTATAAATTGTAAAACACGAGAAAGAAAGAAGAAATTCAGTTATCCATTCACCAAAAGATTTGTTGTATTTATAGTCAATTGTTTTTATGTCGCTTTATTCGGGAAAAGTCTGCGAAAAAGAAAGATTTCCTTAAATCCATTGAATTGCCATGTATATTTCGGCTTCGCTATTGCAAAAGCAATGAGTCTTAAACGTATTAAAATAGCAAAAACAAGTCTTTGCTGTGATTAACTTAACACAGAACGTGCAGCAGCATTATCTAGAGCAGGCGTGACCAATCCAAGGCCCGCGGGCTGCATGTGGAGCATTATGTTTTTCATGTGGCCTGCTCTATAACAATTTTCCAGAACTTTTAGCAAAATATAAATATTACAACTTTCTAAAACAAACTTTTCTTTATAATATTGAGTACAAAGTTCAATATTAAAAACACTTTGTAATATACTGTTGAAACATCCATTAAATTTATATGTTCAAGTATTGTCGATGCAACATACCATCGATGCGGTAATAAAAACAGTTAACTATAATCGATTGCATGCGCTTCAGCATCGAACCTTAAAAGCATACGTTAACGAATTAAGGTAAGAATACAGATGCCTATTTTTCTAAGGCTACCGTGTGGGCATTTATTTAACCCAAACGTAAACTTTAACGAAATCAGCTACCCAAGTTAGAGTGTACTGTCTTCATTATTTATCTTCATTATGATTGTTTGTTTATCATTTAATTTGCATATTAAATTTTCTATTTTTTCTCAGCTGAGAAAAAAGTAGTTTTTACCGTAGTTCTACTCTTTTGTATTAACATTAAGTAGAGTTGTGTAGTTCAAGAACGAACTACTTCAATTGAACGATTCTTTGTACTGAACGATGTGGACTAGTTCGTACTCTTTCGCTTTTTTAGTTCTTTCGGTCTTTTAGTTGATTTTGTCATATTATTCTTTTTTCATACAATAACCCAAATTTTAATGTTATCGATTTTTTTATGTTTTTTAAAATTAGTTTTAATAAGACTGATGCCGGTTTTCTCAATGTATCGTCAAATTGGCTGTTACTTAACCAGGACATAAATTTATTGTACCGATAAACTGTCTGTTAACAATTTTGGTTTTCTCAATGTACCGACAAAAACATTATTTTCAGTTGGCAATGCCTCTCAAAATACGTATGAAAGTTGGGAGAATTATTTTCAGTTGGCAATGCCTCTCAAAATTGATATGAAAGTTGGGAGAATAATTTATCTGTACCATAAATAAATAATTGGCAGATGAGTGCCGGTTAGCTTTGCGACAAAATAGAAGCAAACCAGACATTGAGAAAACCAAATTTCTTTAATCGGCAGTTTCTCGCTGGGACAAAAGATAATCGCCTATTGAGAAAACGGGCATGAGTGTCATTTATTGTTGTTGTAAACTTAATTTCGTATTATTTTTTTAAGTTTACTTTAATGTATATTTGTATATGTATCTATGTATATTAAATTTCTTTTTTAAATTGAGGAAGTTTAAGAATTGTGGAATATTTGTTTAATATGGACCCCCAGTTGTCTGGAAAGCAATTTTGGGTATTCTAGAATTTTATAGCCTGTACCTATCTGCGGTCAGGGTATAATGAGTTTGTAACTACCAAAAAAAAATTAACTTAGACCCATCATTTTGTTATACCGATCTATTCAGAATCATTTTCTGACTCGATTTAGCGATGTAAAAACTTGAAATTAGTCTATAGGGCGCAAATATGAATTCACTTTGATTAAATGTTTGATATAATATTTTGTTAGTTATAGCACGAACGTTATTGGAATTGGTGAAAACCGGTATATGTTCGGACAATAAAAATGGCCCTTATGAGACCAACATAAACTGCTCTGAAATAAATCTCGGTCAAAGTTAGTTTATGTGCGTTTATTACACGTAAACCTCTAAAAAAACAATAAAAATTTATAATTTCCTATCAAATTGGGTTGAATATTGTTTTTTGAGAAAAATAAATGATTTTGCTATATATGGTCATGTTTCGTCCATTTTCTGGCCTAGTCTCTATATAAACATAAGATCCGATACGAACTTTTTTCATATGGCCAACAAGCTTACAACAATGCCTAAAGGGCATATAAATCTATAATATTAATAGGCTAGGCGATTTTTTGTTACCGATGTTTTGTTCTACCATGACTAAACGTTTATTATTTGAAAGGTATTTCATTTTAGCTGTTCACCAGATTTACAGATTTTTGAATTTTTTCCTTTATTTTGAGAGTAAATTGCATCTAAAGCTGCTACTAACACATACATAAAAAAATTATACATATGCTATGTGTTTTGATATGTTCCTAATGACCAGTGATTGTAATTACTTGTTGTGATATTAAGCTTCCTATGGTCGTCCTAAGCAGGAATAATTAAAACAAATATGCTGTAATTTTGTTTTCTGTCTGCGACGTTTCTATGTGTGTGTTTATTAAATTTGTTAATAAGTTTGTTGTCTTCATTCGCAATAATAATAAACCAAAAAAGTGTTGGTTTGTGAATTGGCTAAGTTGAGAAATAAAGTTGCCTAGAAATTTCACTCGAATTTCGAGCGCTGAAATCTGCTAATTTAATTTGTAGTGTGAAATATTTTTTTAATCAAGGGTGTTTAATTAAGGAAGTATCGTAATTTATGTAGGATTATTATAACATAAAAGAAGTAAGAAAATTATAGTCGGTCTAGACCGACTGTACGATACCCTTTACCAACCATGGTAAGTAACCCTATCTCTTCGGTCAACTAAGTGAATATAGAAAATAAGCATAAACCAAATTTGAGTGGCATTGTTATTAATTTTTTTTTGGCTGCAGACATGAACAAGTTCATACCGGAGGCTAAATTTATATGGTCGAAAAATGCACCGATCCTGGCCATATTTGAAAAAATATATACAAACCCAATTTGAGAAAAATCTGCGGAATATTTTTGTTTTTTGATAGATTTAAGTGAAATTCGGGAAGCAGCTTAATATGGGGTCTTTGAAAAAGAATTTCCATATGGAATTTATTTTTGGACAACTGATAAATGGATGTAATAAATACACACAAACCCAATTTGAGCGAGATCAATATGATAATTTATGGCAATTTAAGTCGATTTCATAGGGGTCATTTGTATGGGGACTAGGTCTGAACACGGACCGAGTTTTACCAGTTTCAATGGCCGATTAAAGTTACGTTACCAAATTTCATTAAAATATATTCATATTTGCGACCTGTAGTTTGATTACAATGTTTACAAGGACACACAGACGGACATCGCTAATTCGACTTAGAAAGTGAATCTGAGTTGATCGGTATAATAAAAGAAGGGTCTCGGTCAAATATTTTTCGTTGTTACAAACAGCAGCAAAAAGTCATTATTCCCAAACCACATAGTGGTATAGGGTATATAAATTCTTAAGTTCTCCTTTGATTAGGTTATGGGTTCATCTGCATAAGATTTTCTACTAGTTATTGACACTTTTTCAATCATTGTTCGGGACACTGACTATCTAAGATTTGACCAACAAGAAAAGTTTGCATTGAATATTATTATCTTGTTATATTTATTTACTCACTATTGCAAGCATTCACATTAATTTTTTTTAATAAATTTTTTAGTGTACGTTTCTCAAAAAAAAAAAATATATTGTGCACACTCATCGTGACTTAAATGATGGAGCTCATACAATTTTTATTGAACTACAAGAACGAACTAGTGCTTATAAAATAATTGGACTAGAAGTAGCGATCACTAAAAAGAACTAGAATGCTCAACACTAACATTAAGATTATTGAAATTGCTTTTTGCTAGCATTGATTTTAAACGTGGAATATTAGAGATCACTAATAACTAAATAAGTACATTCACAATTTCCAGAGAAAGACAGTACTGTAATAAATATTGAGCTATGGTTTTTGTTTCTTAACTAAAATAAAAGTGAATTAATTATAATATTAATAGGCTAGGCGATTTCTTGTGAACCATGTTTTGTTCTACCGTTTTATCCAGATTTTGACCAGGCATATATTATTTGAAAGGTATTTCTTTTTAGCTGTTTTCAAGATTTACAGATTTTTAAATTGTTTCCTTTATTTCGAGTAAATTGTAATTAAAATTGCTACTAACACGAACATAAAATAATACATATGCTATATGTGTGTTTATTAAATTTGTTAATGTATTTGTTAATGAGTTTGTTATTTTCATTCACAATAATAATAAACCAAAAAAGTGTTGGTTTGTGGATTGGCTGAAAAATAAAGTTGCCTAGAAATTGCAATCGAATTTCGAGCGCTGGAATCTGCTAGTTAAAATAAATATAAACGACTTCACTAAAAGCTTAAAACAACGATTTTTTGTTGGAAGAGACTTCTACAGTTGCATTGCGGGTGGAAATTTAAAGCTTTGTGGCGGAAGTTTCAAATTTAAATAATGCATTTTAGTAATTGACCCTGTTTTTTAACCGGAAATATTAATCAGCTCAGCAAGGTGTTGCAGGTTCAAGATAATTTCATTATTGATAGTTGTAATCATTATCAAAACATTTTAAATCAAGCTAATTTTATTTTAGTCCCAACTTAGAATTATATGCTTTCTTCTTCGCTCCAACGCACGATTAAAAAACAATTTTAAAATTTGCATATTAATTATAGTACTAATTACAAACTGACTGAAAAATTTTGATAAACCAAAAAAAAAAAAAAAAGAATGTACACTATTTTCGTCACATACGGCAACTCTAACGAAACTTAAAGTTGTGGAAATTAGAAGTACAAATGCATCAGTAATTTAAAAATTGGAAAATAACGATTGATATGTTTGGGATTAATACGAAGTTAAAGCTGTATGGTATGAAAAGTGCTCAAAAACCATACTGCTCCTGGGCTTGGGCCTATCACGTATGAGTTTATGTGAGATAGGCGCAGTTTTGAAACTCACGGCCGCCCTACGTAAAAAAATTTCATATAGAAAAAATCTAATCAATTGTAACAATAATAGTTTCTACAATGTTTATTATAATCACTAATGAAGGCTCCATGACAGAAACCGGTCTGTAGGCAGAGTAGTTATGAATTTTTAATATATCCGTGGTCACAAGCGATAACCGCCTAAATCGACTTATGAATGATTTGAGTTATGTGCGCTCGCATATTCTACTATCAACGCTATATTTCCATTTCTCTAACACTGTTTTTTAAAAATATATTAATAATAATCTAACCGTTTTTGTTAAAACTCTTTCTTTCCTTACGCATATGAGATTTGAATCCCTCCGCGACTATGCGTGAATTTGCGTGACTATTTTAAAATTAATCTTTGATCACAACGAGTCGAGTCTATGGACCATGTTTCAGATTGATTGGATGAGGGGAATGGGGTTGAAATTACTCCGTGACTGTATGTGACTATCTTAAACTTAATCGTTGGTCACAACAAGTCTATGGACCTAGTGTCAGATTGATTGGACGAGGGTAAATGGGGTTTATATCACTCCGTGTCTGTGCATGACTATACGCGATTGTGTGTGACTATCTTAAAATTAATCCTTGGCCACAACAAGTCTATGGAACAAGTTTCAGATTGATTGGATGAGGGGATGTGAGGTTTTAGCCTCTCCGTGGCTGTGCGTTGTTATGCGCGACTGAGAGTGACTATGTCAAAGTTAATCTTTTTTAGAGCAAGTCTATCGACTTTCAGATCGTAACTATGCGTGAATATGCGCGACTACCCCAAAATTAATCTATAGTTACAACAAAACTATGGGCCAAGTTTCAGATCAATTGGATGAGGTGAAATGGTGTTGCCCCATGACAGACAGACAGACAGACAGACAGGGAGAATGAGTAAAAGGAAGGAGTTTAAAACAAGTAAGAAAATTATAGTCGGTCTAGACCGACTATACGATACCCTATACCATGCGTTTAGAGACCCTATCTCTTAGGCCCAACTAACTGGACATTGAAAATAAGCAAAAAACCAAATTTGAGTGCGATTTTTATTAATTTTTTTGGCTGCAGATATGAAAAAGTTCATATCGGATGCTATATCTATAAAGGGACTAAGTCCAAAAATGGACCGATCCTGATCATGTTTGGTAAAGTCTCTTGTATTTTGCAAAAATATGTACAAACAAAATTTGAGAAGAATCAGTGCAATATTTTTGTTTTTTAATAGATTTAAGTGAAGATCGGGAAGCAGCTCTATATGGGGTCGATGGGATCATTTTTGGACTACTTATTAGTGGATGTAATGAACGCATACAAACCCAATTAGAGTAAGATCTATATGACAATTTGGATCTATGGCAATTTATGTCGATTTCATATGGGTAATTTGTATGGGGGCTAGGTCTGAACATGGACCGATTCTCACCAATTTCAATAGCGTTCATGCCATGGCCGATAAAAGCTTATATACCAAATTTCATCAAAATATATTCATATTTGCGACCTGCAGTTTGATTACAAGCTTTACATGGACACACAGACGGACGGACGGACGGACGGACGGACATTGTTAAATCAACTCAAAAAGTGATTCTGATTCGATCGGTATAATTAAAGATGGGTCTAGATCAAATATTTTTGGTTGTTACAAACAGCAGCACAAAGTCATTATACCCAAACCACATAGTGGTATAGGGTATAAATATACTGACCTAATTCGTAACGAAGCCCCATTACAATTATATAAAAAGCAAGTTTTGTCGAAGGCATGATTTTCGACTTAATCGGTTAATGCTTGTGACTACTGATATATACTTTCTTCTTATTTTTTAAAAACAGGTAGCAAATTACATTGCTCGAAATTCGAGTGCAAATTCTTGTCAATTTTTTTTTCCCAACTTAGCTAATTCACAAAACCAACATTTTTTTGATTTATTATTATTGTGAATGAAGAAAACAGACTTTAGTAAACACACATATAGCATTGTATAATTTTGTATATGTATTGGAACTTTAAGTGCAATTTACTCAAAATAAAGGCAAAATTTTTAAAATCTCTAAGTCTGGTGAAAAGCTAAAAAGAAATATACCTTTAAAAAATAGGTTTTGTTAAAATCGCAATAAAACGGTAGAACATAACATCGGTCACAACAAATCGCCTAGCCTATTATTATTATAGACATTCACAATTTTCCATCATTTAAAGAATTTAAGAGTAATAAAACTACTAATGGTAAAAAGTACGGTGGTGAAATTGGAAAACTGCAAACTGAATTTAATCGTCGTTTCTCAGAACTTAATAAATATGTCTAAACGTTTAAGATATTTTCTGCTCAATTGCATGCAGACGTTTCCACTGTTTCAGAAACTTTTCCGATGAAAATAATAAATTTGCAATGTAACAACTAGTTTAAGGATGCTCATGAAATGGCATCAACAATCGAATTTTTATATAACAGCGGAAGAGTAGCCTAACTTGAGATTATTTGCTCAAAAAATAACAGCCGGTCCATACCGACTATACGTTACCCTATACCATGCATTTAGAGACCACATCTCTTAGGTCCAATTATAACTCTGGCGGACCGCTAAAAAGAAATTTCTTTCAAATAAGATACGTTTGGTCAAAAATGGGAGAAAACTGTGGAACATATCATCGGTCACAAGATGAAATAAAATAAATTAATGTTTTTTTTTTCACATAATAAGTATATAATTTATATAATATAATTTATAATTTATATAATTTAGTACATAATTTTTGATAAAAAAAGTTGGCGCGGAGAGAGATTTGGGTTGGCCAGGCCTGATCAAGACCAACAACAACACCAACAGCAACAGCAATAGAATGAAAAGACACAAAATGACATCGCCGACTGCCAGGGAAGATAATAGGTAGGCTTGTAAAATTTACGACTGTTTCAATTTAAGCAAACACAGTTTTAAACGCTAAAAGACTTTTTAACTTTACAGGCCGTAAATTTTATTTTAGTGATGGTTTCGTATTTTTATTCTTTGATTTCTTTTTTATTTTCGGTTTTATTTATTTAGTTAGATGTAACTTTTTGGCTTATGTATTTAGACAAAAATATTAAGACTATTTTTTTTTTACGTATTTCATTATAAAGTCTATTGAACTGTTGCCATTACGCTTCATTTATTTAGAGTATCCAACAAATTGCTAACAACATACTCGTACTTATTCTTTCAATACCAGTGATGATCATTTACAATCATTGGTTAGTACATTAAAATCGAGTGACTACTTACATATGTATAAATGTAAGTATATGTCCTCATATAAATGGAGTATCTGCGATACTAAATCAAACTTTTCACATGTGAAATCATTGCACAAATATTGTATATGACATTTTGTCTAAAAAATGAAATCAATGAAAATGCTTTTGTTATGTGGCTTAGTTTTTGTTTGCCAAAATTTCATTAACTATTCTTTTGCTATATTTTCTATGTACATGGTACTGTTACATGATTACGATGATGATTATATTTCTGGTATTTGAAATGGGGTATCCCTGTGTGGCTGTTTCTAATCCATAATGTCAATGACTTACTCATTTCATTTGCCAGTGTATTGGCAATTGATATTAATAACTCCTAAAAGGTATTATAGGGTTTTTTGATAGTTTACGAGTATTTTGTCTCAATATGAACGGTAACGAAAATCGACATTGAAAAAGAAGAAATTGTCTGGCTTTAAAAAATATCCAAGTACATACACTGGGCATAAAATGTTTGCGTGTAGATTGGCGTGTAAAATTGAAGAGTAAATTTCTAAAGCATCGAGAACTTTCAATTAGCCCAATTACTTATTAATATTTGGGAAATAATTATTTGAAAAAAGAGCCTTATCCCAATACCGCGGGAAGGGTTTTTAAATTTTTATAAATGAAGGAATTTAAAAAAAATTCTAGATGGGGCCTATAAAATTACAAACCCCTTCTCTTAGTAAGAGTCTCAAGTATAGAATTTTGTTTGTGTGTGTTTATTGCACCCATTAATCAATACTCCAAAAATGAACCTTTTCTGATTATTCTTAGTAAAAGCCCCCATGGAAAGCTGCTGCCCGATCTTTACTTAAATCTATAAAAAAAAAAAAAAATATATTCCAAAAATAAGTGACTTTAAATATGGTCAGAATCGGTAAATCTTTCGCCACAGTCCCCATATAAATATAGCATCCGATATGAAGTTTTTCATATCTGCAGGCAAAAAATAATAAACATTCCGCTCAAATTTGGCTTATGCTTTTTCTCTATACCTAGTAGGACATATGATACTTACTCTAAGCGCATGGTATAGGGCAGCGATGGCGAACCTATGACCCACGGGTCACACACTGACCCACGCAACGATTTTAAGTGACCCACGAGTTCTTTTGTTTTTTCAAACCAATTCTAAGTTTTTTCAAACCATATTTTTAAATTCGAAGTTTTTCAAACTGAGATATTTTTATACTCAATTAACAAATTGTGGTATTGTAGGTGTACGAAGAAAACTGTGAAAATTTTGTAGTAGGCTTTGTAAAAATAACACATAAATTACTTTTCATTTTTTCCACATCATTTTTTTCATTTTTTCCACAGAAAAAGACACACGATATCTCAGTAGGCATTGCAAAACAATTAATATTTTTTTAACTATTTATATTATATCATTTAACTTTACTTTTAACCAAACTAAAGACGTAACTTGCGCATGCTCTTTAAATTATTGATTCATAAAGTTTTCTTGATTTATTGAGTTTTTAATTTTCGGTAAGAAAATTAGTTTTAATAATTTGTTTCTATTTCAATTCAAATTTAACATTTTCAAATTATAAATATTAACCCTTTAGATATATTTAGCATGTCAGCGGTTATGAAACTTAAGATGAATGATACAAGTTCAAGGCCATATCAAACAGAATGGTTTGGAAAATAAGGAGCTGTTGAGATAAATAAGAAAATTCTTTGATTAATTTGCAAGGAAAATTGTACGTCTCGTGCTTTCAATGTAAAACGTCATTTTGAAAAGATACATGCAAATCTTGCTTCCTTAAAAGAAGAAGAAAAAAAGAATTATTTCCTTAAAAGCTAAAAGAATATAAATCACAAGCTAATTTAAAACATTTCTAATTCCTAAAAACAACATTACAGCTGCTAGTTTTCATGTAGCACATTGTATCGCACGACATGGAAAACCTCTTTCGGAAGGTGAGTTTTTAAAAGAAGCGTTTTTGGAATGTAGTGCTGCCCTATTTGGTGATTTTAAAGAAAAAGATTTGATAATAAAGCGCATTAATGAGTTGCCTATAAGCCGAAATACAATTAAAGAACGAATATTAAGATTAGATGAAAATACTTGTTCTCAAATAAATTACGATTTAAAATGTTCCGAAATGTATTCAATTGCTTTAGATGAGAGCACGGACATAAGTGGTTTCGCACAACTTGCAGTTTTTGCTAGGTATAAATCAGGATATATAATGATGGAAGCATTGGTCAACATTGACAGGAAGAACTACTGGTCTTGATGTTTTTAAGGAATTCGCTGATACATTTATGAAAATGAATATTGATTTACAGAAAATTGTTTCTGTGACAACTGATGGTGCTCCTAGCATGATTGGCAAAAATATTGGCTTTATTCAGCAACTTAAGCAAAGTGTCCAACATTCTTTAATTGAATTTCACTGCCTCATTCATCAAGAAGTCTTATGTGCAAAACAAGGATTGAAAACATTTTCCAACGTAATGCCAGTTGTAACAAAAATAGTCAATTTTGTAAATGCAAGAGGAAATTGATTCTCAATACTCTGGGCTTTTAATATACAATAATGTTCGATGGCTCAGTCGTGGTCAAGTTTTAAATAGGTTTGTAGATTTATTGGAAGAAATAAAACTATTTTTACATGAAAAAAATAATGTTTTTGACGAATTATCAAATATAGAATGGCTAAATGACCTAATGTTTTGCTGTGATATCACTCAGCATTTTAATGAATTGAATAAAAAACTCCAAGGACCTGTTCAAGTTGTATTAGTCATGTTTGAAAATATTAAAACGTTTATGACAAAACTTGATATATTTAGTAATGATTTGGAAATGAAAATATTGAAATATTTTCCATATCTTTAAAAACATTTCCAAGCAACTGAAAACTATGAAAATAGTAATATTACACAGGATCATACAATTAAAAAATATTTAACTGTTATTGAGGAAATAAAACAAGCTTTTCTGGGTAGATTTAATCAATTTAAGGATTTAGAAAAAACATTACAGTTTATACAAAATAGAATTTAATAATTTGGAATTAACCGTGTTCACTTGGTTAGGTATTGAAAATTTGGAAATAGAATTAGCAGAATTCCAAAACAGTTTTATGTGGAAAAATAAATTTGAAAATATTTCTGACAATAAGGAAAAGGTATTCGAACAAAGAACTGATAATATAATATTAAAAGAATGGGACTCTTTACCAGATACATTTAATACAATGAAAAAACTGGCAAATGCTCTTTTAACAATGTTTGGTTCAACATATGTATGCGAAACTTTATTTTCATCAATGAATTTTATAAAATCCACGCAAAGAAATAGACTTGGTAATGAAATGAGTGCCTGCCGCATGTGTAAAAGTAATGAATTCCAAGTATGAATCAAATGTACGTCAATTATCTGAAAATAAACAACAACAAGTTTCGCATTAAATGTGTGTTTATGTACATATGCATAATTTTTTGATATTAAATTTTCTTTTTTTTATTTTTATTATAAAATAATAATCATACATATAATATGTTCGAATAGTAAATAAAATCATATTTACATGTATTTTTGTAAAATCTTTAATTGCTAAAATAATACTTGACCCGTAGGTTAATATTACAAAAAAATTAATTCAATTTTGAATCACTTGTCAAAAAGGTTCACCATCGCTGGTATAGGGTATAATATAATCTGTCTGTATCGATCCTATTCTGCTATATGGTAAGAGTATGAGTTTGTATTGACTTTTATAACTACCAAGCATTTTTGACGCAGACCCTTTTATTATACCGGTAGACTTAAAACGACTTTCTGTATCGATTTAGCAATGTCCGTCTGTCTGTCCATGTAAACCTTATAAAAACTTTGAAACTGATAATATAAGCTTTTCATCGGCCACAGGACCAAGGCTATTGAAATTGGTGAAAATATATACATGTGCATACCTAGTCCTAACACAAATGTCCCCTGTCAGATAGACTTTATAGGTCGTAAGATACGGGTTGCCATATACAAGTATTTCAATCAAATTTGGCCTATGTGTTTATATTTTTACCCACAGAAAATAAAATAAAAATCTTTGCATATATTTGTTTTTAAATTTAGTTTATATATGTTGATTAGCAAAGCAAATTAATAACAATTGAACTGCACTTTGGATTATGGTTTTTTACTGTATTCATTAATTGACTCAGCAAAGTTGTATTCAAAATGCGCTCTCGAAATGCGTGGGTTAGAGCATTGCGTAGTAGGTCTACCTACTCTATATTTTTATACCCTAAACCACTATGTGGTTTGGGTATAATAACTTTGTGCTGCTGTTTGTAACTACCAAAAATATTTGACCTAGACCCATCTTTAAATATTCCGATCGAATCAGAATCACTAACTGATTCGATTTAACGATGTCCGTCCGTGTGTCCGTCCGTCCGTCTGTGTGTCCATGTAAACCTTGTAATCAAACTGCAAGTCACAAATATGAAAATATTTTGATGAAATTTGGTACATAAGATTTAATTGGCCATAGGATAAACGTTATTGAAATTGGTGAGAATCGGTCTATGTTCAGACCTAGCCCACATATAAATGACCCTATGAAATCGAGATAAATTGCCATAAGATCCAAATTGTCATATATATCTTACTCAAATTGGATTTGTATGCATTTATTACATCCACTATTACATTTTATTACATTCTCAAATTTTGTTTGTATATATTTTTGCAAAATACAAGACACTTTACCAAACATAGTCAGGATCATTCCATTTTTGGGCCTAGTCCCTATATAGGTATAGCATCCGATATGAACTTTTTCATATCTGCAGCCAAAAAAATTAATAAAAATCCCACTCAAATTTGGTTTATGCTTATTTTCTATTTACAGTTAGTTGGGCCTATGTGATAGGGTCTCTAAACGCATGGTATAGGTATCGTGTAGTCTTACTTGTTTTTGTTTGTTAATTTAATTTTTTTGATTAACAATGTATTTATAAAATTTAGTTTCGTTGATATTGGAGCAGGGGTTCACAGATCGGAGTATTTTTTTCATTAGAGATAGTTCAATTAAGTGACATTTTTATTGCACTTGTTTTTTCCGCTATTAATGACATTTTTCTCTATAGAATATTAAAAATTAATCGGAATGATTGGAACGAGAAAATAAATTAATCCTGATAAAATAAAAATATCCGTCTACCTAGGGAAACGAGGAGAAACCTTTAAGAAATTTGAATTCTCTAGTTTTGACTACTGTTTATTTTGAGTATGTGAGCGATATTATTACAAGTGGTTAACTTATGTTTGACAAAATGAGTAAAGTGACGCTTGAGAAGCTTCTCTAATTGAGTTAAGGAACGGTTGAAAGAAAATGAGCATTTTTCCGAAAAATCATTTTTTTGACAAAGCTCATTTTATCTCATTAGTTATGTCAATGAGCAAAATCATCGCATCAGGAAAACGAATAATCCACAAATGATTGACGAAAAGCCAATGCCATTTTTCTTCGAAGATGCTGAAGGCAAATGCATTGTAGTGAATTGTGGGCGTATCATGCAATGATAACTGATTAGCCGATTTTCGAAGTTATAGATCTGTCAAGTATTCGGGTGCAACAGGATAGCGAGCCCTGACACACAATGGCATTATTAGCGGTGGCTACAGCGCAGCTACAATTTTACCCCATTGGACTATTGTTTGTGGGGAGCTGTTAAAAATGAGTGTATCGTATGAGGGGCCACTGTAAGGACAGCCGAGGAAGTCATTTGAATTAAATAGTGTTTCATAATTAGCCACATGTGTTTTTATTTCGAATAAGAAAAATCTTTCTAAAAAAATAGTTTATAGCAAAATTAAAATGAAAAACTTATATGGTTCACACTGTACTTAGAAGCATGAACTATTTAATCTAATTTATGAGGTGGCGACCATTGAACATCACATTACAACATTCAGTTCTGCAGCGAGGAGCTGCCTCCACCATTTTGACGTATCAATTTTATTCAAAAATGGTAATAAATATTCTGCGATAAGTAAAAATATTGCGCTTTCGTAATAGAGGCCTTAAGAAGGTGAATTAAGGTGAGTGAAGGTGAATCTGATTTATTTACATTATATAAATATTTGAAAATCTGCCTTAAATATAGGAGTCTAGCATTAAATGAATTCGATTAGATTTTTCAAACTAAAAAAAAAAAAATAATAATAATACAAAATTATTTGAAAGTTAATGTAAACTACTAAAGAATTTTTTGATGACCAGAGACCAAATTATGATGATTATATTTGTTACGAGCTTACTGGTTCTTGCTAGTGATGCATGGGTAACCCTCTTTCTCCAACTATAGCGGACATCGTTTTGGATGATCTCCTAGATGACACTAAAAAACGGTTGGAAGAAGAGAACGTTAGAATTAGAATAATTTATAAATATGTTGACGACATGGTAGCTATAGTTAAAAAAGAAGACAACTTAAAAATTATGAAAATACTTAACGAATACCACCCGAAGCTAAAATTCAGCTTTGAAATGGAAGCAGACAAATCTATAGCTTTTCTTGATACCAAAATTCATAAACAAGAACAAAAATTAATTTTAAATTGGTATACCAAGCCAATTGCTTCCAAGAGGATTTTAAATTTCAACTCGACGCACATAAAATCACAAAAAATTAACACAGCAAATAACTTAGTACATAAAATATTACAAATTTCTCACCCAAAATTCAAACAAGAAAACATACAAAAAATACACAATATATTACACAAAAACAACTGTCTACACCAAATAATAAGAGACTTAATTATTAAAAATGAAAACATAACTAATAAACAAAATAATAAAAATACAAATACAAATCAAAACGCCGAACCTATAAGATATATAGGAATCCAATATATTCCAAATTTGACAGAAAACAAGAATCAAAGATCACTCATCGAACAGGAAAACATAAAAGTAGCACACCGCCCAACTCAAACAATAAATAAAATTTTCACAAAAACCAAAGACAAAACTCCGCTGATAGAATAGAACAACGTTGTGTATGAAATTCTATGCAAAAATGCAACAACAACTATATAGGAACAACAAAGCGCGCATTGAAAACAAGAATAGCAGAGCACAAAAAGGACAGAGAAAAAGGAAGAGCAACAACAGCGCTAAGTCAACATTTGATGACGCAAAAACATCATGCGGACTTTGAACATGTTAAGATCTTAGACTATGAATGTAACGAAAATAAACGATTAACTTTAGAGAGCTTAAGAATAAAACAAAAAATAAAAACATGTATGAATAGTAAGGAGGACAGAGACAAAATTAGTTTAGTTTATACTGTCATATTGTAGGCTACGCAACTGTGATATTTTTGTTTTGTGAAGTCCAGTTTTTCTTTATGATTATTGTTACAATTACTTATTTATTTATTTTAGTGATTGACAAAAAATTAAAAATTTTAATATATATTTTTTAAATTATAAAATTTATACTAATAGCAGCAAATAATTTTGACAAATGCAATATCAACAGAAAAATGTAAATTATAACTTATTTTGTACACATTATAAAACTAATTAATTAAGAAAAAATTATTTTTTTATAGTTCAATAAAAAAGCTCTTGAAAATGTTCCCAAAAAGGAACGAAACGTTGGGCAAATGATGTTATAAAAGTTGTTTTATTGCATCACTAGCAAGGACCAGTAAGCTCGTAACAAAAGTAAACTACTAAAGTTAAATGAATTATGTGAAATAATTATAAGCTTTACAAACTCAATCTGGCCCACAACTTAAAGTTATTTAAAATATAGATAACCTTAATAAATGTTATTTAATCTTTAAGATTGTAAATTAAATAAATAAAAAAAATTAATAGTAAATACCTGAATATTTCGGAAAGCTAATTTGAAGAAACTAAAAAATTTGGTCAGTCTACGTGTTGGCGTCACTTCTCTCTGCATCATCTTTTTGAAATAACCGTCCAGCCGTTTTTCACGTAGCGTCGGGCAGCAAAATGAACCAACATCCACCGATAACGTTTTCTATCGCCAGTTTCGACTTAGATATATAAGAAATATGCCTACTGATTGGTTAAGCGCAAACGCCGGCCTAGGGGTCAATTTTTGGTCATGCATTAGTATTTTCTCGATTTTCCGTTCCCGAAAATGCGGTAATTTCTCTAGTTAACGCCACCGCGGAGTGTGAAATGAAGCTGGCCGGTCATCAAAAATTTCCTTCCAAAAATATGGTTCGGAGTCAACCAGTGTTTGTCTGTATTACAGCGACGATAGTCAACATGAGGATTAATTCAGGGAAGCCGTATTAAGAAACAAAATATTTTTTTTTTATAAATTATTATTAGAGCATTAAAAGGTACCAGTTGGGAAAAAAAATATCTTTTTAAACTTTTTAAACCAGTTAAGCGCTTTACTGTTTTTCGGAAAAAATTACTTTGGTTCATAATTTTTGGTGTAACTTTGGATTCTAAAGAGATAAATTAATGAATTAAATTTACCAGCTCCAGTATTAAAAAACAGATACGCAAATAAATATGTTTTTATGTTTTAGGTGAAAGTGGTCGGTTGCCGGCACCCTTTGTTTTTGGCTCATAACTTTTATCCAATTGCAAATATGTGGATTTTTGTTTCGACCTTCTTGAGTTTCATCGGATAGTTGGCCAATTAGCAATAATGCATACGATGCTATTTATATCCCGTGAATAAAGAACATATGCAATGTGGGAGGCATAGAAAACCACGGGTAGAGATTAACGAAATGTCTGGCCGTGTTTTGAGTATAGCTCTAAACTTTTCTACTTGAATATCATGTCCACAGGATACAACAGTAAGTATCGCATACATTCGTTCTATCAATTCTTTGTCCACTTTTATAATTTGTGCAGAAACAACGGCTCTGAAAAAAAAATCGTGGCAGTGTTGCCATCGGTAGAGTTTTCAAAGTCTGGCTTCGGTTGGTTAATGATCAGTCAAGTTTTCTCTCTAAGCTCTTTCTGAATCCATAATTTTGTAGCTGAAAAATTTTCTTATTATCATCTGATCTAGCCTGTCATTTTTCGATTGGAAAAAACAATTAAGAGGAGTTAGCTATTGCGCTTGCAGCATATTTTGATTTGCAACTGGTGATTTTTAAAAGAAAGATAAGTATTTTGTGTGATTGCAAATATACGCAAAATGTTTTTTTGAACAGTTTACCCAAACTCATCCAATAACACTTTGGTACTCTGTATTTATTTCAAAAATACACATTTTTTGGAATAATATTCAAAAAAATTTAAAAATATTTCTACAACATTCTTCAAAAAAAAAAAAAAAAAAAAAAAAAAAAAAAAAAAAAACAACGAAAGAAATATACTTTAAATTCGTATTTTTTACCACTTTTGTCTTAATTAGCGAAAATTATTAAACGTTGATGAAGGGTATGTGAACGATCTTCCACTATCCCGAGCATAACAAAATTCGACACAAAACGTCGAACAGTGTTATCAGACGGTGCTTATTGGCAACGATATTTTGGCCGATATGCACGTTAAGTTAACAAAACTAAACAAGTTGACGGCGTCACTATTGCGGCGCTTTGTTTTGGTGTAAAGCGTTATATATATATGGTAACAACGTTTGCCAAATGTAAAAGTCATTAAATGTTACCATATCAACATAAAATATGTACGTAAATTTTAGTGTATTTTAAGAGCATATTATGTTTTTATTTGTTTTATTTTATTTCTATTGCAAATTTATATTACTTTCAATCCATTATTATGTTTTTCGAATGAATTTATTTGTAAGTGTTAATTTTAATGCTTTAAGAATTATTATTGCATTGTACGCACTCTTTATGTGGCCAGTGTATATAGATGAGACTTCGGCAAGTTTTTCAAAAAGCTAGCGTCTATGGGTTAAGAAAATATAATAAAAAAATCATTGATTTGTAAAAACAAACACAAGAAACTATGACAGATCTAAAAATTTATGTGGCACATAACAATACTTATTTTAGGTAATTCAACTTAATATATTAGATAATTCATAAATTTTAAGGAGGACAATATATTTTAATGTTTGTTGACTTGTGGTCAGTTAATTTAATAAACCAGACATCACTGACCAATGGATATAGGGCTTCGTTGGCATTTGTAATAATTTATGGCAATTTATTTTTCCGAATAAAATCGTATTGTTGGGTATTAAAGAATAAAATAATTTTGTATGACGCCACCACTATGAAACCATTTTATATTTTTTTTTTGTTGTTTATATGTGTATATTGTAAAAGTATTTATTAGAAAAGGTGATTACTAAAAAAGGTGATTATTGAAAAACCGCGGAGAAGAAACAAATCAAAATGTTTATTAAACCTTTCTGCTTTTGAAAACCTTAAAAAAGTAATTGTTAAAATAAATTTCACTCTATGAGTTTTAGTTTTTACGATAAAATCGATTTTATGATCCCCTCTAAAATTTAAAATTTTTCGATCTGGCAACCCTAATAACAGTTTGTCCAAAATACGGATGGGGTGTTCCCAAGACAGAAAAATTTCAATAATTTTGCTCCCAAAAATAATACGTATACGTATGAGTGATAATTTGTTATATGTATACGTGTATACGGACACCAGCGTGGTGTCAAAACAAGGAATGTTAACGAAAAACAAATCTAGTAATATACTAATGAAAAAAAGGTTGAAAAATTAATTATCCTTTGATTCGGAATTCGATTCAACGGTTTCATTTCCAATTGGCAATGAGCTGAAAGAAAGCATTTTTTAACTTTGGTTTTTGCACTAAATACTAAAAGACATGTTTCTCACTCAATCCAAGCATGGAATTCCTGTAGAATAACCTTTTGAGCATATAAACTTTGCAAGTCCCGTTTTTTGGCTACTCTTATAGGCAGGAGATGTTCGTAAAGTAATGGCCAACTAATAGCTGGCCTTCCTCTGACTTTACGCACTTCAACATTAACAAACTAAAAATAAAAATTATACTTGTAAATAAACTCACTGATTTATAAGCAAATGAATTGTTTTCGTACTTTATATTCTTGTTCATCATGGTTGTATTTAACACCAATTTGCCCAGGCATCGATTTGCAGAACATCAATGATTTTATATTCAACCAATTCAATTTTTCTCCGTCATTGAACACAATAACTTTTTTCATTGATCTGGCACTGAGCAATTTTAAATCAATGAAATCACTATGTGACATTCGCAGCACATGGTATGGATGCTTACGCTGAGCTTGACGAGTAACGTTTGACCAATCATTCATGGAAAATAGAGAACAGTTTTTGGCCGAATATTCAATAGCAAAATGCATACTGTCGACGTCCATTTGAGTGTGGCCCACTTCTAGAAAATTTTGTTTGATGATTTCAATGGGAGATTCTTGTACTAACTGAAGCAACATTGCAGCAACATAACGATTGCGGTTCTGCCCACTGCAATTATCAGACCACAAAACAATTTTTCGGTACCCTTTTTGCATTTCTCCTTCAATGAATGTTTTCACACAAGATCCGATTTCACTACTTCCTCTTTTGCCATCAACTTCAGACCAAATGTAGCAAGTTCCATCACGAGTTGCTTCATTATAAACAGTGAAGTTGTATACACATAGTTTTCTTTCGTAATAGAATGGGCTTGCTTCAGCCTGTGGTATCTGCAAAACTGATTGCAAATCCATGGTAGCAACTATCAACTCTTTATCCATTGCACAACTTTCGATGTCTGATCTCATTGCAGCACGTCTTAATTCTTTTCTTTTCTTTTCTTCCGAAACCAAAGGCTATTAAGATAAAATATAACATTTAAAAGAGAAAAGTGATGAATTTTTGATACAAAGTATTTAGAAGGAGTACATTTACAGAATATTTTACAAAAATCCCATTTTTCTCGAAATCCGCAAAAATACTCCTTGTCAAAAAAAATTCTGGCATAGGGATTTACTTAAAAATTTACACAGTTAATCTGTAACATGTACTTCACAAAACCTTAAAGTGCCAGATCCATTTTTTTTCAAATTTTTTTAAGAAATTTTTTTAAAACTTGAAAAAGGAGTTTTCAAAATTTTATCAAAAAAATTTCTCATTTTCGGTCTCAATGCGCAATAGGTTAACAACGTGGTAATAAAACAATACTTCATATCTGAGTCCTCACAAGTATAGGGACCAAAAAAAAAAATTATGGCTTTAATCAATTTCTCAAAGTTGAAAAAAATGCCATAAAATTTCATGACCTAGTTTTTTTTGGCACAAAAGTGGTCTGGGGCACTTGCTATTTATAGGCGAGGTTTTATTCGATTTTAAAGTTTTATAGCTTTTTGAAAGGATAATTTAATACTGATCCCGAAATATATAACAACTTGTCGGAAAAATTAAACTATAGAACGAAATTTTCGTAAAATTTGATAAAAAAGTCATATTTTCCCCATATAAACACACTTGACATTTTCAATCACGTTGAGGCAAGCCTAAATGTTTTTTTATTTGTAAATGTAATTGACCTTTTTCTATTTTATTTGTTGTTTGTTTCTTTCGTTTAATGAAATCAGATTTTTGTTCTTCTGATGGTTCAATGGCTGATTGGGCAAGGGTACACGTAGCACATAAATCTTTTTTGGGCTTGTGAAATGCCATGTTGTAATCCTGACCGAAAACTTATTTGTACTTTCCATAACTGACTTTTGCAGAATCTGCTCCTGCTGCTTTTTCTTTGAGAAGATCAAACATTTTCGAAATACTTAAACCACTGCTTAAATACAATCTTTTTGATGATTTTCGGCAATAGCGTGACTCTATTGGTGGGAAAGATTCAATATGATTCTTGATGGCAGCAATTACCTCTGGCTTCAATTTGTTGTGAGGTTCATGTTTTCCTCTTCGATCTTCGCCCAAAAATTCACCAGTGTTTGATCGATCTTTCTTTGCCAAAGCAATGGGCTTGTACGAAGTTGCAAGGGTCGCACAGAAGAATTCACGGCACACTTTTAAATTTTCATTGTTTTTTGGTAAAACGTATTCATAAGCCAAATTCTTTCTGAAATTTACTTCTTTTTCGGATCTTCTTCTTTTCTTTTCAGGAGGAAGTTTAGCTTTAAAGGTATCTCTTTTTTACTAATAATCATTGAATATTTCCAGACGATCTTCCTCTGTAAATAATCTGCACTTGTAATTCGTTGGTTCCTTGTGAGAGTGATTTATCAAAGGATTCATCAACTTCGCCATTTTCATCTTTCCTTTTTCATCCAAATGCTTTTCACCTCGAGAACACGCCTTTTTTCTTAGATTCTTCTTCCATTCTATTCACCCCGAGAATACGCCTTTTTTCTTAGACTCTTCTTCCATTCTTCAGGCTTCCGCTGCTTCCATCTTGAACGTTTTTTACTTGGACCGGGCACATCTACAAGGACAAGGACAGTTTAATTGACATAAACTACTGTTAATTTCAGAAAAGTTATACCTACCCTGATCACTTTCATTTAGCTGTCCTATGGCAACTTCCTCTAGCTCCATTTCTATTGATTCAGCTTCTTCTAACTCCATTTCTATTGATTCGTCACCTGTCAGATACAGAACAGAGATCTAAGCCGCCCATAATTATCGGCGGCGGCAGCTCGACCTAAAAATTAGTTGGCGGCGGCTTAAAATAGGCGTGCGCCGATTTAATTTTGTTTTTTAATTTTTCCAAATGAATTGTTATTGAAACCAAAAACCAAAAAAAAAAAATAATCTTGAGGAAAAACTTAAAACTATAAATTCTTAAAACAACGAATGATTTTGCCCGTTTTACCCGGTTTTACAATGCTTATGGCGTTTTTCCTCTTCCAAAATTGGTATGGCAAAAAGTTCTGCATCCACATAGCACTTTTGGCATACCAAGGAAGACAAAAAGGATATAGAACTTTGCTTGTTATGGAAACAAAAATTAAAACAAGGCAGAACACAGAATGGTTTGTGAAACATTAATATACTAATAACTCTAATATTGTGAATTTTGGATGTAGCACCTTTTGACATACCACCGACGAGGTGCGATATGTTCGCTTACGAAAGATGTCAAATTACAGCTTGAAGTCTCAGCTAAAACCTAAAAAAAATTTCTTTCCAAAAAAAAAACAGTAAAAACTATAAAGTGATAAATTAACAAAACATTAATTTTCGTTCATGATTGTTGTTGTTTCCATAATTCTTTACTGTTTAAAATTATTACATAATGTAAAATACATACTAGTCAATACTGTTAATTGTTTTATATTTCATTGTTGAAAAAGCATAAGCTTCAATTGAATTCGAGTTGCTGTTTACTGATACTGTGCTGTGATATTAGCTGCTGTGTTATCATTCATTTATTATGGTTTTGCATGCAATAACAATTAGACATTATGTCTTGCTCTCTTTATTGCACTAAATCTTTTCCGCTAGAGCTTAGTAAGTAATACACTAAGCACCAACAATAATATACATACAGTTTCTGATTTAAACGTCTGCATTTGGGTATAAATTTCTAATATTACTGATATGCTAATTTACATTACATTGGAAAGTGCAGTGACAAGAAGTGTGTTATTAAGTTATATCAAGATTTTATTTTATTAATTATAGAAAATTTAAAAATTTCTTATTTAAATATTTGCGAAATATTGATTGATACCAACAGTGATATTGATGTTACTGTCGAAGTTATTGAAAATAGCAATGAAAAAACAAGTAAGAAAATTATAGTCGGTCTAGACTGACTATACGTTACCATCCGTTTAAAGACCCTATCTCTTAGGCCCAACTAATTGGATATAGAAAATAAGCATAAACCAAATTTGAGTGGCATTTTTATTAATTTTTTTGGCTGCAGATACAAAAAAGTTCACATCGGATGCTATATCTATATGGGGACTTGGTCCAAGAATGGACCGATCCTGACCATGGTTGGTAAAGTCTCTTGTCTTTTGCGAAAATATATACAAACAAAATTTGAGATGAATCAGTGCAATATTTTTGTTTTTTGATAGATATAAGTGAAGATCGGGAAGCAGCTCTATATGGGGCCAATGACTAATCGTTTTTAGACTTCTCATTAATGGATGTAATAAACATATACAAACCCAATTTGACTAACATCTATACGACAATTTGGATCTTATGGCAATTTATGTCGATTTTATAGGGGTCATTTATATGGGGGCTAGGTCTGAACATGGACCGATTCTCACCAACTTCAATAGCATCCCATGGCCGACGGAAGCTTATATGTCAAATTTCATCAAAATATATTCATATTTGCGACCTGTAGTTTGATTCCAAGGTTTACATGGACACACAGACGGACGTACGGATGGACGGACGGACGGATGGACGGACGGACGGACATTGTTAAATCGAATCGAAAAGTGATTCTGATTCGATCGGTATAATAAGTCTAGGTTAAATATTTTTGGTAGTTACAAACAGCAGCACAAAGTCATTATACCCAAACCACATAGTGGTATGGGGTATAATGACTGCTGAGGATGTTGAAGCCTTTACTAGATTTTTGAAAAGACTTTTTTACAAAGTTCAAAGATAGATGGCAAAAAGAAAGACGCATAAAAACCAGATTTCTCTTGACCAGATTTCTTGTTGCAAATATACCGCAAACAATGAAGCACCAAGCTGTTCAAATATGGTTAAACATGGACGTCCAGTAAGAGCCTTCTAGGATTGCCAACCGCGAACAAAGAGGACTAAGGTACAAGATTTTTGCAAAAACACCTCAACGGAGTTGATATCGTTTGCCGCAAAAAAAGTGAGTGTTTAGACAAATCCATTAAGGCGTTCACCCCGGAAAAGGCACTTGGCCTGATACTTGATGCTTCGTTGTCAAAGCATCAATATGAGGTTTTGCGCAGTTCAGCTAGAGAAATTGAATGCGACATTTACCCACCCTACCATCAGGTACTGGAAGCAAATAAAAAAATGCTATCCTGCAAATGTTCAGGTGCAAGAAAGTTGTAGCAAAGTTGGTCTACAAGAGTTATTATATCATACAGTAACCAGGATTTTGATGATAAAATCCGAGAATGAGGTGACATAACTCCCCAACGAACTGCAAATGTTCTCAAAATGGGTCTGTGATGGAAGTTCGGGACACAGTGAATACCATCAAAAATTCACAGATCCAAATGACTCCGATAAATATATGTTCTTGACGTCATTTGTTCCATTGGCCCTCACAGAGCGTAATAATATATCAACAATGTGCTGGGGAAATACAGAGCCGTCATCAACTAGATTTTGCCGACCGTTAAAATTTGAATTTATTCAAGAAACAGCTGAAGTTGTAAATTCTGAGGTCAGTCGTGTTAATGACGAAATAGCAAATTTAAGAAATACTGTCGTTGAATTGCATAGCAGAAACTTCAATATTTCTCACATATTGAAATTAACAATGACACAAGGGAACAAAATTGAACTTTTTTTGTGTTGATTTGAAATTTATAGCAAATTTTTACTAATTTGAGGTCGCTGATTTCAAATCTGCACTTGGTTTTTTTCTATCAGCTCGACTTTTCGAGATATACCGTTATCTTCAAAATTAAGGCACTTCCTCTACATATATTGGAATAACTTGAAAACGGTTCACCATATTAAATTAAAAAAAAATCCAAAACTCGCAAACGATATTCTCTTAAAGCCGTGCTTACTTTGTTTTTAAATTTTCCAAGCAGTTTTAGGGATATCGTTCAAGTTTTGAAAAAAAAATTAAAATTTTTAAAAAAAAAACATTTTTTTTGTTCTTTAAAAATTCCTAAAAAATAAAAATGGAACAAAAATCACAGTTTTGGTCTACAAACAGTTAGATAAATATATTTCGAATAAAATGAGCTTTATTTCATTGCAATCGGTGCACAACTTTTGATTTTGTTCACGATTTACTGAATTGATATAAATCGCGATTTCCATACAAAAATAACATTTTCTAATGTGTAAGTGTTTGTATGTAATAAGTTAGTTTTTTATGATTCTAAGAATTAAAAAAATTAAGTAATAAAAAAAGATTATTTCATTTTTATGGTCAGCTATACTTTTTAATTTAACACAAAAAGAGAATTTTAAAGAAAAATAAAAAATTTTAATACACAAATATTACAATGTAATTACAACTCATCGAAAAATTTTCTTTTATAAGATTTTCTTAAATAACCTTGTTTAGAGGGATTTGTTTTAATGCTCCAGCAATAGTCCGCCATCATATGCTTATCCCAGTGACCCTGGTACCGCTCCTCTATAGTGCGGATATCTTGATGGAAACGTTCACCTTGTTCTTCACTGAAGTCTCCAAGATTTTCAGGGAAACAATCCAAATGACTGTGTAGGTAGTGCACCTTAATGCTCATATTACAACCAAGCTGCTTGAAATGTGACAACATGTTATCCACGTGGTCCGAATAGTGCTCACCCTTTTTGTTTCCCAGGAAATTGCGCACTATCCAAACAAATTCATTCCAAGCATTTCTTTCAATATCTGTCATGGAATTACTAAAATTTTCATCATTGATTAATTTTTTGATTTGAGGGCCATCAAAAATGCCAGCTTTCAGTTTCTCCGAACTCAAATTGTTGAACTTTTTACTGATATATCTAAAACAATCACCGTCCTTGTTGAGAGCTTTGACAAATTGTTTCATAAGTCCTAGCTTGATATGGAGAGGTGGCAGTATTATGCGATCCCTGGGCACAAGTGGTTGATTAACTATATTGTGGTTTCCTGGAACCATAGCTTCCCTCGAAGGCCAGTCTTTCTTACTCCAGTGTTCAGATCTGGCTCTGCTATCCCATAAACAAATGAAACACGGATATTTTGTGTAGCCACCTTGTTGGCTTAGAAGAAAATTCACCATTTTTAGATCCACACAAATTAGCCAGCGGTGTTCGTTGTAATTTATTTTATTTATAACTGAGGCAATTGTAGAATATTCTTCTTTAGCTTTAGTTGAATGTGCAATGGGCAACGAACCCAACTTATTACCGTTATGCAGAAGTACACATTTTAGGCTGCGTTTAGAAGAATCTATAAATAGTCGCCAGTCATTTGGATCATACTCCTCTAATCCCATCGCTGTTACTAAACCAGGAACAAATTCATCGTCTTCGGAAAAGAATGGAAGTAAGTTTTTTTTCTCTGTTACGGTAGTATGAAATTGTTGTTCCTTGGGTTAACAGATTTTTTTGCTTTAATCGAGAAGCAAGAATTTCAGATGCTTTTTTAGAAAGTCCAAGGTCTCTCACTAAATCACTAAGCTCCTCCTGATTAAATTGCTCGCGTTCAGAAGAAATATCTAAATGCAAGTCATCTGATCCAAATTCAGAAATTGGTGGAGGAACATTTTGTCGTAAGTCGTGGAAATTGTGTGTAGATGTAGATGGTTGTGGTTCTGAATCCTCACTAGAGTACAGGACTGGTTGGGTAATAGACAACACGTTAGGATAAATCCATTTAGACCGGTTTGTTTTATTAATGCCTGTTATGTTGACAGCGCAAAAATAACAATCATCATAATGATTCGAAGGTTCCCGCCAGATCATTGGTGTTTTATACTTGAAGTGGGTCCGTTGCTTGTTTGCCCATAACCTTAAATACTCTACACAGTTTTTACATACAGTATTAGGAATCCAGTACTTGTCACGGGTTTCCATTGTAAATCCGAAGTAGTTAAAGTAAATTTTTTTAATAAAATCTGACACATTTTTTCTATTTTTTATAAACGTGTATTCGCCACATATGTTACAAAAATAGTTGGGATTGATTTTACAGGTGTTTCTTGACGTAGCCATTGCACAATTTTGAAGTATATATCAAAGTAACACAATTTTCAATAAATAACACACGGGAACAAAATTGAACTTTTTTGTGTTGACTGATTAAATGTTCAATGTAAAATGATTTATATTTTTTGTCGTTATACTTTTCGCTTTCGTAAACACTTGTTGAATGAGAAAAATTGGTTGAATGAACCCATATAAATACTTAGTAGTTTTTTACTGAAGTACCAAAAAAAAATTATATCCACAATTTTATTGACAATCACTTATGAATGAACACATGTGTTCAGGGAAATTCCTTTAAAAAATCATCCGTTACCAACGGTAAACCACACATCAATAAAAACAAGTGGACTTTTCTTTTTTCTCTTTAATTGACTGTGAACTGACTAGGTGTCATAAAGGGACAATAAAATTTATAGGCGTTATGAGTTTGCTACCGCAACCATAAAAATGAAATAGTCTTTTTTATTACTTAATTTTTTTAATTCTTAGAATCATAAAAAACTAACTTATTACATACAAACACTTACACATTAGAAAATGTTATTTTTGTATGGAAATCGCGATTTATATCAATTCAGTAAATCGTGAACAAAATCAAAAGTTGTGCACCGATTGCAATGAAATAAAGCTCATTTTATTCGAAATATATTTAACTAATTGCTTGTAGACCAAAACTGTGATTTTTGTCCCATTTTTATTTTTTAGGAATTTTTAAAGAACAAAAAAAATGTTTTTTTTTAAAAAATTTTAATTTTTTTTTCAAAACTTGAACGATATCTCTAAAACTACTTGGAAAATTTAAAAACAAAGTAAGCACGGCTTTAAGAGAATATTGTTTGCGAGTTTCAGATTTTTTTTTTAATTTAATATGGTGAACCGTTTTCAAGTTATTCCAATATATGTAGCGGAAGTGCCTTAATTTTGAACATAACGGTATATCTCGAAAAGTCGAGCTGATAGAAAAAAACCAAGGGCAGATTTGGATTCAGCGTCCCAAATAACCTTAAAAACAATATTCAGTTCTTAATCAACAGAACCATTGTTCCCTTGTGTGATTGATGGGATAATAGCTACTACGATTTCTGGAAGCTCATCTATGGCGGTTTGCTTCATATGTGGAGCGAGGCCCACAGAAATTAATAATTTAGATGCGATGATTTTGAGGAAATGTTCGGAAGAAGCAATTGCATTTGGTATTTCTCCCTTGCATGTGAGAGTCAAATTTATGGAGTGCATTTTGCACATTTCTTACAGTCTAAGTTTCAAAAAAATGGAGAACAGATAGTTACACAAAAATTGAAATGGCGGCAAATAAAGCTGAAATTCAGAAGAGATTAAAGGCATAAATGTGGACGCAGTGAAGCAAGGTATGGGCACAACAAACGATGGCAATACGGCAAGAATATTTTTCGAAAATTCAGCCAAAACTGCAGACGTAATTGGCATAAAAGAAGAGTTAATACATGGATTTAAAATCATTTTGGCCACAATAAATTGTAGTGCAGCGATCGACACTAACAAATTTCATATATACTGCGTGTATACTGCCAAGTTGTTTCTTGATCTCTATGGCTGGTACTACATGACTGTAACTGTGCATTAGATTCTGGTGCATGGTAGCAAAATTCTAGCAGAAGCTATTCTGCCAATAGGTATGTCTCTATCTAAAGACCATTATTCAATGATTTCATTTTTATTTTTAATATTTTAGTTGATTATTTGTATCAGGTATGCTGTACGAGGAAGCTCAGAAAGCGAGGAATAAAGACTATAGAGCCTATAGATTACATCATTCGTGAAGAATTGGAAGTGTAGCCACTAACGAAGATGTAATGCATAACGTTTTATTGTATTCAGACCCATTTGTAAATAGATTTCGCTCAAAGCTGCAAATCAAAAAATTGGAGTACGATAATGATGTTAAAAAATTATTAAAAGACTATGCTTACATTACTTAATCATGTTTTTTATATTTGTTTTTTCTACGGGAGGTGGGCGTAAAAGTGGGCGGATCAGGTATATATTTTCCAATTATAATACAATTATACTATTTATTTTTTGTGAAAATTGGGTTGATGCATTAAAAATCAAGGGATTTAGGCCACTTTTTCAATACATTGTATCTGAAGTGGGCGTAAAAGTGGGCGGATATTTTTAAAATTTCACACAAATGATTCTGAGTATTTAAAAATGCTACGTGCTAAAAAACAATGCCGTAGGTCAAAATTTAATTTTCACTTTGTATGGGAGGTGGGTGTAAAAGTGGACGTATCATTTTGATTTTTCCATTGTTTTCTTCATTCAAACAAAAAATGCCTATGTGTCAAGTTTCATTGGCCTTCGACAACTTCTTCTATTTTTAGCCGCTCGTTCTATGAACCTCAACCAATGTGAAATGTGTGCGGTGAAAGTACTAGGCCTTCATATAATTATATTAATACTTATTACTGTTAATACTAAGACGTATGAGTGATAATTATGATAATTTTTCACCCCGAATTTCTCATCCCACAGGCAATGACCATAGCGTAATAATCGAATCTTCGAGTTAGTGGGGAGCAAAGATGAGATTTTGCGTAAAGAAAAAAAAAAAGAATATCAACCATTATACCACTACTAAGTTCATTAGATCGTCTGTGGCTGTCCAAGTGACTATAATTTAATAGGAAATGAGACAGTGCTCAACATTTTATTTTCACCATTTAATGACTAGTCCTTTTTTTAATTCTTATATTTGATGATGCAGTTGCTTGTGTTAACTTTACCATTAATAAATTTGGATATGGTATAATGATGACATAATTATTTTTAGTAACATCAACACGTGATAATATTTTTATGCACATTAGGGACGTTGCAAATACAGAATTGTGGAATTTTCAAACATTTTGTTAGCAGTGTTGTGTGAAAAGAAAATCTAAATTTTGGCGATTTCTGTTATAAAAAAAAGACTAAACAGCAATATAACAACTATAGTAAATCTTGTTCGCTTTAGTATGGATTTTGTGAGAAGGACTCATGAGCCAAAATGTTGAGATTTGTGAGAGATTTTAATAAATTGTTGCCTAGCGATATATTAATGTTGAAATCTTTTGAGATTTTTATGGTGATCCAATTATGACCTCGCCAATATATTTTTGAAATTTTTAAAAGAACAAATTTAAATAAATTATTGGTACTTCTATTTACAACACATAGTGATAAAATGAAACTTTTTTGCGGCGGAATAATTTTTGGAGACAATTTACGTGACGACGTTATATTCTATAATTCAGATTGTTTTAATAGGCTCCGATTCTCGCCATAACCCACTATCTTAGAACTGAAAAAGCTTTCACGACATACTTTAGGATAACTCAGGAACAATCTGTTCGTTTTGGTGAAATTAAAATTTCGAAGATCCACATCAAAATTATCTCCAAGTTTCCTCTCAATAGTTTTAGAAACATTCAGAAAGTTTTTCCGAAAGAATCATTTTTCTTTAAATTATTTTGTTGTTTTAAAATTCATGAAATATCAAAACCGTCAAAATTGGTTTTTCTGATATTTAGTTATAAACAAAAATATGTTCCCTGGACACTGTATAATATGGCAGATGACCGAGGGCATAGGTGTTCCGAGAGCTGATCTTTGTAGGAGCTGAATGAATGTAGAAGAGGAGAAGTCAGTGAAACATTTGCTGTGTGAACGTCCAGGACTGAAGGAGCTGCGTCGTAGATATCTAGGGTAGAAATTCTTCTATAACTTGGGCTTCATAGTAGATGTTCAACTCGGTGACCTTGTGGACTTCCTGAGGGAATCTGGATGATTCTCAAGGAACGCAAAGAGGACGAAAGTGCTCTTTTCACTTTTCTTTTCCTTTCTATATCCATTTGTACTTTTATAATCTCCTTTGCTATCTGTACCCTCCGACACTTTCTAGAGGGTATCACAATTGGCCATATGGCCTCCCAGTGCACTCGTCTTTGGGCAGGCAATCTATCTAGCCTAACCTGTAGTTAAATTTACAATTTTGATAATAATTTCTAGATGAAATTTAGATTAATTATTCCTGAGTTATACGAAAATATGTCATTAAACCTCCACCATTTAAAAAAAAATCGATTTATCGCGAGAACCAGAGTCAACTCAATATATGAAGCATCTTCACCAATATATGAAGGAAAATTGACCAACAAACAATAAGCCGGAAGAACATAAGCAGGCGTACTCTCTTTAAAATTGATAAAATTTAGCACTAGTATTCTGCCTTGCTAAGTTATTTCAAAATTTTGGACCTTCAGACCTAACAATTGCTGAATTATAGCGGCGCGAAGAGTGAGTAATTTGAAAAAAAAGAAAACTCAATGTAGTGATGTAGAATTATGGAGTTTATCTTCAAAACTTGTTAACACATAACTCTAGTCAAGTTTCTTTAAGGTATTGACATATACTTAAAATTTTTTTGCAAAAGGTCAAAGGTCAATACCTAGTGATATTCTAAAATTTAATATATATATATATTTGGCCTGGTCGATTTAAAAATCGCCCAAGTGACAAGGAAAATCGTATTCTAGGGATCAAAATAAGAAACTTTGTCTGAGGAACCATACCTCTAAAACGAATTCTGAAGTCCCGACTTCTGACCTATCTGTCTGTCTGTCTGTCTCACTTTGACCAATTTTGAATGCCCCAGTCGAGTACAAATGTATAATCGAACCCCACCCATGCCAGTAGCACATCCCCTGGAACCGCCCTGTATGGTTCCCCATTGTCCTCATAGGGATAAGGGTAAATAACTTTTAGATCACTCCGTGACTACCCCAAAATTAATCTGTAGTCAGTACAAGGCTATGGGCCAAGTTTCGGATCAATTGCATGAGGAGGAATGGGGTTGCCCCATGGCAGACAGGCAGACAGGTCAAAAGTCGGGACATCAGATTTCGTTTTAGAGGTATGGTTCCATGGGCAAATTTTCTTATTTTGATCCCTACAATATGATTTTCCTTATCACATTTATAATTTACAATACATTTATAATAAGCGAGTGAGGTTTTATCGCTTCCTACGATGAAAATGAAACAGCGGAATTGGATGGACTTTTTCCAAAATTTATTTTATGATGCTAATAAAACTTTAAAAATTTAGAAAACTCAAATAGTGAAAAACTAAGTAGGAATAGACTCTAACAATGAATGAAAATTTAAATACTTATATAATCGAAAATAAAAATTTCAAGTTTTTCCACTGAATTTTATAGTTGTCTTTGAAGTGGTGAACCAAATGAAGAAAATACTATTAAAAACATATGTTTTTTTTTTAAATTATCACTTTTTGAGATATACTGTCACAAAATGAATATTTGTCAAAAATGTAAATTATCATAACATATTAAACGAAATTTTAATACCTTCGGAACGATATCTTAATTGAACTTGTGTGCAAAACTATTTTTCGAGATAGTCGTTCCTTAGAGATAGTCGATTTGTAGGGAGGCAAAAAAATTGCTCAAGTAACAAGGAATATCATCTTCTAGGGATCAAAATAAGACTCTGCCCAAGGAACCTTACCTCTACATTCTGATGTCGAAATTCTGATGTCTCGACCTGCCTGTATGTCTGCCATGGGGCAACCCCATTCCCCTCATGCAATTGATCTGAAACGTGTCCCATAGTCTTGTTGTGACTACAGATTAATTTTGGGGTAGTCACGCAGAGTCACGCATAGTCACGGAGTGATCAAAAAGTTATTTACCCTCGTCCGATCGATCTTTTTGAATAACATAACATAGTCAAGGCGTATGACTATTATTTATTAGCAGATTAGAACATACGTATAGGTATGAGTGTTAATTTTAATATTTTATCAAACATAATCAGCCCAATTCTAAACAAAAATGGTGATTTATTTAAATGTTTGTATGGGAAACCCCCATGGGGGTTCCAAGGGGTGTACCACTGGTATGGGTGGGTCGGCCCTCCAAAGTTAGTGCGGATCGATCATACATTTGGACTCGATTAGGGCACTCTAAATGGGTAAAACTGAGACAGACAGACAGACAGGTCAAAAGGCGGGACATCAGAATTCGTTTTAGAGGTCCCTTGACACTTGGGCGATTTTTAAATTGACCCGCCCTAGTGTTTACCCACCTTTTGGCGCTGTCATATATCTGAAACGGAGGACAAACAGGCTGGACTACATAGGTTTTGCATTATAATTTTGCTATATAATTTTGCATTATAATCTGATAATATTTTTTCCATTTGGATAGTTTTATTCAAAACTATAAATTTGCGACTATTCACTAAAACGACTTCCCCGGCTAGCCTTGCAGTAGCCCATTCGATCAATCCATTTTGTCAGTACATTTTCGACGGTATGAAGCAGAATGTCACCAATTACTGTGCAAATTAATTTTTTTCAGTGTCTGAATTGACGTTGGGTGATTAGCATAACAATCATCCTGAACAACTCCCCACAAATAACAGTCCAATGGGATCAAATCGCAGCTCCGTGGTGGCCAATGCATATCGCTAAAGCGGCAAATAATGCAATTTTAAAACTTGCCACGCAAAAACTCGATTATATCATAGCTAGTATGGCACGGAACGCCATCCTGTTCAAAAAATGTAGTCCATCATCCGTTCAGTGAAACTCAATTGCCTCCCGCGTCGGTGAGGAAAAATGGCCCAATGATAACGTCGACCTAAAAACCACACCAAACAATGCATCGTTCATAGCGAGCGAGTTGAGGTGTTGGGTTAGTCTGGGCAACAACAGCAATGTGGTCGTTTGAATGTACTGCACGAGCACGAGAATATTTTGCTTTATCTATTAGCGATCTAGTTTCATGCACTAGTTTGACGAAAGTATGCATAATTTTCCTGGAAGGTGCTTCTCTTTTTTACAGACTTTTGAACGCAATTTTCTTGCACTTTTGGTATAAGATTCACCACTTCGATAAATCAGTTTTAATATTTCCCAACGTTTTTGAGGCATATATATACTCATTTCGTAAGCAGCATGCATTGCACTAACTTCTGGTTACAACACACCTGACATTGGTTTTATTATGCTCAAATTAGCCGGTAGTTCAAAATGCAAATACTAGAGGGACCACCCTGTGTATTAGTTTGTAACATATCGAATAATTTTTTTTGATAACAACCACAAACAACTCGAGTGGATATAGCGATATCAGTCTGTTAGAGAATAACCAAGATGCTTACACTGATACTGCATTTAACAATTGCTTTCAATTTAAAAAAACATAATAATAATATAATAATAATAATAATAATAATAATAATAATAATAATAACAACAATAATAATAATAATAGTAATAATAATAATAATAATAATAATAATAATAATAATAATAATAATAATAATAATAATAATAATAATAATAATAATATTAATAATAATAATAATAATAATAATAATAATAATAATAATAATAATAATAATAATATTAATAATAATAATAATAATAATAATAATAATAATAATAATAATAATAATAATAATAATAATAATAATAATAATAATAATAATAATAATAATGATAATAATAATAATAATAATATTAATAATAATAATAATAATAATAATAATAATAATAATAATAATAATAATAATAATAATAATAATAATAATAATAATAATAATAATAATAATAACAATAATAATAATAATAATAATAATAATAATAATAATAATAATAATAATAATAATAATAATAATAATAATAATAATAATAATAATAATAATAATAATAATAATAACAATAATAATAATAAAAATAATAATAATAATAATAATAATAATAATAATAATAATAATAATTATAATAATAATAATAATAATAATAATAACAATAATAATAATAATAAAAATAATAATAATAATAATAATAATAATAATAATTATAATAATAATAATAATAATAATAATAATAATAATAATAATAATAATAATAATAATAATAATAATAATAATAATAATAATAATAATAATAATAATAATAACAATAATAATAATAATAAAAATAATAATAATAATAATAATAATAATAATAATAATAATAATAATAATAATAATAATAATAATAATAATAATAATAATAATTATAATAATAATAATAATAATATTTTTTTTTAATTATTTTATTAAGTTTCTTCGTCATTGTAAAAAATCTAGCAATTATAACATAAAATCTAGCTCTTTTAGTTTGTTGGTGGTGACAAACTTGGTTACAATATTGAGTTCAGCAATTGGTTGGAGGGTATCGAAGATTTGGCACTGCCAAATTTACCACTCTTGCTTGCTTCTGCTGGCTCTTGAAAGTTTTGGGTGAAAAGCATACTGAGCATGCGAACACTGATAATTAATGTTAACGACTTATCTTGGGATATTATTTTGGCATTAATTTTTGTGGCTGTGCAAATATCAGAATAAATACAACCAATTTACATCTTCAGGGGCACCGAGCACATGAAAACTAAATCAAAATTTTTTTAAAAAAACTTGAATATAATAAAATTATTAAACTCAATTTAATATAAAATGTATTTAGACTCAAGTAAAGAAAATTTAAATATCCAATCATTGACAATTCTATTGAAGACAATTAAAAAAAGTAAGAAATTATAGTCGGTCCATGTTGAGACCTAGTCCCCATACAAATGACCGCTATGATATCGACATAAGTTGCCAAATTATCATATAGATCTCAGCCAAATTGGGTTTGTATGTGTTTATTATATCCACTAATCAGTAGTCCAAAACTAATCTCTATATGACACTTCTGAGTCATAGGCCCCATATAGCGTTGCTTCCCGATCTTCACTTAAATCCATAAAAAAAAAAAAAAAAATATTGCACAGATTTTTCTCAAATTTGGTTTGCATATGTTTTTGCAAAAGTAAGTCACCTAACCAAATATGGTCAGCATCGGCTCATTTTTCGACCTAGGCCCCATATAAATACATCATCCAATGAGGACATTTTCATATCTGCAGCCAAAAAAATTTAAAACAATTCCCCTCACATTTGGTTTATGCTTATTTTCTATATCGAATTAGTTGGACGGAAGAGATAGGGTCTCTAAACTATGGTATAGGGTTTCGTATAGTCGGTCTAGACCGACTATAATTTTCTTACTTATTTTGTTATAAAAATTATTTTTTTTTTTTAATTTTGTTTTTATTCTGTTCTTAGATGTGAAAATTTTCAGCAACTTCGAGGCACATATACCGAACTCCAACAAAACAAAGTTCCATAATCGCTCGGTATAGTTCCCTTACTACTAAGTACAGTATGATGTGAGCTATAACTACTTTTGGAAATTCGTTTAAAATTTTATCTTACCCTAATAACTTAAACTTCATGGTGATGATGACTATGCAAAAGTTCTCTGCGCAAAAAAAAAACTTCATACAAGTTTAAAGTGTTTGAAATATAGAATATAAATGGGCAAATATGAAGATGCATTTCACTACTAAGGCAGATAACAGATAATTGTTTGTATCTGTGTGCGTGTATATGTGTGTAAATGATGATGCATGCATTTTAATTATATGCATAGATAGTTACACATTCATACATACATACATATGTATATACGTTTATTGAAACCGGGAAAGTCTTAAGAAAGTAAAGGAGCAGGTATAGTTAAGATGAACATTTTAGTTGGTAGAGTTGCCAGATAAAAGAGGTACTCTTATTTTTTTTTAAAGAAAACTTTACATCAAAAAATTACAAAAATACAAATTATGAAAATTTCTGTAACCAAATTGTTTAACTAAAAGTAACATGCATAACAAGAAAATTATTCTAAATTTTTTGTCACATATATTCACAATAAGATTTTCTTTGAAAGCATGAGTATAAAAAAAAATTTTTTAAAAAACGCAATAAAAAGTGAAAAAATTGTAGGTCTTACTAAACTGGCCTAGTGATTTTACCCTGAAATTTTACCCGAAAACGTTCCGCAGTGTATTGTATTAAAGGGTGATTTCAATATTTCGTCACCTAAAATGCAAAAGGCCGTAACTAATATTTTTATTTTTTTACAGGAGAAGCAAGAAACATCATAAAATAAAAATAGCTTTAAACTTAATACCCAAATTTTAGATCCAAGCTGAAAAATTAAGATGGATTTTTATTTATGAAAACAAATTTATGGTAAAATAGTAGTTTTTAAGTAAAAGGCCGTAACCATAATACAAAATGTCAATTTTGAACTTTTTGTTAGTTAAGGCCTTTTGCATTTTAGGTGACGATTTGTAAAATTCTATTAAATTCTTCTGAAAATTGAAAACTTGTAAAAGAATAAATAAAAATATTTATGTTTATAGTCATCATTATTTCTGTGATAAGTGGGAAAAGTTATCAGAATTTTATGTGAGCTAATTGGCCTTATAATTTAAGCTATATAGGCATTTGATGTGTCAAATTTATCATTTGATAACCAAGGTAATTTCTCTTTGTTTTACGGAAATAACGTACTACGAAACTTAGTAGGTGGGGAGATATCTTCAATAATGAATAAGATTACGGCAGTAGTGAAAGTAAAATCAATGACGATATACCGATATAGAGGATCTGTTATTTTCTGTATTGAATTGAGTATAGTGGAAAGTTCGAAGTCGACTGCATAATAAATTGTACAAGCTTTTTAATAATAATCAAAATTGTGTTTTGTTGGATTTGACGTGTTTTTTCACACATGTTGCAATTAATATGCAAATTTTGATTTTGTTTTAATAGTGCATAGTAGAGAAGGAGAAGTCATATATTTTTTATATTTTTTTTAGGTGCAGTATAAAATAACTTTATGGTATAAAAACTGATTCTTAACCACACTGCCCATAGGCCTGACTTTAGGTGAGTGTGTTAAAGAGCATGACCTTAAAATGTATGTGAGATAGACGCAGGTTCACGGCCGAGCTAAGTAGAAAAATTTCATGTAGAAACAGTTCTGGCTGAAATGCCAGAAACCGGTCTCAGAACACGGTGTATTTGTGAATTTTAAAGATATATGATTTCTCCTTCTTTACCATGCACTATTAAAACAAAATCAAAATTTGCATACTAATTGCAACATGTCTGAAAAAAACACGTCATATCCAATAAAACAAAATTTTTTTTTCTTTTCTCATAAAAGTTTTTGTAAAATTTTATAAAATAACATCATTGAAATAAATGAATCTTTATAGCTGATATTAATGTCCCTTTCAGAACTAGCTATACCGATTGTGAGATTTGGTTTAAGATGCTTAAAATATAAACATATAAATTTATTTCTGTGTTTTTCCGCGGTATTCAGTGATTGTGAGTTCTCTTGCGTGCTCTTTGCACAATAGCTCTTATGTTTTTTTTAGTAAAATACTACGATTTGTCAAATAATGATGACGTTGAAGCTGCATAGGCGATATGAGACCAGTCAGATATTGACGTTTGTGATGAAGATGAATTGTTTTATGTAATTTGGAGTCCCGCAATCACAATTTCCGAAAACAAAAGTGATGAAAATTCCGGCGACGAGCAAACTACTTTTGGCAAAAGAAACTGAACCCTTAGCAACATCTATCTCCCATTACATCTGGTTGCAAAAATTTATTAAGCGTTGGAATATTTTAAAAAGTATTTTCGGGAATCACACTATGGAGATGCAGTTAACTATACAGAAATGACAATCTATGGACAAGAATTGCGTTATGTTGTAGCAGGTATAAACATATGTTATGGATGCGCGGATTTAATGGGGCGTCTTGAATATGCTGCAATAATAATGTGTTGGTCAACTGACCAATCGTTGACTTCTCTGTACCAGATTCTTGAAATAAATTATGGTGTATAAGCGGTGATCAACATGATAATAAAACCATATAATTAATTGGAAAATGAAATAGATGAGAAAATGAATGCTTTTACGGGAAGATGTCCGTTGGTTTGTAAAATCTGGTGTATGCTAAATCTAGTGGTGTTATAGTTGACTCTGAAGTCTTTCAAGGAGCTGGGACATTTGTAGATTGTGGATTAGGTTATGGATCGTCTATTGTGCTACGACTCATTAAAAACCTAGAATTGTACTGATTTTTTAGTACAATTTCCATGTTGGAAACATTACAACAAATGGAATTCATGGTAACGGGCATGATTATTGCAAACAGATTAGGCAATAAAAATTTATGTTGCTGTAGACAGAAAAATGAATAGAGGGCGATGTATCTCAATTTACGAATGGTGACAATGTTGTGGTCGTAAAATGGAAAGAGACTAAATGTGCCGTAGTTGTTTCAAGCATGTGTGGCAAAGATCCCGTGGGTGAAGTTGATAGATGGAACGGAAACCGCAAGCGCCGTTGGCCTATTCAAATATCTGCTGTGCTTCTAAGGGTGGCGTTGATGTATGATGTATGACAAACAGTGGCGCCTTTCCCCAAATAGCGTGGCAAAAATCAAAAATTTGATAGAAATATTCAGTAAAATCAATGAATGTATAGGATAGAAGATTTCTCACAGATTAAGAATCAAACAAGTAAGAAAATTATAGTCGGTCTAGACCGACTATACGATACCCTATACCATGCGTTTAGAAACCGTATCTCCTAGGCCCAACTAACTGGACATAGAAAATAAGCAAAAACCAAATTTTAGTGAGATTTTTATTAATTTTTTTGGCTGCAGATATGAAAAAGTTCATATCGGATGATATATCTATATCCAAAAATGGACCGATCCTGACCATGGTTGGTAAAGTCTCTTGTATTTTGCAAAAATATATACAAACAAAATTTGAGAAGAATCAGTGCAATATTTTTGTTTTTTAATAGATTTAAGTGAAGATCGGGAAGCAGCTCTATATGGGGCCAAAGGGATCATTTTTGGACTACTCATTAATGGATGTAATGAACGCATACAAACCCAAATTGAGTAAGATCTATATGACAATTTGGATCTTATGGCAATTTATGTCGATTTCATAGGGGTAATTTGTATGGGGGCTAGGTCTGAACATGGACCGATTCTCACCAGTTTCAACAGCGTTCATCCCATAGCCGAGAAAAGCTTATACACCAAATTTCATCAAAATATATTCATATTTGCGACCTGCAGTTTGATTACAAGCTTTACATGGACACACAGACGGACGGACGGACGGACGGACGGACGGACATTGTTAAATCAACTCAGAAAGTGATTCTGATTCGATCGGTATAATTAAAGGTGGGTCTAGGTCAAATATTTTTGGTTGTTAGCAGCACAAAGTCATTATGCCCAAACCACATAGTGGTATAGGGTATAAAAACGGTTCTAAAATGGCATAAAAAGTATAGATGATAGAGCTCCGCTAAGTCGGAATTTTTTAGCTTTTATAAAAAGGCGCAAAAATTTTTGAAAAATATCCTCTTTCAAATAAAATTGTGGGCAAACTGGTTAAGCGATTATAATGCTTTTGCTGTCATTTGAAAAGCATTTTTATTTCCTATAAAACATAAAAAAATAAAAGTGATGTTATTTGGTCGTATACTTGTTTTACAGTCTCAGGTTTTCAAATATACTATATTTTGTTAGGTTTTTATATTTTGATGGAATAGAACTAAAAATGTTTAAATATGTTTACCAAGATATAACCTAAAATGGTACAATAATACAAATCTCTAACTTGCCAGTCTGCACGCAACAACCATAAAGTTGTAAAAACATCTTGACATACACTGGATACATGGTTAGACGTGTTTTGCCATAACTCAGTGAAAAATTAATCGGTGTTAAAGTTATATGGCTTATTTTAAAGGTTATAAAATACCAAATATTGTCTAATTTTTTGCCGATTTTTTTTGTTATTTTTCACGATTTTTTTTGGTGCTCGAAAACAGAAATTTTAATTTTTGCATATTTTATTTTGATTTTCATAGGATGGCGAATTGTTTTTAAGAAGATTGGTAATGTTTTGTAATTTTCATGTTGTGGCAATAATAATAACTAAAAATTCTGGAAGGCAGTGATCATCAAAATTTTGTTAATGAATTCAGCAACATAAAAAATCCGCTTGTTCTACCTGAATTATTTTTAAGAGCCCCAAAATTTTCAGTGTTCAAATTCTGTTAATGAATTCAATATAACTAGCAGATTTCAGCGCTCGAAATTCGAGTGCAATTTCTAGCAAATTTATTTTCCAACTGAGCAAATTCACAAACCTACACTTTTTTGGTGAATGAAGATAACAGAATGAATGAAGATAACAGACTCATTAACAAACACATCAACAAATTTAATAAATAACACATAGTATACGTATAGTTTTATGTATGTGTTAGTAGCAATGTTAAATGCAATTTACTTAAAAAGCAAAAATTTAAAAATCTGTTGAAAACTAAAAAGAAATACCTTTCAGAAAATAAAGGTTTGATCAAAATCGGTATAAAACGGTGGAACAAAACATCGGTAACAAGAAAATAAAAAAAAATTTTTCTTGCGCTACCTGGATTTTTTTTGAAGGTCGAAAATTTACAATGTATGTATTTTGCAACTAGTAGAAACTTGTGACCTGATGTAAGGTCAAAAAATGAAGTTAACATAGTAACAAAAATATTAAAAAACGATGGTAAGATGTCCAAGCCTTTTTTTAAATGAATAGGTAACAGCCCGAATTACTGGGGTCGACAATAATATTATGAAAAGGTTGGCAGATATCCTAAATGTTATAAACTCTAAAGAAATGGTAAATGACCCAAATTTTAGTAATTATGCATCAAAAACTGCCAAACTTTTGGCTCAAATGTACCCTGAAAAGAAACTTATTCCTACGGTACATAAGATTTTGGCTCATGGTAAAAATTTAATTGAATATCAATGCTTACCTACTGGAGAGTTGTCAGAAGAAGCCCAGGAATAGAAAAACAAAGATTACACAAAATTTTGATACACGAATACTAGCAAGATTTCATGGATTAGACAGAATGGTGATCTTTACAATATGTTGGCGGCCTCTTCAGACCCACGAAAATATGTAAGATCTCGAAATGATTTAAAAGATTATAATTATAGCTCCGATATGTTAAGTCTATTAGATATCGCTCCCAATGTTAATGACTATTTAAAAGAGAACTAACTAATAAAAAATATTATACTAGTTTAATAAAAATAACTTAATATCTATAGCAATAATAAAAATATTTCGAAAATGTGTAATATTAATATTACAGAATATTAATAAAAAAAAATTTAATATTATGTTAACATATCATATTAGAGTGGTATGGTTTTCTAAACTTTCGGATTTAAACAATATGTATTGTGAAATTATAAGTCCCTTGAGTATTTAGTAAATAAAATTTCATTGCGAAATTTGGAACTTTGAGAATTTTGGGTGTTTTTTTTGCACTATTTTTGTAAATTTTTAAATATAATACAGAAATTAGCCAATTTGGCATCTTTTATGGCATCTTAACCAAATTTTGAAAAAAATTTGTACAAGGACTAGGTCCAAACGTGGACCGATTTCAAAAATTTTTTATAGTCATTGGCCTAATAAACCCTTATGATTCAAATTTTATCGCAATGGAATACCATTTAGTGCCATTAAAACCAATTTTTAAGGAAAATTTGTATGGGGACTAGGTCCAAACATGGGCCGATTCTAACAGATTTAAGTATGGATCGACTTTGGGTCAAAAAAACTTTAAGTTTTAAATTTCAGCTCATTATCTTTATATTTGCAACATGTTATGTTAGCACTAAGATAATATTGAACTTTGATAGGATATATTGAAGCCCGCTGTGGACCTAGCACCCTCATTTTAAAGGTAAGGAAGTCGCCTTTCAAAATCATTGCTAATTTTTTTATATATCTTAATTAGTTTAAAAGTTATGATTTTTGCAACGAAAAAAGTCAAAAGGCCCCACTGTGTGACGTTGATCTCGCAATTTAAATTCATGGTTGCAATACAGAACGGATGCGAAGTTAATTAGTTTGCCAAACCCGAAAATATCTTTTTTAACATTCAGAATGGAGCTAGAAACTGTGCTGGCGGTATATTTTGAAGCCTCTAAACATGTTGAAAGATTTCAAATGCCAGAAAATTTTCACGGGACCAAATACCGATCACATGATGCACCGGATGATGTTAGGATTGATCGCTATGAACATTCGCCTGCATTTTCTTACGATCCGCCAATTGTATGTCGTAATACTTGTGGTAGTCGCATAAGAGAACGATGCCAAAAATGTCTATCAGAACTTATCTCGCAAAAAACAAAGATTATTTTAAATGTTATCATTCAAAGAATGAGGATGTAAAATAAATTTAGTTTTAGTTAGTAAGTAGTTATGAATTTATATTATTTTCTCATATCTCGAACAATTATTTTGTTATATTTTAAGCGTTAAAATGCAACGAAGTACCTTAATATGAATAATAATTTATTCTTTCGGCTTTATTATTATTTCTATGTTTTTTGTTTATTTATTTACTTATTTATTTAATTCCATTTCCTGTACAACAAGATAGAGTCTTACAGGAACGTATTGCGTTACAAAGAAAACATTTTACAATACAATTAAATATTAACATAACATTTTTAGTATAATATAGCAATATTGATAAAAAAGTAGACGATTTAAAAAAGTCAAATAAAAAAGTTTTGAAACTTTTAGCATTGCTGTTTATACCCTATACCACTATGTGGTTTGGATATAATGACTTTGTGCTGCTGTTTGTAACAACCAAAAATATTTGACCTAGACCCATCTTTAATTATACCGATCGAATCAGAATCACTTTCTGAGTTGATTTAACAATGTCCGTCCGTCCGTCCGTCCGTCTGTGTGTCCATGTAAAGCTTGTAATCAAACTGCAGGTCGCAAATATGAATATATTTTGACGAAATTTGGTGTATAAGCTTTTATCGGCCATGGGATGAACACTATTGAAACTGGTGAGAATCGGTCCATGTTCAGACCTAGCCCCCATACAAATTACCCATATGAAATCGATATAAATTGCCATAAGATCCAAATTGTCATATAGATCTTACTCAAATTGGGTTTGTATGCATTCATTACATCCACTAATGAGTAGTCCAAAAATGATCCCTTTGACCCCATATAGAGCTGCTTCCCGATCTTCACTTAAATCTATTAAAAAACAAAAATATTGCACTGATTCTTCTCAAATTTTGCTTGTACATATTTTTGCAAAATACAAGAGACTTTACCAAACATGATCAGGATCGGTCCATTTTTGGACCTAGTCCCTTTATAGATATAGCATCCGATATGAACTTTTTCATATCTGCAGCCAAAAAAATTAATAAAAATCACACTCAAATTTGGTTTTTGCTTATTTTCAATGTCCAGTTAGTTGGGCCTAAGAGATAGGGTTTCTAAACGCATGGTATAGGGTATCGTATAGTCGGTCTAGACCGGCTATAATTTTCTTACTTGTTTGTTGTTGACTTAGTGGAAGATTGTTCCAAAGACGAGCGGCATGTACATAAAACTGCTATTCAGATACTAGGTATTAATGCCTTGGAATTGCAATATTTCGGTTTCTTGGCGATTGGAAAAAACGGATTTTGTCAAATATATATTTGGGTGTTTGTCTGTTTATTATTTTATGCAAAAATGTAAGAGTGCGAATTTTCAACAGATTATCAAGAGAGACCCCGTAAAAATTACTTGAAACAGAGGAAACATGATCAAATCTTCTCAATCCATACACAAATCTTATAACATTATTAAACAAGTCATTTAGTTTCCTATTACTAACTGCATCACAGCTTCTAAATGGCTCACACCCATACAACAGGGAAGGAATTAAGTACGTCTTGGCAAGTCAGGCCCTTATTCTTAAAGGGGTGAAATACTGTGTGGACCAGACAGCTACAGCTCGTAGTTTTTCATAAGTTTGACCAATCAGTGAATTTATATGATCAGCCCATGTCAAATTGCTATTTAAAGTTCTCCCTAGATTTTTCGCCGTATTAACAATTTCAATTTTCTGGCAATTTCAAGCAATGTCTTCAGAAATGGTGGGATTTAATTTTTTTTTTTTTCGTATAACAATGCATTTAGATTTCTGTGGATTCAAACAGAGCCCGTTAGCATTAGCGCAAATGTAGATTCTGTTTCAGTCGTCATTTAGAAGGGCCTTGCCTGAAGCAATATTCTGAACTGGGCTACTTAGAGTGAGGTGCACGTCATCTGCGTATAAATGTATCTTACAATTGTAGAGTTGTTTTGGCAAATCATTCGCGAACAAGGAAAACAAAATTGGACCTAAAATAGAGCCCTGAGGCACTCCCCTAATAAGGGGAAAGATATAATGATATAAGTTTGATTGATGTATCCGTATATCTAAAAAAGTGTTTCAGTTTTCATGGTCTACCGTATCGAAGGCCTTAGGATGGTCTAGAAGCACTAGAAAGTTAATATTTCCATTTTCCAATCCTTGCCGTATGTTCTCACTAACTTCCACAAGAGCCGTAACACAGCTATGGCTCTGACGAAAACCAGATTGCGTACTGCAAAACAAATTATGTGTATTGACATATGAAATCATTTGTTTATACAACAGTTTTTCCAAGACTTTAAATAGAAAACACAATATGGCTATAGGTCTGAATTCGATTTTTGCATGTTTCCAGTTTAGCGGGTGTAGAAGTAATGTTATAAATTTTGGGTGTAAGCTATCGCTGCCCATTGTATTCGATTTTATTAAAGAACACATCGTCATTTTGAGTTACGCAAGAAAATTGAAAATGTTCGATAATTATCCCGTTATCTGTATTTAAGGTGTCTGAGGAAAAATTATAAAAAGTGGAATTTGATTTAATTACAGGTGCGTTGGTAAACGTCCTGTTAAGCATATTTGCATTTACTTGGCAAGCAATATTGTTGTTCGCATTACCAATTCCTATTTCACGAACAGTATTCCAGGTCTGTCGAGAACTGATCGCAGTGCTAAACCGTTTGGAATAATATTCGTTTTTAGCATATCTGATAAGTCTATTAACTTTTTGCTGGCAATGGAATATTGTATTTTAAGCTCAGATGTTTTAAATCTCCTCCACCTGGCATATGCAAAATCCCTTTGGTGTATAGCATTCCTAACAGCATTTGAAAACCAGGGTTTTTGCCTATGTATCGTTCTCTTGTGTTTCAGTGGTACAGTTAAATCAAAAATGTGTTGAATATTGTGCTCCAAAAATGATGATTGGTCATTAACGGAAGACATAAAATTGATGTCACTCCAAGCAATGTGAGATGAATATTCATATAAGTGATTAAAATCTAAGTGTTTAAAGTCACGATAACTAAGAAACTGATTAACTTGTTGAACTTGAAAGTTATATGTTAGAAAGATCAGGTCATGTTTAGAAAAACATGGAGCTGATATCTGATCATACAGAATTATATTCGCGGTGTTATACACAAAGAAAAGGTCAATCAGCGTGCTCGATGTAGATGTATGGTGTGCTGGATTTTTCATATTTACTGGAAAAAGACCAAGTGATAACATATTATCAGGGAGGGTCGTCTCCATTAAGATATTTGAATTAAAATCACCAGTAATGACTATATCATCATACTCTGAGACGAGATTCTCAAGCGTAGAATACAAAACGGTCAAAGGTATTCTCTTATTTGGCCTATAAACGCAACACACTAATAACTTTTTGCCAAATGATAAAACTTCAATGAAAATAAACTCAACTACTTGCCCTATTGAACTATTTGATAATTTACAGCAAATTTTGCAGGATTTACTATTTTTCACAAATATCGCAACACCACCACCATGACTTCCTCTCTCAGATCTAAAAATCTTGTAACCAGAAGGACATATAAGACTATCAGGGGTTGATGGTACTAGCCATGTTTCCGAACCACAAATAACATCAATGTCGGAGTTCATAAAAACTAGTTTAAATTCATCTTCTTTATTGTTCAAGCTTTGAGCATTGATGTGTTCGATTTTAAAACCTTTTTTGTGCTTAGCCAAGATTCTGACCATATGCATTGTCAAGTCTTTGGTTCTTTCACGTTCATCACTGTTAAAAACTATGAAAGCGTATATTAAAATGTGCAATGCGAAAAGAAACAAAAGTTATACAAAAGTCAACTAAATATAAGATAACATTCAGAAAATTAAACAATTTAAAAAAATAACCAATATTAGAAATCAGATAAAATATTAATGTCATATAATTATTTAATAATGACAAAAGAATTGAAAAAATCTATACTAATATAATAAAGTGGTAATATGTGTTTGTTTGTTTGTTTGTTTGTTTGTAGGAGGTAATATCCGTAACTACCCATCTGATCTTCCTGAAATTTTCACAGAGTTTTACTGCGGATATGTGAAGTGCTATAGGCTATAATTTTTTAAATATTTTTAGTGGGCGTGGAACCTCCCACACAAAGTAAATTTTTAATATCATATACATATATTGAGTACTATGTTAGGGAGAGCTTTGCAAATTTGTGAGAGGTCACCTATTATTAATATTAGTAGCTATGCCGGAAATGGGCGAGATCGGATAAGTGGGCGTGGTACCTCCCATACAAGAAATAATTCAATATTATATATATCGAGTACTGTAATGGAGAGATCTTTTCAAACTTATCTGATGTCACCCATTATTAATGTGAGTAGTCGGACAAAAAATGGGCAGTATCGGACCAATAGGCGTGGCACCTGCCATACAAATTAAATATAAAATGCCATATATCTGGAGTACTGTTATAGTGAGAGTCTTGGGACTTTATGTGAGCCAATAAGTTATGCATGCGATTAGTTGGACAAAAAATGGGCGTTATCGGAGCAGTGGGCGTGGCACCGCCCGTACAAAGTAAATATATGATATCATATAACTGGTGTACTAAAAAAGGTAGACTCGATATTTTGCATGAGTCCATCAGATATTAATGTGAGTAGTCCAATAAAAATTGGGCGGGATGGGATTAGTAGGCGTGGCACTTCCTATGTAAAAAATATGAAGCACTACGAAAGCGACAGTCTTTTGACAAGTTCATTAGTTATCAATGTGATTTGTCGTTGAATATATATAGCCAAAATCAAAAATCGCCAAACCCAAAAATCGTAAAATGGCCAAAATCAAAAATCGCTAAAAAGAAAAATTGCCAAATGATATTCTAAGTTCAAGGCCAATAGTTAAGTGTTGCCAGATCTAATATGGATAATCCATCTTCTTCTCATGACTGCCACATGTACATTGCTCCAGGGTAGGAACGCCGAAAAATCTGATAATTGTTGTACCGAATCAAAAAAAAAGCATTGAAATAAAAAAATCTATACTAATAATCTATACTAACATAATATAGAGGTAATATGTGTTTGTTTGTTTGTTTGTAGGAGGTAATCTCCGTAACGACTCATCTGATCTTCCTAAAATTTTCACATAGTCTTTCTGCGGATATGGGAGTGCTACAGGCATTAATTTTTTTTACCATTAGCGGGCGTGGCACCTCCCATACAAAGTAAATTTTTAATATCATATATATTAAGTACTATAATAGAAAAAGCTTTGCACTTTTGTCTCAGGTCATCTATTATTAACGTGAGTAGTCAGACAAAAAAATGGGCGAGATTAGACAAATGCGCGTGGTACCCCCACACAAACTTAATATTAAATGTGATATACATATCTAAATTGCCGTATTAGTGAGAGCCTTGGGACTTTGCGTGAGCCCTTTCATAACGATTCGGTAGGGGGGGGGGGGGGGGAGGGGTGGGTGTAGCGAAGCACACCGGGTTACATCTAGTATTGAATAAAGAGACAAACATGCAAAAAATTATTATATAATAAACAATGTAAAATTTATGGAGTAGAACGAAAAAACAGCTTCAGTTGATCTGGAGAAATAATATTAATGGGTTCTTCATTTTCATTTTGCTTAACGTAAACAATACCTCGTAGAGTGTACACTATCCTCAAAAGCATATCCTTCTTTAGGCGAAGAGCTGTTTTAAAAATGCTATACTTGTGCGGCGTAAGATTTTCATTTATGTAAAAAAAGGCATCACTTTGGAAACCTGCATTAGATAAACGTAACGGTGATTTCAATTTGCGACGATGGGCCTCAACAATTTTTAGAAAATAGTTTTTTTCATACGGTGTGTTAAATTTAATTACAATGGGTGGATCATCAACATTACGATAGTTCTTATAGTTTTTTACACGAAAAATAGATTTAAATGATGGTAACATAATGTTTAAGGTGTTACATATATTTTCAAAAATTTCACTTAGGTTTTCATTATTATAAAATGCAATACCAGTGACACGTACATCTGATGCCACCATAGAATTTTCTTGATTTAAGCATTTTATTTTTAAACTTTCAACTTCAGATTTTAGTTTGTCAATTTCCGTATTAACAGACTCTAGTTTAATTACTCTATCATTTAATTCTTTTACTTCTGTTTTTACATCGTTTATTATTTTATCTTTCAAAGTGTTAAATTTTTGCTCAATTTCGGTAATTAAACATCTCTTACTTTCAGCGATCATATTTTTTATCAGTTCAGTTTGCTCTTTAATATATTCGTCGTGTTTTGTAAATTTAACATCTAACCAATTCCACAAACGACTGCGTGAGCAAGAGTCATTTGCGTTTGAAAAAACGAGTTCTGCCGCTGCAGGATTACTATCAAACGAGCTGCGCTCTGCTTCATTTGCAGTTCTCTTAGCTATACGTGTATTAGCTATACCCGCATATGAACTGTTTCTATTCTCTTGGTTCTACGTGTTGACATTATAATGAGTGATTTTTCTTTTTTGCTTTTTATTATTTTATTGTATTGTTGTTTACAATGATTGTTTATGCTTGTTAAAAAAGTAATTTTTTTTCGTGTTTCAAATTTGTTTTTACATTTTAAAGTTTATTAAACTCAGGATTATTTTGTTTTCAATAAAGAGAAATTTGTGTTTTTGTGTGTTTTCTTATTGAACAGATTTCTCCAGGATGGATGTTTTTAATTTAGGATGCTAGGATGCAAAGATGAGCTGCAATGCCTGGAACCTAAATTTATCGGGTGAGAAACCTGTGCCTCAACAATTATATTTTCTCGTTAGTGGTAGAGAATATAATTGTTGTGAAATAAAAAGAGAGAGAGATGTATTTCAGATCTTACAATTTTATTTGTTTTAAAAAAAAGTAGGATTAATTTTGGGCTCTTATAGCTCACCGTTTTGGTTGATAGTTGAACAGCAATTGACTATCCAATATTTTTAATATGACATTTTTGATTTTACGATACTTTTTTAGATAAAAAATAAATAATTCACAGTAGGTTTAGGTATTCGTTACAACTTAGGATACTCATTAGTATTAGTTACAATAAGGTACCATTAATATTTACAAATTCAATTTTATCTTACATATTTTACATAAAAATTTTGTCTAAATTTCTGAATTTAGACATGCCGCCCCGTCAATGTTGACGTTTCTCAATTTGGTTGCGCGCAAAGCACCTGTGCAAGCGATTGTATTGCTTGCGATATAATTTGTCTCACTGGGACAACTGCATCAGAATGCTGGTTGGTATACCGATTAGTGGCACTTTGCTCTGCCTGAATTTTAGCTCGTTGCTTTGAGCGGCTTCGTAGTTGCTGGGTAGTGATCATCTTTGGTTTTTTGGGCTTGTGGTTCGTAGGGTGCAACAACGTATGGTGAAAAGAGTTGCATATACGACAGGTGTCCATTGATTGGCATGCCCGTAAATCATGGCTACGAGCCAAACAGTTTACACAATAATTGTGGATATTAACCATGTGATTTCGCATTTTGGAGCTCATTTGCAGAAATTTTTGGCAAAGTCTCAGAGGGTGATAACGATGACAGACCATGCATTTATGAATATCCGGATCGCGTCTATGTCTGATGTTGTTCTTCCGGCTGCTGTTGCGGTTGTAGTTGTTTGGGCTGTTTGAAAAATAGTAGAATATGAGAAATTTTGTTAGTAGATATACTTAATAATGAGGTGTTGGGTAAATATTTTTCTTTGAAAATTGGGGTTACAAGTAAGGCAATTTTATATAAATTCGTGGGTAGGAGAAATTTCATCTTTTAAAAAGGGTAAGTAGCACAATTTGACAATGGGTCGGTTAATTATTCCGGTAGAAATGCGAACGTCTGCAATACGTACATTATTGTCTGTACCGGGATAGGTTTTTTCAACCCTCCCTAGTCGCCATTCATAAGGCGGTTGTAAATCGTCCATTACGATAACGAGATCGCCAATTTGGATATTTGGGGCAGAAGTTTTCCATTTATAGCGCTTATGCAAAGACTTTAAATAGTCATCTTTCCATCTTATAGAGAACTGGTGATGGAGTGCTTTTAGTTTTTCCCATCGATTAATGAGAGACATGTTCTGAGCATCGGGTTCAGGTAGAGCCATTATGGGAGCTCCTGTGAGAAAGTGTCCGGGAGTTAAGGCAGTGAGATCTGTTGGGTCTTCAGACATGGCGGATAGTGGGCGAGAGTTAAGAACGCCTTCTATACGAGTTAAAATGGTTGAAAACTCTTCAAAGTTAAATCGTTGGGCACCTGCTATCCTTTTCAAGTGAAACTTGAAACTCTTTACTGCGGCTTCCCACAGACCACCCATATGAGGCGCGTGTGGGGGTATAAATTTCCACTCGAAGCCGTGAGTAATGTATTTTTGTGATACATCTTTTGTGACCGATTCTATAAAATGAGAGAATTCGCGTTCAAGTGTCCGACTAGCGCCGAGAAAATTTCTTCCATTATCAGAAACTACCTTTTGGGGGAGCCCCCGCCTCCCGACGAAGCGAGAGAATGCAGCTTGAAACGCTGCAGAAGATAAATCTGAACACGCTTCTAAGTGAACCGCTTTTGTGCTAAAACAGACAAACACACTGACATAACCCTTTATGGTAGCTGCCTTGCGTAAATTTGAACTTTTAAGTTCAAATGGGCCAGCGAAGTCAATGCCTGTTGTCTGGAAGGGACGAGACAGATTGCACCTTTCAGGGGGGAGCGGTGCCATGATTTGGGAGCATGGTTTTTGTTTATATATAATGCACGTTTTGCAATGACGTATTATGTTTTTTATTCTAGGTTTGAGTCTAGAAACGAAAAACTCGGTCTGAACCATTCTACACATTTGATTACATTCAGCATGAGACAGAAATGTATGTAAATGAGTTAAATAAAGGTGACAGAATCGGGAATTTCCGGGTAATATGACTGGGTAACGCTCGTTGTATGGTAGTGACGACTGTGATAATCGACCATTAACACGCAGTATCGAATTTGCATCTAAAAATGGATTAAACATTTTTAAAGGGCTGGTTTGATTAATTTCTTGAGAATTTGAAATTTTATGATACTCTTCAGTATAAAAAGATTTTTGAGCCAGAATTATGAGCTTATTTTTTACCGAACTCACTTCTTGTTGAGTTAGCTCCAGAGTAGAGTAAAAGTGATGGGTATTCGATCTTATTTTTGAAATACTGTTGCCAAAAAACCGAAATACGTAACTCAAAATGCGCAAGGCCTTATGGTAAGATGAGAAATTTATGAGAATATCATATTTGTGGTCGGCTGCGTGTAAAACTTGTACTTTGTTATGATATTCTGCGGGTTTGAGTGGATTCTTAATTGGCCATTCTGAGGATGAGTTCGTTATCCATGGTGGTCCTTGCCACCAGAGAGAATTATTAACGAGATTTTGTGGTTTACACCCACGAGTACCAAGATCGGCTGGATTATCATGGGTAGGAACGTGGAACCATGTTGCTTTCGGTAGTAACCGTTGAATATGAGATACACGGTTAGCAACAAAAGTTTCCCATGTCGTAGGTGGTTTGGAAATCCAGCCTAACACAATGGAAGAATCAGTCCATAAAAATACTTCTTGCGTATGAAAATTAAGAGATGATATAATGTGGTTAACTAAGTTTGTGAGCAAAACAGCTCCATTTAGCTCTAACCTGGGTAAACAAACGGTTTGTATTGGAGCTACTTTACTTTTTGCAACTAAGAGGTTTGAGAACACATTAGCGGTAGATGTTTGACAACGTATATAGACAGTTGCACAGTATGCGAATTTTGAAGCGTCAGAAAATCCATGTATCTGTATGAGATCTGATGGTGTGTATTGTAACCATCGAGGAATATTTACAGCTTCAAGCTGAGTGAGATCAGTGAGCAACTCATTCCATATTTGTAGAGATTTTGAGCTTACATTTTCATCCCATTGTAAATTTTCTAACCACAATTGTTGCATGAGCATTTTCCCTCGAATAACAACGGGAGCTAGCCATCCTGCTGGATCGAACAGCTTTGCAACCGAAGACAGAATTTGTCGTTTAGTGGCTGCTGTGGCGTGAGAAACAGGTGAAAATGAATAACAAAATGAGTCTGTGAGAGCATTCCACTTAATGCCAAGAGTTTTAGTGGAACTTGATTCGGGTAAACGTAAAAAGTTTGAATCATACAAATCCTCTTGTGGAAGATGAGAGAGTAACTTGGCGTCATTTGCAGTGATTTTCTTCAAGATAAATCCCGCTGACTTTAGGGTGCTAAGGAGTTCTGTTTGAGCTGAAAGAGTATCTTCAATAGAATATCCACCTGAGAGAATGTCATCGACATAGGTTTCAGTTCGTAAAATTGAGGCTGCTTTTGGGCTAAACGTTTGAGAGTCCTCTGCAAGCTGGAGAAGAGTACGAATTGCAAGAAATGGAGCGCAATTTATACCAAAAGTTACGGTTTTGAGTTCGTAATCTTTAATAGGGCCGTCTGCTTTTTCTTGAAATAGTATTCTTTGAAATGGTCTATCTGAAGGGTCTATTAGAATTTGGCGATACATTTTCTGAATATCCCCACTGAAGACATATTGGTATTTTCTCCAATTGAGTATTATTGACATTAAATCGTTTTGTAAGGTGGGTCCGGTATAGAGGATATCATTGAGGGAAGATTGTGACTTTGTTTTCCTTGAGGCATTAAATACAACTCTGACCTTAGTGGTTTTGTGTTCTGGGCGAACCACCGCATGATGTGGTAAATAAAATGAATAAAATTTGCCTTGTGAAATAACCTCACGCGACGAAGTTTCTTCCATGTGGTCGAGCTCTAAATATTCATTAAGAACTGAGTTGTATTGACTTTGTAGCTGAGGATCCTTCGCTAGCTTCTTCTCCATTTGAGTAAATTGTCCCAAGGCTAAAAATCGAGATGAACCAAGGAAAAGTTTATCAGGGAACTCTTTCTTGAATGGTAATTTTACGATATACCTTCCATTTTCGTGACGTTTTGTAGTTTTCCTATAAAATTCTTCGCAATACTGATCTTCAGCTGAGCGATGGGTAAATGAAGGGAGCTCTTCCTGTTCCCAAAATTTTTGAAGGAGATCATTGAGTTCAGAGGTGTCCGACGTTATAATTGAAGTTGTAAACGTGTTAACGGTTTGACATCTCATTGGGCCGCTGAGCACCCATCCGAAAACCGTGTTGTAGGCCGATGTGTCCCCACAAATATTTTTCTTAATGCCATCAATATTGATGTACTGTTCATAGTCGTTACCCAGTATTAAGTCTATTTGAGCGGATTTATTGAAGTTGGGATCCGCAAGATTCAATCCTTCTATTTCAGGGGTGGTATGATATTCAAATGTTAATGCAGGGAGACGTTTTGTGACCTTCGGTAACACAATTGCTTTAATGGGAATTCTGAGGTTGTGTCTTTTAGCGTACAGCACAAATTCACACTCTTTATTTGCCGATTGTGTTTGTCCACCAATGCCGACAATTTCAAAATGGGATTTCTGATATGGGAGCTGAAGTCTATTTCTAATCCTTTCAGATAAAAATGTTCTTTGTGAACCAGGGTCTATTAATGCTCTAATAGTATATAATTCACCCATATGTTCTATTTGCATTAAAGCAGTACGCAATAAAATGTTTTCATTACTGCTTGAGCAATTTGCTTGAAATTGCTTTGAAGTGGAGGGTACTTCATCGTTAGCAATTACTCGTGAGTTCTTTTGTGGGAATTTCGAATTATTCGAAGGAACATTATGAGAGTGATATTCATTAGGAGTAACTTCATTACTTTTTTTGGGTTCAGAATTTTGAATTGAGTATTGCGATCTGGGTTTCATGTGCAACATAGTGTGATGAGGTTTTCTGCAGTGAAGGCATGTGTGCTTACTTGTGCAGTTGGCCTTTAAATGAGATGATGCCAAACAATTGTTGCAGAATTAATTTTTAGAAACATAATCCACTCTTTGTTGCACAGTGAAGTCTCTGAATTTAGGACAAATCCTTAAAGAGTGTGTTGTGGCATTGCATAGGTTACAAGAAGAATCGGCTTCTTGAGCAATGTATGTCTGTACATCACGGTTGGTTTTATTTGACAGCGTAAAACAATCCTTTGTTGTTTTTATGCTGTCGAGACGTTCCACAGCTTCATACCTGTCCACGAGGAATTGGGACATTTGGGACCACTTTGGGAGCTCGCGTGGAGAAGTGAGCGATTGCTCCCATAGTGAAAGGGTAACATTTGGAAGCTTTGTTGAGATGAGTCGAATCAGGATAGGGTCCCAGCTCTCCACGTCGATACCAAGAGTGCTGAGAGTTGCCAGGGAATCATTTACGGATGACTGAATCCTCCTGATTGACTCGCTATCTTCAGTTTTCGCTGGGGGTATATCAAATAAGAGTTTGATCTGATTGTCAACTAAAACTCTTTTGTTCTCGTAGCGGGTTTTCAGGGCGTTCCACGCCAGGTTGAAGTTGTCATTTGAAAGGGTATATCTTTTTACTATTGCCCCCGCTTCACCTCTCGTCTTATTCCTGAGGTGATAGAGTTTAGTGACTGGTGTGAGCTTTGGGTGGTTTGTGTACACGGCCGTGAACATGTCACGAAAGGATGGCCATTGTTCGTAACTGCCTGTAAAAATCTCAGTGTCGCATGGAGGGAGCTTTATGCAGTTAGCTGAGTTGTCCGGGACTAAATTTGGGTTGTGTGTATTAGGGTGAAGTGTTGACTGGCCTACCGGGATTCGAGATGTTTCCAGTCGGCTAATCTTGAGTAGATCGTTCATTTGAGAATGGCAGCTAATATATGCTTCAGAGCAAGCGTTATATTCCCTCTTGGCCCTTGCCCTGAATTCAGAGTCAATTGCCCCATCTCGTGCCGACATCACCTTCCGATAGGAGTCCTTTAAGTTTACCCATTCTGAGCTCAGTTCTCCTAATTTGACCTCAAGAACTGATTCATTTGGCTCTTCTACAGAACTGTTATGAAAGGAGTCACAGGACTCAAGTAAAAGGCCACAATCGAACAGAAACTGTTCTTTATACTCGGAGTTAAAGGCTGTGGCAGATGCTTCGTTTATAGAAGTCATATTGGCACTGTGAGTTTAATGGATTGAGTTTAAATTGTAAGGGTGTACTATCTCACTAGATTTGGTTATCTAGCCCAATTGGGTTTGAGGTTTCAAAGATATTTTTGAAAATTTGGGGATGTCTGATTATTGTGGGGGATTGAGTAAATTTAAATAATTGGGCTGAACTTTAAATAAATGGGTACTTATTTAAATTCAATGATCCAGAATCTAGATAAATGGGTGATTATTTAGATGTAAAATTTAAATAAATGTGTAATTATTTAAATCTATTGAGTTAAAATTCAAATAAATGGGTAATTATTTGGATTTGATGAGCTAGAATTTAAATAATAGGTTATTATTTAAATTTAAAGAGTTGCAATTTAACTAATGGGTGATTAGTTAAATATAATTAGCTGACATTTAATTTATTCTAACCAAATGAGCAGAGATTTAAATAACTGGGTTACTATTTAAATTTGTTGAGATGAAATTTAACTAAATGGGTGATTAGTTAAAAATTATGAACCGAAATTTAAATAAATGGTAATTATTTAAATTTAATGAGTTGATTTTTAAATAAATGGGTCGAAATTTAAATGGTAATTATTTAAATTTAATAAACTGAAATTTAAATAAGTGGTAATGGGCTAAAATTTAAATAAATGAGTGATTATTTATGAGCCGAAATTTTAATACATGGGTATGTTTCAGTTAAGAGTGAAAATTTGCGATACAATTTCGAAAAGGGATTGGTATTAATGATAAATTGTTAATATATTAATCTTTTCTAATATATTATCTGAAAGCTCTTTGTTACAGCTAGTTTCAATTGGGGTTTGATTTAATTTATGTTTATATAAATTTATTTAAATAAACTTGGAAACATTTAATGTTTTTTTTTTTTCTGCTACAATTTTCTGTAACTCTGTATACAAAAACTATAATTTATTATATAAAACTTTTATTTATTCATTTACTTTGTCTTATACAATACATTGTGTTGGAAAAAAGAACCATGAACTAATTTGGATTGAGAAATTAGTCTAAAGTTATGACTAACAGGGCGTGGAACTACCTTTTATTTATATTACATTATTAAATGCGAAAGTTTATTTTAAAATTATTGTTGCTAAGTAAATTAAGTTTTATTTTAAATGATTTGTGTTTTATTCATACATAATATTAAAAATACAATTAAATGAACATAAACACCCAACAAATTTCCATTTAGAAAGTAATAGGAGAATTTGTGAATTAAAGTAAGTTAGCGTGAATAAAGTGAGAACCCTACAAGAACCGTGACCATCACTTGACCCGTCATATGATTGTCACTAGTGATTTTGTATCATCGCGTAGACCGAAGTTTTTATCAGAAATGATGAAAAGTGTTAGTTTCGGTCAATTATTTCTTGCTGCAAACCATAAGTGTTTTACTGAATGCTTATACACTATAACCAAATAATTCCATGCACATTAAATTTATTAAAAAAAATAACAAATATTTTATTTATTTTAATCTTTAATTTCGAAAATTATTTTTCATCAATGTGTAAATAGGTATGTGAATAGATGATGTGTGTATAATCAAATGAATGTGTTTGTATGTCTATTTATGTGTATAGCATGTGTGTATATGTTTATTAATATATAAGTATGTATGTCAATACATGTATAATGGAAATGGGAAAGATTTTTCAACCTCAGTTCATATATTTTTCTGAAATATTTTATTTAATTTATTATATTTTTAAGACATTATACATAAAATTTTGCTATAATTTAATTAAAATTTAAAAAATTTATTTGATCATAGAAGCAAAATTTTCCAGCTTGCCTTACGTTTTGTTCGTCGTTTTGCTTCTTCTTTCAGCTGTGTGGCTGTTTTAACAGAACCGACTGTATAATCTCTGTGTAGTCTCATATGAAAACGTCAATGTTATTGTATGAATAAACTTTAAAATATAACCGTTTACCAACACTGCGTGTTATATTTTTCTCCTTTTTCTGTGTTTTTTCTTTTAATAACAATTTTCTTATAAAAAATTTTTACGTTGTTGTTGTTCTTCTGTAAAAATGTCTATATATTGAACTTACGGTTGCTTTTTCTTAATATTTTTGATGTTCCTTTCCCTTCTTGTTTTCCTCCCTTTTGATATCGTGCTTATTTTTAATGACAATGTGTTGTTTGTGTATGTGTGTTGAATTGTCACTGCCGACCCGTTTTTCACAAAAATATTTTGTTGTCAGACTTTAATAATTTATAAATTCATATACACATGTATATTTTATTAAGGGTATAATGCTCCTTTTTTTTTTTTATTGCAAATTTACTGCATTAAATTTGCAAGCATTATGCAAAACACTTGAAAATTAACAAAATATTTTTTCACTTGCACTATTCTCTAGTTTGATCTTTCACAATTTTTTTTTCCAAACCAATTTATATTTATCCTTAATAATGAATGTTTTTTTTTTTTTTTTCTTTTTTGACTTATCGGAACCCTCGTTCATGTAAGATTGGTATAGCGTTTAATTTTGTAGCCTTTCCAGTTTTATTTTTCTGTTTAATATATAGCAAAGACGATTACCAAAGAGAGCTTTTTTAAAAACCAGTATTATCCTCTTAAACTGACTATTTTTTTCCTCTTTGTTCGTATTGTTTCGCTTTCAATTATTACTCATACACCGTCTGTCTCCCTCTGTCTTATAAGATATTATGTGCTCATGTCAAGGGCAAAGGGTTAATTGAATACAGACATGAGAAACATAAGACAATGGGCTGGAGTATGTATATATAAGGGCAAAAAAAAATGGTGGTTATGCACAATACGGTAATTCAATGAAAGGTGATAAATTGAAAACAAACGGTTCTCATGTATTTTACTATATATATTTATATATATTTGGGAAAAAATGGGATAACAAATTAACGGTATTAATATGTGTTCGATTATTTTTTCTTTCACTAACGTTTTAAATTTTAATTTTAATGTAAAATTTTAATTTCTGTTCTGCTTGTTGGTCACGTTATTATCCAAATTTACTTAAATCACTTTTATATATTAAAGCTTTTCTGTGTAGTTGTTTCTCTACTTGATCTTATAGCTTTACTCTTGGAATTTCTTATATATGTTAAAAAAATGTCTTTGCTTGTACTCACTGTTTAATCGATACTAACTTCATATGTGATGATGAAGATTTACCTCATTATGTATTTATCTTGCCTTCTGCAATATGTAGAGCTGGTGTTGATTTTTCCAAGGTCGTTGATTCTTTTCTTAACGAAGGACCATGAACAGATTTCTCCAGGATGGATGTTTTTAATTTAGGATGCTAGGATGCAAAGATGAGCTGCAATGCCTGGAACCTAAATTTATCGGGTGAGAAACCTGTGCCTCAACAATTATATTTTCTCGTTAGTGGTAGAGAATATAATTGTTGTGAAATAAAAAGAGAGAGAGATGTATTTCAGATCTTACAATTTTATTTGTTTTAAAAAAAAGTAGGATTAATTTTGGGCTCTTATAGCTCACCGTTTTGGTTGATAGTTGAACAGCAATTGACTATCCAATATTTTTAATATGACATTTTTGATTTTACGATACTTTTTTAGATAAAAAATAAATAATTCACAGTAGGTTTAGGTATTCGTTACAACTTAGGATACTCATTAGTATTAGTTACAATAAGGTACCATTAATATTTACAAATTCAATTTTATCTTACATATTTTACATAAAAATTTTGTCTAAATTTCTGAATTTAGACACTTATTTTTTATTGTTTGTTTATGATTACAATTTTTAAGGATTGTTTATTTTATTTAATTATGTTAAATAATAATTCGTTTTAGGATTATATCACTGGATGAATTTTCAAAATATTTTTATTGATAATAAATAGTTTATTTTTAATTCTGTTGTTATTCGTTTTAAATATTACAAATTGAGGAGCTTAGAATCAACACGTCTGTTCTCCCTGCGAGGTTATGAATACTTTTTGATGCAAATGAATAATTTGGATTTTAGTTATACTAAAAATTTATATGAATGCAATGAAGCAATAAAATGTGTTCTTATTTCATCGACATTATTTATCAGCTCATAACCTAGCCCACACATTCGTGCCATGTGCTTTTTAAAAAAAATTACATTACAAAAAGTTAGAACACTTATTTCTATGTAGACTTTGCTTAAAAGAATTTTTATATTGATGACATTACAATGAATACAATCATTTTATTACTCAGGTTTGAAAGGGATATAATTGTGTATTATTAATTTTTTGGCAGACAGATATGAATTGAAATTGAAAAATGTTTCGTATGAAAAACTAATTTTGATGATCAATAATAATCAATCACTAAATAATTCAAATTTTTCAATTTGTAAAAGTCTTTATCAAAATCATCTGGCAACCCCAGTAGTTAGTTCTGTTAAGAAAGTTTAAATTTCTTTTTATTTCATAAATATGCATGAGAGAGAGATATTATGCAAATTTAAATTATGATGATTTGTATGAGTATTATAAGACTTATTTTACTAAAAAACTCACTTGCCAAGATAAAATAAGCCTGCATTTAAAGCTAAAACTTTTCAACATAATTTTAAGTAAAAAATTTGTTGCCGGAACACACACACACGTACACATTGTAACTATTCGTACTTACGCACTGTCGAATTGTTTTAGTTAGAGCCACATGTAGTGTTGTGTGTGGATTATATTTGTGTGCGCTGATTTGATTTTCTTTTGTCTAGAATTGGGATTATGTTTTCAAGTCTCCTAATCGTATTTTTAGTGTGGCTCTACTGTTATCGATTTAAACAGGCAATTATAAGACTTACAATGGATTTACGCAAGTGAAATAAATTGCCTGGTTGATGATAACCTATCAATGCGTTAATTGATTGTTTTGCTACGTCATCATGATCACACAAAGCAGTATTCAAATAAAATGCACAATTGTTACATTTTGAGTTAGAAGATGGTATTGGAAATACCGACAAGCTAACATTAAAAATCACTACTGGCGGTTGCTATGGTTACAGTGGTAACGTAAGTGGTGGTGGAGTGTAAAAATTCTGTTTAACTTTCATATGATCTGCTTTATTATTATATGGAATTACTAATTTTGTCCTCAACTTGTCTTATAAATTTAATAATTTTTCTCTTAGGTTTACAAAGTCATAAATGCGTTACTCTTCCCTTTTGTAGAATGAACAGTTTATTATATATTAAGAGGAACATTAGTTTTGTGAATTAAAGCCAGAATCATGTTACTTAGACCAAATAATTTCTTATGTAACAAAATTGCAAGAATTTTTTTTATTATGTTCCACATTTTATTTGCAAAATACAATTAATAAATAGTGCCAATAATTAAAAAAAAAAAATATGTTTGGTCTATACTGACTATTATATATCTTGTAAAATTTGTTTCTAGAGATGGTCTTTGGACCCAACTTTGCTGTGTCTATAACTCGATATAAATCAAATTTTAATGTCAATGTTAATAAATTGTGGCATGCGCTTATGTAAAATTATATGACTGTTGTTCTTTTTATAATGGGACCGATCATAACCATATTTGAAGTAAAGCAGCTTAATATGGGGTCAACAGAGTATATTCTATTTTATTTTATAATAGACTGTCATACACAAATTCTTATCGATATATGGAAAAACAATGGAAACTTTTACCAAAAAATTGGTTCATAAAATTAAAAACTCTTTTTTTTATTGTTAAATTTTTATGTTTTATTTATTTAGAAAAGAAAAAAATATAAACATAAAATAACTTAACTTCAGGAAAAAAGCTTAACTTAAAAACATTAATTTTTGTGCTGTTGGCAAAACAATGGAAACTTTTACTACAAAAAAGTTAAAACTTTATCCCTTATTTTCATGAAATTTTTTTTTCTTGTGTGAGCAATAGATGTACAATTTTGTTGCAAACGGAGTTTCTTACGGGCTAATGGTGGTCAAATTTTGTGTAAATAAAAATCAATTAATTTTCACTTTTACTCAACGTTTCGTCTGCTTTTTTCAGACTTCTTCTTCTACCACTATGTGGTTTGGGTATAATGACTTTGTGCTGCTGTTTGTAACTACAAAAAATATTTGATGGGTCTACTTTTACTATACCGACCGAATCAGAATCACTATCTGATTCGATTTAACGATGACCGTCCGTCTGTGTGTCCATAGAAACTTTGTAATCAAACTGCAGGTCGGACATATGAACATATTTTGATGAAATTTGGTACATAAGCTTCTATGGGCCATAGGATGAACGCTATTGAAATTGGTGAGAATCGGTTCATGTTCAGACCTAGCCCCCATACAAATGACCCCTATGAAATCGACATAAATTGCCATAAGATCCAAATTGTTATATAGGTCTTACTCAAATTGGGTTTGTATGTGTTTATTACATCCATTGATGAGTAGTCAAAAAACGATCCCTATGGGACAACTCTTAGTCATAGGCCCCATATAGAGCTGCTTCCCGATCTTCACTTAAATCTATCAAAAAGCAAAAATATTGCACTGATTCTTCTCAAATTTTGTTTGTATATATTTTTGAAAAATACAAGAGACTTTACCAACATAGTCGGGATCGGTCCATTTTTGGGCCTAGTCCCCATATAGATATAGCATCCGATATGAACTTTTTCATATCTGCAGCCAAAAAAATTAATAAAAATCCCACCCACTTGGCTTATGCTTATTTTCTATGTCCAGTTAGTTGGGCCTATGAGATAGGGTCTGTAAAAGCATGGTATAGGGTATCATATAGTCGGTCTATAGTATCATATAGTCACTACATCGAGGCTTGGGGTCAATTAGTTCTTGATAATATCAATTAATTGCTGAAATTTTTTGCCACTTTGAATTAACTGACTCAATGAAATCTGTCTTGTTTGTGCGGAAATTTTAAAATGCTAACTGCATTAGATTATAGCTATTCCGTTACAACTTTGGTGGTAAGTTGTGGGTCATTGTCGTGTTGTAACTTCCAGACCAAGAACATAATTCCCTCCTTGTTGGATATATTACGTCATATAGAGTTTATTGTATCTAGTTCCAGCAAGCGTATGTTATAGTACCAAAGACCATATATAATAAAGGATGTGCAAACCGCAATGGACCCAATTATCAAGAGGTGACAAGATGGGAACAAACATAATTTAATAGACCCAGCAACAAATAAAATGTTTATAAATCAAGATCCATGGATCCACCCTGTAATAATGAGAGAACATAATTTTGTAGAGTGTTTCTTAAAAAAAAATTATGCAGAGAGTTCCGTTGAAGACAGTTTAATAACTTACAGAAAATATTATTACAAATATGTGTGTATGTATTTTTTGCAGGTTTATATATATTTGTTGGTATATATATTTTTCGCAAAAGAAATATTTGGCGGTAAATTTTATATATATTTGTTCTTTTGCAATTGTAGTCGTTACAAATTGATATACGAATTTCAGGTGGAATACAAAAAAGCAAAAATTTGAAAAGTGGAAATATATCCTACGAAAACAAAGCTTTCGGCGCATATATTGGGAGTAAAGTGGACAGCCTCCTAATTGAGCTCCAACACTAAGCTCAAATGCGCATAGTAGACGTGATTTACGAAATGTATCGTAAATAAACAAATGGATAATAATTTAATTTAACAAATGAAATTTGTTTATTCATTTTTACAAATAAAACAAATAATTTGTATTTATTTTATGTATTTTTAATTTCAAATATTATGTTAGGTTCTTTTAATACAGACTTAGTACAGTGGAATATAGTTTTAACGTACAGTTGAATGTAATACTGTTCTTTAAGATTGAATTCGTTAAATTGAGAAAACACTGTATTGTTGCAAACATTTTTTTTAAGGTTTTTTTCTACAAGTTGCAATAATGGGATAAACTTGTGGAATAACAGAAAACAAGTTTAATTTTGGTTCTTTTTCTTCATATTTTAGAATTTCAGATTTTTATTTTTATTATTTTTGGATTATGTAGTAATATAAAAATTTTATCATGCATTAGGTGGTATTCGAACAGAAAACACATGATTTGAAAGCTCCAACAGTACCCACTGGGCTACAGTCCACTTGTTGTTAGTTGCAATGTTGTAAGTAATTAATTGATATACAAATGTAAAACGTTTCAAAAATGATGCTAACAAAGAGTATGAGTGTGTATTCATTTTTCATTTTAAAAATGTTTAATAATTCACACTTTTTTTTCAAATACTACAGCAAAAAAAGCAAAGATCGATTGAAAATATCCATTATATCTCAGTGCAATATAAGAAAGACTTGCCAGTAGATGTAACTGATCCGATTGATCTAACAGAATATCTTAGTGTGCCGGTAGATCTAATTTAACTGATCCCAATGCGCCGGTTGATCTAACAGAATATCTTTGTGTGCCGGTAGATCTAATTTAAGTGATCCCTAAGATAATTTAAGTGATTTTTTTGCCACACACATTACTTCGTTCCATCTGCAATTATAAAATTTTTTATATATCATTAATTAACATAATTTATACATTTCTTTTATAAATTAAATTAAATTAAATATCAAAGGAAGAGATTTTGTCTGCAAAACAGTGAAAATAAATAAAAGAGAGATATTTGGTCCCATCAATACGGATCTTGGATCTAATTTTCAGCAACATGTTTGTAGCCATCTTGTCCCCTCTTGCATTTTCAGTGTTCGTGTGACCAAATTGCGGTTTGCACATCCTCTATTATATATGGTCCTTGATAGTACATGAATTAGACCCATTTCATGACACAAAAACCAGCTTCATACCATAATATTGCCATTGTGAACCTTGACAGTTTAATTTTTATATTTTGGGTTTAATCTTTTTCCTTTTGGTTATCAACGTTCCACCATCATGGCTTCTTAAATTAAACTTGTACGCATCTGAAAAGAGAACGCTGTTACAATTCCATCTTGACCACTTCATGTATTGATAGCAACATTTTTGCGAGCTACATAATTTTTCTCTGATATCGGTGGCTTATTCACAGGAAGATAACAACCAATATCAGCCTTAATTCCTAGTCGGGATACAGTTCGCTCATTTATATTTAGTTTAATATTTTTAGTGACCTCTGATAGCAACATTTTTGCGAGCTACATAATTTTTCTCTGATATCGGTGGCTTATTCACAGGAAGATAACAACCAATATCAGCCTTAATTCCTAGTCGGGATACAGTTCGCTCATTTATATTTAGTTTAATATTATTAGTGACCTCTGTAGGTAGCATTTTTGCATATTTATGCCCTATACCACTATGTGGTTTGGGTATAATGACTTTGTGCTGCTGTTTGTAACTACCAAAAATATTTGACCTAGACCCATATTTTATTATACCGATCGAATCAGAATCATTATCTGATTCGATATAGCGATGTCCGTCCGTCCGTCTGTGTGTCCATGCAATGCTTGTAATCAAACTGCAGGTCACAAATATGACTATATTTTGATGAAATTTGGTATATAAGTTTTCATCGGCTATCGGATGAACTCTATTGAAACTGGAGAGAATCGGTCCATGTTCAGACCTAGACCCATGCAAATGACCCCTTTGAAATAGACTTAAATAGCCATAAGATCCAAATTATCATATAAATCTGAGTCAAATTGGGTTTGTATGTGTTTATTACATCCGTTAATCAGTAGTCCAAAAATGATTCCTATGGGACAACTCTTAGTCATAGGCCCCATATAGAGCTGCTTCCCGATCTTCACTTAAATCTATCAAAAAACATAAATATTGCACTGATTCTTCTCAAATTTTGTTTGTATATATTTTTGCAAAATATATGGTCAGCACCGATCCATTTTTGGCCTTAGTCCCCATATAGATATAGCATCCGATATGAACTTTTTCATATCTGCAGCCAAAAAAATTAATGAAAATCCCACTCAAATTTGCTTATTTTCCACATCCAATTAGTTGGACCTAAGAGATAGATAGTATCTCTGCAAGAATGGTATAGGGTATCGTATAGTCGGTCTAAGCTGATTATAATATTTTTACTTGTTTCTTTTTTTTAGTTTTATGCAGAAATTGTAAAAAAAAAAATACTCATGCAGATTTAAATGCAATTTTAGCCTTAACATAGCAGCCTTGCAGCGCGTTCTAAAGACGATAACACCCAGACTTCGTGATCCCTCTAGATCAGCATGAATGAACAAAGCATTTTCATTGGTGGCCATACTGCGAATACTCTCTGAAAGAAGCTATCAAAGGGATGCTGGTAAAGAATGCAACGTGGATCTTGAACAGACACCAGTGAGCTGCGCATTTCACAAGAGGGTAGAAGAAATGTTTAATGAACTTCCCCAAAGTGGCTTTTATTTAAAATAAAAAGAGAGAAATAAAGGAAAACCCGTATTTCCTACTATAATTTTTAGTGTAGATGGGACACATATAAATAATTTGTATCAATCTTATTGTCGCCGGTCTTCATATCGGCCCAAACCATCACTTAAGCTTCTGTTTGATGAACGGGAGGATCAGTAATGTATAGTCTTCTTTGTATATCGTTGCACTGTCCTCTGTAGATGATATTTCGGTGTGTTCGTGATATTCTTTTTCGATATTTGGAACTTTTCACATTAAATCCACACATGTTTGCAATTGAAACTATTGAATTATCTTTTCGTTTCTGTATTAGTTATTTTTCTGGTAGTTTTTATTTACTTTTGTTTTTATTTTCTTTGTTTTTAATTGTTGTCACCAGAAGAACACACAACGATATTCATAGTAAAATTTCACATTGAAAATGACGTAGATATTTGTATAATTTTTAGCAAAACTTTTTCGGTAGAGTTGTATGATGAAAGATAACATCCATAATGCCATTTGCAGAAAGCGACACAAATTCGACGCGACTGAGATGTACACAATAAAAATTAATGTCTAATGAATTCTTGAAACCAGTAACTGCTTTGGTTCCAGGATTAGCAGAGTTGTATGATTTTTAGGAAACACACCTTCTACTTTTACACTTCCAATTTCCCACAATTTAACATTTTAATTTTTTTTCAAATATTTTTTTTTTTTTAAATTGCTCCACTATACAACAATTTTATTCTTATATCAGTATTGGTTCTTAAAAAGATACTTGATTTCCTATTAAATTATCTATGTTTGTAATGTAAGTTAAGGAACACAAATTTTCTTTGAACATCAGCAACAACAACAATAGCAACAACAACAAAAAACATGAGGTACAACATCATCATCCAGAGCTATAACAAACATTAACTCAAATACACATTATCACACACACAACCAAAAAAAAAAAGGGAGCAACTAACATGTATCGTTTTTGCAAAGAAAGCACACCAAAAAACAAGATGGAATATATACAGGACTGTACAGAAAAGAAATGAAAATATCATACATCAACCACATGAGGCATTAGCAGCAAGTAAGCACGCACATGCATGTTTAAGCACAAAGCAACTTTAGTGTGAAACTCACGAAAAAAAACTGAAAACTTAAAACGTAAAACTCAATTCAGTTGGCTACTGAGCACACTAAAATAACATTCAACACAAAGCAAAAACACTCCAGAGTAAAAATAAAAAACGCCATGGCACAAATTCTATATACAGTATACCGAGCAGATTGTTAAAGATGAAATTCTTTTTTGGATGATTTTTCTAACAGTTCAGCTAATTTTTGTAAAAAATTATTATCGAAAAATCGAAAATGCTTTGTGGGTTTGATGGAGTTCATATATCCTTTTATTGCGTTGTCTTTAGTACCCACATCTGTTCAAAAACATTTTCTGCTTTCTGTTTGCGATGATCATATTTGCTCAAATAAAATTTTCTACATTAATAAGCCGAAAATAATGCTGAAT